>OY987268.1:7306568-8681980 GCA_963920665.1 Straminergon stramineum
CGTCCACGCCCACACATGACGTCCGTGCCCTGGATCTCGTTGTCCGAGGTGAAGTGTCATTCAAAAAAATTCCACAACTTTGAAAAATTGAAGCCATCCGGTCCGGTTCGCCCGTTTGTCCGGGACATCCGGTGACCTTGACCCATCCGATATGACAACCCTCCTCTTACTCTAGAACCTATTGTTGTGATCCCATTCATGTTCTTTAGTAATTGCCAATCCTAGCTGGAATCTGAGGTAACTAGGTGTAAGACTAGGAATATTATTTACTTTTGGAAGATATCATGAAGAAGCTGCCATTTGTTTTTTAGCACTCGAATCTCTAGAAAATAAAGAGTTGAATGACTTGGGGTATTACATATTGATGGTCAATTTTATTAAAATGGTGGTATTCAAATGCCATTTTCTAGACCGTGCAGTTTGAATTGTAAAAGGAACATCGATGATAGGTATAGATTTCAGACATCTAGGATAGTTATAGATTTCAGAATCTAAAAATAGTGTAGATGTTAAACCACTCGGTCTAACATATCTATGACTTGTTTAGATTTTAAACATCTAGGACAAATCTAGATTTCTACATCTAGAAAAGTTTAGATTTCAGACCAGGCCAAAGTAGTGAAATGGACCACCAATTTACTAAAATACCGCCAATTTACTGGAATACTGCCATTTTAATGAAATTGACCATATTGTTGCGTGTTTGTGAATGTTACGTAAAACTGCCATATATATGATGAGATCGCCGTGCTTGCAAAGGCTCAAGGGTTTCGCTGTGAGTCTCCTGAGCATCGTCCGGGTGGAATGTCGTTCTTGTCGTGCGTTCATGCATGTGGCCGGTTGAGCGAACGCAAGATTGGACCACGTGATCAATTTATAAAAAAATCTTGGTTACTAGTTTTAATTTAGCAAGTTGCGGTTGGCTTCCTTCCGATCAGTTGCATGTTTAAGTAGTAAATGACTGCTCTGTCAGAGGTTTCAGAGGAGGGAGGGTTTCGCAATTTCAGGACGTGATTCACAGTAGGTAGTACCGTGATTGCACAACATCTGGATCACAAAATTTCACCCTACAAGCTCCGAGAATCCATACAATTCCGATGGTCACGGAGTTCGATAATGGTCCTAGCTAGTATCTCATCTCAAGAGCCAGATTCAGTTAATGCTGAACTCAAGAGAATCCCTCCGCGCAAGCTGCAATTCCAAGCGCATCACCCGCAGCCCTCTGCCCAACAAACAATAGTTTGACAGTCATGGTGAACACCAACTTTCAGCGCTCCTACTCCCGAAAGTGTGAACCCAAAATACAGTGAAAGAAAATAACAATCAAACCTGGAGACCCCGTCGATGGAATTTGACAAACCCTCCCCCCCGTGTGAACAATTTCTACAGAAACACAACTCAAATAATCAAAGGAAGAGACTCCGACACAAACGTGCGGTGTAAAAGAGACGTATCACTTACACTACAGCGAACCCCGTCGGTTTTCAGTGAGGAAATCCGGAGCTGTGTCGCTTCTCACTGAAAATGATCTATTGTTAGTATGTAAGTCGGACCCACGATTTGTCCCTTGTGACTTTTTTCACTCACCCCTCGTTTTGTCGCTGTTTCAAGGAATGAAAAGCGACGGGTTTCGCAGTAATGTTACTCGACGTTCTCGGACTTGGGGTCTCTGCTAAAGCTGCTTCCTCTTCCAGGTGTGGCCATAATTTTACAGAAGTTATGCATCAAACATTCGATGATGCGAGACCTGAGAGAACGTGGGAGACATGAACTTTTCCGTTGGCTATGTTGTCTTTCAAAGCAACCATTAGAACTGTTTTAGCTGCAACTGATGAAATGAAGAGCATAATTGATCTAATGGTAGCCGCAGAACGCTACCACCGTCAGCTCCGTCTATAATCAATTGCGAGATTGAAGCTCAATCATGAAAAATTTGAGAAACTTATACTGTATATAGAGAACACTAATTAAAACCCTTTTCTAAGTTAATTGCATGCTCTGTAATTTCAAATACCCTGAGGGTCTTCATTGTTGTGTTCAAATCTGATTAGACAACTTCCTCGTGTAAGTTAATGGCTGATTGGAGAATTTTTTCCAAAAATTGCCCAACTTGTCTGAAATACTTTGAGAGGTACCGGTATAAATTTTGTTTTGTGCAAAAGTATACTCTAGCAAAGGAGTCTGATATATCCGCACTTTATGTCTGAACTTTGAAAATATTTAATTCTCTAATGAGATTCAAAGGAACTTACCTTAGTTTCTCATTGTCCCTTCCAAGGACAATTGTTTTCTTTTATGATAATGCTCACATAGTTATTCAAAGAATTGTGATTGTTGTACATTCATTGATAGATGAAGAACATTCATAGAATCAAATAAGAGGCTTACATAACTACACATAAAATAGTAATTACTATTGGTAATTCTAAATACAAAGAAGTTGCTCTCCACTACACAAATATCTACAAATATTGAAAAAATCTTCTAATATTAAAGATTTTTCAAGCAACAATATATTTGTGTTGTGGTTCATCCAAACCTACAATAACTACAATTTGTAGTATAATTAGAGATTTTCAAAGGATACATTCAAAGTAGGGAGGATGTATTAATTTCTTTATTTTTAATTATTAATTTGAAGTTTGTTTGGTAGAATTTTTTTCTATGTATCCCCAACTTATTTCCTTCAATGTAAGATTTATTTTGCATAAGTTGCAAGACATATGTATTTTTCAATATTTTTTTCAGAAAAGACAAAATTTAACCATTAATTTGAGAATAGTTGAAAAAACTTGTTTTTGAAACTCGAGCATTATAATCTTGCAACTGGTGAGGTTTTTCATTTTGAAATATTAGGAAGATACATTTTATGAAGTAAAACTAAGAAATCTTATAGTTGAACCTACAAAAATTAAAATTCAATAAAAAGATTTGAACATTGTTTTAGGAAAGGGAGATTTGGAATACTTTCCAAAAATACTTCACATAGCTTCAGATGTTTAAGGTGCTTCACTTGAAAAATTATTCGGATTTCATTTTAGAAAAGAGCACATATGTATTTAACCCTGGGAGGACATGATCCTATTATCAAGGTGGTTACACATAAATAATCAAATTTATTTATGAATAGATACGTGCTTTGTTTATATAGTTTCTTGAAAATCATTTGTTAGACACTATTTTAGTCCTTTGTGTCCTTGGGTTGTGTTGAGTGAAAAGTCTTTTTCACAAATAAAGAATGATGTGAAATTATCTTTTTGACCTTCTAAAATTTGATATGAAATATTTTAAGAGATATAAAAACTACTCAAGTTAATTCAATTAGTACAAGATTTATTTATTATTTATTTACATGTTTCTTTATCTTATTTTTCTATTAGAATCACTTTACTCCTAAAATTTAATTATTTTAGGTCAAAAAATATATTCACTTATCCTATCAATGCTTTACAAATTTATAACTTAAATATTTGTAAACTTACTAATTTATCAATTTAAAGATCTTAGAATCTTCCATGAAAAAGGGATGTTTTACACAATATTTTGATCTCCAATGAGTGCTCTTAGATTTATTTTAGGTAAATGATTTACACAATACCATAAGGGATGATTTCCATAGTGACCAAACAAACATTTTGGGATAAAGGATTAAGCATTGGGCTTTCCCCTTCTGTTCAATTAAAAAAACATTGATAAATAGGGAGATGCAATGGCTATTAAAAAATCATCCAAGTGAAATCAATAAATTACCATCTTAATTTCAATATTTTAAGTCGTGTAACCAAATAGAAAACTGAGTACAAGAAATGAACCACTTCTTTAAAATAAACAATGGATTTTTGAATGCCCCATACAAGCTCCCGCCGGTTTCTAATTGACTAGCCCAAGGATACTACCGGTTTGAATCGCCTCATTAACCTTTAAAGGACACACTAGTGACCGTGGAAATCATCCCTTTTGGAATTGTGTGACATCATCTACTTTAACCCCTAAAAGACCAGTATACATTTAAGCATTTTGGGGCATCATAGAAATTTTATGTAGGTACATATGATTAGAGACTTGCATATTTTAGGTTTAGGCTGAAATTTTAAGAAAAGTTAGGGACGAGAAATATCTTTCATGCGCACAAAATTTTATGACATTTGGAAATTTGAGTCAAAAGTTATCTCCTAATATGTTACATTTTTTTCGTAACTTAATGGGCAGTCTGGGGAAATTAAAGAAATATGTTTTTTAGAAACAAAAATTTGAAATTGGTTTTCTTAGTTATTTATACATGGAAAGCTTTGAATCATTCCATTTTAATCAATGAGTCAAAAGTTACAAGGACTTTTAATTTGAATGTGGACAATTATGGATTATCTACTTTAAAATAAACTTTGAAGTCCTTTATTTTACTCAATTTTCAATAATTTTTGGAAAAAATAAAATCATAGGATGTAAATTTTTTATTGCAACATTTCAACCATTGGGATTGGCATTTTTCAATTCTATAACCAAAATCTTAACAATTTAGTATTTTGAATCATTTTCTACTTCTTTCTACTTACTATTTTTTTCGTACATATTGTACAATTCCAAATGATTTGAAATTTTTCAAGCATGTATCCAACTTGCCTTTAAGAATGAATTCAAAGAATCACCACCATTTTGGACATTTTTTTCATATAAATGTGACCTTGTGAAGTGCATCTTGTTTGCAGGGCCAAATAAAGGATTTTTGTCACTTCAAATGCTAATATCTTGCAATCAACATGTTGGAAATTTCTAAATTTCTTTTCACATCTTCTCAAACCATCATGAAATGAGATCACATGGTTACATGTGTCCAAATTTTTTTTCTAAATTTTTTTACTTGTAATAGAAGTGGTAGTTTTGGAGCATTTTCAGTGAACACCTAGTCAAGGAACTTTTGGGGTAAAAAATTTTAAAAAAATAAAAATAAAAATAAAATAAAAATAAAATAAAAATAAAATAAAAAATATATATATATATATTCACTAGAGGTCAAACCATTGTGTAAGATCTCTCCTTTTTGCACAGAAATCCAAGGATGAACAATTACAATTGTACTTCTAGAGTCCTACATAGGAAGATTTTGTGTCATCCATCGGACAAAAACCTGTCCTTGGTGTCGTTTAAGGGTTGAAAGGCAAGCCACCCTCTTGAACTCCAACACCAGAGCAACAATTTCTCTTCAATTGCTAATAAGAGCATTACCACCCATCTTGCAAAATGCGGGGCCATCCAATTTGCAAACCACACCACTTTACCCACAGCATGCTATAAGTTCCCAAATTTTGACTACTTTGCAAGGTCCATCCAATGGGCTATAGCACTAAAGGTCCATGCTTTAGGGGAAAGTGCCAATGCTCTTGTCTCATGCAGTTTGCAAGCTACTCTTAGGCTTGCAAAAAACCCCCATTTTGCAAGCCACCTAGGGCTTTTGGCCCGTCCACTTAACAAGTTCATCCATTCTGCAAGACAGGCAGGGCAATTTTGCAAGCCACCTTGGACAAGTCATCCATTCTGCAAGAAAGGTGGGGCAATTTTGCAAGCCGCCTTGGACAAGTCATCTGTTCTATGAGACAGGTGGGGCAATTTTTCAAGCTGCCTTGAACAAGTCATTTGTTTTGCAAGACGGGTGGGACAATTTTGCAAGCCACCTTGGACAAGTCATCCGTTCTACGAGATGGGTGGGGCAATTTTGCAAGCCGCCTTGAACAAGTAATCCGTTTTGCAAGATGGGTGGGACAATTTTGCAAGCTGTCTTGAACAAGTCATCCATTGTGCAAGACAGGCGGGGCAATTTTGCAAGCCACCTTGGACAAGTCATCCGTTTTGCCAGACGGGTGGGATGCTCTAATGGGACTTGAGTATGATACATGAGGTTCCGGCTGGTTTCCCAAAATCATGGCTTCTTATTACTGAGGGAGGCTCTCGGAAGTCTCTCAGAGCTCCGGTATCTGTCCCAAAATAAGCAAGCTGGGAAGAAATTCAGGTTCCCAGTACTTATTACTGTACCAGCTTTGTACTCCCCGGTACATTCCACACTGTACTTTTCTTGCAAGGGGGTAACACCACTCGGAAAACTCTTCTCTCTTTGCCAATAGGATTTTAGTAATAATATGGGGATTAAAACGGTATATTAGTACATAAATACTATGTAAAAAGTTTGTGATTGTGTGATTGTAGTTTCTTTTAAGTCTAGGAGGGAGGGGAGGGGGAGGTTGTTGTGGAAGTCATCTTTTGAGGGTACCGTGTAAATCATTTGCTTCAAAAACAACACCAAGAGCACTTATTGGAGGTCAAACGAACTTAGTGTGCAAGACCTCAATCTCTTTTTTTATACAAAATTCTAAGGATGATGGAACATCTACACTTTTGTCCTACATAGAAGGATTCTTTGTCATCCATCAATGTCTTAGGTATAGACGCTTAGTGTCTGAGGTATCTCTCAACGGTTGAACAAATGAAGTGAAATGAAGTTGTAGAGACCACCCAATAGAGAATACCAAACTCTCCGGTGCAATTAATAGAATGTTGTAAGAAATTTCTAAGAGCATCTTTAGTCCAATCGATATATTGGCCCTCCAAATGTATTCTAACTTTTGATTCTTATATAATTAGAACTTGAAAATACTATCATTGGAAGCACATCCTCAAGTGCTTTGAATTGACCTAATAAAATTCAAAATTCAAAAATGATATCCTTCAAATTTGAGCCTGGAAACATAGCTAATCAAGTCTAGTTTTTACTCCAATTGGAAAAGGCATTAATGCACACCTAATGCACCTTGTGTTTGTGAATAAAAAAAATACATCATCAACAATGCAAGTATATAAAATCTAAATATCACCTAAAAATTTGGGTGGAGCCCAAAAATTTAACATTGCCAATTCTGGAATTTTGAATTTGATTTGGCTTTTTTCTTGAACCTAGTATAATTAAAGGCAACCAAGGTGATGAAAAAGATTAATTATTTCTTTTATTCTTTACCTTGGTCTCTAAATGCATTCTCACTTGACAATTCTAGCTACTATTGTCATAAACTAACATTTTGAGATAAACAAACTTGAACTAGAACAAATATGCAATATAATCAACTTTTATTTAATACTTGGTTCACATTGTAGGTAGAGCAACTAGGTGGCCAATTCAAATGATAACCTTAGGCAAATCTCAAAAATGTTTATTTTTCAAATAAAATTGTAAAGAATAACCAAAACCTTTCAAAGTCTAATAATGATAGAGAACTCTATATGTTGGTTGGCTTGGCTAAAAAAATTTAGGCATTGACCGTGTTTACTAGATGTCATAGATTTAAGGAATTAAACATCATCTCAAATAGAATGAATGTTATTGTTAAAGGAAAAAAAAATCAATCACACCAAAGGAGAATGAGTGTATTTGAAAAAAAACATTTCGAAGAGAAAATAGTCATCTTTTTCTACATGCAATTACCTCATGCTTATATATTCACCCCCTTCTCCTAAAAAGGAAATGTAATGGAATTTGGGAATCCAAGTTCTTGGGAATTATTTTCTTAAAATTTAAGGTGTTCTTTGCTACGAATAAAATAAAAAAATGAAACAATAAAATCAAATTAAAAAATCCAACATAACCCCAAAAATCAAACATTGCAATAATTGTGATTTCAATGTGTATGTAATGCAAGGATTTTGAAGCTTTTCACTACATTTGATGCCCTAGCAAGTGATAGTGTATACAATATCCCACCATTTTTGTCTATTTTGTAGATATATGGAATATTGCAAATGAAATAGCTAATGCCCAACAATGTAAAAAAAAATCTACTTAGTAGTGAGACTACCTTTACTTGATGGTCAAAATTGGCTTTTAAAATTCTAAAATTAGACATTAGAAAATTTAGAATATTCTTTTTTTTAAGAAAATTGTATCGAAAATAAAGAAATATCTCTATTTTTAAACATCCACCAAATCTCATTGGACAACTTTAATTAATTATTCGGCAAGGATTGTTAATCCTAACTATAAGGCATAATATTGGTTTCAAAAAAATTCTTTACAATTGTAAGACTACCATACTAAGTGGTCAAAATCAACAAAAAAAAAATTTTAATAATCAAATGCTAGAACTTTAAAAATTCTCTAATTTTAAACATCACCCAAATCACATTCGTTAACTTTAATTAAAATTTTGTTGAGTACTGACATTGACCAATAGGCACACAAATAGTTTACAAATTCTCTAAACTTTTCAAACCTAGTGGAGCTTCCTTGCACCTTCTTCCTTGCCTTGTATTGAAAACCATCGCCCCCATTGTCTAAGAGCATCGACACTATTGCCCAGTATATGGGCTGGGTACGGCGGTTGTTGAGCCCGAAAGTGATGACACCCCCCACTGTGGACTCAAGGACAATGAAATTTTGGCCAACCTATTCAAATTCATCATTTGGCACGCCATCTTCTTGTGTCATTTTTTATTATATTGAGTTGCAATTTGGGGATATCTTCGAGGAACAATTGTTAGCTTTTTGTCTTATCTACCTTGTTGGGATGTGAGGAGGCCTTCCAACAAGACACATGCATGAACAATAATGCAAATAAGAACATACCGTGGTACTACGGCGTAGAAGAGTGGGGGACCAACAAAACACAGTGTCTAGATCAACAAAGTCAACATTGCACAACTCTTTTGTCGAGTCACATTTCTTGCTAAACGATGGCGATGCTCTAAGAGTATCGCCATTGTTTAGCAAGAAATGTGACTCGACAAAAGAGTTGTGCAATGTTGACTTTGTTGATCTAGACCCAATACTATCTTGCTCCCCCACTCTTTCATAGCATGGCTCCGCAGCATGCTTTGTTTTCAGGCTACTATTCATGCACAAGAGTTAGCGGGCCATATTGTTTGGCCACAATGCTCCTCCTCACATCCTAACAAGTTAGATGACAACAAAATCTGACAATTGTTCCTTGAGGAAACCCAACAATTGCAACTCAGTAAATAAAAAACTGACATGAAAAAATGGCGTGCCAAACCATATTTTCAAGTGGGCCGGCCAAAATCTGACTGTCTCTGAGTCCACAATGGGGGGCGACATCACTTCCAGGCTCAACAGCCGCCGTGCCAGGCCCATATACTGGGCAACAATGGCGATGCTCTCAAACCATACAATCATGCATCAAGAAACCAAACTATTTCAAAACAACTTTGGTCTGAAATCTGAATGCTATCTCAACAAAGTCCGCCGGACTTCTTCTTCTTCTAAACACGTGTGACAAGCTTAGTGTGAGACGGCACCAGCTTCTCTTTTTTGAAACAAATGAAGCGGAATTTCGCTGCAGGGACAAACTGAATAAGTTACAGAACCGCCAGTCGCAAGTGGCCTGCCGGGACAACGTACAGAGATGTGAGTGCCTGTGACACCACTTGGGAAGAGTGTAAGATAAGATACTTACGGCCTCTTGACTCAGACAATCAGGTTGATTGAACAACAGGACTTTCAGTTCAGTTCGGATCAATTGAAAGTCACCACAGTTCAGATCATCAGTCAGTCTGCAAAGTAACGTAAGCTTATTCTACTTCATTTTAATTCGACTTTCATCAAAGTCCAAAGTGAGAATCAAATCACCACTGTCGGTGGGTTGTCGTCGCTACCCATGATGTGTTTCCTGGAAACTCGAGCTGTAAATTTGCACACGCAGTTCAAGCGGTGATTGAGTCTACGGGCAGAAATTAGTTACAAGGATTAAAGTGTAAGAGCATCCGCACTCATTCAATGGAGAAACGATGACGGGCTGTACGTGAGCCTCTTGCCCGCCGGGTCATTGCAGAGCCGGGGTTGTGAGTCGTTGGCCTCCAAATAGTCTCGTGTAAAATGAAGACAATGAAGGTGTTATAATTGTTCTCAAGAAAACTTGAATCATCTACATTGCTTTGGAATTTAGTGAAATGATAACATATTTAATCTCCCTTCTCCTCCTGCCATTTGCACAAGGGCAATGGTATTCTTCACTTTGCCATTTTGGGGGAAATTTGGTGGGTTTGTTATAGGCAAATCTTCAAAGATAATAAGTGAGATCACCACTAGATCATTCTATATCATTTAGTCTTTTGTTTGGAAATACATTGCAAATATTTTTTAGCATTGTCACATACTTGCTTACTTAAGTAATGCAATAATTAACACAAATAGTTGACTAAGTACAGGTTTTACACTCAATGCCACAAGAATGAGAGAAAAATATAGTTCTTTAAGAATAGTCGATATATCTCTATCAATAAGGTCATAATTAGTGAATTCTGTTACCTACTTCCAATTTTAACTATGAAATCTATGGTAATATTGTAATTAGAAATTTTTCTTTTCTTATTAGTATAAATTGACTACCAAAGAAAAATATAAAATAAAATGGTTAAAATTATTGTAGAGATCAATCCATTTTTGAATAATTTTGTTCTTCTTAGATGGTGGCTGATCAATCTTTTAGAAGAATCTTTATTAGCCACCATCTTTAAGTAAGGTATCCTAGATACCTTTCTCTATCATACAATTTTGACTTTGGAGTCAATTGTGGGATTTTAGGTGAGCAATCTCTCATTTACACTATTAAGAGTTCAATTTCTTTCTTTGTCTGCATTTTGAGCTCTTTCAAGTTATTCTCCATTTTCTTTTACCTATTTACTTCTTTCACTGTCTTCATTATTATTCTCTCTATCATTTAAAATATCAATGTAACACAATAGAAACTCAAAAGTATCTTTATCATCATTTTTTTCTTGAAAAAGAGACTACATCAATTAAAAGACAAAGTTCAAGTAAAACAATCATTTGGGTGCCTTAAGGCAGTTCTATATGGTAAGAAATATTTTCATCATTTTATCAATTACACAAATTAGTGTGAAATGTCAAGAAAATAGTGTAGGCAACCAAAGAGCCTCATTTCTTTTATGGAAAAAGAATTTTTTGAATTAATGTAATTTTTTGGTGATCTATCTTCAAAAAAATTCTTCAAGCCTTTATAGCAAGAATATAGGAAAATTTAGATATCTTTTTACTACATTTTGCCAAATCCATCTCAAGGAAGGATGGGGATTCATCAATTTTAATTATAATAGTAAACTATGAAATATATAAGAAATATAGTTAAATAGAAAATAGAAAAAATAGAAAAAATGGTAAAAAAATAATGTAAACTAACATACTTATCTTACCAAGAGCCGCTTTAGACAAACAAGAAGGCAATTGGACTTCGAGCCTCTCAACAATTGAAAGTAGTCGACATGTACATTCTAATGTCAAAACTCACGTGGTAGAAAATTGGACAAAGCTCCAACGCTCCAACCAACCCTTTTGAGGCACAATGGGGCCAAATTGACTCATTTCAAAATAAACGTCTACTTTTTGCCAAATAAAAGTACTCTTTTCATCCCAAAAATTTCCATTTCTTTTTAAAATGTAGATGAAGTTGCCAAATTTGAATGAGAAAATACATGAATATGATTGAAAAGTAGTTTTTGGTCCAAAAGATGCATGAATGTAGAAATACAATGCTTCACCAAATTTTAAGTGATTGCCATCCCGTCACTTTCTCAAAAACTAAAAAAAAAGGGTTAACTTCAACTATTCAAAATAATACAAAATAATGCCAACTATATCTTCTTGACAAGCTACAGGAAAATCCATAATCCTCCGGAAGAAGTACCATGTTGCAAGTACCTTCTAGTTGAAATCCTCCAAGAAGAAAGTACTATGATGCAAGCACCTTCCCTCCAAGAGAAGTGGCATGTTGCAAGCACCTTCCAAGCCAAAATAAAACTCCCGAAAAAAAATTTGTCAATAGGAGGACAAATCAACTCTACTTTAACATCATTCAATCCATGTGCTTCCTTCCTACCTCTCTACTCTACTCTAGTGCGAAATCCCACTTGCAATCACAACCAATCCCGTTAAAGAAATGTATTTGCCGTCATTCTTCCTACCTCTCATGTGAAGTGAAGACGCTTTAACTAACTTAACTTATCGCCACATGAGCGACATGACAACTGAAGACGGCGGGAGTGCAAACAATTTACGCTGGTCTGTCTGTATTGACAAAAATGAGATGAAAATCCAAGTGAGTCGGAGGGCGCGCAAAAGCCCGTAATGACTGAGTGAAAGAGTCTCAAATCATTTGGAGTCGTGAATGATTTGAGACTCTTTCGATAATATCGTTCGATCTCTGCACTGCCGAAGTTCTTACAAAATCCATAAACTAAAAATATATACCACTGACGCACCATCTTAGTTTGTCTTTGCAATGAAATTATTTTCGTTTCATTGGTTTCAAAAATGAACTAAAAAAATCAACCGAGCAGGCACCGTCAGTTTTCATGCAATCATTCCGTCACTTTGTTCCGTTCTTATTTAATCTGTTTTTGGTGTAGAAAATGAGGACTGAGGGCCTCCTAGCCTGCCATGTGAGTCGGCAGGAGGCCCTCAGTCCTGTCAACGGATGCCTGGGTTTTTGGTGTAGAAAATGAGGACTCATGAGGGCCTCCTGCTTGCCACATTGAGATCAGCAACACCTCGGTCCATGATCCAGTAATAAGTATACCGAATCCTGCTTCCCAAGGTTAAGGTAGCCCCACGGCGGCCGAACCTTCGTCGTTGACTCCAAGCTTTTGAAAAACAATTTTTTTTTTGGTTGTTGTTGACTCATCAGTTTTAAAACCCATTTGAACCCTTCAAAAGCATGGCCCAAAAGACTGCAAGTCAACTCCTTTCAAGGTTGAAACGTTCCACGTGTTTTTAGCACTTAAGAAAAGGAACAACTGTGCGGGATTTGAAAGAAATTAATAAAAAGAAGAAAAGAAACGAAAGAGACTGCTGCCGCTGCCTATGAGATGCTTGTTGTCAGTATAGTTCGGCTTATTATTGTAAACCTCGTGTTCGGCACTTCAGCGATTCTGTAAGTTCATGGACCCTGCTTTCAAGGCGAACCAGCTATCGTTCCAAATGCCATGAAACCAGGGGCTGTTATATCCGAGACATATCCGAAATTGCCACCTGTCTTTTGCACTACTGAACCTCCAATGAGGGAACGACACCTATGTTACTTGAAACAATTTTATTTGGGGGTGGCGAGGGGAGCTGTGCTATTTGGTTTAACCCTTAACCCCTAAACGATGAGGCGGACATTTTTTGTCCAATGAATGACAAGGAATTCTCCTTTGTAGGACAGAATTGCAACTATTCATCTTGGGAATTAGGGGTGGAAAGGGGAGATCTTCTACAGTAGTTTGACTCCCAATGAGTATTTTTTATTTTTCTAAAGTGGATGATGTCACACAATTCTAAAATGTCTAATTTCCATGGTCACCAGCCGGGCATTGAAAGATTAGAGCATCCCCACTTGTCTTGCAAAACGGATGAACTTGTCCAAGTCAGCTTGCAAAATGGAGGAACTTGTTAAGAAGTTGGGCCAAAAGCTTCTAGTAGCCTGCAAACCTCATGAGACAAAGTAGATGGCAAATTGCTTTCTGATTTTAGTAACTTAGTAGTTTGCTTTGGATAGGGTAGTTTGGCTTGCAAACTAGATGGCCCATGTTTTGTATGCCAAGATGAGCTTGTTGCGCTAGCTGGTGGGTGGTGATGCTCTTAACCCCTAAATGCCCAAGGCCTCTTTTGGGCTTCTTGGAATTTGCTTTAAATTGAACCAAAAGCCAACATTTTGATATGTTTTATCAATTTAAAAAAAATTATAACCATACAAATTCAAACTAGATATGTTGGTGATCACATAGGAAAAGAAAATACAACAATATCACTTATGGATAGAAAGATTATAATATTTGATGACAAGGGTGTTAAAATTGTGAAAGTGATTCGAAGTCTTCTGATCCTCTTTTCACATGTCAAACCTAAAATGTTGGTCGCCAAAAAAAACATATGAGCTTAAAGGGCATAACTTGCATAACTCTAATCAATTTATAGCTTCTCAATATCTACAATAGAATTTTTTAAAATAAATTTCTCAAGTGATTTTTTCTCTAAGATCTAGTATATTTCAAAAGCTCATTTCCAAGAGCCTTCAACACTCAATAATCAAGATTTGCAATGGACACCTTTGTACAAAATCTTGAATAGAAAAATCAAAATCATTCATTTTCAAAATCAGATTTTCGATGCTACAAATAGAATTCAAAAAAATGCAAAAATCCAAAATATTAAAAAGAATAACTTAGTGAGGTATTATTTAACTTCAAAGCTTTGTTGATACCAAAATTTGGTGCTTTTGGGATTTAGGGTTAAATGATGCCAAGGACTCCGAGGACTTTTTGTGTCTAAGGGATGACAAAGCCAATCTTTCTATATAGGATAGAAGTACAATTGGTCATCCTTGGAATTTTGTGCAAAAAGGAGAGATCTTGCACAATAGTTTGACCTCCGATGAATACTTTTGATTTTTTTTAAAGTAGATGATGTTACCTAGTATCTAAAGGGATGATGTTATACAATACCAAAAGGAATGATATCCATAATCACTAGGCCAACATTTAAGGATTAAAGGTAGGAGGTTCGTAAGTGACCATTCACTAATTGATTTGAATCTTTTTTCAAAGAAGTAAATGAAAAAAATGGCATCTTAGGCAAATTGTTTCATGTTTTGCAGCCCTTTTGTGAAATTAGTTATGAAATTGGAAGTTGGAATTGGAAAAAAAAAATAATCAAAATTTCATCCTTCTTTCATTCTCTAGTGGAAAATTCCATAATGCTTTTGTTGGAAAGTAGATCATGTAAAAATCTACCTCAAAACCAAGTAGCCAAGGCCACAATTATATGTTGGAATTACATAGTTCACGGCTCTAAAGGCATTTATCCTATAGTATGTTCATTTTTGGTACATTGATGAATGTGATTGGTGCTTGAAGAAAGAAATTTGTACCTTTGTGTTGGATGTCACTTTCAGAGTTCGGTCGCTTCATGGACCTTCTATCTAATTATTGGAATGGTTTGCCCTTGTTAATATTCCTTTTAATAAATCAAAGGAGGAATTTCGTCTCCTTAAAGAAATGTTTTTGTTGGAATTAATTTCAGTGTGCCAAGAAAATAGAAACTCATGGTCCCTTTTAGAAATACCAGAAAAAATTCCTTTGCAATGCAATGACACTACAAACATTTCATTGACCTTCAAGGTTTCATTGAGAAGCATTGGAAAAGTCGTTAAAGTTTTAATAAGAGAAAATTAATGGATGAAAAAAGTGGATGAATTTGTGGCACTTTACATGATGGATGAAATCATGACACTTGAAACTTAATAGAATAGGCAGATAAATAAGAATAGAAGTTATAATGGATTGTTCGAATAATTTTCAATGTCACCCCAAAATATAAATAAAAGGTCAGCTAGAGGAATATAATGTCAATAAGGGTGTTTTCACCAAGTTTAGAGCACTGGTGACTTAAATTCTTTAACCCCTAAAGGACCAAACGGTGTTTTTTGGCAACATAGTGATTTTGGGTAGCTCACTACGGATGGAATTTTGATTTTTTTTCTTTGAAATTTTCACACAACATTTTCCCGAGGAGTAGCTTTAAGACCCAACAATTTTCATAACTTTTGAATACATGGTTAAAAAGTTATTGTATGATATGTTGTTTTCATTGCTCAGCGGGCAGCTTGGACAGCAAAAAAAACTTCTTTAAAAATCACTTTTTTTTAAAATAAAAATTTGAAATTTATTTTCCTGATTTTTATATACATGGAAAGCTTTGAATCATTCCATTTTGATTAATGAGATGAAAGTTATGAAGAGTTTTAGTTGTGGGTAGTTTGTGGGTAGTAATGGAATCTCTACTCTAAAATAAACTTTGAAGACCTTTATTTCACTCAATTTTTAATATTTTTGGAAAAAAATAAAAACTTGAGGTGTAGATTGTTTATTTCAACAATTTAACCATTGGGATTGGCATTTTTCAATTCCATAAATAAATGATTAACAATTTAGTATTTTGAATCATTCTCTACTTCTTTCAACTTACAATTTTTTTCCTATATGTTGTACAATTCCAAATGATCTAAAATTTTTCAAGCATGTAGCCAACATGACTTGAAGAAGGAATCCAACGAGTTACAACCATTTTGGACATTTTTTCATAATGATCTGACCTTGTGGAGTGCATCTGCCCGGATTTTCGCAGGGCCAAAAAACAACTTTTTGTCACTTCAAATGCTAATATCTTACAATCCAAACGGTGGAAATTTTTGAAATTTTTTCCCCATCTTCCCAAACCAGATTACTACAAGATCCTACGTTTACAGTTTTCCAAAAATGTATTTTTTCTAAAATTTGGTACTTGTACTAGAGATGACAGTTTTGGAGTGTTTTTGGTGAAAACATAGTCAAATACATTTAGGGGTTAAGCGATGATTGGCCAATAAATAGATTGTAGTCCAAGTTGGATTTACACTTAGGCCAAGGCCCATACCATTATTTGTTAATAAAAAGTTCCCTTTGAGACCTCTATAGCCAAAGGATATTCTTGTTTTTATGTCTCTAAAAACATTTTTCTTTCCAACCTTTTTGAAGAATGACAGTTAACCCCTAAACGCCGGGCTGGTCACCGTGGGGGAGATGCGGGTAGTGTACAGTAACAACTTCTGTGTTGACCACAGAAAAAGGCACTAATCTTGCGTTGTTCAGTGGCAGGCAAGTGCAACAGTCAGGCTGCCCGGTTGGAAATTGAAGAAAGGGCAGCATGCAACCTATCACTGTCCTCAACTGTCTTCACACAATTTGGCGTACCCAAAAATAATAAAGCATTCAATGAGTCTGATCCTGGGTTTTCATGACAACTTCCTTCTGCATGATCGTAATTAAAAAAAGAACGGATGAAAAACAGCTTGTTTACATCCTCCAAATCGCTTTTCTGATATCCATCGGACACAAAACGTCTGCCGCGTCGTTTAGGGGTTAAACTTGATTTTTCAGGACCTTCACACTTTGGATTCTACAATCATAGATTTTGTCTATTTAACCAATTGACCTCTTAAGAACCAAAGGATAGTCTACATTTCTCAAATTATAGACATTTAGTATAGAATGCAATTTACTATGGAATTGTTGACGAAACTAAAAGCTTAAGAACTTACTATGGAATAATTAAAAATATATATAAATGAAAAAGCCTTGCATCTATCTACTTTAACATTTGGAAATTGTTTGTTGTCCAAAATTTGGATGACAAAACGTCTAAGGATTGACCCCGAAAGGATCAAGGCACATTTTAGACACAAATTGTAAAAAACTACCATTTTTTAGGGCAATGAGAAAAAAATGAAAAAAATTTGTTTTTTCTTCCAAATTCAACTGTACAAATTTGTACTAGACTACTATGGGAATGTGAGGAAAAAATTTCAGAAACTTTGAGGTTATAGATTGAAAGATTACAACGTTTGAAGTTAGGATTTTTTTTTTGGACCTTACTTGATAGGGCCAACAGCCTTTAACTCCTCTTGGAGTGAGATTTTACACTATACATGGTTATTTTTTTGACATTTGCATCTTATATCATGAAAGTTACTTACCTGCCAAATTTCAGAAGTAGAGGAGGTGTTTTGCACATGTTGCCCCAAGCTACTCAAGTTGCCTAAAAAGTTTAGGGCAACATAACTTTTGATCCAGGCACTCAATTGAAAAAAAAATATATTCCCACTTAGGGGATACATGTTCACACCTTGAGTCAAAATTTGAAGAACATTTGTTAGAAATTGACTTCATACAAACCTACCTGAGATTACTTGCGTACATTCAATGGTCATTAGGGGTTAAATGAGAGACTAAAAAAACTTTTCAATAAAATTTGGAACCAACAATTTGATTTTGTTTCTAAAATTGACTATAGGTTCAATATTAATAATTTTCACAATTTTGTTTCTTTGAGTTCAAATTTTTTATTTCTAATTATGATTTTTTAAAAGATTTTGATTTACTTATTATTTGAAGTCATTTATTACAATTTCATTATTTTAACCAAAAATAATAAATTTTGAGGTTATATGTACTTAAACCTTGTGAACTATAGAAGATTTCTAAAGAAAAGTCATGAAAATCTATATTATACAAATAAAAGAACACTAAGACAAGAATCTATAAAATTTTCTACTTGGTTGAATTGAAACAAAGATTTTGTATTCTTGGGACAAAGATTCCATTGATCAACATTTGAAAGTCTTGCTCTTTAGGGGGTAAATGCCTTGTACGTTTTGTTCTTTTGGACCAAACCTAGATTTTCCATAACAAATGATTCCTTCAACTTTTTGAAGTTTATATTAAAAAAAGATGAAAATTTTGTCATGATTACTACAAATTTTTCTATCTTTTAAAAATTATATTGAATTTCAAAGTTGGAAAATGCAATTCAGTAACTGTTCAACTTGTAGGCCTCTAGCATTGACTTTTGAACCTATTACAAGATTGGAATATCAAATATTAATAGCTAAACATCAACTTAATGATCTTCAAAAAACTAACTATGAAAATTGCATTAGTAAATGGTTGATATGCAATAGTTTATTAACATGTAATTATTAGCATTCATTGTGGTATTTGGAAATCTTCTATACCTTAAAATTGGAAAAATCTTGTATCATTCGGTGTTGTCCACGATTTCTAATATCCTATCCTTCTAATTTGCAAAAAGCTCTAAATGTCACATTATTTAAAGTTTTATTGATTTCATGATATTAAAAATTATTAAAAAAATTACATAATTAGAATGACCACTTTGGGCTCCTTTGCAATCTATAGGGTTGAAGTAAATTGGATTCAAAAAATCCAATTTATAATGTACATTCACACTCAACATAAACACAACATCTATCATAAGAGAGCAATAAGAGAGCAATAAGATCGCCACATACAATTTTCTCTTAGAAGAAACAATTTTACATAAAATTGACATTTATTTTTGGAATTATTCTCTTTACATGCACAATAATATGGATGACATTTTCCTTCATTAGCTCTAGCCCCATTGAAGTGGGCACCCCCCAAAACGCCACTTTATGCTATTGTGCCTAGTTACTAATATTAGATTGCTTAAATTTCGTATTTTCTTGTTGACAAGTGAAAGGCGGTTCCAACGCATCAAGGGATGTAACATTTAGACACCACATGCAAAAAGTTATGAAAAGTCAATGTTTTTTTTGACATTCATTGCCAAGCAAAAGGAGGGGCCAACACACCAAGGAATGTAACATTTAGATGCCACATACAAAATCTACAAAGAATCACTGTTTTTCTTTTTCTTGATAGATGTTCTAAAACCATTTCTTCCACATAGGTACACATTGATTTCAGAGATTCACGCACATCCATAGTAATGATGGCAATTTTAGGTCAATGGCACATTCAGAGATGTCCAACTTAGAAGAGGCCACCATGGGCATTGACAAAAGCTACAAACAAAGATAAGCTTAGTTTGAGTACTTACGTAAGACCTTCCTTCGAAAGCAAGCAAAGCAAAGCCTCTCATAGCATAGCTGCTTGTTCATATCTCCATGGGTGAGATTGGTATGCATGTGGAATACAGCTCCACTGATTTTCTATCCCCAAAAAATGGAAAGAAAAAAAAATGCACATCGAACTGGAGGAGAAGGATGGTTGAAAACAACGCCGTCATGTGCAAAATCCACTTGAAAGTCATACAAGCCAGTTTGTCAGTCAATAAGTTTAGATTCGTCCTGTCTAGAGTTTTGTGAAATCAATTGGCAGCTTGACATGTAAGTTAAGTTAAGGGATCTTCGACTTGAGTTCTCTAAATTTTTTTAATTTTTTTTTGAAACACATGGACAATGACTTCTCCGAATTTCAACTGTGAATTAGTAACAACTGTCCTCAAGTCGGTAGTGTACACAGCCAGCTTTCTAAGAAAATTCTCAACTAGCTAGGTTGCCTTTTCTCTCATAGATGGTGGAAAATTTACAAGTTAGTGCAGACTTTCTTGCTGGTTCAGTTGCTTATTAGTTGTGGATAAGCAAACACACACACACACAAAAAAAAAAAAAAAAATTAATTCAAAGAAGAGGAGACTTCGAAGATTTGCATAGTACAGTATTCATAGGGTAGAATTTTTGGGGGATGTCAATGGAGACTTTCTTGTTGGTTTGGATATGGTCGGAAATCACACACAACAATTATAAAATCAAGAAATGGAACTATCAAATTAACATTACTAATTATTTTTGGGGTTGAAATTATTTTGTGGATGTTTGTTAACCCTTAAACGTTAGCATAGACATTTTGTGTGTGATAGATGACTTCACTATTGATTGTAGAAAAATAGAATGCACCTATTGGTTCAATAATCGGAGCAGTTTTGTTGATTACCTTGGTCATGGGAGTTGTGTCCTTTAAGGGTTAAATCGTGATATTCAACAAGTAAAACATCTAAAACAAAAGTGCCGCCAGGGACTAATAAGTTCCTTTGACAACTCTTGTCTTGAATCCTGTCATAAAATCCATTATGTTTTCATCCCGGAAAAATATCATCCAACTGTTTCATTTAGCATTGATGATAAAAATTTAAAGTGCAATGTATATTCTCGTGAGATACATCGTCATGCATATGTTTTTCCGTGTCTCTTTCAAACAAAAATATGCAATGGGAGGGTTGTTTGTGGACTTGGCAATAGTTGTATGACTAGTATATTCTAAAATGGGTTTAGGACACACATGTAGATAGTAGAATGTATTGTATGTACTAAAATGAAAGTTGAGTCATGTTTTGGGGTTCTTTAAATGATGTAGATATATAAATTATGCTAGTTTAACTTTTGTCGCATGTCTCAACTCTCAAGTATCATAAAGTCATTTCTTTTAATTTAGGAAACTCATTTAATGAGATTTGAGAGTTTGTAACAACATATCTATTGAAAATACCAATATAGTTCTAGGACTCTAATTACCTACTACATCTTGAACTAAAGATAGAATAACAACATTTTGAGAGTATTAGACTATTCTATTTCCTCTTCATCTTGAACTATTCTTCAAATTATAAACCAATGCCTCTCCATCTCCAATTGATTCAAATAGGGAGCCCAACTCAAACTTGTTTTTTAGAAGTAATGTCAATTTCATTAAAAAGTCACGATTCCAAGATTTATAGCTGAACAAATTGCGACATAATTTTATGTACATAAAGGTTTAACATCTAAAATAGATATGAATTTATATTATAAACATGTTCAACAAAACATTCAATACTTGGTCATTAGCAAAAACCTATAGTATTGATACAAAATGGACACATCTTTCTTGCAACAAAAAGAAATCAATAATATTTACTCTATATTATATTACTTTGAAATGGTTCAGGCCTTAAACCAACAAAATCTATACTTGTCCTAATTTGTGTCTGGAATTTAATTCTCTGCGAACACATATGTCACAATTTTTGGTTTGTGGAATATGACCAATTTAACAAAATGGACATAAAGTTAACTTTCAATACTTCTTAGCAAATTGTTTTGAAGAATATCAATCATCCGATTCAAGATTGCATAAAACATATAAAACAGGGATATTCTTTTTATTTTATTTTGAAACAAATGGACATAATTTCCATTGAAAGGAAGAAATTGAATGTACTTCGAGCCAGTAGAAACAAGGGTACTTTCCCACAGTAGAAGTTGGAGAATTCCTTAAATCTCTTCCGCGTTTATTTTCATTACTTCATACCACAAATAAAAATAAAATTCAGAACAATCTGCCCTTAGTTTCAGTTAGTCGGTCCAAAAAAAGAGAGAATGGAAATGAAACCCAGAACAAATATAAACTGACAGCTGATCGACCCCGGCCATACAAAAAGTCAAGCACTTTTTTTTTTTTTTTTTTCTTGAAACATGGACAATTTTCATTGATAAAGGAAACAGTACAGTCAAGCACTTTTTTGATTAAGAAACAAAAGGAAATTGGAAAAATCAAAGTGTTTTCCACAAGCTAAAATTGCACATCAACACTCTAATTTTGAGGTTAAACACTATTTTTAATTTTACACTAGAACTAGGATTTTTCACGTGGATGCTTGTTAAAAGAATTCCTCACCTAAAACAGGAAAAAACTCTTCCACGAATCCACATTTACTTTTTATTTCATGAATTTTTCTTTGAAACGAAACTGTGGAATTAAGTAAAAAAAAGAAAGAAAAAGAAACATCAGACAGCTAGGTGCCCAACTGAACTTCCACGTTCATTTTCATTTTTTCCTTGAAACATGGACAATCTTCCACGTTTACATTCATTAACTATTTAACTTTACTTCGTCAACAAAAAGAAAAAAGGAAAAGAAATCAATAAACAGGAGTCCACGTCCACAGTTCCACTTACAGAAAGTCAAATTATTTTTTGTTTCTCAAATAACTGGAGAAATTCAGAAGTCAACAAATATTCAGTACTCAGTTGTTATAGCCAACAATTCAATCACGTCTACGTTAATTTTTGCATTGAACATTCATAACGTACATTCCATACTATTTTCATATTCAATAAGCAGCTTGGACATTACACCCAGACTCAATTGAAGAGTTCCCTTATTACAGTAGTACCTAAACATATATATATATATATATATATATATATATATATATATATATATATATATATATATATATATATATATATATATATATATATATATATATATATGTGGTTCATAATTTATACGGAATACATTATAATTTTATATTTAAAACAAGCTCAGGGCTTATTTAAAATGACTTACCCAAGAAAAACGCTACCCTGGCTGAGGGAACATGTATATATCTATATTCGCAATCACAAAACACATAAAGAAAATTAACATATTCCCTCGACAGGAATTCAAAACCCAAGGAGCAGGGGTTTTTTTCCTGTTTTTTTTCTGACCACGTTCCACGAAAAAGGGGTGTACTGTACAGCGCCGTTAAAGACTGGATGTTATCCGGATAAAAAATAAAATAAAACGCCATCCACGGGACTCTGACACTCGAACGTTCCTTAAAGGTGGTCAACTTCTAAAACGCTATGTCAATGTTTCCATTGACAATTTGCCGGTGCATTATTCGCATTCCAGCTTCCTGGTAGCTTTCCTTGCTTGCTTGATCCTCAGTCATTATAAGAACACCATTGAGGTTCATGGGTAAATTGAAACTCTCAAGAGTTCAAGCGGCCGGCACTTCGGCGGCGAGGTTTGTACACTCCTGTGCATGATCGATGGAACTCAGCTTCAATTCCTGTGAATTTTGTAACCTGCAAGAGTGGGAGTCATGTCTTACATGTTGTAGTAGCTAGCATCTTATGTCGAACTAGCTAGCTGAGTTCGTTTGAATTGCATCGATCTCAACTTCGCATCGATCTGAACTTTGATCAGTAACGCTCGGTTGCGTGATCAATCGAAGTCCTTCTGTTTGGGGGGGGGGCGATCATTGCTCTTAGATACTCCCTAGTACAAATGCCATGCCCGAGATCATGTAACATGTAACAGATTTCGTGAATGATGTATATTCTAGCTAGTTGTTTGAGTTGTGGCCTTCTGGGGTTCCTACTTTCGAAGCTATGGTATGGATTGCTCTGGGAGTGGCCATGTTTTTCTTCGAACATGCCCACGGACACTGAGTCTGGTACATGTTTTATTCGAAAATGATGTCAAATCTCAGTTTGCATCGATCATTCTGGACGGGAAATTCATTAGGAAGATTTCAGCAGCTCGGTTTAGTGAGTATTGTTGTGAGATCGAGTCATTTTTGTTCTTGGAAATTTACAACTCGTAGCAAGTACAAATTGTGCCAGGATAGTTACGTTCATGTGTAACACATTCGTGGTTGAATCTAGCTGGTTTTTGAATAGTGGAGTTGTTTATTTATAGTGCTCGGACCGTGATTTAACGGGATATTAATTTATGTCAAACCTGAGTTTGCATCTGAACTTTTGAGGGTAGCTGCAGTTAGAGATTTACAGCTCACCGCTAGTACAAAGTTTGGGCCAGTGCATGTGACCGATTGCAGGATTGAATCTTGTTCCGACTGAAACGGTAACGTATTAACGTCTTTCCGAAAAACTGTCGCCGGACCCTTGATGAGCCAAATTTTGATGCTTTTTTGTTTTATGTGGCCATCGTTCCAGGAGTCGAACCTGAACTACAGCCAGGAGCAAGACTGCGCTCAAATACTGAGCGATTCAACGCAAGGGCAGTTCAAAACTATGACTGCGTGAGGTGAGATCTATTTCCCTATCATATATCTCCTGCGCCTATACAAATCTAGGTACCCAAAATCCCAGTACTGTATGAGGAGAACACGGCAAAGTTGGCAGTTTCACATTGTTTCACATGTCGGAGCAGTGGCTAGTCCTCTTGTTGATTAACCTTGTCACTTGGAGTCCTCCGAGGCTCTGTATTGGTGGACGTTTGTGAATGGCTAATCTCAGGATTTCTGAATTTCTAGCCTTTCATTGATACCAATCCCTCAATCACCAGTGCGGAAACTTGCACATTTGAGGATCCTCGATCTTATCAGGGATTCCACTCTAACGACTCTGCGAATACTTCGTTCAGAATCTCAGACCTCAGTAGAAGCTAGATCCCTGTGTCGATCACTAGTGCCGATCGAAACTCGTGCCTGTCTGTAATATCTAGTCAAGGCTTTCACTCTAACGACTGTGCTGACGCTTCGTTCAGATCGAATCTCAAACCTCAGTAGAAAATCCCCGAAATCGCTAGTGCAGGTCGAAACTTGCACCTGACTGTCTGTGTTTAATTAATTTTCTCGTCAAGAATTTCAATCTAACGGCTGTCCTTACACTTCCTTCAGAATCTCGGACCTCGTTAGAATACTATTGAAGTGAAAGAACTCCAGCTCCGATGGCAGCACCAAGAATCTCATCAATGGCACTCCCAACCATGGCTGTCATTCTCGCTCTCCTCGTCGCCACAACTTTCCAACCAGCACACTCCAAACCTTTCCCTGCTCCCGACCTCCGCCGCTGCAGCATGGCCTTCAACTCCACCACCGAGAATTGCTGCACTCTCCCCGCAACCAACCTCGGCCCCCAGAAAAAATTCTCTTTCCAACCACAGCTTCCTCTCCGCGTCCGCCCCGCAGCGCATCTCGTCTCCGACGCTTACATTGCGAAGTATCAGCGTGCCGTCGAGCTCATGCGAGCCCTTCCAGAAACCGACGGCCGCTCGTTTGTTGCCCAGTACCGCCTCCACTGCGCTTACTGCAACAACCATCTCTACTTCGAAGGAAACGAATACCCACTTGAGATTCACCAGGGATGGCTCTTCTTCACGTGGCACCGACTCTACCTCTACTTCCACGAACGCATCCTCGCGAAGCTCATCAACGACGACGAGTTCGCGCTTCCGTACTGGAACTGGGATAATCAGGATACGAGTGAGCCCTTACCCAATGTCATCCCGAGAGTATACGCGGGGAATGTGAGTTTGTATGCGGATGCGATTAACAAGACGAGCTCTTTGTTTCATCCGCAACGGAACCTGTGCTCGACAACGCCGGGGAGATTAGTCGAGTTTCAGTTTGTATTGGGACCGTGTACTTCACAGAATGTGGAAGAGGTGAGGAAGCAGAATGGGAGGTTGTTGTGGACGCAGTTGGAGTCGGGGGGGGTGACGCCGCTGACGATGCATGGGATGCCGTATCGGTATGGCGATTATGGAGCTAAGGGGATGGGGACGATGGAGTCGAGGCCGCATGGGACAGTGCATATTTGGACGAATGTGATAAATATGGCGACTAATAAGGATAGTGCGAGTGATCCGATCTTCTTTGCGCATCATGGGAATGTGGATCGGTTGTGGGAGCAGTGGAAAGGGAAAGGGAAGTATAGGAAGGATATTACGGATCCGGACTACTTGGATACGGAGTTTACGTTTTATGATGAGGATGGGGAACAGGTGACGGTGAGCGTGAAGCAGTCGCTCGATCTCGGCCTGTTGCGGTAAGAAATGATGATGCTTTTGCTTGGGAATGATGCATGATTGAGCCCTAATTTTACTGAAATGGAAAGGAATCGTTCAGGGGTTGTTCGTCTGTCAAGGTTCTGAAGTGTGGATGTGGTGAAAGCGCCACTTGGGAACGCATGACGAAACCCGAATTTTACGGAAATTCTAATGAATCAGTCTTCGATTCTTCGTCTGACAATGTTTCCTGGTGTGAAAGTGTTGTAATGCCGTGTTTTAGTAACCGGTTCAGATTGTACGCTGCATATCTGTTTAGATTTAGTCCCTTCTAATTTCACTTTTATATTGAAGAATCTAATTGAACAAGAGCTCTAATAAATCAGTCTTCGATTCTTCGTCTGTCAAGTTTCTTCGTGTGGATGTGTTGTAGTGCCTTGATTTATAACCGTTTCAGATTGTGAAGAGATTGTGAACGTTAGATTAAGTCCTTATTATTTCACTTTGCTTTTCTCAAACTCTAATCAAACAAGAGCTCTGGTTTAGGGTGTCCATGAAGTTCGATTTCTTTTTTCGTGGTTTCAAGGAAAGTCAGTGGAACTTGGAGCAAGATTTGGATTCTGTCGAAATGGAAATCCAACTCAGATTCCAAGGCCCACTGCTAACATTTCTTCGCGTGTTTGGGATTCGTGTGTTAAAGATTGTAAACGTTAAACTACCCCCCACATGCTCTACCGTTCTTTTAATTTGACAATTGCTCTGTGTATGTTTCGCAGCTACAAGTACCAGGACCTCCCCACCCCCTGGACCAACCAGCCCGCGATCGACCCCAATTGGGCCTTCTGCAACCCCGCTTCCTCCCCCTCCGACATCGCCGCCCTCACCGCCTCCACCCCTCGTTTCAAGGCCCCTCTCTTCATCAAATCCGGCCCCACGACTTTCAAAATCAAGCGCCGCCCCAACATGTCCACTATTCACGGCGAGGAGATGCTGGAACTCAAGGCCCGATTTAACTGGCATGAAGAGCATTTACAAAACATCTTCCTCTTTCTTCCAAACTCCACCTACGACGTCACTTCCGTCGGGTGCAAGGAGTTTCTGGGGAATCTGTTCTCGTTTCCGCATGTCGGCCAGAGTCCGGAGTTGAAGCCCGAGATGACGTACCGGATTGGCATTCGGAGGAAACTGGAGCTCATGCAGAGGGCGAATGTGGAGGAACTCGTGGTGACGATGGTGGGGGAGGTATCGCAAGCGCTCATACCGGGAGAAGCAGGGTTTGAGCTCACAGGCGCCCGCGTTGTGTACTCGAAGAAGTGATTGATACGTTTGGTTGCATTTGTTCCGTGGACGTTGATTTCATTTCATGGCAACTTAACAGTTTAGGTTTCTTTTCGACCGCTGGGGTGGATTGGATGTGAGTGTGTTTGCACACTTGGTAGGAGTGGAGCATCGATTGGGAGAGCTTTTGAATTCTTTTCAATTGAGGTGAAAGAATGCTTCATATACAGTTTCGGCTGGTTTTGAGACATGGTAATTCTGCAACGCCCGGCCTCAAGGAGCTTGCGATCACTCTGTTTGGAGGTACGACGAGGAAGCGTTCAGTCTTAGTGAGCTTATGTGCGCAAGTTCTGTACTCTCAGAAAGCGGTGTTTAATTGTGGACATGGTTTTGATTTTATTTCATGATGGTAGAGGTAGTTTAGAATTCTTTGGCCCCACAAGAATTGCTGTGGAGGCATTCCTGTGAGTGTGTTTGCACACTTGGTAGGAGGTTCATGTCGCTAGGAAGAGCTTTTGAATTTCTTCATTTGAGGTGGAATAAAGTGTATGGCTGTTTCATGTAAATTCCATTTGGTTTTGGACATGATACTTCCCATGGAGCTACCTAGCATTCTTGTTTGCAATTGTTTTGAATTTGTGGATGTTGATTTCATTTCATAGTAGCGGTTAAGTATTCTTTGGCCTCAGCAAGACTTGCTGTCGTGGATTGAATGTGAATGAGTGCACACTTGCTAGGAGTTTCATGTCGATTGCCAGAGAGCTTCTGAGTTCTTTCATTTGAGGTGAAAAAATCTGTATGATCCATGCTGCTTAATTTACATTAAATTTGTTCTGGACTTTATTTCTCATGAACTTAATTCTCCATGGAGCTTGTTATCACACTGGTTTAAGCGTTCTTAGTGAAACTGGTTTTGAGCTTAATGGAGCGCAAATTGTGTACTCTCAGTGAGATTGAAGTATTATTTGTGGTTATGTCAGGTTCAATCTTGATTTCGTTTCGTGGTAGTGGTTTAAGATTCATTGGCCACAGGAAGAATTGCTGTGGTGGCTTCGCTCCCTGTGAGTTTGTTTGCACACTGGCAGGAATTTCGCGTCGATACGGAGAGCTTTTGAGTTCCTTCATGTGAGGGTGGAAAAATGTGTATCCATGTTACTTTCATTTAGTTTCAATTTGCTTTTGGACTTTCTTTCTCATAAACTAGCACTTCTTGGAGCTTGCGAGCGCTGTTGTTTAGGAGGTACCGGAAGGGGGTGTTCTTAGTGAAGCTGGGTTTGAATTGAAGAAAGCACAAATTGTGCACTCCAAGTGAGAAGTGGTGTTTGTGGTTATGGGATGGTTGATTTCATTTCATGATCCTAGTTTAGAATTCTTTGGCTCCAGCAAGAACTGTGTGATGACTTCCCTGTGAGTGTGTGTTTGCACACTCGGTAGGTAGGAATTTCACATCGACAGGGAGAGGTTTTGAATTTATTCATGGAAAATATTTTCATTCACTGCTTCATATAAAAACAATCTGTTTTGAACATGATCTTCCTCCTGATATCTTGCGGAGCTTTACAGCGGAACTTGAAGTTGGGTTCAAATCATGGAAGCGCAACATGTGTACTCTTAGTAGTGATTTTTGTGGTAGCTGATTTGATTCATGTCGCGGTGGTTTAGGAGCGATTGTTGTTTTTGGTCCGGGAAGAAATGCTGATGGCCGGCTTCCGAAGGCTCAAGTTGAAGAAATAAAATGTGTTTGCGTAGTTCTGACTTTCGTTAGGGGTGTTAAGTTGATAACTGGAGAGGTTTCTAGGAATGTGAGGTGAAGAAATTGTCTTGAAGGGATTTCAATATGTAGGATCAAAATTGAGTCACTGGTGTGGCCAATTATGAAATTTGGTAGAGCATCTGCACCCTTCCTCAAGATAAATATTAACACACAAAACTAGTTTTAGAGGGTCCAACACAGCGGATTTGTTTGGAATTTCCAATGACTTAGAAGGAGATTCTGTAGTTTTTCTCTACTAGTTTCTGCTAGGTGTTTTTTTCCAGTGTTCTAGTGTCATCGTGGAGGAGATCTACAAAGAATTCCAGTACGGAAGGAAATCATGGGTTTTCTGTGCAGAGATTTTCATAATTTGTCCCCAAATCCCCTGTGTGCAATTCAAATTGGCAGACTTTACAACACTTTGACACATCTTACATTTCAATGTTGTTTCCACCTAATCTTTGGTAGTTTTTCCAAAGTGCAATTGTCCCATATCCATTGTCAAGGGTATCGTGAGTTTGGACAGATAAGACTTGTAACAGTTGTATTTCCTCAGACTTTGAGGCAGTGAATCCTACCTGAAGGATTCGAAGGTCTTGTAGAGATTGTATATTTTAGGAACCTAAGAAATTTGGTAATCCCTGAAGATGTAAAGTGTTAAACAACTGAAATCTACATGCTATTAACGATTCTGAACTCTTGGAACCTAGAAAAGGGTCTAGATCTAAAATTATGAAATCTACAAATCAATGAGATTGGAAATTCAAAAATCACACATTAGTTCAATTCGAGACTCTAAATTTTTGAATCATATTGATTATGCATACAAAAATCTACATTAAAGTTAGAGATTAGAGGTATAAATCTACATTCTAGAAGATGAAATTTCATAACTGAGTTGATCAAGAGGTGGGGACATCTTCAAAGAACACTGAAAAATGTTCAAAATTCCCCCTAAAAAAACTTCCTAGTGAATGTTTCAAAATTAATCTTCTTGTCTCGCCTTTCATTGTGATGGCCACATTCCATGTGTTTTATTAAAATAGGTCATCGTAGGAGGGGATTTTCATTACGATGCCAACAAAGGATTCAAAAATCGTTCCTTGTGCAAGTAAGATTCAATTTGGTAGGTCAGCTTTGTTACCCCACCTTTGCATGCAATGGAGGCCCAAAATTGGACATGAATATTGTCCCATATCTCCCTTGTGAGAGCATATGCCCTCCAACCAAGAAAGAACTGATTTAGGAGCCAATGATCTTTGGTTGTATGATACATTCTCCCTAAATCTAAGCTTCATAGAGCAAACTTGTGGTCTTCTATTGTTGAGTGGCTTGGCTAGTTTTTGAAGGGCCTATCCACTTTTTGTTTGCTACGAGGTCATGGGCCTTGGGACAAATGTCCAAATTTAAAGTTTGAAGTATATGTGTGGATGCTCTTATTATCATAGTTCTCTTAATTGAAATGATCCAAATAAGCTATAAACACTTAAAATTGTCAAGAACCTAGAAACAATCTTTTGTTATTTTTGCCTATTAGCAAACCAAATTTGCATGTGAAACAATTAATTTCCTATTTAGAACTTGAGTAGACTATCAAAGTGGCTATTCAAGGGTGCAACTATTCATGCATCATCTTTGTTGCTCATAACATTATTTACCCAATGTTGGGGGCCACTCTTTTCCTCTTTTGAATGAGGGGAGCTCCTAGAAAAATGATTCTTGACTAAAACTATATAATATCTCTTGATTGATTGAACTTAATTGGTAACAAGGTTAGGGAGGGATGATCCTTTTTCACATAGGGAATGTGTGGGGGAAGGAGTATGTAGTTTTTCAATTTTACACTTCAAAGTTGAAACCATCAATCTCCTATTTAGAACTTGAGTAGGTTATCAAAGTGGCTCTTTAGAGTTGTTGCTATTTAAACATCAATCTCTATTGCTTCAAGGTTCAAATGTGTGGTTCCTACAAAATCTATAATCTATTGTTGAAGCTTGTAGCATGATGCTTTTAGATAATATACTCCTAGTAGTAGAAATGTATGATTCTACTTGCAACACCATCTAATATAATTTGCAAATTTGGTTGAATAATAGGTTGATTGCAAGATACACTTGTCCTATTTTGTGTCACAAGGTGTGTGCTGATTTGTTTTTTGCCCATAACTTTTGTGTTTTGGCTCCAAATGACTCAAGATTTATAGGGAAGTTACTCATGACTATCATACACCTTCCCTAAGATTTCCATGTTTTCCAAAAATAGACCCCAATTCAATGTCACAGTTGCCAATTTGGAGTTTTTTAGTACTATTTAGAACCCCCCCAAAATAGATTTTGAGCTGAAATTTGGATGAGATGGTCTTCTAATAGACTTGTAGCTATTCAAGGAAGGAATTTTAAAATTACTTAATTTTTGTGGTGTGGAAGTCTACAAAGTGAGCTTCTTTTTGCATGCATTTTGTAACATATAAAATATTATTTTGGTGGGTTTTTTGGTGAATGACCATCTCCATAGGGTTGTTGCAAATAGCTAGTTTTTATTTTGTGTATTTACTTATTTTTTCTATTTTTCCTTAATTAAAACATCAAAGTATGTATTTTCTTGAGACTTAGCACTTTTCCAGTTCTCCTACTTAGAGAGAATTTTTCTATGCAATTCCTTCCATGGGTAACTTCATCTTAAAGGTATATACATTAATCATATTTTTTTTATTTTTTAAAAATTAATTTTCTAATTTTAAAGTACTCCCCAAAAAATCAGCAAAACGCAACAAAATCAATAGGTGTTTCTTGCAATCACCCAACATTTCCATGATGTGGACACACAAAAGACACTAAAATGCTTTTATTGACAATTTAAGGTGCTACTACCCTAGGGACTAACATTCAATTGTTCAATGAATGCCTAGACATACCTTTTCATTGTCATTTTGCCCAATAAAGAATTCCAAGTAGTTGCTCATGTTTAATTGTGTGAAGGTCTCCGATGTCTTTAACCTTGGAACATTTGAAAGGGCATTTTGTATCCTTGGATGACTTCAAAGAGATCTATAGGATGGAAAGAACATCATAGCAAATTTCAACCTTTTGAAGCACAGTTTGATTGTATATAAATGTGCAAATGGAGAAAATATCAGCCCAAATCTTATCACAAAGAATCTTGTCAATTTGTGAACTTATGTGGCCTTGTCAAATTGGCAATTTATTTATTTTTTAAAATATTTTTTATTTTTTATTTCACTGTATTTGTTCATTGCTCAAGGGGTGCAGTAAATAGTAGAAGTAGCCATATAGGTCTGAATAAATGTAGGGTGCCAAAAAAACATTGGGGCAAAAAATTATAATTTGATTGATTCTACTATAGTGTATGTAAAATGTCATTGTGCGTATTGTAAATACTATAGGGTGTGGAATAATGGGATGCATTAGGAAAAAAATTAGACTTAAAATACCCCCCTTTCTAGTAATTTAGTGGGACAAAAGTCTCAATTATAGGTTGAGGACTGGCATTTAACTCCACATTTACATGACATTGTCCTTCTATTCTAGATTCCTTAAGCTCTAATGATTGAACTTGCATACCAATGTTAGTTTGAGAATTAAATGAGGGTCATCAAGCTATCAAATGCAATCTATGCTATATTTAGATCAAGCTTTTATTATGCACAAATGAGTATGTTCTATATTTACCAACAACTATGCACAACTAAACAACCTCACCAAGCATTTTAATTGGCCTCTAATTAATTTTTGATGAGACTTAGGTTCATCATATATTAATTAGTGAGGATTCCTAATCTAGCCATTATATTTTTGGAGGGACATATGAGTTATTTGCCTTAATTTGTATATAAGTAACCAAATTCTCACATCAAGTTGTCCCCATGATGGTATGTTGGACTTGCCTTAAGTGCTCAAACCACATACACTGTTTGTACTTGCTATTTCATACGCTAATTTCCTTGCTAAGGGCTTTGTATCTCACAAAGAGTTGAGAATGCTTTTAGGTTGCATGATCATAAAGCTTTGAAATTGACTAATGCTTGAATCTTCTCTCTTTAGTTAAGATAGGGCTCGCATTTTAGCCTTTGTTTGTTGTTTCCACAAGTATTATTGTTCTCTAGAAAATAAGCTTGGAACAAAGCAATTTTGTCAAAGATGGCTTCCACTTACTCAGTTTACTTGAAATTGTCAAATTTTGTTTGTATTTTTATTCTTTTTGATATATATTTTGGACTTCTTGAAATATTTTCCAATAAATTTTCCTTTAAAGACAAATGGAATTGGCATCTAACCAAGTTGTTTCTTATTTTTTAGAGCTTTGTGGAATGAGATATGAATTTCTAAACGTCAAAGAGCTAAAATGTTAAGAAGCCCTATAATTGGGAACCCTAACCCTATATCTAATTTTGTAATTGTGAGTAGTGCAAAAAAATTGAACTAATATAGTATATGATATATTTATTGCAATTGGAAATTACAATTAATGTATGCCCCTCCTTTAATGAACCACATTAGAAAATTACATATTGATAGGGTGTAAAATAAATAGTAGACAAAAAATAATACCCCCCCTTTAAATGCTTGGTATTCACACCTATATCCTTATTTTTTTTAAAGACTGCACCCCCCGATGTTCATTGGCTGAAAGCCTAATGACCATCTACAAGGCCCTTATTTTCTCTAATGATTGTCTTTCATCCAATTTTTTTCCAAATAATTTCTTTTGAGTATTTTTAGTGAATGGTGTTGGATAGTAAATATTTTTTACTTTTTTTCATAAGGAGATGGCTACTCAATGGATTACCTTCTAATGTGTTTTGGCATCATTTGACTCTTTATTCTTAATCTATCTAAATTTTATCCAAGTATATGGTCTTTTTCATTTGAGCAAAGCTAATGAAATAAAGTTTATCAAGTATAGTTTCTCCACCAATTTGATTTTCTGAAACTCTATAAAATCTCATACTATTTTGCTATGTAAATTATGTGATGTAATACACATTGAATATGAGGCTATAACCATGACACCTAAATTACAAGTCATATCTTAAGAAAAAAATTATTGTGAATATAAATAATATAATTTTCTTATGAATATTAATTGAAGTAAAATATAATATTTTTATACATAATTTAAATATGAAATATGAAATATTTGATATCTTCTATAAATATTTGACATCCAAAATTATTTTTTTTTCATAGAGGTGTGTCTTGAAAAATTTACTCATATTAAAGCTACAGTAGTGGTCATAAAAAAATGGAATGTAGAAGGTTTTAATTATGAAAATAGAAAATCATTTTTTAAATCATTTTTTATATTAAATTAATAATTATATATAAAAAATAGTTTATTTTAGGATAACTTACACCCATAAGATAATTCAATGAGTGCAAGACTTTTCCTCACCAATTTGAATGAATGTTGATGAATGTCGTCTAATTAGTGCAACCATTGAAATGAAAATTGGATGAAAATTGGATGGAAATAAAAGGATTAGAGATAGTCTGAAAAATAGTGTAGACCACATTATTTTGATTTTATCTACAAATTAATAGACTATGATATGATTGCAACTCACAAATACACATAATTTTTAAAAAATGCAAGTTGATATTAATACTGTTACTCATACTTTTTGAATTAACATGCATCTTCAGACAAGATCAAATAATTGGAAAGAATCCCTAGGACTACCAAGTTTGAAATATTAGGTTTAGAATCAAAATTCAAAAATATTACATCTTTAGACAAGATCAAATAATTGAAAAGAATCCCTAGGACTACCAAATTTGAAATATTAGGTTTAGAATCAAAATTCAAAAATATTACATCTTTAGACAAGATCAAATAATTGGAAAGAATCACTAGGACTACCAAGTTTGAAATATTAGGTTTAGAATCAAAATTCAAAAATATTACATGAATCCATACACTTATATACTTATTATTCTAAACAAATGATTGTAACATGTAAATAAAATCATGTAGTTTTCATATCTTTTGTTTCAAAGATAACTAGAACTAGTTACATATTAAAAATTTATACAAAATTGAATATTTAAGTGAATCACCAAAACTATCACATTTGAATGTTGGGTTTGAAATCAAACTGAAAAATGATAAATGAAAAACAAAATTATTATTCTTACATTTCAAATCAATGTTTACACCCCAAAAAACACATAATGACATAAAAGAAAATTTAAATCATATTTTGAATCTTTACTAGAATTACAAGCACCAAGATTATCAAGCTATACAAAATATCATGGCTACAAAAGGAATGCACTTGCAGGTAAGCCAACAAATTGATTACAAACTTCTAAGAAAATAATTCTAATTCTTATTTCTAATTTTTATTAATAGAATCTATTATAATTCACAGCTTTGTGTTCAAATTTTCACAATTTATTCTAGATGACATTGCAAACTTAAAATTACAACACTTGAGTTTATTCAATAGGTAGAGATTAGAAAAAAGTTAAATCTTTGGGATTGGAAAGTATCAAATATCCGACTATGTGTTGGAAATGGCCAACAACCTTTACAATGGTTGGGTTATGTTGCTTGTAATTATGTGGCTTTTGAAAATGGTAAGTATAAACATTTCAAGTACACAAATATCAATATCAATATGAAATGAGTATAATTAGACTATATTACATATTATGTGTTATACATAGATATAAATGTAAATGATAATATAAATGTGAAAATAAACCTCTAAGCAAATGAAGTTAAAAAAGGAGGAAGAAAATATTAATATGAAATAATGTTTTTGTGTAATGATAGGTATTGTCACTACTAAGTGCATTCCACAAGGAATTATAGTAAAGGTATATACAATATCCAAAATTAAACAATCTCTTCTATTCCTTATAAATTTATGAAATTTAGAAGTTCAATATATATTCATTCTCATTATGGTCATTTTAATAATTATAATTATTTCTTTTGCTCAAACGTAGTAGCTTTTAGTTGATTAATAAGTATCATTTGGTAAAATTTATACTTTATAATTGATTGTGCAATGTATGATGAAAAATATACAAGCACTTATTATAAAAAATATTATTTATAGGGCAAGTTGGTAGATGTTGAAGGAATTATAAATGAGATTTGCCAAGATGAAGAAAAAATAATTGTTGAATATTCAAGTATGTATGATTTAACTATGGATCTTTATTTTTCATTTTTGATTTAAAAAATATATAATTAAAATAATAGTTTTGATCAATTTTTTTTAATAATCATATATTTTTAATGATCCAATTCAAAGATTTAAATAAAAATAAACTTTGATAATTTGAAAGGGCTGATATTATTTATTTATATTGTAAATCAAAATATATGATTTTTTACATGTTTTATTTCAATCTTCAATGAATTTTTTTTAATGTAAATAATACATTGTATTATATTATGTGAAAATTAAAATTGATGGATAAAATACTAGTATGATCTAATTTTAATATGAAATTGTAAATAATTTTATTGATTCAAATTTTTTATTTCAAATTATATCCCACTTATTAAATTATTACATTTAATAAAGCTTACATTTTTTGCTTTGTAGGTGGCCCAGAATCATTTACACAATGTTGGGAAGGGCGAGTTTCAGAAGGTGAAAAACGAATGAGAAAATCTCTCATAAAAGTTGGTAAGTCTAATAAGATTACAAAAACTTTAACATATTAATCTTTGAGATTTAATTGAAACTTTTCTATTTTCTAATTAGAAATGTTTTGTAATTTTCTTCACTTTGTAAGAATTTTGCATAGTAGAATGTTTTTGATTGATTTTATAATCAAATTTATTTATTAAGTTAATTTTTTTATGTAATGGTTTCATAAGATAATTTTATAAAATGTGAAATGATGGCATGTGGTCATGTGGATAATAAATTTACTTGTCAAAAATGGACTAGGATATGATATGGGCGAGAATGATGAAATGTATGATTTGATCACTGAAGTCGATGCTTTGGTTACAAAGGTTGTGAACTTAATATATGATGTTGTAGAAGAAGTAGATGAAATACTTCATGGTAAAAAGGTAAAATTTTAAAATATGCTTTAAAATTTAAAATTTAATTAAAGATTTTATTTGAATATTTGATATTATCAACTACTATTCTACTATATGTAAAGTATCTAATTCCTAAAACTTAATGAAACCACTTTTTGGTCAATTGTATTTTAGACATATTGTAGGGTTATTTTTAATAAATAATTGAAATAGACTTTCATTTAGCTTTCTAGAAACACAAAAATCAATTATACTTTCAATTTGATTGATCCTAAGGTAAATGTCTTCATAATGTAAGGCAAAAGATTTCTTTTTTCTTTTTTGCTAACCTCTAAAGTGCACTTGATGTCATAGACTTGAAAAGTTTTAAAGGGAATTAAGGATATAGGCATGAGAAATTTATAGTTTCAACTATAGAATTTTAGCCATTTAAAAAAATTGCATTTGTTTCTACATCATACAATCTTCAATCTAACAATTGAAGTTTAATTGGGGTTTTTGATTTTGTTTCTACAAATTTTTCAAGTTCATAGTTTCCAAGATTTTGAACAAAATTCTTATAAATAAGGAAATTCATTTTTTGTCACATTCACACATCTAAGCTTGAAAATTGAGCCATTTGTAGTAAAAAAGTAGCTTTCAAATTACTTCAAAAAAATAATAAAATAGCTCATTTCCATAAATTTTAGAATCACAAACTTCATTGTGGGAAGATCCAATATTTTTTTCCCATTTATGTTGGACTTTATAATCTACTACATCATATGAAATTTGGACCAAAATTTTTGAAGCTCTCTCTCAATTTCTAAAACAATCAAATCTTCATTCAAGTGACAACAAGGAATTTGGTAGGTGATTACGAAGTAAAAAATGATTAGATGATTATAGAAATTTGACATATGATATAGACCGGGATATAGACATTCATCCTCCTTTGATGAAATTTAAAAAAAATATAGAACAAAATCTATACTACCCCCAAAATCCAAGTAGTTCAAGTCCTTTTGGCAGTTTTTGCTACTTTTGAAATTTGGCAAATGTGATTGTATGTAACTAACATGACATAATATGAAATTTTGAAAAAACTACTACTTTTAGAGCAAAAATCTCATTCTGAGAGGAGTCAAAAATCTACTATCCATATTGGGCAAGTTTAGAATAATTACATTTATATCTAATTATAAACATTAATATCATGAAATCTATAGTTTAAAAATTCTTCAAAAAATTCTATACATAAAATTTCTTTATCTCTAAGTTTTTGGTATTTGGATTTCAAAAGAAAATTCCTCCTTGCACAAGAAATCATCAAAAAATGACTAGTGTATTGCTAGTTCATTTAACCTCCATGTATTGCAAGGAGATTTAGAGTGAGGTAGATCCCTTATTTGGTTCTAAAATTTTGTAGGAGTGTACCTAATAAGATGTACTTGATGTAGAGGCACAATTTTGTATATAGGAAAAATTTTCACTTCAATAAGGCTCAAACTCCTTGAAGTCTTATGGCCCCATTTCACAAGAATAAAAAGACTAAGTGTTTTTCCTCACTTCAAACATTGTAATCTTTCAATCTATGTGTTCAAATGGACTCACATTTTTCCACACATTTTTCATAATAGTATATTACACATTTATATGGTTTAAGTTCAAAAAAAATGTCTTCGCTTTCAATTTTGTTCAATGCACCAAAAAATGGCAGGTTTTATCACAATTTTCTTTTGAAAAAAACCCTTTGATCCTTTAGGGGTTAAGGAAACAATTTCAAAATCCAATTGTAACTCTCATAATTCTCATAATTCTTGTTTAAAATAAATCTCATTCTCTCTCAAATATTGCATATTTTTGCATATATACAAAAAACTTTAGGTTTAACCCCTAAAGGACCAAGGTGCCTTTTTTGGCAACATAGAAATTTTGGGCAAGTACGTGTGACTACAGATTTCTATGTTTTTGGCCCAAAATATAATAGAAGGTGTGGACAATGAATATCTTTCATATGCACTAAATTTCAGGACATTCGGAAATATGAGTCAAAAGTTATGGCCTAATATGTTGTTTGTTTCTCAACTTGGGCAGTCCGGGCAGATCTGAAAAAATCACTTTTTTCAAAAAAAAAATTGAAATTGTTGTTTTAGATTGATATATACATAGAAAGCTTTGAATCACTCCATTTTGATCAATGAGTCAAAAGTTCTAAGATGTTTTAGTTTGCGGGCACTTATGGATTTTCTACTCTAAAATAAACTTTGAAGTCCTTTATTTAACTCAATTTTTAATACTTTTGAAAAAAAATAAAATCATAGGGTATAGATTGTTTATTGCAACATTTCCACCATTGGGATTGGCATTTTCCAATTCCAGTAATAAACTGTTAACAATTTAGTATTTTGAATCATTCTCTACATCTTTGTACTTACTATTTTTTTCCTATATGTTGCACAATTCCAAATGATCTGAAAATTTTCAAGAATATAACCAACTTGCCTTCAAGAATGAATCTAAAGAAGCACTACCATTTGGGGCCTTTTTTCATACAAATAGGATGTTATGAAGTCCAGCTGCCCGGTTTTTCGCAGGGCCAAAAAATGGATTTTTGTCACTTCAAATGTTAATATCTTGCAATCTACATGGTGGAAATTTTTGAAATTTTTTCCAAGTCTTCTCAACATATATTACTACAAGATCCTATGGTTACATGTCTCCAAAAATAATATTTTTCAAAAATTTGGTACTTGTAATAAAAATGGCAGTTTTTGAGGGGGTTTGGTGATAAGGTAAGTTAGGGAACTTTAGGGTTTAATGAATATCTTTTCAACAGATATTAGATTAAAATAAGTCTAATGAAGATAATTTCAATTTCTAAATGAATTTTTAGATGAAATTAAAATCATCTACCACTTCGTTTTGTTATGAAAGTGTCATTTTAATCACCCTCTAATCTATTAGTCCAAATTCAGCAATGCTGTCAAAACAATGTGTTTTGTACTCAATGCCAATTATGCCATCAACAAAGGCTTTTTAAAAATAAGCACAATGTTTTCTACAATTTCATTTAAAGCTTAGAAAACCATCACTTCCAAATTGAAATTAATTCATATGCTTTTATTTATTCGAAAGAATAATAATGATGGTATAAAGTTTTTAAAATATATGTTTTCTGAGGGAAAAAATTAAGTCAAAAATTGAAGTTAACATTATTTATTTTTTGCAAATAATAATTAAATAGGTTGAAATAAAATATGATAAAGATGGTTTGCCTAAGGATATAGTGACAACAGACATAGCAAGATCTGGAGGAGAAACATCAACTTCAGAAAATCCACCTGAAATACAATATCAACGTAAGTTTTTTTAACCCCTAAAGTCCCCAAAGCCTGCTTGGGACACACTTGGGATTTTGGTTAGGCTTGTGTGACCTCAATTTTTGGCACCATTTTCTGAACCTTTTATTGAGATAAATGAAAACATTTGCTTTTATGGAATTATAGTTTTAATTTCAAGCAAAGCATGGAACCAAAAGTTATGCCATCCTAAGCTCCAAATGTAGTTCAATGGCCCAATGGGTAAATTTATTAAAAAAACTGAAATAAATTTTTAAATTTTTATTTCTTCATAGGTTATGTTTTTGTCTACAAGAAATTAAAGCTTTGATTCATTCCATTTGGATTAGTGATTTGAAAGTCATGGAGCTTTTTGGTTTGTGGGCAATCATTGCTCCTTCATGAGAAAATAGAATACTGGATTTGTTTTTGAACTCAATTTTTACAATTAAAAAATTTCAAGGTTCAATATGCTTGCTATAACAATCTCACGATGGGGATTTGTGTGTTTCAATTCCATCTTAGAGCTATCAATGTTTTACTTTTCTTTCTCTCTCATACCAACCTACATTTAACAATTTCTTAAAGAATGCAAATCAAGTTTTTCTTTCTAGAATTTTTTCCTATATTCTCAGCTCAATTCTTCAAGATAAAAAATTGTAATATCAAAATTTTTAGTGCCAAGTCTTAATTTAATAAGATTCAAAGTCTTATAATCCAATCATGGAAGGTGCAAAAAAACAACTTTCTTGACTCTAAGTGCAAATATCTTGCAATCTACAAGGTCAAAGTTTTTGAAATTTCTTCTACATATTTTTATACTAGTCTCGTGCAAAATTTCACGGTTAAATATGCCAAGAATATAATTTTAAAGTCTTTTTTTCTTTTCAATAGGAATGAGAGTTTTGAATGATTTTTGATGAAAAAAGGTCTTGGGACTTTAGAGGTTAAAGCATTAACACCTAATACTTTTGATGATATATAAATAAGAATTTTTAGAGAGAATATTTGAATATTCAATGTATATTTAACATTTTGAAAAAAATGATTGATGATGGTTGAAAATTGAAAATATTCTTTTAAATGTGTTAAGAATGGATTTGTATCATTGCAAAGTTTTTAATAGTTTTAATATTTGGTATAATTTATAAAAAATTTACTTTTCAATCCACTAGTTGATGAAGATGGAAATCAAGTTCTTGATGAAGATGGTAACCCAATTCCACTTCCACCACCAAAGCCAGATCCTCCCAAAGATGAAGAAACATATATGGAAATTGCACTTCCTTTCTTTGGTATTTCCATTAGGATTATGTCTCTTTTGTATAAATTTGATATTTTTTTAAGTAAAATATAAGATATAAAAATACTAAAAAGAAATATTTCACACATATGATATATATTCTGATAAATAAATGATGTGCAAATGATAACTATTTGATTGACATGGAATTAGATATTTTCAAAGCATTAAATTATAAAAGGATGTTATTTTATGTTTATATATAGTAACTTGCCAATCATCGCACAAACAAAATTCAAATCCTTCTCCACATAAATATAGAAACTTGCATGTTTTGAAATTTGGTGTGATCATTAAATGTCATGTTAAGATTCATCTTCAAAAAATAGAATGCAAAAATCTTTCTTCCTACAAATTTTATTGCAATTTAAAGGTGATGAAGCTAAAATCTAGTTAAAAATTCCTTGCAACCCTGTGCCGCACAATGTGTGGTCATTGGGTAGTGATACAAAATTTTGTTCCCATGACAATTGAATTGGTAGTTGCATTGTGTGGTTAATGTATGGTAAATGGCAACAGTTGTTATGTGGTTTTTGGATGTGTGCAGTAAATGACAAGTTTACTCTACATATTTAAATTTTATTTTCTTATAATAATGAAATTATAATAGATAAAAAATTGATCCAAAATATAAAAATCTATGTATCATTGCTCAAAGGATTTAATGCATATATCACAAATATAATGGTACTTTAGAAGAATGCAATTATGGAATTTTAGAAAAGATTCAACTAGCTTTATCCGACATACAAGGGGATGTATCAAGGGAAGAATTTAGATTGATGCGTGAAGTATTGAAGGGACATGATGGTAATGGAAATTGACATTACAATTAAGTATTATATTTATAAACTAATTCTAAAATATTCATTATTTAAGAGTATATATAAAGTTTTTAAAACAGATTAAATTATATCTAGAATTATAAAATATATTTCAAAATCAATTATCTAAATTTAATAAAAGGAAAGAAAATATTATGAATTGATATAAATTTCAAATTTATTTTTAATGTTTTAGTTCAAGTGCTAGCAATATTTCTTTGGTATAGTTCAAAAGGAGTTGAACTTCATGATAAAGATTTTGGATTTTTAACTTTTGTAAGTATTACAGTTTAGTTTTAATATTTTTGATGTGTTAAAAAACATTGTTGTAAGTAGCCATTATAAACCATACGCATAAAAATTTCATATTCTTTAGCCTTGTAGAATTTACAAATTTATATTCATAATTATTGACATAAAAAAATAATTTTTCAATAGGAACAATGGGAGCTAATGTGGAAGGAGTTAAATGTACCTCTTGAAGTTTTAAATTGTAAGTTATGTGACTTTGTCTTGTATTATAATTTATAAATACAAAATTTGTGGCCTAATTTGCAATGTTCAAAAAAACATTTTTGTAACTTTAAGTAAGCCTATAGTTAGGAATATTCCCTATTTATCATAAGTAAAGTACATTGGTGATTTTATTTCATTTTTATTGAAAATTTATATTTCATTGAATTAATTGTAGCTTCTTTGATAAAACCACTATGGCAAGAGTTAAAAGATATTGGTCAAATGGCACGATGTTATCAACTTAATCCATATGGATTTTATGCTGCTATAATGCATCTTACTTTAGGTATTTTAAAAATATATTACTAAATAAATTAAAAATAATGAAAATGTACTTTGTTATGTTATGTTGTTTATCCCCTAAAGTTCTTTGGTGATTTGAAACCTAGAGCTGGAGCTTCAAAATGCTCATACACAAAGCCACGCTAAAATCTTCATCTTTGTTTACTCTTTAATAAAGTCATTTGTAGAATCTTTAGATTATCTTGTTTAACCCCTATAGTCCCATTGTCCCCTTGGGGGACAAAATAGATTTTGGGTAGGCTCCTATGGTCTTAATATTCATCTTGATTTTTTGAAACTTTTTTTGAAGATAGAAAAAATCAGTAGCTTTTTAGGAATATAATTCTTATTTCATTTGGTGCCCGGGAGCAAAAGTAATGGCACAAAAAGTCCTTTTTTTAGTGTGGTGGGCAGAAATCCTCTCACACAAAAAAAAACTAAAGAATTAAAAAAGATTTTATCTTTAGGGGAAGCTTTGATTCATTCCATTTGGATTTGTTATGTGAAAGTTATGGACAATCTTATTTTTTGGGCAATCAAAGCATCTTCTTGAAAAAATAACTTATAGGATTCATTTCTAAATGCAATTTTTACAATTTTTCAAAAAAAAATATTTGATAGGGTTAAGTTTTCTTGCTTGAATAATTCGACCATTGGGATTATAGTGTTCCAATCCCATCTTAGAGCTCTTAACAATTTAGTTTTTCTTTCAATCTTGTTTCTACTTCTACGTAACAATTTTTTAAAGAATGAAAATCAAGTGTGTTTTATTTCAAATTTTTTTCCTAGACTTTCACTTCAATTCTTCAACACAAAAATATTTAAATTCAAAGTCTATAGTGCAAATTTTTTCCATAAATGGTGGTCAAAGTCATCTGAAATTGCAAGCTAGCATTAAAAAAAACTATTTTTTCCAACTTTGAATGCTATTATCTTCCAATCCGTAAGGTTAAACTTCATGAATTTTTTACCACATGATCTTAAACCAGTGAAGTACAAAATCTTACGATTAGATTAAAAAAGAATTGTTTTGTTTTCTTGGGTGAATGCAAGCAGTTTTGAGTCATTTTTGATAGAAAAATAGCTTTGGGACTTTAGGGGTTAAGTACATTCTTTCAAAATTTTAGAGTGAAATCCCCCACCAATTCCAGGATCAATGTAACTATACTTGAAAAACTAGGCTTTTGAAGAACTTCACAAAGATCAAGTTTTATCTTTCAACTATTTTTGAAAAAAGACATTCATGTCCCATAATAATTTAGTTTATATGTTGGTATAACTTAGTTGAGAATACATGAAAAAAATTTAACCAAAATATTTCCATATTGACCCTTAAAAATTCATAAAACTTAAATAGCTAGTAACTTTGACAATAAATTAAGAATTGTCAATTTCAATTACAGATACTCTTATAAACAATACATATTCGATTTTGTTTTTAACTTGAAAATTTGAATCCAATAAACATCTTTATACATTTTTCTTCCTTCATTGCCTAATAATAAAAACTTCCTCGTACCTTTCATTTTGCTAGCTCTTAGAGGCTATAAAGAACTAGTCCTTCAAAGACATAGGAATTCAATTAATTGACCAAACTTTATTTCATCACTCCAAATATTTCGAGAAAATTGAACTCCAAATATGGATGAATTTTTTCATCTAGAAAATATGTAAAGTATATATGGTATGTTTGTAAAGCTTTTATAAAATAAATTATTTATTGGTATGGACCTTGGTGTAAACCTTAATTATTTTTTAAACTAATTCAACTTATTAAAATGCCACATTTAACTACATCTAGACTTTCAAAAGTCTAGAATTAATAATGGTCATTGGGAGAAAAAAAAATGGTCACAAGGGAGATAATCCAGAATATCGTGAGATCTATGCAAACATTGTGGGATCTCACGATGTTACTATTTTGAGATCTTGGGATGTTTAGTCTAGAATTAATTGAATAGTCTAGAGGTAGTTAAATGTGGCATTAAATAGGTGTAATTTTCAATATTGTTCTATTATAAGTTTGAATTACATCTATCCAAATATTAGTTTGTTTATAAATTCTCATGAATTAGGTGTTTAGCAATTGATGATGACAGGTACAATTTGATAATACATATTCAATAATCTAAAGTCTAAAACTTGTAGAATTTGCATAAGATATAGTTTGTTTAATTGAAAAAATGAAATTGAAAAACAATATTGTATGTTGTGATAGACTTGTATACTGGATATAATTCTACACATGAATTATCAAGCCTTCCAGAATTGGTTGGTTTTTCATTTTCTATATGACAAAATATGAATCTATAATCAATTATGAAATAGGATGAATAAGACATATAAAATAAACACAAATGAAAGCATCCTAAACTAAATAAATATTTTAATCCAAATTCTGATGTTTTGTTTGTATAATTTTGTTCATTTTCAATATAAGAATATGTTATTCAAATAACTAATAACTTCAAATTAGGTAAATCATGAAATAAATACAAAATCATGAAATCAATATCAACATATTTATTTAAGTTAAACAAATGTTGGTTGCAGGTTGCACATTTTGTTGAAGACATTCTTGTTCCTAATTTTGAATTTAGAATAAAAACAAGGCTACAAACATTTTACAATGTAGATGCTTCGAGGTATCAGGTAAATAAATATTAATTTTCATTAGAAAAGGTCTTTTCAACATCTATTCCAAAATCCATTAATAAGTAAATTTACTATAATCATTTAAATTCAACAATGATACAAAACATGAAATTTAGAATGCAGATTTTGTTAAGCATTAATCACGATAGCTAATATACTAAAAACATTTAAATTTAAATCATATGATGAGAACTTTTTAAGATTTGATATAAGTATAAATTATTTCATTTCAAAGATGTAATCCCAACTTACATTCTACAATTAACCCCTAAATGCCCAAGGTCATTTTTGAGCTTGTAAGAATTTGCTCTAAATTGTACAAAAATCCATCATTTTGGTAAGTTTTATCAATTTCAAATTTTTTTGTAACTATACAAATTCAAACTAGACATGTTAGAGATCATATGGGAAAAGAAAACACAGCAATATCATTTATGGATTGAAAGATAATAGTATTTGATCATGAGGGTGTTAAAACTACAAAAGTGTTTTAAAGTCTTTCAATCCTCTTTTCACATGTCAAATCTAAAAATTTGGTCACCAAAAAAATGAGGTTGAAGGGCTTGACATGCATAACTGCAATCAATTATAACTTCTCGAAATCTACTCTACTATTTTTTTAAATGAATTTGGAATGTGATTTTTTCTCCAAGTTCTAGTGTATTTGAGGCTCATTTCCAAGAGCCCCCAACACTAAGTAAAGTCAAGATTGCAATGGACACCCTTGCACAAAATCTTGAAGAGTACAATCATTCATTTTCAAAATTGGGTTTTTGATGCTAAAATTAGGCTTCAAAAATAATTTTTCGAAGACATAAATTACTAAAAATAACAACTTGGTTAGGTTTTATCTCACTTCAAAGTATTGTCGACACCCAAATTTGGTGCCTTGGGCATTTAGAGGGTAACCCCTAAAGGACCATAAGGCCACCAAGTGGCTTTTGTAACACTATTTTTTTGCACCCGTGGTCCTCCACGTGTTAATTTACAATATTAATCTATATACAACTCTTAATTTTTTTTGAAAACTAATAGAATATTAATGAATGGTTAATTCAAATGAAGGTTTTATAACTTTTGTTAGTACTCCTTTTCATATACAAAATTCTCATTAGCAATTAGCAATGTTTTTCACTAAGATATTGTTGAAAATCATTTATCATTCATAAACAAAAAGTATTGAAGAAATAAAGTTTACAATGTAATTATACATTTTGCAGTACTTCAAGTGTATCCATTTGTGCAAATTATGATAATATTCTCAGAGTGTTTACAAAGAAATTGAAGAAACTATTCAAGAGGCAATATATGGAAGACATTTCATTGCAGAAAAAATAGAAGAGAATAAAATTAAAGAAAAAGAAGCTAAAGAAGAAAAAGAAAAGGAAAAAACAAAAGAACCACCACCTAAACTTGAACCTCCTCCCGGTCCACCAGAAAAGAAAGGTCCAAAAGATAAAGAAAAAGAGCCTATTATAATGGAAGATAAATGTATTCAAGTGATTGTACCTGAAGAAGTCAAAAACTTAATCCCATATTTTAGGGTAATGTGATATCACTCTATTTCACTCTATTTAATTATACATAATCAAATTACAATATAAACATAAATCCAAATGTTGTAGTAAATATAATTAGGCCACAATTTTTTCACTGCATTTTTCATTTTTTTTCAAAATGGGATTTGAGAATATACATATATATGTATAAATATGAAATATTAAGTACATAATGTTGTGATTTCATCCATTGGAAATATTACTTATTTATTCTTATAAATTTTCATCCAAACTAGGAAACTCTTTTGAGTCTACCATTATGATTCCATCTATTTAGATGTTTTTTTATTCATCCTTAGAAATTTTCATTCAAGAATTTGGAATCTCTCTTTAGTTTAAAGAAGAATTATAGCAAGTGAAAGAAAATACTATCAATATTTCTTGTCTAAGCAAGGGCATTGTCGAAATGGCAATTCTACTAACATAGCTTCTTAGTAGCTTGAACAACTTTTTGCCTGATAATTAATTACAGTGCAAAAATAATTTGGCAACCCAAAAAATAATTTATTAAAATTGGTCATGTATAAAATATGAATAAAATAATTTAGGCATTTGTCCAAGTTGTTCTAAACCAAATAGAGGGTTAGCTTATTTTGACTCCTATTTTCATCTAAGGAAGTTACCTAAATCCTTGTCATGACCTCCAAATCCTAAACACTTTACCTAACTTGTGTGTCTGACTTTTGTTAAGCCTTAGGGGTTGTTGTATGAGAGAAATGTATCTAGTTCCTAGAAATTGTGCTCTAAAAAAGTCAAAATGGTGAGGCAAAAAACTTTCCAATATATGATTACACTTTTTAACAAAGAAGAGATGCAAGATTGTGTGGAGTAAGTTGAATTTCTATGAATTAGGCTATATATACATGAGGAGGGAAGGGAACTAAGTCAATAATTTCTCAAAAATTTGGGCACCTTTTCAATTGTTTATATTTTGTCCAAGCTGCTAGGAAGCTCCAGTAGTACATATAATATTTATGTATTCAATAATTTTGAAATATAATAACATTGAAATATATGTATTACGTCTATTTTGTAAAAAAAAATGAATTTTCATTTTCATGATTATAGAAATGGAAAATATTGGGTGAAATATTGGACCCGGAGATTGCAACATTGGCTATAATTTATGCATTGCAAACATCCCCGGTACAACTATTTTATGTTTAATCCTATTGAAGAGAATATGTCATGATATTAAATAAAATAATTTTATTAAATTTAGATATCACTACTTGGTGTAAAAACTTCAAATTTAAAAAAATATTTCATTTTATAATATAAACTTTATTAACTTTGCTATTGACTTTATTATTATTAATTTTATTACGTAGAGAGTATATCTTTTAAATTTAAATGGTTTTTAGAAAATAAATTCATTTTTTTATTTGATCAAATCAAAAGTAATAACATTTTTCATATTGAATTCTATATATCAATTTTTCTGAAAATTATTAATTACAAATCATAATAACATCATTTAACAAAAAGCCAAAGTTGTCTTTACTCTTTAGAAGTCATTAAGGCTAGTAGTTACTTTTGTAAACCTCACATATACCAAATCACCATTCAGATAATATTGAATTCTTACTTTGTATTCACTTTTAATTAGCTCAAAAGGTCACTACCTACAAAAACTACTTTTATCTTGATTGAAATTTAGTCATTGATTAAGATTGAATATTCTCAATCTTCCCATAAACTCCTTGGAAACAATAAATGTTGCTGAAAACTATCATGAAAAGTTGGATTAAACAATTTTGTCAAATTTCATAGAATATATTTATTACATTTATAAAACATACTTGAAACTTTACCCAAACAAAGTTTGAGTGTTTCATCTAAGGTGTGTGCATCTATAATCCATACTATCCAAAATGAGACACCTACATTTACTAGAACCAAAATTGTTACTATTTCCTAGATATTGATTACTCTAGATGTACATAATCAAATCATGACAATCTAAGAGCTGCTACTATTGATTTTTGGTACACTTAAAAATAATACTTTGAAGAATTCATAACTTCTTTATATGGCATCCAAATAATGCAAGATTAAGTACTCCCTTTGTTTTTGAAAAAGAACCATGTGTTCCTTTGTAAAATACAAGGGAAACATGGGTCTTTTTTAGAAATAGAGGTAGTATTTCAGAATTGTCTTTTAGGCCCCTAAATACTTTATCTTTAATTATTTGGACACCGTATGAATAATTTGTGTTCAATAATAGTAACTATACTCCCGCTGTAATTTGTGTTGATTACAAGTACACATACCTCAATTTTATCGAATGTGATATGTTTTTCTCTTGAATAAAATTTGTATCCTCTAGTATCAAAAAAAATTTGAAGACAAAAATTATAAAACATATCCGGCATGCTTTTGATACAATTGAAATTGATCATTGTGACAGAATATGAGTGAATTTCAACCTCTTCCAACAGATGAACTTACATTTGGGATGACTGAATTAGAAAGGGTATGCTTTTTCTAACATTTAACATTCAACATTTAATTTTTTTTGTAATTACAACATTGAATTGATCTTTAGCACAATTTGTTTAAAATTTTAACTACAATTTTATTTCTTAACTCAATTTTTTCTAATTGGTGCACAGATGCTAACAGCCGCCTCTCATGCTGCATATGAGAAAGTTCCCATCAAACGCGTTTCTGAATTCTCATTTTTCCAATCTCACCTCAATGAATGTTTCCAACGAGGCGGGTTGGCCAAGCCTTTGTATTCAAGCTACGAACAGAAGAAGAGATATTTGGCATCCATTTGTTTGAGATACGGAGGAAAATCTCCTCCAGCACCACCTGTGTTTGAAAAAAAATGAAATTGAGGTACAGATTCTTTTGGGTGTTTGACTCAAATCACAAAAACTTTGAAAATTGGTGTGTCTTACCTTTCCTTGAATCAAAGATTGTTTAACTTATGTCAACAAACATCGATGAAATCTACCGACAGTTAGTGTTTCATGCTAGCTTGCAATTGGCCAAACCTGACTAAATTTTAATGAAAAAGTCCCAGTCTGTGCATGAGGCATTCTTGACATTATCATATTCAACTTTGATAACAAGGTGTCTTCGTGGTTCATTCGTAAAAAGATAAGATATTAAGAAAAATGGTGAAAAAGAATCGGTGACAAAGACCATTGCAACTGGTGTCAAATGCTGCTTCAATATAGATGCAATTATTCAACTTTGGAAATTTCTCCACTTTAAATGGTCATTGAATTCTCAACAGGAATAACAAAAATTCTCAAATCTAGATTTATTTGGAGGATCCTAGTTCATCACAAAATATTCTAATGTTAGGATGTGTAAGAAAGAGTAAACTAAATGGAACCAAAGATCGTTCACTTGATGAGAGTAACATGAAATGGAATGAAAAGACAATTTTTATTTTATTTTTAGAATTCAAGTATGGCACTCAACTTGGATTGAATCTTAGGTATTCAAAAAATAAGATTACCAACTAATCCCACAAGGAACTGCCCTCATGAGAACAAACAAGTAGACAAACACTCCAATCAACAGAACAATAAAGACATACAAATAGACAAAGCAACGAATAAGATCGACGGACAATAGACCTAGTCCCAATATATTAAATTTCAAATGACTACTGCAAATTTCTTTGTAGTGACTATCTGAGCACACCAGATGCTTCACCGAGAACAGCAGCTTCGTCCCACCCGGACTCTAAGTTTCAAATCAATCTGGAAAACGAATGTGGTCCTCGAGAGACAAACAGGCATATACTGAAGAATTCTTCGTCTAGTATAAATTTATGGTGATTGAGAGGTCAAAAAACAAGGAAGAAAGGTATTTACAGTTGTTGAATGTACCCAAGGTCCTGATCGTCGATTCCCTAAACTACCTGCACATTTTTTGCTACGGATACAATATGCTCACAATTGTGCACAATCGTGACTTCTTGAACGAGGAATTTCCTCTCCCTACGGACTTCACCTGTTTCTTATAAAAAAAAAAGTCCTGAGATCTCATTCCAACCTATACTTCACTGAAAATCATTTCCTGCAACAAACGAACCACAACCACATCATTGTGTGAGCAAACACACTTTGCAGTAGAATGGAAAAAGAACCCTAACTATAAAACGATGTCGCCATCAAAAGTATCATTTTCATCTCACTGATCTACAGAGTTGAAAACAGAACATCTAAGGAAATCTCTCAATTCAGCCATCTACACTCAAGGTCCAGAGATTAAATTCCATTTGACAAAATTTCCAGCAACAAGATCATTATCAGAGTCCAAAACACACTAGGACTTTCATGCAATCCCCAGTATAGCCACAAGCAAGCACACGCAAGACCGAACGACTCAAAGGAGGTTGGGCAATGCACGAGAAAATACCTTGTCACAAATAGGGCAGCGATTGCTACGCTCCATCCATTCGTAGATGCAAGCAAGATGATAGTTATGGCCACAAGCAGTAGTTATCCTAGGATTCTCCTCAGTGTACTCTGCAAGCATCAAAAACCCTGATTTAGCACATTACTAAACCCCTCTTGAAAGACAGCAATGGCATTTCTAAGAATCACTCCCACAAGCAAAGTAAAAAAGCAACAAAAACAGAGAAACCATCCATGTATACACAAATGCGAGGAACATTAAGTGGAGCAAAATATTACCATCAAGACAAGTGGGACAGACATCATCATCGTCCAATATTGAAAGCGCAGATTCCACCCTCGGAAACGACTTGGACGAAATTGCAGTCTTCTCCATGCCACCACATTTCAATCCTTCCTCAGAGTCCCCACCTCCACCGCCACTTGAGAATCGTCTTTGCAAAGCTGTCCCTCCGTCAGAAACGCTATGTCTTAGAGTCAAAGGCTCTCCAGCATGTTGGTGACTCATCCCACTCTTATCTCGCCTTGAAATCAGCCCCGCGTTGCGCAAATACCGTGGGTCGGAATCGTAAGGCAAAGGTGGCGGAGGAGCCTGGAAAACCTCGGGTATGGAAGTGTCTACATTACTACCGCCTCCTAATCCGCCACCACCTGCTGTCGAGACTTGATTCGGAAATACCGTGTCTTGATTGTTGACCTCATCGTAATGCTACAGATTCCATTCCATCCACAGAAAACCATGAGTTCTGGAACTCAGGAAAGCAAAAAACAAAGAAAATTGAACTCCAAGACTCCAATTTTGAAAATCAGAGTCCAAAGCACACAAGAATTTAGAAGAAAACTTAACACCCCAAAGGTCTCAAAAAGAAAACTTAAATTGCAGTTCACATTAACCAAATAGTTTACTAACTAATTGTCTACCGTACATATAAATCGAAACCTATATATTTCATTCTGCGAAAAAACAGAGAAAAAACCCGAAATACCTAAACAAATTGACATTCCTGGTCAACCCAAGCTTTGAACCACAACAATCGATTAGAATCATTCGATTTCAAAGGCTTCACCACACCCTCTGGAAAAACAGACTACCTAAAGAATTTCGTCGATCCTCCACTAACCTAACGACAAATTTCCCGTCGAAACCAAACCAAACCCTAACGTTCTCTACTCCTCGTGCGTTAAGGTCAGGGAACCATAACCTACGTTACTCCCAAGGCTCTCAAGCAACGAAACCAAGTAAGAAATTCCAACGAAACCAGAAAGAAATTCGAAAGAGATTCCCAGAAAACACAGTTAACCACAACTACACCAAATACAACTCAATACCTCAGAAATCTCAAAAAAATTAACAAATCTCACACACAATGACACGGACAATCCTCTACCGAAACCCTAACCAGCATCAAAACCACAGCGTACCGCAAATATCCACGGCAAGCAGCTTCGCAGACAAAAGCATTCTCGCCACAAGTTCCCGTTCTGATACGGCAAGTGGTCCTCCCAGTTGGTATCTGAGCTGAAACAGCAACACAGCGCCCCCATAGCCTCTTCTCCGCTTCTCCGCTTCTCCTCGTTTCCCACCCACAAACCCTGAAGTCGCAACCCAAATAGACCGCGTCTAGCTCTACCCACAACCCCCTAACACCGACCCAGTTGCCGGTACAGGGTTCCACGAAGATTTGAGGGAGCTGCACACCAAATTGCGCACACCGAATTGGAGTCTTTCGCTGGATCGCTCTGCTTGTGCGATGAAAGCTCTGCTCGGAGTTACCTGCATGTAAACTTGCGAGGGTACGCCATAGCTATGAAATTGTGAATTGGGTTGTGAAGAAGTGTTGTGATTGTGAGTGAAGGAATTGTGTAGAAGGGACTACTGTAGTGGGAACGACGATCGGTAGTCGCGGAGGAAGCATCGGTGGAGTGTGGGATCTGAGAAGGGGAGTACATCGTGCCGATTTGAGGACTGATTCTTATAGACCGCAAACCTTCAAACGAGGGCGTTGACAAAAAGTAAACTCGCTTCGTGAAAAAGTAAAAGCGCGGGCTGGAAAAGTTTGAGGGGGAGAGAAATGGGTTTGGTTGGGAGCCGTTTCTTTTTTTTCCTTTTCTTTTTGAGAACAAGGTATGTGCACCTAAAAGAGACACTTTCGTAATTGCGACACCTATCTATAGCTATCCAAGATTTTAAGCTTGGAACCTTGGAACAAATGTAGATAATTAGGTAATGCAATTAAAAAAATGTCTCTTTCAGGTGCACAAACCTTAAAGGGGGGTTACAATTCATTGAATGAGTTCATTGAACATCTTTTTTTTGCCATAGAAGAAATGTAAGTGAATTCCATTATCCAATGATCCATAGCCATGTCACTCTTTCATTGAGTTCAAAGAAGCCAGGAAATCTTCTAACTGGAACTTTTCATTTTGTAAACGTTGATCTTTCCTAGAGTAATGAAAATGTCGTTTACATTGTGATATGTATATGAAACATGCAAAATACAGATGAGATTTAAATTATTCATACAAAAATATATAAAATTCATCCCAAGAAAAGGGTTTGAAGAATTTGTAGCAATTTAGCTAAAGTTCATTCATTAAGCTCTAAAGTTCATTCATATTTAGAGGCCCAAAATTGCTTCAAAATACTAATCTCCAAAGTAAGGCTAAAATCTTCATGTATATTTATTTATTTTTATCAAATTTAACTAGAAGATCACTTAGTTAACTTGTTAGAGTACACTCTTAAAATTTTGGAATACAAAACCTTACCAATTGCAAGATCAATCATGATACTTGGATTTCACAAAGAAGTATTTTCAAGTCTTCCAAAATGGTTAAATTTCATCTTTCAAAATTTCTACACAAAAATGTGTAGATCCTACAACTTGAAACTCTCCATAATATATTGAAGAAGTAAGTTGAAAATACATATAAAAAATTTCAACAAAAACTATTTCATATTCATGCTTAAGAAAATAGTAAGTAGAAAGAAGTAGAGAATGATTTAAAATACTAAACTATTAAGATTTTAGTTAAAGAATTGAATAATGCCAATTTAAATGGTTGTAATGTTGTAAAAACACAATCTACATCCTATGATTTTAATTTAATTTCCAAAAATATTGAAAATTGAGTTAAATAAAAGACTTCAAAGTTTATTTTAGATTAGAGAATCCATAATTACCTGCAAACTAAAAAAACCTATTAATTTTCATCTTAGTAATTAATCAAAATATAATGATTCAAATTTTTCCATGTATATATAAATCTAGAAAACCAATTTCAAATATTTCTCAAAAAAAGTGATTTTTTCTAAGTTGCTTGGGTTGCTTGGGCTCTAAAAGAAACAACATATTATACAATAACTTTTTTAACCATGTAGTCAAAAGTTATGAATTTTTTTGTGCCTTAGAGATACTTCTTGCCCACATGTTATGTGAAAATTTCAAAGAAAATGATTCAAGTTTTTTTCAAATTAACAAAATTTTCTTTCTTATAATGATTGAAAATGTGATGTTGCCAAAATACTATTCGGTCCTTTAGGGTTTAAGCAATTGGGAATATATTGCCAAATATTCCCCCAAAACAATAATATTGCTTTTGGGCAAAATATTGTATCCTTCCAAAAGAAAATTGGTGTGGAGTTGGCTTACTTATGTGTTGTGTGGCTTTAAATATATGAATTTTAGTTGAATCCTTTGGTACTGGAACCTAGATAAGATATTTTACTTTTTTCGATTATATCAATTTTAGTCCAAGGTGCGTTTTAGTCCAAATTTAGTCATTAATGTGCTACTAGCTTCTAATTGTTCTAGACGTGGGGTTAGCTTGTTTATTTCATTCAATTTTTCTGTAAGAAAATCTGAAATGATTTATACCACTATGCCAATGCACAAAAAGTTTTTTCAAAGTTCTAGGAAAAAATTGAAAAAAGATAAAATAGTTCCAAATCATCTTGAACAAAATTGAGTTTTAGACATGGCTAACTTTGAAATTCATTTTCTTTCAAATCACAACTAATTGTTTCTTCAAACTTCTATGAGAAAGCATAGTATGTCACACACTACAACTTTCGTGTGTATACTTTTGGACTTCATCTATTGATGCTTATAGTATGGTTGTTTGAATGAAAATGTTTCAACAAAGTACTTAGTTTCGTTTGTCACTCTACAAGAGCTTAAACCTTCATCTCAAATCTACCAAAAAAGAATCTTTGGAAAACTTCAAACTTCATTTGAAGTTAATAAATTTATTTTTTCTAAACCTATTTGACTTAGAAAAAATGGGCTAGAAAATATTGAGTTTATTTTTGTATTACCTCTTTTAACTTTAATCATGAATATTGACATAGGTAGAACCTCTCTTAGAGCACCCTCCCTTGGTATATAATATGCATTAAGAAAGTCTGTAAACAATAGGTGGCCCATACTCATGATTCAAGATGAAAAGATATGTGGCACATGCTTCAAGATAAAAATGACAACTAGCCCTACGACTTCTCTAAATGCATAAACCTCTCTTAGTAAAGTAAAACAACCCATTGTGGTCAAATGATCCATAGTGGACACCTAAGGAATGATCCCATTATGGGTTTTTTTAGACTCCATCATGGGTTTTATTACTAAATGAGATTTGGACCACAATCAATGTCTTACCTGACAATAATGGAGTGATTAGTGATTGTATTAGGAACTTCTAACTTTTTAGTGTAATTTCATTGTAGGAAGTGTCTTTTTTAGGCCTTTTACATTAGAAATTATTGTAACTACTTTAGGTGTGTAAGATGAGCATGATGGATACAAATTTTGTTGGTTCTAGAGTAGTCTACAAACTCTTTTGGGCCATGATGGGCTAAACACTTCAAGAATTCATAGCAAATTCATACTTTGTCAAAAAAATATAATTTCAAATGCTCTCACTGTTTCTCACATCCGTCTTTATGTGGGGAAAAAATGAAAAATATTCAACAATGACATGAGTACAAACTCCTAATTCTAACCACAATGGACTGTTTTACCTTGCATAGTCCCAACACCATGCATTGAGGGAGGTTCTACCTATAGTATGCTTCAAACTACAAGACTTTATATTGAAAGCTCACTCATTTGCCTACATTTTTCTAGAGAATCTTATTGAAGAAAGTAGAACCACCCTATATAAATGTCATATGCAAATACTCAAAATCTATTGCCATCATTTCTTTTACGAAGTCACATGAGTAGAATTCTATCTAAATGGAATGAACAATATATTGTCAGAAAGCTTTTGACAACAAATTTTCAATGGTACATTATATATCCAATTTAGGGCTAAAGTACAATTTCTAATACTAAATACAAGAAGTCACATAATAAAGGTGACTACTAGGTCAAAAGTTAATTATCAAATTTACCCTAGGCAATACATCTCAAATTCTGATTTTGTTTACTAGAGAGATATTTAGAATCACTTGTAAAAATTGGATACTTGGATCCAAAAGTAGCTCTAGGAGACTTTTAAGCAATGCCCATTACAAAATATAAACACATCATACATGTATGGAACTTCTTTTTCAAAGTTCAGGTTTGTTTTCATAAAAGTCACATTTTCCTTAATTTAAAAAGAAGGAAGCCACCCTATATATTGCATCCATTCTAATCACTTTCAAGTTTCAAGTATGCTACCATGCAAGAAATACAGTTTAAAATTATTACTTCCACTGAGCTAATTCAATAACAAGAGAAACCCAAACTGGACTTAACCAATTAGTGCGGCTGATACTAATTTACCAACGACACACTATTCAAAGTTAAAATCAAGCTGAAATATTACTGTATTGCACTACCATTTTTTCTTTGTTGTGACACTAAATCTGCGCCATCACACATACGATGATCAGTGTCGCCCCAAGTAGCAGTTCACCGCACAGAAATGGAATACAAAAGCAATCATCCAAAAAAAATTACCTCTCCACCATCACACTTCTGGTAACTCAAATGCTGCACAGGACCCATTCGAGAGGCTCACACAAAATCTTCTCATTAGGACCGGCATGTCAAATCTTGATACAGCACGCGAGATCAAAATCAAGGGATATCCCGCAGTAGTATTCTACTCCAAATCCTTACCAAAAAAAAAGAGATCATGTACAAGGGGCAGGTGTATCTAAAAAAACCCTTTCTCCTTCTCAACTGTTCCAACGTTCACCGAAGAACGTTCAATTGTAAACCTTGCTTGGGCAAGACCACTATCAGACATGCACGCCCCACCCTTGCAAACAAATCTTGCTTTTTTATCGTTACTACCTGTACACTGGTCGTGTTTCCAAATTTGGTGAAGCCCATAAGATTCGTCAGTAAGCAACGACCAACTAACGACTTCGACCACTCTTAGAGCCAGGCCCATTAGAATGCACTTCAGACCAATTCATCCTTACGGAATTCATAAAAAAAAAATTGGAAAAATCATTTCTCAGGACCTTGAGTTCTCCGAGGGCCATTGAGGAACTTCTGACCTCGAAGAGACGGTGGCATGAAGTCTGCAGGAGGTTGCTCGGGTTGACGTCCATAGCCCAAATCCTTCATGAGCTGCGTAGGAGCATTTCTCAGATGCATGGGCACAGGCTCGTTTTGCTTGGTTCCCTTCACCAGTCGCTGTGCCGCCTCTATGGCGTGGTACACCATCACAGATTTTGGTGCAAGTGCGAGGTACGTCACGCACTGGGCGAGATTCACATTGCATTCCGGCATGCCTATGAAGTGGCAGGCTTGGTAGCATGCCACTGCCAACACCAGGGCCTGTGGATCTGCTATTCCCACATCTTCACTTGCAAACCGGATCAGTCGGCGCGCAACGTACAAGGGACCCTCTCCTCCTTCCAGCATCCTGGCAAGCCAGTAAATTGCGGCATCCGGGTCCCCTCCTCTCATGGACTTGTGAAGGGCACTGATGATGTTGTAGTGTTCCTCGCCGGTCTTGTCGTAGAATACATGGGACCGTTGAATGGCCTCTTGCACCTGGAAAGGGGCTCATATTAGATATTTCACAACACATGATTCCAGTACAGATACACTCTTTATTGGCTCTGAACTGGAGAAGCCTTGACATAGGCTACAACTACAGAGAATGTGAGGAAGTTTGAGGAGGTTACTACTCAAAAAGTGAACAAACCTACTTGCTTGCCCTATTTAGTGTCACAACCTAATGATACACAGTTTTTTTTACTACACTGGATAATTTGTGGAAGCACTACAACATGACTAGTATTAGAATGACTAGTTTGTATAAATAAAAGCTAAGGCAGTGAATCCATTGTCATAAGACCCTTTTCTTGGGTACATAGACATGAACAAGGGCAACGACGTAGTGAATATTGTTAATAAGTACATATGGAGAATCTAGTGAAGAAGCCAGCGTACAACAATTGCAGGGTCAAAGCCTATACATGATTTGACTCACTTTACGAGCAGAACTTTGAAAATTCACAACTTATTCATACTATTTCGGTGCGTAGGAATAAGGACAAGTCTCGCCCAAAAGATTCTTCATCTTAATAATGGGAACCACTCAAAACAGCTGAAGGCCACGGAAACGGGTTCACTACTTTATAGACTGTGACACTAAAACGAGAAAAGGCGTTGTGCCATAGATAGATTCGAGCTGAAATCTTAGCAAAAAAAGTACTAGGGTAGAGGGAAAATGTCAGAGGTGCTTGGGAAGTTGGTTACCTGCTGAAGAGTAATCAGTATTCTCCTTCCCTTTTTGGTATCACTGCCACTTCCACCAGCCTCCCCAGCGGTGTCATACAGATTGCCTCCAGTCTTTTCGACTCTCTCGGAGCTCCCATCCCGTTCTCGCATGTCCTTCGAAGCTACATCATTGAAATGCCCCCCAGAATCCCCTTGTGAACCCCCACTAGGAGAACGCTCTTTCATCTCTTTGACTCCCTTCACCACCTCCTTGCCACCAACAAACCTCTTAAACGGTTTCGTGTAATCATCAGTCGAGTTCGGTTGATTCTCCTTCTTCAACTTCTCTTTCAACACTTCCAGTCTTTTGATTCCAAACCCGTTTCCAGATATGTCTATCTTGAGGTTTGATGCTGCGGGGACTAACATCAAAGAAGAGGAAGCCTCTTGCTTCACCCCTTCGGCTGCTGCAAGCACGTCCTTCTCGCCATCGATTTTTACATTCACAACAACGTCTGCACGCACGTTGAAACTCTTCTCCTCTGGATTAGGTCTTCGAGGTGGCGTGCTTTCCGAAGCAGCAAAAGCAGCCAACCCAGCTATTTCTAAAGAGTTCAATGCAGCTCGAGCGTCCCCGTCTGCAGCATTGGCCAAGTACTGGAGCGCATCCTCTTCCACCTTGATGACATCTCCAGGAGCACTCCCAATAAAAGACATCAACAGGCCTTTCTCTTTGTCAGAAATTGCACGGTCCAGCAAGCTTCGAATATGCTCGGGTTGCAACTTGTTAAGGGTGAGCACTCGGCAACGAGATAGCAGCGCAGCATTGATTTCAAATGACGGATTTTCAGTGGTTGCTCCAATAAATACAATGTGGCCAGCCTCCACATAAGGAAGGAACGCATCCTGCTGCGCTTTGTTGAACCTATTAAGACAAAATAGGACGCAACAAATCAGACATACACAATTCTCTGCTTAGAAAAAATAAAATATCCTAAATTGTCTTCTTGCTGCAAGATAAATCTTGGTGTACAATGCATCCATTGAAAACCATTAAACCCTAAAACACCAAGGAATCGATCCAGTTGATCATACCGTGAAAATTATGGTTCAGATATGGTCAAATTCTAGCTGACCAGAATCAGTGAAAAACATTACAAGCGTTGAAACAAGTTACACAAAATTGGAAACATAAAGTCCCCATATGACCTACTATAAACTTCTAAATATAGATGATGCCCAACTTGGGCCTATTGGTTTAATGTCTTGTATTAAATGAAATCTTCAAACAAACTGTCTTCTACTTCAGTAAGAACATGTTATTCTAATGAAGCACATAAGCACTCCAAGTAGACACTCCCTCCACACCAAATAAGTGTCCTAATTGGACCTCATGTTTATTAAGGTTGATTTGAGTAGGTCATATGGAGACTTTTCTCTGACGACTTTTCTTTAAGTTGCAATGAACTCATGCAATGTTCTTCATTGATTCTGCTGATATAAAATATCGACCCTTCTGAATATATGCTTTTCCCAATACGATCAATGAAAGTGGTATCAAACGTTTTCAACAACACTGACACTAAAATCGGGACAGAGGGAGTATATAGCAATACAAACTCTTTTGCCAATGCATCCAGCAGACATGTTCCTGTAACTATGACAAACTAGAAAAGTCAGTGTTTTCCTGGAACTCGTCACTGACCTGTGTATTTCATCAAGAAACAGAAGAGTGCGCTCCCCAAATTTTCGAACCCTCTTGGCCTCTTCCAAGATCTCACGCACCTCCTTCAAGCCACTCGACACCGCAGACAGTGCAATAAACCTGTACGACACTGCACGCGCAATGGCCCGGACAAGAGAGGTTTTCCCAGTGCCGGGAGGTCCCCAGAAGATGATGGAGGAGAGCGTGATATTATCAATCAAACTGCGCAGGATGCACCTCGGTCCAAGCAAATGGTCCTGGCCTACAACAAGGTCCACCGAAGCAGGTCGCATCCTCTCAGCCAGAGGTGCCAAATTCTTCCGATTCCCAGTCTTTGCACCAAACGTCTGTGCAGCAGATTTCCACAATGGACCAGGGGTCTCCTCCTGCTGCTCCAAAGTCTCATTTTGTTTTGGCCTTTTGTTAGAGGGCTCCATTATTGGTGGGCGAGGGTGACCTGAACCTTTAATGGTTGTCGAAACCACGGTTTCATTGTTGACGTCGGCAGGCCGAGGTTTACTTGTAGAAAGAGGTGTGAAACCAGCCTGGTGCACCAAAGCACACAAGAGATGAGCCCTGTTACCAACAGCAACTCATCTCTTCCAAGACACTTGGTTGGTCTTCAATGTAAGCATGACTTAGCTACAAGTCTAAGGTCACTAATCTTTGAATCAAAATGGGGTTGTCAACTGTCGCTTATAGTGATCGACAACCACCCACTCTGAAATTGCAGAAGCAATCCATACATAAAGATAAAAATCTGATATCGACAGATTTGGCTCTTTGCACCTAAAGATCATTCCAGAGCTCTATGCATCTTCCATCCTACATATGTTAAATTGCATAGAGTGATGCAGACGGTATCTTCTAACTTATATCAGTTGAAAAGCATCAATATACTTCCAAAAGAAAGAATTGACACCAATTTAAGCCCTAACCTAGTTTAATTTCACGTTTGTGTACTAAGAGGATTATTACCTGCTTGACAGGAGCCTGGCTTCCTTTACGAAACATGGACAGACTCAAGTCTTCGTCTTGAGCTTTCCCCGTGGAAGGGGATCCCAAAAATCGTTTCCTCTCAAAAGCAGTAGCGCCATCAACACCAGGAGATGGAGACAAACTGGACGAAGGCATTGTTTTCCAATGTACATTGTCTTCTTCCGCTGCGAGACCAAAATTCGAACTACCTGTCCCTGGCTGATGATGCGACACTCTCCTACCAGAACTCGATGCAAAAAACTGGTCAACTCGCCCCTGCAACTGGACAGCACATGAGCCAGAGAATATCTGAACGTATCACTAATCAAAAACAACAAGGAAACAAAGGGATAATGAGTTCAATATACTGATACACTAGTCTAAAGCTTTGTTTTCAACGAAGCTTAATGTCAACATGGTCCATTTTGGACACATTTATCGGTCCAACCACCTATTTTAAGGTAGAATAGATAAACATGGAGTCCACTAGGAAGCTTACCTGCGGATGTTTCGTCATGGACGCATTTCGTGATTCCATCTGACCAAGAATCCACTCGGTTGCAGTCAGTGTAGACTTTCCTCCTGTTGCTGCCAATGCCTGCACGCCGTTAAGGTAGAGGATACTAAAACCATTAGGCACCTGATCCCGTGCCCTACATAGAACAACAAGAACTCCCAAACACTCGGTTGGACTTACGAGTAGCAAGTGGTGTAATCCATACGATGCATCACTTGGTCGAACCTCTATAGCCACTGATCTTTCCTCAAATGGAAATGGGGTTGTTCCACAGTCACTTACAGAGTCACGGTGATCTACACCCTCCCAGGAGAAACTCTTACACAATGATAAAAAAAAATTGATCCCAACAGATTTGGTTCATGTACCCAAAAATCTCACTGTTGCTCTACAAATCGCCCTAAACTAACACTCCTTTAGCCTTTTTCCCCAAGAATCTCTCTACTGCACTAAAAATCTCCCTAAAATCGTACTCCTCCATATGTTAAACTGCTCAAAGTAGTGCACCTAGTATCCTCTACCTTAGCCAAAGAACAAAAAGAAAGAGGTCAACACACAATGGCAAATAAAATACTTAAAGTGAAGCAAATAGTATCCTCTACCTTAACCACAGAACAGAGACAATAACGTCAAAACACAATGGCAATTCAAATGCTGAAAATGGTGCAAATAGTGCCCTCGACCTTAGCCAAGTCCTAAGCCAAGGAACAGAGAGAATAAGCTCAAAACACAATGGCAATTCAAATGCTTAAACTGGTGCAGTTAGTATCCTCTACCTTAACCAAAGAACAGAGAGAATAACGTCAAAACAAATGGCAATTCAAATGCTCAAAGTGGAGCAAATAGTACCCCTCAACGTTAGCCAAGGAACAGAGAGACTAAGCCCACCACACAATGGCAAATCAACTGCTTAGCCTGATGCAACCCGAGATTCCGCCAAATTAGCCCAAACCAAACGAGAGATTGCCATCCCCCCACGAAGCCAAAACCCCAACAAAGACGAATCAAACAAACAAAACAAGTGTGTTCCAAACACACCCTATCCTTGGTATACACTATACCTTAGCTGCCAAGTCCTGCGGAAACCCCATATCCACCAGCTGATCCATCAAAACAAACCCCCCAACAAGGAGCTCCCTCGCCTCTCAAACGCCCATTCCGCACTGACAACGGAGAAGAACTCATGACCTCCGCAACCCTACAAGCCGCACAAACCCCACTTCCATTTTCCAAACTTCACCACACCCCAATCGCTCTCTCCGCACTCGCATCCACCATCGCAAAAACACCTGACCCTCCAAACCGCAAACCCCAACTTGAAAACCCAAAACGCAAACCTCGAAACTGGAAACCCCAACGCACAAACTCCTCCCACTACCCTAGAATCCAGTCCCCCAAATCCCTAATCCAACAACTTCCACCGATCTAGCGCAACCGAACTCGAATACCCAAACAAGCGCCGACAAAGGGAGGAATGGCTTGAATCTCCGGCGAAGATGCGAATGGGAAACGGATGAGCGAGAGAAAGATGAAAGTGGGGATTGTTGGGATTGTTGGGATTGCTGGGTTTGTTGGGTTTGTTGGGTTTGTTGGGTGTAAGGTAGACAAGCCTATTACCATGCCAACTATCAATCTGAATATTTTGGGGTCAACTCCAAGAGGGGCACATATTTTGCAGAGATGCACTCTTGTTTCACGAATCAAACCCAAGTGGAATCATAATTTTTTGATGAAAATTGTAATTTTGGTGAATTTTTGAAGTGGGCTGCCCTGAAATTACAGAACCATTCAAAGAGTGGAGTCATGAACATCCTAAAAAACAACCCACATCCATTCTCCTATGTATCTAATATTTTGAATGGTACTCAAGTATTCACCATTAAAGGATTGACATGTTACTCCTTGTTGACATTGATACAATGATTTTGTCAAAAAATGAATGAATTTAGATGATTTTTTGGACGATATTGGGGCCAAAAGTAGGGTGACGTGTGAGGCAATGGATTGGTGTACCCTAAGGTAGAAAGGAGGTCCATGAGACACCTAATTTATAGCTGAAAATTAATTTGGGGAGGTTACGGGATTCATTGAAGTATGAAGTCAAAGATCTCTTACTATATTTTAAAATATAAAATGACATATACATTTTCTTTATATTGCACTATTCTATAATTCTTTTAAGGAATTTCCAAAAAAATTTAAAACTCCCAAGTAGGGGAGAAATGACACTTTCAGATGCTACATTTTTAAATTTTTCTCAAAAGCAAAAGAAATTATTTTTCAAGTTAAAATCAAGTTTTAACCCCTCAAGGACAAAAAAGACACAATGTATCTTTTTCAAATTTTCAATGGCAAATTCTCAACATGGTGAAACAAATCTCAATATTTTGTAAAGTTGTATCTTGTAGAGTAACAAGTTGATAGACACACTTGGTGCATTTTTCAGTTTTCAAAATTTCAATTTAGAAAATGTAGTCTAATAGAAAAAGAGACACAAACAAATCAGGTTTGTATTTTTTTTCAAATTTTTATTTTTAGCAATTTTTAAAATATGAGGTCGAATTTGGTGTGATTACGAACAAAAAATAATTAGAATGATTCCAATTTTCTTTGAAGATGTTCCAAACAATATGTTAATAATATCAATCATTAAATTTCAAAAATTGGCGCATATATAAAATTTGATATTTTATTTCAATTTGATATATATATATATATATATATATATACCTATGGTGAAAATTTTAGATTTCTTGAGCATATTTTGTATTTGATATCAATTTCCTTCTTTTTTTCATTAAAGAACCAACACTAATTTAAAATTCCACTCCATTAGAAAAATTGAATTTATTAAATATCACAAGAGACATGCGATTCTATATTTGAATTTTTTTTAAATGAACCCTTTAATGACACGGCACCCTAAAAGTGTCTAATGGATGACAAAGAATCCTCCTATGTAAGACAAAAGTACATTGAATGATCATATTTATAATTTTATAGGAAAAGGGAGGTGAGTCTTGTACAATAGTTTGGCCTCCATTGAGTGTTCTTGATTTATTTTTTCTTAGCAAATGATTCATATGGTACCCCAAAGGATGATTTTCATGGTGACTAGCTCGACTCTTGAGGGTTAAAATTTCATTCATATATAGTTGCAAAATGACAAAAATGAAGGATTGGATTGGGAGCCCTGAATCCTTGGTCATGGGCCCCTTCCTTTTCTCAAATTAAAGTATTTTTTTCAAACTCCCACGAGTGTCAACTTGGTCTGATAAAGTTACCTCAAAAGTGTCAAGCCTGCTGCTGACGTGTCAATTATTCAGTACAATCATGCTTCCAGGCTTAAGGTACAAGTTGCAGAAAGAATGATTCTAACCTTTGTTCATTTTTTCTATTTTTATTTAATTATTTTGAAATGAATCCCTTCCCCGACTACCTTCCAAAAAAAATATTTGAAAAATGGGTCCTTTCAACCTTAGACTGATTGAAAAAGATGCAGAAGAATTGCAAAATTAATCATCAAAGTATTCAACTGGATTGCAATTATATTGGAATTTCAAGTGGATTAGAATATGCCATTAATATTATACATTAATATTGCCAGAGTGTCAATTTGCCAATCTGTTTGAAGACAACATGGATCTGTGTTCACAACCAGCGTTTGGGATATTTTTTTTGAGTTTTACTAGCTATTTTCCTTTAATTCTCATATTGAACCAGGACAAAGTCAAGTTAATTTCTTTGTATTTTACTCCAAATAAAAATTTTGTAGATTTTTTCACCAAGGTGTTGCAACAATGATTTCAAATTGCAACAAACTTTTTTCCCCCAATTTCACTTGCTAACTTTGAACTCACTGCAAATTTTTCCAAAATATTGGTGTGTACAAACCTATAGGGTAGCAAGCTAAAAAAATATGAGTTTTTACAATTCATTTTACATTACATGACAATTGTGTTCAAACATTACCATGAACTATGTGAGTGCCAAATTGTTTATCAAGTACTACTAGGAGATAATATTGCAACATAATAATTTTCTAACATTCTATATTAGTAATCATGTATAGAGAGGCCCTTAACTTCACTTTGCAACCAAGTTTTCTTTTTAACAATTATTGCATGGGGATAGAAATTAGACTTGATAAGCTTGATTTTTTTGTTTTGCAAAACAAAATGATCATTTGAAGGTTTTGAGACCAACAGACACAACAATAAACTACATTAATATACAATACATTGATTTCTTGCATTATTGTTCCATATGAAATTAGAAATTTATCAAGATAACTTGAACTTAACTCAATGATGTGGATTCACTACTGAGAAAAGTTAATGTAAAATTAGATGGAATAAATTATTATTTCACTATTATATGAAATCAATACAAAAAAATTGACCATTCATAATCTTCTTATTGGCTTTTGTGACATTCTCTAAGGATTACTTAAGAAAGATTGTAGATGGTTTAGAATTGCAACAATAGTAATAACTACAAGGTGTATGCAACAAACTATTCTATTTATACGAATAAGTGTTTCAATTGCTTCCACAATTTACAACCATTTGTACAAGTTGTATGAGTGAGTTGTATGAATGATTTGCTTCTATATAATACAATAGTATTAATCTAGAAGGTAGGAATACTTCCAATAGACAAAGAACTTTTAAAATATGATCATTGCTTTTGTAAAAAAATGATGTTGCACCACAATAGTAAAGCACTCATAAATCCCAATTGAAATATTAGGATCTACAATCTAGACTTTTGAAAGTCCAAAATTAATAATGGTCATTGGGAGGGGAAAAAAATGTCATTGGGGGATAATCTAAAACATCCAAAGACCTATGCAAAATATCAAGATATCAATGCAAAATATTATGAGATCTCATGATGTTATTATTTGGAGATCTCTAGATGTTTAGTCTAGAATTCACTAAATAATCCAAAAGTAGTTAAATGTGGAATTTAGGTGACTTTCTACCAATAAAAAAAGCAAATGTAAGAAAAAAGAATGTCAATCTAGAAATGGTGGAAAGAGGGGAGTAATCAAGGCTCATTACCCAATCTTAAAAGTTTTTTTGTATTAAGTTGACAAATATAATTCCACTTGTGTCTAAAAGTAGGTTTCTTCCCCATATATAAATTTTATTTTGGAAAATTAATATCCCAAAATTTCCAACACAAATTTTTAGAAATATTTTTGCTTGCATATTTTTGATATGCAAGCAATAAGCACAAGTACCCTCCCTCTCCCTACAAAATGATGAATGTTTTCAACTAGTATAGTTGAAGTTGCTAAAGTAGGAACACTCAAATGCACCAAGTAGCCTAAAAGCACCACTTGAACAAATGTTTACATTATGTACATATTCTACATCAAAATGTACCTCTCATTAAAGAAAAGATTTGATAATCCCTCATAATTTTGTACGAAGTATATAGTATCCAAGTCATACATTCTTTGGTGCATTTGGAAATCTTATTTCATTTTCCGACCAGAATGTCATTTTATATCAGTCTAATAATAGAAACCGTGCACAGTAGAAAAAGTGGCGCTTTCAGGTGTCCCTATCTCATGTGGCTGCAAAAATACTGCAATGTACATAAAAAAAACTCTTTGGAACTCTGATGCGACAATTCCTATGGAAGTCCAAGGGAGATGCCTACACCCTGTCTCAAATTTCAAATGCATGAGTGCCTGACTGGTCATCACAGTGCGGAACACAAGATCAGAGTTTTCATAAAATTCACAACGTTGAGGGGGAAAATTCAAAGTACGAAATGGAATGTACAGCATTGCCTGGAAATAGATGTAAGGTAACATGGCACTGTAAGAGAAGAGCTTCAGCTGCTGAGCGTGTTCGACTTCCATGTTCGCAAGACGTACAGTTCCTCCTCAACAGCAAGAACTTTATATTTTACACTCTTCGACTAGCACCCTTCCGTCGACGCTGAGGCCCTCCACGGAAAGGAGAGAGAGCGAAAGAATCAGAAATTAGGGTCCAAGGTGTTTCTCACAAATCCGAACATGAAAAATTCACATGTGCGGAGGAACACACCAACCTTCGCTGTGAGGACTGGCCTATGATCTGGTCAATCAGTGGTCTTTATAGCCTACTTGCCGCAAAGCCCCCTTCAGACTCACTCCTGTCCACCATGGGGGCGCACTGATTCGTTTCGGTAGGTACTGCAGCACCAGCGATATCTGCAGCGTCAACCAGCTGCCACTCTTCCTTACCTGCAGAAATTTCTGATGCATTCTCCTTCGCATCCTCTTCAGCGGCAATAGCTCCAGAAGCTTGTGGTCCATCAACTTCCATAGGTTCCTCCTTGGATTCTGTGCTCACAATATCAGCCATCTCTTCGTCAGCCGCAACTGATGGAGTGGCCACATTCGTAAGATCAGTCTCCACTAGACCATCGCTGGACTTAGTAGTAACATTCGAATTTGAATCGAAATTCTCTCTGCTTGGTAACTCCTCAGGTTTTGAATCTACATCCTTCGCTTGCACTGGCGCTGGCTCTGCCACTGATGGAATCCCAGGGTACGGTCCTGGCGACGGAGGAAAGGTTGAAGTCACCAACAACAGCTGAGACAATGCGAAACCTCGATTTCATTAATCATCAACTTCTTGTTAATAGTTAAAGATCTTTCATTCACATTGCAATCGAGACGAAGAAGATTTGACAGGAAAGTTGGATTGGAAGTGGCAGACTATTTCCAAACATGTAGGTCAACACAGAAGAATCTCTGCAAATTACACAGCACGGAGTTCTTTCAATTGCAACGCAGCCTCAGCCGCTAATCCGTCTAGACTATTCTGCATCTGACAGTCTGGAGTCACTGGTGTATTAGTTCAACGTCTAATTAAACACAAAATAAATGCTTAGAATGATTGGCAGAAGGTCACAAAACGGATACCTTGACCGGAAGTGTCCAGAAAGAGGACACAAAGATGTACTACTAACCATCAGGAAGTGATTAATCTCGAATCATAAACGGAGTTCTTATCAACAAAGCAGAACAAAAGAAAATCAGGCATCAAAGTCACAAACCTTCTCAAAGGCGAGGGCAACTTTATCGAGGTTGGGATATCTGTCTTGGGGATTCAATAAAACCTGCTAACAATGCACTTTGTCAAGCACTGACCAATAACCAACGGTAGTTGCATGAAGTCTTCTTCATATTGTAAGCATACAGAAGCAACTACGCAAATTTGAGGATAAAGAGGGTATCCTCAAAGAACTTCAAAATAAATTTGGCTATTCGATCACAGTTAAGAGCATAGTCTACCCTGAGGAGAAGTCAGCTGAAGAATTAAATTTCAGTAGTCCATTCCTGCCTTGAGTGACTAACATGTCATAAATGTCATGATTCAAATAAACACTTGCATGGATGTCCAAAGAACTCTGCAGTGAAACAATGATGACAAAGTTTGTCTGGCTAACCTCACAAAGACGTTGAAGTGTGAAAGGTGCTCCGTCTGTGAAAGACTTCAATCCTGCTCCCGTATCAAAACTTCGGCTTCAGTGTATGGTTCTTAAAACGAACAATTACCGCATGTAAGTACCGAGAATGCTTCAGCACTAGGTTAAAGGACATATCTGGATATGATTCCTAAGCCTCCACCATTGAGATACCGTAAGCGAAGCAGAAAGAATGAAAGGAACCTGAGGTAAGCCTGTCTTCGAGCTCCTCATAGCTTTCACCAGTTACAAGGGGTCTTGGGGGTCCAACTCCAACGTCAATATGACTTTTGTAATAGTTCTGAAGTACCTGAATCGATACTCCACATTCAAGCATCCTTCAAAGCTCTTAATGAATAGATTCATCACTGTCGTTAGCTGAAAACTTAAAAAAATATGACCAATACCGTAAGTGCAGGGCAAGGTCGGCACCAAAATAACTAAATTTTTTGATAATTAAAAGAGCCAAGTGTCCTCATGTAATCGGTCAGAACCTCTTGAAAGAAGACGTGAAATTTCCATTTCGGCAGGATTCACGTCACCAGCTCTACACAATAGGTAGAACATGCAAGAAAGTCGCTACTTCATTAGAAATTATGAAGTCAAGAAGCTATACCTGTTTGAGGCGGAAAAGAAGAAGCGTGCTCAGCTCATTCCAGTTGTGCCTGGCGAGACGATACTAGAGTGAGGACCGAGCAGACGACAAATTTACACTGACTAATAACTCAAGATTTACAACGACAAAAATTTAAGCACCTAATTTCACACTAGGTTACTATCCAACAACAAAACTCAACTTACCAGTACAATCCAGTCATGGCGGAAACCTCCAATATATTTCGCAGCTCGTCAGAAAACTCACGTTTCGATTCATCCTGCCTACAAATCGGACGGTGAGAATCTCCCATACAGAACAGCTACCACAGCTAAAATGATTGACAAAATAAAATTCAAAGTTCAAAATTCAAAACGGCGAGAACCTTCAGCCATATCATTTCTAGAAATTCTCTAGGACGTTTGCTACCTCACCAACAACCAACTCCACACTGAGAAAATGATAAACAAAATTAAAACTTAAATTTTAAAAAATGACAGCTCCAGCTTCATCATTCTAAACAATTCTCCTAGCCGTTACCAATTGAGTGAGCTTCAATAATCCAATTGAAACATGAAAAATCTCTCAACTCACAATGCCGATCGTGCAATGTCAGACACATGAAGGCGATCGCTTAAAATCAAGATTTTCGATCATAATAAAAAAAAATTAAGATGAGATGGAACGGCGCGGGGAACTCACTTGCAAAATGCAGCAAGGGCGGTCGAGCTAGGTAAATCGCGAAACACCTCCATAGCTGCAGCAGCAGAGAGCTCAGCTATGGCGATGGCGTAGGGTTTGAAGCTCCATCAAGTCTCTTCATCCCCGTGTTTGTTTCCTGCGGAAGAACCTATGACCGGTGCTCTGCTGCACCTACCTCTGTAATGTCACAGACTCCACGCCCCTAATGCACGTGATATTATGGAGTTTTTGTTAGTAGTGACACCGTGCCCTACAAGGCAGGGTTGAGGGAAATTTTTTTCTTAAAAATGTGTAGGAAAAGGAAAATGTTGCAAATTTTTTTTAATTAGCTTCTATTAGAGTGAGATTCAAGTCCACACTTCACATTTGGTGATTGAGCAAAGTCTCTATGACTAAGTTTAGATGGATTTTTGCATGTTTGATAGAATCTTGCCTTACATTCTAAATAAGATATAATAAAGATTGTTCCACTAACTATATAAGCAACACCTATAGAGAGTTGTAATCAAGTCCCTTAAACTTGAAGGCATGATGAACTTTTATCATGAAAGATAGATTGAAAGGCTTAGAGTATAAATACTCTAAGAGTTTCTCCACCCTTGCCCTCAAACATTTGAGACTCACCAAATATGAATGTTAAGTGCTCCATACCCCCGTCTAATATATCTTGGCCCTCAATCCTAGCACGTCAAGAAATGGCCCTTCAAATCATTGTTTATCTGAGTTAATCTTAGCATGTTAAGCAACAATCCTTCAAATATCTAAGTTTAGTCATTTTATCCTTATTCTACTTGATGATTGTTCACTTGACTATTATAGAAGACATTTAGTAAGCAAGGGCCCTTGAAGTAAGCAAGTTTGATAGCCCTTCAAAAATAGATGTAAAATTTGAGTGTGCCAAGAATTTGGCGAGCAAGGGTGGAGATGCTCTAAGTTAAGAATGTTAGGCACTACGCACTGGTTAGGCAATCATCGAAACGCACCTACGTGGCAGCCACGTCGTCATCCCTCCCGCCACCAGGTCACCTCGCCCTTCCAACAAGCAAACGCTTGCAACGCGATGCGTCCCCCTCGCAACCACCCAATCCACAACGCTAAACCCTCCCAGCACGCCTCCAATCTCTTTCGCTGCCCTTCCATCCCTGTTGCTCTTCTCTTGGGGCGCTCCCGTTTCAAAAATTTCAGCAACCCCATCGCCATCTCCAATTAGGGCTCCCGAATTTGTCTCTTCGTCGTTGTGGGTTTTGCAAAAACACACGAATTCCCCACAACATGGCGAATGCGGTGGTGGTGAAGCCCGTGGCGGCCGTCGCCCCCTGCCGCGCTCCTACCAATGTGCACCACCAGCTGCAAAGCTCCACTTGCACATTCCTGCCTCCTCAACCTGCAAGACATGCTGCTTCAGTGTAAGTCTTTGGGTTTATGTGTTGGGTTCTGTTTTGTTGAGTATTTGGGGTTTCAGGGCCAGTGGATTTTATGTTTGAGTCCGTTTCGTGTGCAGCAATAGGAGACTAGTGGCAAGAGCGGCTATCAACTCCACGGGGTTTTGGACGCCAGAAGCTGTGGTTCCCAATTACGACATTTGGTCTATCAGGTAAGAATTGGAGGTATCGATTTTGGAGCAATCTATTTGGTGGTGGAATTGGTGGAGATTGGGAGTTTTCCTGGAAGTTATGTACCCGATGTGAAGATTGTGTGAAATTGGTTTGGGAATTGATTGCAGGAATGATCTGGAAATGCCGACGTCGGGTTTTTTGGGGGAGTCTGTGAGAGCGCAGGGAGGACAAGGGCCGCCTCCCATGCTTGCTGAGAGGTTTCAGAGCGTGATTACGCAGCTATTTCAGCAGGTATAGTTTGTGTCCTCGAGTTTGAGAGTGTTTTGGCCCAACCCCTAAAATGTCAAACTCAAAAATAAATTGATAGTCGATTACCGGTACAGTAACTTTTCAATCATATTTTGAACCTTCAAAATGTAGGTTATGATTTCTTCTTTGGTGCACTTTGTTCCCTTTTTTGGAAGCTTTCGTAAAGATTTATTTTAACTTCTATAGATATGGAAGCAGCCATTTTCGACCATATGGTTACTTGGGTGTTAATGAGAGTTTTCATGGGGAGAGTGCATTGTTCAGCTGTTAACAATGAACCAGTTCCTAATAATTGAGGACATTTGGGTCTCATGTTTTTGTAGCTGTTTTGAGTAGGTCATACGGGAACTTCCTGTTGCCCAATTCAATTTTATTTCTTGACCATCACATGCAATAGATTCAACACTGAAATTCAGGCGATATAATATTTGACCCCTTCTTCATTATCTTTTTTCACAACTTGATTGATTGAACTAGTCATTTTGAATTTATGAATCCTTGTTCTTTTAGGGTTTGAAGCAACCGATATCTTTGGAAGAGTCTTTTCTTCAGAGGTTTAATCGGAATATGCTGAATAGAAGTTTCATGAATTTTGCAACAGAGAATTATCCGGTGTGGAGGCGCCGTGGACGATGACATGGCGAACTTGATCGTCGCTCAATTGCTGTATCTAGATGCTGCTGACCCAAACAGAGTATGTTTCATATATAATCTTATGTTATGCTTTAATTGAAGATTTGGGCTCGGGGTTTCTCAGCTCATCGTTGTTTATGTTGGAATGCACATACTGGCTTCTGCGTCTGTTTTGGGGGAGATGAAAGGTGTAAATGAGGAGCATGATAGATTAGTGCCTGTTTCGACGTATGGAGTTATTATTTATGGCTCTCTCTTTTCTATTGTCTCTGGCAGGATATTGTCATGTATGTCAACTCACCCGGTGGTTCTGTCACAGCAGGTAATCATACATGAAAGTATTGATATCTTGATGAATTCCTTTGTTGTCCCCATACTGAGCTTGGTTTAGCGGAGTTGTCGATGCCGGCAGTATACATGATTGACCTGGTTTCTGTAATTTCTATTCGTAAGGTAGTTAATTGATGTATGATTCTGACAGGGATGGCAATCTTCGATACTATGAGGCACATTCGACCAGATGTGAGCACAGTTTGTGTCGGGCTTGCAGCCAGGTTTTAATCCCTCCCTTTTCGACTAAACAATCTGATGATTCACGGTATCCCAATTATTGATAGAAGATGGCTTTCCTGTTGTGGACTAGGTTAGAAGAAGTTCTTGCTCCTTTTTTTTGGCAGGACAGTAACTGTAGATATCCCGGCGTGTATGAATTGTCCTGTGCCTATTAGAGAAAGGAAAATTAATTGTAAGTGAGCATTACGTCCGAAGTTTCAATTAAATTTTCGGTGTTCATGGTGATTGTGATGCAGTATGGGAGCTTTTCTTCTTAGCGGTGGCACTAAAGGTTTGCGTTCCCACTCACTGTGCCTTTGGTTTAGTTATTGATATGTATTCTCTATAATGTCTATTCAAGTCCTTGGCCCTTGTACCGTAACTGCTCCTTGCATCATACCCTTTTCATATTGTTGAAGCTCTCACATCACGGGTGTTTCTGGATTGAATACTACTTTGGATGTTATTGTGCAGTAGGTTTAGAAGAGTAGGTGGAGTCCTCAACTCTCGAAGTCTAATACTTGAATTTGATTGTTGGTTTCTTTTCATTATAGGTAAACGATACAGTCTACCAAACTCACGAATCATGATTCATCAGCCTTTGGGAGGTGCTCAAGGGCAGCAGACTGATATCGAAATTCAGGTGCATTATAAAATCTTTTTTTACTGCCTGCATGTTTATTGCCGACATCCGCTGCATTTCATCTATTGAAATGTTTCACAAACTTTTCTTTGGTTGTAACTCTTTAACATTCAATATTGATCCTAAGTGGACAAGCTAAAGTATAAAATCCACTTTGGAAGATAAGCATTGATTTATATAGTAACTATAACTACTGATTCAATCATATTTCTATCGGTAGGAAATGCAGGGTATGAAGCTTCTTTCTATTTTACCTTCCTTGAAGCTTCCTAAATGTATTTCAAGTTCTAAAAGATATGTAAGCAGCTACTTTGGGCCATTGGGGCACTTAAGGGTTTCTCTTGTATGCAAGCAGTCAATCTGAATGGGCTCTTTTTGTTGTGACGTTTTGCAGGCGAACGAGATTCTCCACCACAAGGCCAACTTGAACGGCTACCTATCATACCACACCGGACAGCCTTATGAGAAGATTGTTCAAGACACTGACCGCGATTTCTTCATGAGTGCCAAGGAAGCTAAGGAATATGGTCTTATAGACGCCGTCATTTCCAATCCCCTTAAAGCTCTTCCGCCTCTACCCGCTGCTAATGGGTCAGCAGATCCCAGCCCTACTCCTGCCTAAATACGTCTTAGTGTAGTGATAGAAACAGGGTAATAGATCCAGGCCAGAGTGTTTGGGAGTTGACCTGTTATTTATGGATTCCTCAACAGTTTTAGCCTTTTGTAAACGTCGTTTGAAACTATCCTTTGAGTGACGCTTGCTCTCTCGGTCAGTTCGATGCAATGTTCTCCCTTTCAGATACTGTACATTACGTCAGTTGGGAAGTAGCTAGTGCGATTTGTTGTCTAGTTAAACTAGCTTGACAGGAAGCATCTTTTGAAGGAAGTAAGGTTGATTACGATGCAATTCGTTTTGAGGTTCGACAATATTCTATCAAAATCAAAATTTCTGAAGAATGATTCGATAGTTTCACTGGTATTGACCAAAAATTCAGGTGTTCAGACGGTCAGTGAGACTCTGAATGCAAACTTGGATCGTAGGTTATGAGAGCTGACCATGCTAATTTCGTCCACCGGCACTTGCACACCCAATTCTAGGTTTTATCGTTGCCTGAAGAGCGTTTGCTGCTTCTTGATAGAGAATTGAGGGAACATGCGTATTAAGGGATAAAACATCATTCTCTTGTGGCTACATAGGTAACCCAAGGGGGAATCAGAAATCTCCGTGAAGTGGGGCCTGGGTCTTGTTGCTTGCCCAAAGTTTGTGTGGTGAAGGCATACAAAAGTAAACAATGAACAATGCTATGACTTTGCAACCTAAATGTGATGCTTGGCAAGCAATACTCACTATAGAAGTGATTTGATTAGGTTGAAACATTGTAGAAAAAGCCAAAAGCCAATTTTTGTCAAAGATTTTTCAAAAAGCAAATATGAGGGTCTTAGCTTGATGTTTAAGGGTTACATATAGTCATATAATTTTAGAGTTTATGAATGAATGGTAGTAAGATGCTATTAAAATTCATTTATAGAAAGAGAATTGTTCACTACTACATGTGGCCAAAATGACCATTTGAAACCCATGTCAAAATTCTAGTAGAGTTGGGGTTCAAATTAATGCACCTGAAGCAATAAAACATATTTGAATCAATATGACTTTGTTGAAAATTTTTTAATCAAGCTAGCTGAAGTAACTAAAATGAGTTGATTGTACTTGTGGAAAAACTTATTCCTTTCTTCCATTAAAAAATTAGTTAGCCTAATGTTGTCAGACACCCAATTCCGCCAATTGTAGGACCCTCCCATTTGTGCCAATCTACCATCCATTCCCACAACATGTGTAAGTCATGTACTTTGGGCAAGCAATTAATTGGGCACTATTGTCAAAGAATGATGCCTAGTTCACATCTACTTGTAGACGGTTGAAGGTTGATAAAGATGTAGCTCAATAGATGTTGGTTTAGGTGGGCTTTAATTGTTCAATAAATACTACTTGTTAGAATAAGTTATAGCTTCAACCAATAAAAGAGGTGCTTTTAGAATGTTGAACTTGTACTTTTAAAACACTCATCAAATGGGATTAGGGTGGTAGGGAGTCACTGATTTTGAACCTTTTGAAGATGATCATGACCCCCACCCACTAGCGGTATTATATTTCTGGTTTGAAAATTTATATCAATTCAAGTTCTTATTAGATTAATATGATTTCACTTGTATTTCAATCAATTCAACTAATTCTTTCTATGAAAAATACAAGCAACAGTCAACACATTGCACAAGATACCCAATTTTCAAATCTAGGTGATTATAGACTATTCTATCTTACATACTTCTCTAATATAGAAAGTGTCCCAGTGATCAATTCCTTAGCGTGCAAGAAAAGCCACCCACATTGCATGTATCATTACTTCTCTTGACATGAGCATTAGAAAAGTACCCCCCCTCTCCTTCCTTTAGTATCATTGCAGTTTTGTTTCAATGGGGTCACAGTCTAATATTGAAAGTATAATGTTGCAACCAAACTTTTTTTCTTTTATATCACAGGGCTAGATTGCACCATTTCGAAATAAATGTCTACTTTGTGCCAAAACAACAATTATCTTTTTTTGCTAGAAATTTTTCATTTCTATTTAAAATGTGGATAAATTTGCCTAATTTAGATGAAAAAGTGGATGAATACAATTGAAAAGTATTTTGGGAGCCTAAAGAATGAAGATGGATGAATGTAGAAATACAATACTTTATCAAATTTTCAGTCATCGCCATTACAACTTCGGAGAAAATCCTCCATCATGTGCCGACCCCAAAGGTTCTACTCTGATACCCTCAACCCAGGGCCCTGTATACAATATTCATTTTTTTTAAACCCTAAAAACAGCTATAACCAAGGCTTCAACCCCAATTGAGTAAGGAGGGAGTTCGTTGATGTTCGTGAGCTCATGAGGCACAGTACCTCATCCGAAGTTTCAGATGAGTGAGCTACTGGTCGCAACTCGGTGGTGCCCAAGTCATATCCTTGCCCACCCCTGAGCTTATCCCACGAGGTCTATTTATAGGTCGTTCATGTGAGGCTGGCAAACCATATGGTTTTTGTGTCAGAATTTTCTACTTTTAGAATCTTCTGATTTCAAACCCTAAACCCTGAAACCGTCAATATTTCCTAATTTTAGAATCCACTGGTATTGAATCCCAGTCTTAAGTTAACCCCTAAGCTGAACCCCAAACCCTAAAAAGCTTGAAAAAACTTGAAACTTGAGCCCTGAAGTGTAGAACCCAACTGAGGTGATTCTTCAAGGATATTTCAGTCCACTTCTAATTAGGGTATCATAAATTGAATTGCATTGTTTTGTCTTTTGAGTGGATAGTGAGACACACCAAGTTTCAACTCATACTATTTAAATTTTAAAATTTAAATCAATTTTCAATGTAATTTACAAAAACAAAAGTGTGCCCCCAAGCACACTTGTATTTTTTGAGCTCAATTCCTTGTGCATTTGATATGGGATATTTGAGTAAAATTATGTCATCGTATCCATATCCTTATTTTTGTACCATATCTATAATTGTATCCATATGTGTATTTTTGATAAACCCTAAGTGATTTCTACAGCTAAGATGCCTTTAGACCCCAGAACCAATCAATGGCTCATGTTCTTTCAATCCAGGGTAGGGCCAATCAAAAATGTTTGCTTGTCTCAATTTATTTCCCCAAAAAAATTGAAATCAACGGCAAGGGCAGTGGGTTGATCCCTCAATCAATGATCCCCATTTTTCCTTGAGGGGAGAGGGAAATTAGAGCAGATGATTTTGAAATCACAAAAGATAGTTCTGTTTGACAAATATTTCAAATGCAAGGGCAATAACATGTAACAATAGTTTCATATTGCAACCCAAATAGTTACTCTCTACAATGCATAGTTAACCCTTTATGCACTAAAAACTAATGATTTCAAGTTGCGGACTTTAATTGACGGTATTGTAGAAAATATAGTCTAAAATGGAATATTTTATTATACAATTCACTTGAGTGAAGAACATTGCAAGCATTGGTTTAAATAAATAATTATTAAAATAAACCAAAATCTTCATAGAAACTCATCAAAATTGCTTAAAAAAACACGAGGCCCAATTTAGGCTTCTTAGTCCTTAAAGGGTTAATGCCATTCCATGCTCCCAATTCCAAATAAACATTCAAGTATCCATCTTGGTATCTAACATCATTTGCGTGTTGATCAAATTGTGAATATTTTAAATTCTACAAATGTTAACTTCGTTCAATTTTTGTGTATAATAATTTGAAATGATGTATACCGACATGCTAAGGCACAATTTTTTGGGGGGGGGAGTTCTAAGAAAAAATGAATAGAAATATAGAGTTAATTTTGATTATGGTGCACAAAATTTGAGTTTTCAACATGTCTAACTTTGAAATGAAATTTTCTTTCAAATCACAATTAATTTTTTTTGTAGATTGGCTTCCATAGTAATGTGTTATACATTGCCTACTACAACTTTCATCTATCTACTTTTGAACTTTGCCCATTGACACTTATGGTAAGGTTGTATAAATGAAAAAGTTTCAAATCCATATTCACTTTTGTTTGTCATTGTATAGCACTTCAAAAGGTTTGGTCATTTGAATGAACAAATGCATATTAAGTTTTGTTTGTCATTGTATAACACTTCAAATTGTATAGTTGTTTGAATGAAAAAAAAATTCAAATCCATACTTAGTTTTGTCGATCACTATATAACACTTCAAAAGCAATGATGATTTAACCCCTCATCACTCCAACGTCCATTTTCTAGACAATGAACAAATTAAAACTCAAGCTTCGCCTCCATACTTCTTGGATGAAAGTTATTCTAATTTGTGGAGGTACTTTATCAAGTTGTTATCCTATCTAATGGTTGGATTTGATGTTATTAGAGTACATATTTTTCTAAAATTACAAACGTAGAAGTATATCAAATGGTTGACGAAGTCAAAATTGTATTGACTCTAGTTCAAAATGGACTTTGCAAAAATGAGGTCATCGATTTGAATAACACAAAAATTTCAAAAAAATCACCATATTAAGAAAGCCTCACTTCAAATCCATTCCAACAAATTTTTACTCCAAAAATGAATCCATTTTCCCTGAAATCGAATTTCGAAGGAATTTTGAAATTTCTCTTTGAAAATTTATCAAAAAAATAGTGGCGATAGCATTGGTGCATCTAACCATATAGATGGAAACTACAACTTTTATTTGTATACCAGTTCCAAAATGTTCTTCCAAATAGCACCTTATAATAGTTTTACCCAAAAATTCGTTAGGGGTTAAAAAAATATCTAGAAATTTAGTTGAGCTCATGAGGCACAATCTCATCTAAAGAGTCAGAATATTTCCCAATTTCTAGAATACTCTGATATCAAACCCTAATCTTAAACTGTCAAATATTTCCTAATTTTAAAATCTTTTGATATCAAGCCTATAACCTTAAACTGTAAATGTCAATATTTCCTAATTTTCAAATCTTTTGATATTAAACCCTAAATCTTAAACCTTGAGCTTGAACCCCAAACCCTAAAAAATTGGAAATTGGAAACTTGCGCTCTACAGAGTAGAACCCAAGTGAGACCCACTCAAATAAGGTGATTCTTCAAGGATATATGAGTCCACTAATTAGGTATCATTAACCCTTGAAGGACGGAATCTATCCTACATGGAGAGATTCTTTGTCATCCATCGGACACAAAATGTTTGCGTCAACATTTTACCCTTGAAGGAGGGATTGGTGACCATGGAAATCCTCCCTTTTGGAACGTTGTGACATCATCTACTTCAAAAAAAATCAAAAACATTCATTGGAAGTCATACTACTATTGAGGACCTACCCTTTTCTAACAAAATTCCGAGGATGAATAGTGGGAGTTCTATCCTACATAGAGAGATTCTTTGTCATCCATCAGACACAAAATGTCCGCTTTGACGTTTGAGGGTTAACGGTTAAAGTATGTAGATCATTATTGTTGTACGCTTTTCTCACTAGGAGCCTGTTTGGGTTTCAAATAAGTTTACTGAGTTGGGCAACAAAATTTTGTGAAACTAGGTGATAAGCTTACCTGACAATAAATAGATGCCAAGCCCAATCACTAAAAAGAAGTGTCAAGATGCTCAGCAAGGCCCAAAAAATTCATAACAACAATTGAATGCAAAATGAAAGAGTAAAGGTAACTACACCTAACATCAACTGCTTTCCAGAACCGATCACTCTAGAGTCTTGTCTAAAATCTACTCCCGCTACTCAATGAGAGTCCATAGTCAGTTTTAGAATCCCCTCTTTTTTGCACTTTGAAAATTTGTAGTTTATTCATACAGTGTTCAAAAAAGGTATTTTGAGAGAAATCAAATATAAAATCCCCTTTTGACTACAAACAAGGCCCCACCAAAACATTTTCTATACAATAATGGAACCTGTGCTAAATTGCTAATATGTGAAATTTTAGGTGTAATTACCTTATAATGAGACTAACACATAATGTGAGCAACAAGATATTGATTATTAATAATAAGGAAACATATTGTAGACTCTTCAAGAAAGGGGTACATGAGGCCTAATTTAACTACATTGATTTAGGGTGCAAAATTAGTGTCACTTGCAAAATTATTCTCTCCACAATTTAATTTATTTTTTGGAAATAAATAAAATAATATAAAATTTCAGGCACAACAAATTTAAAATAGTGTTACTTTTGTAAATCATTGTCACACACACTAATAAGATAAGATAAATAAGAGTACTTGTTATAAAACCATTTATGAAATGAGATCTAAATGTTATCCATCACATGAATGCCAACTAGTTATGACCAATAATTATATAGACGGATTATATAGATTCTTTAGTTCATTACCACTTCCCTTTTTCGAATTTACTAATAAGGTAGGAAGTTCATAAAGTACCCATTTAAGAGTTGAAACTAAATTTTGGAGAGGTGAAACTTCTTGAAATATTTTTCAATAAATTTTCCTTGAAAGCTAAGTGGAATTGGCATCTAATCCAAGTCATTTCAAAATTTTGAAAGTTTTGTGGAATTAGTTATGAATTTTTGAAGGTGAAATGGCATAGGGCTCTAAGATCGCCCTACTATTCAAATGTACATTCCGGTTTGTACATTACTAGTACTAACAATAAAAAAAATAGCCAATGTACATATAGTGTACATTTGAAGAGGTGGGCAATTTTAGAGCTTGAGCACTTTTAAAAACTCTTACCTTACAACCATTCAAGATTGTTTGGTTTGGTGTCACATAATCTAAAAATGATAAACCATATAATAAGCACTCAACCCTAAACCCTACTTGAAAAAATATATGTTATTCTTAGTGCAATTATGAAATTTAAACCAAAACTACAAGTCATGACCACAATAAGACAACAACAAGGATGGTATTTGTGCCTTATGAGTCTCAACTCCATAATGTTGTTGTTCTTTTTTTTCAACTATAAAAAGAAATGAAAATAAAATAGAAGTAGAACAATGCTTTTCCAATCAACCCTCAAACAACATTTAATGGCCTAGCAAGCAATCCAAAGGGGATTAAAATCCTCCTTTAAGCAAGTACGGGTCTTCCTCCGTGCCCTGAGGTTTGTAGGGTAAGATTATATAAAATCGATCCATGAACAAAGCTTTGACTTTGCAACCTAAATGTCATGCTAGAAGGATCCCCTCATTTGATTTTAAATTAGGCTCTACAATGGCACCATTTCACTTTAGGGTTTAGATTTTATACAATGATAGAAAATTTTATAATTCAAGGAAGGTTAAGGATTTAGGGTGTCCTTGCATTGTACCTCACTTATCTAAACATTTGATTTCAAAGTTGGAGAAATTCTTGTATAATCTCTAATAAAATATGCCACTACATTGATTTCCAAAAAAATCAAGGAAGAGTAAGAAAATAAGGTAATTACACCTAATTTTGGCCCACCCTTTCTAAAACCATCCCCTAAAAATCCTTGCCTAAAACTTACTCCCACTATTCATGAGAGACTAAAGTGGGTTTCAGAAACACCTATTTTTAACACTTCAAATATTCATAGTTTAGTCATATGGTGTCCAAAAACTGCATCCTAAGACAATCTAGATTCCCCTTTTGACTCCCAACAAGACCCCACCAAAAAAATTCAATATAATAATAAGAACCATGCTGAATTGCTTACTCGGTCAACTTATTTGGTCAATTTAGGTGTAGTTACCTTAGTTGGGGTGGGCAGAGAAGCACTTCTTGAGGGTTAGAGACAAGAGGAGTCCGGGGCACCATTTAAAATGACCAAGAATGTATCCAAGGTTGGTGGATTAGGATTGAATTAGAAACCGACTAGTACACAGAAAGCAAGTAATGAAAGACCACCGATACAAAACCACCCTCAGAGAAAGCTTAGACCTTGTGCATATTAACATTTATCATTGACAAACACCAGGAGATAGAAAAACAAGACATAACTGCATGGGAAAAAACTGGACTGAAACCCCTTGATTTTTGCTTGAGTGGGAAAGACTCATGACATTCACAGCACGGGAATAAATAAGAGAAGCGGGCAAGTGAAAAGTGAAATATTTTTCAATTTAGAATTGATGTACAAGATTTTTAACATGGAAACTAACAACACAGTTTCAAGTTTGCAGAGCCATGACTCTGGCTGAAAGATCTCGCACTTGGGTTCGTAGACGATCAGGTGCACAGAAAAAGTCGACGAAGACTTGCCTTTCTCGCCCAACTTCATGAGGGTGGTGCTTCACAATCTGTCGACAAATATCCAGGTGGGTCGTTAGGATGATTTTCCATGCATGTATGTCTTTTAAGGTCTGTACACCTAAAAGCATTTGAGCATACTCTCTATTATTAGACTGCCCATTCGTCATTTCGGTTTAATCTTATTGGCAACTGAAAAACGATTCCAAAGAGTATTCCTTGGGCACCAATGAATAACGAATTTTCTGAGTGCAGATTATAGGTGTACCTTAAATCACCCCTATGCTCTCACGTTTAGAGCATGAACATTTTTGGGTGAGACTGGAAATGTTCATGAAAATACTCATTTTTAACCCCGTCCGAAACTAGCTCAGTTATTGAAATAAAAGATTTATGATAAAAATCGGAAGGGTTTTTACAACTCCGTAATTTGGAGCTCTACATTCTCTCATTATGGCTGTAACCTCCTTGTTGAGAATGGGCCACTATAAAGACGTAAATGTGAAGACTAGGTGGAACTGAGGGGTCTCACTTACCTCTGCCTTTTCACGGTGCTCCCGAGTGACTTCTTCAATAGCCGAAGAAAGCTGCGAGTTCACCTTCTCCATTTCACCAAGTTCCTTCATGAGTGGCTATATTCAGCCAATACCAAGAACATGACGTGAGCCTTGGTATTGAAAAGGTATTTACAAAGACTCTTGCAGGACTTGACAGTCCAAATCACACACACGCTCGAGTTTAACTCAACGATGAGTGCACTAAACTTCCTAGGCAAAAACTGTGACACTGATCTCTGGATGTTCAGTATACTTGGTGGAGTGTAAAGCCAACAGCACCACCAAGATGGTCAAGAAGGTGATTATGACCAAGGTTGAATGAACAAAAAAGAACTCCAATCGCATCTGAATATCCACAAGTTACATACCCAAGGGCTCAGGATTGGCTGAGCAGTGGTTGAGGACGCAAACAAAAGCTGCTGCATTTTGTGGATAACATGACATCTGCCAATCCAACATGTACGTTGAGATACGTCACTTGAAAAACTTACTCCAAGCTTTGAAACTTGTACAAAGATTTTTTTAGTAGTGGCAACTTAAATTTATTTCAATCTAAATCATAGAAAATCAGAGCAACTCGAAAAAAGTTAAAACCCTGACGTACTCACATGTGAAGACAAAGGCTCATTACCTAGAGGAGCTCACTTGTTCAAATTGAGCTTCACTTTAATCACCTAGTTGTCAGGGATTCTTTTTCATGTTTCAAATTCCTTTTCAACCAACTCAAAGGGTAATCAACAAGTGTCCTTCAGAAGGTTATGTAAGTTCAGACACAGTGAACAATCTAGATTAAAAAGATCCGACTCTAAATACATTTTGGCACTAATGTCTAAAATCCCCCAGATAAGTTACTCAAAACAAGGGTGAAGATTTAGAAAGAACAGACACTTACAGATCATTGATGCACTTATGCTTGTCATGGAGCAAAGAATGATGCATCTCATCACGCAAAGTTTCGAGCTCCACTTGCACTTGATTTATCTGCTGCACAAGACCTGGCGCCGACACATACTGTGGCAATCCCCCTTGCTCATCTGCATAAGATACAGGATTAAAATAACTGATCCACAAGCGAATATCTACTAGCAAGCGTAGTTAGGTCCTTCAACTCAAAATTGACACACAAAATCCACATTAAGGTAGGGAACCCATTCCTGTCGATAGCCACCCTTGTACAATGCAAGTGCCATTTCAACACTTGAACTGCAGAAAATGAGATCCTTCTAGATTCTCTCACAGTCAAAGGTGCTTCCATTTGATACCTTGTAAATGTGATACTTATGGTTTAAGGGTAGTCTAAGCTCATCATTGGGACCCAACTACTTCAAACTTCAACAATTCGTATCTGCTTCATAGGGTATGCAAATAATACGTATTATTGGTTTCCATTTTTTACCTCCATTTTTGGTCTCCATATTTTCATTTATTAGAATCCACTCAAATGGAGACCAGACTCATACCAAAAAATCCCATTCTAATAATGGAAACAAACAAAACAGCTGAAAGCCACGGGAATGAGTTCCCTACCTTATTCGCATTCTCATTACCTGCTGATAAGTTGGCGGAAATCGGAATAATACCTGTGTGGATATTGAGAAGATCACGCACACGATGAAGGAATGTGTCACGATCATCTACACCTCCATGCTCTTGGGCCTCAGTAGCTGCCAATGTTAATCCTACACATCTCTCCTGGTCACAGAAATATTTCCAGCATCAGTCATTCAAAATCTAAGCATACAATGAAAACAGCAGAATTTTGACTCACTGCATACGGGTTTCACATTTAACTTAACTTTGTCTATAACTTAAAGCACATGCAAAGGCTTGAAACAGATTGCGAGGCAGGAAGCACATTTCCATTAAAAGGCTTAGAAGACATACGATGCGACCCAAAGTGTTTGAGGTATAGGCCTGCAATTCTGCCTCCACGAGACGGAGTAATTCATAGGCACCATTTGTTGTCTTTCTTTCCAGATGGCAAGCAACTTGAAGAAACCGATGTCTTGCCAGTTGATCCACCAAAAAGCCAATGAACTGCCAAACAAAAAAACTCATACAATGAGAGTCTATAACGCTCTTAAAAGACAACTGCTGATTTTGTTCAAAATCAGGTTGATACACCTTTTAAATCTACGAGCAGATGAAGAATTGATACCATCCTCATTATGAGATAAGGAATTACAAGGACTTCTGGCATTCCTAAAAGGAAAGCAGCGCACCTTCTTCTGCTGGGAAATGTAGTACTCCTGCCGCATGACCTTTAGGTCATAATCACCTGTATAACAGATTTAACAATAAACTGATCAGCACCAAAAAAATATTCTATTTGTACTCATACAATGACCTGAAAAGAGGAACTAATTTCAGTTGCATGAGCGCATGCTGACACACGATATACCAAGTAGTGCAAAGCACACATCATACAGATGTGACTAACTGATATCAGATTTCATTCAAATTAAATATCCAGTAATGCTCTCAAACAATTTTCAAATTTAACTAACAATTTCTGAACTGTTCAAGCCATTAAGTAGACACCGGTAACAAGCTGCATTTATAAATAGAAAATTCTAATCCTACTAACGCAGCAGATGGTTAACCTTGAAGAATATAAGTATCTTGGAGCTGAGCGAGCTCCCAACAAAGATTAGGAACGACCTGATTGATCAATTCAACAGGTCCACAGTAAGAACAAACTTGATCCAAGAGAACGTGATCTTATAAGTGCAAGAGGATAATCAACAGTAAACCTCTACCACAGTTTCTATTCAAGTCCAAAAAATAAGTTGGCAGAAAATTTGAAATGTGACCTCAGACAGCAGTTTCTCTTCCTTCTGAATAAGAGTGTAGAGTTCACTTCCAACATCTGTGTACCTACGCCTGCAAACGTTCTTCCCCCAACATTCACAAGTTCAGAAACCCAAAACTGTTCTAGGTTAAAAAACTTCAATTTTGCTCCAGTACGGCCGTTAAAGGCTACTTGTGCTCATTCAATATTGCATAAACCCCAATGGCATGAAAGTGGAGATCACCTAAGAGTTTGAAGATCGGAGTGCACATGCGCTTGATCAGCGGAAGACTGAAGCTGCGCTGTAAGAAGCAGAGCTTGCTGTTTAGCCTTCTCTGCATGAGCTTCAACCCACTGCCTCTCACTTACACCAAATCTGCACAAAAGTTCAAAGTCTTTTAAACAACTGAGCATGACGCAACAGTAACTGAAAATCAGTATGTCGATAATGTCCTAGTGTATCCCTGGCCTCTCGGAATGCCGAAAGTCCAAAATTTTCTAGAAAGACCAATAACTCTTCCAGTGGCAGAAAGCTTTCTGGCAGGAAAAAGAATCCACAAAACAGTCAAACAGGTAGACAGCAAAGTTAACTGCTTCATGTTAGAAACTAAGGCACACAATCCTTGAAAAGAGAACCAGCTCCATACTTGACGACATGAAGCTAAATGAAACGTACGAAATGCTCAAAAGGAAGAAGACGAATATATTCTGAAATAACGCTCAGAGAACCTAAATTAAAATTTAATTTACTCATACATGGATCTGAGGCGCTGAAGCTCCACCACTCGCCGATGATACGTCCTCTCAGAATCTCCTGTAAACAATAAAAAATATAACCGTTAATGGAATTCAGGCAAACTTGAAGTCCAAACCAAGGACAGAAACTGAACAGTCTACAAAATTCATTTACACCTGCCATGGAAGGTATACAATTTAAGAATACGCTTGAAACTAGAATACCCACAATGAACAACCTGTTCCGTCCATTTTTGTGCGTTCAAACCATCCAGGATTAGATGTTAATTTTTTTAAAACTCTGACAACGAACCTCTTATGAAACGATTGGTCACATCATCAAGAGTCACCCAGGCACATTTGGATTTTCCTTCCTCAGCCACAAGTCGGGAAGGACCCTGCATACCAGAGCTTGACACGATCACAAAAGGGACGTTTTAAGTCCTAACTGCTAAGTAACAAATCCGAAACACTTGAATATAATGGCTGCATTAACAGGTATAATCTTATTGAAACTCTAAGTTCAATCACGAAGAAAGATACTGCACCAGACGTTTATGTTCAAGGACAAAACGATCGAAGGATAAGAACGACGATAGTGAACAATCTGCAGCGAAAGAAAATACCATAACTAAATTGTGATGTAGAGCTTGGTACCCACCACGTCAAATTGCTTGGAAAACCACTCGCTCAGAACTTTTGTACATGCTTGGTCTTGACTAGTGTATGGACGCAAATCAGCAAATGATATGTATATCCCGTCCTCTGATCCATCGACATAAAAAGGCCACCATTAGATGGTACTCGGATTGCCTCAAATACACTTTCAGCAAAAAGCGTTCAAACAGCAGTGCCAAACTCAAAAGTAGTTTTCATAGAACCCTCCAACATCTAAATCTAAGAATGCTTGAGCTAACAGATAAATAGTCAATAAAAGTGACAGGACATGGTCAGACTCCTCTCAAAATGAGTTAAATAAACAATTTTAAAAAAGCCACATCCAGCATTACCTTCTCCAGAATGATAATAAGCGAGTTCACGAGCCGATGACGACAATTTCTCCAATACAGTGTTCATCTGCATCACAAATATAAAAACACCCAGATCAACATGAGCTTTGCAAACGAAAAACAAACAAAAAATAAAATCAAAGTTAAAAAAATTTCAGAACTCGAAATTATTAGCTTCAAAAAAGAATGAAGCTTACCTCTAAATTCCTACCCACTAACTTCTCCTCTATCGTTGAGAGATTACCAGCAGCTCCAGCTGCTGCAGCGGTTCTTGCTCTCCGGCCCTGAATGAGAGATGAGGTCTGGCCTCCTAATAACTCAAGCTGTGACTGTAATCTCTGCAGTCGTTTCTGAAGTGCTAAAGCTTCGGTCTTGTACGAAGCAGTTGCCTCCCTGATTCAACAAACCACGATCTATTACCCCAGACCATCGACAATATTTAGAAAGTTAATGTGTTTATCCTGTTTAGTTTAGTTACTGACAAACTAGCAGGCCTGCATACATGTGCGCATGAGGTACCTCGGAAAGTCCTTAACAAGGAGAAAAGCACTAACTTCATTTCATGCCATTTGGACCCATGGATCAGGAGTTACAGAATTTGAAAGTAACATTTCTTTCAAAAATTACAGAAGTAGGATTTCCTGACAGTTTACTCTGCATAAGTAGCTGTAGTTGTGCTCAACAGCACACGTCATACTAATACTCGAAAAAGGAAACGCAAGAAATACAACAGCAACTGAGTAACTTATCAATCGTTGCACGTACTTAATTTCTTTGATGGATTCTTCAGCTCCCAATATCGCTTCCTGGTTTGTCCGCCGGCTAGCAAACGCAGAGATACTTCCATAAGCAAAGTCAAGATCTTCCCCCTGATGTCCAATCCAGAGCACAAGAGCATTAAGATAGAGGACACGAAACCATTAGGGACCCATCCCGTCTCCTATTGGCTGATCCCTTTTACCAACACCAACTCATCTCTTCCAAATACACGCCATTGGCCTTGAATGAGCAAGTTGGATTTAAACATGATTCAACTAAATCTCTATAACAACTAATCTTCTTATTAATCTACTAACGAAAGCACACTCCTACATATATTTTTATAAATGCTTAAAATGACGGAGAGAACATCCTCTCCCATAAACGAAGAACTTAACCCTGCTGCCATAGCAATGACTATTGACTCATAAACACGCCCATGAGCCATCACAAACATCCAACGCACCTCGAGAAGTTTACCCTCCGCCTTCAGCTCATTGTACCTGAAACCAATCCCATTACACGATCATTCAAAGCATTGTAAGGCACACAAACAAGAGCTTCCGCACACGGACCATTTTAAGCAGCCTTTGGATTACCCCCCAACAAAGGACAAGCAATCCCTTTCTGAGTCTCTACACTTCATATTTTTCTTCTGGGCACAAAATTAGAACGAGCTTCAAGTAAATTCAAAATGTGGTTCGCGAAAGGAGTATCATGTTCGCATACATATACATTCTGTTAATAAAAGCATATCATCCCATTCTGAGTGTGAACACTCAGTCTTATTCTTCCTGTGAGCATTAAGCTAGTAAGAGCTTCATGTAAATTCAAAATGTGGTTCGCAAAAGGAGTACAAATGATGTTTGCATACGTTCAGATTGTGCTAGTCATCATCCTCTTCCTTAAAGTCTCCCCAAAGTACAAGAGCTCTCTCTTTAGGAATTAAGCAAGGGTGGAGATCATTAAGGTTTGTGTCTTACTGCAGCAGCTCCGGGAGCGAGAGCACATTGGACGGGCGGAGGTTGGTGCACAGAAAATCCAACAGCGGGCGAGTCTCTTCGTACTGAAACGGCCATTCGAAGCTGTCCGGGTCCAGGAGCTGCCATCCCTCGAACCCCAAGTGAGCCAACGTGGTGCACAGCCTCGCCCCGCTCATCGTTCTGCCCCTCGACAACCAAACCCTAATGCAACACAATGCAATGCAATGCAATGCCTGCTGCTCCGATCCCTGGGAGCAGAAGAACTGAAGAAGAGGAACTCCGATCCTAAGGAACGAACGGAAGAACGACGAACTCCACAATGTGGGGAAGACTGCAGGAACTAAGCTACATTCCGTCTTCAGAGGCCAGGGAGGATTGACCCCCTTATTGCCCCGTATTTTACCCCTGGAGAAAACACTGAATTTTTGAATTTTTTTGCCACCCATGATAAAATTTGCAAATTCTGAGTTCATATTTTCTATTTGAGGCCGCAAATTCTCTTGAAGAGTTGTGGAAATACAAATTTTATGCAGCAAAAAATAGGGAGAAATTTTTACATTTACCCTTGCCTAGGGCAATAAGGGGGGTCAATCCTCCCTAACCGTCTTTAATCTTTACTAGTGTATTGTATGTCGCTGTCAAAGTCATTGGGATGTCAAAAGTGATGGCTACACCCTCCTTAATCTCCTTAAATAAAAATAAAAGTAATTTTCTATTTTTTTAACTCATAAAAACTTTGAAATTCAATAACTTTCACACCATCGGTCCAAATGCCACAAAAGAAAGCCCTTACACCCCCTCCTTGTTGAGCGCTTTCTAATTGTACCAAGTATGCAAACAAGGGATGTGTGTTCCATGAGATCTCAATGTAACAAACAAACAATCTAACTTAAGGTATCAATATAAACTAAACTACCACATGAGGAAGTCAAATTTAATAAAAAAAATTAAGTTGTTTTGTATAGAAAGGACTACATGGTATCTAGTAATTGGTGCAATGTGACTTGGACGTTTCAAAATCTAATATGGAAATCCCATTTGACACCTATGTGCCAAATCTAACCTTCATGTATGGTATTTTGAACTTACAAATGTATGCTTAACAATAGAAGGATAGGCCTATGACTATTAATTTTAAGCCTCATTGTCCATCACTCTATTTGTTGCCATTTTGCAATTGGATATGAATGAAAAATTTTGTATTTATTTTTCAAAGATGAAATCATATATCTTCTAAAAATTTGAAATTTTGGAGGAGAAATTTGAAATTATTGCAATTCTTCATTAATGAAGAAAGTTTATATCAAATCTAAAATACACTCAAAAAACTGAAATTTTAATCATAGACATATATTATAGTATACAACATCATGGTATAAGCCAAAGTTACTATATCATTCTAAAATCATAAAATCGACAAACCATGGTTATAGGCCCAAAGTTCATATTCCTATAAAATATTGGAATTTAAGAATTTTTCATTATTTTCAACTAGAGTTAAAACTACACTTAAATAGCTTCATTTCCACACTTAAATACAACTTCAAAATATCATTTTTAGAACTAAAATTCACATCAAGTGTAAATGGCCAAAAATAGCCAAAATACACGGGTGATCCATGGATGAAGCATGAGTCTTCTTCTTCAGAGAAGTCAATACTTCTGTAATAAGGGAATTTGCAATGATCTTCACCGAAAATGTATTCATGCAACTTCCAAGGAAAAATTGGATGAAAAAATGTCTTTCCATTCATCCACTTTTTTAAACTTCAAAGTTCTTCTCACTATATGCTCCCATTTTGCAACTATAAGTTACATGAATGAATTTTGATATATTTGTTACATAATACCCAATGGCTAAGTGTAGCAAAAATTGTTTGTAAAAGTAATTGTCAAAATTTTTGAAATTTTATTTTTCAAGGAAGATACTTGTATAGGGAAATAATGAATCCTTCTATTTCTATGAATTGGCCTAATTATGTTTGATATATGACTCCTATAAGTCAAAAAAATTCAAATTTTTTTGTGGAAATTTGAATTATTGTGAAGTTTTTTGAATAAGAAGTAGAAAAATCCATATCAAATACTCTAGTACAAAATATGATTGAGGATTTTAAAAAAACAACTTGAGAGGTATATAATGTTGTGTAGGATACATAATAGAACTCACGATTTTCAAAAACCAATGTATTCAAAATAGTCTTCTATATCAATTCTATACCAATGCATGGAAAATTGCTAAAAATTGGTTGTAGTACTTCCATCTTAGCAACCCCCCAAATTGTACATTTTACTAGAGGCTTGATGGATTGCAGTATATCTATTAAATTAAAGTGCACAATGTCATGACCCACTATCATCATGATTACATCCATTTGGAAGCTCATGTATTCAACCTTGTATATTTTCATCCAAATTTTGACAACGCTCTTGATTGTAAAAGCAAACTAAAGAAAATACTATGTTTATAATGTAATGGGGTGCAGTTTCAGATGTTGCAATGGTTGTACTACCAAAATCTATTATATTAAACACGAATTTTCATCCATTCGTCCTCATTGCACCCTAATCACATAAGTTACTTACCTTGTAACTAATCTTTCTACCGGTAAGTTAGTGTCGTTGCATTGAAACAGGATCCGTTCTATTATATCACCTCAGCAAGGGCCCGTCACCTAAACCCGTGGCCTCAGAGGGGCAAACCTCTGAATGGCAGAGCTTCCCCTTCTTCTCCAAGTCTTCAAATGTTTCACAATCACGTCTGTGACGTGATTGCAGCACATGTTTGTTCTGACGTTGCGAATGAAGGAGTATCAGAATACCACGGTCCTTACGCAAACCCGTGCAGCAATGTGATCTCTCCAAAATTTGATTGAGTCGTGTTTGAGGCTCAATCACACAGCTGCAGGACCATTGTAACGAATAATTTAGGGTTTAGGCATTTGCAAGCCTCGACCAGATTGAAGAAAGGTGTCGGATGCACTATGGTTTTTTTCCTCTATTGAACGATGCATCAGACGGTGCTGGAAAATCGGTGGCCAAGCTTATGACGTGCTTGATTTTATGGTTTTCGGTTCTAGCGAGGGGTTTGGGGTTTTAGGGTTTCAAGGGGTGTGGGATGGCGTTTGTCGTGTTGAGAGTGCTGGGAGTGCTCGTCGGATGCTGGAAGGTTCATTATTGAAAGGGATTTTTGGTGACGAAAGGTGATTGAATCGAATGAGAAGTGAAGCTCATTCGCGGAACTGTCTGGTGTAAGTTTATTGTAAGTTTATTGGAGTGCTACGACGATGGCGTCGATGTTTCAAACGCCGATGTTCAATCAACAGCCAGTGCAGCAGATGCAAGGGCAGCAGGGGCAGCAAGGGCAGCAAGGGCAACAGATTCACTTGCTGACGAATGAGAAGATGCCTGTGTCGTATCAGACCAAGTGGGCGGATATCAGTCCCGAGTCGCAGCAACTGCTGCTCACTATTGAGTAAGTGGTTTTCCTTCGTTCTTGCCTGTTTCTGCAAGTTAGTTCTGCAAGTTTGGTTTGAATGTCGTATCAAACTTTTGCCCCGTTTGATTCCAAATCAGCCTGTTTTAAAGGTCTAACTGCTCATCGTTCGTTGCAGAGAGAGAGTGCGGGAATATAGGGAGGAGAGTCGACGTTTGGAGCAAAGGGAGCGGCTTACAGACTCCAGTGCCCTTCATAAGAGCTTTGAATATGATGCTGCTCGCATCTTACAGGTAATCTTGTACTCTAAATGTACACTTTTATCGCACCTTTTTTTACGAAAGTTGATGTCTTAGGAATTCTTTACAACTGAGCATCAAATTTTGAATCATGTCACTAGAGTGTACCAGCAGATATGAAAGCTGATTCTTTTCTTAACTAGTGGACATCAAATTCTGAATCAGACGAATCTGACTGTCGATGTGTTCAGATAGGAAACCCTTTCCTTTGGCTTTTATTCTGTTTTGTGCGTTTCCTCATATTAGAAAGGAATTTTAATATGCAGCTTGTCCCAATTTTGAGAGGATTTTAACGCACCAAAATACTTGATATTTGGATATTGTATGAATAAGCTTTGAACCTCATGGTTGAGAGGATTCCAATGCACTAATCTACGTATTGTTTGGAAATCGTATGAATAAGGTGCGAATTTTCAAAGTTTTGCTCGAAGGTTGAATGAAACCATGAGTAGACTTTTACTCTTCAGCTGTTGCAAATTGTCATGTTCACTAGATTCCAAAAATGCATCCGTCAGTAAGATTTACCCACTTATGGCCTACCCACGGCAAAAAGTCTCACATGAGACGGGGTTCGCTACCTTACTCGTTGGCTTAATTAGTTGCCCTTTCAGGATCTAGGTCTTCTAACTGAATTCTTCGAATGCAGGAACTATCTGCGGTAGGAGGAGCACTAGAGAGGGAAACAGCTGGGGTTCGAGAAAGTCAAGCAGAGGCTAGTTTACTACTGTTACGGCATGCTGAAGTGGCTGTGCGATCATTTATAAGTTTGCGACCACGTTTTATAGCGGCTCAGGCTCAGATGTATGACTTCTACAGCGGGATGCCAGCAAAACCGAGCCCTTTTTTGCAGCAAACGGTTATGAGGTATGCTGTATGCTTCTTTTATTTTAACATTAGATATAGAAGGCTATCTGCTCTGCCTATTTCTCCTGGTAATTGCTTAGAAAACAGTACGGGTGTGCAGTTACTATGTGCTACTCAGAGCTCTTACTCATTGAGCGACGGTATTTACTCGTTATGGACTGCATTTTCCAGGTTTGAAAATCAACTGGCAGAGTATAGGCAGCGCATTGAAGAGATGGAGCGGTTACTTCTTGTGAATACTGAAAAGGAAAACAGCTATGGATCTCAGCTGTCATTATTGCAATCTCTTCCTTCTGTTATGACCAATGTTCATGACTTCTTCATCCATGTTGCTGCTGAGGTGAGCATGTTTCAGGAACTGACCTTTATCATTGCCATCCATTATTTGTCTTTTATCTTAGTCCCGCGTATACTTGGGCTCTGACCTTTGATTGATTCCAGGTTGAGTCATTGCATCAACATACTGGCGCAATGCGCATTGCATTCCTTCAAGAGAGACATCGCCGTGGTGATGATAGTGATCCATTTGTAGAAGCTGATCGTCGGGCAGTGGCGCAGCGAGATGCAGCAGCTAAGCGCATTGTGCATCCGACCCTGCACCTGCCTCCTCCCCAGGCACTCCCTCCCTCGGCTCCATCAGCCCCAACATCGACCCCAGGGCTGTTTGGATCCCAACCAGGTATCTTTCAAAACCAGTCTGCGACACCTCCAGCATCTCAGTCACTATTTGGGTCAAATCCTACTCCCAATGCAACAAGCCTATTTGGCTCAACAACCCCTACTCCAGCATCATCTTCGTCATTATTTGGAAGCGCATTTGCTCCGACTACCCCTGCAGGTAAGTGTTTTTAGGGTCACACCTCCACAACTCGTGTGCTCCGTCAATGATAGTAATTTGTTGCTGCTCGTGACTCAGTTTCTTTTTTGGCAAGATGAAATCAATCATGCCATGAGTTTTGTACTGGTGACTTGATGTTTGATCGGCTTTAATTGTTCGCCTTATTATTGCCGAAAAAGTCCATTGCCACGCTTTTGACTCGTCTTGTAATTAGCTTTCTCTGTTTGAATTCTCTAGTTGTATGCAGTCTACTCATGACGTTGAAGTTGTATCTAGATCGACAAATGTAGGTGTTTGTGCTTGTGCATGGTCTTTTGCCTTTGCATCAGTCTTTGGATTGTGCATCAGCGCAGGCTCTAAACATTTTGATCGTTTAAATTTTAATTTGTAACTGGCAGGGTCAACACCTGCTGCCTCTGGAGGCTTGTTTGGAACACAAACTTCGTCACCACTTTTTGGTACCCAAACACCGGCCCCCTCCACTGGTCTATTTGGGTCTCAGACCCCAGCCTCTTCAGGTTTGTCCTTTGAGATCTTGGCCTGAATGGCATTTTCAAAAGAACCTTCATTCTCTAAGCGTTTGTACTAACGCCGTTCTAACTCTGGACTAAGTCCGTGTTGACCCTGTAGTAACGTTTTTACTAATGAAAGAACTTGGATCCTTCAGGTGGTGTGTTCGGTTCACAAACGCCAGCTCCTGCAGCCGTGGGTTTGTTTGGTACACAAACTCCAGCTGCGACCGGTGGCATATTTGGGCAACAGACTCCAGCTGCGACTGGTGGCATATTTGGGCAACAGACTCCGGCTGCTACTGGCGGCATATTTGGGCAACAGACGCCTCCAGCTTCTGGTGGTTTATTTGGTCAACAGACCCCTCCAGCTTCTGGTGGCTTATTTGGTGCACAGACACCATCGCCTGCTGGAGTCTTGTTTGGTGCTACAGCGGCTGCCACGACACCTTCTCTTTTCAGCACTCCTGCACCGACGGCATTTGGTATGACCTCAACATGCCCTTCTGGATAGACATAGAAGAACCATCAGTTTTTTTAATATTGCAGTTATTCATCGTATATTGAATTTAAATACTTTTTCTTAAGTGTATGCAGTCTGATTGCTTCAATTTTAAATTTAGTTTCTCGTAGCATTTGATTACTTGATAGTTACAGAAATATTTAAATCTGAACCCCAAGCAGTCACTGAAGGTTGGTTGTCACCATGTTTTCCTGGACTGGAATTCACAGGTTCAACAATCTCAACTCCCTCGGCAGGAACAGTAAGTTTCTTAACATATGGGCTCGTAGCTTCACATACATCGGTTTTGAGGGTCTAAACGTCAATGTTCAATCTGAAGGATCTTGTCCTGACTGGGTGAGCTTATGTTCTACTCTATTGACAGTGGTATTTCTGCGTGTTCTCAGACTACTACAGCTCCAAAGCCTAAGCCGCGTGGGACACGTCGAAAGTAGACAGCATACACTTTGGTCTGTCTTCGCAACACAATTTTCTGTTGGCAGTGTTCTGTTAAGCTTACAAGCACTTGAGTAATTGTTTGACGTGGAGAAGACTTGAGACACTTGATCTGTGTGAAAGGTAATGGCAGTTGAGAAGACTTCAGTTGTGAGCTCTACTAGATCGTCTCAAGTCTAAATACACAGAACTTGGAGGTTCTGATAATAGATGTTCCCGAAAGCAATGTATTGGTATCTTGGGTCTGGTTCTTCGATGTCCACAGCTTCTAGCCCATTCTGTAATGCTTCATAGATAACAGCACTGCATTTCGAAATTAGGAGGAAAATCTGCTTCTGATCCGCCCATTTAGTTCTAGAGAACACCAATGTATTGTTCGACTCCATTTTCATTTTGTTGACAACTGGGCTCGTTCTTCGATGTGTGACAAGATGACCGGTGGGCTTCATTTTGATACCGGAGATCTTGAATCTGATGCTTTACAAGGGCATTCTGGAAACTTTACAGGAATTTGAATAGTTGGATTTGGTTATGCACTATAGACTACAACAGAAATTTCAATAAATTTCTCTTAATAAATCCACATTTCATAATAGAATAATTTTTATATCCAAAGAATATATATATATATATATATATATATATATATATATATATATATATATATATATATATATGAAATAACTTTCTACATGTGGAACAACAATTGATGTAGTGGTTTGAGGGGAACATCCTACCTTTTTGGTATTTTAAAGGGGTTAGTGAGGAAGAATGTTTGGATTGAATAGAATATCTATTCTATGATTGATACAAGACATTCACAAGAATTTTGATTAAGTTTTGTTTGTTAAAGGTGATCTATGAGGTGATCAACTTCTTAAAGGAATACATTCACATCCCTTAAACCTTCATCAATGGATGTATTAGCCCACAAATGATGCATTGGATGTTTTTTGTCCAATAAATGACAAGGATTTATCATGTATAGGATAAAAGTACAACTATTCATCTTTTGAATTAGAGGTGGAAAGGGGACATCTTCTATAGTAGTTTGATTCCCTATGAGTATTTTCAAGTTTTATTAAATGAATGATGTCACACAATTCCAAAAGACATGATTCCTATAATCACCAGTCTGGTGTTTAAGGGTTAATTAATTGATAGTATTTCATATTTACTTCATTTCATATATTAGAATCTTTGATGCATTTTAGCAAGAAATATGGAGCATATAGAAATTTTTGTGTTCTTGTATCGATATTTGTGTTTCTATATGTATACATATACATATAGATATTTGTATTAATATTTGTATACATTTGAAAGTCTCTTGTTATTATAATTTGGACATGATTTTGGATATTGAGGTGCAAAAATCAAGTATGTCAATTTCATTTTAGCATCTTTACAATCTTTGATCAATTGAAGTCATCTAAAGAATATAACTCATTACTTTATTTTTGTTTTCTTAACAAAATCAACTTATTTGGTAAACTTATAATCAAGTTTTTAGGACATATCAAAATTATTGGACATGGTTCATATATACTTTTAATTATAAATATACAAATTAAGGTTTAGAAGATGCCAAAGTTACAAATTTTTTTAAGATTATTTTTTCTATATTATTTTTAGAAATAATTACAACTTTTTATTAATTTGTGAAATTTCATTCATTAATTCTTTAAGATTTTTTTGTTGTATACTAAGCTTTTAGATGTTTTAATAATTTGAGAGAGATAAGGTGTTGGAAGCTCATTCCATTTTCAACCTAACTTTTATTATCTAAAAAGTCCACTTAGATGATTCTTTTTAAGGTGCACCCCAAGCCCATATCCAAATGCATTGACCAATCAAATTCTTTTTTCTTAAGTCATGTTTAGGCACCCTATAAGATTGGTTATAAGTATTTTTGTACATACTAAGGTAGGAACAACTAAAACGGACACTTCTTTGAGATGACATGATTTTGAGGATCAATGTTCAAAAAAAAATTGTCTGCGGAGTAGGAAATGGTTTAGGAAACCAACAAAATTAGTTTTGTATTTTTCCAAGCTTGTATGAATATTCTGTGAATTTTTGAAGACAACTTCCTAGATGTACCTACTATGGACACTAGACTAACACAAAAGCGGGCAAGGAACATCCAAAAGGGCCACACTCTAAACTTGAATCCAGTGTGGGTGATTGGCTACTTCTTAAAGAGTGACAACTTTTTGGAACCCCACATGTCTACTTTAGAACCCCACTTGTCTACTTTGGGTCCACAAGCCCTTGGATTTAGGTTTTATTCTAGATGTCCATAAATGACTCTTATTTGATTTAGGTGATTCTACCTTAGTAATGCAACCATTGCAACATTTGCAACAATACCTTCTAATATAATAAAATATAGCATTATCTTTTTTGTTTGAAAAGTCATTGGATTTTAATCTCGAAAGTGCTACCAAAATTTGGTTAAGATTTGTAGAGATGGTAACATGACCATCTTTGTAAATTAAACTGAAACAATGCATTGTAACACTTTGCACTTAATTTAATACTAGAACAAATCCCAATTCAATTCAATGATACGGTGGCAAAAAGGTTTCATCAACCTACAACATTTTAGCTAACTCAAAGTCATGAAGGTTTAGTAAGAATAAATAAATGAAAAGCAATGTGGATGAGAAGCCTACACCTGGAATAGTGGATAAAATTGTGACACTTTGCACTTAATATATGTAGTATACATAGGTATAACGAATTTTGGAATTCTTATTGGTGAAAGCCAAAATCGAGTAGCAAAATCTGTAAAATCTATAAAATCTATAAAACTACTATATTCCATAATTAGGGTTTGGGAGCAGTCGAGCAACTTGAGCAATAGAGAAGTTAGGGTTCGTCTCTTAGCTCTCTCGATTCCCCATTGCAGGTCCTTTCTGTGACTCCATTTATCACCGAGCTTCTTCGTCTGCGTCGCCATTTCGGTCACCATGGCGCAGTTCGATCTCACCGCCAAAGTGGCGCCGTTCCTGGATCGCCACCTCGTGTTCCCGCTGCTGGAGTTTCTGCAGGACAAGCAGATTTACACCGACGACCAAATTTTGAAAGCCAAAATCGAGTTGTTGGCAAAGACCAACATGGTCGACTACGCCATGGACATCCACAAGAGCTTGTACCACACCGAAGACGTGCCGCAAGGTTTGTGTTCTTATTTGCGTCCATTTAGGGTTTTTCAATTTCAATTTAGAGGTACGGAATTTGGCGAGTCTGGTGCTCGTGAGATGGTTGAATCGTGTTCTTGAATTTCTTTCACTTGAATTCTTGTTCCCCTGCAATGCCGGATAGTTGTGGAGTAGCAGACCCTCGTAAATCACAATCATAAACCCTGCGAATCGGGTTTGTGGAAGGCTGGAATGATTAGGGTTGGATCAAGAATATACCCCAAAGCGATCACATTTTGGTGATCGCATTTGAACTTAGGTTTATTAATTTCTTTAAAGTCCGCTAATCTACTAGTCTCCCTGTTTTCTGGGTGGAGAGTTACTTGAGGAAAAGAAGCTTACTAGGCTCAACAAGGTCTTTCGGATTAGTAGCGTTTTCTCGACGTTGTACTCTATTGAAGACTTTAATGATGCTGTCCTCGGAGGTTTCCTGCATTTTTGTAGTGCTAGGGTTTGCAGCATCCAGATATCGAGTTTTGGATGATGACTCTCTGAGGTTTGGGTAGGGCTGGGGTGAAGCTTTCAAGGGTTAGCCGTGACGATAAAACATTTCGGTGAATCCTGAGTGATTATGATGTATATCGTAGTTAACCTCTGAAGGACCAAGGATTCATGGTTTGGAAAGGACCAATTCAATTCATCCTATTGTGAAAAAACTACAAATTCAGATGAGGCCTTTTTATATCATCATAATCAGTGAGGAACATGGTCAAAAATGAAGTTTATCGAAAAAAGTCCCCATTGGAAGGACTCAAAACAGCTTATAAAAACATGAGATGCAATTTGGGAATTTTGGTCATGTAGGGATTAATTCACTACTGATACATTATTTGAGGTGCTTCAGACATGGTGGAGAGGAGGGTAGAAGTAGTTGGTCGTCTGAAGGTGCTGGAGGAATCAGCTGCACCTCTTATCAGCTTCTTGCAGAACCCTGCTCTGGTGCAAGAGTTGCGGGCCGACAAGCATTACAACCTCCAAATGTTGCAAGATCGGTACCAGGTTGGATCTTCATCTGATTATAATTACTTGTTTTTGCTGAAGGAATTTATTCTACGTTGGAAATAACTGATTTACCAACTGTTCATAGAGGGTTTAGGTCTCGTGAAAGCTCAAGTCGCGTGGAAGAGCGGGTTGTCTAATCATTGTGGCAGTTTCTCTTAGTAGGCTGAGTGTTTAAACGGAAGTATACAATTAGATCCTACCATCGCTCATCTGCAGCCTCTGACTTCAGTATGTTTTAGTCTATCATCTGCGGTATTGCGTTGAGAGGCCTGTTTTCAGTCGAACTTTCGGAGATAATTTGGACGGAGTCTTAAGGCGCTTGTTTGTAGGGGCACTTTCAATATTTATAGGGTATTCTTTTTCATGAACTCTCTGTTTTCTACAGTACAGCATCCTGTAACCTCTGGCTGGATACAAGGTTGCACCCCGTGAGCTTCAGAGGTGTGCCACTACTAGTAGACTGTTGCTCCTTCAATGCACCTGACTTTTAGGTTTTCGTAGTTTGTATCATCTCTTGTCACGACCTCCAATATAGTCATTAATATTTAATGCGTATCATACCGAGATGCTACTTGGTTTCCAAGCCTCATTCCTAGGCGTTGCTTGTGTTTTGATTTTAGGGTATTTGTGCGTATTCAGGTTAGGGGACACTTGATATTAGTGTTTGATGCCCAGGAATTGCTCTCGTTATACTATATCAGGAATCAATGGTCTGCTTAGTGAGCCAAGTTCGTGGTTCTCTTGTCTATTTTGCTCTTGCGTCAGGTCGAATTTTTTGCAGTTGTCTGGAACAGTGGGAGTAACCAGTTTTCACGTCAAGGGGAAGTGTTTGGGTTTCGTGTTAAACGAAACTTCCTGTCTGGTTCTGATTCTTCGTTTATGTTTTGCAGATTGGCTCTGAGCAAATAGAGGCTCTGTACCAATATGCCAAGTTCCAATTTGAATGTGGAAACTACTCGGGGGCCTCTGACTATCTCTATCAGTATCGCACACTCTGTACAAACAGTGATCGCAGCATTAGTGCCCTCTGGGGTAAGCTTGCTTGTGAGATATTGATGCAAAATTGGGATGTAGCAACGGAGGAGTTGAATCGGTTGAAGGAGATTATTGACTCCAAGGTATAGTCGCACTCAACAATATTTTCATGTGAGGATTCGCCATATGGTGGTTAGATTTCCTTCCAGTGAGAACCACACAGCAGCGAAGTCACGTACTCACGTCTTATTGTCCCATGTGTTAAGTGTGGCACATTACAAATGCTTTTGTCTGTACTTTGATCAGAAATATACTCTAAACAACTGTGTTATCTCCCAGGCAGTCAGCCATTTCCTTGAATGCTAGATGCCATAAGGACAGACTTTCAGGTTCAAGCCATAGTAACACTTTGCTCTTGTTGGACTCTCCAATTCAGAATTTTGCTTCACCTCTTAATCAGCTTCAACAGCGGACATGGTTAATGCACTGGAGCCTCTTCATCTTCTTTAACCATGACAACGGAAGGAATGGCATCATTGATTTGTTCTTCTCTGAAAGGTATCACTTTATTGATTCATATTATGTTAGAATACTGGTGAAAGTACTAAATACATGTGTCATCATGTCCTGTCTGGATTGTGCATGTTTACAAATTTGGACTACTGTTTCGCAGGTCCTGAATATCCTTATCTTACTTTCTTCTATTTAACTGAGTTTCATCATTTGTTGCAGGTATTTAAATGCTATTCAGACAAATGCTCATCATTTGTTGCGGTACTTGGCCACAGCTGCAATTGTGAATAAAAGGAGGAGGAACGTGCTTAAGGAATTGATCAAGGTTATCCAACAGGAGTGTTACACTTACAGCGACCCTGTCACTGAATTTTTGGAGTGCTTGTATGTAAATTATGACTTCGACGGAGCTCAGAAGAAGCTTCGTGAATGTGAAGAGGTAAGTCTAAGAAATTCAGTCATGTAGTTCACATCTTCATTATTTTGTTTCTGTTTTTCGTTTACAAGAGAAATTCTTTTGAATACTTGTATGATCAGTTCCAAATGTGCAAGTGATTGTGGAAGTTGTGTGTGTAGAAAAGTATTGTTCTCAGCATCAGGTATATTCTGCTTCGTTTGTCGGACTTTGGGTTCTGTTACTCATGTAAAGTTGCTCTCCGTGCAGCTAATTGTCAGCGACTTTTTCTTGGGCAAGCAATCATCGGAGAATGGCTTCGTGACCATTCCATTGAGGGACGAGTTTATGGAAAACGCCCGTCTATTCATTTTTGAGACATACTGTCGCATCCACCAGTGTATTGACATCGGAATGCTCTCTCAGAAGTTGAACATGAACTACGATGATGCCGAAAGATGGATAGTGAACCTTATTCGCAACGCTCGTTTGGATGCCAAAATTGATTCAAAGATGGGCACTGTTGTTATGGGTTCTCAACCTCCAAACATGTATGTAAACTTTCTGGTTGTGTGTTCTCGTTCCAGATTTCTGTGGGAATTTATTTTTCTCTTCTATGACAATGATTCAATAACAATCTCTCCATACCTGCGACAGTAATTTCCAGAAATCATGCTATTAACTTGTACTTCCAGTGTTTGCCACTTTGGGGCTAAGTTATGTTTATTTATCTCTCTGCTCGTGAAGTTGGATATAATCTCAGTACTTTTTTTCTTTGTTCCTTTTTTGTTTCTGTTTCAGATACGAGCAAATTATTGAGAAGACCAAGGTGCTCGGCCAGCGGAGTTATACCTTGACCACCAATGTGGTACTGACTTCTGCAGCTGTTACCGCAGCAACTGTGCGGTAACTATATCAATTTTGCGGTATGCAATTTCATCATAGTTTTGGTGTGTTGTCATCTGCGATGACTGCTACATTGTTTGTGAGCCTTTTTAGTATGTCAAACTTGACTATGCTTGCGGCGTTAGTATTATTCGCTGGCACAAACGAAATCGCTTCCTTGTGAGGAGGTACTCCGAAGGGCAGTTGGCTATTCTGGAAGGGTTGGTTTCAATGATGATTCATACGTTGGTGCGATTGTTTGCAGATTGTAGGCAGGGACAGAGGATTTGCTGCTTGGTTTTTGACCGGCAGTTCTTGTCATAGCTGCCTTTTTGTAGAGATGTTTCAAGGAGCCCCTGGCTTCTGGCAATCAAAAGACTATCTCAAGAAGCTCCCTGCAATATTAAGATGATTCCAACTTACCTGGTTTGTGTTTTTGTATCATGCTTTTCAACTCAGTTTTCAAAAGCATGATTGCAACCGTACTCAAAACCGTCGCTCGGCTACCATATTCAGATTGAATACGTGTTTCTCAAGAATTTATCATGGTTGCTTTTGTTTACGGGTTGTGGTAGTGCAACCCGTACAGATTTTGAATTTTTGATGGAAGCCAACTTGAATTCCCAGTGTGCCATGTTTGGGATGAGAGGACACTAGAATGAGAATAGTATAAGGATTGGATTGTCTTGCCTTTCAAGGGCGTAGGAGATGGGCTACAAGAAGTTGTGATTACTGTTTGACCCTACCTTCTTAATGCTCTTTAACCTTGAATGGATGTTGTGACTGATGAGTGTCCTATGAATGATAAAGATCTTTCAATTCCACAATCTCTGTTGTTTTGTTCATGGATAGTGTATACCAGTCCTTTTTTTTTACTTTTCGAGGAAGTGCCAAGGTGGCAATCATTTAAAATTTGGTGAAGTATAGTATTTCTACATTCATCCATCTTTGGGACCAAAAAATACTTTTCAATCATATTCATGCACTTTTTCATCCAAATTTGGCGAAATCATCCACATCTTAAATAGAAATGGAAAATTTCTGGTGAAAAAAGATTACTTTTTTTTGGCAAAAAATAGACATTTTTTTGGAATGGTGCAATCTGGCCCTGTGTTGCCAAAAAAAAGGGTTAATGTATATCATGTCATTGATTCAAGTTGTTTAGACTATTTTAGATATATTAGAGACTTTAGTTCCAAAATAATGGTTGAAAATAGTGCACCATGTAGCATAGTTTGGTGAAGTTTAGTTGTTTGTTACTCATTTTACTTTTGACAACCAAATTGATTTATTTTTTAATTTGAGCTCAACTAATGAAAGTCTTGAAAGTGTAGTTTTTATTCCAATTCAAAATTTGGAAAATTTGGTGAAGTGCATGATGAAGTTTGGGCCTACAACCATGTCTCAATGCTTTTTTGAACCTTAAACTTTCTAGGGTGAACAAGAAATTTGATTTACACTATAATGTTCTTTGGTATATTATTTACACATGGTGAAATTTTCAAGATCTATTATTCAGGTTGTTTTGTATTTGTGATGAATTTCTTTACTTTTCTTCAAAAATTATCAGTAATTTCAAATCCTCACTGAAAAATAAAATTAAAGTAATAATTTATAGAAGACTTGTGATTTATTTTATGCCAAAAAAATAGACTAATTTACATTTAGTTATAGTGGTAAAAATATAGCTTCAAAATTTGAATAAATGAAGTTTCACAAATATATTTTTGAACTCGTCTTTTATGGTTAATTTCTCAATCCGTTAACTCCTAAAGAACCAATTCCCTTGTCACATGGTCAAACTTTGTTTCAAAGTTCAATTTAGTTTATTAAATGATATTCAAGTTTCAATATAATGTTTTTGTTACATGAGATTTTGTGTTATCTATCAATATCAAAAATCTCTATCATGTTTGTAATAAATCATGATTGTTATAATTTTTAACAAATAAGTGAAAATAAACTTGAAAATATAATAAAAAGAATCCAATTGATTTGAAATATATTCAAAAATAATACTCCCTCCATCCCAAAATGATCCCCCTATTCTACTAAATTTAATTGCAATAATCTTAAGACTATACTTTCAACAGGGCTACAAAACTCAAAGTTTCCAAACATTAGAAGTGCACCAAACTTTGCGTAGAATGTGAAATGGGTTGAAATAATGTTATATTCAATAAAAAATCCCAAATATTTTGTCCAATTGGAAGGTCATTTGGAGACCAAGGGAGTACAAAAAAGATATAAGTTATTTTTTTATTTTTTACACCCAAAATACCTTTGGTGATGGTTGCCTTCCTTTGAATCACCAACAACAAACTAAATTTAGACTCCATTTAGGCTTCATGAAATTGCTGAAATTTTCTTTTGATAATTTATATATTTGAATATGCACTTTTCGTACCAATATTGATTTTTTAAGAAATTTTGGTGGAAAATAAAACCATTGTGATTTATAAAAGTATACTCCATGTATAAAATTATGTCAATTAGAATACATGAGTAGAAAAATTTGAGATTTTGACCAAAGTTATAGACTAGAATGAGATACAAAATTTTATATCTGAAACTGAAAATTCAAGTTTTGAGGGAGAAACCCGATATAAATACATTCACTATATTGTGTATTTGGATGTTATGACATGGAGCTTTCAATTGCAAACAATTTGTGGATTTTTTTTCAAAGCATTGAAATGGAATAGAGGTATTAATTTTTTGGACTTAATTTTCTAAATTTAAATTGAAACCAAAATAAATTTAAAAAAAAAAAAATAGATTCTCTAAAAGTTACAATGAAGCTCTCAACTAGTTCATCCACTTTGGAGTAAGGAGACTGCCTTAGGAGGTGAATCCCTTAAAGAACCAAGTGTCCATTTGATGGACACTTGAAAAATTTGTTAGGGTCATACAAATTCAACTTGCAATTTATGTATTCAAAATTTTGAGACAAGATGGGAACATTCCTCCTCCTCATAGGAATTAAGAAAAATTCCAATTAGATGCCTATATCAAAAATTATGCTAGCTGAAAAAATTCCTATAGTTTGGGCAATTTGGGTATATTGGGGGGTATCTTTTGGTAAACCCTCATCGACTTTCAAAATTTGGCATGTATTTAACTAATAAAATATGGCATAAATTTGTAAAATAAATAAATAAATGTAATTCTCAAATCACATTTTAAGAAGAGTCAAAACTTATTAGCTATATTAAGGCAGTTTTGAGAAAAATCATTTTCCTCTAATTTCAAGTCCAAATATCTTGCAATCAATGAGGTCTATGTTCTTGAAATTTTCCACATATTTCAAATCTTTATCTTTAACTTTTTATTGTTTGTTTTTCAAATTAAAAAATTCCTCAATGCACAAGAAAAACTCAAAAAATAACTAGTTTATTCAACCAATTCACTTAAGCTCTTTGCATTGCAATGAGGTTAAGAGTAAGTTAGATTCTATATTTTCTTCTCAAATTTCTTAAGTGTACCTACAAGATTTCGAACTCAATGGTAGAGAGATGCAAAAAATTTACTCCAAGAGGGCCTGAAGTCTATTGACCACTTTCATAGGAATGAAATAATGGGTTTTTTTTCTCATTTCAAACATTATAATATTTTAATCCAGAAGGACAATTGAGCTGAAATTTTTCCAATGCATTTTTATAGCAATCTACTAAAAACTTTTAGGGGTTAAAGACCAAACACATTGCCAAATGGTTAAAACATCATTTTTGAAGTCAATTCTCTTTTTGAATTATATTCATGTTTCAATCTTATATTTTTATTACATGAGACTATTTTGTAAAGCAATGTAAAAAATCTCTAGTACTTCCATGAATTTGTCATTTAAAAAAATTTTAGCCAAGGAAAAAAACCGAAAAACAATGATCTTATCAATTTATAACTTCTCAAGTTAAGAATGGCAATAAAAAAAATAGAGTGATAACCACTCAAGTCATGATTTTCTTTTTTAAATCCATTCTTAAAAAAAATTTAAAAATTTTGAAATATACAAATTGTACTAGAACACTATAGGAATATGTGGAATCTTTTTTTTTATAGATTGGCCATGTACATTGCAAGATTTAGCAATCAAAGCAATGGAATGATTTTTTTCCAAAGCTTCGCAATTGGAGAGCTTTCATCTTTTAGACTCTTTAATAAAAAATGAGTATGTCCTACAACTTGTATTGTAAAGCTTTGTAATGTGAAATGAATTTTGCATGTATTTAAATATTTAACAATAAATTACTTCATATTCATTGATGTGAAAGATAATAATCAAAAGAAGGTACAATATGATACAAAACAACAATATTTTAATAACTTAGGTATTGAATTTAATAATGTCAACATCAAAAGTGAATATGTTATAATAAACAATCTACACTTTTTGAATATATTTTTGTTTTTTCTTAAATTGAGAATTGAGTTAAAAAATGAACTTCAAACTTTATTTTTGAGATTATATAACTCCCAACAAAATATACCTCCTTATAAATTTTGTTGCATTAACCAAAATATAATGGTTCAAGGTTATCCATATAGGTATATGTCTAAAGAATTGAATCTTATTATATACGGAGTATATTTTTTTTTAAAGTGATTCTTGGAACTACTCAACTTGTTGCAAAATTTAAACCAAAACATTATGGAAATGTTTTAGGATGTAATTTTTGAATGTTATGAGAATGATATTGAGTATAGGCTTTAAGGATGATAGTAGACTGTTCATGTCGACACCAAATTTCATTAAAATTTGAACAAATTTATATCTAAGGTATTCAAACTTGTCGTATTCGTAAGTGGGAATATCATCATTACCTAGAAAATTAGTGTCACCATAGTACAATGTAACAACATTTCAACCTACACTAATTCAAAATTCAAAATAGTGTGACTTTGGTAAATTAGTATCACACACTATTAGGACAAATTAGTGTACTTTTCCCAAATCGAGATATGCTAGTTGAATTCCAATTTCTTTCCTCAAGGGTTAAAATCAATTTGAGGAATTTCAATAATGAAAGTGAAAGGAAGAAGCTTACTATTTTGTATACACATATTGTAGGAAGAAAATCATTTCATACTAACTATGCACTTTTGTAGCCACTTAGTATGTTTATCCCTTTGAAGACAAAATCTTGAATTCTTTTTGTGTCCATTTTATTTATTCATAGGGTCCTTCCATTCAAGTAATGCCATATGCTAATTTTTCTTTCAAAATGGTTGTTTTCAAGGGACCCTATTATGTGGTTATAGCAATATCTTTCCCAAGTAAATCATCTTCACTATACCAAATAGTAATAGTATGTCCAAGAGCAACAAATGGGCAAAACAAAGAAGAACAACAAAGTACATATGAATTAGCAACAGAAAAATGAAGGTTGGATTGTTAGTGAAGAACATCTATTGAAACTCTAGTGCATGTACTAGTGACCAACCTACTAGATATACCTATCCACCTAGTCAAAATCCTTTACACCCTTAGGATAACCAATAGATATCTTCTTCTCTGGTATAATGGCACCTTTCAACCAATATTTGCCCTATGAAGACTTCACCAAGCATAATTTCATCCCAATAATTTGAACATTGCCTAATTTCCATAATTCTTCTTAACATACCAATTTTACAACCTTCACTTAACCATTTCAACCGATTTTCTTCAATGATTAGCCAATTACCACTACACTAAACCCTAATTCTTTGGAGGCATTGGGATATCATGGAAAAATCCTATCTACTTTGAAATAGTACCATAACCTAAAGAATTTAATGTTCTTATTACCACTAAGGTAACTTCACCTAATTTCAACCCCTTTCTAAAACCAAACACTACAAATTCTTGCATGCAATGTACTCCCACTTTACATCAAAGCTTGTGGTCAATTTTAGAAATACCTATTTTTAGCAATGGTTAGGTGAAAATTCTTAGTTTATTCATATAGTATCCAAAAACTACATTCTCAAAGAACCTAGAATCACCTTTTGACTACCAACAAAACACCACAAACAATATTCTATCAATAATGATGGAAACCATGATGAATTGCTTATTTGTGCGATCAGTTATCTGAGTACTAGATTGCAATCAGTAGCATGCTATTTTTGTGGGAAGTACCAAAAGTCGGCATTGATTCTTCAATGTACCAACAATGTACATTTCAGGAGACAATCGCATTTAGTGACCCCTGCGTTTCAACTTCAAAAATTCATAACTAATTCCACAAAGGTCCAAAAAATATGAAACGACTTGGGTTAGGTGCCAATTCCATTTTTCTTCATATGAAAATTTATTGAAAATTGTTTCAAAGAGTTTAGCTTCCCCCAAAAGGTAATCAGCAGACTACCTTAAATTAGGTCCAGAAGTTCGGCCTGCTCCAGGGGGAGCAAGAGAACCGTTGTCCCTTTGTCAGTCCCCCACAGTGGGCGTCATCATGTTCCCTATCAACCTCACGCGCCTGCAGTCAGTGCAGGACATTCCTTTAGTGTGACTGCAGTTCTTTTTCTTTTTCTTTTTCTTTTTTTTCTCTCGCACATACGGCATTCTAAGGTAACTCAGCCTATGACAGGCCAAATTATTCTAGTGGTGTACATTTTAGAAAATTATTCTAGTGGTGTACATTTCAGAAACTGCAATGTAGACGACAATAGTAGTGTAATTTTGCCTGTGATGGGTTGGCTCCCATTTGGCCTGTCATAGGCTGAGTTACCTTATGGCCCAATTTATTTAGTGTGACTTTCAGGATTTATACTTAACCCTTGAAAGGCCCTTGGGGTCCCTCTATACAACCCGTATTTAGCTTTACAACTCTTCAATTGTGGTGTAATATATGAATTATGATACATTTTTATTTACGTATTATCATGATTGTTAATTTACTTGACCTGAAAAATATTTGGTGAATGTTTTTTCTGATCAAATAACATCAAATACATAATATACTATATAGTCACAAAGGGATTTCAGGTCCTTCTAGGGTCAACCCTTAACCCTTGAATGTCGAGATTCATCTCTAAAATTGACGATTTCAAAAAAATCATTATAAAGTACTATTCGGAAGATTATTTTGGAATTGGTTTACAAACAAAAGTTGTAAATTTTCAGTCGTAGATTCCCTCCATATGGTTGGATTCCCCAATTCTGTCACCAGTAATTTTAAATAAATTTTGAAAGGAATATTTCAAAATTCCTTCTAAATTCGATTACAAGAAAAATATTATCATTTGGGGGGTAAATTTTATTGGAATGAATTTGAAACCAAGTTCTTTTCACATGGTGATTATTTAAAATTTTTGTGTTCTTCAAATCTATGACCTCATTTTGACGAATCTAGTTTTGAACTAGTGTTGATGCAAGTTTGTCTTGCTCAACCACTTGACATACTTGCACATTGGTAATTCTAGAAAAATATGTACACCAGTAACACCAACTCCAACAATTAGATAGGACAACAATTTGATAAAGTATCTCCACAAATTAAGATAACTTTCATCCATGAAATGAAGAGGATGAAACTGGAGTTTCAATCATTCACTATCTAGAAAATGGATGTCGAAGTGTATTGGGGTTAAAGGATAGACTAATGACAACAAAAAAATGTCATCCCTTTTGGAACCGTGTGACATCATCCACTTAAAATAAATATATATTCATTGGAGGTCACACTATTGTAGAAGATCTTCCCTTTTAGCACAAAATTCCAATGATAAAAATTGCACTTCTATCCTACATAGGAAGATTCTTTGTCATCCATTGGACAAAAAACGTTCTCAATGTTGTTTAAGGGTTAAGCACATCCATGATTGTAATGTCATCAACAATTTTACCATTACTCATTCAAAAATTCTAGCTAGGCATACAAAAGTGTATTAATCAAGTAAGGCAATTTGTGGAAAAAATTTCAACCCATTTGACCACGTGGATTATAATGTTTTTTCATTCATGTGAAACGAGGTCATCAAACTATGAACCCTCTTGAAGTAAAATTTTTGTTCTACTCACAAAAATGCAGATTTTCACCACTCATAAGTCAGTATATGATATTGGGTTCACTTAAGACAATTTTCAAAAAAAAAGTATGGAGTCTAGCTTACTCTAAATCACCTTGCTAAGCAAAGAGGTTAAATGAATTGGCAATACACTAATAATTTTTTGATGATTTCTTGTGCAATGAGAATTTAAAAAAAAATCTAAATGGTGAAAATTTAGAAAAAAAAAATTTGGAATATGTAGGAAAAATTTCAAGAACTTCTACTTCACAAATTGCAAGATAATAGGGCTTGAAGTTAGAAGAAACTATTTTTTCTTGAAATTGTCTCAACATAGCTAACAAAATTTGACTTGTCTTAGAATGTGATTTGAGAAGTAAAATTTTGGACAATTGTATGCCATATTTTATTTGCTATATACATGCCAAAATTCAAAAGTTGGGGATTTTAGCAGAAGATGTCTAAATTACCTCAGGTGCCCCAAAGTTAAGGGTACTATAACTTTTGATCCACCATCCAATTAGAAAAAGAAATGATATTCCTGCCAAGAGGATACATGTTCAAATCTTGTATTAAAATTTCATGAACATTTGACCAAAATTGGATTCATAGGAGCCTACTTAGGATTTCAATTATCCGTTAAACAAACATTTGGCATTTATGGGTTAATTGAAATGGGTTGCTATGATATTTATATTAATTTTTTTTTCCATTTTTTTCTTGAACCTCATACTCTTATGCTTTTTAATAGTGCCAAAAAATTTAGGACATACATGTATTTGCTTTGTACATGTATTCAACATTCATATATGTATTCATATTTGTGTTTGTACTCAACTCTAAATATATCTATATAATTATTATTTTTCATTTACTTATTTATTTTGGTGGGGGATTGGTTAATTGAAATGGGATGTGTAACTCTTTTCAGTGGGCAATCACTCCAAGCATGAATTTTAAATAACATGAAATCAATTCAAATTTAGACCTTTGTGCAAGCTACATGTTAAAATCTTTCATTGTATCAAATGGTATAAAATTTGTTACATAAGAAATCTTGCATTGCATCAAATGGTATGAGAGCAATTGCATTTCTAGCTTTGGAAGGTCTCCAAATTCTACAATATACATCAAAAACATACCAACATATGCTAATATATCATTTTTGTTTTATATAATTAAAATATCTCTCTATAGAGAATACCATATTTGTACGTACAAGAGACAATACTTCATTTTCCGAAAAATAGATTGGAATGTAAAAAAGAAGGAAGAAATCAAAGGACTACACGTTTGAGGTTTGGGGTTACATTTGGGCACAAATTTTAATAATTATAAAATAACAATATTTTACAAAAGTTAAAATTTTTTTTTCCTTGTTTTATTTTTTTCATTTTTTAAGATTATGTTGTTTGAAAATAAGATCTACTTAAGAAACAAATTTATATTCCTAGATATTTTCCACTAGGAATTGTTTTTAATGTCTTTTTTTGGATAAAGAAACATGCACCTTGGAATGTAGGTAAGTCAAAAAAATCATCAAATTTTGAGCATCAATCCATAACTTATGTACTGCTTTTATCCATTATTAGAAAACATCTAGCATTTGGCAAATTTTATCTTTCCAACCATGTTTTTGTCATCTAACACCATCCAACGCACAATTTTCTAGTGAATATCTTTTGAATGCCAATTTCAAAATATAATTCTTATGAATATTTGCCTTAAATAAGATACCTATTTTCAAGGAGATAAAGAATGTTCTATACAAGCCAATTCAATTAGAGGAAGACATTGTAATTGTATAATATTCTCGTAGAACAAAATTCATTTTCAATATTTTCTTAACTTGAGAGTAAAGAAGACATTCTTCTTTTAGAAGCCATAAAACAAATGAAAAGAAAATGATATCCAATAGAAAATGTATAAAATAACTAGTGCATGACATTCTAAATTGATGACTATGGGACTCTAAAAGAATGTAGCCCCCCCCCCCAAATATAGGCCAATGAAAAAAGGTTATCCTTTAGTGACCTCATTTCAATTGTCCTTAGTGATTTTTAGCATAATCTTGAAGTTAAGAGTGACCTTAGTACTTTTGATAAAAAAATGTTGTGTGTGTCCCACACTAATGTGAAAATAACCAAAATTGTTTGTGTACACATTCCTAACATGTACACTTCTATTGAAAGTGTCTCCCAAAGTGCATTGATTAAGTTGTCCTCATATTTAACTGTCATTAGATGATTGCGAATTTTTCTAGAATTCAATATTATGACCAAGCTATGTGACGGTTTTAGTGGCCTAGGGAATACATTCTACTTTCAAAAAATTCATAGTCATTACATGTCTTATCCAAAATTCATGATTTTCAATTGCTAATAGAGTTAATCGAAAAGTGTGTGCAATCAAGGACTAGGAGCCGGAGATTGAGAAAAATAGAGGACAAAACTCCTTGAAGCACCCAAATTGAGTCTAATGGAGTTTGGTACTGTGTTTCTTTTGTACTATTCTTACTTCAACCTTCTTTTCACACCCCTTTACAAATTGGGTTTCACTTTATGATTACCTCTAATACAATGCAAAGGTGTAATTTTCTAGTTGAAAGGTGCCTCCAACTGTACTGATTTGCTTATATTGACGTTTTTGGGTGTTTTCACCTTACTGAAATTAGCTTGAGTCCCACTTTTTTATTTGACTTTTCAAATTTTTGAAAAATGTAATCACTTGAGCAATGAATCATTTCCCCCCTTCACAAACTAGGGTTCACTTTGCGATTAAATCTAATACTACAAAAATGTTTTTTCTCCTAGAAAGAAGGTGTCTCTAGCTATGTTGAATTGTTTTTTTTATTTTTTTACTTTTTTGGGTGTTTTCACCTTAGTTGAATTAATTTGAGTCCCACCTTTTTAAAACCTTTTTTCCAAATTAAAAAAATATATTCTCCATGACAATGAATTCATGGGGGATTTTTAGAGTGAATAAACACCAGAAAGCGATGAAATTTTTTTTAGATAGAATATTAGGCAAAACATTCTTGCTTTCCAGTGGATGAAATTGCTAATTTGCTACCACATCTTGGAACAATATCTATTTGGATGAATGTATGTCATTTTAGATGAATAAACAAAACTTCATCCATAGATTTCAAGTTTCATCCATTTCATGGATGTAAATAGCTTCAGGCAGCCTTCCAGTGATTATCGCTTTTGACACTGCCTACAATAAATTAAAAAAAACAAAAAAATCCCTGGATGAATTATCCGTCCCCTCCTTGGTGGTGGTGGGGACCCACTCCAGGCGACCAGCCTTCAGTAAGGAGCCCCCCCAGTCCCTTATCAGTGCCTTGTCCCCCCATGTGCATGAAGCCAATCCCAGCACGGCAGGTGTTGCATGGCGAGCGGCTCTCCACCAATGCAGTCCAGAAAAAGCAAAGCCTTGCACTGCTTGCAGGGGCCAAGGCCCAGCACACTGACAAGTGTCGTCCTTGGAACGACTCAGCCCAGATTCTTTTATTAGTATGGGACCCCCCCTCCATTTCTTTATCCTTTTTCTTTTTCTTTTTCCCTTTTTTTTGGGGTTCAGTTTGGAAGTCCAGGTTTGCCGCGCTGGCTCTGACCCACTCGTTGAGAAATGGATCCAGACAGCCCCATTCAAATATTATTATTAATTTTTTACTCCGAAAAAGCTCGATTCCCCCTCCACAGTGACAGTGAAGTAAAGAAATAAAACACGTTAATATATTCTCGACAGGGGGGGGGGGCAGTGCAGGCAGTGCAGTGAAGTAATCAACATGACGTCACCATTTGTAGGTAGAACACAGTCAGCATGTTCAAGTTTATAGAAATAATATGGGAAGGGAAGGGAAGGGAATAGAGTACATTTAAAATTTTTTTTTTTAAACATGCGGCCTTCAAGGGCCGCAGCTGGACTGACACGACTCAACCAAGGCAACCCGGTTTGAATGGAGTACATTTCATGGCAGCAGTGGGAGGGAAGTTTTTGAAGCTGCCCCAGAAATTTGCAAAGTTTGATTCTGGGAAAAACAACCCAAAACCCAGTGACATCCTCTACTATCAAATTCTCACTGGCCATTTTCCTTCAACTTCAAATTTGCAACACGCTGGTTTTGAAACTAAATCCCAGATTTCATTACATCAGGGTAGATATAGGCAACAAAAATAGGGACTAGCACCCACAATCTAACACTAAAATGACTGATACATGCCTTTGCCTTCTTCAAGCACACTCCAAGCCCCTCAACGACCAACCCTAAAGAAGCAATTCCGACGTTATCCACAAACATACCCCTGTCGGGCAACCCCAAAGTATTAGCTTTGAATGAATCCCTATCATTTGCCTTCAATGAATCACAAGCGGCTACACTCTGACAATTTCCATAAAAGCGGTGGTCAGTTCTCCCCTGCCATTCTTTCATGGCCAATTCAAATGTCATTGTCACTTCTTTTACTGAGTCAACAGTACATTATGAGGTCTTCCACCATGATTCTAAATTTATACAACTAAGTTTAGAGTAGGGCATTTTGTAGTGTCCACTTTCTGCCTTTCTGGATGTGCGAAGTCAAACCTAACAAGTCGAAACGGTGACACGTTTCCATCATCATATCCACCAAAGTCGCGTACTGAAAGTGAGATTCGAAGCTTAAAAGACTTCAAGTTTTGAACAATTAGATCTCCATGCACAACAGATGGAAAAAACCCAGTAAGACCAAGTGTCCTCAAGACGAAAATATTTTTGCAAAGCTAAAAATGAAGCCTGTGTCCACCTTGGTATAGTAACCATTTTCTAATATCTTAAAAAGGAGGGACAAAAACAAAAAAAACACCTTGCCGAGTACCTCGACGAAGTCTACACTGTAATGGACACCCCATGGGAAAAGGCTGGCAGTGATATGTGTACAGATGAGGGCTCAAAACAGACAATGGTGATCTTGGAAGAGGAACCACTGTGCTATACATCCTGACTCGCAGTTTTCTAGATACAACACCCCCCCCATACGATATATGTGTGTAAATAAATCGTATGACAAGGCGGGTGGCTTGCAGCTAAACCCGGGTAGAAACTCATTTCGTTCTTCAGCACTTCATTCTCATGGTAAGAGGGATGGGAAAAGATCCCCCTCTTCACTGCTGCTGCTGGTGGTGGCACAGGTCTTTCAATAATGTGAAGAGCCCTGGTCCCCCGGGGGTCTCAAACAGATCCTTCGCACATGTGCACGAGCACTACGAGGGAACCATTGGAAAGATCCATCTGACGCACCCTGTTGCCAGCCAAGTGAAGGAATTAAGCCGGAGAAGTCTGAAGAACTGAGTATCTCATTGGTGATCATGATAACATGATCGTTTCGAGTAGCAAATGGAAACGCTCCAAGGAGCAACTACCAAGTTGCTGTTCTTGTTCTCCGCAAACTATTCGGCTTCTCCACTCCAACAACCTTGGTTGCTGATTTCAACATATCTATAATCTGCGAACATCATTCAACCGAAATAAGTTCAAAATTTCGACTAAACCACCGTATAAAATCTACTTGACTTTCAAAGAAGCCAGATGGATTCAGATGAACGCAACTATTGTGAGATGCATACAGTACCTGTTTTTTCCTACGCTCTGCCTCTTCCTCCTGCACCACAGGACGACAATCAAAGAAACAATCAATCAGGGTATGTCTCAATCAGCCAAACCATAACAGAAACTTGAGTAAACCTCCAGAAGAACCCCTATTTTATTTGTTGATAAACAAGACAAACAAAACTTCAAAATTAACCTCCAGAGACTCTCACACGGCAAGGCAAGTACAGTCTTAGTCACGCACAGATTGACAAAAACAGAATGACCCAATTCCACTATATAAGCCAATTATCGAGGAACATCCCAAATAAAATAGAATAGAGTAGTGATGGAAGGGATTGCAAGCCAGCAATAAGATGGTACGTACAGATTTCCTGGATGATACCTGCTGCTTCCTCAACCTCATATTTTCCTCCTTCAACTGACTGACCTCAGCCTCCAACTCCACAGTGTAAGCCTGCAATGAAGCACAATATTAAACCTAAATACGGAAGATTTGAATCTAGTGAACTACACCAAGGTGTCACTGAAGCAAATCTATCTTATATCAAGCAAACATAGAGTTGTTACCTGCTTCCGGGCCCGAGACCGTGCAGCTGACTCTCTGTTCTTTATCATACGGCGCTGACGTCTTTCCACTACCTTCTCAACTGGCCCATCTGGTCCTCTCTTTCTTCCACGCACAGACCCGTCTAAGCCATAATGGATAGGAGAGAGAGACAACCCACTGCGACCACCGTCGGAATCAGGACTTGGTGGAGAGTTTGGAGCAAGACCCATGTTGACAGTCATCCCACCTCCTAGGGCACCACCCAAACCCATTGCCAATCCTCCGCCTGTCATGCCCCCGGCCATGCCAGGTCCCATATTGGCCCCCATGGGTCCAGGTATGCCCATAGGGGCCATGCCAACCATTGGACCGGTTCCGTTTCCCATTCGCTTAGCAGCGACATTCACATACGCAGCCTCTGCAGCTGCGTGTTGCTGTTGCAACATATGCTGTTGCTGATGCAGTTGTTGCTGCGCCATACTCCGGAGCCAGTCAGCTTGCTGCTACAAGAACAAAATACAATATTTCGTGAGCAAAGTCCCTGAACATCGTGTTCGAATGATGGAAGGCGCGAATTGGGTAAGACCACAACAAAGTATTTCCGAAGTCCAAGTTGCGCTCATGGCAATTGCCTTAATATTACAAAAAGCAGTACGTTTGAAGAAATATATTAGACCAAAGAAACTGCAATGATATAACACAGAATGAAGACATGCTCACAAGTAAATGCTCTGAGAAGAAGTTTCACTGTTAATACCTGCTGGTGTTGTTGTTGAGTGGCAGCAGCCTGCTGGTTCTTGTTGTATTCATCTAACTGCATTGCATCTATTGTAGCCTGACTAGGCATGACATTGGCTGGGGACAGTGACAACGTTGGAACAATCTCCGCAGCCGATCTATCACCGTGCACAGCTCTGGGTTTCTCTGCGTTCCCCAAACTACTGACAAAAGCGCCAAATCCTTGAGACGCTACCTCCGAATCTTCTCGCATCACACCGGCCTTAACGAGAAAATCCTCCAACGTCATCTCTCCAAACGTCTGTGTCCTATCTTGTGGGGAAGCCCCCACAGGAGGATCACCCCCACTCTCGGAATTTCCTGATGAACCCCGATGTATATCCTTCCACACTTCATCCACGGTTTTCCTGCTCAGCGTTCGGGGAAGAGTAATTGAGCCTTGCCTCTGTAAGCTTGGCTGTCTAGTGAGCATTCCCCCACTACCTTGCCCTGCATCTCCTACAGATCCCATGGCTGCAGCCATAGCTTGACTCTCCTCGGCAGTCCATATGTTTTTCAAAAACTCGTCCATGTTCATTGACCCGAAGTTCTTTCCTGGCTCAGTGAGCGCATTCTGAAACTCATCCAGAGTGAGAGAGTAAATGGAGGACTGCCGAGCAAGCGAATTAAACCGACTGCCACCACCCGGCAAAGTGGAAGTGGCCAGGCCGTTGCTGACACTAGAAGAACTAGCTCCATTTGCAGCTGCTCCCGCTGGTCGAGTCTGCGTGTGCGGACTCAGAGGACGTGACCCCATTTCTTCCTGCCAAACAGGTTGGATCTGAACCTCAGAGGCTGCTACCCTGCGGGCAGCACGATCTCGAGCCCGACTTCGGGCGTCTGGACCAGCCAGTGTAGCGAGCTTTAAATCGCAGGGAACTGACTGCAGATGACTAATTTATACCCGGACGAGAGTATCTGACGCAATTTTCTACTCTTGGTAGACAAGGCGTAACCTCACTGACGCCACTTGTAAAGAATCCTGAAATTAAGAAATTATGCATATACAACAGTAGTAATCGTCTGTGCTCCAACAAGGTGCAGTAATGAACCACATCAATTCTCCAATGCAAGGTCCATCAAGGACTTCCCCGTCGTAGATCGGACAAGGACTCAATCAATTCCGCTTTCACGTCCGTTTCTTCTGTACATCACAGACAGAACATCAGCAATCCTAGCACATCCACTTTGATCCTTCAGCCTGCCCATGCGTACACAGAAGAAAGAGACAGAGAGGGGGCTCGCCACTACACTACCCCAGCTTCACCCCCTGCCCCCCCCCCCCCCCCCAAGAACATAAAATTGAACTCTACAAAAATGACACATATCCATGCACGAAACATACCAAAAAGGCGAAGACCAATCAGTCTCCGCCAGTTTCGAGACTCACCCTTGGACAGCATTATCTTCTGAACATTCCACGGTACAGATCGCCTACAAAATAACACTGATAAAGCCAGAAGACCAAGGCTCCAGGAAACCTCACTCATTGCACTAAGATGCCGGCCACGTAAACCATAACGAAAGCAGAGACTCGCCATCTCGAATGATAACTCAACTTGGTAGGGTGACCCGACTCACGTTCTACTTTAAACTACAGGCAGGAATAGGGAAAAAAACAGAGGAAAACCAAGACAAGAACCACGACCTTCCGGGAGACGAACCGTGCCGAAATTCCCAACCGCCTGAACCAAACGATTCATGACCTCGAACAAATCAGAAGAGATTCCCCATTCCCCAATACGAAACCGCGACATACAAAAGCCAGAAATCTATCCCGATAAACACCAATTTTTTTTTTAAAACCTCACCACTAAATAATCCTACCAATCTAAGCTCCTGGCTCACTCCATAACCGCATCGAAGACGCTACAATGCACTACACTCCACATGCAAGATTCTAACACCACACTCTACAAGCAAGATTCTAACACAACACCATACATGCAACCCCCATCCCCCCACCCCCACCCCACCCCACCCCTAACTCTGTCACCAAACCTCTCCCTAAGGCAGACACATCCTATCAGCCTCCCTCCAACTCCAAACCCTCGCTCAATTCCCAAAACGCTCCCAAGAACTTCGATCATTCCCTCCAAATGGGAGCGCAGGGTTACACCCCCGTCCCCCGCCCGCCCTAATCCCACATGCAACAGCAGCTAAGAGACAGTCCTTCCACCCTTAACTACGAGACTCACCTGGTGATCCCAACATACTGGTTCCCTAACATGCAAGTGACCATGCAAGTGACCCCAGCGGAGAATCTGCCAAGTAGCGTCCCCGCGGTGCTGCCACACGAGAGGGGAGAGCACTTAAGATGGACACGACGACGACAATGGAAGATGAGAAGCCAAGTGTTGTATCCCGAGGGACCGCCGTACCTTGCTACTTGCCTTCCCCCTTCCGCACTGTAGTCGTCGTGAGTGGTTTTGCGAGTTCAGATGTTCCCCTTGGACCGGATCGGGTGGGAATTCGCCGCTGGCGCACGGGTGGCGCAGCCTGCGCCTGAGTGGAAGTGAGATAGAGAGAGAGAGAAGGGTGTGCCGTGGTGGCGATGGTGGAGAAGGTGAGGGAGGACACTTGTTGGTGTGCGAGGGGGGAGAGACGGAGAGCGGCAGGCTTGGGAAAGGAGGAGGGGGGGAGAGAGGGGGGGGAGAAGAGGACGGGTCGGGAACGGGTTGGGACGGGCTGGGTTGGGTTGGGTTGGGTAGGCGGGCGAACGCGGGGGCGGGGGTCTCCCTGATTCTGCGCTTTTGATTCCTGGGGGAGGCGAGGTGGCACTGCATGGTGCTGCCACGATATTTTCGCTTTTGTCGAGCTTGGAGAGAGGAGGGCTTTCTCTCTCCTCTCTCTTCTCTTGTGAGGGGGAGCCTCTCATGGAAAATCAGACACTTTTGCTTTTTCATGGGGTTTCAAATGTCATGAAAAAAATGAAGGGGGGAATCGGCAATTAGTGTATTATGAGCCGGTTCATTTTCCCAAATTGCTGGTTGAAAATCAAAAAATTTAGGCAAATATTCGGTCACTATCTCCGAAAATTTTCTATAATAAGAAAAATTGCAAGGAATAGTCAAAGATTATCCACGAAAAAAATATTTTTCCAAAAAATTTAAAAAGACTAAGGATACTAGTTGGTTGGGCTCAAATTTCTTCGTAAATCCTAGTCACAAAGGTGACTGCACCTCAAAATTAGTGCTTTTTGCACTAATAAATTTTCACTAGAATCTTACTTGGTTTTTGAACATGCATGCTACTTCTCATTCAAATAAATCTAGATTATTCTAGCTGATTCTTTTTAAAAACTATCACAATCGTGTTGAAAATAACACAAATTTATGCAATTGTAACTAAAACAATGGTGAAAATTGTGTTATTTTCAACACAATTATTATGCTTGATTTGACAAAAAATATGAGCTAGAATATCGTAGATTTCTTCTAGTGTCTACACAAGAAAAAGATTGGAAATATAGTGGATGAAATTGTTAAAAAAAATAAAAACTTTTGGAATTTTGGATGGTGTTTAGTAAATTCAAATAGTTTAATGGATGAAAGGATGTGATGGATGGATGAGCAAAAATAGATGATTACTCTGATTCGCCCACATTCTTAGAGTGCACATCTTGTCTTCAAGCAATAAACATGAAAAAAGCACTCCCTAATTTATTTGTTCAAATAAGCATTTGAATTGATTTCTCCAAAATAAGGTAGGAGATTCTATTTGTGCTACAACCTAGAAGCCACTCTATTTATGCCATTGTGTATATATATATTTTGCATCTCAAATCTTTAAATCTACTTTAGAGATATATAGTACTATATCTAATAGTCCATATTGGCATTCCTTAGTGAATAACAAATCAAGTTTGGACATGTGATTAAGGAGGTGTCTAAAAAATAATTTTAATCCTTTTTTTATACAATTTTTTTGAATAAATAATATCCCACAAATTTTTGCATCCCTTTTTAGAATTTTTTTCCCGAACCTACCCATTGAGTATAGTAGATACAAAGTAGTACAAGTAGTCATCTAGAAAAAAAATTGGATCTCTTACTTCATAGCTATGAGGTCAAGGGTAGACTATATATTGAGTGTTGTGAAATTCTCCCTCCAAAAGAGAATGCAAGAATATATTATTTGCCACAAATGATGGATATGCACAAGCTTTCAATGTTGTTCTATAAATCATTGCAAATGCCTAAATTTGTCACTAACAGAAACTTGAACATAGTTACTAGTACATGACATAATTTGTTTTTGTTGGATATTGACAAGAAGAATCTAGAGCATCATAGCATGCATTACTTGGACATTGTATGAATAAGTTGTGAGTTTTCAAATTGTTAAACATAGTTGTACCATAAATCAACACTAGATCATGGTGTTCAAAATTGATGACTTCGTTCTAGGCTAGAATCTAGAACCTAGATGTGACAATTTTGTATGTACTGAACTTAATTGTCATAGAAATTTGAACCTCAAAGTTAGACATCAATAGCTCAATGTATTTAAAGGATTTCATTATGAAGGATTGTTGTGTTGAGTTTACAAAGGAAGACATTGTAAAAATAGAAATTGGATGTCAAGGTTGTTAATATACTCAAAATAATTTGTGGGACAAGTTCTTTTAGCATATTGCAAATTTCATAGATGCAACTATTATCATACACCATTTTGTGAGTTTATGCATTTGGAATGCATAATGACTAAGTTAAGAAAAAACTCGTTGTGATCCCACCAAAACATGTCTTAATGTACACCCCTCATTTATTTTGCAACCTAAATCTAGGGTTGTCACTCTCTTCTTATTCAAGAAGTACATTTCTAACAAGACAAGTACAACTATCGTACGCATGCCACTTATGATGCATATTTGGGTTTAGTAATATATTACAAGGAGTGGGTACATTATGATTAGTATTTTTTTTTCTCTTAAAATTGTCATTAGAAAGTAGATGGAATTGTTGTGAAAAAATGAAATGGCATTTTAGAATGAAAACTTGTAACCTTCCTAGGATTCAATTTTGACTTGTATGTGCCCCTCTACAATCATCAACTGAGCTACTAACCATGCATCTCTAGTTTCCTTAAAAGAACAAAAAATTTAGCTTGTTTCTTCACAAGGAGTGAAAAAAGTTCTAACAATTCTTCCTTTTTTGAACTCTGAAGCTAATTTCTTTTTTTCAACTTGAACTTGAATTTTTGCTTTCCTTTTAGATTTGACAAGCTTTACTCTCTTTTTCTTCTTTTCTTCTATCTCATTGAACTTTTCTTCTTTTTCTTTAGCTACTTTCAACTTGTTTTTAATGATTTCTTCTAAAGTGAAGCATTTTCCATGAGGATTTAATCTCTTAGGTTTTTTTGGTTTCCTTGAAGACTTAGAAGAAGAAAAAACTTTTAGTATACTAGATAGGATTTTAACTCCACCTTCCAAGCCATTACATTTGGATTAATATATAAAAAATAAATAAAAATGAATAAATCATGACTAATTAATGAAAATCACAGAAATATTTGTGAAAATCAATACAATATTTGAAGGATTTTAGCTTACATGTCTTCAACAATTGAGGAAAAAATTGATACTCCTTGAAGCATCAATATTGTCTACTTTATACACATTCACTTGGCATTTGCTTCTATATCTTGTAATAAGTGACATTACAAAGTTCCCTCTTCACTTTCTTCAACTAAACAAATAGACAGGTTGGTACCAAAAGACTTGTTGATTTGAATTCATATACAATCACTTTAAACAAACATAAAAAATTCTTCATATATGTATGGGAGATTCACTCTTTCAATATACCAAGTTGGTGTATATTCAATTCAAATAAACTTGGAATTCTTCAAATACTTCAATTTAAGATGTACACTTACCATATAAGTGCACTACTTTGGCCTAAATAAAAGCCTTTAAGCTCAACAAGAATATCCAAGAAAATATCCAAAATTTTGATTAAATAAATGCAACAATTTATGCCATTGTTCTTGGATTGTTGAGGAACCTACATGCATACGAAACATAAAGAAATTTATATCATATTTGAAAAATGACAAATCCTTTGCAATATGTTAAAACAATCAAATGCATCTTCAAACATATACAATTGAATAGTAACTTACATCAATTACTTGAATCTTAAGATCAAGAAGAGCCTTCTTGGAAATTTTCAAACTTGCTATGCTATTTTGCCTCTCCCATTTTGAGCTCAAAAAACTACAATCAACAAGTGCATTTATACAGGTAGTCAATGACATACATGCAATGGAAATATAAAATTGACAAAATCGACAAACTTCACAATACTTACAATTTGATATGCTCATGTATGTCCAAATGAGTTGTTGATTTGATTGACTTTAAATGTAGTACAAAAGGTTCTATTGTCAAGCTGCCTAGATTTCAAATAACAAGCATGCTCCAATGTCCACTATCATTTCATAAGAAAAAACATAATTAGTAACATTGTTGTAAATTGAAATTTCAAAAACGAATTTTCTAAAGGAGAGTCCAAACAACTTAGATTTGGTTATTTGAGTAAGATAGTTAAGAAAATATAACTATCCTTGAAGATATTTGTATCTTTGAGCCAATGTGCAATTTTTTCAAATCTGTTTGTACCATCTTCTTGTGGATGATCACAAGCTTTCCAAAGAAAAGACTATTGAAGACATGGAATCCTTTTATATAGTGTTGCTTTTTCTCTCGATACTTGAGGTAAAAGTCCACTAATATATCTATTAGGCATTGACCCTTAGATAGCGATTGAAAATAAGTGGCCCTAATTGTCACTGGATCAAGGGTGTCACGTGGCCAAACAGGTGAATCTTGAACTTGAATTGTTATTTGAGCCTCATTTGATACATTGATGGAATCTTCTTCATATAAGATCTCATTGATATCCTCTTCTTGAAACAATTCTTGGAGAATTTGATTAATCACATTGTCAACATTTTCATGTAACACCTCCGTTTGTGAATATCGTCATCTTCCCTTGAAATTGCTTATTGCATCTCTTCATCTTTCATATATGAAGGCAAAGGTAGACTATTCAAGTGAGGTATACTTGGCCCATAGTGCTTATTTATTGCCATTGGATCATAAGAAAGATGTTTGTTATCTATTAAACCCAATCTCAACCATTAATAGACATCCATGTACATTTTGAAAAAGATGAATTTTTTTTAAAAATAGCACTTATTTAAAGAACAATGTTAATACATACTCAATGTTTTAAAACTTGCTATTATAGTAGATGGTTTAAGAGCTTGGTTCAAAGCACTTGCCATCATTTGAGCTAGGGTTGGTTTCAACATAATACCATTATCCTAGTTTGAATTTTGTGATGCCATAGTTGCTTTATATTCTTGAAGATATTTTTTAAAAGGGCCGAAGCAGGAAACATCTAAAGGTTGGGTAAAATGAGATGAATGTGAAGAAATCATAATGATGTCTGATCCCATCTTGAGGCATGTATCAAATGTTATTGCACTAATATGGCTACGATGGCCATTTAGCACAAGGAGGTGTTTGAAATCTTTACTACCACCTCCCGGAACATTTAGCTTAAAGTGATTATGCCAATCACATAATATTTCATTTGTAACCCATCCATTCTCTTGAATAGTCATTGAGGTATCTAGTCTACAAAATTTCATGTATTCTTGGAGAAACTATGCTCCCTTGAAAATTTAATAATGAGGTATGCACTATACTAAAATATGGTAAAAAAGAACCCTAGTCATAATTGACTATGGTCTTTTATCCATTATTTCATATATGGTGCTAACAATTGCAACTGGCTTCTTTTCTAATTTTTTATTGCAATTTTTGGAATTTCACGACATGTAATATACCGTTGAAAACTTGAGAAGTATTTACATGAGATTGTTATATAATTGTACACACAATCCCTCTATTTTTGAAAAAGACCCATGTTTTCTTGGTATTTTATAAAGGAAATATGGGTCTTTTAAGAAAAGAGGCAATGCAATTTTGCTTAAGCCCATACACTTGGCTTCAATTCCAAACTTTCTCCAATTCTTAACCCCTAAAAATCTACAGCCTTTTGGGGTTTAAAAACATCATTGCTTTTGAATTGTTATAGGTCTAAATGTCACTAAGGTATAGAAATCTCAACCATACAATCTTGTAATGTACATGTTGTAAATGACATGAATCAAATTTGGAGTCATTTTGTCATATAGATTGCAAGATTATAATGTTTAAGTGTTGAAAAAGGATGCTGAAATTTTCCTAGAAACTCATTTGGAGGTGAAATTTGATTTCTAAACCTACTCAAATGAAAAAGTACTTCAAAGCCAACTTACAAACACATTGATGAAATAATATATCATTCAATTGACTCATTGTGTCTACAAAATGGCTTTGAAATGTCAAAAATTAGCAAAACAAGTTGCAAAAAATACATCTATGGCTAAACCTCCTTCCCAATAACTCACTGTAACTTCTTGGATTGATATGAAGTTTAAGCCACACAAACTAGAATAGAATGCACAATTTTGCCAAAAAATTTCATTAGAAAGTGACATTGTATGAAGAAGAAACAAGCCACCGAAGCTCACTAATCCAAAAATGTCTAGATTTTGAACTTCAAATTGCTCCCATACATTCAAAACAAATTGGATTGACATGAACATTTTACCACAATAACTAGACTTTAAGGGGAAAATAACCCAACAAATTTTATTGATAACAAACATTAGATGAAGGAAATACAAGCCCCTGAAGTTGTAACCATCAAAATGCAATTTGGTGAACACAAATAGAACCTATGAACTTTGAATGGCTTTCAAAAAATCATTACACCTTGGATTGATGTGAAAATTTTACCACACAAATTATAAGAGAAAGCACAAATTTTTCAACAAAATTTGTTGAATTTAGACATCGGATGTGAAAATTACAACACTTCGAATTGGACTTCCATACTACATGAGGTCACTTTTGGTCCCTAGGGGCATTTCAGGGTTAACCCTACCTTTAGATGTCTTGATTTGAAGCATTTCCACCATCTTTGCCAAGGACGATTATTTTTGAATGGATGTTGCCTTAGATAGCATTTCACAAGATCTCGGATTGTATTTTTCAAGATGGGCAAGGTCACAAAGAATGCCCTTTCTTGCAACATAAAGCACCATGTTTTCAACTCACTCTCTTCAACAACCTTAGTCATGTAGGGTTCAAAAACATGCCTCTTCTTCTTGGTCTTTCCATACATCCAATCTGAAATGAAATGGATGATATAGGAATTGAGAAAGTTCTCAGTGCCTTTCTAATTGATAATTCCCCTGATCTGATTGTGTCTAAGTTAAGAGCACCTAATGGCATCCCTGTACCCAATGGCATTATAGACTCTACAGAGCATAATCATTTCAGGCTGTAAATGTAAGTAGATAGTAGAGTGCTTATTTTTTTGACCTAAAATGATAAGATGTCTACGGTCCAGCTACATTTATGTTCCAGCTACATTTATGTTCTAGAATGAATTCCTGGCCTAGAAAGGGACGCCATTGGGTGCTCTTACCTTATGGCATTTTGCATCACCTCCTCTGTCCATTGTCCTCGTGCATTAGGTTTTATCGATGGAGTAGATCTCAATGATTCCATTGCAGGCTTAGGAGCTTGCTCTGGTTGAGACTTGAGACCCTTGGGTTCTTAGTGCTTTAGGTTTCTGGTTGAAACCGTCAGGGGCCTTTGATGGTAAACAAGATCCCTCATATGCCACTGAACATTTCTCAACCAGTAAACTCTTGAGCACTGGACCTATCAACACTTCGAGCAAGAAAATGGCTTGTGCGATGAGAGAATTGGCCCTGGTTGAAAGCTTGCTTCAGTGCTTTCTGTCCAAACGACTTGTCGGTAGGATCCGATTTGCATTTGAGTGTACATAACTCGGGCTAAGCATCTGGAATGAATCAACATTGCACTAATTATGTACAAACCCCTAGCCTTGACTCAAAACCTTTTCTTTTCCTGTCAAGGCCTCCCGCATTTGGGAGCCTCACTGATGTTTCTTTCTCTTTGGTTTTTAATCTACCGTCATTTTTCAAAGGAAAAGAAACAATCACTTCCAAATATTATAATCGTAACTCATTAAAACGACAATTGAAGAACTTAATTCCGAAAAAATTATTAACAAAAAGAATTAGGACAAGGACTGCTAGTTCATTGCTTGTCAAGATTTCAAGAAATAGCTTAGAATTAGAAAAACCCATACCTAGAACATCACGGCAGGTCACAATTGAAGTCACAGTAGTCTTCGCTCCATCAAATACAACCACATAATTCTTTCTTGATGGAATTGAAAATTCCAGAAGCAAGAGATTCGCAGCTCCGCTAAGGTTTGCCACGAACACGTAACTCACAATTCAGATGAGATCTTGGAAGCCATCGATTCTCATCTCCTCTATGCCTGAACCACGTAATTCATGATTTACGTGAGATTTCGCAAGCAACACATTCTTCACTCAGATTTTGCCGAAACATTCGACTTCTTAAACCCTGACGACAAACGACCTCACAACATGCAGCAGGAATCAAAATCCTCGAAGGCATTTGAAGTTACCGGATGAGCTGAATTGTGTAGGATGTAATCATCGCAGTCACAGGTGTCTCGCAATGAAAAGCATTCAAGCTCACCGCAGAAGATCGCAAGATCTACAAGAAAGAGATCATAAAGAAGCTGGTGAATTGGAATTTTCGAATTTGCATACTGTGTTGCTGAAACTTTCACTATATAATGGCAGAGTTTAAGCTGGTCCTAACGTGCAAGAAAACAGATGAATAAATTTCTACCTTCAATTTGAAATCATTTTTAATCACAAACAACAGAGAAAGTCATTTAGAAGAACATATTAGAGACAAGATGTGATTGAGCAAAAAGAAACACATACTAACAAGTTTGCAACAACACTCAACAGTTTTAGTGAAAAAATGATCGACAAAGGATCAGGATCAGTGCACCTGAATCAACAGAGGATGGTGTTCGGGTAGAAGCGAAAGAGGCGAAAATAGTGAAAGGAGCTTGGAATGATTCTTCACTAGAAAAGGAGAGGCTTGGTGTTTTGAGTTTGGAAACGGACCAGAACTAACACACAATAAATCCTCCCTCAGGCGCCCTCGCTTGTCTCTAGTCAAGCGCATAAGCGCAATTCTGCTGCAATGACTCTTTCTTACACCTTCACTGATTGCATCCAAAAACAAAACAAGCACACCGATTAGGTGCGACACTTGCCAGGGTCTGCGTTGGGGAACAGTGGCGTAAATTAACCCTTTCATGATTCTTACATTTTTCATTTTTGCAAGTTGCGAGGACTGCGAGCGCACAGAATTAGGTATTGTGAGAGTGCACGGTAAGGAGCATAAGATATCCTAAATATAGGACTATCCTTGATTTAGGTTCTGAAATGATGAGGGGATATGCATTGAGGCGGAAGCAGGTAGCGATCGCAATTCCATATGCTTACCCCGGTTTCAGAATTGAGGTTGTATCACACAATATTCTCCTGTCTACATAATTTGATCAATGCCAGATCCTAGATCTAATCAAGGTGAAAGATAGTTGTTGGGACCTCGAAGTTACAGTGTCAAGATGTTCCATTTTCTTTAGTTCAAGACCAACCTCTACAACCTACACATCATCTCATCACATCACATCAGCATTACCCTGAGAACAACCAAGGCTTTCTACAAGTCCAAACAACCAATATGAGAACACAAATAAAACACATGTACCCTTAGCAACAATAACTCCAATCCAAGAATGCTAACACTACAAACACCATGAACAATCCATAAAGGATGTCAGTCAACTACAAGAAACCAAACAAGCAGTCAACAACAAAAATAGCAACCACATCGACCAACACCAAACAAAGATCCAATATGGTAACAAGTCAAACATTTATGATAGAAGAGGCTCCAACGGGCCGATTACTAGGGGCAGGCGCCACCCAACGACTTGGCTTACACAGCGAACTATTCTCCAACGGCCCAAGCTCTTCAATCTTACACAAAAGTTCTGCGGCATTTGCATACAAACCACCATCCTCATAAATCTCCACCACAGACTTCAGAATACGAGCGTCCGCTTGGATGTTGGATTTCGGAAGCTCCTCCAATAACTCCGCCAGCTTCGAGTATTGCCTCGCCTTCCCGAACACGGTCACCATGATGGCCACCAGGATCCGGTCCAGCTTCAAACCCGACGCGCGGTGTTGCTCGAACACACGAATGCAATCGTCCAAGCGACCCACGCGGTTGTATGCGTTGATCAAAGTCGTGTAAGTCACAGTGTCAGGGCACAGTCTCAAATCCTTGAGCTCCACCAACAGACGCTCAGCGTCGTTGATCCGACCCGCCTTCCCATACATGTCCAGCATCGTGTTGTACACTACCAAGTTCCCCTTGCACCCGTTCTGCTTCATCGCACAAAACAAACGCATCGCATCCTGGATCTTGCCCACTTTCCCGTACATGTCGATCAAAGTGCTGTACGCCACAATGTTCCCACGGAAACCACGCACCTTCATCTTCGCCAGCAACTCCTCCGCAGCAGAATGGAAACCCGCCTTCGAGTATACGTTCAGCATCGTGATGAAAGTGCTCTCGCTAATCCAAGACTTCGAAGCCTGCATCTCCTCGAACAGATCAATGGCGCCCACAGGGGAACCAGCTCTCATGAATGCGTTCAGCACGCTGCCATACCCGAGCTCATTTGGATGCATCCCCAGGTCCTTCATGAACTTCAGCACCTGGAGAGCTTGCTCCGACATCCCAGCCTTGGCATACACCTGAATGGTGGTGTAAAAGATAATAGGATCTCCTAGACATCCGGCCCGCTGGGCCTCCTGAAACGCCAAAGTGGCCTGATCCACCATACCCGCCTTCCCAAAGGCGTGGATCAGAGTGTTGTACGCCACTGCATCAGGCAGATAACCGGATGTCTGTACAAAACCACACATCTCACCTCAGATACAAAGACTTGCCCTCACCTAATACAAAACCTCCCAGCCAACTGTCCCTCATACATAATCCAAATCTTGCACACAAATTGCAACAAGTGACAATTCAAGCCGACCACAGACACACTCATCACACAAACACCAAAAGATACTCAGATATCAGCCAACATGTAGATATTCACTAGTGTGGAAGATTATCGACAATACCGACACCAACTCATAATCACAGCCAACGTCCATTTAGAGATCAAGCAGAGTGGACCACAAATAGTGCAGCCTCAGTGCACCAATCACAAACAAAAACAGATCACTCGCTCTCCCCAGCTCCCCAATACCTGGAGTTCTCGGAACGTGGATGCAGCAGCCTCCAAACGACCGGCCTTCCCAAACATGTCGATCAAGACGCTGTAAGACACTTGGTCTAGTTTCAATCCAGACTCCTTCATCTCATTTACGATGGCCAACCCCTTCTCCAGATTCCCAGCCTTACGACAAGCGCTCAGAGCTGCACAGTACGTGCCACCATCGGCAACAAGACCCTCGCTCTTCAATTGACCAAAGTACCTCATCGCTTGGCTGAAGTGGCCCCGCTTGCCGTACTCTAAAATCAAAATGTTGTAGATGATGATGTCGGGAAGGCACCCTTGCGATCGCATCCGGGACAACCACCTCTCAGCTGTCTGGAAACGACCGGCGTTAATGGACTCACGGATCACTTGGGCGTAAAACTTCAGGTCTGGGGCCAGCTTGTTCTCGATCATCTCGTCCACTAGGATTTCTAGAGCTACCCACTTTTGGACCCTCATCAGGCAGTGAGCGAAAGCCACGTATAAGTGGAAGTTGGGTTCAAACCCGGCTTGTGACTTCACCCATTTGTAAAAGTCCACGGACACCTGTCTATTATACATCATTTTGAAAATCACCGTTGCATCTCGCGGCAACAGCTTTCCTACGAACGGTGAAAGCTTCTCCGTCATCTCCTGTTTGGTCTTCACCGTCCGAAGAACTGCCAGAACATTCTTCACGAAGTGTCGACCAATGGGCGGCAACTCAGGACGATCGTCCCCCTCACCCCCTCTCTTGGAGTCCCTGCACTCGCCCTCTTCTGCAAATGGACGTGCATTCCCTTTAGATACTCTGAATTTTCGCACAATAGTCATCCACTCGTCCTATGCACAAGAATTGAAAATGAAACGGTTCTTGCGCATGCACTTATGCAACCATTGGCCGTAGGATACATTGCGAATTGTAGGCAAGAAAGCATTCAAATAATCCGGATTACGACAAACGTGAACTCGTAAAGGTATTGGACGAGGAATCGCAGTTTAACGCCCTCCATCACGGACTTGCGTCATGACCCGCCTGTAGGACTCTCACCGAAAGGACGTAAGACAAAATCTTGGGCGGCATGGCAACGTCCCCGGTACAAACCCAGCCTATTCACGTACAATGGTAAGGTAGACACTCCATTAACCATACAGTAAAGTAGAGGCTCCATGCACCATACAAGTGAGCTTAGATTAGCTTAGATTGTGCTACGTGTGAAAACACATAATCTATTGACATTTCCTTCTTTGCAATTGATATTGAGCTTAATCCAAACAAATGTGCAAACTTTTAGATAGTGTCAAATTCTAGATTGTTGTAAGGGAAGGTTCCAGGTTCCCCTGTGTGAGGAATGGAGCCCCTCCCTTCCTGTATGGTGAATGGAGACTTTACATTACTTGTTTCATTATCATTTGGTCATTCAAATTAAATCAACACCCTAGTGCCTAACAAAGAACAGCGGAGTAGCTTACGCGAGACGACGTGTACGTCCTTGTCATTGGGTTTGATGTGAAGCCGCTCCCTATCCTCCAGAGCGGCAGATCCTCCGAAAAGCCGCCTGGGGTCTGCCAAGACCTCGCCTGCTACCGCTGGTCCTGAATACGCCACCCCTAACGACGACACCACTGTTACTCCTGTCCGGCCTGACGACCTGAATAACCATTCCATGCCCACCAATTTTACTTTCCGGATCACAAGCGCATGCCACACGCACTCAGGCTGATCGGCATATCACCATATCCAACGCATTCCCCCCCTCTTTTCGCACCCTGACAATTCCTAGAAAGATTGCGAACCCTGATGGAGCGGCATTTCTTGGTTCACTTAATATTCACTTCCTAGTGACCATTATGAGCTTTTGCCCCTGATGTCAGAGTGCAACGCAAAAGGACATAAGGTAGAGGTCCCATTGACCATAGAGTACATTAGAGGCTCTGTTGACCAAACATGCAAGCTTTGATTTGTGCTAAAAGTGAAAATACGTCATCTGCAATTGAGTTTTAGTTTAACACAAAATAAATGTGCAAAATTTAAGATGGTGCAAGTTTCTAGACTTTTTTAGGAAAAGGTTCAAAGTTCAACTGCATAGTGAATGGAAACTCTCCCTTACAGTGAGACTTTACATTAGCCCTGTCCCATCGGGTTCAAGGATTAGGCCATGAATCAAATTTGAATTCGAAATCGAAACCCACCTGCAATGCGTGACGTTAGAGCGCAGTGAGAGTAATACTGACCTCGTGGGCAAACTCCGAAGCTGCTTCAAAGCCCCAGCGGGCACCCGCTTAGCAATCACTGAGACTCTCACGTTTCTCCAAGACTTGAGCCCGTTCCATCTCTCCAACGGCACTTGCTTGCAGATCAGCTGGCTAGCCATCCAGAGCTTCAAGACTGGACTGTGAGCGACCCGATAGGCCATAGATAGACCTCCTGCCCTCTCCTCAATTCCTTTTTCACCCTTTCGCCTTCAATTCCCTTATCGAACCCACCACCTACTCGCAAGCCAGCCACGTTTGCAACAAAATCAACACCATTCCCGAAACCAAGGCATTCCACACTACGACAATCCCATAAACCCTAAAAACCCTAAAACTCCATCTTAGGCCATGAATCTACACACCAGCCGTCCTCACTTATCACATACTCCGACACAAACCTGCACTCTTGCACCATACCATCAAACACACAATGCACACATCCCAAACCTGGGAATCATCCTCAATTCGCACCACTTCAATTGAATGTTTTACAAACTGCACCTGACATTCAAGAACAGGTGATTATGCACTCTTGTTTTGTGCGAAATAGAATACATGAATGCTTGGCATGGGTACAATAGGGCCAAGTGATTTGTGTAGTCTAGATAATTCAGCAGACAAGCGTGGAGAAAGGCAGTGATGTTTGCTTGAAGAACAAGATTCATTGGAGTGCCAGGTTAACAACAGCCCCCAAGACGAATTCAACTTGTCTCAGAAATAGACTTCAATAGGACAAACATTCAGATTTTCACGAATGGCTTTCAAAGATATTGAGGTTGAATTTGCTGGTGACCAATCACAACATTGAATTAGATCGAGTCTTTTGCAGACCGCAAGCAGTACTTATCATGTTCAACAACGATCAAGAAGAAAAAATTAATTTCGTCAACTCACACATGATGAACACAGTTAAGAGGTGTTGCAACATAATTTTCAGTGCAATTCTTATACGCAAACGGACACGGTCGGAAATAATTTTCATATCATCGAAGACTTAGGTGTCCACTTTCCAGTTAGACATTCAACCGAGACCTCCGCCTATGGCAACGCCCCAACTACAAAGATTGAGTACCTGTTGATTTTCTTTGTGATTATGGTCAACTCTAACGTCACTGCATATCAGTTGCACTTCATCCATTCTCTTTCGTCACAAGAAATGGAAGAGTAGTTACTAGATCGTTTTGAGCTCAAGCACACTGCATGTTCTCCGTGCATATTTCATTGTCTCTCATTCTTTGCTTATCACTTGAGAAATTGGACTTCAATGAGTTCGTTGAGAAAACTGAGTGAAGGACTGCAAAAAGGTCACCTCCCCAATTCATTGAAATGAAGGAATTCATCAAATTTGCCAGAATTAACTAGAATATCATATGATCATGATCAAACATCCTTCTCACTAATGAATCCAACAGTCTGACGATGAACATACAACGAAGAGCAGAAGAAAAGAAAAGAAACCCTAAATAGACAATTCTAAAAGAAACTGCAAATTACCGAAATATTAAACCCTAATCGAATGGCAGAGAAACCCTAAATCCTAATAGGAGGACACAAAAGACACACATGAATCGACCCCGGAACTCTCTCCATATATAACGGAGGACTGTACTGAAGCAGCTGCGAAGTCTACTTCTATTCCGTTCGCACATTCAGTGGTCACAACTTCTAAAGCAGATTTCGAACCAGCGATTCATACGGTTCATCCAGAGTCGAAAAGCACAGAAATTGCAACAGGACCCCTCAGACATTACACGTAACCAAAACCCAGCACACTAGAACTTCATTTCCGAATTCACAGCACTTATATTTAAATTCCCAAACAAAAAATCTCGCTTCTTACTCCCTGCACAAATGGCAATTAATGCAAGTACCTTGAAACGCAGCAATGCGCGCAGCCGCTTACCGCCGCAAGCTCTCCAGCGACCGGGCTCTGCAGCTCTCCAACGACGATGGTGAAGTCGGCAGAAACAACCACGACGACAACGGTGAAATGTGCAGGTGAGGGGTGAAACTAGGGAGCACAAGCTCAAAAATTCGCTCGCGCAATCTTCTTCACGCCCATTCTTCACCTCCTGAAGGAGAAATGTATTCTCAGTGAAACTGTCAAGTGAAATGCAAGAAGAGCTAGCGGAGGGATCCTCTTCGATTGCATCGCAGGATGCAATCGAAACAACAAATCCGTAGCGGAAGTGGCAGATCGAGAGGATCGAAGAGGATCTGCCACTTTTTCGCCCTTGCGGTTTCAATAGCCCAATAGGAACCTGGATGCTTAATGTGCAACAGTTGATATCCAAACAATCGTAAGCTTAGTGGTCTCTTCGTAGAAGATCTCTCCTTTTTCCTCAAAGGATGAACAATTGTATTTCTGTCCTACATGGGAAGATTCTTTGTCATCCATGGGCACAAAACGACCGTATCGACGTTTAAGGGTTAAGTTATGGGCTTGTGTTGAGCACACTTAAGTTTGTAGGGAGAGCATCCCAATGCAGCCTAGTAAACAACCTAGCAAATATATAAAAATGAAAATGATTGATATGAAATTAGAACTTGGGAGTATTACTATTGAAAGTTCATTGAAAAATGTACTCAAATAGATATTAGATAATCTGGATTTGAACTTGGGATTACTAGAATAGGTACTATGAACCCCCAAGTGTTCCGATGTCCACTTTTTGGACAATGAATAGATGAAAATTCAAGTTTCATCCTTAATATTGCTTGGATTAAAGTCATCTTAATTTGTGGAGATCCTTCATCAAGTTGTTGTCCTATCTAAGGGTTGAATTTGGTATTACTAAAGTAAATATTATATATTTTTCTAAAATTACAAATGTACAAGTATGTCAAGTGGTTGAGCAAGCCAAAATTGTATTAACTCTAGTTCAAAATTGGATTTGCAAAAATGAGGACATAGAGTTTGAGAACACAAAAATTTTAAAAATTTAAACCACTATGTCAAGAAAACTCATTTCAAATCTATTCCAACAAATTTTATTCAAAAAATTATAATATTTTTCTTGTAATTGAATTTTGAAGGAATTTTGAAATTTACCTTTCTTCAAATTTATAAAGAAAACACATGGGTGATACCATTGGTGAATCTAACCATCTAGATGGAATCTACAATTCAAAATCTACAACTCTCATTGGTATATAAATTCCAAAACATTCTTCCAAGTAGCACTTTATGATGGTTTATCTCTAATTGTCAATTCTAGAGAAGACTCTAGATGTTTAGGGATTAATGTGGGCACCTCTCCAAAGGCCATTTTTTGCTATTCTGACTACTTATTATTATTAGACTAGTCTAATTTTCATATTTCCTATTGGTCTGTGAAAATGAGGGACCAACTCACCAAAGAACACAATTTTATGCAAAAGTTATGAAAAGTCAAAGTTTTTTTTTGTTATAGAAGTTCCATAATCATTTCTTCAACCTAGGTGCCTACTGATTTTGGAGATGTACCTAGAATGCATGATCATGATGGCGGTTTAGGGTCAGTGGCACATTTGGGGGGGGGGGGGCACCTTAGAAATAAGCTTCATTCCTAATAACCCAAGCAAGTGACCATTTTATGACAATTAGTGTTGTTTTTATATTGATGGCACCAAGTACATGAAATATATATAAGGGGGTAAATGCTATCAATTGGGATTCCATTAATGGTGGAGGACCTTGTTTAGAGAAGGACTGGAAACTGGCCAAGTTGACCATTTGGAAGACAACACGGAGCCTTTTCAGAATATACCATTGAAACATCAAGAGAGTTGAAGTCCTCTTATTAACCCCTCACCGCCCAAGGGGACCAAAAGTGTCCTTAGGTCAAATTCAAAGTGCTGTAACTTTTGCATCCGATGTCCGAATTCAATAAATCTTGTTGGAAATTTTGTGCTCTCTCTTCTGGTTTGAGTGGTAAAATTTTCAGATCAATCCAAGATTTTCTGAATTTTTGGAAACCAATCGAAGTTCACAAGTTCAATTTGAGTTCAACAAAAATTGCATTTGGTGGCTGCAACTTCGGGGGCTTGTATCTCCTTCATTCAAATTTTATTTTCAATAAAATTTGTTGGGTTATGTTTCCCTTGAAGTCTAGTTATTGTGGTAGAATTTTCATGTCAATCCAGGTTGTTGTGAATGTCTAGGAGCAATTTGAAGTTCAAAATACCGACATTTTTGGATTACAGTGAACTTCAGCGGCTTGTTTCTTCTTCAGACAATATTCAATTCCAATAATTGTTTTTGGAAAAGTTGCGCATATTAGTCTAGTTTGTGTGTAAAAAATTTCATATTAATACAAGAAGTTATGAGTGACTAAGAAGCATTTCACTAGAAAGAGGTTTAGTTTTTGATGTATTTTTTGCAACTTTTCTTGCTATTTTTTGACATTTCAAAGTCATTTTGTAGACACAATGAGTCAATTGAATGAAATTTTTTTTCATCAATGTGTTTTTATGCTGATTTTGAATCACTTTATAGTTTCAAGTTTCTTCATTTGAGTAAATTTAGAATCCAAATTTCTCCTCCAAATGTATTTTTAGGAAAAATTCAACATCCTTTTTCAACACTAAAACATTATAATCTTGAAATCTATGTAGTCAAATGACACCAAATTTGGTGCATGTAATCTACAACAAGTGCACTACAAGATTGTACGGTTGAGATCTCTATAACTCAATGAAAATTATATCTATAACACTTCCAAAAAAATGCTATTTGGGGACCTGTTAAAGCCTTGGGCGGTGAGGGGTTAAAGAACTAATTCATGTTCATTACTACACTTATGCATCAAAAAAGTTGGGCCAAATTGTTTTGGTGCCATTTTGACACCAAAGACCTCATACATGTCATTTTATCCATACTAGGTTGGTTTGGAGGTTGGCACCAAATTAACATAATTGCACTTCAATGCATCATAGTGGCACCATGTTCACATGCCTTGAAGTTCCTGATGTGGTAAGTGCAAAGTGTGATATTAGATCTGATTAAGGTAGTATGCTGTTAAAGCGACCATTTACGGGTTGGCTTGCCTTTTTCATGGGCTTGCGAGAATTAGAAGATTTTTGGTTTATTTTTCAGAGGAAGAAAAATTCAAGCATCAAGTAGCACAAGTGGTTTCATAATTTTCCGAGGAGTATTGAATTACTTATGATTTTCTAAAGATTTTGGTCGTAGGCACCTATTATTGATAGTAGGTTTGTCAAAAAGCATACACACGTGATTTTTAAAGTGATATGCAAAAACCATAAAGAAATAGCCAGACTTGGAATAAACAATAGGTGCCAATGTAAAATGTGAACACTAACAACTTTTAAGAGACTGTCAACACTTCTAAAATGCATTATCTAAGAAGAGAGAGTGACTATCCCTATACCTCTGATGCAAGCTCTGACTGATTGGAAACTTGTGCACATCATTTCAAAAACTGCCCCACGTCCCGCCCAAAGCTGGCTACCTCACTTCCTTCATAATCTTGTCAAGCATTGTCAGTAATGGATTTGGATTCCTTTTGATTTGGCGCGCTTCATTTGTAGTGTTCCTTGTCTGTAAGCTTAGAGTGATGACCGTTAAGGAATACCAACGTCGCTCCATCAAATGTGCTCATGCCTCAACCTTGCTTGCATGTTCAAATTGAAAGTTTTGGGAGGAAGAATTTGATGGTTTTTAGTAGGGAAATCAAATGCATCAGACCGAATGCAACTGAAAAGTTCAATTTCATGGATGTTGTAAGTTTTTTCCTTGGACAGGTACTACCAGGCTAATGATATGCATTTCAAGCACTATGTATGTCATTTTCTGACAACCTTATGATGAATTGTTTTTCAAGTGGAACGTTATAGGCATCGGTCTCACTAACAGTGTGCGCGGGTTGAAAGGATTGAATTAATCCTTCTTTGGCTCCAGCGATTCACTCGCAGCTCACTATATTTGAGAAGTTGTTAAGGCCATTGCATAATGGAAGAAACCCTTGAGATCGAGAGTCACAAGAAGAATTGGCATCAAGCTATTTTGAATTTTCAATTGATGAAAGAGTGAGTCTGTAGGATTTCTTGACGTTGCAACTTCTTTTGGATTGTAGGTTTGTGAAGTCCTTCCTATATACCTTGTCTTAGTTAACTTCAAGGATATTAAAATGTTCTTTTTCTACAATCGAGCAATATTTGTATGTAGTTTTATTTTTCCTTTCCAGGCTTGATTTTGCATTCCCCTAGAATCGCAGTTGTTGAGAAAGAAGTATTGATAGCCCTTCCTTGACTGTGCTAGGACGTAATGCATGTAGAGTTGAATGGTAATGTCATTGATATGAGTTGATTATCAAGTATTCTGAATGTTATAATGCTTGCAGCTCCATGGAGAGCACTAATTAGGAGGATTCAGATGACCACCCCCCCAAAAAACATGCAAATCATGGCATAATACTATCTCCTTCTTTAGAACTCTATTTCTTTAGATTGCAACATTTTAGAGGAGGCTTATGTTTCGCCATCCCCTTTGTAAAAACAATTGAAGAGAGGAGGCGAGGGAGAGAAAGACAATACAGTAAAGACCAAGAGGCCATCCAAGAACATTGTTGCAAAGTTTCCAGTTGGAAAAACGACCTAATGGGTAAGTTACATACATCTATAACTCCATAATGTTGTTGGCACTAAATATCAAAGCTTTTGTGATTGCTATTGAATGGAGCTTGAAATAATATATGTAGTGTTCTTGGCTTGAGAATTGGCTTGTGCATGTTCTGTCTAAGGAAGCGTATTTAGTCTTCAAGACGAAAGGATGTACTACATTTACGGTTATGAATGTTGTTGTTTTGTTTGGTGATCAAATATCATCAATCTAAAATCCAAGTGTATACATGAAGAAGCTTTGAAATGGCTTCAACACTATGAGGCCAATCTTGTCGATGGTGTCAAAGAGTTGCTCATGAGAATGTTACGGTTCTGACACTACTTCTAGATAGATGTGATTCTAATGGTCATGTTAGCTTTTTCCTGATTATGAATGGAATTCTATTTGCTGAATGGTTGTTCACGTTTGAGTTTTGGATACTAGTCGTTCATTGCATGAAGGGAACATTAAGGTTAATGCTATCATCTAAAAATACCTACTTTTGACTACAACTATCAAAGTTCTCAACCCTCAACGCTTGAACCAGAGCTTGCAGAGAGAGTTTATGCAAGAAGTATCTATTATGCGGTATGTTTGTCTTGCTATCCAGTTTGCTCTGAGTATACTAATGTTTCATCAATAATGATCATAATGGAGTGATTGTCTACAACACTTTTACAGTTTCATGTTTGGAAGACCATAATTCTGAGGGTTCAATTTTGGATTGGGAATGACCTTGTCTATAATGCCCTCTTCTTTAAAGCCATTTTGGTCATGTATGCATATCACTAAAGAAATGTTGTTAATGAGCTACGATGTTTTTTTATGCAGGAAGGTTAGGCACAAGAATGTAGTTCACTTGATTGGGGCTTGCACAAAGCCTCCTTGTCTTTGTATCAGTATAGGTATATTGCATGAGAATAGATTGCACATTCACTTCTGTGTAATCCTTCTCTAGTGCTTTGCTTTGGCTCATTGATTTGTGCAACATGATGATATGTGTAGAATACATGTCTAGAGGGAGTGTTTATGATTACCTGTACAAGCAAAAGTCTATTTTGAAATTACCAATGCTGTTGCAGGTGGCAATTGATGTTTCAAAAGGAATGGACTATCTCCACCAAAATCAAATCATACATAGAGATCTCAAGGCTGCTAATCTTCTTATGAACGAAAATGAGGTCAGCTCGAGTGTCCTCGGGCAATCAGAGAGACCTCATGAATATTTTCCTGTAGATTCTGAAGGCCTTTTCTAAGTCTTTTGTTTTGTTCGCGAGCTGAATTCCATATTGCGTGTAATGTACACTGAGGATTGTGTTGGTGATTGGAGTGGTTAGGTGGTAAAGGTTGTTGATTTCAGTGTTGCAAGAGTGTTAGCACAATTAGGTATCATGACAACAAACACAGGCACTAATTGGTGGATGGCTCCAGAGGTATGTTCCTAGCTTTGCAATGAAGGTCAAACACATGCTTCTCCAGAATCGTATGTTGAGATTTCGTCTTTGTAGGGTAAATTATAGTGTGAGACTACTTTTTAAAGCTTAGATCTCTTCGTTCTAACTCTTCTTAAATTACCGCCTATTTTTCCTCAATATTTCAAATAATCGATCACAAACCATAAGATTCCAAGGTAGATGTTTTCAGTTTTGGTAGATCATGCTTTGGGAGCTTCTCATTGGAAAGGTATGTAACCGTTTAGTGGACTTTTGTTTTTGTACAAGTTTATACCTAACTGGATGAGATCTACAATTATCCTGATCTTTTAGCTCGACATTTTTCAGGCTCTTTCTGGTCCTCATTAGTAAGACCTAGAAGAACTGTGGAACAAGTATGTGTGGTATTTTCCATGGTTTTCTTGATATCATGTCTGATGAGCATCATGATATAAAATCCTATTCACTGTAGAATCTCAAATGCTGTCACTTTCTTCCAGGTACCATATGCACATGTGACCCCTCTTCAAGCTACGGTGGGTGTGGTTCAAAAGGTAGGTCACTTTCACCTAATGGAGTTCTCATTCATAGGAAAGATGAGAAGCTGAAATTGCTTGTTGCTTTAAAAAGCCTTTATGCATATTCAGTACAATTAGTCAAAATTATGGGAGTGTTAGTAAGTCTTGAACCACGGTATTGACATGAATGGTTACCTTATTCTTTTTGAAGGGCTTGCGACCAAGCATTCCAAGTAATATCAACCCCAAATTGACGGTGCTATCGCAAAGGTGTTGGCATCCAAATCCAATAGACAGACCGAACTTCTCGAATATTACTATGTTGCTTCAAGAGATTTTGAAAGAAGTACAATATTTATGCTTTTGTGGAGTGAGGCTCTAAATCCCATTTATTTAAAATTCGTGTGTATTGCAAGGATGATTTCTGTGTACAACCATCTATTGCTCAGTTAGAAGATAGATTTTGGGGAGAATTTACAATTTGGCTTTAGTATTTATTTGAATCATTATTCCTTCCATGATAGTATTGTAGGCTTGTTCCTAGTCAATTTGTGACACTAACTGTTTCTTTTGGAAACTCTAGGGTGTCTATAATATATTGGTTTATGTAGCCACTCAAGCAGACACTTTGACAACACTTTCCAATAATGAATATGGAATATCCCTAGCATGAGTCTTGGTTTCTATGAAGAATCTTACATGGAGCTTCACATCAATGATGTACCAAAGAAACTACTATGAAAGGCAAAGTAAGTACCCTTTCATCAGAAGAGTGTTCCAACAAAAAGGTGGACTTTGTTTGAACCTGAATCCATTACTCTTTGACCTTGGATAATTCGCCGAAAGGTCCTAACCATAGCACCAACGATGATCATCTCCAATTCAAATGTATGACCATTCGTACTTTCTTTGTATAGAAGTCAGAGTACTATACACTATGTTAGAAATCTTACTGACTATGTGCTTTTTGCTTTTTGCTTTAGCTAATGCTTTTGCTTAAAATGATAATACACAATAAAAATTTGAGATTGTGTGAATCCCATGATGCTGCAGTATCTCATCAAAAGCTAATGGAAAAGTGCATAGATAACACAATTGCTCTGTCTTGGTGCTACACCATTTTTTTCTTCTTTTTATAGTCTACATTGAGTCCTCCAAGTTGCGGGTACACATGGTTGTATTTAGGATTATGATGGGCTTATCCATAGGAAGAACTCAACTATTTCCCAACACCAATATCGTGCATACAAATTATGCAAACTAGATTTTTGTAGACTTGGTCATTGTTGAGACAAGTTATCCTTTGAGGTTTTTTTGTAGTGCTTCTATGTTATCAAAACAAGTGTTGTCTATGAGTTGGTTTGCTCGTATAGAATGCCTAAGATTATAGTTAGAAAGTCTTTGAGGACAATACATACTTGAATCTAGAAATTGTCACCCTAGTCCTTGATCTAACAATACTTAGGGTTGCCAGTGTATCCCTTATGTGATTAACTGCACACCCTCAAGGGTTTCTCATAATGTAACTATGCTAATTGGGTTGAAGTTGGTGACATCACTAAATGCGCTGCAAATACTTGAGGATAGCCTCCAAGATAAGAAAGGTAAAGGACATTCTACATAACATTTGTGTAGGGTGTATGAGCTTTGGAACTGAGTAATTTTTGTTGAATTTGACTTAGAGATAGACCTTAGTTACTGAATGTCTTCTTTTTCACTCTAGCAATGTGAAGGATCTATCATGTCCTAAGTTCATGTGTTATTATTTCTTCTTTTTGTTAGTAGTTGATATTATCAATACTAGTGTTTTTGTTTATTCTTTTCCATTCCAGGCCTTGCAATTCAACACAATTTTTAAGATTGTTTTAATAAAAGTTTCAGAAGGCTTTTTTCTTTTTTCTATAACTGATCGGAGAGGAAAATAACACCACTCCTACAAGCTTCCCATGCTTTGTTTTTGGTAGTCTGCTTACATTTTTGGTAGTCTGTTTTTGGTAGGAATGCTTATTGATGCTCACATTCAAGTGGTCTGCATCAATGCCAGAAGATTATGGATGGTGCCTTCTTTGTCACTTCTTCAGTAGGATTTGCTATTAAAAGACATTTGCTGCACAATAAATGACAAGGTGCGTCTACCACATAGTCTTCTAGTTGTTGCTCATGAAGGTGTATTTGTGCAAGGATTAGTTGTACCAAGGCCTTCACATGGAGCACTGGAGCTCTAAGAATCAGTTGTACAAGCATGCCTCTTCATATATGAAGATTTGTTGACAATTTACAACCAATTTCATAGAAGCCAATATTGAAGAAGCACACAAATGACAGAACTCTTCTGTAAGAACAAATTTGTCCACAAGAGGTAACTTTTCAGCAAGCTTCCATCTTTGTCTTATATTAAAATGAAGTACACCTTCAATGAAAATGAAAAGAGGCATTCCATTGAAAATACTGACCAAAATATGACAAGTGTAGGTACTCCAAGTGACCTAATCAACTTCTACAAGTGCACTAGCTAGTCATTACTTGCTCACCTCTATTTAGCTTGGATAGTAGTATGCCTTCTTCTATGTCCTCTATTTTGCAACAAGATGCAATAAGAAAGCTTAGTATATACATTTTCATCTCCCACAATAATACTTCTCTCCAACCATGAAGATCAATAGCTATGCTCCCTTGTACGTCTACCTTTCTCCAGATTTGTTTCCTTGCTTGTTTGCACAATATTCTACATATGTTTTTTTTATCTATCTGCCTTTCTCCAAATATGTTCCCTTGCCTATTTGCTTGTCCCCATATATGTTTCCTTGCCTTTCTACATGTGTCCAAATTGTTGCATCTGTATGAAAGTTTGCAGTTGTTACTGTGGTCTGTTGAACACTGCTGGATTGTTTGATGTGCCAGTTGCAATGTTAAGAGGAGGATAACTGCCCATCTAAAATGGTGTATGGTAGTAACTTGACTACTACATGTTTGGTTGGAACATGAATGGATAATTTAGGTACGGAGTTTGTTGTTTCCCAAGCTTGGGAACCTTTAATGGAAGAGGTAACAAGCTAACATCTTCACCCTTTTTTTTAGCTCATCTTCTTGCAATTGCTCTTCTTTGATTTTCTTTACAGATTGGTGGAGGAAATCCACAATATGCTGATGTAAGTGAAACTTGTCCCCTACTCGCTTTGATAAGTGCATGTAACCTATCTCCATAGGCTACCACACTTTTAGCTGACCATTCTTCTTCATGTTTCCTCTTTGATTGCTGCAGAGTTTGCCTTGCTAGCTTGGCAACTTCTTTGTCTTTTATCTCTTTTGCTTTCTTGACTTTGTTAGCTTGCATCTCTAACCTTTTCTGCTCCTTCTCTTGAGCAGCTTCTTCTTTCCTTTTTGCAACTTGCTCCAAAGAGTGCAAGTACTCATCTTGGGTCATCCAAAGAGATTTGAAATAATCAATGAAGGGTTCAATATGTTCTGATGTTTTCTTCACTTTGGGCATTTGTGGCATTGGCACCTGAAAGAAATTTCCTCCACAAAGATTTGGCCCCTTTTCAACCTCAAGGTTCTCTTCATCCTCTTCACTTGTTCCAATTTTCTTGTTAGACCCTTCTTCAATTTCCACATAGTATTGGTTGCATTCAAGTAGCAAAGAAGTATCCTCATCTTGAATTTCTTGAATTTGCCATTCTTGTAGGCCTCCATTGTGAACTTCATGCTAGTCAACTGCAATGGTTGTCTCCTATGCACTTTGGTATTCTTCTTCACCATGTCTTTGATATACTAGACTTGGTCCAAACTTGTCTTCTATAGCCCTACCATTCAATGGATAAATACCTGTTGCTTGAAAACCTCTGATAATATTTTCTTTGCTCAAGGCTCTCTTTAGTCCATGAGATACCCAAGCTGCAAAGTCCTCCTTGGCTGGAGCCTTTCCAACATGCTCCAAAGTCCATTTATCCCTATATGCTCTAAAAGCAACTTTGAAGGGCTTGAAGCAAGTGACATCGAATGGTTGTAGTGCATGAGAGGTATGACTAGGGAATGTAAGTAGGTCCAACCCACTAAGCATTGTTGTTTTCACTACTTCTAAAGTCACATGAGAAGTGTGTCCATCTAGGATGAGAAGATGTCTTTTAGTTGGAGAAAGGTTGTCTTTTTTCTTAACATTTGTGATGAAGTGTTTGATCCATTCCTTGAACAAAAGGTGGGTCATCCAAGCTCTGGGCTGCATTGCCATGATAGCATCTTTCTCTCCAGTTTTGAACAGGTAATTATACTTCTTTTTCTTGCCCTTGAAGATTAAAAAGTTAGGAAGCTTATCCCCGTTAGCATTGATGTAAGCTAGAACAGACATCCATTCCCTCTAAGTTGGAACCACCTTGTGTACATTTCATATCCCTTTCTTTGCTAGTACATAACCTCCTCCATCTTTTCCCGCCTGAACACCTGATTCATCGCAGTTCCAAATTTGGTGTGGCCCATATCCATGTTTGTGGTACAGATTTGATAAATTTTGATAGAAAGACTTCACATTCTCTAGATTCAAAGCTTTGGCTCTACTCTGTTCTAATGCTTGTGGTTTTCTAAATGAGAGCTCTGGATGCCTATTGAGGAAGCACCTAACCCAACCTAATCTAGGAATACCATCCTTGAATGGTGTCACTCTTGTTTGAGTGAATTCAAGAACCTTAGCTCTAAGCTATCCCATATGGAGTGGATAACCTCAATTTTGCATGTCAAGTAAGTATTTGACCAAGGCCTCTTCTTCCTCATCATTTACAACACCTTTTTTCCCCCTTCTCCTTGTGGTAGTTGTTCCACATATGTATCCCCTTAAAGTAGTGCAAGGAATGCCATTATTCTTTGCAACTGTCCTCATTGGTATGCCATCATCTAACTGCTCTTGTGTCCAATTGCCATTTTTCCTTAACTTCCATAGGACAGGTTTTGGAATTGTAGGAGAAGGTGGCTGATTTACCTCAATTGGATTTGCATGATGGTGTGGTAGCTCTCCATCTTCACTGTGCTCCACATTTGAGTACTCTCCTCCTTGCTTTTGAAGTCGAGGTATGTATTCAGAATCTTGAAAGCTCACACTTGCACCTTCAACTCTGTAGATGTCAACATTGCTCGAAATGGTTGTACTTGAATGTGCTCTTTGTAATTGTGGTTGCAGAGCATGTTGGAGCAATTTATTACTTGATCGCCCAAGGACTCAGCGGCTCTTCTCAACTAGGTCGAGCTCCAAAGGATCACCCTTTGTTGATTTCATATCTTCTTGTTGATGTTGAAAGATACGTAGAATTTCTTCTTCAGCTGCATCCTCTTCTATCTTTGACCAATCAAAACCTTCAGGGATGTCATCATCAGACTCCTCCTCTTTCATATCAATAGATTCAACATAGTCTTCTTGACTTGATCCCCAACTGCGGGGGTTCCTATATTCACTATTGCCACTACTATCACTGTCTTCACTTCCGCCAAACTCTATACTTGATTCTTCCATTGCAACTCCAACAACTAATAGAATGGGGTTTCTCTATAGGGACCTTGTTCTGAAAAAGCAACACCTGACACCATATCCAGTAAGTATACACCTTTGCATCCTTTGGACTATGTATTTATGCAATCATGTTAACTATACTTTGAATTCAACACCTATGGATATTCTACAACTTTATTACACAATGAGCTCAACTATTTCAAAAAACTATTGCTTTTTACAAGGGTAATGTTGGAGACTTCATTTCTACTAAACTTCTATGAGATGTTTACTTCAAGTTCTAGCTCAATGTCTTCTAATTTTCTCTTCATACGTGAAGATTTTGCAGCTCAATACCAATTGAAAGAAATTATTTCATAAGAATTCAAAAAAAATCCTCAAGCTTTGAAATCTAACACATCAAGGAGGAAATACAAGTATTGTACTGTAATCTATTGTTCAATAGTTGTTGTAAGAAGTGTAAATCTCAATTTCGAAGTGCATTCTACCCACATACCTTCAATGCCTAGGAAGATGCTAGGTTTACAGACACTGAGAATTAGAAGTGCATAATGGATTGCCTTTGCCATCTTCCTTTCTTTCGCATTGCTTGCTAGTTTATAAATTGTAGTTCATTTGTAGGCAATTTTGATGGTTCTCATTATTCAAAGCTTAGGTATCTAACAAGCCTATAGAAGGCACAATAACTACCATGTCATGTGGCCTCTAAATTCTGTAAACTCATTGTGGGCTACTCAAGTTTCTAGAATTGATTATATTATTTTAGCATTAGATTGTGCTTAGTCCTAAATGTGTTCTTCATATTCTAAGTTTGGTCCGTAATTGTTTCAATTTAGTTTTATAGATTTTGTTGCCTCCATAATTAAGTTGTTCACCTGCCAAATTTCTATTAATATACAAAAATGCCCACATGTCAGTGCACTTTAAATGGACCGAAGATAATCATGTTACCATCCACACCCGACCTCAAAACCACAGTACTTTAAACTTTAATGTGCTCTTTTTGCATCATCAATCCATTCTTCATTTGTCAATGATTGATTTTTGGAATACTTCTTCTCCATTTATGACCTAATAATAGGGTCGATTTGAAGGAAACACTCGCTTTTAGAGCACACTACTATATACCAACAAGAATAGTATCATGCCACCCAAACGAACAAATTTGATAAGGACTAATTAATGGCCAATACTCTTTCAAATTAAAACAAGGCATCTACAAACACACCGATTTTACCAAAGGAGGACAACCTTGAAAATATCCACTAACTTAGTAGAAAACTATATCAGAATCAACAATTTAAAGTCAATTTGGACTCCCCATCTTTGCTGCAGCAACTAGAGCTCTCAGCTTTGTTAGTAGGGAAATCAATTGGCAAATTAATGTGCAAAGCTGCTTCACGCACTAATGAGCTTTTAATTCAATTCCCAGTCCAGTGCTGATGGGAAACTCAAAGCAGGGACTCGACTAACTTACAGTAATGATATTGCAAACGATAGTATCATAGTAAGCCTTCCACTTCGAAGATGGTGTTCATTGTCGAATGCAGGCGACTACTGGAGTGACGGATGTGGGCTAGTTTCTTGTATATTTTTGTATGATCTTTTCCTCAGTTAGGACATAGGGCCAGTTGTTTTTACGGGTATGGCATCAATAATTGGTGGACGGTGAACATTAATTACACAGACCGAGGGTTCCTGCACTGAAATGTACATGAGAAGTTGATTGATGCCATACTCGTACAGCACTAATGAGGACCTTGTCGTCTGCAAATAATGTCAACTTCATGAAATGGGAGTATTCCACAACTTTCGCACTTTCAGGGCACTCGGCTTGAAACATAATTTGAAAAACTGAGGAATTTGCAAATCATTTTTAGTAGAAGCCTGCATATTAGCTGGCCGTAGAAAGCTGGCTTATGATATCATACAGTATCATATCGTGTACATATTAGAGGTGCATGATAACCGCACTTCTAGAAAATCCTCTATGATAATTATTCTCATATCATAACATATATTTTCAATGTGCATTTTCAATCAATTATAAGCGTAGCTCTGACTTGAATTTTCTGATGAAGATCATGAATTAGCTGTGGCACAGAGGGTAAAATTCTAGTGCAGATTTTGGTGCAAATATTGTAATTTCGGTGCAAGACTAGTGTAAATTACGCACTTTTGTATACCTTGAGTGCATGATGATTCTTAGTATACCGTATTGAGCACTTGTCCGAATACAAATAGAAACCAGCACCTACATGTAGAATTGGTAGGTTGGGGCGTTCGCGGGGGAGGTAGTTTGCACGGGAGGTAGCCATTGCCACCGCATCTTCTAACCAGGTGAGATGTCGGTGATGATTTCCCTCCTGGATAAGCAGACAGGGATCTCCAGGGCAGTGCGAATGCCTTCAGTGCGGTGCCCGAGATCTCTTCAGAAACTGAAAAACAAGCCTTAGTTAGCATTGGTATTGAATTTCCCAATATTCAGCCTTCAACGTCATATTTGGACGTTTCACCAAAATGACGAATATTAAGTTCAGATCAACAACTTAGCATGTGGCGAGTTCTGTGAGTCAGTGGCAAAGCATATGTGGTACATTGTATTTTGGTACTTAAGTAGGGACTTAACTTGGTTACGGGCAGGGATCAGAGGGACAACGGGGACTTCCGACTTAATTTGGTAAAAGACAGGTCGAGTATTATGTTAAAACTTGTGATTGCAGGGGAAGTGCTGACTTAGTCGAATGCACGAAGATAAAGGCATATTCACTAATATGTCATTTTTCAAATCACCCGACATTGTGACATTTAAGTGCTAAGAGTTGAGTAAACGAAACTGTATTAAACAGAAAAATAGTGGTTGCAACTTGCGACATGCAATTGTGTCAACTTCCTTGAAAGTTTGCCATTTTAACAAACATTTAACACACATTGTTAAACATGAAGAACAGTTTTGTTTAATTGGCAGCATTCTATGGCTTTGCTATTTTTAGGAAGCGCCAGCCTGAAATATGAACCAATATCAGCCCTAACCTCTAGAGCTCCGTTCAGATGAATGTCGCCAATTTAGCGAAATTGACAAAGATGACCATATCGGTCTTTCTTTCTGCATATCTTAATTGCGATTCCCATTAATTATTAGATCGCTTAGAAATGTGATGTCTGAGCTCCCAGAGCTCTAAAAACAAAGGACCGAGCTCCGATCCAAACTCTACAAATTCGGCCCATCGAATTTAACTTTGTTACCGCAACCGGTAATCAGTTCCACGAACTGCGATAACGCCACTTGCGATGAGCCTCCTTTCGCAGCGGCCTTCATGGTGGCCATCTGCAAATTCCGAGCATTCCTCCGAATCTCCGACACCTCGAGATCCCCCGTTTCACTCACATCACCCATGATCCTGTTCACCTTGAGAGCGATTTCCTCTTTCAAAACAACTGCACTTCCATCTTCGGCAACGCTCTGTCGAAGCTCCAGCCCAACTTTCCAAACGCTCGTCACGTAATGCGAGTTCGTGTTCTGGTCGGAGAGTCGAGGCCACCCCAGCATCGGCACACCACTGGAAATGCTCTCGACGGTGGAGTTCCACCCGCAGTGTGTCAGAAATGCTCCCACGGCGGGATGCGACAGCACGGCAGTCTGAGGCGCCCACGGCACTAACAGCGAGCGATTCTTTGTCCGTTTCACGAACTCCGTGAACATGGTTGGACATTCTTCGTTCTGGGACATGTCTTCAATGAGATCCGGACGAATGACCCACAGAAACGCGGCGTTACTGGCCTCCAAACCAGCGAAAAATTCTCGCATCTGCTCCATGGAGACCGTGGCTATGCTTCCAAACGAAACAAAGAGCACTGATTTCGGTTTTCGGCCGTCGAGCCACGAGAGCGACACGGGATCTTCCTCCCACAACCCACTCCCAACTCCAGCCAAGGAAACCTCTTCCACGCCATTCACAGTTGTGGAGTCCAACACCAGCGGCCCAACGGCGAATATGTTCTCATTCATGGATCCCTTCATGGCGTTCAGCACCTCCCCCTCCAAGTCCGAGCTTGTGTTGTAGAGAACGCAAGCGCAGTCAGGAAGCGACGGATTGATATGCTCCTGAAAGAAGCGAATGAAGAAACTCTCAAGGTCGTGAGCGAGGATGAAAGTGGGGATATCCTCCACTCGCATCGTTGGAGAGCCACCAGGAAGACAAGTGAGCGGTGCCTTGCGAACGGCCGCTTCGGCGTCACTCTGCGGCAGTGCGAGCGTGAGCGTCTTCGTGTCCATAGTAGGGTTGGAGACCTCTGGAGGAGGTGGGATTGGGAGAATCCCTGTTGAAATGAATGTGTTCACGTTGTAGCAGCAGTGCGTGGCAATGGCGGAGGCTGTTACGAATACAACCTCGGGGATGGTGAATTTCTGGGCCGCGGGATGGACGGGGGTGAAAAGTATGTCGCGGATAACACAAGTGATTGGCGATTTCTTGAGGAGGTTGTGGAAGAGCTTTTCAAAGGCCGGACCCATTTCTAATGTGGCGGTGCTGAAGGCTGTTAAGTCGCGAAGGCGGGGATGATCCTCCGGAAGACCATCTGGAACCGCGACGAACTCAATTCCTTCGCTGCGCAATCATCAATTTCTTAGCTGCATTAGCAGGTTTCAGAAGGGCAAATTGGCATACAAATACACAGAGGACTAAATACCAGGACTGTATGTGTAGATCTGAGGTTCTGATATACATGCCAAACTCTTAAAAAATCTTGTAAGTACTGTTTAGATTATAACAACAGACTGACCAGTTGTTCTATCTGTCAAATAAGATGTTCATCAACACAACATTCTGATACAGACTACGAAAGCCCATTCGAAATTATCTTCTTGATCAATCGGGTGTATGAATTCATTGATCGATAAAGCAAACATCAAGGCAGTGATGGAGCTTGCTTACTCATCAGTCTGCGTGCCTGCGGCGCTGCGAGATTTCATGAAGCGTTCATGGACGTGTGTGGTGTTGACGAAGGTGATGCGGAAGCCATGGAATGCAACCAACTTCTTCGCCAGTTGCAAGCACGGCGTCACATGTCCTTGCGTAGGATATGGAATAATCACGGCGTGCAACTTTCCCCAATTCGCATTCCGAACCACCATCTTGACTGCCGCAGCTGGAATTCCGTAAGAAAGAGAATCGATCGACTAAGGAGAGACTGAAGCTTCTTCTCGAACTCCTAAGCTTGTAATTCAATTCACCTTCAGGAAGAGAAACTCAAAGCAACTAGAAGACTGGACTGACTGCAAACGAGAACTTGGTATGACTTCCACCCGGAACAGGGCTTCTTATAGTCGATGCAGGCTAGCTACTGTAGGATTGACAGAGGTGAACTACTATTTTAGAAAGAATTAATCATACTTTGTCATTTTGTCAGTTACTTTGATCTGTTGGCAGTTCGGCTGAAGGCAAGGCATGGAAACTGATTCACAGACCTCTTCTGTAGAAGTCGGGAAATGCGAAAGGGGCAGGCTGGGGAGGGCAGACGTACAGTACACTACAGTACACAAGAGTTGAAAACTGACCGGCTGTGGACTACTTCAATCTGTGGAGCCATCCATTGTCGACTACCTTACAGTCTTCTTACTCTCACTGCCTGAACACTGTACTAGCATAAATGGGGAAGAAAGGTGAACGAAATTGGGGATGTCAATTTCATTAATTAGGCGGAATTCCATTACTTCGGCACCTTTTTTGAATGCACATTTGAATCATGAATTCATATATACCATTCTTAGATACCATACCTTTAAGTTCATACATGTCACAATTTGGCACTGGAATTAATTGTGCCACTTTAATAAAATTGACATCAATTCTAGTCAAATGACATAGGAGAATCTTTAAGAAATGGAATGATTCGTAATGGATGGACATTCTAGCTTAGCAATGCACACCAATGTGGATGAAAATAATGCAATTTGCATATTAATTTGCACATCTATTAGCACAACAAATTAACTTGTCAAAATAGGATATGCAATAGTACCAATCTAAGGGAATTTGATAAACCCTCAATAAAGAAAGGTGTTGGCAAAATTCATTGAATATGTGTCATTACCAAAATCTAGAACTTTGTGTGCTCATTTTATTTCTTTTCAATATGTGATGTACTAAATTTATGGATGACCCTACTATGATTTATTGATGCTCCTCTTAGATGTGCTCTACAAGCAATGATCTCTTCTAGGGAAGGGCTAGCATGCTAGCATAGAATCTATAAGTCCATCGGCATAGAAATCTATATTATAGACACATTCTATTAATGGTTATAGATGTCTATATTATAGGGACCTAAGTTGTAGACTCTTTCCATGTTATAGCGTACCTATGTTATAGGTACATATGTTATAAATGCCTTCAAATGATTGTAGGTACATAACTCCAATTAGATTCAAGGCTCGTAGGTTCACATCTTTGTGCTCATGAGCTATATCATTGCCTCTTCTGTAGAGCATCTTTCTAAGAAACAAATGATATTCTTTCATCAATCCAAATTCCAATCAATTTTGCTTAATTACACTATAAGAGGTGATTGTGGGTGTCGATATGTATCTTAAAGGTTGTGATGAATGTAAAATAATTGTTCTTACTGAAAAGTGAATACAAATAAGCATCAACTTTGAAATTTCATTTAATCAATAAGGTGGCTACACCTAATTGTCACCTATTTCTAAAACCAACCCACAAATTTTTACTTTAAATATACAACTTCCATTCATTAAATCTTAAGATTAATTTGGGATACTATCATATCTTATCAACGCTTAGGAAATTCATAGTTTATTCATACAATGTCCCAAAGTTTTATGCTAAGAGAATGAGTGTAGAATCCTCTATGAAGTCTAAGTAGATCTAATAAAAACTTTAACAATTTAATAATAGGAACTTGAATAGGAAAATAATAAAATAACAAAAATAAATCTTTTTTTTTGCAAAATAGATTTAGATCTTCATAGATTTTTTTATTTTCATTCCTATAGAATTGGTAATGTAAAAAAGGTCAAGCACGCTTATTAAGAGGGAAACAAGAACATTTTCCTAAAATAACAATGTATACTTGGATTTATTTTGGAGCTCATCTTTTATAATTTCTATTTAAAAATGGTGTATTGGATATTCAGGTATTAGAGTTTAGATTTCTTGCTACAATCTTACTATGATAATTGACATTTATCTATCCTATTTTTGAAGTATTAGCTATTTGATTTCCCCTTCCTCAAATGTATGTTACATGCAATAAGATTGATACTATGAATTATAGCTCTAGTTGAATGTCACAATTTTGGAGTTTTTTTAATAAACAAAACCATATGGTATATTGTACCTTACTAGCAACTTTAGTAGAAAATAAGAATAATACTTCTTACCTAATTTTTAAAGAAATTATCCCCATATCTTGCCTAATATTTGGAAATTGTAGTTGATGGAGGAAATTATGATATCCTTCTTTGGAACATGTGCTAATCATATTTGACAATTTTATCTCAATATCCTATGATTGTATTCTATAAACAAATAACGTCTTGTCTTCTTGGAAATTATTGAATGAAGTTTTCAAACCTTGTCAAATGCCTATGCCTTGTCTAGTTTTGAATGGTTATCTAAATAGCATAAATTAAATTTGAGTCTTCTCTAACCTTTTTGTTAGACTTTAATTAAATATTAGACACTTGAGAATCAAAGCTACTAGTAAAATGCAATATCTTTCTACACAGTATCATTCCAATTCACAAGTGTATCAATAAGATAGTAAGGTCTAAACTCCCTCCAATCTAAGAAAAAAAATTATTGTTGTTTGAATTCCACCATTTCAAATTTTTAGCCTGTAAATGGTCCTAAAGTCAAAATTCCTTTTGCAAAATAGTAAAATGCCAATTTGGGCTTGCTTATGCACTATATTAGGGATTTATGCCCACTATGAAATTAAAGGTATCAAAAGTGAAATAATTAATTTAGGAATTATTGGAATAAATTTATGAATTAATCAATGTATAACTTCTATAAGATCTTGAAGGAAGTTATTCACATATTTGGTCACATAGGGAAAAATTTGGTCGCCCATCCTAGCTGAATTTTTGTCTCAATATGCTAGTTACTTGCTTGTGTTCATTTATGTACTCACCTACCTAGCTAAGACCAAATATACAACAAAGGTGTATCAACTAGTGAGATGCTAGAGCAAGCCCTCATTGTCCTTAAAAAATAAATAGGCACAACACACATATGAATATGTTTATTCTAAATCAAGCAATCAAAGTTATGCTAAACTAGTAGAAAATGGTCTTTGGGTAAGAAGGAATGGTGCTAGCACATGGTGCCCAAGGCCCATATTTGTTGGCACTAGTTTGGCTCTAATGTGGGCCTTAGGCACCATACTTTTGGGTGATTGCAAGAAAGACCGGTCCTATTTTAGGTCACATTTGGAGTGACGGAGTTGTCGTCAGCCATAACTTTTGGAGCATCAAGTTGATGTACTTGAAATTTTTTGTTGTAGACAACAAACTTGGTAGGAATTAGATTCCTTGTTATTTTTAAATTCAAATAATTTTTTATAATTAAATTTCAATTTATCTAATTTGTCACAGTTTTCAATTTAGGTTCTTTTAGTACTCATGACTATCCAATATTAGTAATGTAGGCTTGAAATTTTTGTGGGCTATTCCCACACTAGACAAGCATGTGCCTACTAAAGGGCACTGAAAAAAATACTATTTTTTGTCTTCCACATGTATGTGAATAGGGATCCCTTGTGCATGTCATTTTGGACATTGAAGATGGTTACTCTTTCATTCTTTTGGTGAAATCTCTTCATCATGAAATTCCTTCAAATTCCATTTTTTTTCTTCTCTAAAAATTCTTTTACCTATTTTTTACAAATTAAATGTCAAAGTGTCTATTTTCCGCAAAAATTGTGTCACTTTATTTTGTAAACAACTTTTGACTCACATCATTCTTTCTTGCAATAACCCTTTGGCATTAAGTTTTAGTGCCCAAAGACTACCATTTTACTAGTGCTTGGAATAACTTTGATCCAAATCAAACATTTCATAATGTTACATAGATTTCCACCTATACAAGAAAGTTTGCACATTGCCAAGGGTAACATATGTTGATCCCTTTAGGCTTAAAGAATAGGAGACTTAATAAATATGAAGTTAAAGACTTTTCTCATATGCTAAGTAAGTCTACCTTAGAAATTGGCAATAAATACTTGTATTATTTTGTTGTCACACATTATGAATTGAATAGATTTTGGATTATGACTTCTTGGTATTATTTGATGGAATATATACTAAAGGTGAGCATGGCCTAAGCAAGCCTCAATAGAAGTGTGATTACTTCCACTCTTGTTGGTGTAGATATCATTCCTACAATTTTTCTCATTTTTATTCATCCAACTTTATTTTTTACATATTTATGAATATTTAATGCTAAAAAATATATACAAATGATGTGAATTTTTGAAATTTCAATGCACCAAATTCAAATCAAATTCTTGCAACTTGTTTGTGTATTGTCAAGGGGAATTTTGAACTTTAGAGTATATGGTTTAGTTCTTTATAAATTGAACATAAGATGAAAATACAATAACATAGTGACTAGTAAGGCAATAAATGGTTAGATAGTCTCCAAATGGTTGAATAGATTCCAATACCGGCCTTGATTACTGATATTTGTCTATTCTTCAATCTCCCCATCACCCCCTATGTATAATTCACATGAAAGTACAATGTACCACTACCCCGAAACTTTCACATCAACTTCTTCAAAAGATGTAACAAAGATTTGTAATTAGATCAAGAATAGTATATAACTTTTGCTATAGTCATGGTTTTTATGTATTTCTTCTTAACCAAGGTAATTCTAAACCTATTCCCAAAAATCCATCCATATCTCATGTTTCTATTTCCTAAAATTCCTTTCTAATTATCTAGTTATATTTTGGCCTCACATACACAAAAGACCTTTTATCCAAATGATCTAAAAAAACTCCAATAAGTCAACTAGCTAGTTGAAAATGTACATACCACATTTCAAGTCTATCTAAGCTATGCTCCTATGGTAATGCATGCATGTTTTTCCTTGGCAATCTTTCCTTATTGTCATTGTCTCATACCCATTAAAGAAATTTTCAACCCTTTGGAGGGCCATTTGATTGCATCCAAATGGAGAAAAAATCAGTCCAAATCTTATCACATAGAATCCTACTAGTTTGTGTCAACTTGTGTTCATTGTCAGATTGGCAATTAGTTTTATTTATGTTTAATGTATTATAGAATAATTTAATTTTTTCTTTTTCTTTTTGCACATTTGGCCAAAAGTTAAACGACCCTACACAAGGCCCAAATTTTTTCTAATGTCTAGTTGTAAATTTTTAAATAAATATTACATCAATAAACAAATGATATTGGAACTTTGTAGAAGACATCTAGTCAAAGACATGTCTGTACAAAAATTCAATTATAACTCTCAAAGTGGTTGAGATCTAGTCCTTTAAGGTTGATGCCCTTGAACATTAAGGTTCTTCAACATCTTATACTTTAGGTCTCCATTTTTCTTTGTTCAATAAGAAGTTATTTTCAAACTTTATGTACATATAGGTGAACTCTTTACAAATATTGACTACATGTCTTAACTCAATGATATACTTCAATTGATCATAGTACTTGAGTTCAAAAACAAGATCAATAATGTTTTTTTTCCAATAAAACCAAATGAAGAGAGCAATTGAAATTTTATTTTCTTGACCAAGTATGAATTTGTCATGAATTTTTGAAGCATACTGTCCAATTGGTCCCAAATAGTCTCTAGACTACCCCCAAACCACCAAAAAGTACGTATACCCATAATGGTCATCTTACTACTTGAAATAGTCACAATATTTCCTAATATGGCTACAACATTTCCTAACATGGCCACAATATGAAGGAATACAAAAATCACTTCTTCAAAGGAATTTACACTCAAAAAGTAGAAGTTTCTAAAGTAGTTACTAATAACTCCATCACCATCACCCAAGGCATTTGATTTTGGCCACTAACCAACCTAATGAAGTCCTAATCTCATATATTAGAAAATTCTTTCACGTGTTGGTGTAAGAATGTACTATATCATTTCCTAGATATTTGCATTGGATAGTTTGCCTGTCATAGGATGGTTTTCCTTATGTCTTTTTTTTTCACTCTTGTTATACTTTTTTCAACATTCTTTCCAACACATCAAGTTTCACATTCTTTTCAACACCTAAAGACTAAAGAGACAGAAAAACAAGAGTTTTTCCAACATTTTTGCTTGAAACTTCAGTTTCAAACTATTGTCACCGAGAGTGTTGAAAATAACATCCGCTTTCGGGATAGTGCGATAAGATTACTTACCGCTGACCAGGGGTCAGGGGCTCTGTCCGATGACGTAAGCATGCTGAGCTAACGGTGAGGTCAGGAATGATGACGTCATGGATATCTGAGGAGGCTGACGAGGGGCAGTGACGCTGCTGGAATGTCAGGGTCAGGTCATTTTCAAAGCTGCATCAAAGCCCAGGTCGAATTAAGTTCTGTTGGCGTCATTTTCAGTACGAACCTCACCTCATGGGGAATTGTTTTTAACATCACATGATGCCGTGCTGAAATTAAGGGCCTCTTCACACTATGGCCGTCCAAGTCGAGAGGCCGTGGGATTGAGTGGCCAAACTTTGGTGAGAGTCCAAGAAAATGAGCAATAAATAGGCCAAAAAAACTAGGAATTGGAGCCTTCCGTCGGCCATAGTGTGAAGCCTCCAAAGACCAAGGTCCAAAGTCCAAGCCCAAAGTCCAAACCTATTCCATTTTTTCGACTTCTATCCTTTCTCTCCACATTAATCCATCCAATTTCTGAAATTTTCAATGAATTATCACCCATGTGACAATTTTTTCAAGCAAAAGGTTAAAAACCATGAGAAAGGAGTCAAAAATGGCCTTCGAAAAATAATTACAGCACATGCTCTCATCATTAAACAAGGAATATGAAGGATATAAATGGAATAAAAAGGTGGCATTAAACATTGAAGGGAAGTAGGTTCATAGAATGCAAAGACTCCCCATTGTAATGGTGGAGACTAGGGTTCAAACCCCAATGGGGACACAAATAAACAAATAAGGGCATCCTACCTATTTCTACAAAAACAATCCGATCTAATGGCTGAGATTTTGTCAGCTTTTGAAAAAAACTTGACAGACTCTCGATTAGAGTTTGGGTCGGCCAAAAACAGAGACCCAAACTCTAATCGAGAGTCTGTCGCCATGTAGGCATTTGGTTGCCACATAGGTAGACAAGTGGGCGACGAACTTTGGATTGTGCCTCCTTGTGTGAAGGCTCAAGAGGCCGAACTCTTGGGTTTTTGCAATCTCATTGGTTGAAATCGACAGACTCTCAACCTTATGTTGTAGTGTGAAGTGGCCCTAAGGTGGGTTATTTTTTTGCTATTGTGCCTACACTAAATAGTGAAATTAGGTTGCCTTAACAATTAGGTTGCCTTACCCCAAGAAAGTTACTTTACAAGCCATCAAAGTCAACAAATAATTCTAAAATATTTCCATTTGTACACATGGAAGTTTATGAGTCCCACATACAACAATATGAAATTCAAAAGTAGTTCATTCTCGTAGGGTAACTGCAAATATTTATTTGGTGTCAAATGACGAGAAATTAGTGAGGGGCAACCTAATTTCACTATACATTGTAGTTACTTACTATTGGAGGCTGGGGTGGATTGACCCCTCACCCATCCCCAAGGAAAACCCTTGAATTTAAAAAAAATTCATGCATGATAAAGTTTGTAAAATTTGAATTCATACATACTTGCAATCAGAGGGTCCAAATTAGCAAGGAAAGGTACTGAAGATAAAATAATGAAATACAAAATAGAGGTTCTTTTTTTTACATGCACCTCTAGAATGACTTGGGGGAATGAGTGAGGGGATCAATCCACCCCGTCTCTATTAGACTGGTCAAATTTTCATATGTTCTAGTTGGCAAGTGAAAAGAGGTTCCATCACATCAGAGAATATGACATTTGAATATTGTATGCAAAAGTTATTAAGGGTCAAAGTATTTTTTGAATAGAGTTTTTTGTAATTGTTTCTTCTACAAAGTTACATATGGTAGAACCATCCATTACGAACCACTTAACCCCTCAAGGCCTAAGTAGTTTTTGTACTTTTTCACAAGTTCAAACTTTGATTAATAGTATGCATTACACACCAAGCTTATTAGATGATGTCAATTGTACTTTTGAACTTCTCTATTCAATATGAACATCATAATGTCAAATTCACTTAGATATTCTTCTTAGAATGTAGGGTTATGAAGTTATAACTTTGACCTATTGAATAGGTGAAAGGCCCAAAATAGGTTCTTTGGGCCTTGAGGGGTTAAGCATTCTATACATGATCTGTTGCAATAGAAAACAACGTAAGTTTTCTACCCCATAGAAAGACAAAAATGATAGGCTTTGCCAATTTTTTGTTATTTTTTTTCCTTAAATTCAAATTACTATAAATTTTGAAAGCCAAAAGTAGACTTGCATTCACAACCAATTTATAGAGTCCTCCATGACTGCTCATTGTGAGAATACATCTTGCTAACTTGAGCACTTAAAATCAAGGACATTTGTCATGACACTTCCATACCTATAGTACTAGGCCAAAACTGAAGAAAATTTATTCAAGAACCAAGAAGTGATGGCCCAAAAGTTGGCATATTCATTACCATCATATACAAAAATCAACAACTACTAATCTATGAACAAGTTTGTTGAAGTTGTTAAACTACTCTACAACTCAATATGTGACCAATAATGTAATACATGCCACAATTTTGAATAGCTCGTATTGTAATTTATGTAGTACTTGGCAATTATGTTTTGCTATTGAGATTACTCCAAGCTGTCGAATTCTAAACCTTATTACAACCATCCCAAAAACTAATTATTGAAATCAATCTCAACTTTTGTTAAAATTTAATTACCTTGCTAGTTGTCAATGTGGTCTTGGTGCATAATGGGTGGTTATAGCTTATTGGTTTTGGAGATGTTCATCAAGTGATGATCATAGCAGTTTTGGTTCATTGGTTCATTTTTGCGCGCTTGCCTTGATGGGAAGTGTAAAAGGCAAATTCACACTTGGTACGGTGGAAGTGCCTAATTCTGTCAATATAAGCAATTTAACATAGTTGGAGCACTAGAAGAAAATTGCCTTGTAGTTACGTTGAGCTAGTTGATTAGTTTTGTCAATTTTGACAAAAAAAAGAAAATCTACGTTCACAAAAACGTAGTTTTCAAAAACAATAGATTTTTCAAATATGACATATAATTTCTATCAATTTTCAAAGTGGAAGCTCCCTAGACCACAAAAAAATCATATACAGGTGGACTTGAAATCGAAATCTAACAATAAGGGGACAATTTAATGACATTATAGAGGGACACTTTAATGGAAGGTTAGGGATACTTGAAGGGAATTCTATTGTGCATGAATGGGAACAAGGATGTTTCTACCTTAGAAGACAATAAGTCTTGCAAGCTTTTAAAGATGAGAATTAGGGCCTCATCTCTTTTAAATGTTTAGGGGAATCCAAATACTCTTCCTTTAACCCTAATTGTGACCCATTTGCTTACAATTTTTTGCCAAAAATTCAACCTATGATAGAATCACCCATTACCAACTAGGCCCCCATGGCCAATCTATAGATACTAGAAAATTCAATAGAGACTATGACTGATTTTTAACTAGCAAGTCTTGATTTTTGATAGTCTTCTAACCATCACTGTCATGACACATGTGCTTGGTTTTGAGAGCCAAAGTAAGGTAAACTAGTCTATAACAAGTATAATGACTAGTTTGCCTTGTTGACATTTTTGAAAAAATTTAATTTTTTTTCTATATAAAGACAAACATGAGAATGAAAAGAACAATTGAAATATTTTTTTTTATAATATATGAATTTGTTACGAATTTTTGAAGTGTGTAGCTTAGTTAGCCCAAAACAATATCTAGACTACCCACAAACCATCAAAAAGTGCACCCATGGTGATCATCAGACCACCTAAAGCAATAACAATATTTTATAACACAAGTATGATATAAAAGAGGAAAAAAGTTAGTTCTTGTAATGAATTTACACTAGAAAGGAGGAAGTTCCTAAAATAGTCACTAATAACTCCATCACCATCACTCAAAACATCGATTTTGATCATTAACCTACCTAATGAAGTCCTAATCTCATTTACAAGATAAAGTTTTCCATGAATTGATGGAAGATTGTAATGGGTGTTTTTGTAGGTGTCTACATTAGAGGGTTGGCATGTCATGGGTTGGTTTACCTTAGTCTTTGAATGAAATAGTTACAGAAGACTCTATGTGTTGGGGATGGATTCAGATCAACTTTTCACTTCCAAAATTCATAGTAATTTCAATTCAAGGCAAAAATTTACCCCCAAAAAATTCAATCCCCATGATTTCTATCTTTCTACAAGGAAGAAAATTTACATTACCTTCTATTGCTCCAGATCATTCACATAATACTTAAGTAGTTGGTAATGGGTGGTTCTACCATATACTTGGTGCATCTTGAAAATGCCTTGAATAGGGAATTGAGGTCCAAATTTTAAGCCCCAATCTCAAGGTGCGTCTACTTGGCTTTTCAATTTAATTTGTCAAAATTAATTAACTTCTGTTGTAGACAATACCTAGTTTAAAAGGAAGCTAGCTAGCAACTAGCTGGACACTGAGCTTGGTTGTGAATTCTTGAATGGTCACACTCAATAATTATATAGGAACAAAAACTAATTAATAAGTGGTACCATCAATTGCACTACCCTCTGAAAAGACGAACACACCTACCTTCCCCCAAGTTCAAAAAATTCCCCACCATCGATGAGTTTATAAAAAAAATAGGACACCTTCCATTGCCGTCGATTGAATATGGATATTGAATATTGAATACAAAAACTGAAATATGGATATGACACAAAATATGGGATATGAATGTATGGTAAAGATATATGGAATACTGAACATAGATATGGAAATATGACATACATATGAAAATCACATAATCCCATATTGATTGCTAGAGGGATTGTTTGGAAAAAATACAAGTAAGGGGGTGGGAGTTAGGTGGAAAAAATAATTAATCTAAAAATAAATCAAATTGTATACCCATGAGTGACTAAACTATTTGTTCAAAAGATGTTTGCTACCAATCTGAATGTGAGGTTGAGAAATCAATTTCATTATAATGTCAAATATTCACTACATTGTTACTTTTTTTTCTAGCCTAGAACATGAGGTGAAGGCATCCATTATGAACCGGGACCCCATCGGCAATTAATAGGGTGTCTCAAATTCAAGAGAGGTTGTGACTCATTTCTATTTATAAAAAAATGACACATCCTTCAACTTGCGTGCCATGGTATGTCTTGGTACCAAAGTGGCATGACATTGCATGCCCCTCACCGTGAGTGACTCTAAGTGAGCGATTTTGGAAGACTCATGTAGACATTGGACATAGGTCCAAATCAACCTGTTGGCTTTCAAAATTCATGATAATTTCAAGTTCAAATGATAAAATTACCAAAGTTTTTGCAATCCCCATAATTTCTATCACTGCACTTCTACAAATATTTGCATCGCCTTGCATAACTCTAGATCATGTCTAGAATTGCGTACGATATTTGATCGGTTATGGGTGCCTTTTTGCCTTAAAAATAAGGTAAACCTGCCTATGACAAGCAAACCATCCATGACATGCACCTAGGAAATGACCCATTAGAATCTTATATCAACCCATGACAGACTTTCTCTAATAAATAAGATTAGGGCTATATTAAGTTGGTTAGTGACTAAAATCAATGGCTTGGGTGATGGTGATGGAGTTATTAGTGCCTATCTTAGGAACTTCTAGCTTTTTAGTGTAAATTCATCAAAGCAAGTGATTTTTTTAATTCTTTATATTCTAGCCATGTTAGGAAATATTGTACCCATGTTAGGAAATATTTTGACTACTTTAGGTGGTAGGATGGCCATCATGCATACACTTTTTGTTGGTTTTGGGATAGTCTACAAACTCTTTTGGGCCAATTGGTACTCACACTTCAAAAATTCATAAGAAATTCATACTTTGTCAGAAAAATAAAATTTCAATTACTCTCTTCTTTTTCAGAGTTGTCTTTGTATAGAACAAATTGTGTTTTTTTTTGCTAATTGTAACAAGGCAAAACACTCATTTTGCCTATCACACGCAGGTTTAAGGGAGGCAACCCCTTTCCCATCACACACCCATTTCCACCACATGGACTACAGTTCTTCTTGATTAGGTAGTCAGGAGTGGTGATTAATTGTGGCACAATTCAAAATGTAGTTGTAGCACATTATGATTGGCTACAGGATTGTCAATATTGCAACCAACCTGTGGTCGATTTTGCAACCAGCCCTTGGTTGGAAATATAGAAATCTATATGATCAATATGGGTCGAACAGAATCTTAAGCTAAAAAATTCATAGTAATTAAATTTTGAGAAATAAAATTCTGAAAAAATATAAAATCCTTCCCAACTCTATTTTTGTACACAGAAAAATTTCCTCACTCAAGAATCCCAAACTCCATATGTGCGTAATTGCTTAAGTGGTTGCAAATGGGGGGTATGCCTTACCTTATATGCAATACTGGTAGTCTGTCTTAATTTGTGCAGTAGAATGTCACAGTCTTGGCCCAATGAATGGTCCCAATAACTTAACTTACAGAGAAATTCTCAGTTGAACACTGAAGTTTGTCACATCATGTCAGAAAAAAGTGGACCAAAATGGGCAGATGGAACATGGGAAACTCTGAGCGGAACAAGGAAAAAGGCGTGTACTAACCAGATTGAAGAGAAATATTATTGTTGTCCCAGTGGAAGCCAATAGATGTCCATGTTGCGTAAATTATGAGTACAACTCTATTTAAGCCACAACGTCCCACCTTAGGGCCACTAACCCTTGACCCTTAACCCCTCACCGCCGTAGGGGACGAAAAGTGTCCTCAGGTCAAATTCAAAGTCCTGTAACTTTTGCATTAGATGTCCGAATCCAATAAAACTTGTTGGAAAGGTTGCGCTCTTTCTTCTAGTTTGAGTGGTATAATTTTTAGATCATTAAAAGATGTACTGAATTTTTGAAAGCCAATCGAAGTTCACAAGTTCAATTCAAGTTCACCAAACTGCATTTGATGGCTGCAACTTCGGGGGCTTGTATCTCCTTCATCCAATGTTTGTTTTCAATAAAATCTGTTGGGTTGTGTTCCCCTTGAAGTCTAGTTATTGTGGTAGAATTTTCATGCTAATCCAAGTTGTTTTGAATGTTTGGGAGTAATCGGAAGTTCAAAATCCCGACATTTTTGAATTAGAGTGAACTTTGGCGGCTTATTTCTTCTTCATACAATGTTTGTTTCCAATACATTTTTTTGGAAAAGTTGTGCATACTTGTCTAGTTTGTGTGTACAAAATTTCATATCCACCTAAGAAGTTATGAGTGACTGAGAAGCATTTTAGTAGGAGGAGGTTCAATTTTTGATGTGTTTTTTGCAACTTTTCTTGCTATTTTTTGACATTTCAAAGCCATTCTGCAAACACAATGCATCAATTAAATGATATTTTTTTCATCAATGTGCTTGTATGCTGATTTTGAATCACTTATTAGTTTAAAGTTTCTTCATTTGAGTAGATTTAGAAACCGAATTTCACCTCCAAATGTGTTTCTGGGAAAATTTCAGCATCCTTTTTCAACACTAAAACATTATAATCTTTCAATCTATGCAGTCAAATGACACCAAATTTGTTGCAAGCCATCTACAACAAGTTCACTACAAGATCGTATGGTTGAGATCTCTATAACTTATTAAAATTTATATTTATAACATTTCAAAAGGAATGCTGTTTTTGGAGCCGTTTGAGCTTTCGGCGGTGAGGGGTTAAGGGATGAACTGGTGACTGCACAAATCACTACTTTTGGAACCGTATGACATCATCTACTTTAATAAAGCCAAAAATATTCAAAGGAGGTTAAACTATAGTGCAAGATTTCTCTTCTTTGCACAAGATTTTGAAGATGAACAATTACACTTCTATCCTATGTAGAAAGATTCTTTGTCACCCATCAGACACTAAACATTGGTGTCGATGTTTAAGGATTAAAGTTCCTTTAGTATGTTTTCACCAAAAATGCAGGCTCTGAAATTGGCATTCTTAGTGCATGTACCAAACTTTAGAAAATAAATAAATTTTGGATACATGCAACTATAGGGATTCGTAGTATGTGGGTTTGAGAAGAGGTATAAAAAAATTTCAAAAATTTCCACCAAGTAGATTGCAAGATATTAATGTTTGAATTGATAGAAATCCTTTTTTGGCCTTGCAAAAAATAAGATAGGTACACTTTACAAGGTCACATTTGTATGAAAAAATGTCCATGTTGGTGGTGCTTCCTTGGATTCATTCTTCTATACAACTTGGCTACATGCTTGAAAAGGTTTAGATCATTTGGAATTAATATAAAACATATAAAAAAACAATAGTAAGCAGAAAGAACTAGAGAATGATTGGAAATCAATTTCAAATATTTTGTTTTTGAAGAAAAATATTTTTGTTTGATTTGCTTGGCCTAAGAAAAAACCCTACATATCGTACAATAACTTTTAAACCATGTAGTCAAAAGTTGTCATGTCCCTATCTCCTTGGGGTGCATGAAGTGCCTTAGTGAGCAAAGGGACCTTGGAGGTGACTTCTCAAGCCTTGCAATAAGCTAAGAAAAGAGATATGTGAGACTTTCGAGCAAACAGGGCACAATAACTCGTTGGTTAAGAAGAGCATAGTAGCATGTTATACATGCTTGGAAATCTCTTAAGAATACGCTTCTAATTGTTCAAAGAACATGTGATTTAGACTAGTAGGCTAGAAGTTATGGCCGTTCAAAGTTGGAGGTGTCCCGGTGGCGCCAGGACACTCAAAGGCTAGGTGTGAGGGGTTCCTAAAGAATCCCTCTACAAAGTATGGCATATAACATATCATTGGAAAGCTATAAATACAATCAATCTAAAATGCCAAGCATTACAAGGTTCTAAGATATGAGCCAAAAGTTATGGTCAAGAGAAGGGCCATGGTGAAGGTGTGACGTCACTCCCGATGAACCCGAATCTTTGGAAGGTTATAACTTTGTGAGAACTTATTCAAATGGGACAAGTGAATAGTCTATTTGCATCTACTAACTGTGTAGATATTGAAAATAGTCTCACATGTGGGATTTGGATCCATGACTACAAAGTTACGCCGTTTAGAAGTTCGGGAGTTCAAACGGAGTTGAAACTTGGGGATTTCGGTTGGAAATGAGTGGTCTTCCAAAACCCAAAGGGGGTTTGGGAAGTCCCTTTGATCTACAAGGAGGGGGGGGGGGGCTACCAAATGCCATAGATTCATGGGTGGTGATATAACTTCACCATCGGCTTCAAGGCTCCATGGGACACTTCTGTGTGTCTCAAGGCATCGGTTTGTTGGAGTTCAGCTTCTTGCGAGGCCCTTGGCAATGTGTCCCGAGTTGTGAGTCTCGATTAGTGTTAGTGTGAAAGTAACAAGTACACAACAGAACTAGGATGGAGTAGGGTGACAACCAAGGGTGGTTAGGACCGTGGTGAGTAGTGCCACCAAGAGTTCTAGCATAGTAAGATGGAAATTCCGCACCATGTCATCAAGTGCCATGCCAAGTGCCATGAGTGGAGTGCGTGTTAGTAGTCTTGAGGACTGAGACTTAGCAATGTCAGTTGAAAATGAGAACTAATGCTGTGAGTGCGTAGCATGTGTAGCGTTAATTAGTTGGGCCGAAGTGATACTGGAATTGGAGCATGGAGAGCCCTAAAAGCTAAGAAGGGATCTTGAAGACTGTTTTGAGTTGTAAGGTGTTAGTAGGGTCGTGACAAAAGTTATGGAAAATGTTTGGCTTTAAAGAAAAAACTTGTCTACATAATGTGTGAAAATTTCAAAGAAAATCAAAGAAAATTATTGTTCATAGTGAGCTGCCTAAAATTGATATGCTTGCCAAAATTTGTAGTTTGTTTCTTTAGGGATTAACCCCTAAAGCACCATAAGGCCACTAGATCGCTTTTACAACTACATTTGTATATAATTTTAACTTTAAACTTCACTAATAGTCCATGAACAACAAAGAGATCCTAGATGATTCAAAATGATTTGAAATAAGTCATGATGATATGTACCCATGGGAAAAAAATGAGAGATTTTGGATCACTTATGAGCATTTTGATTTCGACATTCCAATTTCAATGTAAATACAAAGTTCTGCTTAGTTGGACATCTTTCATTAATCTTGTCTATGGTGGCATTTTCTGAAAAATTGTGTGATTTTATAGATGTTTCTTTCATAAGAAAGCCACATAAGTCTTCTTTCATTTCAATGATGGTGATGGTCAAAATCATTCCACACACTCTGGAGGAAGTCTGCTTTTTACAAGAGCTAGTCAAGAAAAGAAGAACTATGCTCAAACACCCCCGGTCTTTCAGGGGTTAAAAAACTGAAGACAAATTCAAGCATACGAGAAGTCTGCCGATACTGCTGAAGTTGTCGACCCTGAAGTGGCGCATTGCCATTGGATTTGCTCACGAGAATCACGTGCGTACCCTTCTGCTGTCCTCTGCAAGCCGCAGAGCCTTCAGATCTTGCATCGGACAAGTCCTTTTACTATAGATCCTGCGAAGTGGGTTACGTCCCGTAACCTGCTCGACCGGTTCCGTAGTTCGGGGACTACAATCCATGTTCGGCAGCATATTTCTTTGACAGTTTTTAGTTTTCAGTTTCCTTTGGGATTTATTTCAATTACAGTCCTCAGGGAACAAATTGGGGATACATCGATTGATAGTTGGTTTTAGTTTGGTTGATTCCAGAGAGGCTCACGATGAAGTCCGAGGTTGCTAGCAGAAAGTTGCACGCCGTGCTTATCCCGTTCCCTGCGCAAGGCCATGTCACTCCGTTCTTGCAGCTGGCGAAGAAGTTGGTTGCAGTCCATGGCTTCCGCATCACCTTCGTCAACACCACCCACATCCATGACCGCTTCATGAAATCTAGAAGCTCCTCAGCCACGCACCCAGATCAGTAAGCAAGCTTACATCCTCGATGAATTCCTTAATCAGTGTCTTTCAAATCTGCTTTCGACAAGCTAGCTTGTTTATTGAGCCACACGTAAGGACACATCAAAAACTGCGGCTGTACTAGTTCTTATCCTGTATGTTCCAGATGTTTGTATACAATCAGACTAGAATCGAAATCGTGCACGTCCCAGGTCAATAAATTACAGTCCCTCTTAGGACAGGATCGATCTACGTACTTTTCTCTTTTGAATTTGCTATTCGAAGTGTTGTTCATTGATTAGGTCCCGAGTGACTGTTTATTTTATCAATATGCTGCTGTAAATTTCAATCTTGTATGCTGAAATTGAAGTGTGCACTTGCTGTGCAGCGAAGGTATTGAGTTCGTCACGGTGTCAGATGGGCTTCCAGACGATCATCCCCGCCTACGGGACCTCACGCCCTACCTCAAAGCCACATTGGAAATGGGTTCCGTCTTCCAAGAGCTCTTCCCCAATCTGCTCCAGAAAACTTCCATCACCTGCGTCATCCGGGACAGAATATTTGTTTCAGTGCACCGCATCGCAAGAAGCTTGGACATCCCCGTGGTGGCATTCGGGACCTTTTCCGCCATTTCCACACACTGCTGCTACAACCTGAATGCATTCATTGCAGAAGGGTTTCTCCCGATCCCAGCTCCTCCAGACGCATCTACTCCGACTATAAATGCAGTGACGCTCACGCTGGCACTGCCGCAGAGTGACTCCGAAGCGGCAGCTCGCTCCGCCCGGCTCACTTGCCTTCCTGGTGGTGCTCCTACCATGAGAGTGGAGGATATCCCAACTTACTTACTCACACACGACCTTGAGAGTTTCTTCATTCGCCTCCATTTGGAGCATCAGAATCCTCTGTTTCCAGATTGCGATTGCATTCTTCTCAACACATTCTCTGATTTGGAGGGCGACGTCCTGAACGCCATGAGAGGGTCCATGAATGAGAATATTTTCGCCGTTGGGCCGCTGGTGTTGGACGCCGCAGCTGTCGATGGCGTGGAAGAGGTTTCCTTGGCTGGAGTTGGGAGTGGGTTGTGGGAAGAGGATCCCCTGTCGCTCTCTTGGCTTGACAGACAGAAACCGAAATCGGTGTTGTTCGTTTCGTTCGGGAGCATTGCCACAGTCTCCATGGAGCAGATGCGAGAATTCGCGGCTGGTTTAGAGTCAAGCAACGTCGCGTTCCTGTGGGTCATTCGGCCGGATCTCATTGACGACACGTCCCAGAACAAAGAATGTCAAACTCTGTTCACGGAGTTTGTGAAACGGACGCAGAATCGAGCGCTTCTGGTGCCGTGGGCGCCTCAGACTGCCGTGCTATCGCATCCGGCCGTCGGAGCATTTCTGACGCACTGCGGGTGGAACTCCACCATCGAGAGCATCTGCAGTGGCGTGCCGATGCTGGGGTGGCCTCGCTTCGCCGACCAGAACACGAACTTGCACTACGTGACGAGCGTTTGGAAAGTTGGGATGGAGCTTCGACAGAGTACTGCGGAAGATGGAAGTGCAGTTGTTTTGAAAGAGGAAATTTCTGACAAGGTGAAGAAGATCATGGGCGGGAGTGAGACAGAGGATCTAGAGGTGTCAGAGATTCGGAGGAATGCTTGGAATTGGCAGATGGCCGCCAGGAAGGCCGTTTCGAAAGGAGGCTCATCGCAAGTGGCGTTGTCGCAGTTCGTGGAACTGATTACCAGCTTGAGGATCAAATATGACTCTAAATCGTAGATTTTGGAGTCTCAAATTTTCTTAACATGCATTTTGTATTGACTTGAAATGTTTTTTTGGCGTTCTGAAGTTGATCATTGCAACATGCTACGAGTGTTACCTGGATTTCCTGATTGTGAGGTATTGCTAAGGTAAGTGATTCTGAGGAAAGTTACTTAGCTAAGCATTCGTCCTTCTGCTATGCTCGTGACGCTGACGCTGTGATATACCTTAGGACTAATCTTTCAGACCTTAAAAACCAAAGGACTGATAACAAGGCTAGCTCGTACTCAGGATTTGAAATGCTCAATTCATTGTAAGGAATGAGGTTTGGGACTTCTCAGTTGTAATCACAGGTCCTGCTAATAATTAATCGCAATAACAAGGTGCCCAGAAAGATATATCAGTATGGTCATCTTTGTCAATTTTGCTAATTAAACTGGCAAGATTCTGGGCGCCAAAATTGCGACTCATTCATCAGCACAAAGCTGTAAAAGCTAGGGCCGATACAAATTAAGTTTCAGGCTGCGCGCTTTGTGAAAATATCAAAGCGATGGATCCGACAATATAACAAAATTGCGATATTTCAAGGAAATTGCACTTTAAAATTCAGATGCCTGTCGGGACCTCTATTCTCTAATTTAAAGTCTTGTTTTTTTGAACTCTGAGAACTGAAATGTCACAATTTTCGGCTTTTTTGAAAACGGCAGTGTAGTCATTTGACCTTATATGCATTCGACTAAGACTGAGAGCACTTCACCAGCAATCCCAAGTTTTAACCCTTGGAGGACATTGCAAGCCCAACGGGTACTATGAAATTCAAAACTTGAATTTTCACATAGTTCTTGATTTTAAATAATTTAAAGCTCATTTAAGAAAATGTAGGTCTAATAATCTACTTTATACTCCAATTTATTTTTTTTCAAATTTATTTAAAGTTGTAATTTTTGTAACACTATGAAGATAGCATCTTGAAAACTCAAAATACAATACTTTTGAACTTTTCATTTATCAAATTTCTCTTGACTCGTGTGAGCTCAATATGTAAACCAACAACACCATGATGTTTGTTGCTGTTATTTCCATTTTAAGTCAAAAATTCATACTATTTTAATCATTTTGTAATTACTATGATTTTACAAAGAATTTTCTTTATAAAATCATAAAAATTTCAATATGATGTTTTGAATTGTGAAAAAATGAGATTAAATCTTAGGCAAATATTACTACTTGTGAAAAATATCAAAATTTTGAAATGTATGTTTTAATGTAAAAATCTATAGAAGTTTGACCAAACCTGAACATGAAATGTCTTGTCTAAGGGTTAACAAAATACTCAACCTTCCTTTTACAAATTAAATCAAAATCACTGTTCTTTGGAATTCATTGTACAAGTGCTTCTCATCCCTACCAGTAACAAGGTTAAGTTCTGAGTCAAGTACAAAGAGACAACATTTGCATGACACATACTTTACAATTGCCTTACAAAATTGGCCACAAGCTATGTTGTTGATGTGAACCTCACATTCATTATGTTGGTGAAATTTCCAACTTGGACTTATAAGACTGGAAATTGGGAATTTCAAAATTCATGCCTTGTAAGGTAGGGTTTTTTGGTGACTAAATTGAAGGCATGTGACCATTGTAATTGACCCTTGAAAATGGGGTCCCTACTCAACCACAAAATAGGTGCAACCCTTAAACTACTAAACCTAAAGACATGTAGAATGGATTTCATATTGTAGCAACCCCCCGTCCCCCGCTCAAAAGGTTTGTGGTAACCTATCCTTCTTGCCCCATGCACAATAGAGTTAAACATACTGTGGCAGGAAACTAGTCTTTTAGTGCAAGCTAATTTTGAAATATGGTCTCGACAATAAATACACCACTTGGTGTTGAGTTAAGCACTAAACTCAAGATTCTCATCCACAATTACAATCCCTTTTTCCACATGTTGCATGCTTGTGAGTGGAAGCCAAACCAAGGATGAAACTCAAAATAGCTCCATTTTGGACCAAAAAGAGTTTGATCCCTAGCTCTTTATTTTTTGCTATTCTAAGTGAAAGAAACCTCAGTTTCCTCCCACTTTACGATTAACTCTATTATATCAGAGTTGACTTCTTACCCCATCCTCCATGCACAATATAAATATGCACAATATATGATACTTGCAACCCGGGGCTTCTACAGAAAGTGGTATGCAAGACAATCAGTTTCCAAGCCCAAACTCATGTTTCTTCAAATTGGCGCCATCCCGATACTAACCAAGACTTGGGACCCGGGCCCTATCTAAACAAAGCTCTAAAAACTACGAAAATACTGAAAGCATAAACTGAGCCGAGCGTCCTGAAAGGTGCCAAAGTTATGGAATCCTCCAATCAAACAAAATCGACATTATTGACAGACAACGAGGCCCTTGTTAGTGCAGTACGAGTATGTCATCAATCAACTTCTCATTTACATTCCAAAGCAGAAACCCTCTGTCTAATTAATCAATGTTCACCGTCCACCAGTTAAAGGATGCCATACCCGCAACAACGCTGGTCGTAATGAAGAAAACATCATAACAAATTATACAAAAAACGAGCCCTGCCACCTCTGTCACTCGATCAGTATCCAGCAGTTGATTATAAAACACCGTCCATGTTAGAGGTGGAAGTAGTATCAGCTGCAACTAGTTCAGTCCTCTGCAGTGAGTTTCCTTTCAGCTCTGGACTATGATTAGTTTGAATTACAGGACGAGAAGCAGCTTGCTCATTTACCGATTCTTTTTCCTTCTCCAGCTGCTGTTGCAAGGATGGGGAGTCGGAATGGGAATTGGTAGAAGTTGCACGCCGTGATCATTCCGTATCCTGCGCAAGGCCATGTGACGCCGTGCTTGCAACTGGCGAAGAAGTTGGTTGCAGTCCATGGCTTCCGCATCACCTTCGTGAACACCACCCACGTCCATGACCGCTTCATGAAGTCTCGCAGCGTCACAATCACCCAACCTGATCAGTAAGCAATTTCCATCACCGCCTTGATGAAAAGCTTATTCAATTTTAAGCACGCGTTCGACAAGCTAGTTTCTAATTGGCTTTCATAATGACGTCAATATGTGTTGATTTGAGGCTATTAGAGAAAGTCACATATATTCCAGTAACTGTACGTCTTGCAGGAGATGAACTCGTCGCTAGTGACCTTATTGCATTTCTGAAGTGGAAGAAAAGGTTCATTGAATTTGCAGTTATCAGAGATTTTGTCTGAGATTGGTGCAGCTGCGCAAAATTGTTGTACTCTAGATATCAGTGAGGACTTGTATTGATAGAAAGAACTGCTTATCACGAGGCTGATTTTTGGCACTTGAAATTAGTAATTTAATGAATGTATGTCCATACCGTCAGGTTGACCAATCAATGACAGGCAGATCCGTCCATGTTCTATTGGCTTCGAGTGTGAACGCTGTAACTCACAGTGTTGCGTTTGATACGAGCCCTGTGATGAGTCACGAAAAACACATTCGGAAGCTCTGGATCCAAATATAAAACCTTAGGACATAATGATCCTAGTATTTAGAGCTCTGTGCAGTTGAATGTGAATACATATGGAGCTCTGAACCCTGCTAATTTTTCCCCCCAAATGGATCATCGTGCAGCGAAGGTATTGAGTTCGTGTCGGTGTCAGATGGGCTTCCCGAAGATCACCCGCGCCTTCGCGACCTAACCGCCTTCAGCAAAGCCACATTAGAAATGGGCCCGACCTTCGAAGAGCTCTTCCACAACCTCCTCAAGAAATCACCAATCACATGCGTCATCCGCGACATTCTTTTCCCCTCAGTAGCTCAAGCAGCCCAGAAATTCACCATCCCCGTGGTGGTATTCGCGACAGCCTCCGCCATTGCCACGCACTGCTGCTACAACGTGAACACATTCATTTCAACAGGGATTCTCCCGATCCCAGCTCCTCCAGAGGTCTCCAACCCTTCCATGAACATGAAGACGCTCACGCTCGCAATGCCGCAGACTGACGCCGAAGCGGCCGTTCGCAAGGCGCCTCTCACTTGTCTTCCTGGTGGCTCTCTCACCATGAGAGTGGAGGATATCCCCACTAGCATCCTCGCTCACGACCTTGAGAATTTCTTCATTTGCTTCTTTCTGGAGCATATCAATCCACCGCTTCATGACTCCGCTTGCGTTCTCTACAACACAAGCTCGGACTTGGAGGGGGAGGTGCTGAACGCCATGCAGGGATCCATGAATGAGAACATATTTGCCGTTGGGCCGCTGGTGTTGGATCGACACCGCAACAGTCGACGGCGTGGAAGAGGTTTCCTTGGCTGGCGTTGGGAGTGCGTTGTGGGAAGAAGATCCCGTGTCGCTCTCGTGGCTCGACGGACAAAAGCCGAATTCAGTGCTCTTCGTTTCGTTCGGGAGCATCGCCACGGTCTCCATGGAGCAGATGCGAGAGTTTTGTGCTGGTTTAGAGTCCAGCAACGCGGCGTTTCTGTGGACGATCAGGTCGGATGTCATTGACAACATGTCCCAGGACTAAGATTGTCAAACTATGTTCACGGAGTTCGTGAAACGGGCGCAGAATCGAGCGCTTCTGGTGCCGTGGGCGCCGCAGACTGCATGCAGTGCTGTCGCATCCCGCCGTCGGAGCATTTCTGACACACTCCGGGTGGAACTCCACCATTGAGAGCATTTCCAGTGGCGTGCCGATGTTAGGGTGGCCGCAATTCTTTGACCAGAACACGAACTCGCATTACGTGACGAGCGTTTGGAAGGTTGGACTGGAGCTTCGAGTGAGCATTGCGGAAGATGGAAGCGCCATGGTCTAGAGGGAGGAAATCGCTCACAAGGTGAAGAAGATCTTGACTACCAGTGAGACAGAGGATCTAGAGGTGTCGGTGACTCGGAGGAATTCTTCGACTTTGCAGATGGCTGCAAGGAAGTCTGTTTCTAATGGAGGCTCGTCGCAAGCAGCATTGCCGCAGTTCGTGGAACTGATCACCTGCTGCAGGACCGAAGATGGGGTCTAATTACAGTAATTCGTAGATTTTGGGTCGGAGTTACATATTTGGTGGACATGCATGTTCTATACATGTAATTAAATGTTTTGGGGGACCTGAACAGTGGGTTTTTTTGGCCATCTGTTAGTTTGTTGGCTTCACTGTAGAGGCCAAAATTTGGAGGGAGAGCAACAGAGAGGTTAGAATCTGTCAGATCGAGCGAAATTTCGCTCAAAATAAAAACACTGGACCTGAAGCCTCTGATCATTTTCAATCCCAATTTCTAGAGATTTGAATGTCTTTAATTTGGAGCTTTAAAACAAATTTTGATCTAACAAATATTACCATAAAAGTTTCACCGAAAAATATGATCCACAGAGCAAAAAATCCCAATTCCTTAACCTCTGTTGCTCCCTCCCTACAAATGATTTTTTTATTGGGAATTCCTCCTCTTTGAACCCCTATGGGATTTTTGGAACTACTTGCAGCTAGGGTGAATTTCATTAAAATGGAGGTATTATTCTGCCATTTTGGACATATACCATGGCATTTGAAGGACTGTCGTGCAATTTCTAACATATTCTGTGCCATTTTACTATAATATTGCCATATTAATGAAATTCACTATAGCTGCTCTCTGAGTTTTTAAAGACATCTTTCCACATTGTGTTGATGTAACAATTTCTATTTTAAGTTTCTAACTTCTAAATTAGTTCTTCATGAAATTGCAAGTAAGGAAAACAAATGCCGAGTCTATTTCTGGTATGTGAACCACCCAACTAAGAGGTGAAATTTTCAAGTTTCTGTCTTCTTACAAATATATTTTGTGAATAACAATCATAAATATAATTCTTCTCTTCCAACCTTGGGTCCTTTTCTTTATGTCCTTATATGTCTTTGTTCCATGCCTAGTTGCTTTCTATTTTTATATTAAAATATAAAATTACATTAGCAAAATATACAAATATTATTCACTTGGTTTTTAGCAATTGTTATCTTATCTTATCTTGAAAATGTATGCCACTATTGTCCTCATTACAATTGATCCTCAATATTAATTGAACATTAGAGGGGGATTGTATGAACTTGGAAATGTGTGATACATCTTCAAGTTCTTTGTTGCATTGATTCACATTTAAAAAATATTAGAAGAACATTTGGTTGAATAGAGGGGTTTAGATAATGCATTGTTATATCCCTTGTAATGAAGTGTTGTATGTATAAAACATCAATGGTGTCAAAATCGGAATAGAAGTTTCAATTAACATTAGCATTTGAATCAAATGAAGAAGATTTTTCCCTCTTGCTTGTATAGCATTGTAAACCATGATCATGGGAGAAAACTATACTTTTGCATTTTGTAGTACCATTGCAATCAAAAGCTAGTATAAAGTAGGTTGAATGTAATTTGTCAAACTAAATGAAGTCTCTAAATTAAAGGAGAAAATGATGTGCTTCAATGTTCAAGGACTTGTAGTAAAAATTAGGAAAATAAAAGTGCATGATAGTACATGTACAAATGTTGATTACTTGGTTACTTATACTAACTAATATGATGAAAGTTTGAGGAGACATAATTACATAGCTATAGGAAGTAATAACTAGAAAAACAAGTAATTCAATTTATTCACTCTAGCAAATTAGTAGGAATGATGTAAGTTTGACCGTCTCAATATACTCAAAAAGGTCTAAGATGTGTCTTTGGGATGACATTAAAATACTAGGTAGAAAAATATAATTAGTAGAGATCTCATTAATGGGGGAGGACCTTGTTTAGAGAAGGAATAGAGAGTGACTATTTGGGGGACAACAAGGAACCTTTACAAAATATGCCATTGAAACACCAAGAGAGTTGAACTCCTCTTGAAAAAATAATCTATGTTGAACATTGCTACATTTATGGTATGGTAGAACCACCCATTCTTGACCAAACCCCCATAGGCAATTTGTAGGTACTAGGAAATTCAACAGAGACTAACTAATTTCTAACCATCAATTCTTGGTTTCTAACCATCTTCTAACCATCAATGTCATGACATGTTTCCTCGTTTTGAGAGCCAAAGTAGTCTTTGAATGAGCACTTATGGAAGACTCTATGCATTGGATATGGGTCCATATCAATTTTTGATTTCCAAAACTCATAGTAATTTTAATTCATGGCAGAAAATTACCAAAAAAAATTGCAATCCTTGTGATTTCCATCTTTCTTCATGCTAGGAAATTTACATTACCTTGTATGGTCCCCCAAATGCATGGAATTGCTTAAAAGTGGTTGAGTATGGGTGGTTCTACTATAACTGCCAATTGTGATATTTAGCAAAGCAAGGCAACCCTGAAAGTATCCACTAGCAAAAAACTATATCCATATCAACATTTTATGTGAATTTGGACTCATTACTTACGATGAATCCCTCTACACTGAATAGGGGTATTAAGAAGACCAAAAAATTAAAGGGACTGATTGTAGAAAACTATAGATGTTTGAAACATGATGTACATCCTTGGGACACTTCAATAACTATTGATGTACAAGAAACGTAGATATTTATATAGTGTGAAATGTCAATTAATTAGTATGGGTCTCCTTAATACCCCTATTCAGTGTAGAATATGCATAGAAAGTTCTCTAGGGCAGTGCAAGTGCCTCCGGTGTGACGCTTGAGATCAGTTTAGTAACTAAAAACCCAACTTTTTGTTCTCACTAATTTTGAAATTCCTAACATTTCAACCTTAAACATCACATGCGGAAATTTAAACAAAAATGTGGACGAAAATGAGGTTCACATCAACAACAACTATTACGAATTCCCCATACGTATATTTTTAAACCGTGACCATAAAAGTGACATCTAGGACAGGTATACATTTCAGACCTTGCAGTCTATACCAAAAAAGTGCCAAAGTTGGGAATGGCGCCATTGTAACGGAATCCCGGTACGTACATAAACAATGGATTCAAAACGAGTTCAGGACAGTGATTTTGGCTTCATTTGTAAGATCCAGGTCAAGTATTATGTTAAGACTTGGGATTGCTGGTGAAGTGCTGGCTTAGTCAAATGCATTTCAGGTCATTTTGACTAAAGAGCCATTCTTCAAAAACGCCAAACATTGTGACCTTTCAGTGCTCAGAGTTAAGAAAACTAAGAGCTCACTGTACAAATCAGAGAATAGAAGATGCGACAGGCATCTGAAAAAGTGCCAATTCCTTAAAATTTAGCCACAGTTTTAACAAACGTAATCTTCAACTTTGTCAAACTGGTGGAATTCCTTAGCTTTGGCATTTTTCAGGAAGCGTGGCCGCAAACTTAAACGTTTATCAGCCCTAGCTTTAAGAACTTCATGCAGATGAATGTCACAAATTTTGGCGCCCTGAATCTCTAACAATTGGGATGGTATCGATCAGAGACTCCAGGCGGGAATCTGAAAATTGAAGTGTGAATTTCTAGAAATTTCGCCATTTTAATAACGAATATGACAATCTGACCGTTTCATGGGACACCCGTGCTGTTAGCAGGGATACATTTGTGAGTCTTGTGACTGAACATGTATATTTCGAAAAGTCGATCCCCAGTACCAGCTGGTAGCTAAGACGTGTCATTAAAACATTATTTTCAAGGAGGTCCTTCACAAACAGGTGAAATTGGACCTGCTGCTTATGCCAGAAATTCCGAATACTTTCGTGGTCAATGTCAGAGTCTCAGCATCATGAGCGTAGCAGAAGAACACTTAGCTGAGTACCTTTCTTCGGAATCCTTACCTTAGTAATACCTCAGCATCAGGAAATCTAGGTAACACTGATAACATAACGCAATGATCGACTTTAGACTGCCAAAAAAACATTTAATTAGGAAATTTATGTCTAGGAATTATGTTAAATAATCTACGAGTTGGAACCATCTGTGGTCCTCAAGCTGGTGATCAGTTCCACGGACTCCGCCAGGGCCTCTTGCGAAGAGCCTCCTCTCGCAACGACCTTCATGGCGGCCACCTGCAAATTCTGAGCATTCCTTTGAATCTCCGACACCTCTAGATCCTCTGTCTCATTGACGTTGCCCATGATCTTCTTCACCTTGTGAGCGATTTCCTCCTTCAAAACAACTGCACTTCCATCTTTGGCAATTAATGCTCCGTCGAAGCTCCAGCCCAGCTTTCCAAACGCTTGTTACATAATTCGAGTTCGTGTTCTGATCGAAGAATCGCGGCCACCCCCAACATTGGCACGCCAGTGGAGATACTCTCGAAGGTGGAGTTCCAACCGCTATGCGTCAGAAAAGCTGCCACGGCGGGATGCGACAGAACGGCAGTCTGCGCGATTCTTCGTCCGTTTCATAAACTCCGTGAACATGGTTTGCATTGATGTTCTTCGTTCTCAGAGATTTCTTCAATGAGATCCTGCCGAATGACCCACAGAAAAGCAGCGGCAAATTCTACAACTTGGAGACCGCCACCATGCTCCCGAACGAAACGAACACCGGTTTTCGTCCGTCGAGCCACGAGAGCGACACGAAATCCTCTTCCCATAACCCTAAACCAACTCCAACCAAGGAAACTTCTTCCACAACATTCACAGCAACAGCGTCCGATACCAGCGGCCCAACTGCGAATACCTTCTCATTCATGGACACCATCATGGCGTTCAGCACCTCGCCTTCCAAGTCGGAAGTTGTGTTCTAGAGAACGCAAGCGGAGTCGCGAAGAAGCGGGTTCATATGCTCCAGAAAGAAGCGAAGGAAAAAAATCCTCAAGGTCGGGTCTGAGTAAGGAATGGGGGATATCCGCCACTCGTCGCGAGCTCTTCGCGAAGAAGCCGGGAAGGCAAGTGAGCGGCTCGTCGCGAGCTGCCGCGTCTGCGGCACTCTACGTCAGTGCAAGCGAGAGGGATGCATCTGGTGGAGGTGAGATTGGGAGGATGCCTGGTGCAATGAATGTATTCAAGTTGAAGCACCAGTGTGTGGAAATGGCGGAGGCTGTCGTGAATGCCATCAGGGGAATGTCGATTTTGTGTGCAGTGTGAGCTGCTGAGGTACAGATTAATATGTCGCAAATGACGCAGGTGATTGGAGATTTCTTGAGAAGATTGAGGAGAAGCTCTTCAAATGCCGGACCCACTGCTAATGTGGCGGTGCGGAGGTCGCGAAGGCGTGAGTGATCTTCTGGGAGCCCAGCTGATACCGAGATGAACTCAATACCTTCGCTGCACGTCAGTTTCTTGGGTAAATTAGCATATGTCAGAGCGCCATATATAGTTACATTCAACCGCCAGATCGAGATCCAAATACTAGAGCCGATTACGATAAGTTTTATATTTGAATCCAGAACTTCCGAGAGTGTATTTCCTGGCTCATCACAGGGCTCGTATCAAACGCAACGCTATGAGGTACGGAATACAACTTTCACCCTTGTAGCCAATAAAACATGGAAGCATCTGCATCGATTGGTCAGCTGGCATTATGAACATATTCATTCAATTACTACTACCAGTATTCCAAGTGGCAAAAATTTCCATTATAAGCAGTTCTTTCTTTCAAAAGGAGTTCTGTGAAAGCCAAAAGAGGCAGTTCGAAAGGAATTCTGACTGGTATAGATTATATATGTGTACAGCTGCAGCAACCTCAGCCAAAATCACTGAAAAACTACAAATTCAATGAACTATTTCCTCTACTTCATATATATCAGAAAAACTTACACTAACTAGCGAGTTCATTTCCTGCACGATATTGACTGGAAAGTAACCTAGTGACGGTTTCTGATAGTCTCAAATCAATATGCAGATCAATTCCTTAAGTTAGGTTGTTTGTTTGTTTTGTTTGATACATTCAAATCTCCCGGACCGTGTATCCCCGTCCGCGTGCTTGGTATCGTCGGAAAGCCATCGGCGAGGAGGTGAAGTGGCGTTTGGATCTACGATGTGAAAGTTATTGAATTTCAAAGTTTTTATGAAAAAAAAAATCAGAAAAATACTTTTAGTTTTATTTTGACTGTGGCAACGGCACAGGGCACACTAGTTTGACATTATAGAAGCTTAACAGAAACTAGCTTTTCGAACCGATGCATGAATTAATTGATGAAGCTAATTATCAACGCAGTGAGGGAGCTTGCTTACTAATCAGGCTGCGTGCCTGCGGTGTTCCGAGATTTCATGAAGCGATCATGGACGTGGGTGGTGTTGACGAAGGTAATGCGAAAGCCATGGAATGCAACCAACTTCTTCGCCAGTTGTATGCACGGCGTCACATGGTCATGTGGTGGTCGATGTCACCGAGGTTGCTGAGATCCTGAAAGATCGTCCCCGTTGGTTCCTAGATTGTCGCCACATGGAAGTTCTTGGCGCGCTTCCAATAGGAAATGGAGGCACCATAGAGCTTTTGTACACCGTCCCAGGTACATGATCGAACCAGTCGTAATTTTTTCTTTCAATTACCTATCTATTTACATTGAACACTAATGACTTGCAGATATCTAAAGACTAAAGCATCTAATTAATTGGTCTAATTATCTGAAGGATATGAACTTGTCAGTTTCTACAGGTTAGACAGCTGGAAGTCGGTCTCGTCTAATTGCACCAGAATGATGATCTATGAGCGAACTTGATACGTAATTCATTTTGTGGCATATAAACGCGCGCTCCTAAAACTTTAGCTCCTGCAACGAGATTTCTGCACGCTTATCTGGTTTCCATCAAAAACAGCGAGCAGGATGTACAACTTAACCTGCTGCGACTCTCGCCAGGGGTGTTTCTCAAGTGCAATCTTTTAGTAGTTAAACAACAGAAATTCCCCAGAGCACTCCTTTTCTTTCTCAATTTGGCCTTGGAGACTCTGAGAAATTGTTTTGTGGATGCTTTCTGACTATGAAAATGGAAAACAAGCTCTGACAGTAAGGTGTGGCACGATCTTATTTGCAGATCGTGAAAATTCTGAGTAATAATGTTCTCTAGGAATCGACTAAATTGTTCATGTCGTGAAGTATGGTCGACGTTGAAGTTATCTCGACGCACTTGGGCTGCAGCAGATTAGCATATGTAGTATGGAAATAAGTGTAGATGTAGTGTTAGTGATTTTGAAACTTTCCTACTACCTTTGGTATTGGCTGTAAGTATTTGTAATGAAAAAAAAGCTAGGATTTGTACACAAGTCTCAAATTCTCTTGACTAAAAATCATGGATATTCAACACATGAAAGTGGCCAATTTTCATTCAGAGAAAATAACTCATGTGTTGAAAGCATGGAACTTTCATGTCAAAAGAACGTTTTTTAGAGCTCTCCTATTGATTTTCATGACGGGAAAGTTTCCATATTTCATGAGAAGAAACTCCACTTTCATGACATGAATATGACATGAGAAATGGGATTTTTCATGGCATCTCCCCATGAAAAAAAACATTTTTCATGTGTCAGATCCTCGTTAACAATAACCCAGAACATCAAACAAACTCAAATGTAAAAGCTTCCCACCATATCTAAGTGATTGTTGTTCAATCCCCACCCTTTCCTGAAGTTTTAGTGATTGCAGATGAGAAACGATGGTTGCCTTGGTAGCACGTGTAAAGACGAGAAGGTGTTCTTCTACAAGGGTTGCTCAATCCAGCCCACATTGCAAAGCAGATGTTCCTCATCATTGCACGGCTCATTGACAATCGCTGAGAGTCTGTAGTGAAGGATTACTCTGAGGATCTCACGGACAGGGTGCGCGACGCTGGCAATCGTACTCAAAGCATTGATTTCGTACGCAGACCCTCCAGGGAAAGGGATAAACCAGTCGGGAAACAATTGTACGTAGGTTTATCTCATATATACATACCTGTCCACCACGGCTTTGTTATCTCCTCTGACGTTAAGATTTTCCATAGTCTCTCTCCTGCAAAGATTTCGATTACACTACAGGTCCACACACACACACATCTCAAGAAATCGGCGACAAGGTGCACGAATCCACATCCGCATGGTGGATGAGCTTCCGGGAAGGCAAGTGAGCGGCGCCGCTCGAGCGGTCGCGTCGGCGTCACTCGGTGGCAGTGAAAGCGGTGAGATTGGGAGCGAGGATGCCTGTTGCAATGAATGTGTTCACGTTGGAGCAGCAGGATGTAGAAATGGCTGAGGCCGTCGCGAATACCACCACGGGGATAGTGAATTTCTGGACTGGTTGGGCAACTGAGGGGAAAAGAATGTCGCGGATGACGCAGGTGATTGGTGATTTCTAGAGGAGGTTAAGAAAAAGCTATTCAATTCAAAGACGAGGTCCATATCTAATGTGGCCTTGCAGAAAGCCGTGATCTAGGTCCGAAGGTGCGCGCGGGTGATCTGCGGGAAGCCCATTTGGAACAGCGACGAACTCAATTCCTGCGCTACACTGTCATCAATTTTGACCTAAATTAGCACGTTCAACTGCAGAGAGTAATTATATTTAACTGCAGGCGCATGCAGTTAAAAATATTTATAATTGGGCCACTATGTCAAGTTATATATTTGAATTCAGAACTTCTAATTTGTGTATTTTCCCGCGCTCATCACAATATCCGAATCAAACGCGCGCAATGTAATGGGTTAGAACGTTCACGCTCGTCGCCATTAGAAGATGGACCCATCTGCATGCATTGATTGGTCAACTTGACGATAAGGACATATTCTTTAAATTAATTTCCAGAAGCGAAAAATGAGACTCACAAGCACTTCTGCCTTTCGAAACCAGTCTCGACTGATAGTTATTTTTTGTGCAGCGGCACCAAACTTTGCCAAATCCCTGAAAACCTGCAAATTCAATGAGCGGTGTCTTCTACTTCGTCAATACAATAAGTACTTCATAAGAACTTGTACTAGCCATCGTGAAATGAAGTGACTGTCGATCTCTAATACCGTCGTGTCATAGCATTGTACAATTCATATTATGAAAGCTCATTCGAAAGCAGCTTGTCGAAAGGATGCATGAAATTGATGAAGCTTCTCATGAAGGCAGGACTTAATGGAGCTTGCTTCTGAGTGATTAGGCTCCGTGGCTGTGGCGCTGCGAGTTTTCTTGAGGCGCTCGTGGATGTGGGTGGTGTTAACGAAGGTGATGCGAGAGCCATGGAATGCAAGTGAACCAACTTCATCGCCAGTTGCAAGAGCGACGTCACATGGCCTTGCGCAGGATACGGAATAATCACGGCGTGCAACTTCTGCCAATTCCCATTCAGACTTCCCATTTTTGCAACAGCAAATTCTCTGGAGAAGGAAAATGAAACGGCAAATGAGCAAGCTGCTTCTCGTCCTAAGGAGCTTGTAATTCAAATCACAGTCCAGAGCTGAAAGGAAACTCACTACCGAGGACTGAACGAGTTGCAGCTGATACCACTTCCACCTCTAACATGGACGAAGTTTTATAATCAACTGCTGGACACTGATCGAGTGACAGAAGTGGTCTTGTTTTTTGTATAAATTGTTATGATGCTTTCTTCATTACGACCAGCGTTGTTACGGCATCCATTAACTGGTGGACGGTGAACATTGATTAATTAGATGGAGGGTTTCTGCTCTGGAATGTAATGAGAAGTTGATTGATGCCATACTCGTACTGCAGTACTGCACTGATAAGGGCCTCGTTGTCTGCCTATAATGTCGATTTCGTTTGATTGGAGGATTCCATAACTTTGACACTTTCAGGACGTTCGGCCTCGTATGAATTCAATCTACGCTTTTCGTAGTTGTTAGAGCTTTGTGTAGATATGGTCCGGGTCACAAGTCTTGGTACCGGGATGGTGCCAATTGGAAGGAATATGAGTTTGGGCTTGGAAACTGATTGTCTTGCATACCACTTTCTGTAGAAGTCTGGAGTTGCAACTCTATTATGTTGTGCAGGGGGAACCAGGCGTAAGAAGTCAACTTTGATATAATAGAGTTAATCATAAAATGGGAGGAAGCTGGGATTTCTTTCCCTTAGAATAGCAAAAAATAAAGAGCTAGGGATCAAACTCCTTTTTGGTTCAAAATGGAGCTCTTAAATTGAGTTTTTTCCCTAGTTTTGCTTCCACTAATGAGAACCCACAAGCATGCAACATGTGGAAAAAGGGATTGTAATTGCGGATGAGAATCTGGAGTTTAGTGCTTAACTCAAGACCAAGTGGTGTTTATTGTCAGGATTGTATTTCAAAATTAGCTTGCAATTGCACATTGGTTTCCTCCTACTTTTTGTTAAATTTAAATGTGCAGTAGGCATGACGGATAGATTCTACACTGTTTTTTTTCCCTCTGGTATAGTACAAAATCTTTTCTACATGTCCTTAGGCTTAGTAGATTAAGGATTGCTCCATTTTGTGATTGAGTAGGGCCTGCGCCCTTTTCAAAGAACATCAATTACAATGGTCATAGGCTTAGGCACACGTAGGAATTACACATGTAGAAAAAATTACCTCCTGCCCCTGGGGAAATCACTCTCAAATTTTTAGAAAACTATGTGAGTTAAAAGATAGGGTCCATTCAATTCAAAGGGGAAAATTTTATAAAATATGAAGGGCTACTATAGGGTCCATGAAATTTCATATACTCTAATATATATAAATTAGGCTACATAAAAATATCACGTAGTAGGGATTTTTATTAATAAATTAGCCTTAATAGATAGAGGCAATACAAGTTTTTTTAGTACTATGGGTGATTGCAAGAAACACTTCACGTTTCTGGCTCAAAAACTAGATTTTTGGCTGTAGGATTGGCAGTACTTTGGACTACTATCAATTTCGCGCATTAGACTACGCCTACGAATCTCAATCGTCGATTTGGGGCATCTGCAAATCTAAACCGTTGATTCAATACTATAGACTACTATGGAATACTATAGAAGCCACTTGGAGCAGAAAATAGCAGAAAAGGGGTCTATGGACCTTTTCATTTTTAGTAATTAAAAAAAAATTAAAAAAATTCCCCCCCCAAAAGCAATTAATTTTTGTAGAGAAGCCTACTCTCACATTGCACCAAAAATTTCTTCAAGGAAAATTTTCTCCTAACCGAAAAATATGTACGAACAATGATCACTTTGGCCCCATGTAGACACCTCATGCAAAGGTTTTTTGCAAAAAAACTCTTCGTATCTCATTGGAATGCGAGTACACCTCCAACTTCTCTAGTTTGTGGCTTCCAATTTGCATTTTTGGGTACAACTTTGGACCTCAAACCCCCTAAATGATCAAGGTAAACATCCAATCGGAGGCACCTTAAAAATCGTAAAGTAATTTTTTTTAAAATTAGAGAATGTGTAAAACTTTTATGTGCACCTTCATTCCAAATTTCAAGACAAAAGGACTTATGATGCAAAAGTTATGACCCAAAACCCACATGTCCGAGGGCAAGGGGACAAAGAATAGGACAAGTGTTTTTTGCAATCACTCTATGAGTATAGATAAGGACAAATAGTTTCATGTGGATGATAAAATGGACACAATCAAGAAAATCTATAATGATTGGGGGTTGACTCGAAATTGTGCCATGATACTAATAATGTATATATCAAAAACATTAAATGTAGATGTAAGAAATTGACTATAAATGGCACAAATTATCACATTACACAAATAGTGAGGTTTACCATAATGGATTCAATGACTTGAAATTTGTACAATATAAAAATAGAATTTATAGTCCATTTAACTTCAGTTTGTGAAGATATATGTGTTAAATACGCAAATATTGAATGGGATGTTCACAAGATAGTTTCAAACTTTTAGTGGGGATTTTGAAATGTTTAATGGTAAATTTGTTATTTAAAACCATCACTTTGTTAATGGCACGTGAATTGAATTGATCGTTGTTGGTTTCAAGGTTTATATGCATGTAGTAGAGGGAAGGGAAAATTTGTAGAGAAGGGTGGCAATGGGAAAAATTTGGACACTTAAATATTGTATGTAAGATAGCCCCAATGAAAAAATTGCATGAATGAATTACAAAAAAGCGTAGGACATTGAAAATATACCCTTATAGCTTTTTATGTAAAAATATGGTCATCTTAAAAACAATAATGAAGGTAAAGAGCCCTACATCAAATACCCTCTTAACTCAAGTGTATACCTTAAATTACAAGGAGTGATCTCCCTAAGCTCTTGCCCCTACATCTTCTAGGCAAGATATTGGTTATGAAGATAAGCATCTCTAGGGCATAGAGAATATGCAAATGTCTTCAATGTAGTCACCAAAAAACCCACCTTGCAAGGCATGAATTTTGAAATTCCCAAGTTCCAGCCTTATAAGTCCAAGTTGGGAATTTCACCAACATAACAAATATGAGGTTCACATCAACAACATAGGCTTGTAGCCAATTTTGTGAGCCAGTTGCAAAGTATGTATCATGTGTTATATTTTTGTACTTGACTCGGAACTTAACTTTGTTATTGGCTCGGATGATAAGTACATGTACCACGAGTTTTGAAGGACCATGATTTTGATTTAATTTGCAAAAGAAAGCCAAGAATTGTGATATTTCAATTCAATCTCCAGGGTTCAAAAGGACAAGACTACAAATAAGAGAAAAGAGGTTGTGACAGGCATTTGAAAAAAGTGCAATTTCACCATGTACATCGATTTGAAATATCGTCAAGAACATCAATTTTTGTTCAATTGTTGGATCCACGACTTTGGTATTTTCACCAAGCACTCAACCTGAAACATGAATCTATATCAGCCCTAGCTTTTACAATTTTGTGCTGATGAATGTGAGTCACAATTTTGGAGTAGAATTGACAAAGATGATGGTACTGATACATCATTCTAGACACCTTGTTAATGCAATTAATTATTAGATTACTTAGAAATGTTAAAGACTAAGCTTTCATAGCTTTAAAACCAAAGGACTGATAAGAAAGCTAGCTCACTCTCAGGATTTGAAATGCTCATTTCAGGAATCAAGTTTTAGGGCTTCTCTGTTGCATGTAACAAGATAACTTGTTCCTGGTTGGTGACATCAAGCCATAGGTATTTGGAGACTATATTCCAGAGTGATCACTGCATTCCTGTTAAATCGTTGATCAGTCTCATGGATACATTTGCTGCTGGGCAATGGTCAGCTTGGGGGTCCAAAAAGGACTATCTGAGGAGAATTTCATCCTACCCATTTGCCACTGAATACACCAATTTCCATGATCGTATAACTACCAAGTAAATGGTTTCCAACAAGGGATTTTCTTCATGTATACACTACAATTGATTTCAAACTAAACAGAGATGTTTTGCTTGTCTGGATTAGTCCTTTCATGTTGAGAATGGAAAACTATCCCAGTACCATAAAAAGAAGAAAAGGAATGATCCAGACATGTAAATTGAACTTTTGTGTCTCCAAATTTGGACCATAAGTGTAGATTAAGGTACATGACAAATATCTAAACATATAAAGTGCAATGCAATAATAGGTATTGAACCACCCATTATCAAAAGTTGAATTTTTTGGCATTTTTTACACACACACTATCTTGTAGTTAAATACATCAAATGGAAATTTTCTTTTTCAAAACATGTTCTACTTGACTACGTGGAGGTGCCCATTATGTCAAATTGTTATAAATTATGTTAAAATCAAAGTGTATGGATGGTATAAAAATAGTCCATTAAGGACTTAAAAAGGATATGTTCCATCGGAAAGACATACATGTGTGAAAGTGGTTAGAAGTATCATCATTTCCATGGAATATGAAATGATGGTAAAGAAGAAATAAGGGGAAAGGAAAGAAAAAAAAGTGAACAAAAGGAAAGGATTATAACCAATGAAATGCTTACAAGTGCGTGATGTATGTAAAGAAGTACTTCTTATTTTGAATTGTATTGGCATGATGGCTTTAGAGGGGGGAAGGAGTGGAGGGAACTTATGCACTTGAGGGCATATGCACATACAAAGGCAACTCCCATTGCTAGGGAGTAGTTGAGCCAATGGTACACCAGAGGTTCAAGTGCAATGATGTACCCGCAAGTGCAAATACACTTGAAGGCATGGCTACATAAGCTACTCCCATTAGTGGAGAGTACTTAAGCCAATGGAATGCTTAAAAGAACATGGGCAATCAAGTATGTACAAGTGCATATATACTCAAAAATATGTGGAGATGGCCTCTTTGAATCTAGGTGGCTCCTGTGATATTTTTTCATTTTGTTAAGGGAGTCCTATTGGAGATTTGGAAATGAAAACTCATATAATAAATAAAAAATCAATCTATTGAATTGAAATCCCAACCTAAACCAAAATCTAGTCTATGCGATGTCCCTAGCTTTGTCCTCTGAGAAGTTCCTAATTTAATTTTCAATCACTTTCTGACCTTCTTCATCTTCAAAACTTCTTTCCCTCAGAAAAGCAAAGATCCAATCAAACAGAATGCATTCAACTTTTGAAACAATATTTTGAGAACAATACTTTCAAACCATTGGGGTTGCACCTTCACCAAAGTATATCTTCACTCAATTCTTTCTCACAATGCCCTATCATAACCTTCACATTTTTGGTGATTTACAATATTCTTAATACAAATATGTAGTAGTATATAGAATTGTTAGCTATTTGTACCAATGACAAAGGAAGATTATGGCAATATACTATAATTTTTTTACCTAATTTCACTTGTAGTACCATAGTAGGCCCATTTTTCAAATAGCAAGTTAGTGATATATTGCCGCAAAATTAAACACTAATTGGCACAAATTTATACATTCACAATAGACGGAGCCACTAAATTTGATACTAGTGCTTAGATTTATTTAAAGTTACTTCCAAAGTTTGTTTCATTTGAATACTTGTAGAAATTTTTCTAGGAGAAATGTCCATAATCTTAACCTACATTATTCAATAATTGTTTTGGTCATATTCAAGGGTTTGGGCATATGATAAGGACTAAAAAGTGGTTGTAACTAGTCCTTAGGCACCAAGAAAGAAGTACCTAGAAAATGGATGAATACCTATATTTGTAGCAAACAAATTTTTTACATATAAGGGCGTATTGGTTGAATCTTTATTTATAAATTGTCTTTCATACTATTACAAGTTGTTTTTTCATTTATAGAACATATATGTGGAGTACTACTATTTCACATGTGTTGTAGTAAAAAATTCAATCTAGTTACAATGCATTCAATCAGGCTTGGTCTTCCCTCAAGTATGTAGTGGGAAGGGATTACCACCTTGCTAGGAATGTGATTGAAGCCGTTGTTATTTCCATTGGAGACTACCAATGCAAGTGGGCGGCATTGAAGTGTGTTGGGCTAAACAAGTGAATAATGCATAGGGCGGTGATATGAAGACGTTTATTAGATGAGGTGCTAAGAGAGAGGTATGGGCAAAAGTACACCGGAAGAAGAGGAAAGATGCACTCCCTGAGTCCTCGATTGATGTTGTGGTTGCATGGTGGACAAATGAGACTAGGGTCAACTCCTCCAAGAAGGATGTTCAAAAGAAGTGTGTCGGAGTGCGAAGATTCATTTACCACACTAGTCATTGGCTTGAAGATAGCTAGGTGTGTGTTTCTTGAGAGACCCTATTAAAAACTTTGGCCTTCATTCTTGTATGTTTTGAACAAACTAGGAGATTCAACAAAATACTACTAGCAAATCTCTTGAACCATCACTTCTTGCCCATGAAGTTGTTTCGGATTAATCATTTTTTCAAGCTGTGCAAAGCTAATTACAATTGAAATAAGTTATTACAAGGTTGTCATCACATTGTGTTTTTGTTGTAATTGTGCTTGTCATTGACTCTGATCGTTACTATGCTCTTTATGGATGTTGGTCTTGATTAAATTTTAGTTCCAAAACCTTATCAAAAATTTTAATCCTCAAGCATGTCCAACATCAAGTCCTTTTTGTTTGGATCCCAATCCGGCCAATCCAAATCTCATTATGGTGATCCTTAGGAAGGAATCTGGTCAAGGAAATCTCTTTCATTTGAACTCGAATAGGTCGATTCTATTTCCAAGAACTTGCCTAGAATTTTTGTTGGTTCCGAAGTCTGGATTGGAATGCTAGACTCTTTCCAATACTCCACAAGATTGCCTTGTACAATTAGTACGAAGGATGTAGTATTGTAGTAGGTGGATGTTTGGGTGGTTGTTTTCTTCAAATTGGTATGTGATTGTGATTAACCACTCTTGTTGTATGCACCAATTGGATTTTTACACGTCTTTCAAAGCAACGCATGATCAATTGAAGGCGTCTTTTGTATGTTTCCATAGACTGCATCCATACTTTTTGAGACAACTACAAGATTTCAACACATGTTGTCAGGTGCATCAAGAAATGGTGGAAATTACCATTGGGTTCAACAACATGTGTTCGCTGAAGCTCCTTATTGGTCAAGGGGGATCAACTTGTATTTGTTGGTGTCTTAGTCTTTGTTGTAAGTCGGTGTCTAGTGGCGCACTAATGGGACAAGTTTCATGCCAAGGTTTAAATCATACATACAAAAGGAGTAGTGATTTGTGGCAAAGTGTGTTGTGTCCTCACCATGAAGGCCAAATGTTGCATGACTTAGCTTGTATCAAGGGAGAGTGTGAGCACTCTAGTGTTTAGCTATTGCCACTTTGTGACATGGATGTTGATCTGAGCACTGAGAAGTTGTTGGAATGGAGGGGGTTTGAGATGGTGGAGGCAAGTATGACAAAGGCAAATGATCCAAAGAAGGTAATTCGATTGGAATATAAGAAGACATCTACTCGAACTTTTCTTGAGTACACATTGCCAAAAATAATGCCGTTCATCCTACATCAAGATATAGTTCACTGGTAAAATCAACAATGTAAACTATCATTGGAGAATCTACAAGTTGGTGAGATAATTAGTTTCATTGACTTCACAGAAAATTAGTCATTCAAGGGACAAGATGAAATACAAAGTCCTCACTGGTTTAATTTCCAATTAAGTATTCTAGTTCACATTACATATATAGTGAATCTTAATTTTGACAAGTCCAAATCCTAGTCAAAATGATTGAAAACAAAATACTACTACTATATCTCCAATGATTATACTCATGATACTCTTTTCATACAATTTTGCTTAAATTTGCATTGAAAAAGGCTAATTGAAGTGGGCTAGTTTCCAACTTGCCATATGGTTTAGTTTGACTGGTGTAATACCCAATTCAAGTGTGCAACTGCATGGTTCTACGTTGCCAAGTATCTTTTCCAAATTTTCTCTTCAAATTTTCCATTTGATTCTTACTTTAATCACAAGCATTTCCCTCTTAATTTATTATATGCAAGATGAACTGGACTCTAGGACTCATATTGACCCCTACTTCTTGTATTTTTGTGTAGATATCCCTCCTTAATGAGGTGTGATGAGGTGCTAATGGGTTGTAGAATTGAGTGGGATTTGGGGGGCTCTGGACATGGAAGGGGGACTCATGATGGTACAAGAGCATGCTTAAAATTTGCATTGTGAAAGGAGCAACTCAAGCGCAACAGTTGCAAGCTACATAATATTGTAGATGTTGTAAATTTCTTAGGCACAACTATGAACATGCCCAATGGAGCCTATCTTCTAGCTAAGCTTGCGGTTGATCAACATTCTGTAGTATTAGGCAAAATAGAAGTTTCAAGGGTGCACTCGATGGCATGTAAAATAGTTCCTAGGAGTCAAAGTATTCATAGCATTCAAAGTGTGGGCCACCCAAATAATGTCTTGTTGGAGACAAGAGACTATTCATGCTTCTGTGCAATTTGTGTCCACGGCAGTACAAACAATTGTTTCAACCATGCATATGTTTCCCTTTGGCAATTTGTGACTTTGGAGCCTATTACCATAGAGGAAGTACAATAAGAACTAGAGGATTTAGATGAGCAGAACTAACAAACAAAAGTTGATAGTAAGAACCTTGCAGCAGACTTGCAAGTAGGCGACCACTTTGCAACCCCTATAGATCAAGATGATCCATATGCACAAAGGACCAAATTCTTTGTTTTGATTTGTATCAAACCAATGTACAATTGTACATAGTAGAGGATGAAAGATTGATAGACTCATGGAGAGGAACTGTAGAGAAAGATGATGAAGTGATAGAAGGATTATATTACCATCAAAGTAGACAAAGTCAAAATTCATACTTATTGATGGAGCAGCAAGGCCCACTCACATTTTCTCCCACTTGGTGGTGGCAGCGAAGTTTTCCATGAAACTTGTCAAGCATAAGCAAAAGGGTGGGAGGTCGATGTTCCAGCTAAGCAAGGCTGCATTGGCAAAGATCAATGCTGCAATTTTGGAATGGGAATAGGTGGATGATCTGCATGATGATGATGACTTCAAAATAGGATCCAAATCAGAAGGTGACATGGACAACAATGAGAGTGATAATAGTGACTCTGACTCATAGCACAGTCAATATATTGAATTGGAATTTCGGTCAAGCTACTCAGTTCCACTCCCGTTGATTCCGGTTCATTCTGCCAACCTCTTCGGTGTTTTGCAGGGAATGTAAACACTTACAATTGGATTTGGTACACTTGTTGTAGATACTCCAAAAGGTGCCCTAGTTGGAAAGACTCAAAGTTCTAATAGCTCAGCATTTGTTGCAATGGGAACTCGAAGTGTGATTTGTAGCTCAAAAGCTCAAAAGTTTTAGAAGTTGTCACTATAAGAAATTCTCGTTAATCAAGTTGATGTATTATTGTTGGAAAACACAAAACTATATTGGAAAAATGGAGTTTTGCATTTTTTTGACTATATAGTTTTGTGTTTTCCAACAATAATACATCAACTTGATTAACGAGAATTTCTTCTAGTGTGTTGAGGTGTATACTCAATTGGTGCTGCAAAATGTGTAGCTACACCTTGTTTTGGGGATTTTTGTTCACACCTATTGTTGTGCTTGTAGGTGTCAGTGCCCATGCCAAACTATCCCCATGTTGTTGTGAATCAATCTCATCCCTGAAGAAAAATATAAATATTATTGACTAGGTTTTCGTGAAGACATGGTTGTGGTAGGTGAATAGATTCAAGCAAAGCAAAACTAATTTGTCCTCAAGTATAGTACGTGTGAAACTACTCTATCAAATTCACACTATTTTGAAATTAGTATTGGATGTGTTATTTCTAGAATCTTGAAATTTTTAGGTGAGCGGTGACACTAATTTTCTAGGTGACTCTAATTTTTCCCTCACTAATATGAGAATGTTCGAAGAAAAATCAGCAATCACCTACACAATTGACCACTCAAATTGTTGATGTCCACTACAAAACTGAGGATGATTCATAGTTGCAAAGGGACAACAAATTAAAATTGCGAGGGGTCCACGTCATGTGTATAAGTCATTTGCCAACTATGACACCTTTGAATATCAACTATTATAAATTCTCTGCTCTAATACAATCCCTTCAAATGGGCCAAATCCTTAGCATATTCTACATCCTATACCCTATTAACTCTAATTGTACAAGTCACCAAGGTCTGTATAGTCACTTCCTCAATTGCACTTTCCCGCTAATCAAAAAATCAAGCTAAGGTGTGCCCAATGACTTCTTCAATTACATTGCCATGCTAATAAAAAAAACCAAGTGAAGAGAATACCTATGTATTATTCTATGAAAGATGAACCTCTTGCAATCAGGACACAACTCTCTAGCCAATATCTCTCCGACAAAAACCTTCAAGCTAATCAATCTGGTCCACAATACTATAAGCCTTTACTTGTGCTTCGGCAATATCTTTTCCAACTACAGTGACATCAATAACACGGCCTCCAATTGCTAGAAGCTTGTTATCAGAATTCAGAGTGGTGTTTGTATGGAAGATCTTCATCCAAAATTAATTGTAATACCTATTGGAGTGCAATCGAACGAGTTTGATCTTCTAATTATCTATTTGTTAAAATATATTTATTAATGAATCAATAGTGCCCTAACTTCATTACAAAAATCTCCACCACAAACAAATATACTAGTCAATCCAAAATTCTCCTGTACTAGCACATCAATTGTGGTACATTGGGACAAGAAAGCAAACAGATTCGGTCAAATGCAAAAATAAAAACAACAAATCAACCAAACTTTATAGAAAGTGAAGAAACATTAGCTCCAACAACACCAACTATATACCTCATGCCAATGCACTTTCTAAGAACTTCAACTTCAAATTACACAGAGAAACATTGAATTCCAATAGTTCAGCACTTTTCAAGACACTAGACCTCACATAAATCCACATATGTCCCTATGGAACCTGTCCTAGTTTGTAACATGAAATTAGACCTTTCTAAAGATAAAGGTCACAATTTTTGATATCAAAATCACTCCAAATGGCCAAATTGCGGTTCCATACCTACACTACATTCTCTATGAATAAATTTCACCAAAAATAAAAAATGTTTACAAGTCTTTAAGTCTAGTGGGGATAGATTTTACACAACTAGTATTTGTTCATAGTAGACTTGATTTCTCTTACATCCTAGATATTTTAGATCCACCCCGTGATCGTTCATAGCCTCTGGTGGCCGTCGGAGTCGATGCTTCTACTTGGACTTTCTTCAACGTCTTTTCCACAATGCCAACTTTAGTTGAGGGTCCAAGAAGCTTAGTCAAAGCCTTTTCCATCACTCAAGTGTGGTTCAACGAGTTGGTATTTTTTCGTTCTAAAATTTTCCTTGGCAAAACTTTGACACAATTTGATTCCACCACAAGGAATTCACTTGTCTCTTTGTTCAACTCAGACTCTTGTCCAACTTCCTCATTTGTAGTTATGCCTGCATGTTTATGAACCGTCTCCTCTATAAATTTCAACTCTACAAATTAGACCCCTCTATTTTTGAACCCCTTGTCATCACACCAGAATTGTAGAGCAATCTCCTTCTCCTCATCACTATCACTAAACTCCTCTATCGGTGTAACAAACACCATTAGGGGCACCTCCTCAATAAGATCCTTAGAATCTTCTATCTTCCTTTTTCTATTGCTACGAACCACTGTAGGGATGAAGGCGGCATTGAGCAATTGTGTTTGCATTATAGATTGCTTATCAACACGTAATGGCTCCCATCCTACAATTTTTTCAAAACGATAGGGGCACTCTAATTTGCTATAAACACATCCAAAGCAAACCAACACATGCCCGCATTTTTGCACAATTCAATCCCACACATCATTAGGGATCGATGGTTGATTACTACTACCTCATATACCACACATGTTGCCAATCAATAAATACCACAAAGAATTTGCACACTCTTTTGAATTGAAACCCTAAGAAATTAAAGAAGCTCAAATATAACATGGAAGATCAACTAGAGGTTCTCATCAGTAAAAACTTGAAAATGAGTTCACCTAAAGATGAAGGGAGAAAACCTTTACGTTACACTTAAAGCACTTGCATTGAACCTTAGTTGGATTATCAATGGTGCTTGTTAATCCCTTCTTAGCATTTGAATTAGATTCACTAGACTGAGATTCTTGAACATCCTTTTCAATGGCTTGCTCTATAGTTGTCTTCAATGTACACTTCAAAGGAACTCCTGCAAACACTTATACAAATTAGAAACCCAAATTTATAAATCATAATCCCCCTCTTCCTAGATTCCATTAGTTTCCAAGGTCCAAACTCCTCGCCAAACTCTCAGACTAGGTGACCCCCTAAAGATTCTTCTACATTCATGAATCTAAACAAGATTCCAGACTCCTAGACCAAGTGACCCCGAGATTCTTCTACATTCCTAAATCTAGACAAGGGTTCAAAATTTGGACATGGTCAGGACTATAAATTGTGTTTATTCCTAAGTCTGGATACGGTTGGGACTCCAAATTGTTTTCATTCTTCAATCTAGACAACACCTCCATAACATTCACACCTATTCATGAATTAGGATAAACTTTCAACAAACCTTCGTTCCATCCCTACATCAATTATCCTTCTTTGCATTTATTCTATACATTATAGAATTTGGATTAGACAAAAAAAAATATTCCTTCTACTCTTTGACTTGCCTAGGACTATTGAATTGCAAATATGAAAACATTGAATACTTATTTGGGTTCATAATGTGGACCTAATCTTGGGATTATTATGAGGCAACTCAAAATCTAACACATGACAACAACCTTGTGTGCAACTCTCAATCCTAACTATTTTAACCACAATATTTGAAATTTGAAATTAATATAAGAATCATTTCTATTATCTTGAAACAAAACAACAAATGCACAAGGCAAAGATTTTGAAAATCACCACCTACATCAACTCCAATTTTCACAAGAAAGGAATTCTTGGTATCCTTGACTTTTGCCTCCTTTGATGCCACTACTATCATGGCTACAAGAGTTGGGTGGATCCCAAGAGCAATTTTATGTTGAGCCAAGAAAGGTTTCTCACATGAACTCAATAGACACTTATATGAAACCTTCACGTGCTCTACAAGACATTAGGGGTGGTAGCAATGACTACAAGATGCTGGAACATAGTCCCAACAGCTATACTAGAGACAATACACAAGACAAGAGTTCAACATATGAGTTAAATTAATGGGAACTATAGGGCTACCAATGATAGGTCGAGGAAAAAATATATTCCCACCACCCTCTTCCATCCCTTGCAACTGCTTATCCATTGAAGCAAGAAGACCTTTTAGAGACGAGACTCTATGAAAAAGTTCTTCATTCATAGTTCTACAAATTGCCAACTTACTTTCTAAGATTGTAATTGATTCATTAAAATCACTCACAACTTTATCAAAGCGCTTCCTCGTTGCCTGGGCACATACTTTACAAAATTCAAGCACTTCTGATTCTATTACTAGATTGACCAACAACTAGTCTATCAAAGTCTTTGAACCCAACTTAGTAACTAGGCCATGTCTTGAAAGAAGAGTCATCTCTTCTATTGGCATCCTCACTGCAAGCTCCACACTTTCAATCTTACCATATTCAAACTCAGTCTTTTGGACCATCTCAAGCCTATGTGAGCAAAGCATTATGGCTTGGCGAAGCTTGTCCTCTAGGTCTACACTTTGTAAGGTGCTTTCATTGAGGGAAAACTCACAATTTCTTACCATCTCTAACCTCTCTTGAATCAACCTTTCCATCACCTCTAAATCACTTCTCACCTAAAAGGCACAGTTCAAAGCTCCTCTCGGACCTTTCCCTCCAACCTTCTTTCCCATGGTTGCAACTCCTAAATCTTGGCACTCACTCTTGACACTCAATTTTCACTCACAAGGAAAATTTGTTACCACCTCCAAGACATGCACAATGCACCTTCTCTTTCCAATTGTGGTAGGACAAGGAGCACCTTCCCTGATTTCTCTCACTCTCTTCTCTCTACAACTAATATTTTTCTTCTTCCAAAGTTCTACATGATACTTACAACGCTCGTCCCTAAATTGACATCAGTGGACCTTGTTTCCCATGGACATGTATACAAGCCCACGAGCAAATTGAAAAGTCATTTTTTTGTTAGACATTTCATCTATCTCGTACACCCTTCTGAAGAAGTTGTAGATGGCCTCTTGCTCCTCTACAATAGTCTGAGCATTGCATTTTCACCCACTTTTACTAGACTTGGGCCCAAAATACTGACAAATTAAGCTTTCAAAAACTTGGTCCTCATTATCACAAATCCAAATGCCTTCATCAAAAACACCATCTACTTGAAAGTGATCACCCATTTGTACCTGATGATAGTCTGCATGGCTTCCATTAACATGCAACGAACTATTGTACAAGAACCTAAGCCTCTCTATGACTAAAAATGAAACCCTCTGTCATTATCAAAAAACACATGAACTTGGTGCAAGAACCTAAAACTGAGATTAAAAAAAAGAAGCAAGATTATTAACTTTGCATGTACATTACTTCCACACACTTAAAACTTAAAGCTCAACACTAACAAGACTTCTTGAGCTAGAACACAACTAGACCTTTACATAATGAAAAAGGACTACAACCTAATTATAATCCAATTTTGATTGAACATAAGCTTCACTACAAAAGCACATTTATATACATCCAATATCAATTTCGCTAAACCCTAAAGTAACAAACATATAAGTTAACGTCGCCATTGCTCATACATTGACAAAAATAGAAACTTCACCCTTGTAGACTACCCACATGCCTCTCAAGTTGAAGCATGCAAACTACAAAAATGCTGGCACACCTAGTCTTAAAGAAAATTGAATGGCAGAGAACTCAATGCAATAGCAGGACAAAGTGCAATGTGGAAAGGAGATGTTGAGGACAGGAAAGAAGGAGCTTCAATGAAGAGTAAAAATATGGTGTTCTTTTACAGAAAATATGGTGGGAGGGTGGTGCATTGGGCGCCAAGTGGGTCATCTTAGAGATTTGTACATAGAACCCTAAGTCGCCCTTACACCTTCCGAAGATGGACTCTGATGACATGGCAAGTTAATGATGTGATACAAAAGTGCAGTTTGGTAGTCTCTTCCACCATCCTTTTGTTGTCCATTCCTCAGTACCTCAACTTAACCAGTGCCCTGCTCTAAGGACCAAATTAACTTCCCATGACACTTTAATTAATGGTCATGTTTGTTAAAATTACATGTTTTAGAGCTCCAAAATTTAAAGACATTCAAGTGCACAAACCTCTAATAATAGAGGCTTTAGGTGGGTATTTGAAAAGGCATGAATTTCTAGAAATTTCTCCATTTTAAGGAATATGACAATCTTTCTATTTCAAGGGACACCCATGAATCTGGTGTTTATGGCAAGGATACATTTGTGGTGAGTCTTGTGGATGCACATTCAGAGATCGAAGAGTTCGAAGTTCTAGCTAGTATCTGAACCGTTAAGGACAATATTTTCAAGGAGGTCCTTAACTACTAGGTGGCATTGGACCTGTAAATACTGTCTAGGTCAATATCACAGCCCCAGCTTCACGAGCATATCAGAAAATCGAATACTTAGCTAAGTACCTTTCCTCAGAATCCCTTACCTTACCGATACCTCAGAATCAGGAAATCCGGGTAACACTCATAACATTTTGCAGTGATCGACTTTAGACCGACACAAAAGCATTTCCTTACATAGAAAATGCATGCCCAGAAAATTTGACTCTCCCAAAATCTAACAATTAGAGCCATCTTTGGTCCTCAAGCTGGTAATAAGTTCCACGAACTGCGACAACGCTGCTTGCGAAGAGCCTCCTTTCGAAACGGCCTTCGTTGCCGCCATCTGCAAATTCCGAGCATTCCTCCGAATCTCTGACACCTCTGGATCCTCTGTCTCACTGTCGCCCATGATCTTCTTTACCTTGTCAGCAATTTCCTCTTTCAAAACAACTGCACTTCCATCTTCCGCAGTACTCTGTCGAAGCTCCATCCCAACTTTCCAAACGCTCGTCACGTAGTGCAAGTTCGTGTTCTGGTCGGCGAAGCGAGGCCACCCTAGCATCGGCACGCCACTGGAGATGCTCTCGATGGTGGAGTTCCACCCGCAGTGCGTCAGAAATGCTCCGACGGCCGGATGCGACAGCACGGCAGTCTGAGGCGCCCACGGCACCAGAAGCGCTCGATTCTGCGTCCGTTTCACAAACTCCGTGAACAGAGTTTGACATTCTCTGTTCTGGGACGTGTCGTCAATGAGATCCGGCCGAATGACCCACAGAAACGCGACGTTGCTTGACTCTAAACCAGCCGCGAATTCTCGCATCTGCAACATGGAGACCGTCACCATGCTCCCGAACGAAACGAACACCACCGATTTCGGTTTTCGTCCGTCGAGCCAAGAGAGCGACAGGGGATCCTCTTCCCACAACCCACTCCCAACTCCAGCCAAGGAAACCTCTTCCACGCCATCGACAGCTGCGGCGTCCAATACCAGCGGCCCAACGGCGAAAATATTGTCATTCATAGACCCTCTCATGGCGTTCAGGACGTCGCCCTCCAAATCAGAGAATGTGTTGAGAAGAATGCCATCGCAGTCCGGTAACAGGGGATTCTGATGCTCCCGATAGAAGCGAGTGCAGAAATTATCGAGGTCGTGAGTGAGTACGTAAGTTGGGATATCCTCCACTCTCATGGTGGGAGAGCCACCAGGAAGGCAAGTGAGGCGTGCGGAGCGAGCTGCCGCTTCGGAGTCACTCTGCGGCAGTGACAGCGTGAGCGTCACTGCATTCATAGTCGGAGTGGATGCGTCTGGAGGAGCTGGGATCGGGAGAATCCCTGCTGCAATGAATGCATTCAGGTTGTAGCAGCAGTGGTTGGAAATGGCGGAGGAGGCCACGAATGCCACCACGGGGATGTCCAAACATCTGGCGATGTGATGCACTGAAGTAAATAGTTTGTCCCGGATGATGCAGGTGATGGAAGTTCTCTGTAGAAGATTGATGAAGAACTCTTCAAAGACGGGCCCCATTTCCAATGTGACTTTGCAGAAGGCCGTGAGGTCACGTAGGCGGGGATGCTCTTCTGGAAGCCCATCTGACACCGTGACGAACTCAATACCTTCGCTGCACAGCAAGTGCACACTTCAATTTCAGCATACAAGATTGAAATTTACAGTAGCATACTGATAAAATAAATTCACTCAGGACCGAATCAATGAACAACGCTTTGAATATCAATTCAAGAGGGAAAAGTACGTAGATCGATCCTGTCCTTAGAGGGACTGTAATTCATTGACCTGGGACGTGCACGATTTCGATTCTAGTCTGATTGTGTACAAAATCCTGGAACATACAGGATAAGAACTAGGACAGCTGCAGTTATTGATATGTGTCCTCGTACGTGTGGCTCAATAAACTAGCTAGCTTGTCGAAAGCAGATTTGAAAGACACTGATTAAGGAATTCATCGAGGATGTGAGCTTGCTTACTGATCTGGGTGCGTGGCTGAGGAGCTTCTAGATTTCATGAAGCGGTCATGGATGTGGGTGGTGTTGACGAACGTAATGCGGAAGCCATGGACTGCAACCAACTTCTTCGCCAGCTGTAAGAACGGAGTGACATGGCCTTGCGCAGGATACGGGATGAGCACAGCGTGCAACTTTCTGCTAGCATTCTCGGACTTCATCTTGAGACTCTCTGGAATCAACCAAACTAAAACTAACTACCAATCGATGTAACCCCAATTTGTTCCCTGAAGAGGATTATATCCCTAAGGAATCTGAAAACTAAAAACCGTCAAAGAAATATGCTGCCGAACCTGGATTGTAGTCCCCGAACTACAGAACCGGTCGAGCCGGTTATGGGACATAACCCTCTTCGCAGGATCTATAGTAAAAGGACTCGTCCGATGCAAGATCTGAAGGCTCTAGCTGCGGCTTGAAGCGGACAGCAGAAGTGGATATGCACGTAATTCTCGTGGGCATATCTACTGGCAATGCGCCACATCAGGGTCGACAACTTCAGCAGTACGAGCAGACGGCTAGACTGTAGCAGCGGCGAATGGGCTGCCATCGCCTGTAGATTAGCCGGGTGACCCTCTGAATCACCTAAACTCTCCCCTAAAGCCTAAGTACTGAAACGAGTAGGGTTTAGGTCCGTAGCGGAGCACCGTGAGGCTCGTAGCTTTAGTAATGAGGTGAGGAGTGCTGTGTAGGGTAAACATCAAAGAGGTAGTCCTATTTCTAGCTAGAAATTTTTGGTTTTATTAAAAAAATATCAAGGGTAGCCCGGCCATTCTCCGGGCTATGGCGACCAAGGTCGCCGCTGGTACAGATGTTCTCCCTGAGCAGACTTCTCATGTGCTTGAATTGGTCCTTAGTTTTTGATTGCCCCTGGGTGAGACGTTGTGGCTATCGATGCTTCAACAGAGCTGTACTCCCCTGTGCTTCGCGTCTTGGTGTCCCTTTGCTTGTCAGTCCGTCGGTCCGGTCTTTCTCTGTTGCCTCCCTCCCCTTGTTCCCCTCTGTGACTCCTCCCCACCAGACCACCTGTGGCTGGCGGTCATGTAACTTATTTTCTGCAATGAAATCCCAGTTTCATTTGTGTTGAAAAATTAAAAAAAAATACAGAGCTGTTCACACAATTTGCGTTCACCCCTTGCGACGTGGACATCCGTCTACTGGCTTCCACTGGGACAACAATAATATTTCTCTTCAATCTGGTTAGTACACATTTCCTTGTTCAGCTCAGAGTTTCCATGTTCCATCTGCCCATTTTGGTCCACTTTTTTCTGACATGATGTGACAAACTTCAGTGTTCGACTGAGAATTTCTCTGTAAGTTAAGTTATTGGGACCATTCATTGGGCCAAGACTGTGACATTCTACTGCACAAACTGAGACTGTTGCAGACTTGCATATGTATTTATGAATATTCCAGGCTGAAAAAAAAGTGACAGTGTCGTGAATATTGGACATTATAATGAAATTGACGTCTCAACCTCGCATTCAGACTGGTAGTGCAATCGATGGACCACTTATTAATTAGTTTTTGTCCCTATTTAACTACTGAATGCGACCATTCAAGGATCAGTCACAACTCACAACCAGGCTCAGTATCGCAGCTAGTTGCTAGCTAGCTTCCTTCCAAACCAGGTATTCTCTGCAGCAAAATTGAATTGATTTTGACAAATTTCAGAAGCCACGTAGACGCACCCTCAGATTGGGTCTCACAAATTGGCCCTCAATGCGTAAATTTTCAAGATGCATCAAGTGTAGGTCGAATTTTCGGCCAAAATCTGTAAGCGAATAGGTCACAATTTGGGTATAGGGAAGAAAAGTTGGGTACTCTAAACATTTTAAAGAGATGCTGCCGTGGTTCTCGTCTTTAGAAGCTTGCTGGACTCGTTGTCTTGTACCTTACCAAGAGCAAATTCTGTCAACAAGGACATGATGCATGAAACTTTGCTGCATTCAAAGGGCCATTCCTTCAGAAGTAACCTTCCCTTTCACACCTCACACCAATTGTAAGGAGGGCACCCCCCAAATGCACCATTGACCCAAAACCACCATCATCACTCAAAGTACATCTTCAAAACCAATATGTATTTATGTGGAAGAAACAATTACAAAACCTCTACCCAAAGAAAACATTGACTCTTCACAATGTCAATGCAAGAGAGTTTCACCATCATGGCATGTTTTGATGGTTAAAGAGAGGCAGATTAGGACTAATAATGCTCATTGCTTGCCTTATGCAAATTTCCAACATAGCATATATGAAGTAGAAATGTCATTGGTCTAGCATCAAGAGAAATCTAAGCAAAATCTCTACTACTACCAACCAAGGCTTTTTTTTTGGACTAGTGTCCCCTGTACTGGCTTCACTACACATGCCACATTTAGGAGGGACAGATTCACATTGGTCAGATTCTGACAGATCTAGCGAAATTTCGCTTGAAAAAAAACCCTACTACCAACCAATATTACCTCAGTGAGTGTGGATCCATGTAACACAATCTAAATGCAAGAGACTTTCATCATTGTGGCATGTTTTGATTGGTTAAGCAATCTAAGAAGTCAAATGGCTCAATTCTCTTGCATTGACATTATGTTTAGTAATTGCAAAGCAAACCAAGTCATCAAGAATAATCACCAATCAATACCAACCTCAATGCCTTGCCACTTAGTATATAGGTCCTAACTAGTGATTATTTATAAGTACTTGGTCTACTTTAGAGTTACCTAGTCTATAGCTTTCTGCATACAATATTCAAATGTCACATTCTTTAGTACAATAGAACCTACTTTCACTTGCCAACAAGTAACTTAAATATGAAAATTTGACAAATTTGGTATTAGTAACTAGGCATAGTAGCAAAAAGTGGCAGTTTTGGGGCACCCACCTTACTTTTAGCATTGCACCATGTGTTGTTAAAAAAAATTCCCCACAAGGTGAGGCTCATACCAAAAAGGATGCTAACATCGTTCAACCTGGGCTTCAAGCAACTTTGAAAATGGCCTATGCCTATCATCTAATGTCTGGGAAGAACCAGTTGCTAGTTCAAAGTTAGCTAGTGGAATTGGTAAAAAAAACAGTTGCAACTTGAAAACATTGGCTAAAAATTGGTGGAAACAAACGAGAAATCGATTTTGAATGGGAAATCCAGAGAAAATAACCAGACTCTGTACTTGATAAACCGGTTCAACTTGAAAATTGAAGGAAAATAGCCGGTAAAACTCAAAAAACTTCCCAAACGCTGCTGCCATCATTCCAGCAGCGTCCGTCACTGCTGTGCCCCTCCTGAGCCATCCCTGACCTCAGCATTCACTACCTCAGCGTTATCTCAGCATCCTCACGTCACCTTGCTTTAGAGGTAACTTACATTATCGCAGTATCCCAAAAGGATGTTGTTTTCAAAACTCTTGGCAACAATATAATTTTGACACTAAGCTGTCGAAAAAATGTTGGAAAAACTCTCATTTCTCTGCCTCCGTAATTAGTGTTAAGGTAGCATGCTGTAAAAGCAATCATGTTCTAAATGTGACCCCTATCTAAGAATGGGTGACATATTCCTTGAAATATCTATTACTGGCAATGATGAGTTAGGTAGGTTTCAATGGTTGCTTTCAGAGCATACTACCTTAAAAAGAATGTAAAGAATGTAAAACTAGTCACGTGTTGGAAAGAATGTTGAAAAAAGTATAACAAAAGTGAAAAAAAAAGATGGTTGGAAAAAGTGTTGGAAAAATTGGTTGTCAAAGAATTGTTCTTCACTTTTGCAAAGGCTATCTTTTTTTCCAACAGTAAAAAATTTTCACACTTTTTCGGAAACTTTTTCTAATACTATAATGTTGAATAACATTTCAATATTCTTTTTTTTAACACTTTAGTGTCCAAAAATGTGTCAAAATGTTGTGAATTTCTTGACATTTCAGTTTCAACACTTTTAGTGTTGAAAATGATAAATAAATAAAAGTTTAAAAAAAGAATACCCTTTTTGGATAGTGCTCACTTGATATAGTATAAATATGTTGGCATTTGCAATATTGCTTATCATCATGTTGCCGCTAAATCACATTGACTCTAGAGCACACAAGGATAGACTTTGTATTGATGTAATTAAGGTTGAGTCTAATTTCAATTTGTTCACTTGCTAGAATTTTTATTCAATGAAAGGGTGAGGCAAAAATTGTGTTGTCCACACACAAAAATTCATGTCAAGCTATCTTCTAGAAAATCTTCACCAAAGGTTGTTTTCAAGCTAAGGTGTTGTGATTCTATTATCACAAACATTAGAGAAGATTTGGGCCGTGTGGAGGGTTGTTTGACTTCCAGTAAATGAGTAAATACAATGAAATATAAATAATAATTCAAAAAATTATTATATAATAAAACTAATAATTGTTTAATCACCAATCTAACAAGGCATGCAAGTTGACACAAATTGGCAAGATTCTTTGGTAACAAGATTTGGGCTGATTTTTTCTCCGTTTCCACATTTGCATGATGTCAAACGAACTTCCTAAGGGCTGAAATTCTCTCTAATGGTGGCAGTTTTGCCATTTTATCTACTTCGAGAATTTCTGTACTTTAATATGAATGTTTTCCACTAAATTTTTGATGAACTTAGCATGGCTATAGGTACATACTAGTACCCCCTATTGCAAAATTTGCAACATCAAACTTTATAGTAATATGCCCCTTCTTTAGACTCCAAAACATAGATGAAAAAGGGGCCCATTTGTATAACAAATGGGATTGCGACAAATTTTTGTAACACTATGCATGTATAATGGTTTGGGATCTTTTAACCATTTGGAGACCAACTAACCACTTATTGTTTTATTGGTCAAAATATGCTTGTATGAACTAAATGACATAGACTAAAGTTCAAATGATTCTTCTCATTTAATGAACTAAATGATATAGTCTAAAGTTCAAATTTTCCTTAACAATGTACAAACACATTCCAAAATTTTGATGAAACTTCCAAAATACACATCATCCCTAGTTTTCTATGTGTTTTCAAGAAAAAAATCATTTATAAATGTATAAAAAAAACAGTTTGGATGAATATAAATGAGAAGAAGTATAGAGATGGCACCTACACCAAAAACAATGGAAGTAATTACACTCGTGTTGATAACATGCATAGACATTTACTCACTTTAGTATGATTTAAGATGCCAAATGAATGATAAAAAATGGATGCATGTCAATTTGTGGATATGGTGGTAATGATGTCAAATTGTCAACATGAGTAAAAAAGAATGCCAATCATATAAAACTACATTATTTGTTCTAGAAATTATTTTTTCAAAGCCAAATAATTTTTTTCTCTAAACTCTATACTCCAAAAATTATCAATGATCTCTCTAGAGATCTCTATGTCTTCATTTTTTCACACCCTAATCTCAACAATAAACCTCTTGCATTGAATTTTTCCCTTATGATTCTTTCTAGAGTACCATACACACTAACAAAATCACATAAATTTTGTAGGAAAATAATGGACCTATGTAAAGTGTCACTTTTGAAGTGTCAACCTGTCAAATGTACACATTGTTAAATTTGTTTTTTCAATCATCAAGTCAATTTCTTATGAAAATTTTCCCTCAAACCTGTTATTCACTCAACGAGAGCACTTCTTAATAACATTGATTTCCAACTTATATAGTTATGTTTTGTACACCATGATCTTCAATATATACTATTTAATGATCTTAATTTTTGTAGAAGCCATGCATGTTTCACCATCGTATTTGCAATTGCAATTGATTAAATGATATAAGTATATTATCTGCAAACAAGAATATCTAAATTACAAACAATTGTCCTAACTAATGACTCTTCATCTCTAGGGGACAACTAAATATAAAGGGTTTAATTCTATGTATTGTACAAGGAGGGTATAGTCTCAACCATCTTTACATCATCAAAAAGGATCATGTGGGCAATTCATTAAAGAAATCTAGCCCCTATAGAAGGTTGTTTGACTTTCAACATATGTGAAAATCCAAGGAAATTCTTTTTGTTTTGCTTTAAAAAGAAAAAGGAAAAAAATAGTCTTAGTCTTATGTAGCACACTAGGTGATCACTTGGGCCAATTTTTTAAATAAAATTTTATGAATTTTTTTTCTATTATTACATATTCTCATGTAGTCAATAAAACCTTGCTGAAGGTCTAGATTTCCTCTAATGTGTGATAAACTTTTGTATAATTTGTTTTACTTTTGTATAATTAGAATTTAGTAATAATTTTGGTACCATTTGGATTGCATGCAAATACACACTACTAGCTTGATTGGTTAGTGAATCTCTACAATTGTCTATTTCAAAGATATTCTACTCTCTCCACAAGTGCATCTCTTATGAAAGGCTATACTAATGGATGAAGGTGGATTTGCTTCATACTGATGTAGTTGTGGATGTCATCCATCTACACTCTACATTGGAGTACAAGGACATGAGAGAGAGAAAAATAGTAACATGGCTTATTCTTTTTAATAAATTGAAAAGTTAAAAGAAAAATGAATGTAGTCATTCTTTAATTATACTCCCTCGCTCCCCAAATGATCTTCTTGTTGCCTTCAATTTATTGTCCCCAAATGATCTTCCTACTATGATATGGAGGAAGAGCCCACGAAATGAATCCTCTTCATATGCATGGTAAATTCCCCCCCCCCCCCCCCGTAATAGAGAATTGGGTGGACACTTTCTTTCAATGCCATCATCATGACTAGGGGTAGTTAGCTAACATGATGTTGGAGAATCCATTAAAAATTTAATGAGCATATACGAGGAGAAGCTCCACCCCAACTTCAAGTGGATATCCTTGGGACGTGATGAATTTGGTTTGAAAGTTATTTACAGGAATAGTGAAATCATGATATTGGCTATTTAATTGACCTGATTAGAATCAGGTCGAGTAAGCTCATCCCACTTTTGTAGTGAAGTTTTAGGGTGAAGTTTCAATGTAGGAGTGCTCAACTATTTTTAGGGCCACTTAATACAACAATGAGTTCTTCAACAGTGCATAAGTTTGGTAATCAATGCAACTACAATAGTGTGGTTATTCTCATCCATGATGTGGTACTCACAAGAATGTGATGAGGACAATGCCAATGCGGGAACCACAGCACACACTATGGGAAGACAACATGTCACAACAAGCAAAGTGGGAATTGTATAATTGATTGGCTAGCGGTGCTCCTTCCAAATGACCAAAAATTTCCGTATTTTAAAGCTTTACAACTACAACTTGCAAATTAATTCAAAACTCAAATGTACACAACAATAGGAGAGCATCAACTTTTACTTATAGCAAAAAATGGAATTAGAAAATATGAAATTTTGACCTTAATCTAAAACATTTTGTTGAATAGGAAGATCATTTTGGGACAAAGGGAGTAATTCTTTTGAAGAAGTCAAACACCAAGAAAAGATAGATTATTATTTTTTATTTGTTCAAAAATTGTGTCAAATAGAGTTTGTTTCATACATATATCTATAATTGAAAGAAAGGCACTTAGAATTATAGAGAAATGACTACAACTACCTCCACTAGTGTTCAAATTTGTTATGTCCAAATGTTCTTCTAGATCATTTTCATATTTGCAATTCAGGTTTCTACTAGTGTGCTTAGAACTATTTAAGTGCTAATTTTTAAAATGGGTATAGGGAAAAAGTGTTAGGAGGTTTAGGAATCATGGTTATCAACCCATACAAATATCATTTTTAACTTCTTAAACTTGGATAATCAAAAGTACATCTTCCTTCTAAAACAAATTTGTGATGCTTATTCAAAATTCAACAATTTGTACTGATTCAATTTCTAAGAATATGAAAAAAAAAACATTGGTAGACTTGTTTAAGTGATGCTTACCTTTAGTACATATTTCTAGACCATCAAATAGTACCCCAAAGTCATGCTCCAAGACCTATCCAATATAGAAGGTGTAAAAATATAATAGTACAAGTGTTTATTGCTAGTTGTAGAGGTTGACTTACTTAGCACAATCAAAAAGTCTTCAACCTTGTATTCTTTAAACCTAATGGAATTTACATATGTTTGCCTTGGCAAATTACAACTTTTTTTACATAAGCACTAATACATGTGACTTCATAAAATGTTGAATTGGTCAAAGCTAGTCAAATCATTAGTGTAATGGTGGTCTTTGGGTACCAAGGAATCACTAGTAGAAAATCCAGCCTAATATGTTGTTTTGGTCGTGTTGATCATCAACAAATTTCTGTTGATCAACAGAAATTTGTTGATGATCAACGTGACCAAAACAACATATTAGGCTGGATTTTCTACTAGTGAATAGTGTTAGAGCATGGTGTCCAAGTCCCACATTGATGCCAAGCTAGTGCCAATATGGGCCTTGGGCAATATAGTTTGGCACTATTTCTTGGTGCCCCAAGACCCCTTTCTACTAGTGAAGCATAGCTTTGATTACTTGGTTTAGGATAAATATAATCATTTGTGTGCCACATCTTTACTTTTATCAAGGATGACAAGGGATTACTCTAGCATCTTATTGGTTGGTACATCTTTGTTGTAGGTTTTGTCTTAGCTAGGTTACCTAGGTAGGTGTGAACATAAATGAACACAAGCAAGTAATAGTATATTGAGACATGAATTTAGCAAGGATTGTGGAAAGTAGGATGTCCACTATATGGGAGATCAAATCTTCTCTTCTGTGACCAAATATCTGAATAATGTCTTTCAAGACCTCATAGAAGTTGCAAATTAGACAATTTATGAAGAAATTCCAAAACTTCTAAATTACTATACTTCCAATATCCCTAATTTTATAGTTGATGGAAACACCCAATACAATATATAAGCATGCCCAAATTGACATTTTACTACTTTGCAAAGATAGAATTAGACTTCAAGTGAACTTATGGATTAAAATGGTGGAATTTAAAGGATATACTAAATTTTCTTTAATTTGGGGAGTTTGTATCTTAAGTACTATCTTAATAATACACTTATGAATTAGAACGATAATGTGTAGAATGATATACTATATGATCATGTTTATTAACTCATTTAAGTGGCACTAAAATTGTGACATTCAACTGGATCTATGATAGTGTTGATTTTGTATGTCACAAGCATTTGAAAAAGTAAAAGTCAAATTGCTAACACTTCTAAGATGGAATAAATAAATGCCAATTATAATGGTTACATGTAGCAAGAAATCTAAATCCTAACACCTAGTGTACCCTACTTTTTTTTAAATGTTGAAATTAAGTTTAGAAACAAATCCTAGTATACATTATAATTTTAGGGAGATGTTCTTGTTGACCTCTTAACAAGCGTACTTACCTTCTTTATAATACCAATACTAATATATGAATGAATAAAAACATCTAAGAAGATCTAAATACATTCTATTAAAAAAAATGATTTTTTAATCATTATTATTATTTCTAAAAATTTCCTATCCAAGTTGGTATTATTCAACTCTTTAATTTTTTATTGGATCTTATTAAACATCAATAGAGATTTCACATCTCTTAGCATACAATTTTGGGACATTGTGTAAATAAACTATGAATTTTCAAAGTGTTGATTACACATGATAGTACCCAAAATGAACCCTCAATTTTCATGAATAGAGGTTATATATTTAAGGCAAAAATTTGTAGGTTGATTTCAAAAACGGGTGGCAATTAGGTATTGTGACCTTACCAATTTAGAGAAATTTGAAAGTTCATGCTTCCTTGTTTTCACTTTTTAGCAAGAATAAATAACTATTTTATATTTATTAAGACTTCTAAGAAGATACATGCATAATTATCCATAATCACCTCTCATAGTGCAATTAAACAAAGTTGATTGGAGTTTGGATTCATGAAAGAATATCATGTGTTTCTTAGAAAAATACTCCATAGAGGAGATATTTACTTCTAGAGTTCACCAAAGAGAATCACCAATAAATGACAGTAGGATACATTACATATTGAATGAGTACACAAAGTGATGGATTTAGAGAATGACACATATTCATTGACTTCTTTCATAGCTTCCTTTGCTGATAGTTTATCAAATCCTTTAAACTGGCAATTAATATTACATGTACCATTTTGACAAGTATATTGGTTTGTTGTGCTTATAGATGTGCAAATTCATATGCAAATTGCATTATTTTCATTCACTTTAGTGTACATAGTTAAGATAAAATGTCTCCCAATCCCTTACAAAAGCCTAAATCATTCCATTTCTTCAAGATTCTCTTGTGTCATTTTACTGAAATTGATGTCAATTTTATTAAAGTGGCACAATTGATTCCAATGCCAAAAATTGTGACATGTATGTACTTAAGGGTCTAACATCTAGGAAAGGTATTAATTTATGTTTCAAAACGTAAATGAAAAGGTGCCAAAGTAATGGAATACCCCCAAGTTCACAAACTCCACTTGAATTTCGTCATTTTCGTTCACCATCCTTCCCCATTTATGCTCGTACAGTATTTAGGCAATGGGAGTAAGACTGTAAGGTAGTCGACAATGGATGGCTCCACAGATTTAAGTGCTCTGCCGGTCAGTTTTCAACTCGTCTACTGTACTGTACGGCTGCCCTCCCCAGCCTGCCCCTTCTGCATTTCCCGATTTCTACAGAAGAGGTCTGCGAATCAGTTTCTAAGCCTTGCCTTCAGCCGAACTGCCAACAGATCAAAGTAACTGACAAAATGACAAAGTATGATTAATTCTTTCTAAAATAGTAGTTCACCTCTGTCGATCCTACAGTAGCCTGCATCGACTATAAAAAGCCGTGTTCCGGGTAAAGGTCACACTAAGTTCTCGTTTGCAGTCAGTCCAGTCTTGTAGCTGCTTTGAGTTTTTCTTCCTGAAGGTGAATTGAATTGCAAGCTTAGGAGCTCGAGAAGAAGCTTGCTCCTTTGTCGATTCTCTTTCTTACGGAATTCCAGCTGCGGCAGTCAAGATGGTGGTTCGGAATGCGAATTGGGGGAAGTTGCACGCCGTGATTATTCCATATCCTGCGCAAGGCCATGTGACGCCGTGCTTGCAACTGGCGAAGAAGTTGGTTGCATTCCATGGCTTCCGCATCACCTTCGTCAACACCACACACGTGCATGAACGCTTCATGAAATCTCGCAGATCCGCAGGCACGCAGACTGATGAGTAAGCAAGCTCCATCACTTCCTTGATGTTTGCTTCATCGATCAATGAATTCACACACCCGATTGATCAACAAGATAGTTTCGAATGGGCTTTCGTAGTCTGTATCAGAATGTTGTGTACGCGTTCTATACATGTTGATGAACATCTTATCTGACAGATAGAACAACTGGTCACTCTGTTGTTATAATCTAAATAGTACTAACAAGATTTTTTAAGAGTTTGCACATGCAGTTCTGATATTTAGACCTCTGTGCATTTGAATGCCAATTTGCCCTTCTGAAACCTGCTAATGCAGCTAAGAAATTGATGATTGCGCAGCGAAGGAATTGAGTTCGTCGCGGTTCCAGATGGTCTTCCGGAGGATCATCCCCGCCTTCGCGACTTGACAGCCTTCTGCACCGCCACATTAGAAATGGGTCCGACCTTTGAAAAGCTCTTCCACAACCTCCTCAAGAAATCACCAATCACTTGTGTTATCCGCGACATAATTTTCACCCCCGTCCATCCCGCGGCCCAGAAATTCAACGTCCCCGAGGTTGTATTCGTAACAGCCTCCGCCATTGCCACGCACTGCTGCTACAACGTGAACACATTCATTTCAACAGGGATTCTCCCAATCCCAGCTCCTCCAGAGGTCTCCAACCCTACCATAGACACGAAGACGCTCACGCTCGCACTGCCGCAGAGTGACGCCGAAGCGGCCGTTCGCAAGGCACCGCTCACTTGTCTTCCTGGTGGCTCTCCAACGATGCGAGTGGAGGATATCCCCACTCTCATCCTCGCTCACGACCTTGAGAATTTCTTCATTCGCTTCTTTCTGGATCATATCAATCCACCGCTTCATGACTCCGCTTGCATTCTCTACAACACAAGCTCGGACTTGGAGGGGGAGGTGCTGAACGCCATGCAGGGATCCATGAATGAGAACATATTCGCAGTTGGGCCGCTGGTGTTGGACTCTACATTTGTGAATGGCGTGGAAGAGGTTTCCTTGGCTGGAGTTGGGAGTGGGTTGTGGGAGGAAGATCCCGTGTCGCTCTCGTGGCTCGACGGCCGAAAACCGAATTCAGTGCTCTTTGTTTCGTTTGGAAGCATAGCCACGGTCTCCATGGAGCAGATGCGAGAATTTTTCGCTGGTTTGGAGGCCAGTAACGCCGCGTTTCTGTGGGTCATTCGGCCGGATCTCATTGAAGACATGTCCCAGAACGAAGAATGTCAAACCATGTTCACGGAGTTTGTGAAACGGACAAAGAATCGCTCGCTTCTGGTGCCGTGGGCGCCTCAGACTGCCGTGCTGTCGCATCCCGCCGTGGGAGCTTTTCTGACACACTGCGGGTGGAACTCCACCATTGAGAGCATTTCCAGTGGCGTGCCGATGCTGGGGTGGCCTCGTTTCGCCGACCAGAACACGAACTCGCATTACGTGACGAGCGTTTGGAAAGTTGGGCTGGAGCTTCGACAGAGCGTCACCGACGATGGAAGTGCAGTTGTTTTGAAGGAGGAAATTGCTCTTAAGGTGAAGAGGATCTTGGGCGATTTGAGTGAAACGGAGGATCTAGAGGTTTCGGACATTCGGAGGAATGCTAGGAATTTGCAGATGGCTGCAAGGAAGGCCGTTTCGTATGGAGGTTCTTCGCAAGTGGCGTTGTCGCAGTTCGTGGAACTGATTACCGGTTGCTGTACCAAAGTGAAAATCAATGGGCTTAATTCGTAGAGTTTGGATCGGAGCTCGGTCCTTAGTTTTTAGAGCTCTAGGAGCTTAGTCATCACATCTCTAAGTGATCTAATAATCAATTGGAATCACAATTAAGATATGCAGAAAGAGATACCGATATGGTCGTCTTTGTCACTTTCGCTAAATTGGCGACATTCATCTGAACGGAGCTCTAGAGGTTAGGGCTGATATTGGTTCATATTTCAGGCTGGCGCTTCCTAAAAAAAGCCAAAGCCGTGGAATGCTGGCAATTTAACAAAACTGTTCTTCATGTTCAACAATGTGTGTTAAATATTTGTTAAAATAACAAACTTTGAAGGAAATTGACTCAATTGCATGTCCCTAAATTGCAACCTCTATTCTCTGGTTTAGGCAGTTTGGTTTACAATACTGTTTTCTCTGAGCACTTAAATGTCACAATGTCAGGTGATTTGAAAAATGACATATTAGTGAATATGACCATATCTTCGACTAAGTCAGCATTTCCCATGGAATCACAAGTTTTAACATAATACTCAACCTGCCTTTTAACAAATTAAGTCAAAGTCCCCACTGCCCCTCTGATCCTTGCTTGTAACCTAGTTAAGTTCACATGTAAGTACCATAATACAATGTATGACACATGCTTTGCCACTGACTCACAGAACTTGCCACATTTTGAGTTGTTGATCTGAACTTAATATTTGTCAATTTGGTGAAATATCCAATTATGACGTTCAAGGCTGACTATTGGGAAATTCAATACCAATGCTGAGTAAGGCTTGTTTTTAGTTACTGAAGTGATCCCAGATGCTGCGCTGAAGGCATTCCCACTGCCCTGGAGATCCCTGTCTGCTTATCCAGGAGGGAAATCATCACCTACATCTCACCTGGTTATGCAGTGGCAATTGGCTACCTCACATACAAACTACAACCCCCTGCAAACGCCCCAACCTGTCATTTCTATATGTAGGTGCTGGTTTCTAATTGTTTCGGGACAAGTGTACAATACAGTACACTAAGTCTCATCATGCACTTCAGGTATACAAAAGTGCTTCACTTACACTAGTCTTGCACTGAAATTACAGTATTTGCACCAGAAATCTGCACTAGAATTTTACCCTCTTTGCCACAGCTAATTCATGATCCTCATCAAAATATTCAAGTCAGAGCTACACTTGTAATTTATATAAAATGCACATTGAAAATATTTGTTATGATATGAGAATAATTATCATTCATTGAGGATTTTCTAGAAGTGTTGTATCATGCACATCTATTATGCACACGATATGATACTATATGATATCAGAACTCATCCCTCTACCCAGCTTGGCAGCTTCTACACAGGCTTCTACAAAAAATGATTTGCAAATCCCTCAGTTTTCAAATTATGTTTCAAGCTGAGTGCCCTGAAAGTGCGAAAGTTGTGGAATACTCCCATTTCATGAAATTGACATTATTTGCAGACAATGAGGTCCTCATTAGTGCTGTACGAGTATGGCATCAATCAACTTCTCATGTACGTTTCAGTGCAGGAACCCTCGGTCCGTATAATTCATGTTCACCGTCCACCAATTATTGATGCCATACCCGTAACATCATGTACTACGTAACATCATTCTACAATAAACACCAGTGTTTTGGGGTGAGGGGAGCAAAATTTCGCTCAAAAGTGATTTTTAAATTTTTTTTAGGGAATATTTGGCAAAATATTCTTGCTTTCTAGTGGATGAAATTGCTAATTTGCTACCAAATCTTGGGTCTGTATTGCCCTATTTTGGATGAATAAATGAAAGTTATTCTTAGATTGCAAATTTCATCCATTTACATAGATGTAAAAAGCTTCATCCTTCGAGTGATTATCGCTTTCTGCATAGCCTAAAATAAATGAAAAAAACTCACTAAAGAACACCATCTAAGAAGTAGAAGGCTTAACCCCTAAGCGCTCTAACATCCAAAAAATGGACAATGAACAGATTGAAATTCAAGTTTCATCCTCCTTACTACATGGACGAAAGTCATCTTAATTTGTAGAGATACTTTATCAAGTTGTTGTCCTATCTAAGGGTTGGATTTGGTGTTATTAGAGTACATATTTTTTCTAAAATTACCAATGTGAAAGTATGTCAAGTGGTTGACCAAGCTAAAATTGCATTGACTCTAGTTACAAACTAGATTTGCCAAAATGAGGACATAGATTTTAAGAACACAAAAATTTTGAAAAATCACCACATGAAGAGAATCTCATTTCAAATCCATTCCATCAAATTGTACTTGAAAAATGATAATATTTTGCTCGTAATCAAATTTAGAAGGAGTTTTGAAATTTCCCTTTCAAAATTTATAAAAAAATATTGATATTAGTATTGGTAAATTGAATGGTAACTAGTCAACCTAATTTGACTCCCTCTAAGAATATTTCCTACATTAGAATGCCAAGAGGGGTCCAAATGGGGATAGGGACTATTTGGAGTATACATACCTTAGCTAATTTGTTGTATTTTGCTAGGGAAGTATCAATGATGAGCATTGCAACCAATTCAAGTACCTTACTACCACTCAAATATTGCGACAATCTATTCTCTTCAAAAATGAAAGCAAGACGACAAAAAAGTTGAGATGTACATAATTTTCATCAAGCATGTGATGATACTTAATCGAGAACATTGACAAATGAAAGAACAATCAGATTACAATGCATTTCACATTTCTCAGGGTATGTTCTCACCTAGCATTAGCAAGCATCGGTAGTAGAAAGGTAATGTAGTCAAATAACAAGGATTGTTTTTATTGCAAGCGGGTTTGGTAGTTGGCCCCATGTTCATTGCAAATTGAGTTACTAGAATGCATCAAAATGATTTAGCTGTTCAAATAAGGTATGTTCTTGAAAGTGACGTAAGCATCTTTAGAATGGGTGATTGCAAGAAACACTTCACGTTTTGGGCTCAAAATGCAATTTTTGGCTGTAGGGCTGACAATACTACGGACTACTATGAATTTTGCATATTAGCATGCGCCTACAAATCTAAATCATTGATTCAGTACTATGGAGTACTATAGACTACTATGGAGTACTATAAAAACTCTAGGAGTAGAAAATAGAAGAAAAAGGGTCTACTAAACTTTTCATTTTTAGTAATTCAAAAGAAATTCAAGAAATTCCTAGAAAAAAACCCATTTTTGTAGATAAGTCTATCTCACATTGCACCAAAACTTTCTTCAAGGAAAATTTTCAATTGTCTGAAAAATGTGCACGAACAACAGTTACTTCAGCCCCATGTAGACACCTCATGCAAAGGTTTTTTGCAAAAAAACTCTTTGTTTGTCATTGGAATGTAAGTGCACCTCCAGCTTCTCCAATTTGTGACTTCTAGTTTGCATTTTTGGATACAACTTTGGACCAAAACCCCCCAAAACGGCCAAGGTAGACACCCAATTAGGGGCACCTCAAAAATAGTAAAGTAATTTTAAGAAAAAAAAATAGAGAATGTGTGAAACTTTTATGTGTACCTTCAATCCAAATTTCAAAACAAATGGACTTACGATGCAAAAGTTATGACCAAAAAACCATGTGTCCGAGGGCAAGGGGACAAAAAAATAGGATAAGTGTTTCTTGCAATCATCCCAATACACTTAGTTCGGAGGTTTCACACTAGGGGGAGGTTTTAGAGTAGTTGTGGCCCCCTTGACAATTTTAGTTGTCATGGATTGTTGTGTGGGAGCCAAAATGTCCTCTTCCAAGAACGCACTTGGACTTCAACGTCTATTCAGCATTGTGTGTTAATGCACCTATGACACATTGACATCTTATTCTTTGTTTGAGCCTGCAAGGCACAAATTGGAAGGCAAAAACGATGGGAGTGGTAGAGCCACAAAGAAGTGCTCTATTAAGATGCAATTTCTGGAGAGGTTGCATACATTGAGGTATGAAAAATGAAAATGAGTTATGAAGAATTATACTTTAACAAGGCATATGCAGTCAACGTCAACACCTCAGCTCCAACACTCAAAACTCTAAATTCTCACGGAAAACACTCACGGCGTCCCTTTGTCTCCTCTCATTTTCATGTACAGATAGACTTCATTCACTATTGTAGATTCATCAATCTTATTGTAGATTTATCAACTATCAATCATTGATCATTCTTTTGTATTTAAACATTACCTTTCAATGGACTCTCAAGCTTTTGAACTTTTTTCAACATGGTATCAAAGCGACATATAGACTTACAAAGTGCAATACTTGACATAGCAAAGAGTTAGAATACCACTAGAGAGTGAAGATCAATCTAGTGAAGCATTGCTCCTAGAACTAATAAGACAAAGATCGTAGAGATGGCAGAAGGTTCAAGCATAGCCTTTAGAGAAATAGATAAGCTAAAAGGCTTGTCAAACTATTATGTATGGTCACTCAAGATGAGAGCAATGTTGAGGGCAGAAGGTCAGTGGAGGATCACAGATGAAGAACAAAACCGCATTGTGTATCCAATGACAATCGATGGTGAAATATTTACTGAGGTACAACTGAAAAAGAAGAAAGCATTAGCATGTAGACTCATTTTGCTTTCAATTTCTAACAACTTAGTTGATATGATTGCAGACAACTCAAATCCCGCAAAATCGTAGAAAGCATTGAAGGACTAGTTTCAATTGGGAGATTAGTCTCATATCCTCACGCTAATAGGCCACATTAGAAGAAATATGAGGCCTCTACATGCCCATTTCAGGGTTGTTTCTTGCTTGTTCCCTATACTGTCCGGGAATGGTTGGCTGTTGTGAGTCAAATAAATACCAAAAATAAATAAATAAATATAGTTTTGATATGCGAAAATAAGTTGAAAAAAGAATTTTAATTTTAATTTTTTTTTGACGTGGCACAATGTTGGCCACATCAGACTGCAGTAGTGCCGTAGCTCCTGCGTTCCCTACAGCCTGGGAACTTGCGGGCATGTTGAGGCCTCAAATCCCCCCTAATCGCTTCAATCACTAAAAATGGCTTCAGGTGGGTTTATAGAAGAAGACATCAAACGAGCAAGAGAGCTCAAGAAATGTCTTGGCAACATGGGGGAAAAGTTGTCCAATCACAATGTCAATCAAATAGTTCTAAAGGGACTGCCAAAATCATATGAAAGTACAATCCAAATTCTCACTTACCTAAATGCAATATCATTTGAGAAACTCAATGCTTCCTTGATGTTAGAATCGCACTAGAGATACCGTGTGCAGTAGTTGGGAGAAGACTAGGCACTTGCAGTGATTCACTAGCAAGAAAATCAACAATAGAATTAGGGATGTGGAGGTCGATCTTAGCATCATTGAGGGAGGGGATACCCAATAGGTGGCTATCTAGGTCATTGGTATACTAGACAGGATAATTTCAGACCTTTGTTCAAAAGTAGACCACCGATATACTGTTACAACTATGGGAAGCTTGGATACATGGCAAGAAGTTGTTGATTTCCACAGGACCAACAACAAGACAAAAACAATCAAAGAGGTATAAATTTTGTCAATTCCGCTAAGTTCTTCGACTCCCATTTAGCTCAATCTTAATATGGTCCATCTTACCACATTGCATGGGATAATGGACTTTAGTACTTAGACACTGGTGCAACAGGGCACATAGCCACTGACTACAACAAACTCAATCATCAGCCTAGTACTTTGGGCTTAGAGATTAGAGAAATTAAAAGATGAGGAGGTGAATGTCATCCTATAAAGGGATTGGGGAATGCAACTACATGCATTGAATGAAGATCAATAAATTTGAGTTCAGTTTCATATGTCCCAAGTATGATAAAAAAAACTTGATCTCTGTTGGTGCTATTGTTGATTGTGGAAATAAGTTGGTCTTTTCAAACAAACAATGCTAGATACTTGACAATCGAGATTGCATTATAGCTTCTGGTCACAAAGACTCATCAAAGGGTTTATATTTCTTCAGAAATACTATGCATGCATTAGCATCAACACACTTAAATATCTCTACATTGTGGCATAGATGCCTAAGACATCTCAATTATGCAAGTCTTCATGCCTTATCTAACTCAGAAAATATCGATGGTCTTCCCTGCACTAATTGACAATAGCTAGTGTGCCAATGTTGCCTTGCCGGAAAACAACACAAGGAGCAATTCCCACGTCAAACACTCCATCGCTCAAAAAAGCTAGGGCTCTGTATTCATTCTGACTTTATCGGCCCCATGCAACAGGCCTCGCTAGGTGGTTCTTGATTTGTGCTTGTTTTCACAGATGATTTTTCACACAAAGGGTGGGTTTATTTTCTCAAGTACAAAAACGAAACTTTCTCAAAGTTTTGCATTTTTAATTAGATGATAGAAAACGAAACAGGGAACAAAGTTCAAGTATTGCGATTTGACAAAGGAGGAGAATATTTATCAAGAGATTTTTCAAGTTATTGTGACACTCATGAAATATGCAGAGAACTAACTCAAGCACACACCTCAACAAAACGAGGTCTTTGAGTGAAGAAATTGCATTATTATGGAGTGTGCAAGAAGAATTTCACATGATTGTCAACTTTCAACTTACTTGTGGTTAGAGGCTGTAGTGAGTGCGATGTATCTTATTAATAGAAGCCCCATGAGAGCCAATAATGGACAAACTCTCAAAGCCAAGTATTCAGGAACAAAGCCTAACATTTTGAATTTAAGAATTTTTGGATCTATGGCATATGTAAACATTCCAAAGGAAAATAGACTCAAGCTTGACAACAAAACCCAGAGGTACATGTTCATAGGGTACGATACTGAGACAAAAGGATTTAGACTTTACAATTCTATCAACAAAAAGGTAATAATTATTCAAGACGTCATCTTTGATGAGTCCAAAGTTGGATTCCATTACTTGCAGAACCGAACTCTTGTAGATGATATCTTTAGTCTCCCTGTAGCAACAAAATCTTACAACTCACAACACCAAAGGCAGATGCCGAAACTGAAGACACCAAAAGGCAAGGCACCGAAAGCACCGAAATTTCAAATTTTTAAGAACCTAAATTTCCAATAGTCTCATAGCCATCCAAGCCTAGCTCACCAAATCGACCTAGTATCTCAGGATCACCATCACCAAGCTCCCCACCTTTGTCAAAAACACCCCCAAAATAGAAATGATCCATGCTTGTAGACCCAAACGCTGAACCACATGCCAAACACTACCCCACATACAACATGACCCCTTCTATAAAGCTACAAGATTTTGGGACACTTGTCTTTGAATTAAATGCCGAATCACTTGACTTCAACACCGCGATTAAACAAAAAGGCTAGAAGAGTGCTATTCAAAGTGAGATTAATTCTATTTTGAAGAATCGCACATGGCAAGTAGTCAATCAACCTATGTATTCACAAGACACCTATCATTGCAAAGTGGATTTTTAAAACCAAGAAAAATATAAACGCTAGAATTAACAAACTCAAATCTAGGATAGTTGCAAGAGGATTCTAACAACAAGAGGGAATTAATTATCAAGATATCTTTGCGCTAGTTTTATGGTGGTCAACTATTTTTCTAATATTAGTACAAGCCACCCAACGAAACTAGTCATTATCACAAATGGATGTTATAACAACTTTTTTGAATGGAGCTATTATTGAAGATATATTTATGGAAATCTTGGATGGATATCCTAGTGCTGGTGATATTACCAAGGTATGAAAAATTCAAAAAGCCTTATACAGATTAAAACAAGCCCCTAAGGCTTGGTATGAACGAATCAACACTTGGTTACTAAATCAAGGATTTATTCATAGTGAAAGTGATTTGAATCTCTATTACTCAAAAAAAGACGGAAAAATGACCATTTTACTTCTTTATGTTGATGACTTGTTAATCACATGCGACAATCATGAACAAATCACACAACAAAAGAAAAAACTTCAATATGAATTTGAAATGACTAATCTAGGACATGTCGGCAACTACATAGGAGTAGAAATTTAAAAAGGTTCAAACGGCATATTCATTGGACAAAAAGTCTACATCACGAAATTGCTAGACAAATCCCAGATGCAAGATTACAATCCCACGCAGTTGCCAATCGCCCCCAATGCACATTTGCAAAAGCACATGGGCACATATCCAGTCAATACAACCATCTACTGATCACTCGTGGAAAGTTTGCTCTATCTAACTCACACAAGACTAGACATCTATTTTGTGGTAGTCTCTGTTTCTCTGTTTGTTGAAAAACCCGAAACTGCCCACCTTTAAGCTGCAAAATGCATACTTCGATACTTAAGTGGAACACGTGACTATAGATTATTCATGCTAGCACATACTATTGATAACTTTCACAGCTACGTGGATGTTGAATGGGGGCGCGACACGGACTCAAGACGATCAATTTCAGGCATAGTTTACAAATTGGGAGCCCCAAGTGTTTGTTGGAGCAATAAACTCCAACCAACAGTATCACTTTCAAGCATGGAGTCTGAATATAGGGTACTTATTGATAGTGCAAGAGACATAGTTCATTTTCAAAGACTTCTTAGTGAATTGGAACTAGATTGTAGAACTCCTATGAACCTTTATAGTGATAATCAATCATGCATAAAGCTCGTAGACAACCTTGTGATGCATACTAGAACAAAACATATAGAGATACAACATCATTATATTTGTGAGGTTTCCAAATCTGGACAAATTCAAGTACATTACATTCCAACTACAAATCAACAAACTGATTTCTTAACAAAACCTTTATCGTACAAGAGCTTTGTAACCAACATAGATTGTCTAGGTATTCTTCCCCCAAGTCTAGCTATGAAATTTGTCTCTCACCCAACTAGGAGTAAATCAACCATCTATGTCACGACCCTCATCACAAGGCGTGCTCGTGCCACCTTGGTGAGCAAGGGGGACATTGGGGGTGACTCCCCAAGCCTTGCAAGAGATGAGGTGAGGGGACTAGGAGTCCCGAGCGATCAAAGCGATGTAGCGCTCTGATCCGGACGAATTTGGGGGCGTGTGATACATGCTTGGAAAGGTCTTGAGAAGACGCTTCTAACCGTCCAAAGAACGCGTGATTTGGACTTGCGAGTCAAAAGTTATGGGCGTTCAAAGTTGGGGGTGTCCCGGTCGCGCCGAGAGTGCCCTGGCCGCGCCGGGAGTGTCCCGAATCTTTGGAGGGCGATATCTTTGCGAGCACTTGTCCGAATGGAGCAAGTGAGTAGTCCATCGGCATCTACGCGTCGCGTAGATGTCGAAAATGGGGTCGCATGTGCGATTTGGATCCCGGACCGCAAAGGTTATGCCGGGTGGAAGTTCGGGAGTCCCAAACTAGCGCGAATCGGGAGAAATGGGTGGTCTTCCAAGATGGGTGCATCTTGGGGGTTCCCGATGACCTCTAGTATGGGGAGGGGGGCTGCCGAATCCCACAGAGAGTACTATGAGGAGGGGTGGTCTCCCTCCTCACTCTCGGATGGTGCCATGGTGAGCCTAAGTGGCCCCGGGTGGTGAGGCTAGTGTTGGAGCCTCACTACCACTTGTGTGTTACCATGGAGTGCTTGTGCACTCCTTGATACCGGTTGGGTGGTGTCCCACTTCACACTAGGCCATGGTGTGAGTCCCGTTTGGTGAGTCCCGTTTGGTGAGTCCCGATTAGTGAGTCCCGAAATGAGTTGGGTTGGGCCTAGTGAGGAGTTGGGTCCCATTCAAGGGCGGTTAGCACCGGTGGGAGTAGTGCCTCACCGAGTGCTTGGACATCAATGGAAGTTCCGCCTCATGTCATCAAATGACATGCTTGGTGTCTTGTGAGAGTTAAATATTGGAAGGAAAGGATTGGGAGTCACGGAGGAATGGGAGTCACGGAGGAATGGGAGTCACGGAGGAATGGGAGTCATGGAGGAATGGGGAACCCCATGACTTGAGTTGGAACCTAACATTGTGGATGCGTGGCATGTGCAGTGTTAGGAGAGCGTGAACCTTAGTGGCACTAAGGTGTTAAGTGTTTGGAAAGTGAGCTTAAGGTGGTAAGTGTCACTAAGGGGCGCGACAATCTACCCATAGAGCCTTTTTCATTAGCTTGTGCCTGAAATTTGGTGCTCTAGGATTTTTCTTTGACATTCGATTATCCCACTAGTGATTAGGATTGTCACAAACATCCCTCCAATATGAATCATCTGATTCTTCACCATTGTTGCTAGTCAAACTATCCTCTTTAAAAATTCTAGCAACATCTACACTTGGCTCCGAACTCTCCAATTTGTCTATGCTATTCGAACTACCCTGTAACAACACAAAACATAGCTATAGAGGTCCAAAATATTTTTACATACTCGCCACAATATGAGAGCCGCCCAATAGAGAAGCACGTAGATTTGCTGGATCTATCACAACAAACTGATGTTAGTAGATTCCTCTCACATTGAACTACACAAATGACTTCATCTACAAAATCTAGACTTGTCCCTCACCAACGAGAGAGTCTTGTGAGAGACTTGTCCTTCACCAACAACTCACCAACTAGTTGGTGAGTCTAGTTCATAGTTCACCTACAATTGAAGTGAGTTGTAGCTAGGTAGCGCAGTCACCCATATGGAGTATTTGTAATCACTGAACAATTTGTGATCCTCCAAAATTTGTTAAAGCTCATCATTACAATTGTCGAACAATACCTAATCCTCCAAAATTTGTAATAGCTCATTGTTGCAATCGTTGAATAATATAGTAATATATTGCAACTAGCTTCTTCAAACAACCCAATAGACACCTCTTAAATGGATAGTCAATGATTCTAAAATGGACTACCAACAATGTGAGAGCATAATTAAGATTTGTCAAGTATTGATTCATACTTTGCCAATAGATGGAATAAGGTCTAGAGAGGGTCCATTTCAAAGCCAAGGTGTGTCTACTTAATTAATTTTTCTAAATGAGAATTGATTGCCCAATTGCCTCCTTACAAATGTTAAAAGAATTTAGGGTCCCTTCAAGTTTGATAATGGTCACATTTAGAAACGCCGTATATTACTTTTTGAATGTTGCTATGCTTGTTTTTGGTCAAGCCATCTTTTTTCAAACTGGGGGTGGGGGGTGGGTTTGCAAGGTCTATAATCAAGAATAGGTGTCTACCACATAATTCTTTGGAAATTCTTGAGTAATTCAGAAATGCTCCAAAAAATAAGAAACCACTTGTGTTAGATTTCGCATCAATTTTTCTTCAAGTGAAAAATAAGGAAAAGTACTTTCGAGCATTTGGAAACCATCAAAAAGGCCCAACAATCCTTAAATGGATGGTTTATGAGCATACTATCTTACTCTCAACAAAAATGTTGTTGTGCAATGGCTTCTGGTCACTCATTGAATGCCTTTACATGTGCTTGACTTGCAATTTCTAATTTCCTACAACCATTGCACCTATACTTGATTGTGCATGCGGTGAATAATTAAACACTAAAATAAAGTTTTAACTTAATCACCCTCTCATGGCCCCTTTTACTACAACTGTTCCTAAATGTCTAAAATCTATGTTTCTGCCCTCATTTAATTGCATTGCTTACCATTAGAATCAAAGAAAAGACTCCTCCAACACTAAGATAAGAACTGCTATTTCAGTCTACTAGCAAAGCATCCATGTAGGCTTGGCTTTTTCAAAACATTGATGGCGTGGAACCTTACTACATGTCAATTCTATGAGTGCCCTCTACTACCCCCTCTAGTGCCAAGTGAGAACGTACCATTAGCCACATAACTTACTTCTTGCTCTCCTTCCCCACCTTGTGGGCTATTTTCATTATTTGTGAAAGAAAATGCAAATCATAGACAATTTAAAATTCATATCTATACTCACCCCTATTAGCATTGTCAAAAGCATGATCTTGGTGTGATTCCTACAATTGTCCAACACAAATTATCCATCTATTGATACATCATGATTGTCCAATGTTGTTAATTGTTAATGTGGGAGTTTCAAGAATATACAAGAGTTGACTTTTGAAGAGGAAAGGATCAGTGGAGGACAGGAGACATCACGAGGCATGTCACCTGCAACTGATGTACTAGCATATCTGATGTTGCACATTTCAAGACCATGGAAATAGATGGGTTACTACAGCTACACAAAATAATCAACAACTTAATTAGTGTCACCTTAGGGCATATTAAAAAAGAAAGGAAGTTAGAGATTTGTAATGCCAAGCGTTTGATAGTCTTATTACGATACAGTGAGAGACCTAGTCAAAGGTCAGAACCATTGAATGGAAGTTGAAAATCTTGCAAATCTACAACAATTAGGGGCTTGAAAAATCAAAACAAATCTACTAATTACACTTAATACAAAAGAAAATCTAGAGCTTCGGTATTTTAGAGTATATACTTAATATTTTCACCTTTAAGTCTCCATGTAACTAATTAAGATCAGCAACTCAATAGACTGTAGCAGTGACAACCTTGAGGCCATATGTTGCAGGGAAAATGTCCAAGTGATCCTTTGATGTGATTGTCCATGGATCGCCTTCTCCATTACCTATCCATCATCTTCTCATATTATAATAATATTGTAGTACCAAAATCCATCACAGTAGAGCAATTAGGATTTCAACTTGTAGGAGAGCATCATTAGGCTCATAGTTACCATAACTAGGCACTTAGCACCATGTTGAGTAAATATGAAGAGATAATCTTTATTACTAGCTAGGATCTAGGATCTTTTGGTGATATGAAAAATATAAAATAATTAACATTGGGCGGGGGAGCAAAATTCCAAGCTAGCATGATGAATGTCTTTTGTTTCTTCAATAGAGAGGTGGGGTGGGAGGCACTCACTAGCTCTTCCTCTTGGCAAAGGCAAGGTGAGGTTGCCATGCTACCGAGCATGCTACAAATGTCCCTCAATAGCTATAAGATATAATATGGCAACATGTATTAAATTGTAGACTTACAAAATGTGAGATCACTAGAAATTAGATACTCATCAAACAAAAGACATATATATGATACATCAGTGAAGTACCCCATTGACAAAAATGTAAAAGGTAGGAGGGCCTTAAAGCAACCCTTTACCAACTAATTTGCTATTTTGGAGAGTTTGACACTTTGACTTCTTGAAATAATTTTTCAGAATTTTTTTTCTTGAAAGACAAATGGAATTGGCATCTAACCCAAGTTGTCTCATATTTCTTTTTGACCTTCAAGGAGTTAGTTATAAATTTTGAAGTAGGAATCACATGAGGCTCTAGAAGAGTCCACTCCCTAATATGTTCAGCCTTGGTACATTGAAGAAAGCATTATGCACCGGGATGGAGGATGCTTTGCCTTACTAGCAGTGTTGAAATTATGGTGATGAATTGAGCCACAACTGATTCAGTCTCTTCCTCTGCCTTGATTTTCCTTTCAGTTGCACTGTGATTTTTCTTATAAATATTCTAGCTGCAACAGAGATGTGGAATGCAAATTCGGAGAAGCTGCACACATTGATTAAGATGGAAACACCTACAACCATCAGAATAAGCAATTGGAGGTAAGTTACTTTTTGTAGAAAAATATTTTTGTAGTATTAACAATTTAAAAATCATGAATTTAAAAATAAAAAATAAAAAATAAATAGAACTTTTAAATTGGGCAGCGAATTTCTGTGAATTTTCATAGTGGATCTCCCTAGGGCCCCTTGAACCGCATTCTAGAAAAATTGCTTTGGTTCAATAAATTGAAATCTAAAAAAATAAACAATCAACTAATTAGAGGTAAGTATGGGGATGGTTTAATGACATTTTTAGAGGACACTTTCATGAATGTCTATTGCGCAAGAGTAGGCACAAAGACGGTATTGGGTGTTTTCACCTTAGTGCTATTTTGTTAAACAAGTTTTGGTCCTTGTCTCTCTTATAGGACGTTTGTCAAATAGTGTCGTATTGGACATGTGTCTAGTATATTAGACATGCTTGTTAAATATTCTTGAATATTTTAGATATATTTTCAATGTTTTTAAATATTTCTGATATATTTTTAAAATCTACCTATTAGACTAACCGAGAGGTCTAATAGAACATCCTAGATGTTGTGCTAGAGATCATATTGTGGTATTTGACTAGACCACCATAGCATTGATTATTTTGTATCATGTGGAAGGTCGTGTCATGTTGTTCTTGCAATTGGCATAGAATTTAGGTGCATTTAGTTGTAGTCTTACTTTACTTTTCCATCACCTTTCCTAACACCACCCACATCCATGACTAGTTTTTCAAATTTTGCAGCGCTATAGCCGTGCAACTTCATCAATAAGTAACTTCCATTACTAATTTCATGAATAGCTTGCCCCTTAAACAACGCCGAGGATGTTTTCTGTCTAATGGATGACAAAAAATCTTTCTATATAGGACAAAAGTGCAATTATTCATCCTTGAAATTGTGTGCAAAATGAAAAAATCTTGCACATCAATAGTTTGACCTCCAATGAGTATTTTTTTTTTAAGTAGATGATGTCACACATTACCAAAAGTGATGATTTCCAGTTACCACTCTGTCATTTAAAGATTGATCACTCATCCTTCAAGCTAATTCTAATGTGCTCTAAAAAGATTTATCTCCTAGCAACATAATCTTCTCCTCCTGTACGATTACTGTGCCGAAGATGTTGTGGTGTGAAATGATAAAGAAACAAACTTTAAAGAGTAACTGGAATCAAATTAAAACCAAATTTGACTAAGGTTGAAGCACCAATAGCCAAACATTTAAGCAATCTTTGAAGCAGATTGTGAGTAGTATGAGGTGGAATTTTTCCCATGTTGGAAGATAGGAAATATAGGGATTGCAAAATTTTCAGAATTTTTTTCCCAAATGGAAATTACTATGAATTTTGGGAGCCCAAAAGTATTCATGACTTATAGCTAGTGTCTAGACTCTTCCAATTCCAATCATTTTAGAACTATTTTTCTATTCACTACTTCCTACTTTTTGGCTAACTACTATGGACATGTGTTACAACCTTATTAGTGCCAACCTTGAAAAGGACCAAAAACACATATTCCAAGCTTCACTTAGAAATATGTTCCAACCCTTGGTTGGAAATACTACCCCCTACAAGTTGAGTACTATGCATGGTTGACAACTAGTGCCTCTACCTTATAAAATATTCCCTTTCTCTTGTTGTAAATTAAACCAGTTTATAACCCAACTGTCTAGTGTATTAGAGTGGCATATATTTTTGAATTTCCATGTAATCATATACAAACTTATCATGAATTTTAGCTCTATTGGATCATTATTCCCTTCATCATGCCTTAGAAACGTTCTAGGATATAAGTTGTGACGGAAAAAAGTACAAGTGTTTTTTAATAATGAACCCTAATATCCAACTCAACTTGGATAAAACTCCCCTTTTCCCTTTATTTTCCACTTTAGTATTTATTCAACCTTGCTTGCAATTCTTAACCCCTAAGGGAATTTGGTGATTTTAGATCCAAAACCATGTAAAACTACTAGTACATAAGGCAAGGCTAAAATCTTCATTTCTATTTATCCATTAATAAATTCAACTAAAAAATCCTTTATATAACTTATTGGAGTACACCCTTCTAAAATTTCAAAATAAAAAACCTTAACAATTGCAAGATCATGATGCTTGGATTTAAAAAATAAGTATTTTCAACTCTTTCCAAAATGTTGGTTAGATTTTATCTTTCAAAAAACTTACCCCAAAATACATAGATCCTGCAATTTGCAACTCTCCATAATATATTGAAGAATTAAGTTGGATAAACATATTGAGAAAATTTCAATGAAAACTATTTTGTATTTACACTTGAAAAAAATAGTAAGTAAAAAGAGGCAATGTATAATTTAAAATACAAAATTATTAAGAATTTAGGCATAGAATTGAAGAATCCCACTCCTATTGGTTGTAGTGTTGTAATAACCAATTTACATATTGTACTCTTGTTTTTTTTCAAATGTATGGAAAATTGAGCTCAAGAAAGGACTTCAAAGTTAATTTGACAATAGGAATTCCATAATTGCAGACAAACTAAAAAAAATCCTAACTTTCATCTCATTGATCTACATGGAATGATTAAAAGCTTTCCACATATCTATAAATGTAGAAACCAAGTTCAAATTTCTATTTCTTACAAAAGTAGTGTTTTCTAAGTTGCCCAAATTGTCCATGTTGAGAAACAAACTACATATCATCAAATAACTATTGAACCATGTACTCAAAAGTTGTGAAAATCATTGCGCCTTAGACCAATTCCTTGACCACATGTTGGATGAAAATTTCAAACAAGAAAAATGAGAATTCCAATTGTAAAATCATGACTGAGAATACTACGTTGCCAAAAAATGCTACTTGGTCCTTCAAGGGTCAATACATTCTCTTCCATTACTCCAAAATTTCGAGCTATTCTAAACCCAGATGATTTTCTACACCAAAACCGCCTACTTGCATTATCAAGAAAATTCCAGTTCAGCACCGGGAAGAATGCTATCTTTCTCAATCGGACCCAAGGAAATCCTGCACAACCGCGAGTCTTTTGCACAACAAATTCCATCATGCAGTAAACTAATTCACAGGATTTAAGCTCCTTCGTGAGTCGTGACCAGGTTGAGACAAACTGAGCGATGAACTTCTGACATAAAGTAATGCCGGAATGTGCTGTAGGAACATGCTTTAGGTTGTGCTTTGGTTGCAGCTTGCACCACTCCCCAAGCACAGCACATTCTAACCCCAAAGACTGCTCCTGACCATATGATCCTACAGAATTTGTAACTCACAATATGAAGGACAGTAGATAATACATACCAGCAGTTAAAAAGTGCATCATTAACAAATGATGCATCCAGCAAGACGCATGATGCATAGCCAAAGTTCAAGAACAAAATGTTAACTTGCCCTTCATCTAATTCTACTTACAAAGTTACTTACAAGTTTTTCAAAAAGGATAGGCCCACACATTATTAGAAACAAACAATTTCTACTTGAAGTTCTAGCCTAGGAAAAACAACAGGTATTGATACTATCATGAAGTCCACCTACTTGCAACCCCCACCCAATTGCACAATAACGTACACCCCATCTTTATTCCACAACCTAAATCTAGGATAGTCATACTTGTCTTCTGAGATTTGTATCACAATGAATAATAGAAGAATAGCAACCCTAGACTTAGATTGTGACATGAAGAGCTTGTATGCATTGTGACGTAATTAGGTGGGGTCACAATTAGGAGTACTCACAGCAGGTGTGACGAGAAAAACCTAGAGTTGTGTTCGATAGAACTTCAAAAAGCTGCCTTCCACAGACTGTTCCAGTCAAAATGTGTCCATCATCAGATGTGAAGACATGCTAAGCTGCTAACTATCCACGAGTCTTAATTGTGAAACTCTTCCTTCAGTACAGAAGATCCAAGTTATTTACATTGCTTAGGAGGGCAAGCATTGGTGTCTAGGTCTCAATTAAAATACACTGTCCACGAAACCATATACTGGACAGGAATGTTTACGAGAACGACAAGTTACGGGAAACTTACGGGAACAATGCTAACAATTTACCTTGAATGCAATACAAAATCCTAAAACACCTTCAAAATTGAAATATAGACATGTAACAGTCTAACTAAGAGACCCACTTACAACCCAGAATGACATGTCCCCGGCCCAGAAGCAGAACTGAAGAGCCACCTGAACATGTGTGATGGAATGGAGAAAAATTTCTGGAAAAATGACTGGCTAGCTGGTTCATGCACCACTTGCATGGTGCAAAGTGACTCAAAACTCCGCTTCATGTGAGGTGCAACCACCCGCTCCTGTTTAACAGAATAATACCAAAATCAGCATGTGGAAAAAAAGAAATACAAGATATAAATCATCCATCCGCATCAAAAATGAAAAATAAAATACCAGACAAAGATTTCCAAGTAAGCAATATAAACTACAACAAATCCAAGGAAGTTGAAGATTAATGATCAACAATGCCAGTGCATCATTCTTAATTGAGAGAAGAAGGCGACACAATTTCAACACAGCATTACAGAAAAAATAATCACCTTAAACGTGTCAACCGGACAGAAATATGTGCCGTTACATGCCTGCAACCACAAAAGACAACTGCGTTAACCACGTATCGCAGCAGCCAGTTACAGGAATCTCCAGTACATGCAAAAAAAATTGTTTTAACATTCTGTGTGAGAGAACTGCACCCGAATTAAATTTACACAAAATATCAACAAAAGGGAAGACAATGACAGCTTACTTCTACCTTTGTTACCCTAACATATGCATGGCTTATCCAAGTGATGAACAGAAAAGTAATCTTGAAATGAACGATTACTTACGGGCATGATCACAGGCTTTTCGTTATGGAAAGCTTGAACAAAGTATTTCGCACCAGCCGCGTTGTCCGCAGGACACTTGTGAAGAACTAGGGCCGTGTTTGCCGCAAAAGGCGCCACGAGGGCGGCACGCCACAGGCGCTTGTGAGGAGGCCTAATTGGAGCCTGCAGCGGTTCTTCAAGTTGAACCCTCTTGATATCTGCAACAGAACCAGACTCCCTGTGTTCACGCATTGAATGCTGACGTTTCTCATCATTAACAGTGCCTAGCTGCTGGTCGACAGAAAGCAAGAAATCACCCAGAATGACGCAGCAACTACTTACCATCGCGATCTAGAAACAGTCCAAGGAGACAACTGAAAGGTATGACAGTCTCTGCATGTGCGAACCGCAACCTGGCTTTCTCCACCACCTTATTGGATTCTGCATAAATAGACAAACAAGCTGGATATTAATCTCCTCAGCATAATTCCAAGGTGAAATTTACTCTGTTAAAGCAGATGAGATGTTTCAGTCAGCTTTTCAGACTTTGGTCAGGAATCTTACCATAATCTGAAATAGCACGATCCATGGATCGCACCACATCTTGCAGCAGAGGAATCCCCATTCGGTAATTAATCGTTTCTCCATAACCTTTCAGATGAAACATTTCTAGATCGTCTGCCCATTCAAGCAGCTCTACCTGCACAAATCATCCCAAGGTACAATACATGAGCATTAGCCTAACACAAGGACGAGAAAGCATCAACGAGCATTCGAGGTCACGACAAGTCAAGCAGGTACCAAATAAAGCATATGAATTACTGAAACAACACAGGTTCAGTGAAACGCACCTCTGCATCTGTGAAAAGCTCACAAGCTTGATCAACGACATCCAGAAGAGAAGCCTCCTGTTATGAAACAAAAACAGAATCCGATCAAAGATATTGGATTGTTAACCAATAATAAAGCTCGATTCCTGATACAAGACGAGGTAGGTACTTACATTTTTGCACAGCAACCAGAGGGAGGTCACGTCATCGCCGGTCAATGCCAACCCATAGCGAGCCTTTACTCCCTTTGCAACAAGATCGTACACTTGCCCTTGCTCAGCGGCTACTTTTGGCTTCCGTAGCTTTTTCGATTCCTGCATGCAGCAGAACCCCAACATTAAAACAATCAGAGAGAATATAAATAAAATAAAATACCCGTAGCGCAAGTAGGATATAAATTAAACGAAAAAATACCCCACTTGCATAACTCCTTGAATCCAACAACATCTGAATAGTAGTCACGCATAACACACAGCAAAAATCTGGATCTTCATTTACATGATAATCTCGTAGTACGCACAGAAAACGAACCTTGTAAGCCATACAAGTGTCATGGAAACGAAGGTGAATATCATGGCTTTTACTGTCGGTGATGACAGAGAAAGCACGCTGCTTTCCCACGCCTAAGGTGCCCTGGCCAGCGAACATCCCCATTCCAAAAGCCACTGAACTTGCGGAAGCTCTACCAACCTGCAATAGCAAATTCCATAAGTGCCCATCCCCAATGACAATTAAGGTAGAGAAGTAGAGAACTATTCCCGAGGGGGTACTTTTCTCGTGACTGGGTTGAAAGGTTACCCAATTACAATGCAAGTGCCACTTGACACGTGACTTGTAAGAAATGAGATTGATTCTTAGGTTCTATCAGTCAAAGATGATTCCATCTGATACGTTGAAGATACAAAACTAATGGTTCCTGGCCCTTGAACAATTCATAACTTATTCAGAAAATATTCAAACAAGACATATTATAGTGTATTGAAATCCTCTCGACAATGGGAACAAGGCAAAGACATGGTTTCTAAAATCTAAAAAATAAGTAAATAAAATCTATTCAAATGATCGAAATCACTCAAAACAGCTGACACTCAAACTCACACAACCGGAGCTCCATAAAGCATGAAAGGAAATGTGAAATTTGGACTCTTACTGTACCTGCGTGGCAATTATGGGATACACATCGGGATGGTACGGATCCGAGAAAATCTCTGGATACTTAAGCTTGTAACGAAGTGCCAAATCGTAAAGCTCTTCCTCGCCCTTTGGAAGAAGCTCCCCGCCTATCTGCTTGTCCGACCATGGAGATTTCCAATCGTGGATCCAAGCGGGTGGCAAGATTGTGTTCTTGTTATGAGCCTCAACGGCTTCCTGGGATAACGCACGAAGCCTCTCTGCAAATTTCTCCAACTCCGCGATCCGCTTTTTAGTTGGTCTTCGGGATCCATGTCTTGCCTGGAAGACCATTCAACCCACAATGAGAATAGAGCCTTTGAAGAAAGGGAGTTTGCCACCGACAAATGCCAATACCTCGACCAGACGAACGATGCTGGAGAGTATAAAATAAGGTAAATTCCCTTAAGCCGTGCAAAGAAGGACCTGACCTATATGCGCATGATGGGGCTTAATTTCGGTTGTTGCCAAGACAAAATAGAACCCAACGCAAGTTGTTTCGTAATTTTTTCGAATGCATTGAATTAGTTTTGAATTTTTTTGAATCACTAAGGGTGTCATTACCAAACTATGAATTAGACTGTCCCTATTCTGACCTTCCTAACTCCTTGAAGCACTTTTTGAGAAGGTTAAAAGCAAGGACTTTCCACTTAGCATGTGGCAGTAATATTTGGTTTAAGGTACTTGGACCACATTGAGTGAAATCACAGATATACAAAATAGAACTTAAGATAAAGAAGTCAAAAATCAGAGATGAAATTTAGAACTCACCACGAGGTTTACATGCACTGGGACGCAACCATCCGGAGTGCTTTCGACAGTCTCGGCACCATAGTTAATCCTTTTCCCAGCTGCGTAGCTGCAAACACATATTTTGGGATCAACAACCAGATACCAAGACAATTTGACCTAATCCTGCAAGGACTCTCTCTACTCCTGAACGTGTAACGAATAATTCAACAGTTCATCCAAAATTCCTAAATCCAAATCCTTGAATACAGCACCTACACATTGACATGCAACCAGGTCAAACCCCGAGCGAGAGTACCACTAAACCCCGATCAGTTCATAACCAGAATTCAACCTCGTCGCTCTTCACTTCAATTACAGAATAAATTTTTTCGGGGAATGTGTGGCTTCGTTGAAGGAATGATCTGCAAGATTACTGATATGCATGTGTTGCGATCAACCACTACTATCAGAGCAACTTGACCTAATCCTGCAAAGAGCTCCTCTGCTCTTAAGCATGCAACAGAGAAATTCACCGTTCATCAATAAACCCTAAAACCGAATCGCTGAAGACAGCAACAACTCGTTGAAATACACAAATACTAAAACAACAGTCAATTTCGTCCAAAAACAGTACTACTAAACTCCAGTCCATTTCAATTTCAAAATTCAACCTCGTTCCTCTTCGCTTCAATTACTGGACAAAGTTGAAGGCAACATGACTTTCCGAAAGGAACGACTTGCGAGATTAATCACGAATTTCTTCTGCAACAAGGCCCGAACCAACGACCAAAACAATTTGACCTAATCCTGAAAGGACTTTCTCAACTCCTAACAGATAAATGAAGAAATTCATCAATAAAATCTAAAACAGAGCCGTTAACTACAGCAACAACGCATTCAAATGCAAAATTAGGTGAATCCCAATCAAGAGCACCACTAAACCCCAGTCAATTTCTACTAAAAACTTCAACCTCGTTGCACCACTTCAATTGCTCTTCACTTCAATTAGTTCACAAAGTTGAAGGCAACATGGCTTTCTTAACGAAGGGATATGCGAGATTATTGGCGATAGCAGAACCCTAAAATATCAAATAAATCACCGTTTTTACCTGGTGGTGCTGGAAATGTGTTGCCGAACATCAAACTTGGCCGGCTGCTCCAAAGCTACTGCTGTTGCACTCCATAGATCTACCAGCAATATCAAAGCTGTGAAGAAACCCACAATCCGAACTGCACTGTACGCCATTGCCGCTCCTCGTCCTGCTCTCGCCATGCTTGCGAAATGGATTAAGTTACGTTACCTTTCAATGTTGCGGTAATCGTTGTTGACATAAAACCTGGACAGGTGATGGAACTGGGCCAATCAGAGACTCTGAATCCACTGCCAGGTGGATGGGTCTCGTGTTGGACACGTGGTGCTGCTTTGCCGGATGGCTTCGTCGGTCAGGTGCACTGATTTGTCACCAATTGACCGTGAAGTGGCCATTTCAGCGTTCGGTTGAGTTTTACAGGCTAATTTTCTTCAATTCCCAAGTTGAACCGGTTTTTCAAGTTCGGAGTTTGTTTACTTTCTCTATTATTTACTAAAAATAGAGATTTCATAGATTTTTTCACTGGTATTTTGTCAATGTTTTCAAATTGCAATTGGTCAATTTTTCCCAATTCCATTGGCTAATTTTGAACTGTCAAGATGATCACCCATTTTTTATCACTTAAGCAATTCAGCCTATCAACAGCATGGAAAAAGTTCAAGAAAAAATTTCCCCGTGTAGAGAAATAGATTTCAATGGATTTCATAATTTCCTAAATTTTTCCCTTAAAAGCAAAATCATCACAAATTTTTTTCGTGAAGATTCTATTTGTCCCATTCTTGATATATAAGCAAACTTATTTCCAACTATAGGATGGTTCCAAAATCAATGTAAGGCTTTCAATGTACACAATGTTATCATCATAAGCTTTCAATATACACCTTTTAGACATTTTCGTTGTTCCCAGAGGTCCTACGAAGTGTGAGCAATCAACTACACTTAATCTAATTGAGAATTGAGCAACCTAAACTACTAAAATGGGAGGTTGATTAGGAATGTGTCATCTCCTTTAGATGCCATTTTTTCCCAAACATTGTGCCATTTATTTGCAATTTGGGGGAGGTTGACTTTTTGAAATATTTTCCAATGAATTTTTCTTGAAAGCTTAGTGGAATTGGCATCTAGAACACTCCAAGTTGTTCCATATGTTATAGATCTTTATAGAATTAGTTACGAAGTTTGAATACAAGTAGAAATATGATTTGTATAGACTCAACTTTAAGACCCACATTGGGACTAATGCGCCATGACACTAGAAATCAAACTAAGTGTGGAGTTTGATTGGTACATGGGTGAATTTCATTGGTACATTGGAGAAGGCAATATGTACCTTTATAGTGGTGAACAGTTTTAGAACTCAGTTGCTCTATAGACCCTCATACCTTAGTTAGTGTAAGTGAGCCTATTTTATCATTGTCACACTATTTGCAAGATAATTCCAATGATGACCTTAAGGTCAAAACTAGTTTAGTCAACATTTGGTGATGTATTATTGTATTGAAAAATATGGGATACACTAGGTGTGAAGAAACAAGTAGTTATAACTTGGCCATAGAATTTTGAGGCCACACAACTAATGCCTCGGGAATGAAGCAACAACTTGGTCATGGAATCAATAGAATCATGATATTATATAACTGAAGCCATGAAATGAAGGCAAATAACTATTGTATCAAATAATTTGAGTGTCCCTTCACCTACAATTGTATTATTTAATCAAAATAATTTTGACCCTTGAGAATTGAAGAGCTACTATCAAGTGCAAATTGATACTAAAATTTGTTTTGTGTATTTAAATAATTTGTGCGCCCTTTCACCTAGAATTGCATTCTTTTAATTGTTTTAATGGGCACCATTAGTGACATTCAACTTGAAGGTTTAAATTTATAGTTGAAAATGTTATAGTTTGAATATTACTATGTCATTTTACAAATATTCAACACTTCTATGAAAACTACAAATTTTCAACTTGAAATAGGTTTAAGAAAAAATGTCCTTAATCCTAAACCTTTACATTCCCAAGGCCATTTTTTGGTCAAAAAAACACTCCACGTATTTGATTTTTGGCAAATTTAAGTGGAGGACCTTACACTAGTCTTGCATGAAAATGTGTGGAAGAAATTTCAAAACTTTGACTTCATAGATTGCAAGAAATTTGCATTTGAAGTGAAGAAAAAAAAATTCTTTGGCACCTTCCTACACTAGATTAGAAGACTTTGAATCCTCTAAACTCACAATTTTTGCATTACAAAAGTACAAATTTTGAGTTAAATTTTTTTTGTATTGAAGAATTAAGTCAAGGATTTAAGAAAAAATTCGAAATCAAAAAATTGATTTCCATTCTTTAAAAAATTGTTGAGTGGAAATAGGTACTAGTTTGAAGGAAAAACTAAATTGTTAATAGATTTAAGAGGGACTTGAAGTACACTAATTGCAATTATGGAAAGATTATCTTAACAAAAAAATTAATCATTGTAAAAAGAAGACTTCTTTTTCTAAAAATTGTGAAAATCAGCTGAAAAAATAGATCTAATATATCAATTTCTTTAAAGGATGCTATAAGTGCCTACTAAAGAAGTTGTTAGTTCCTTAACTTTCACAATATTAATCCAAGTAGAATGAATGAATTGTTACATACATCGAAAAAAATATGATCTATAAGAAATTAAAATCTAAAAAAAATTCTTTCAAATTTTTGTGACTTTTTAAGTAGCCAAAGCACTACTATTTTAAGCTTTGTGTGGCATGAATTATGTTCCTGATTAGTATGACACCAAGCTACATGGCTACAAGTGGCATTGATATTCAATGAGAAGGCTCTACCACGTGCCACGTGTTTCTAAGTCCATGCTTAGAGTTCATCAATGTCAACGGTGCCCTTTAGATCATTGCTTTGACTTGGACTACGTTTGGGAGGCATGCACCATCTACAACTCATTGATACCACACATGAGGTGGTTGCCTCTAGATATCAAAGTCCAAATAGAAGATCTATTGTTTGGTCATGATGGACTCTCATACCATTATGCCGATGTCATGCAATAGTTGGACAAATCTTCATGCAAATTCTTTGTAATAGCATATGCCACAGACAATGAGTTTTGTGTCACCTCGAAGATTTTGGTTTACATTGTCACGTTGATAAGGACACATGTACAAAAGTGTATCAAAGATGGGAGGTTCATAATGATCCCCAAGGCTAGTCTTAACAATCACTCTTTCTAGGTTCTCACATCTATGTGAGGGCTAAATTTTGGAATTTCCATTACCAAAGTCTTTAAAGCTAAAAATGGGGCCTTAAAACCTTTAATCTTCAATAGACGTCAATAGTAGCACAATGACCAACAAAGCCCTAGTTAAATTCGTGTAGGTTGGAACATTTTTGTATTCCACTAGCTAATTTCTACCAAATACAATTTTGTAGTGTCACTAATTATGTAGTGAATTATTTTTTAATGTGAAAATGGGGGTCTAGGAGGTGCTTAAGCTTAGCAATATTGTTTGTGATTATTTTTTTAGGTTATGTATATTTTTATTTTAGAGGGCTGAAAAGACTTGTATTTCATGAGTACTAGTCACATAAAAAAAACTTCATTACATCATAAGGCACGTCACTTGTTTAGAGGGTGTGCCACAACTACCTATGCTCTCATCATGATTATTATTATCTTTACTAAAATATTTTCACCATTGGTAATGGAATGTAATACATTTACCAAATTTCTATTCAAGATCAAATTCTATTAAAAAAACTAAAAAATATAATTTTGGGTGAAGGCTCACAAATTATTTGTATACACATAACAAATTATAAATCAATTTGTGCCTAAAAATAACTCTTCAACTTTAAAAGTTCTAATTTATTTTTATTATAATACCACAATAGTGAGTGAAGAAACTCTCAAATTATTTGAAGCAATAGTCTTGGCTCTACTCATGTGCCTTCATTTCATAGCTTCAATCGTGTGACATTATGATTGTATTGTATCTATGCCCATGCTATGGGTTCATTTTATGGATTTAATAGTTGTTTGGAATCAAAATCCATAGCCGAGTTGTAACTTCATTTCATGGCTTTAGTTGTGTGGCCTTAAAATCCATAGCCAACTTTTGACTCTTTACACCTAATGAACCAAGTTTTTGTCAAAATAAAAATACATATCACCATACATCAACTCAACCAATTCCAACCTAAAAGTCATCATTCGAGTAATAGATATTTTACTTAACCCTAACTGCCCAGTTGACCATATATGGTCAATCTGAAATTGCAGGCCCATTTTTGTGTAGGTAGTTAAATTCCTGTGACCGGTTTAAGAAAATTTGGGCAGTTTTGAGGGTTAACTATGGAAAAATTTCATTTTTTATTGAAAAAAGTACATATTCAATTATTGATAGGCCTTCAAAGGCATATTTTATTATGTGTACTAAAAGTGTAGTGTAAAGCTTGCTAATTTTACTTCATTTCCTAGCTTTATGCAAAGCTTGGCAATTTCATTTGATTTGAGATCTAAGAAATTGTACTTATCCATTTGCTTCGAGAATGGTCCCAATGAAAAGTTTAAAGTCTTTTCATAATTTTCACCATTGAAAATTTCAACATGCAAGTGTTTATTTGAAGCTATTTGCAATTTCTACTTATAAGCAAAAATTACATTTCAACAATTGCAAGGTGGATTGTGTAATGAGTTTGATGTCTTTTCATGTGAAATTAAGTTTTTTGGAAGTGCATTTTAGTGTGCTAACACTCTTTGAAGTTGGTCATGTTACCTCCAATCCCAAAAAACATATATGTGCAAATTTTTGAAACATTGTGGACAAAGACAACATACTAAAAATAGAAAATGTATATTTCCCTTGGTATAATCTCACAACTCCTAGGAAATTTTGCACTCAAAATTGGTGTGCATACTAATAAACAAGCTCTATTAACATCTATACGGTTAGATTTGGAAAAAAACACAATTTGCTTCATTGAGGATAACTATGAGCCAATGCTCTTTTTTCATAGTCAAAACACATTTGAAAAGGCTTGGGCATTTGGGGTTAATAGGACATTGTCAATACAAGGATTTCAAAGACTTGGCTACTTTACTTTGGTACTTTATTACAAAGTCACTTTCAAAAGAGATTTCTTAAAGATTAATTGATTTATGAAAATTGCAAAAATAATATATTTGAGATTAATGTTCTAATATAGATATCATCCCATGATGGAAAAATAATCAAATCTTGATTTTAAAAATATACTCCCTCCATCCCAAAATGATCTTCATATTGGCCTTAAGTTTTTGTCCCAAAATTATCTTCCTATTGCACTTTATGACTTGAGAATTGGTCAACTTCAACTTTTGATTGTTACTTGGGACTAACAAAATAACTCCAAGCAATAGTTTCCCTTCCATCTAAGCAATCATCAATCGAAATGCAAATTAAATGACTAAAGATGTCAATCAACACTCTTCGTCTTTATTTTTTGCATCTCTTTGAGTGTTTCCTAATTGAAGGAGATGAATCTTTGGGAGATGGTATAGAGGTCAACACACAGGCTTGGGCTTATACTAAGTGCCTACAAAACAATGACCTCACACTCTACAATTATGTGTCTAGTAGTGCTCCTTGAAAATGCCCCAAAAATTCAACTTTTCAAAACTCCACTTTGACAAGGGTTCCAAAACTCAAAATTTCTAGGACAGTAGGAGTGTACCAAACCCTACTTGCCATGTGAAACAATTTTGAAAAAATATTATTTTTTGCCTTAATCAAGAATACTTTGTCCAACAGAAAGATCATTTTGGGACGGAGGGAGTAACTTTTTTCTTATGGATTAAATGGTCGTTAATTTAGAAAAAATATTTTAAAATCATTAAAAAATGATGAGAATACTTGAATTTGGTTACTAAGTAATAAATTCAGAATCAAAATAGAGCCAAGTAGATGCATATACATATGTACCATTCAAATTTACCTAAAGACTAGGTAGCACTATTTATTTTGTTTTTAGTAAATTGTGTATTATTTGAGAGGTAGCAAAAGAAGAAAAAATTTAAGAATTTTTTTGATCAATTTGTCAAAGTTTTTTTAATTTTCATCAATTTTTTATTGACTATTGAATTTTACTATTTAACAACAAATTATTAAATTAATGGCAAGTTGGCCTTCAATTGACAATGATTGTCAATTTTTAAAATTTTGATTATTTATTTTTGAAGTTGGATCTTTCATATTTCTTATGAATTAAAGCTAAATACTCATTTTCAAGATAATTCCTATAAATCTAATTTGAACTATATTCAAATCATTGCATACAAGCAATAAAGTAAATTCTTTTGAAATTCTATAATTCCTAAATTTCAAAGCATGATGAATATAAAAAACAATGTTGCAATTGAATTGTGATACACTTACAAATAGACCTTTCGAATCAACAATTTTTAATAGAACAATCTCTATTGAAATTGATATGTTTCATATATTTCATTTTTCTTCAATATGACATAATGTGAATCTACAAGCACTATAAAAGATATGAATGCTATCATCTACAAGTAACTCAAAAGAATAACATTACTTTGAATCTCATATCAAAAGTAGCATGTACAAATGCAAAGATCACATACATGATGCTTTTATTAGTAGTTTGGACTTTAAAGGATCAAATTAATTTTGGAAATAAAAAATAATTAGATCTTTAGATAAATCTATAAAAGCTTCCATAAAAAAAATTAGTAGCTCTCAACAATAATAAAAAAAGAAAATCAAAATGGCATTAGCTTCTCTCATTCCTCACTATGTTTTTGGAGTAAAATCAAGCATTAAAAATTCACTATTTTTTATCGATGAGACAACAGTAATGTATCCAGCAGGACATAATGTAGTATTTTGGAGTTTAGATCAAAAAACTCAAAGAATAATATCAGGAACTCCTGATTATGATGGTATATCAGCTATAACATTGACTCCTAATAAAAGACAAGTTGCAGTAGCTGAGAGATTAGTTCCTATGGGTGAAAAAATGTTTCGTGGAATAAGTCCACCTGCTGAAGCCAAAGCACAATCTCCAACAGGTAAAAACAACATTGAAAAAATTTAAATGAGAATCAATAGAAATATATGCAATTCTTTGTTATAAATAGTAGATTTTTATATCATATAAAATATTAATATTTGGATTATTTTTTTAATGTATAAAATATTCAATATCATGGTACTCAAAATTGATGAAGACAATACATTCAAAAGAAATTAATCTTACTCTCCCATGATGCACAATTTGCATAGTTATGTTAAGCAAACTCGGGTAGAGAATGAATGATTTTATAAAACAAGGTTGTTCACAATCAAAAAAATTAAAAAGCCAAAATATAATTGTGATTTTTAGGAAATGAATTGATGCAAGAACTATTATTTTTTACGCTTAAATTTTTGCCAATAATTTTAATGATAAACAAAATATTGTAGGAAATGAATCAAAATTTCCAATAATTAGTATATATGATACATCCACTTTAAAGAAAAAAAAGGTATTAGGTGGAGTAGATGTTGGATCAAAAGAATATGTCTCCATTGCTTTTACATCTGATGGGAAGATGATTGCTGCTCAAGGTGATTCAAATTTCTCCAATTATATATCATACTCTTAATTACTTGTCTGCATTTTTGGTCAGAAGTACAATTCATATGCATTTTAAATTTTACATTCATCTTTTGTCATAAAATATATATTCTTAAATACTATAAATAGGTGGAATCCCTGAATGGAATCTTATAACGTGGAATTTGGAAAAACAAAAAGTAATTGCAACTGCGAAAGTTTCATATCATGGAAATGATGCTTATCAAGTTTGTTTCTTCTAACTCATAAATAAATCCCATCTTTTGAATTAAATTTATTTATGGATATCAATTTACATATAAGTATGTATAAATCTTATTTTGAAACCTATAATTATATAATGAATGGATGATTATTAAACCTAAATAAAATTTGAAATTTGAAATTAAATCAGGTTTTATGTTGTCCTCAAAATCCAGCATTAATAACGATTGTAGGGATTGGATTTGCCCGAACATTTAAAGCTACAGAGACCCAATTAAGGCCAGTTTCTACAGAAGTTGGAAAAAAGGAAAATCAAACATTTTTGTCTCACATGTGGCTCTCAGTGAAAAAAGAAGAAGATTCTGATAACGATGCTTCTGATAAGGATAGTACTGAGAAACAAAAGGATGGTACTTGTATTTATTCAATTGATTCCGGAGAACTTCTACTTGTTGATGGGGGTGAGGTCCGTTGTACTTCAATTTTTATGATGTTTTAGCTGTAAAAATTGAGATATTTTTATAGCTAAATAAGCAATAATGTTAGTGTTTGAGCATGTGAGCCTTTGAGTATAATAGAACCTCTCTAAAGCAATAAGATTGGGACCAGTCTAGCACATTAGATAAGAGAGGTTATTGCATTAGGGAGGGGTATGATCTTTGTATGTAGTTCATATTGTTAAGTCAAGACCAACAATCAATGCGATGTGAAAGAACTTTATTAAATTAGAGAGGATTTAATTAGGTAGGTTCTAATGTAGATATATTCTGCAATCATTGAAGGTGCTAATAATATACACACCTATAATATAGGCATTTGTATAACATAGCTTCACTATAATCATGGAAGGTTTTTATAATATAGACACTTGTAACATAGGTGTATAGTCTTCTAGGCTCATGTGCTCATGTTCGTAGGCTCACAAAATAGCAACCCTCAATAAAGGTCATATTTCTATACCATTGTGAGGATAGCATTTGTTCGAGTTCAAAATGGTTTAGGTCTACATGATGCATATCAAATGTTAATATTTTTTATCTACATTTTTGAGATACAAAAAATCAATTAATAAGTGTAATTTTAAAATGATTTTATGATTTATAGTTGAATGCTTTTTAATTTCTTTTAGAATTTAAGGAAAACGACCTAATTTATTAACAAATAAAATGGTTGTAATAGATTATGGCTACCCTTTCTGTTGATGAAAATCAAATTGATATTGTCGAGGCTATAATTCAATATTCAAAAGGATTTATTTGTGGAGAAGCTACTGGAATTGTATGCTTATATGAGAAGCAAGAATCAGGAGAGTTCCATTACAAAAAGGTATTAATTCTATTATAGAACTTATACTTGTTATTAACATTGAAAATAATACCATTCATTTTTTACATTATAAAATTTTAAATGTTTTGGGAAGTCTTTTTGCTTATGTTCTTTTTGAAGATGAATAATTTAGATTAGGAAAATTAACTACCCTCAAGTGATGCCCTTTGTACTATATTTTATTATAGAATCCATCATTCATTTTTTGTTTGTGTGTTGATATTCAGATTCAAAATATAAAAATGGAAAAGAAAGGAGTAAAAGTACAAAGCATGGCAATATCCCCTGACGAAACTTGGTTGGTTTGTTCAATGGAAAATAATCAATTAATAGCATTTCCATTTCAAAATCTTGATATGGTAAAACCAAATGAAGTACCAAAAGACATGATAGTTCAAGTGAGCATTTTCTTAAATAATGAAGTTCAATATTGTTACACAACATTGTAGATCTTGTATAGTAGAACCTCTCTAAAGCAATAAGATTGGGACTGGTCTGACACATTAGATAAGAGAGGTTATTGCATTAGGGAGGGGCATGATCTTTGTATGTAGTTCATATTGTTAAATCGGAACCAACAATCACTGTAGTCTAACCAAACTTTATTGAATTAGAGAAGATTGAATTCGGAAGGTTCTATTGTATTACTCTTAATTTTTTGCAATTTCATATTGAATGATTTTGCACCAAGGGGAATGCTCATTTGTTTTTTAAAATTTTCAATAAATGAAATGAAAGAAATATTAAAATCACTTACAATATTATATCTCTACAAATTTGAGCCTTCAAAATTTTGTCTCTAAGAATCATACATAAAAACTAGTTGACATAATATTTCAAAAATACGTATTTTATTATGTCTAGATTTTTTTATAGATTTTTCTTCGAATGAAACATATGAGACCCAATCATTGTTTACAACTATGATGAAATTTTTATAGACCAGTGAAAAAAACTAATAATGCCTAATAGTGCATACAAAAAAGTCTATTTTGAGAGTATTTACAATCCCCTCCAATTGCAAAAGTTTACATACAATTGAGGTTTTTTAATTACTATTGAAATATTTTTGAAAATACAGAAAACTCACAAGAAGTGTAGAATAGTCCAATTTATTTAGGTCATTGGAGACATAATGTAGAAGTTGTAACAAATAAAAAACTTGTGGAATAGTAGGGACAAAAATGATAAACATATATTTTGCAATCACCTCTATGGATATTGCTATAATCTATCTTTTTTAATGTTTTCATTTTTCATTTTTTTCATTTATAGACTCTAATTTCTCTTAAATTAATAATTAATTATAAAAAAAATATTATTTGTAGAGAATCATTTCTATTCATCAACAAATGTTGAAACTTCATATAATGTAGGAATTTCATACAAATGTAGTAACAGGAATGAGCATGTGTATGAGAAGACCACTTATTGCAACATCTAGTTTAGACAAAACCATAAGAATATGGAATTATGTAACCAAATCTATAGAACTTGTTGGGGTATACCCTGAAGATTCACTTTCAATATCTATGCACCCAGATGGTTAGCTAAAATATCTTTCTTAAAATCAATAATATGTGCAAAATTTTATAGTATTTTTAAATTTAAGCTTTACAAAGATAAGAATATGTAGTAGAGATGATTTTTATATTTATTTACTTTATATTTAATTATTAAATTAATATTTGAAATAATAAATATTATAGCTAATAAAAACAATGAACTTCATGAAGGCCTTCAGATACTTGTTGGTTTTGTGGACAAGCTTCGATTAATGCTTTTACTTTTAGATGAAATCAAAATAATTAAAGAATTCAATGTCAAAGGATGTAATGAATGTTCGTTTAGCACAGGAGGCCAATATTTTGCAGCAGTGCATAGTAATGCTGTGCATATTTTTGAAACATATACTTGTGCAAATATTGGAAATTTACGTGCTCATAGTGGAAAGGTACACATTATTCATTAAATCCATTTTACTCTATTATTGTTATTAAAGAACAAAACCAATCACATATATTATTTAGAATTTTTTTAAACATGCCAAACCATCATTTTCAATATACCATTGAAGTTTTGTTTTTAAATTACTTAAATGATTGTGTGTACACTTGAATGAATTTGATTTTATATGCTTTTAAATGTGCTATTACTATATGTAAGTAAAAGAGTTATTTACAAAAAAATTAGTACGTATGCAAATTCTCTCTATATATATTGAGAATGAAAAATCTAATAAACAAAATAATCAACTTTAGAATAGTAGAAATAAAATTAATGAATCCATCTTTAAATCTATTGTATTCAAATCATACATAAGGAGTATTGCATAATATTATCGTGATTTGCGAAGGTTCGAAGTGTAGCTTGGTCTCATGATGATTGCTTTATTTTAACGGCCGGAGTTGATGGGGCAATATATGAATGGGAATTGAAAAGCTTAAAACGTGTACGTGAAAATGTGATAAAAGGATGTCAATATTCAGGGGTAGTAAGTGTTAAAGATTCACAAGCATTTTTTGGAGTAGGCTCTGATCGAAAACTCAAAGAACTTGATGATGCTATAGTCATTAAGGTAAATAAAATTGTTCATAAATGAACATGATTAATAATCAAATAGAAAATTTATTTTCATTGAGAAATTTCTACAACTCTATTTTATTTTTATTTTTATTACTTTAGCCTTATAAATGTTTTGAGATTTATCACAACAAATCTTGTTTTCATTATATTTTTAAATTTTTATTTTACCTATTAAAATTTTTAATCAAAATTATTCATTTCCAGAGCTATACAAGCATTGTAGCACTAACTCAATTGAAGCTTCCTTATGGAAGTCGTTTATTATTTGCTGGAACAGAATCTGGTAGTGTGCGTGCCTATCGGTTTCCATTGTCTGGTAATTATTTTCATAATCAAAGTATATATTGAAAAATTATACTAATACGTAACATTTCTAACAAACTTCAATTAGCTAAAAAAGAAACGAATATCATTTCTTTTTATTTAGCTATTAAATGATGATTGATTTTCAATAAACACTAGTTGTTACTAAAAATCTCCTCAAAAGACATTATTTATAATCTTATGTCTAGGACTATACTTAAAAACTCACTTTAAACATCCCTTTCTCTTGTAGTGAAAGTAAGAGAATACAATTCTTAATTTTATATCAAATTCCAATTAACTTAAATTATTTGTATTCTATAGGGGACTACTATGAAGTACGAGCTTGCACAGGTTCTGTTACATGCTTGTGTATTAGTGTGGATGGATTACTACTTGCATGTGCGGGTGACGATGGTAGTATTGTGATATTTGACATTCGAGATAAAGAAAGAAGTCTTGCACAAGGGTCTAGGAAAGATAAAGATGTACTTGAGTGGGCCCAAGAAGTGTTAATTGCCAAAAATGACATGGAAGAAATGCGTCAAACTTGTCAAGATTTAGAAAATAAGGTTGCTACATTGCTACTACTATAAGAAACCTATGTTTTAGGTGACGGATTTTAAGTGACGTCCAATGCACCAACCCATAATTTTATATCAACAATGATGTCCAATGTAACATCTTGATGTTACTTATGATGTTCTCCTTGACATAAAAACACAAGTTGTTACATTCAATGTCATCTAAAATTCATCAACTTAGACATAAAAAAAACTTTAATTTCTTATAGTGTTACATATATACATTACATTATCCCCTAAATGTCCAAATCTTGTTTTGAGCTTCTTAGAGTGTACACAAAACTTATCAAAACCCCCAAGTTTAGATAAGTTATATGAATTTAAAAAATAATTGTAACCATATGAATTCAAACTAGACATGTTGTGGATCACATAGAAAAAGAAAACACAACAATATCACTTATAGATTGAAAGATTATAACAATTGATCAAGAGGGTGACTGTTGAAATTGCTGAAATGATTTGAAGTCATTTAATCTTCTTTTTACATGTCAAATCTAAAATAGAGGTTATGAAAAAAATATGAAGTTCAAGCTAATAGACACTATTGATTTATAGCTTCTCAAAATCTACTCTATGATATTTTAAAATGAATTTTCAATTTGATTTTTTCCCTAAGATCCAGTGTATTTGAGGCATGTCTCTAAGAGCCTCTAACACCAAAAAAATAAGATTTGCAATGGGCACCCTTTTACAAAAATTTGAATAGAAAAAAACAAAAAACAATTCAAAGTTGGATTTTTGGTGCTTAAAAATAGAATTTGAAGGATATTTCATTAATAAAAATACTACTTTAATAAGATTTTATGTGACTTCAAAGTTTAGTTGATACCTTCGGCATTTAGGGCTTAAATGCATTCTATTTTTTAATGTAATGATATTGGATGCCTAAAATATCTCTTGGTCTATTTTAAAGATTTTGATATTGAATATTTTTTTAGAAGATTGTTGAATATGTTATTTAGGATTGAAAAATAGAAAAATAAATATCATTGGATATAAAAAACAATAATTATAAATGAAGGATCAATTTTGATTATGGCTATAGGTGGTACAACTTGCATCATATTGTGAATATCAACTAAAATTGAAAGAACAAGAATTTAGTGATCGTATGAAAGAAATTACTGATAATTTTCAAGCTGAGATTGATGACTATCGCATTAAAATACAAACTATTTTACAACAAAAAGCAGAAGAGGTATAAAGAGTATTCAATAAATTATAATATAAAGTAATAAACCCACTTTTAGAGTAATTTAAGTTATTCCATAATCAAGATTTTTTATTTTTTATTTATTCATTCGTATACATTAATATGTACAAAATGCAGGTATTATTATACTGTGATTTGTGGAATTAAAACTAACACGTAATGTAATTAAAGATAGGAACTTGAACATGAACAAAAACAAATGTTGGTTGAAGAAAGACATGCACAAGTTTTACAAGATATAGAGGCACAATTTCATAAGAAAATGATGATTGAAGTTGGAAGGTATTATTCAAGAAATAACAACTATTCTATATCAAATCATTTATTCATAAATATTAATTATAATTATTTATCACAAAATATTACTTATAGATAAACTCTTCAATGAAATCAAAATACCACATAAATTAAGAAATTTCAATTTAAAATTATTATTTTATACTTTTGTAAGGAATTATAAACATTTCATGTAGGATATTATTCCTTAAAATCATAGATTTTATTTATTTATTAATATATCAATTATAAAATATCTATTATGTTGAAGTGTCTATAACAATAAAGATGTTAAAATACTAACATTAGAAATGCTATGCTATCAATTTTATGGTGAGCATTTATAATTTATTGTCAAATGAAATTGGAAAATTCAGCTTCAAAATGTTATTTCCAAAGAAGCCTCATTTCTAGGGTTAAGAATCTTTAATCATTAGTTAGAATTTCTATTTACATTGATTAGTGAAGGAAACAAAAGTGTTGATGGTGAAATCATCAATATTACCACCTAATAGTAAATTGTTAATACTAGGCAAGTATTGAATCTTTTCCTTGTTACAACTTTTTACAATAAAAGTCTTGTTTTAGAATAAAGAAATACCAATAGATGATAATCCAATTCACTATATCGTAAAATTAAGAAATTAAATAAAATGATTTTTGCTTGACACAGTTGTTTTTATGAGACTTTAACTTTATAAGGATGCAAATGACTAAAAGTGTCATACAAATGTATTGTTCATATTGTTTAATCCCTAAAAGACCAATGTTTTTTTTTTGCCAATAACACTCAAAATTGCCATATCTCTTGCAAAGAGTAAAAAAATTTGAAAATTGTATTATTTGGACATCTAATTATAGGGTCTTACACCTAACTAGTATGAGAATGTATAGAATTAATTTCAAAAATTTTAACCACACAAATTGTAAGATATTTGCATTTAAAGTGATGAAAATATTTTTTTTCTTACATTGTAGGAGTAGATTATTTGACTTTGAACCTTCTTGACTTCAATTTTTTGCACTACAAAGTTTTGAGGTTTAAAGTCTTCATGCTAGGAAATTGGGTTGAGAATCTAGGGGGAAAAAATTTAAAAACTTCATTTTCAATCTTAAGAAAATTGTTAAGTAGATGTAGGTACAAGATAGAAGGAAAATCTAAATTGTTGATATCTCTAAGATGGAATTAAAACACACTAATCTCAATGGTGAGATTGTTCTAGCAAAAAAACTAAACCATGTGGAATTTTTTTCTTGAAAAATTGTAAAAATTGCATTCAAAGAAAAATCCTACAACTTCTTTTTTCTAGAAGATGCTTAGATTGCCCCCAAAACAAGATTGTCCATAACTTTCAAATCACTTATCCAAATGAAATGAATCAAAGATTTACACATAGACAAAAATAGAATTCTATGAGAAATAATTAGTTTTGAAAAAAAATTCAAGTTTTTGAAGTTTTTTTAAGGTGTATGGTCTCCTACTCTCCCGTGTTTTAAGCTTATTTGGGTATAAATTTTATTCCTGGGCAGCTTTAAAAAAAAATCTTAAAAAACTAATTAGTTTTTTTATCTTCAAAAAAAATTTCAAAAAATTGAGACTATAGGTACATGCCCATAATCCAATTTGTCATCTAAAGCAACAATGATACTTTGGATTTTGGCAAAACTAATATAATGAAGTTTCTAAAGTGTAGTTTCTATTCTAGATGGAAATTTTCAAATTTTTCAGAAACTGAGCATTTTATTGTGTTTTGAAGTTAAGGATCTTAAAACTTTCATATTTAATTATGTTTTCCTTGAATTTTTTCATCTAAATTTCAAAGCAAGATGTTAGTTTCAAATTGTTGTGAAAAACACACATTTTCTAAGAAAAAAAACTATAATGCAAACTATACATTTGTAAAGTCATGAAAAGAAACCATATTTAAAGTTTCAACAAAATAAAATTTACAACCAGTGAGGTGTATCACTTTGAAATTTCAACTTAGTGTACTTGAAAGGTTTGGCTATGTAATGTAATGGTCAAATTGAATATTTAATACAAAATATCGTTATTTTAATAGACCGGGTCAAGACTAAAAACACATTTCACCTCATAATTCTACAACCACTTAGTCAAAAATTAAGCACAAATTATTGCACTCAAAAGCTAGAAACACAAAATATGAAAATATTCTTTTAAAGGTATTTTGAAAAATAATAAATTTAGATTTACAATGGCTTGCCCTAAAAAAAGTAAGATGCCCAAAATAGACTTCCAATTTCTTAGAGGTTAATAAAAACATATACATTAATATTATTTAAATAATAATAAAAATGTTCAATTTTCAAATTTAAACAATTGATTAGGATAATTAAGTCGTTCAATAAGATAAAATTTATAATCACCATTTAAAGTCACAAAATCAAGATGTATCTATGTATATTTTGTAATAGGTACCAAGAATTAGAACAACAAAAAATAATTTCAGATGCTCATTGGCAAGATGAAATTACAGTTGCAAATCATGCAAATGAAAAAGCTTTACAGGTTTGTGCAATATACATTTAACAAAATATTTTGACTTATTGAAATGAAATTGTTCAATAGTTTTATAACTTGCAGTATTTATGAGAAAATTGTAATAAAAAATATCATATTAATAAACAAAAGAGCAATCAACATAAAAAGATATAAGATTGTTATTCTAAAATTACCAATTTGTAATCCTAAGATTTCTTAGTATACTTATTGAAGTATATTTTTCCAAAATTTCATAATAGAAAATTCACATTTTCGTACAATCATAATACTTGAATTTCAAAAACAAATCTTCTTCATCTTCTTCCTAATAATTATGTCTCATCTTTCAAAAAAAAATATGAAAAAATATATAATTATGTCAAAAAGCCTTTATCTCTAAAATTTGCATGTTAAATACAATATTGAATAATAACCATTCATATTGCTTGTACCATTTAAATATTTATAATATTTTATTATATTAAATTAAAATTTTAATATAATTCTTCATTTAAAAAAATTCTATATAAATATATCCTCAATTTTTTATTTTTAAAGATAATACATATTTCTATTTTTTATTCAGGATCTTATTGAGGCTTATGAAGATAAACTTGATGGTGAAAAAGTAGCTTATCAACAATTAAAGGTTGAAAAAGAACAAGCTCATCTCGATTTTGTAGAAGTTCGTCGTCAACATGAAGAAGATCAAGATCAAGAGTTGGAAGAAACTAAAGTTGGGTAGGTTTATCTTCTACCCTTTTGATAAATTATATTTTGTTTGTCTTTCCTTAAATTACAAATTCCTCTCATTAGTACTTCTAAATTCAAATCAAAGTTTGCAATCAACAATTTCCACATTATTAATTTTTATATTTAAGATTTTTATAATGAATATCTTATTTTATTTTGAGATTGGCCCATACATTACAGAGATAAAATAAAATTATTAAATTCTACTGTCAATTAACATCGATATTTACAAGATTTGAATTATTATATGATAAAAATTTAATGTAATTTCAAAAAGATTAATCCATTTATTTATTTTAAACATGTAGAAATATTAAGAAATTATTTAAAATTATTTTGTATAATATAATAATTTATAATAAATAAATAAATATCTACTTAATTTACATTCTTTTTGTTGAATGATACTTACAAAAATTATGCGTTTTATTCTATGTAAATGAAATTGCCTAATCTTAAATCATCAAACCAAAATAATGAAATCAACAAGTCTTTTCGTATTTGTATTTGAAATAATCCTATGTGTCACAATTGTACTTATTTTGGTAATTATAATATAAACTAAAATTGTGTGCTTTGAATCTTATGTTCTTTAACTTATCATTACTCAAGCTTATACTATATTCAATAAATCCTTTAAGTCTATTTTAAGAATATCTTTTGTACTTGAATAATGTAGTTATGAAAATAGACTTTCATCTGAAAAAGATACTTTATTGCGCATTAAAGGAGAAAATGGTATCATAAAGAAGAAAATGCTTGAATTTGCAAAAGACATAGAAATTCAAAGAGAAGAATTAAGATTGTTGTTTCAACAAAAAAAAGAATTATATGAAATTATCGCCATATTTGAGCGTGACATCTTGTAAGTTTATATTTGAGCATATATTTGTTTTCCATTTAAAAATAAATAAAGATTATAGAATTCAAAATTTGAGATCTATACTTTAGTTTCATTGGCATACAATAATAAAAATAATCATTTAATGTCTTAAACAATACAAAACTTATACTCTAGAGGATTGAGGAAGGATATTGAAGAAAGAGATGAAACAATTGGTGAAAAAGAAAAAAGAATTTATGATTTGAAAAGAAAAAATCAGGCAATAAAATATCAATAAAAAACAAAAAAAAGTCGCTTTTTAGTGCTTTAAAATATAATTTTTACTTTAAGCATATAAAATCTACATAAACAAGCAAATCTAATGTCTCTCTAAAACTTGAGTGAATTCATTATATGATTAACTCCTACAATTCTGTAATGTTTAGAGGCCCAAAATTGCTTCAAAATGCTAGTCTCCAAAGTAAGGCTAAAATCTTCATCTATATGTATTTTTTAACAAATCCAAATGTAGGATCCATTAGTTAACATATTTGAGTACACTCTCCTAAAATTTTAGAATAAGAAACCTTAACAATTGCAAGATCATGATGCTTGGATTTAGAAAAGGAGTATTTTCAATTCTTCCCAAATGCTTAGATTTCATCTCTCAAACTTTATATCCCCCAAATTGGTAGATCCTACAATTTGCATCTCTCCATACTATTTTTAAGAAATAATTTGGAAATACATATAAAAAATTTCAATACAAATATTTCACATTCATGCTTGAAAAAAATAGTAAGTAGAAAGAAGTAAAGAATGATTAAAATCCCGATTCCAAATGGTTCATTTCTAATGTTGTAATAGACAATCAACAATCCTATGATTTTATGTTTTCCCAAAAATATTGAGAATCAAGTTAAAATAAAAGACTTCAAAGTTCAATTTAGAATAAAAATTCTACAGTAGTGTTCGCAAACTACAACTCCTCATAACTTTTTTTGCATTCATTAAAATGAAATGATTCAAAGCTTTCCATGTATATATGAATATAGAAAACCAATTTCAATTTTTTAAAATTTTTAAATAGTGATTTTTCAGAGTTACCCTTGCTGCCCAAACTCCAAAAGAAACTATACATGATACAATAATTTTTAAACCATATAGTCAAAATTACAAAAATTGTTGCACCTTAAAGCTACTCCTCCACCCTATGTTGTGTGAAAATTTCAAAGAAAAAAATGAAAACTCCATTTGTAATTGGATGACTGAAAATGCTATATTGCCAAAAAAAACACTACTTGGTCCTTTAGGGGTTAAAGTAAAATATATGCAAATAATAATAATTTTATTAAAACTGAACAATTTATCTATGTTTGATGTAATGTAAATATAGTTTAAATTTTGTTGTTTATAGGAGTTGGAAAAGTTCAAATTTGTATTGGACTACAAAATTAAAGATTTAAAAGAACAAGTTGCACCTCGAGAACTTGATTTACTAGAAACAAGAGAAACAGTAAAAAAAATGGAAGTTGAATTGCAAAGGTTCTTCTTTAAAATATCCAAAAGTGTGAATTTGATTGAAGTTAAATGATTGTGTTGTAAATATACCTTGTCATGCTTATTGTAGTAAAAAAATATCAAATCCATCTTCATTAGCCTTAGAGGTTTAATAATGAGAATTTGCATACAAGATTAAATTTATCAATTTTGAACCCATAAAATATTAGGACACATAACAAGATGGAGAAAAGAGGTTTTGAACTTGTCAAAATGAAGATGCTAGTAGAAGGTGCAAAATATGAAGCAATTAATTTGCGTCAACAAGTAGCTAATAATAAAGCCATGTTGACACATTTTCAACATGATTTCTATAAACTAGCACAAAATTTAGAGGTGAGTATATTCTTTACAAACTAGATAATTATTGTATCATAAAATATTTACATATATACATACAAACAATTTTTTAAAATCAAAATTGACTTTAATATATATTATAATTAGTTCAATATATCAATTTTTAAAAACCAAAATTGACTTTAATACATATTATAATTAGTTCAATAATTAACACTCTTAAGAATAATGTACTCTTCATTGCATACTAATTGTAGAACACAAGAGAAACAAAAAGCTCTATTATGGAGATGTATGATAAATATGTAAATAATCACTTTACGTTAGAAGAAGTTGATAAGAATATTTTAACTGAGTATGCAAGGCAACGCATGTTTCTTGAAAGGAAGGTAAGAGATTTGCAAGAAGAATTTTTTTTTCATATAATACTAATTGTATACATGAACTAAATTGAATGTCTACATCAATTTGAATTTATTGCTTCATTCAATTTATAATGATATCCAAAATGAATTAAATTAATATTGAAATAGACATTGAATTAATAGACAATTAATTACATTATACCAAGAGTATAATTTTATGCTAGATATCAAAGCAATCATAATAAATAATCCTTTGTTATTTGCATCTATTGTTTTACTAGAATCACTCCACATATGAATTCACCAATTTTCAATGATGTTGTGTATTGTATAGGTGGATGATCTTTCAAAAAAGTTGTACCAACAAGGAGAATCACATAGAGAACTTTATACTCGTACATTAGAAGAAAACAAAATGCTAACAAAATTAGTACATGAATTACGACAAGAAAATAGGGAAATGAAATCAGGTATGAAAGAAAGAAATGAAGAAAAAACATCAAAAGAAATTCAAAAAGAAGCACGGTTGCACCAAGATAAGTTATTTGAAATTCCAAAGCTGAATAATGATGACATGGAAAAATTACATTCTCATATTATGAATCTAGAACAACTTTTGGCTGTACAAGCAGAGAGGATAAAATACCTTGAAGATCAATTGGATAATTCAGAAAAAATTGAATTACGACCAAAATCTAGACAAGAGTTGCCACCAATGGACACTAATTTGTAATGGATTATCTTGCTAGTATTGGTTGAAATGTTGTTTTTTTATGTACAAAATTGCAATTTTAACCCCTAAAGTCCTATTGTCCCTTCATGGGACAAAATGGATTTTAGGAAAGCTCTTATAGTCTCAACATTTGTTGTAATTTTCTAAATTTTTTTGCAAAGGTAGAAAAATATTTGAGCTTTTGGAAAAAATAAGTTTTATTTCAATTGGTGCCTAGAATCAAAAGTTATGGTACAATAAGTCCAAATTTTAGTTTGGTGGGTAGAAAAAAAACCTCACCAAAACTTTAAATAAATGAAATAAATAAATTCTCAGAGATTATATTTTAATCTACATGGTAAGGTTTGATTCATACCATTTGGATTTGTTATGAGAAAATTATGGACAATCAAAACATCTTCTTGAAAAGATAACTTGTAGGATTCATTTATGAACTCAATTTTCATAATTTTAAAAAAAAGTTTTACAAGGTTGAGATCTTTTGGTAGAACAATCTCACATTCTCACTATTGAGATTAGTGTGTTTCAATTCCATCTCAAAGCTATTAATTGTTTAGTTCTCCCTTCAATCTTGAACCTTCTTCTATTCAACAATTTTGAATGAGTAAAAATTAAGTGTGTGTTTTTAGAATTTTTTTGTAGACCCTCAACTCAATTCTTCAATATAAAACATTAGAAATTAAAAATCATTAGTGCAAAAGTTTCAAGTTAAAGAAGATTCAAAGTCAAAAAATCTATTTGAATAAGGTGTATAAAAATTTGTTTTTTTCACTTTAAATGAAAATATCATACAATCTATGAGGTCAAAGTTTCTGAAATCTCTTGCTCATATTTTTACAATAGATTAGTACATGATCCTATGGTTACATATGCAAAAAAGAAATTCATTCATTTTTTTCTCTTTGCAATAGAAATAACAATTTTGAGTGACTTTTGATTGAAAATAGACCTTGGAACTTTAGGAATAAATGTGTATTAAGCTAGTCATCTTAATAATTTATAAAGCTAATATCTATCTCAAATAGTAAGAAGTTGGGCAATTATTTAGAGAGAGAGTGCCTCAATTTCCTCCTTTGTACGTGTATAATCAAACTTTGCAGTATTTCCGAAGAGTTGAAATGATTCAAATAACTAATTGTTTTTCTAAATGCAACATCCACAATTCTATTTTCATCAAGATTTGCTTTATATTTATTTGAAACAACATTCTTTGTTTGGGTGAAAAATCATTTTTTTTGTACATTATCATTGATTCTCTTAAGTATAAATTACGATGCATTTAAATGATTTACGATAATAGATGAAGAAGTTATAAAATTGTTTTATTTCCTCATAATATGTGTATATAAACATTATCTCTTCATTTGTTTTATATTTCTATTTATTAAGATTCAAATTTTCTTAAATTCATATGTACTTGCTACTACCATTTATTTATTCTAGATACATATAGCCTATGCATAGCCTATCTACAATAGGAAGTATTATACACAAAAGGTTTTTTTACTATATAAATAATTAAATATACAATTGTTTAGACTATTTTTTATTTGAAAAAGATCAAAACATAATTTTAGAATAAGTTGGCAATTGGCATTTGAAGTCACCAATTATGATTACTAACAATAACAAAGAGATTTTAACCCCTAAAGGACCAAATTGGCTTATCTAGCAACATCGCAATTTTGGGCTGCTTACTATGAATTGAGTTTTTCTTTTTCTTCTTTGAAACTGACACACAACATGTGCTTGAGGTACAACTTTAAGGCCCAACAATTTTCATAACTTTTGACTACATGGTTAAAAAGTTAATTGCTTGATATGTAATTTTCATTGATCTTCGGGCAACCCAAAAGTTTCTTAAAAGAATACCTTTTTCAGAAATAAAATTTTGAAATTGGTTTTCTATATTTATATATACATGGAAAGCTTTGAATCATTCCATTTTGATTAATGAGATGAAAGTTATGAAGAGTTTTAGTTTGCAGTCAGTTTCGGATTCTCTACTCTAAAATAAACCTTTATTTAATTGAATTTTTAATATTTTGGAAAAAAATAAAATCATAGGATGTAGATTGTGTATTTCAACATTACAAACATTGGGATTGGCATTTTTCAGTTCCATAGCTAAATTTTTAACAATTTAGTATTTTGAATCATAATCTACTTCTTTGTACTTATTATTTTTTTTCCTATATGTTGTATAATTCTAAAGGATCTGAATTTTATCAAGCATGCAACCAACTTTCCTTGAAGAATGAATCCAAAGAGTAACCACCATTTTGAAATTTTTTTCATGCAAATATGGCCTTGTGAAGTGTAGTTGCCTATTTTTTCACAAGGCCAAAAAAAGGATTTTTGCCAATTCAAATGCTAATATCTTACAATGTACATGGTGGACATTTCTGAAATTTTTTCCATGTCTTCTCAAATTAGTGTACTACAATATCTAATGGTTACATGTGTCCAAAAATAATTTTTTCCTAAAATTCAATACTTATACTACAAATGACAATTTTGGAGTGTTTTTGGTGAAAACATAGTCATAAACATTTGGGGGTTATGAAAAAAATTATGGTATATGCATGAGTTTGAAGTGCAATTCTAGTGTATCAACACAATCATAGATTTTTATTTGTTCTCTTGAGATACAATTAATTGACCAAAAGCCCTTCATTGGAAGAAAAAGTCAAATTTATTATATATTAAATATATTATATTATTTTTTAATTAAATACAAACGTCAACGCATCTAGATTCTTCACATTTTACATTAAATTCTTATTGTGCATAACTTTTGGAGATTTATTGTATCCATGAGTGTCATAATAATTGGCACCAAAATAGCACTAATTTAACCCCTAAAGAACCATTGTCCCCTCGGGGGACAAAATGGATTTTGGGTAGGTTCCCATGACCTCAATTTTTAGTTGAACTTTTTGAAACTTTCTCATAAGATAGAAAAACTGATTAGCTTCGTGGGAATATAATTTTTATTTCAATCGATGCCGAAGAGCAAAAGTTATGCCATCTTAAATATAATTTTCATGTCACCGAGCAAAAAAATAAATTCACAAAAATTTGAAATTAAATTAATTTTTTTTTTCTCTTATAGATTATATTTTTGTCTACATGTGAAGCTTTCATTGATTTCCATTTGGATTGGTGATGTGAAAGTTATGAACAATCTTGTTTTTTGGGCAAATGAATATGAGCATCTTCCTAAGAAAATAACTTTGAATGCTAATATTTTTCAATTTGTGCGGTCTAACTTCATGAAATTTTTACCACTTGGTTTCAAACAAGTAAAGTACAAGATCCTACAATTAGATTCTAAAAAAAGTATTTTTTTAGATTTCTAAGATAAACGCAGCAGAAATGACAGTTTTGAGTGTTATTTCACAGAAAATTGGCCTTGGTCCTTTAGGGGTCAACAAAATTGATGATCAATTCATTCCACCATCATTCTACCAATTGTGGTAGCTCATTGTCCTCTTAGATAGTGTCACAGAAGGATTGACTGTAGCCATGATCCTAATTGCAAAATGTGGTTCAATCCTTAATCATCCTATGCATTCAAAATTAAACCTTCTAAAAATTATATTTTCATCAACTAATGATGGAACTATCAATTAACCCCTAAATGATCAAATGATTGTTGAATGCAAGTAATTTTGGGTAGGTGCATATGAAGTCATTTCTTAATGGATGTTCTTCAAATTTTGACACAAGGTGTGAACATGTATCCCTTAAGTCATTGCATAATTTTTTTTAATTGGGTGCCTGGATCAAAAGTTATGATGCCTTGAAATTTTGAGGTAATTTGGGGAGTATGCGCAAAATTCCTTGAATCATTTTGGAGTTTGTTAGGTATATAATTCATATGATACAAGATTCAAATATCCCCCAAAATAACCATATGTAGTGTAAAAATCTCACTCTAGGAGGAATTAAAGTCTGTTGGGTGTATTGGGCAAGGCTAGAAAAAAAACTTTTTCTTCTAACTTTAAACATTATAATCTTTCAATCCGTGCGGTCAAAGTTTTTGTAATTTTTTCTACACATTCCTATAGTAATCTTACTAGTACAAATTGGTACGATTGAGTTTTGAAAAAAAAAATATTCCTTTTGTATTATTGCCTTGAAAAGTGACAATTTTCACAATTTATATCCAAAATGTGCCTTGATCCTTTAGGGGTTAAAGGCATCATCTACACATTGATTGTGAGTTGATTGAAATCATTGTAAATGCAACCAAGTCAATCTATGAATGATGAAGAGTAACTTTAGTCCATGGAATCAATGTGAATAGAAGTATGTTGGGGTAATTCTATTAGCAATGCTGTAGAGATAAAAAAAACCAGTTAGTGCTACTCTTGAAGCCTTCTTTTGAAAGTAGACTCTATAATCACCTACAATTTACATTTGAGGTAGATGCACCCATTCCCACCCTTGCACCCAATTCTGTCATCATGTACCAATAGATTATAGTCTAGAAAGACAATTGGTGCACCACGGATACATGAGTGAGGAGTTCTTCAAGGGATGGGAATGAATGCGTCTACCTTACATTCAAACCATTGTTTCCATGTAACTTACCCCATTCCAAATTTCCAGACCAAATGGGAGCGAGCCCATTATGGGCTGAATTATATTAGTGGTGTACATTCAAGTTCTGAAATGTACACCACTAACACAATGAAGCCTACGATGAGCTTGCTCCCATTTGGTCTAGAATGGGGTAATTTACCCTACCTTACCCTAACTTGGTAGAGGGCAATTGAGTTCCATGCCTTGCTGAGAGAATCCAATGAACTTGGCACAACTTTTATTCAAAATATACTTTGACCACCATATGCCTCTGAAAACTATCTCAGCATCAAGTCACCAGGAGTGTCAGCCCTCAGCAATTTCCTGCTCCTCAGTTGATTTGTAGGTTAGTCACCTAATTTGGGCAGAAATTCAAAATATACTTTGACCACCATTCTTCTTTCTTCAAAGCATTAGCCCTCTTTTGTAAGTTTTGTTGAATTGTGGAATGCAAATTTGAAATTGCCTTCTTCAGTTCTGTACGTGGTCCAGCTCTGACACTGTGAACAATCTGCACTAATGTACCATTCTCCCCCCTTCCTCATCCTCGAGGTGAAAGAACTCATGCAAGTTTTGCAGCACTGTCGAAGTTTTGTCTTCGACCAACATGCCTCATGCGATCTTCCTCTGTCCTGTAAATCAGTGGCGTCGTCAAAATCTTGAGCATCAATCATCAATGTGGAGCATGCTCATTTGCTTCAACTTTTGTTTCTTTGACATGAAAAGTGACGGTGCTTTCATAAAAATAAAGAGAGAACAAACCATCAGTCCGGCTTACGTACGCGGCCAAGTCAACCTGGGAATTGTGACTCATTTGCTTTACCTTATACTCAGGGAATACAATCCATACCACATGTGTTCATATTCGATCATTTGTGGCTATGCAAGATTGAATATGGTGCTGTGTGCTTAGTAACTGTTTGTGACTCTGTGGTTGGCACATGTCACTACTTCATCGCTCCTTGACACTCGATGAGACATGCACCCACTAAAAGCCGTAACATGCTGCATGGTATATATTCAATCTTGACCATTGTATGTACAACCCTAAAAAAAAAATACTTAGATTTTTCGTGATGCAAATATTCGAAGTGATGAACAAATCATGTTAATTTCACTGAAATGGATCTAAAGTGTGATTTTGATTCCCTATGTTTAGTCATTTAAGTTAAACTGGCAGAATGGTCACAGGAAATTGATACTAGTTTTAATCATCTGTTAGGAAGATCTGTACCTGTCCAGTTCTAGTTTTCAGAGATTTGTCCATTTGAATCCCATGAATTTGGTGCTATGAAACAGGCCAACCTAATTAACATGAGCATCAATTTTGTTACACTTGTATGTTTCAATTCAAAGTTCCCCATTCTTAGTGCAAAATCAGGCAAAACCAGTGGCTAGCACAAATTCTACCTGTTAGCAAACTGTAAACAGAGGGAATAGCAATCCGGGAAGCAGAGATAGATAATCTCAAATACTTTAAATCTAAATGAAACTCAACAACGAAAGATGCTGAGTTTTCTAGGATAATTCTCCTCAACCGAAATGCAGAAAAGGAAAAGGATCGAATTCAAGCAAGGTATCGAGAAGTCAAGAAAAATGAGGAAAACCAGGACCCAGCACATTTTCTCCCTGTTAGCAAAGGAGCAGAGATCGATAATCTCAAGCGAGTAACGACAATTCTGTTAAATTGGCGGTATTCCAATCGCCATTTAGAGCCAATATTGTGCAAATTCATATACAAATTGCATTTCATCACAACATTCTTTGTCACATTACGCACCTCTAACTCTCTAAGCTAGGATTTCGCCCCAGATTACCCTCCAGTTGCATTTCATCACAACAAATGTTGTCCATAATACTTAGCTAGGATTTCTACCCACATTCCACGCCCGGCTACCAATATCATTTCATTTTCGGTCCTTTCTAGAGGGTTCACTGCGCCAATTTAACGAAATTGTTTTTTTAGTACTTCAGAACGGATTGAAATTCAACAACGAAAGTTGCACAGGTTCCTCGGAAGTTCTCTTCAAACAAATCGAAAAATCGAAAAGGATTGGATTCAAGCAAGGGCTGGAAAAATGAGGAAAAAGCAGTGCGCGCCCAGCGCACAATAATTTTCCGGATCTGAGTTCGCAGACCAGAAGAGATTCACAACCTCCACTCAATACTGAATGAAACTCAACTTACAACGAAAGTTGAACAGTACGTGTCTCTTCCCTCAAACGAACTGCCAAAACAGAAAAGGATCAAATTGCAAGCAAGGCACGGTGTATTACCAGAGACTCCAGATTGCAGGGCCTTCAAGTCTCTCCAGCTCCCTACCGCAGTCTTCGAAACCGCATCATCAACCTCGAACACGCACTCCTCAACCCCATCCTTAACATCCTCACCCGCAACCTCCTCGTCCACACCCTCAACACATGCACACTCCTCGGCCTCATCCTCATCCTCATCACCACCCCATTCCTTACCCTTGGACTCGTATTATAACCCGCAATCCCATAATTCATCCGCTCTGGCAACAAGCGGTCATTGAACTTCACCACGGGGTTCACTCGGTACTGCGGACTCGATCGGAACTGCGCATGATCAACAGCAGTACTGCCACATCGGTAGAATGCATGCGGAGTAGCAATCGGGGGGTATCGATGGAAAGGGGCTGATCGTGAGCGAGAGATCGATGGTGGTGCTCTTTCGGAGATCGTCTTCAGTGGTGTGAGTTTGCTGGTGTTGGAGGGGTTGGGGTTGGGATTGGTGGTGCGGGAGGGTTGTTTGTGGAGGTGGAAGACAGAGACTGATTTGGAAGCGCGGCGGTCTAGGAGTGGGCTGCGCTCCAGGATGGATGGTAGCTCGCTGGACTCGGGGACGTCGCTGAGGCTTTTCCTGCGGGGATCCATCAATTGCATGATCACGTACCAGTCGATAGATCGATCGATCACAACCTCTGATCGAGACGTACGTACGAATATTGCGTTCTGTTGACGAAAATTCACGGGTATAGCAGGTTCGGATCACTGAGACGGGAATCTACAGTAGTTCTAGTGATTTGAGCAGTTGGATGTCGCAATTTCGGTCTGAATCGAGTCACTCTACCAAGATTGAAGCTATAGTTTGTAAATAATGACTCGCACCGAGTGTCTACGATCAAGACTACTGATTGCTTGGACATAAGTTCTGAGTGTCGATCGTAGAGTCTATCTGAGAGCAGCAGTTGCTGTATATCGCTGTGCAAAATTAGGACAGGTAATTAGTACAAATACCCCACATTCAGAGTTTCTCTTCACTCAGTTGATCACCAGTCTTTGCTATTGCCTTGGAAAAGTAATTCTATCCAGAAGAGGAGCAAAGCTAGTCTAAAGGGAGGTTTGGCTAGGTTGTTAGAAACATCGCGGTAGAGGTATGACGAGTGTATAGGGTGTGAAGAGAGATCGAACTGGCTAGAGCCAAAACAATCGGTTCTTTTTGTGTCAACATGGAGTACGTATATCGAGAGTTTGATTAAACGTGCAGCAGGTCGAAGGCTAGCCAATTGCATCGAAATTGGAAGAGAACCCGACTGGCCGACTGGTGGTAATGACGAGATTAGGAATGTACATGGTGTGGTGGAATCAAGGTTCCCGTTGAGAAAGCGTCAATAATTGGAAACCATTTTCAATAAATCTTCAGCTGCGTCGCTCACTTTAGTTCACTTTACGGCTAACCCGAGTCTCGACTTGAAAACTTGACTCCCGATTTCCCGATATGGGTGGAAGGGACTGGTAATGTAGGCAATTTCATTAAAATGGCGGAATTATTCCGCCATTTTGATGGAATGCCGTGCAATTCCTAACATATTCTGCGCCATTTTACCGTAATACCGCCATTTTAATGAAATTGCCTATTAATACATACGTTCGGGGGGAGAATCCAAATTAATAAATAGAAAATTCTCCACGAGGATGTGATGCATCTTGTTTTATAACTAAGAGTGGCTCACCTAGGGCTGCGTTTATTCTAGGAGCTGTGGACACTGAGCTCTCGGTTCGCTCGATGGAATTGTATACTCGAATTGTCAGGAAAATTGCTTAGAAAAATGAAAAAAAGAAACGAAAAGAAATGAATAAGGAATCCATATTTGTTTCTATTTGAAGATTCAACCAGTGTTTTTTTCATGCACGATTTTTCGCCATTAATATGGATGCAGTCAAAAGACGTTGGCTATTTTTCGTAAAGGAAATTTTCATTTTGGGGGGTCAAAATAGTCAGATTTCTGCTATATTTTGAGACCAACAGCCTAATTTTACCGACGTGTCACTTAGTTTTGATATAGATATCACCAAGTGCCACCCGAGTATTGAACAAATATCTGGCTCCTTCTCCAAAATGATAAAAAAAACCCCACAGGATTCAACTGAAGAGATGGTCATGCACACTCTGATCAAGTTAGTTTATCAAGCTCCGACAACCGAATTCTGTGCCGCTCTGATAACAAGCCGGTAATTCCGGCCAAGAACTCGCATGAGGCGGATCCCTGGCTTGCGAGGTCAAGCTTGAACAGCAGTTTCCCAGGTTAGGTAGGACCAAAAATACATGCGACAGTTTCTAATAAACAACGTCACGATGACTTGGTACTCCTTGACGTGTAGGTTCACTCGGTTGGGAACATTCCGTAATTATGTACTCTTCTTGAAATATTCTCAAATCCCGGAACTTCGATAAAGGCTTTAATTTTACTTGAGTCAAACGCTGAAAATCCAGGATATCAGTGCCACGTTTTGTGAAGTTGGCGGTATGTTCTGTGCGGAGTACTAGGTAACTCAAATCTCGAGTTTCGTGGTGGTACATGTTGAGTTGCACAGACGGGTGCACAAGTTATGAGGATGTACTTCTTGTTTTTTTGGCACATAGAGTGAGGGGCTTTGAATTTTTGTTTTCTTATTGGCGCAGAACAATCGTCCATGTTTTTGACAATCATCCATTTACAGTACCACGAATGTATTTTCATTCTGAGTATATATTGTCTAACATTAGTAACATCAATTTAGTTAAAGTGTCGTGATTCTTGTGCCAAAAATCATGACATATATATGTACATAACAGTCTAAAATCTAGGATTGGCATGGATCTATGTTTCAAGACATTTGACATTCTAAAAAGTGCTAAAGTATTGGAATTATAGTACCATTTTAACCCCTAAAGGACCGAGGCACATTTTAGACACAAATTGTGAAAAACTATCACTTTTTAGGGCAGTGAGAAAAAAATGAAAAAAAAAAGTTTTTTTTCAAAATCCAACCGTACAAATATGTACTAGACTACAATGGAAATGTGTGGAAAAAATTTCCGAAATTTTGACCATATGGATTGGAAAGATTATAACGTTTGAAGTTAGGGGAAAAAGGTTTTTTTCAACCTTGCCTAACAGGGCCAATAGCCTTTAATTCCTCCTAAAGTGAGATTTTTATACTACACATGGTTATTTTTTGACATTTTCATCTTATATCATGTAAGTTACGTACTTGCCAAATTTCAGAAGTAGAGGAGGTGTTTCACACATCCTGCCCGAAGTTGCCTGAAAAGCTTAGGGCAGCATAACTTTTGATCTAGGGACCCAATCGGAAAAAAAATTATATTCCCACTTAGGGGATACATGTTCACACCTTGTGTCAAAATTTGAAGAACATTTGTTAGAAAATGACTTCATACAAACCTACCCGAGATTACTTGCGTACGTTCAACGATCATTCGGTCCTTTAGGGGTTAATGAAATTGATGTTTAGAAAATCTAATTTATTCCCAATGGCTTTCACTCTTCTAATTTAGGTATGGATTTGTATTATGGTAGTGCAGTATAGGGCTGGATTGATCACTGGTGAATTTTTTTCCATACTACAATAGCATTCCCACTAGGCTTTCAAAGTGGACGGCCTTGTGGGAAATTTTTTCAGAACCTTAAAATTTTCCATCATTTTTAGAATCTGGAACATCAATCCCATATTTTCAATCTTGGTTACCAACTATGTTTCAAAAAACTTCAAACCTTTAGGCCATACACAATTTGAATTTTATAGTCATATAAACTTATAGGATGGTTGGATTTTCACCTCCCATCTTCAAATCATGGCCACCCTTACACACTAGGGGTATGACAACCTTCAAATGTAGATGAAAAGTAAATCATACAAGCCCTTCGTAATATTCTCTTGAGACTCAATCCTAACATGTCAAAGAATGGCCCTTGAAATCATAGTTCATCCTAAGTTTAATGGCTTTATCCTTTTATCTACTTGATGAGTGGTCACTCAAGTTCTATTTATGGGTCATATTTAGTGAGTAAGGGTGAAGGACAAGGAAATTGAGGGCCCTTCAAAATTAGATGGAAAATTTGCACGTGCCAAGTTTAGCAACGGTGGTCATGCTCTCAGTACTTTAAACTTAAGGTTGGCCACTCAAGAGGTCATGGGTGGGGCTATCCACTTTCTTGTAGCCTAGAAAGTGGATGCCAGTGCCCCACCCATTTTCATAGCAAAAATTGGTCTCAAAGTAAGGTAGGAACACCTAAAATGGACAGGAATCATTTATGGACACTTATAAAAGAACCTAAATCCAAGGGCTTGTAGACCCAAAGTAGACAAGTGGGGTTCTAAAGTGGACATGTGGGGTTCCAAGAAGTTGTCACTTTTTCAAGAAGTAGCCAATCATCTGCACTTAATTCAAATTTAGATTGTGTCCCTTCTGGGTGTTTCTGTGCCCGCTTTGGTGTTAGTCTAGTGTCCACAGTAGGTACATCTATGAAGTTGTCTTCAAAAATTCGTAGAATATTCATACAAGCTTGGAAAAATACGAAACTAATTTTGTTGGTTTCTTGAACCATTTCCTACCCTGCAGACAATTTTTTTCTTGAACACAGACCCTCACAATCACGTCATCTCAAACAAGTGTCCGTTTTAGGTGTTCCTACCTTACAAGCCGAATGGTGATGCCCTAGTGAAATCACCACTCCACTTCTCAGGGATATGAGTCTGGCTATTCATAGTCCCCACGGACATGCAGGAGAGCTACAGTAAAAACTTTGTCAAGAAAGCAGTCAAAGTATGTCCACGCCTACAAAAAAGCTAGTCAGCGTGGACAGGACTCCCGCAGTCACGATTTCAACGAGTTATTATAGTTAATATCATGGCGGAGAATCCCATCTATTCTCATACTTTGACACACCGGATCAAATCTTTAAAAACTTCTCTTTCTTCTGCTGCTTCTGCGCGCATGTTTCTCCTGATTTCTGTTTCAAGAATTCTCGGCGACAAAAACTCGCGCGCGTTGGTCACAGTTCTCGACACATTCCGATCCGTGCTTTTGACGACGTCTTTCTTAATTATTCTGCTCCGGTTGCCTTCAGGGCCGGCTTTCATGTAACAACAGTTTCGTTAATGTGGCACAACGCCATTGAAATGACTATATATGTCGACCCTTGAGAAAGAAGAGATTGTTGTGGATTCCTGAAATGCGGTGTGTGCATGCACAATGTTGTCGATTCATGAAATGCAAATTGCATACTAATTTCCTTATGAATTTGAATATCTATCGGCACAACAAGCTAGTGGACATGTTGCCAAAATGGAGCACGGAGTGCGTACCACCAATTTAACGGAATCGATGTTAAGTGAGCTTGGGTCGGCATAAAACTGTAATGGACAGCGATTCATTCCACTGGCAGGGTGCGAGTAAGTGGCGAAAGAGGAGATTACATTCAACCAGTGCATGATTCAATAGATTTATGTCTCAGGCTGTGCGTCTAAAGAGGTGCAAAATTACACTCTGTAGTGAAATACTGCTTACACAACGAAACTGATGTCATGGTCTTCGTAATTGGGTCACCTTCACACTTCTCCTATCTTCCTTGAGCTGCAAGAACAACATGCTCTGCTTGTGACGTTTTGTAAATGCCCCCTAGCCACACAATTTGAAGGTGCTCACGACAATCCAAAAATTCCTCCCCATTTTCAGTTCTCTAATCTTCCCGCTAGAAGTTTCTTCTCTATCTGCGACATTGGAATCAGGAATTCCGCAGGAAATGTGCTTCTATTGTGGCCAATTCAAAGTCCAATTTGTTAGGTGCCCAAACTTCGATCTCTGTAATTAGAGTTGGTCTACGCCAAATTACTTCTGAGCAGCTTTTCGTTTTGTAGTCAGAGAAAGTAAACATAAACATGCCATGAATTTTTGGAAATTAAAGTGACCCACGAAGTTAACAGCATTCAGAAGCTGTAATATTTGAGTTGAATGGAACACTCCAACCCAAGAATACTGTACGGGTGAACTGCACATCAAGCGTCATCCAACTCCAATGTCCTTCACTCTGTATACTAGATTCCATTTTGCAACAATATATGAATGAAATTATTTAGTTTTTTCTCCAAAGAACTGTGCAATCATATGTTTTGTATAAGTTCTTTTGTGAAAATTTGAAAATATCATGAATTTTTGAATAAAAATTGTTGTAGAAAAATTCATATCAAATACAACTTATGCTTAAAATTTGGAAATTTTCTCCCGGGTTGAATGTTTTAGTGAAGAACACTTCACATTGGTGCAAATCAAGTTACAATGAATATCATTCTAAAGTTAGGAAATTACAAGAATGGTAATACGACCAAAGTCAAAAACTCAAAATCTCAATAAAATATTAAATTTTAAAATTCATTTTTTAATTTTATATTGGTGTAGACACTAGATTTGATATAACAAATATTTCATTAAAATGGCAGTATTCCACAAACTTGGCACTTGTAGGTTTACACTGTGCGGTCTACATTCTAAAATGCACACTAGTCCTAGATTTTTTGACCGTGTGGTGTGAAATCTACACCAGTTCTAGAAAATGGTTGGAAAAATGGTAGAAAAATGGCACCATTTTAATGAAATAGCAGTTATAAGCCTTATTTCTTATCTATTCAAGGGCAAAAATATAGACTCATGTGCAATCTTGTTAGGGTTATCACATTGGGCAGGTTAGGGTCACTAGATGTATTTGTTGAGCAGACAAATGAAATTGGATGGATAAGAGGGGTTTGCTTGCTTTGAATTTCTAGGGTTGGCGGCTTAGGACTCTGCAAAGTAAAAAAATCATTACAATTTACCTTTATTGAGTGACATGTCTTAAGCGCTATAGACATAGCATTCCATGTTGGAATAGAGGTTTAGACAAACTAGGCTCGGACATTAAAGGTAGTTACTTGAGGACTAGGATGTGGATGTTGTGATAGGGCGGTAACGCATACTAACTGGGGTACAAATATCCTAATAGGATGTGAAAGTATAGAAGTTGGAGTGCGGACATTGGGTGATCTAATTCTATGATTCAAGGAAATCTAGGGATATGACATTAAATTAGATATTGAATTTTAAAGACAATTTTGTGCTTGAGGGGTGTGACATTGCACTTGGCATATATGCCACCAAAAATGCCACTTTAAAGAATAGGAAGGGGGCCAATATTTTTTCTCAATCAATAAAATCATGAGGTGCAAATATACAAGAATATGAAAAGAAAATGACATTTTCTTCAACATTCAAGGCTTTCCATTGTAAATTTGAATCTTTAGGATGAAAACTATGGATGAAGTTCAAATTCCTTCTTCCAAGTCTAAACTTCATTTGGCCATAACTTCTATGAAGAAGCTCCTAATGGAATGATTTTTACCATTTTGAAAATGGAAGACTTTTATCTATGATAGAGGATATCCAATTTTGGGTTTTGGCATTCTCATCTCAAGAAGCCAGAGTTTTGGCTTAGTTTGTTTGAGTTGGCGAAGTATGCTATGTGTTGAAGTTTTAATTTTTTTTTTAATTGCAACTGTCTAAGAAGTTAGAAAAAATATTACTTGGAAGGTGCTATGAATCATGCTTAAAGCCTTAAACACCCACCACATAAAGTTTTACAAAGCAAACTCAAGAACTTGGTTGTGCTTGTTTCATCTCAAAAGTGGAAATGAAATGCTCATACCTAGCCCATACAAACATCATGAATGCAAATGAACCTCCTTTACTATAATAGCCTCTCTTATGTAATGTATCATATTGGTTGTGGCCATATTGTTTATTAGAAGTTCTACTATAGAGGGAAAAACTAAATCAATAACAACTCTCAAATGGAACAAAAACACAATAGGGTCATTGCAAGAAACACCGGTCCTATTTTCCGTCACAATGAAAGTGATGTTTTTGTTATTCGCTATAACTTTTGAAGCACAAGTCCAATGAACATGAAATTTCTATGGAACATGTCTAACTTGATGGTAATCAGATCCCTCATTTTTTAGAAATAAAAAAAAATCATTTTGTATTTAAAAAACATTTTTATTAATTTGTCACAAAGTGCAATTTAGGGGTTTTCACTACGTTAGGAGTCCCCAAATTTTAGGATCTAAAGTTGAAAATTTCATGATCTATTTGTATATTAGGAAAGCATATATCTACCAAAGGAAATTTGAAAATATATTATTTTATGTCCTCCACATGAGTGCAGACAACACTCCCATTGCACACAATTTTTGAACATTGAAGATGGTTTTAATATCATTATATTATTGAAATCTCATCTTCATCAACTCTTTCCAAATGAAAAATTTTTAATTTAGAAAAAAATTATTTTCCTATTTATTACAAATTAAATGTGAAAGTGCCAATTTTCATGAGAATTGGCACTTTTCTAGTTCTCCTACCTAGAGAATTTGTATATGGTTTTCCTTCCTAGGGTACCTTCTTCTTAAAGGTTTATACATTAATAATATTTTTCCCATTTAAAAAAAATTATTTTTCTAATTATAAAGTACTGCTGAAAAAAACATGAGTACTATGGAAAATGCTACTAAAAATGGATGGTGTTTCTTGCAATGACCCAGTAATCCCAATGGCAAAATTGTTTTCACCATCAAAATTAATCATGTGGAATTCTTTGTTTAGATAAAATATAAAAATTTAGCTTATTAATGAATCCTATACACTATTTTTATTGAAAGATGTTGTAAATGCCCGCCAAACAAGATGCTCCATAACTTTCAAATCACAAATACAAATGAAATGAACCCAAACTTTGAATGTAGACAAAAATACAATCTATAAGAAGCAAACTTTTGAAATTTATTTTTCAATTTTTGTAGAATTCTTTTTCTACTTGCCAAGTTGTGTTCTGGTTTTCAAATGTTATATATAAATAATTATTTAAGCTATGAATCATAGATATAGCCACAATTTGTGGATAGATTTTGGAATTCATAGTAGATAACCTTGAATGATGAAGAATTTATATTTTACAGAAATTCATTTACAAAGACTAAATGTTATGAGAAAGACATAAAATTCAAGTAATCCTAAGGAGGATGAATACAAGACTTTGCATTTCTTGATTTGAATTTTGTTTGTGCGATGATTGGCAAGTTTACTTTATTTTGCATTCAAAAAAGAGAAGTAATTAAACTTCATAATTGAAAAAACATTCAAGGGGCATTGCAAGAACCCTCAACCTGTTTTCACATCACAATTAGAGTGACTCTCTTGTCATCCACTGTAACTTTTGAATTTAGAACTCAATGCCAAAATTTAAAAATGTATTTCTATCTAACTTGATTGTCATCATATTTCTTATTCTTTTTGAATTTCAAAAATCATTTCATATTTAAATGTCAATTTTGTCAATATGTCACACTTTCAAATTTAGGATTTTTTTATACTCCGTACTAAATACCAATTCAAATTGATGATTTTTGATTGAAATTTTTGTGGTATATTCCAATAGTAGGTTAGTAGGTAGACATGTTCCTACCAAAGGACATCTAAGAAAACATTATTTTATGTCTTCAACATCTAGGCAAAGAAGCCTCCCTTACGTGTGCACTTGTAAATACGAAAAATAGTTTTGACCTCTATTTTTAATCAAATCTCATCACCATGAAGTCTTTTCCAATGGCCAATCTTTAGTTTTGTTCAAAATTGATTTTCCTATTTTCTACAAATTAAAATGTCCAAATTATATTTTCTAGGATAGATTCTTCAACATAGAATTTTAGTGAAGAAAATGCATAGCTAGACATTTTAATTTGTAGAAAATAGGAAAATCAATTTTCAACAAAACTAAAAATTGTCTACTGGAAAAGACTTCATGGTAATGAGATTTGATTAAAAAAATGAGTTCAAAATCATTTCTAATATTTACAAGTGTGCATGCAACTGTACAAGGGAGGGCTCTTTGCACAAACATGGAGGACATAAAATAATGTTTCCTTTGGTGGGGACATCTCTACCTACTATAGGAATATACCACAGAAATTTCAACCAAAAATCATTAATTTGAACCTTTATTTCATATAAAATATCCTAAATCCGAAACCATGACTACTTCACAAAATTGATTTTGAAATATAAAATGATTTTTAAATTTTTTTAAAAAAATAATAAAATTACAATCAAAAACTCTAGAAATAGATATTTTGGTCTGGACATTGGGTACATAATTCAAAAGTTATAGCATTGGATACCAACCAATTTTCCAAAATGCTATGTAAAACAGCTAGTGTTTCTTGGAACAACCTTCAATATGGGAATTAAAAGAAAATACCATAGTGTAGCTTGGCCTAAGAATTTGCAATGAAAATAAAATAAAATAAATTCATCCAAAGTGGATTGTTTAAATTATATGGAATTATGGATGAAAGATGGTTTTGGTTTTGTAATCATCTAATTAATTATTTCATAAATTGTCATATCATACCCTTTTAAATACAAGAGGATCATAGAAGTGGAAATGGTTTAATTATTATAATTTTGTTTAACATGTATATATGGAAGTGGGCTCTTTGTAAAGCATATTAATTGTATTGTTAACAATTCAAAGCAGTGGCCCTTTAATAGTAAAGTTTTGTCAAAACTCTTTATTAGTGAAGTTTTCCACACAAGCTCTTATTCAATTTCCACAAATTTCACTATTTGTTTCAAAATCTTTTATAAAAATTTGATTAATTGATTAATAAAAGAAGAAAGTGAAGTCACACTATAGTAGTTTGTAAAGCTTAAAAAATATCCCAAACACTACAATGGATCTTTGTACAGAGCTTTCCACAAATGGGCTACAACATGTGTCCATAATGAACGGACACATGTCATGGCCCATTCATTATGGAAGATTGTCTTCTTATGCATTTAAAATTTTGAATTTAATTGATTCATTTTTCTAAAGGACTTTGGTGGGATACAATTTTTTTTTTTTCATTTTTTATGAAGTGCCAAATAAAGTAAAATGTTATAATGGTGCTCCAAATTTCAACATTCATCCACATATTGGATACAAAATATCATATCACATGTCCATAATTCTATTTTCATCTACAATTGGGCGATTTCAACCAAGATTTCTTTTTATTCAAAGTTTTTTGGCGAAAAAATTCACAAATTTTTACCATTTTATAGCCAAATTATTTTTTTTGGTGCAATCTAGCACCATAAAGCCAAAGAAAAGCCCTGGTGGGATATTCTACTATAGGTATAACCATCCACCCTCCTCCCTCCCACACTTTTTGATAAGGTGATTACACCCAAATTGCACCATGCCTAAAACCTCCATACATCTCCAAATTCAATATGGACGTATGTTGAAGAAATGATTATATCACATTTAGTACCAAAAAAACCTTTTATCCTTGATAAATTTTGTATATGGTATCCAAATGTTGCATTCTTTGGTGTGTTGGAACCTCCTTCCACTTGCCAACAATAAAAATATGAAAATTTGACTAGTTTAAAAATAATTATTATTATAGCAACTAACAAAAAGTGTCGGTTTAAGGGGAATCCACCTTATATAATAATTAAGAGTGCCTTGTGCCATTGCCATAGTCAAAATAAAAATAAATTTTTTTTCCTAATTTTTTTTCATTCATAAAAAAACTTTGAAAATCAATAACTTTCACATTGTATATCCAAACGCCATGAAACAAAGCCCGTGCACCCCTCCTCATTGAAGGCTTTTCGATGGTACCAATCACATGGTCAGGGGATGCACACTTTGGGAGATCTCAACGTAACAAACAAACAAATAACCTAACTTAACCCCTCAAGGCCCAAGCAATTTTTGTACTTTTTCACAAGTTTGAGCTTTGACTAATAGTATGCATTGTACATCAAGCTTATTACATGATGTCAATTTTACTTTTGAACTTCCTTGTTCAATATGAACAACACAATATGAAATTCACTTAGATATACTTGTGAGAATGTAGGAAAATGAAGTTATAATTTTGACTTGTTGAACAGGTGAGAGGCTCAAAATAGGCTCCTTAGGCCTTGAGGGTTTAACCCCTCATTGCTGAAGGGGACGAAAAGTGTCCTTAGGTCAAATTCAAATTGTTGTAACTTTTGCATCCAATGTCCAAATTCAATAAAACTTGTTGGAAATTTTGAATTCATTCTTCTATTTTTTGTGGTAAATTTTTCAGATAAATCCAAGAAGGAATGAATTTTTGGAAGTCAATCGAAGTTCACAAGTTCAATTTGAGTTCACCAAATTGCATTTGATGGCTGCAACTTCGGGGGCTTGTATTTCCTTCATCCAAAGTTATTTTTCAATAAAATTTGTTGGGTTATGTTCCTCTTGAAGTCTAGTTATTGTTGTAGAATTTTTATGCCAATCCAGGTTGTTTTGAATGTCTAGGAGCAATTCGAAGTTCAAAATCCCAACATTTTTGGATTACAATGAACTTTGGTGGCTTGTTTCTTTTTCATACAATGTTTGTTTCCAATAAATGTTTTTGGAAAAGTTGCGCATTCTAGTCTAGTTTGTGTGTATGAAATTTCATATCAATCCAAAAGTTATGAGTGACTGAGAAGCATTTTAGTAGAAGGAGGTTTAGTTTTTGATGTGTTTTTTACAACTTTTCTTGCTATTTTTTGACATTTCAAAGCCATTTTGCAGACACAATGAGTCAATTGAATGATATTTTTTTTCATCAATGTGTTTTCATGCTAATTTTGAGTCACTTCATAGTTTTAAGTTTTGTCATTTGAATACATGTCAAAACCGAATTTTGACTCCAAATGTGTTTTTAGGGAAATTCCAGCATCCTTTTCCAACACTAAAACATTATAATCTTGCAATCTATGTGGTCAAATGACACCAAATTTGATGCACGTCATCTCCTACAACAAGTGCATTACAAGATTGTACAGTTGAGATCTCTATATCTTAGTGAAAATTATATCTATAACACTTCAAAGTGAATATTGTTTTTGAACTTGTTCAAAGCTTAGGCGATGAGGGATTAAGGTATGGATGTCTTGTGCCCTTTCAGAGGAGGACAAGGTGAGTCGCCACAACTAAAAGCTGTTTTGGTTCTACAATTACTCAGAGAGTATGTGAGTGCATCCTTGGCAATGCCGCTCGTGCAGACACTGATAGAGTTAGTTGAAGTAATTAAGTTCTTTGCTTCGTTCCGTTAATGAGAGCGCAATTCTGCAAAATCTGAAGACTGAGTGGTTTTAGTTCATCCCTCTGCACTGGAGAATCCTTCTGGAGTGATGATAGCCCACTCCACGGATGAATTTCTAGTGCGTCGGTGATTATTTCGTACGTGGAAGCTTTTCCCGAAAATGGTCAATTAGTGTCATGCAGGTCTAATAGGATACTTCAGTAGTCAGTGTGGGCATTCCCTCCGCATTGTACCATTAGACCTTGCTAACTGCGGGGAGCACCATTTCCCCACCAGAAAATTTGTGGTGAATCCTTGCCCTCCTAGGACACTGAAATTATAGGAAGGCTTGGACTAAACAATGAGCTCATGTCACTCTTCCAATTTGAGAGTGGCATCGTCTTCTCAGGATTCTTAAGAATTAATGGTGTTCGAGATTGAATATCACATGTTGAGCAACGACCGTACCAAGTTTTTTGTAGGATAATTCTTATGACGGCGGTTGCAATGACAAGTGATGTCTAACCGAAAAGAAATTCCTTGGTAGACCTTTCATCTCGACCTCCTTTTTCGTGAAAGGAATTGCCACATTGGGCTCACCTATAGCCTTTTGCTTCTGCCCATGACGCCTGGGTTATTGGACGAGGCTGGTAATGCAGATTTGTGAGAATGATTGCTGTTTCTGGGGTAGCTTTTAGTTCTGCAACCATCAAGGTTTCACCATCAAGCCGACAAATAGAGAAAAATTGCTTTTTAAGCACACTTCAATGTTCTGGATCATGTAGGTTCTCTTAGGTGTTCATCTGAGCAAAACAATGTACAAGAACAGATAACAGAGAGCTTGTAAGAATAAGGGAGGACCCACTTTAATTTCTCACCCAGTTGGGGAAGAGTTGTCCTAATAAGTTCGTACCAAGACAATATCCAAGCAACGGGGGCAGTCATTAGGCCTAACTATTGCTTCACACATTTAAGAATTTTAGAGGGAATCTCTCAAGAAATCAAAGTGCGAGATTTGTTTCATACTTCGAAAATCATGACCATCAATTAGAGCATCTGTATCCAGAAAGAAACATGATAAACTATCACTGGGGTTTGAAGTCTGCCAGGTCTTAAGAAGACATTTCGAAAAATGTATTCAACACTTTGGAAAACAACGAGGAGTGCAGGCAACTGAAAATTTTCAGGAAATTCCTCAATTTCAAGGCCTCACACCTTGTCACCAGGATAGAGACACATCACTGTGCTAACGCAAAAAGAAAATTTGACTGTGAGTCTTTGAGTTACACATGTACCTTGACTTGGTGTCGATTTGATGTTTTGGTATTGTGCGTGAAGACCTCCTTCTGAAGCAGCAGCAAACATTCGCCTTCTTCCCAGTAGCGCTTGTCTAGCTGCAGCGTGCATTCTTTGGGTCACTTTTGCCCAGTCGATATTTTCCAAGGTATGGGGCCGATCGCATTCGACCTAATTGTGCACCTGAGTCTCGTCAATTCTCGCTCCTGCATGATTTGTAGCTCATTTCCTGCAACTTGCAAGTGCTCCCAATGCAAGCGGCTTGGAAATCCCTAGTATAGGCATCGACTGCACCGACCACTTCATTCCCCGAATCCCCGCCCGAATCCACAGGTTGGCGATTTTTGTCATGGCTTGTAGAGCTCTGAGGCGATCAGAAAATGAATTCTTGTTGGAGATGCACCCAACACACTTCCAATACTTATTTTAAACATATATTTGGCCTAATATCTCAAAAGTTATCCTGGCATTTCAGTTCGATATAGAACTTGCGACACAAAACAAGGCAAGTGTCCCATGCTATCAATCAATCATCCTTTTTGATTTTTTTTTCAAAACCCTTGAGTACTCCCTATACTATCCGCAGAAGCAAAAAAAACAGTCTTAAATACACATTTTCACGCAATGTGTCACAACCCATTGTCACAAATATGGTCATGTTTTCATCCATAATATTTCATCTTATCATACCGAATGATTTTTCATCCAGGTCTGCAAGACTTTGAAGGCTATTGAGTCTATATTCTCCTAAGTTCAATGTTACATTGCAATAGGTTTGTGCTAGTATTCACGTAATTGGAATCATATATTCTGAAACAATTTATTTTCAATTTGTGCCTTGGTCAGCACTGATATCTAATTTTAGGATCAATTTCGTTGAATTGGCAGAATTCCAAAACGAGGCAATTGTTAGTGTGCAATCCCGGCCTGAAATGTAAATCTAAATAAGTCCTAGTTTTGTAGAGACATGTACTGCTTGCTTCAAAATTGTGCCAAAATAATCAAATGGACGATATTCCTTACAATTACTCGAATGCAAGAGTTGGAGGAAGTTTCGTACCTTCAGCATGTGATCAGTGTCACGAGGTTTTGATGATGACTAGCTCTTCAATATTCATAGGCAATAAATTCAATGTACAAGTCCAATCTGAAAAGTGCAATTGATCCACCATGCATGTGGTCAATTTTCTTTAATTTGCACGATTCCAGCGCCAAAAAATGTGACAAATTTCTACATACAAGTCTCAAAGCTCGGGTATGCATGGATTTGAGTCCCACGACGTGCTGAAAGGAGCCAAAGTCTTGGAATACCGCCAATTTAACGAATACACGTTCCGAGTTGCTTGCTATGAAGTCATTCAATTCAATCAATTGACCCAATAATCAGTGTGGAGTACTGTCCAAGTTGCCGGCTCAGACAACGTGGCATGTTTATCTATTCTCATGAATGCGCTCTTGAAAAGGTTAACTTTGGGTAGCCATTGACGCAGTTCACCACCTTGGTCATGAGACTTCCGCCCTCACAGGTTTTTTCATTCTGATTAGGCATGAATCATATAGCATGGTTCGAGAGACCTAGTTCATATCACGGACAGATATATCAGAGTGTCATTCGGAATTCAGGGCAACATCGAAGCAGCCAGCACGGAGAGGAATTCCGAAAGGAATTCGCATGCATGACGAGTCCTTTTCACCTTTGGAAACAACAACAACTGAATTTGTGCCTTTAAGAGGTGCGAAGATAAGTTGATAAGTTGGGTACGTTGTTCAGGGTGAGCTAGCGTCAAGCCGTCAATTCGGTTAAGATCTTGACTGTGTTCTGGCCTGAACCACAGTCCGTGGAGCTAGGCAGCTTGGAGGTGGGAGCAATTAACATCGACATATATATTATGGTCACACGACTTGCAGCATTGCTGGATTCAATGTTTTCTCCAAAGCCAGTCCTACGTCTCCAGTTCCTGTTTGTGTTCCTTCTTTCAGCTGCAGCTCAAGACACGCAAATCGCATGCCCCTCTTTCTCGCCTGATTCCCATGGCGAATTCTTCACATTTGGAGATGCTGCGTACAGCCTCGCCAATCGTTCCTACATCATCAACGTCAAGGCCAGAACGCCTGCTTCCAAAGGGTCTTGTGGAGCGATGGTTTATGAGAAACCGGTCCGCATTCGGAATGCAGCAACTGGGAGCGTGGCTTCCTTCAGCACCTCGTTCTCCTTCACGTTCACGACACACGGCTTGTCTTGGGATAATATAAACAACCCCCTGGACGGGAGTGGGTTCGCCTTTGTTTTTCTCGCAAACGTATCCATGACCACCATGCATGATGTAGTCTCACAAGTGGGAGCGTTCGGGGCCTGCACGTCGTTTCGATCTAATACCCATGCATTGACTCCTGCAGGATTTCATGTCCGTTTTGACACAGACTATAGTCCGATTAACCGCAAGGAGCCTAGCAACAACTTCATCAGGGTCGGCAGAAACATTCCCTATGAATATGATGTTGAAGCGTACACACACAACCTTTGTGGCAATGACACGCATTGCACGTATTTCTCCAATGGGAAAAATTTCACGGCTTGGATTGATTTCACCAGCTCATCTCAGACACTGGAAATCAGGCTGGCAGACGGATCCAATCCCCAAACCCTGCAACCTCTGCTGCTCATTTCCAACTACGAATTTCCGAAATCGCTCGGAGGTGAAGTGTTGCTCACGTTTTGGGGAACCTCCGATGTCCACCACAACGAAGAGCATGAGCTCCTGTCTTGGAGTTTCTTCAGCACCGAGATATCAGAGTCGAAGCTCCAAAGGATGCTTCACCATTGGAAGTCGAGAACAGGGGTTGGTCTAACTACAGGAGGAGTTGTAGTTGGAACGGTGGCGGCCTTGGTGATTCTCTGGTCCTGTTATTCATTTGCAACGCCGTCCACCAGTTACAGTGCATTAGGCTACTCCACAGGACCACATATGTTCTCTTATAAGGAACTCCGCAAAGCAACTGTGAATTTTGATGAGAGAAATCTGCTCGGACGTGGTGGATCAGGACTTGTTTACAAAGGCTGTTTAGAAGGTGAGAGCACCAGTTTCAGTGAAATTACTCTTGCTATTGATCCATCTTAGGTATATGTGGCGTGGGATGGGAGCCATTTAGCAGTCCAATAACCATGTGTACAGGCATTCCGTCTCTTTGAAAACGTTGCAAGAATTGTGATTCAAGAAAATTAGACAGGCACAAAAGCTCCTTGAGAACTTCTAATTAGGTTAACGTACGTAGGGCTGTTCCTGAAATGCAATTTCATATGGTTTTATTACCTCTGTATAACCAATCATCCTAATTCCTGATCCAAGTCTTTGTGAAAGAAGTTTGACTTGTTGAATCCATGTTCGAACCAGGTGGTGGTGTTGAAGTTGCTGTGAAGCAAATCAATATGTCCGAATCCAAGCAAGCGGAATCCCTTTTCCATGCTGAAGTGGCAAGTCTTGGCCAAATTCGACACCGAAATGTGGTGCAATTGCACGGATGGTGTCAGGAAAAAGGAAAATTGTTATTGGTGTATGAATATATGTCCAATGGAACTCTCAATCAGTGGCTTCATGAAAAAGGTACACAACAAGTGTTAGCATTGAAAATGCGACTTTCCATTCTTCAAGGGGTAGGTGCAGCCCTAAAATACTTGCATGAAGATTGCTCCAATTGTATTTTGCACCGAGACATCAAGTCTAGTAATGTTTTGTTGGATGCAGATTTCAAAGCCTATGTGGGAGACTTTGGACTTGCCCGTTTGATGGATCACCACAAGTTGGACAAGACTACTTTGGCAACGGGTACATTTGGCTACATGGCTCCTGAGTTGCCATACACGGGCAAAGCCACAAAAGAATCCGATGTTTATAGTTTTGGCATCTTGGTGTTGGAAGTTGTATGTGGGAGGTGTCCCTTGGATTTGCGGACAATAGAACCAGAAGATCTTGTGTTGTTGTTTACGGTTTGGCAAACTCATGAAGGTGGGTCACTCTTTACATTGGCAGATCCAAGAATGATTTCTAAGGCTCTTCAAGCATCAAGTGGATCTATACCCCATTTTGATGAGACTACATATGCAATAGAAGTTCCTTCCTTACCATCAAACTCTTACAATATCAATTGTTGCACCTCACCTACATCAATAGATGAGGATGTGGATTTGGAAATCCAAATAGCAATGGTTGTTAGTTTGCTTCAATTGAGGCTCTTTTGTTGCCTTCCCAATCCCAAGGCTTGACCTTCTATGAGAGAAGTGAATAGGCTACTACAACAAATTCGAGACATAGGAGATGTATCTTCCATTACAACAATACTGATGCTAGCATTGCTGGCCACTAAGCCACCGAGAGTTTATCCTTCATTGGAATTCTCACATAGCATTGTCTTGAGCACTTTAGGTCTAGCTTCTCCTACTTCATTGGTCTAAGTTTCCTTTGAATAATTATATTAGGTGCATGCCATGTTGAATTGGTGAGTTTCACCAACTAGTTTTCTTACTACTAGAGTATATTTGATTGTCTTTTAGACTAGATCTTACCTTCATATTGACTTGCTTCAATTTTATAATTCAATGTGACTTGCCATTTGTGTGATTTTTATTTTTTCAATATGGTATGTTGTGGTTTCTAAATTTTTTTCATGTAGTCAAACTTGAAAAATTCTTTCACTCGATATTCTCTATTGCACTTGTGAGTATTGATAAAAAAAAAAAAAAAAGGAAGGCACATATCTTCTATGAATAAGAAAAATTTTCAGTTTTTTGTGTAGAAATGAAATGTTTTTAATTTTTGAAGAGAAACTGAAGAAAAATCATTCCACTTGCAAAACATACCTGAAAAGATCTAAGATTAATTTCATAGAAATTTTATGATTGTTGCAATTACTAAATATCATTATTAATATTAGTAGCTCCATTTTTGTACAATCAAACATCATAATAAACTCAATTTAGGCTATCAAATTATATTTGAATTTCAATCCTACTTTATTGGTGCAAGAAAATTGTCAACCCAATATATTCATTTGTAGAGTTGGTTTACTTAGAATTTAAGTGAATCATTTGATAAGCTTAAACCTAATGCAAATTCATTTAATTTGGAATTGGACATGTCATGTTTAGAATATGAATGAAATTATTGTACCAAAATGCAATAAATAAATCAAGTATTAAGGCAAGGGTTAAGAACCCTTAAGTTTTAGTGGTCTCACAAATGCAATATTAACCCCCACATGACAAAGAAGTCCATATTGCAAATTGCACTTTTCATTTTTGGGCAAGTCATTGTAAATTTCAAAATTATTATTAAGAGAACATGTATCATGGTACTAACTTTCTAGCACACTACTTTTTGCCCAATTTGAATAAGTAATTAAAGAATTATGAGGTGAAACATGATTTCAATCTCAACTTGGGAAATATAAAAATTATTTTATTTAAAAAAAATTCTAATCCAACCATGAAAACACATAGGAAACTCATTCAAAGTATATTGTATTCAAATTTCAAATTGAAAAAATTCAATAATCATAAGATATTTACCTTGAAACTTTGACAAAAAGTTTTTTCCATGACTTTGTTCTTGCATAGTTCACTTCCAAAAAATTTCTAACAAAATGTATGTATCTCACAAACTTTTCAAGTTGATGAGTCTCTTTGAAGTTTAGTTGGGAATTCATGACAAAAAATTCAAGCAAAAAAACCTCAAATACAAAAAGGTTTTCTTGTTGCTCAACATACCCGGGTTGAGAATAAAAAGACTAAATTGGAGATAACTTTGTAACCATTAATCCAATTTAGCTTTTGTGAAATTTATCTTGCATTCAAGACAATCCTTGTGTGAATCTATATGCACAATCTCAACTGTAGAATTGAAAAACTGAGATTGCAATTGCCTGCCCAAAATTGATAAAAGCCCCCAAAACACCCCGAAGTCATTTGGGAGTAAAAGTGTTTATTAAACTAGCTTACCTCCCAAGTTAAGTTATCCACTGTGCAATCATGCACCATATCCATGTTGAACGTAGCCATTTCTTGAACAGTAGACTGCATTAGAGATAGAATGGACGCCAGGTGCCAATTGTGAACTCAAGGCAAAAGAAAATGATATTTCACAAAATGGAAGACCACATGCTCAGCTCATCTTGCCGTCCTTTGGCTGCAAAGTGACAGGCTGTGGTTTCCTCATTGTTCTGCTAAATGGCCCTACAGTGGAATCGGTAATGTACTTGTATATCACGTATGACCAAGATGTGTGGTGCCCCAAGTCTTCATAAAACTCGGGAGCAATTTGTCTGACCTGTTCACAAATCAGAAAGTCATCAGGCCGCTCCAGGTTGTACCGATTAATACATGATCAATATCACCTCAATGCAAAGCTACGTATAGAGGAATGCTTGACAAGGATTTGTCATAATAAACCCCAACGAAGACGGATCTCTGAACGTAAAGCAAAAGCCAGAAAATCGATGAAATATGAGTTTAGATGGACGGACAAAACTGCAATTCCCACTTAATCCTAGCCTGTTTCGAATTTGGCATATCTTCCCGAAAAAAACGGGAGATTTCCTGCAGTGCTATACAACTTCATAAACTGAGCAAACAGACTCTAAACAAGGAAATGGAGGCTCAGCAATCTACAACTAAGGGACATGTAAATTCAAACTTGCCTTGTAGAGCTTACAACCAGGTATCCGGGGAAAGTCATGGTGCTCCACGTGGTAGCCAACATTCCAGGTGAGCAAATTCAGAGGACCATAGTAGGAATATGTCTCTTGTCCTTTCAGAAACACGTAGTGCTCTGCAATAAAGTGTCCTGCCATGGGGTGCATGCCACCTCCAACAAACGTTGAGAGTAGCAAATACACAAGAGCTTTGCCTCCAGAGTAGTAGAGCAACAAGCCATCAAACGTCAATTGGCAGACGAGATTCAAAACTTCCCAGAATCCGGGTTGTTTGGGATTGAGAAAAACAGGCCTGAGGGCATAGAAAAACAGCTGGCATAAAACCCAGGCCATCTTCCTGAACACACTCGTCACCACGCGACCTTCCGTATAACTAGGGATATCCATATCCATACCTTGCACTCCTTGGTATTTATGATGCTCAAGATGGTACTTCTGAAAGGTGACCGACATGGGGATACTGACTGGCAGGTTTGCAAATATGCCAAGCAACCGATTATAAACAATGGTCGAGAAGGCCAGATTATGACTTAGCTCATGAATAGCAAGAAATAAATTGTGGTTCAAAAAAGCTCCGAAAAAGTAGGCTACCGTTATCACAATTGGCCACTTTGCATCCTGCATGAGGGTTGCTGTCCATGTCTGAAGCAATACGATGGCAACAATCTGCACAAGACATGGAGGTCTAATTTTAAGTATGATCGACGCCACGAACCACATAAGGAACCTCTGGAAGGTAGATAATACTAAAACCGCTAGGCACCTGATTCCATCTCTTATGCTGACCCCAGTTAAAATTTTGATCTAAAAGAAGTTTGGCTCATGTAGTACCCAAAGTGATCTCTCCAGTGAGTTCTAAATGAGTGATCTCCCAAAGAAAGCATACTCCAACATATAGGTTAAATTGCTTAAAGTGACGCAAATAGGGAACTGATTTCATATCCTTCCCCGGACCATTACAACATTCAAGTGGCACCAAAATTTAACAGAGGGTCACAACGTCAAAACACCCTGATTTACTACTTCAATAATTCTCAGACGACAAACATCAGCACAACATCGAGTGCCAAAAATCTTCACAAGAGCGTCAAATCCCCTAAAACCTAATCCTACAAAAAACTTCCACCACATTCAGGAGACCTAAATTTGCCAATCTAAAAAAAACAAACTAAAAGAGAATCACTACTTCAAAAATTCACAGACGAAATCCATCAACACCGCATGAAACTCCAAAAATCGTTTCAAAAATGTACAAAAGAACCCTAAAACACCTGATCCAACAAAACTTTCCATCACATTCAGGAGGTCTCAATTTGCGCAATTCCTTTTTTTTTGAAAAATCAGAAAACAAATGTCAGTTGCAAGATGAAACTACCTGCGGGAAAGCAGCCGAATCTGGTCCAAAAAGCTCTCGAATCTCAGGATGCGCGGCCAGAATGCTCTTGCGTCGCGACGCGTGAGGCTCATCCGTCTCCGCCCAAAAGAAATCCGTCGCCATCGTTTTCGGTTTCAGCTCCGTCCCCATTGCTGATTCGTCTTCTTCGGCTCCTCGCAGACTTCCATGATCTCCGCCTCGCCCCATGAATTTAGAGGTTGGAATTCAATGCGAAGGTCCGATCGAGGGGATTCATAGGGCGGGCAAGATCGTAGGTGACGAAGGCGACGTTGTCATTACGACGACGGATGTGTGGGAGTGCAGAGCGGACGCTCTCAGGGGGGAGGGGGTTTGACCCCTCGAAACGTCGGGTCAGGTGGAAAGAACGACCCGGACCTGCGAAATACCGGGTGAGTGGGGTGGGTCTGTGATTCTGTTCGTCCTTTGAGTTGCAGTCTCCTGGGGTAAAGGCGACAGAACAACTGTAGCTCATAGAGTAAGAGCATCTGCAATGCAGCCGGGAACAGGCCCAGTATCAGCACCAGCGATCCCAGAACAGCTATAGGGTAATTCGCGGGAATTGCTATACCCGTGTGACCGAGGAGTTTTCCCAACGACCACATTTTCTTTTTGATAAAATGAGGCATATAAATTTGCGGAAAAGAACTCTTAATTTAACTCCAATTTTTTTTTTCAATATTGTACAACATGCGACAATGCACCAAATTTGAAAAGGCAGTAATGGCTAACTCTAAGCTTTTGCAATTGTTTGAATTACTAAGTGTAAAGGAGAATTGTCTAAGATTGACAATTTTATTGTGAAAGTGTTGTGAAGAGTGTTCATTTTGAATTTGTCCAATGGATAGTATTCTTTGGTGTTTTGTGGAATGATATGCTAAATTGAAAAAGTCTGCCACTAGCAAGGGAGTTGAACCCTTCTTGCCATATGCAAGACTGCCCACATGCAATGTTAGTGTTCTGCACAACAAAACAAACAAGCCACATTAGTAGCAAGGATTAGAATCATAAGGAAAAGTCACTTAGACAAGCTGTAGGTGCCACAGTTGCAAGCTCCACCTCGCTACAGTTCCAAATCTCCACTTCACAACAACGTTGAGTAGAGCATGAACTCGTCCAATACAAATTTTGTGTCAAGGAAACATGAGCAACAAAGCTGGCGAAATCTCATGAAAACTAAGGGAAATTTGAAATGGAAAGGATACTACTATCCTGGAACTAATCAAATATCCCCTTGTCGGCCGACCTTGACAACACTTTTCCATGAATTTATAGCTTCCTTGTAAGGAAAATTCTGTAGGGAAAAATACTTATGGCCAAACATATGCACAACAAGGGGCAAGTGCTTCCCCAATCTATTTCTCTAGCAAGATTTTAAGAACTTCAATGTAGAAAAACACCTTTCATCTTCAATTGATCCAAGTACCAAACAGCATCCTATTTCTACAACTTTGAAATACTTTGAAATCAGCTTACACAAATGGCATGACTATGAGAGTCTGTGCAACAGCTTGATGACAGGAATCACATCCAAGGGTTCCCCGCAAGCTGCCTTACAGTTTGCCTACATGGTCACTTTAAACAAACCTTGCTAGAAGTCTAAGTTAGAAGCTGACAGCATTTCTGGTGCAATATCAGGCTTCCACCTTCATATAATGGTTGGCCCTTTTTCACGATTCGGGTGTGACTGTAAAAAGATTTTAGAACAACCAAGTGTTTTGCAAAACTTTCATTAGCCCCCTCTTGCCTCTAATATTGTGGATAGATAATTCCAAAGGTGTCAAGGAGTTCTTGCTAAGGAAAGCAGCAATCTAGCTCAACACATAAAGATTGTGCAATATTTGCAGACAACAATATAGAAGTTACTCACTAAGAAAGCACAACGCAATCTAAAAACACAAAGCATAAGCAAAAACTAGAACAATGATAGTAAAAGATAACTGAAAGAAAGAAGAATCAATAACGGACCAAACCCACAATGTGTTTAGGAAACCCACAACACTTCAAAAATCTTACAGTGGCTTCAGAAAGGCCCATCGCATGGAGATAACCATGGCATGTGACAAACCCACAATGCATTCACAGAACCAAAGCACATATGAGAAGAACAGAGCGGATTGGAAAATCGGAACCAAAGCACAAATCAAAACTACAACGCGCATCAAAAGGGTAGAACGCATCGCAAAATCGGAACCAAAGCGCAGATCAGAAGCATGGCACATATGAAAAGTATAGAGCGCATCGTAAAATTGGAACCAAAGCCATATCAAAACCACGGCGTGAATCAAAAGTGCAAAGCATAGAGGAAATTCGGAACCAAAGCGTATATTAGGACCACACCGGCTTCAACAGCACAGTGAGTCACAATACCACAACGCAGAAGGAAAGTTACAGCTTATCACAGAACCAAAATTCCCTCAAAAATGAGGCTTAGTTCATGATAAGTGACAAACTACGAAAGTAGCATTCACAATCCAAAGGCTGCATTCATCATCCACAACGACATACAAAACTAACGTTAGAATCCAGGCTACATTCATCGTCCATAGCGCCACTTTAAACCAGCGCTCAAAACAAGGTTGCATTCCACTATAACAAAACATGGTAAAAAAAACCATAGTCAAAATCGACTACGGTTCTTTTTGCCACGTTTTTGTGCATGCGCACGTAGTGAGCTATTAGCTTCTTTTCCAAAATTACAATGGGAAATTGCAAAAAACATTGGTTGTGCGATTAGTGGGCCTACACAAAAACGTGGCAAAAAGAACCGTAGTCGATTTTGACTACAGGTTTTTTTTACCATGTTTTGTTATAGTGTTCACAAGCCACAGCGAAAGAAAACACTATTCAAAAAGATAAACTCCCGCCTGCATTGAAGCACTGTGTCCAACGGAAAAAAATGGGAAGCAATATCAAAGTACAGTCCAAGCATGAAAAAAAAATGTGAACTAAGAAAAACATCATACCTGCAAACTATCGCTCGATAGTATCCTGCACTCGATGGAAGTCTTGCTGGGTGACAAAAATGTGCTCACTAGTTTGTTTGTCATGACATCGTGCATAGACATGTATGACCGATAGATTGTAAAACAAGTGTAAAATACTAGAGTCTCCAAGTAGCTCCTTCCATTGAAGGAACTTCTGAGCTTTGCAATGTCACCAATTCACTGTATTGGGGGAAATCCTCCTTGCTGAAAGTACTGGCCCCATCGATAAACAACCTCGCAAGCTCGTTTTGGCAAACTTTAATTGCTTGCATGAAGTCACAAATAAAAATATCACGTGCCTGAGAAAGCTTGATTAAGCAATGAACTACATTCACCAATGGAATGAAACAGGCCAAGGAAAGCAACACTTCGATGTCAGACAACAAGTCAAAGTTATCGGCGGCCCCAGCGATAGATTTTTGCCCCGGCCCTCCAATCATGTCGACACCCATTTTGACTAAAAGAGTTTGGTATTCAGCCAAGATTTGTTGTGTTGGACTCCTCATAGATATCCAGCGCATCTCAACATTGTAAAGCATTTTGTTGCCTTTAGTTTCCATGAGATTTGCGAGCTTTTGCTGCTCAGTATGTTGCTTATTACTGCAACTAAAGTAAGAATAAACGGATTGGAAAAGGCCCTCAAGCTGTGAGACCATCGAGTACTTCGAGAGAGTCTCCACAATTAGATTGATCATGTGACTTACACAACTGGCTCCCAATGTGAAGGGAGCCCATTTGTCCCGAATTTGGGTGGTAACACCCATTTTGGGACCTTGGAAAGTACTAACCCCATCAGCCCTAAAGCACACAAGTTTAGAAGCGATTTCCTCATGACTCAGACCTCCCTCATCCAACAAAGCATGCATAATTACATTGGTCCAATGTTCCGCAGTACTACCTTTGGAGACACAAGATAAATGGAGCAAGTGTGGCACTCGTTCCCAACTGTCCATGGCATACACATGAACACCGAACCAATATGTATTATCTACAAGAGTAACTTCATCGGCACTGATGGAGATAATCCACGCAAACTATACAATACTCTTCAATGCAGTTAGAATGGAAGAGTGCAAGTGCTCAGTCATCTCCCAACCTATACTTTTAGACCAATGCTTTCTAGGCAAATTCCTAACTTTCAAGTGCTTGAGCAAGTACTATTCTCTCTTGCAATCACACATAGGACAACTATGAGTAAGAACTTAGAAAAGAGTTGAAAATTGTATTCCCTTCCTCTTGAACTTGCCCTCCAAACCATGAGTGAGTTGATCAGCCACGATGCACCCTTGCTTGCAACTTGCCCAAAGTTTACAGAATTTGACATGCTTGCAATCCACCTTCACGAAAGTCTCTCCTTTCTTCAGATGTGAGTGCGGCACAGCGTCTTCTCTACACGTTCTCTTGCCTTCATGTTTTTCGAGATTATCAAGCTTTGGAATTCTCACCTTCCTCCTTCCCATCATTGTTGTGCAGCTCTGGCAAATGACGCTAGTCAAATCACCGTTTGAATCAAACTCGCCCTCCACCCAAGCAAATTTGCAGGACCACACTTCTTGCCACCTCTGCGTGATTGTGGGTGGGCTTGTCTTACTTCTCTTCTGTGCATTGCCAGGAGCTTTTCTTTTCTTCTACTTCCCCATCATGCAATGCTCACCATTGCTAGGTGTATCAGGCGCATTGGTAACCCCGGGGGACACTACGGTGTCTTCAAACAACGAATCACGATCACCTTGTCAGAACAACGATTATGACAAGCGGGTCTCCGAAACATGAATAATGTCGCGTCCATCAATTTCCATGGGCAAGCCACTGAAGCCACCAAAAGAAGTGCTTGGGTTTGTCACGAGATACTTCCCCACACCATTGCTATTTCGACTGGAACCAAAATAGTAGACCCTGAAGTTATCAGGCTACTTAAGTCAGGAGACCATCAGAAGTTCGGAACTTGAACAATAAAAAACAATCACACAACACCGCACAAAAAACAAGCAGGAAAGTACAGAACAACAACCTAGGATAAGAACACACGAAGACCAAGATAATAGGTTGCTCGAGTGCATAAACAATGTGAAGAAGCTAGACCAAGAGCAAGACAAATGAAGGCGAGTACGAAAATCACAAAGGTATATGCAACAGCAGGCGATGCATGAAGCACACCCCAGGGGAGTGATTATATTCAACACCAACAATGAACCCTCAACAATGAACCCTGCGCCACCTTCCGCAATTACAATTGTGCAATTGCCAACAGCTACCTGCACCCCAATCACTCCCACCATTTCCCAGCCACCATTTCCCAATTGCAATGAATGCAGGGGAGACAATGCACGCCTCCAAGTCTCCAACATTTTCACAACAATCAAGAAGTGGCACATTGGAAATTTGGAATGTCGACAATCAAATTGGCAGAATATGCTACTTTCAAATCCGAATAATAAGCAAGCATTTAAGGCACGCATCTCAAGAATCAAGGTTGTGAAGAACCCTGAGGAAGTAAAAACCACTATTTAGCACCCTTTTTTTTGGTAGAATTTAGGCAAAAATTAGCTAGTTTTAAGATTGTTGATTAGCACTGTAGAGGGTGCCTTGTCATTTCTAATTAAAACCCGGCTCCAACGCAACCATTAAGGGGCCCTCCACTTCCACAGCCTTGATATGCAACCACTCAGAATAGGCAAATTTGCAAAATATGAAGAGCCCGCAAGTTGTCCCTTGTAGGAATAGTCATTATTGTCAACGCTTTTCAAGCATTAGTATGTGTGCTAATCAATTCTTCCTTCCCTTGTTTTCATGAAAAGTCTCCTTTCACTATAGATTCTTTTCTTTCTTTCTTTTTATAACATGGAAAAGTCTATTTGACATTTAGATTGCCAGCTTTGCATTGGGTGAATTTTCCAAAGAAAAATTTTGCAATGTGTAGGCCTTGTGGAATGGCTCGCCATTTGCAGTTACAGGGCTTGTATCTTGAGTATGCATTGCAGATGCTCAAAGTTAACTGGAGTAAATAGAGAAAAGGAGCTTCCGAGAGAACTAGCCAATATATTTTTATTTTCATTTTTTAACCCATAAACGTTGACATGGAAGTTCAGTGTCTGATGGATGACAAGGAAGCTCTCCGTCTAGGACAGAACTGCAACTATTCATCCTTGGAATTTTGTATGGAAAGGGAAGATCTTCTATAGTACTTTGACCTCCAATGTGTATTTTCTAATTTTTTAAAGTAGATGATGTCACACAATTCCAAAAGGCATGATTTCCACAGTCACTATTCCATCCTTTAAGGGTTAAGTGTGATCACTTAGGCATGGTTTACCCCTTGAATGCCGGGCTAGTGACTGTGGAAATCAGGCATTTTGGAACTATGTGACATCATCCACTTTAAAAAATAAAAAATACCCATTGGGAATCAAACTATTGTAGAAGATCTCCCCTTTCCACCTCTAATTCCAAGGATGAATAGTTGCAATTCTGTCCTACAAAGGAGAATTCCTTAACTTTCATCGAACAAAAAACATCCACGACGTTGTTTAGGGGTTACACTAGATCAAAAGTTGAGGGGGCAATTTTTTTAAGGTTTTGATTCACTAAAATCTAGAAGTTTTTGGGAATGGGTTTACAACATGAAATGAGAGGTCATGGGTCTCCTAGAAGGTCTAATGATGTAGATCACACTTTTTTCTTGGGTAGTAGAAAATTCATCAAATTTTGACCCCCAAAATTGCAATCAGACCCACCTACTAAAATTTGGGGCCATCATCCTTGAAAAGATTTATTTTTGAAATTTTTTAATATATATTTTCTTGTTTTCTTTTGTCCATTCAATGGTTTCATTAGATGAGATTTGGCCAAATAGAAGACCGTGAGTTCCTGATAGTGGGAATCTCATTGAACTACGCCAATGCAATAGTGCTCAAGTAGTCGGGCAATGGCCATGTCAGATTTTTTTTGGAATTTTTTGGTATTTATGACAGTTGACAATAGTCAATTGTGCCTTGACTATTGTGGGATCAACATGAGGAACAAGCTTGAAACGGTCCCTTATTTCTTCAAATCTCCCCTAATGATATCAATTCAAAGGTCATGATATCAAAGGGAGGACTTCTCTATGGCAAATGAGGGAGCCTTTTCAATTTTTTCGCCCCCTCATTTTTGGTGTAAATTGGTCTTTAGAGCATCTCTGGAGATTTAGACATTAACCACTAAATGCCAAAGGCCTTTTTGAGCTTCTTGGAATTTGCTCAAAACTAAACAAAAAGCCAAAGTTTTTGATTAGTTCTATCAATTTAAAAAAAAATTCATTATCTGAATTTAAACTAGATGTGTTATAGATCACATAAGAAAAAAAAACAAAAACAATAACACTTATCAATGGAAAGATTTTAATTTTTGATCCAATGGATGTTAAAATTGAAACAATGATTTAATCATAAGACATAACATACATAACCATTATTGATTTACAACTTCTCAAAAACTACTCTATTATTTTTTTCAAAGAATTTTTAAGGTGATTATTTCTAGGATTCAATGTATTTGAGGCTCATCTCCAAAGGCTTTTAACACTAAAAAATCAAGATTTGCAATGGCCACCCTTGCACAACATCTTCAATATAAATTTAAAAAAATTTTGTTCAAAATTGGATTTTTGATGCTTAATATAGACTTTGAAAGGTAGTCTATAAAAAAAATTAAAAACCTGAATCTGATAAAATTTTATTTAACTTCAAAGTTTAGTCAACACCAAAATATAGTGACTTGGGCATTTAAAGGGTGACCCTTGAGTGTTGCAAATATGCCTTCCTTTTTAAGGGCACCTTTGCCCAACTCCATGAAATCCTATGCAAAAGATTGCCCTTTCCAAGGTGAAATGCATCAATAAATTTTGCCCTTTCTATTTTTTACTAAATTTAAATAAGAGAGTAGACAAGTATAATGTATAACTTGAATAATTGCTTTGATTTGTGCAGTCATAAGAAGGTGCCTCCTTCATGAGTTCATGATACATTGCTGCCTCCTTTTGGATATCTTGAGGATATGAAAAATGTATCAAATAAAAATCCCATAATTTCACAAAAGGTGTTGTCCAAGCTTTTGCTCATTTGTTGATTTCATGCTGATTTTCTTGATTTTTAAGCATAAGTAATAAAATCGAAGCTTCTTAAAAGTTTTTGAAGTAGATGACATAAAATAGATGTGACTTCTAATGGCAATGTTGTGTACATTTTCAAATTAAATATGACCTCATCATCAACACTTGTCTTGGTGTCCATTTAACATGAATGTTTGAATTAGTTGTAGCAACTTTAACTCATAAAATTCAAGTAAGAACTATATATATGGTCCTACATTTCACTCTTGGAATACATCCTATGTATTATGTTACACCAAGACATACACATTTGTTTTGAAAATTCAACAACTAGCCTCTATCATTTGGAAGTCATTTCAATATCTAAATGTTATCATAATCAAACAAGTTACCTTACATGTAGAATACTAGCAGTGCTATTTTGTGAGCCTATGAGCATGAGCCTATGAGCATTGAACAGGGATTATGTGAGTGTTGAATTGAGAAATTTGAAAAAGTATTAGAAACTTATTATTTATATTTCAAAAAATAGATTCCATCTTAAAATTTGGATAAAAATTTCTTATATATAGTAAATTTTAGTACCTACTACCATGGACCTATTACCATGGACTTATTACCTTGGGTATATAGATTTCAGATGAAAATTATAATTTTGAATCTTTTCTAGAAGTATACATTATGAAGATGAAGAATCCAATTGATGTGAAAGATGAATGGGGATGGAAAGAAGTTTGTTTAGAATATGGGTTGATCATTGTCCTATAAAAACATGGACCCTCCCAAGGTCAATGGGAATACACCAATAATTTTTTTTGATGTGCTATTATTGAATTTGTTTAGATTTTAGAACAAAAAATTGTTGATAAGATTTCATTACATGTGTTGAAAGAACTTAGTTGCACCAAGTTGCATTTTGGTTGATTACTATCTTATAGTAGCATGGATCTTCACAGGGCAATGGGGGAAGTACCTTCGCTTATGTCTTAATGTGTTAGTAATTAGACTTGTTAACATTTACGAAAAATATTGTTAAGATTTTAAGAAAATATTTGGTTCATAGGAATTATCTATGTTAGGAATGAACTTAGTTACATCCAAATGTTGATTAGTTGATCATTGTCTTCTTGTGGGACATCTCAAGGATTGAACTCTTCTATCTTGATCAAATTGTTGTTTGATTGATCACTCCCCTCTAGCTGCTAATATTTTTAATAAAAAAAAAATTTTAATAAATTTTCGTGGGTGGGTAGCTCCCCTCAACATTGAGAGGTACCAGGCAGCAAGAGGGGAGTGATTATAAAAAACTAATTTTCAATGGAACAACCATATTTGATTTCAAAAGAATCCTAATTAATCATCAATTTTTTTTTTCTTAAAATCTAGTGAAGTCCAATGAATGGCACATCAAGGTTGTTCAAGGGACCACGGTAATAGGTCCATGGTAATAGGTATTAATAAAATTTATTAAAAATAAAAAATTTTAGATGGAATCTCTAAAAAGTTGTATGCTCACAAGCTCACAAGCTCACGCTCACATGCTCACAAAATAGCAACCTTGTGTAGAATACATTCCTATTTTGCAACTGTCTTCTCAAACTTATATGAGGTTCAATAAAGATCTAAATTGGAAGTGTCATGTGTTGTTGAATCTAGCTCAACACAAATACAAACTTTTGTACCTATTGTACGCATCAATTCATGTACCTTATATAATATGTCAAATACAAAGCAAAACAATCCATACTACAATCCAAATTGGATTTCTGAGACCTTTGAGAGTTAACCCCTAAAAGACCATTGTCTCGTTAGGGTCCAAATCAAGTTTGGGTAGGTAACTATAATCTCAATTTTTGGAATGAATTTTTGAAACATGGAAAACCAAGAGAAAAATAGATGAGCTTTATGAAAATATAAATTTTGTGTGCAAAACAAACATAACACAAATCTTCATGCACTTCTTTAAATTTGCAAAATCAATCTAGAAAACAATTGTTTATTGTGTAACAAGGAAACCCACTTTTTATTATGTAGGTTATAAAATCATAGTAGGAAAGAATACATTGGAAAGAATTGAATGGTATAATTTAAACATCAATCATAATATTTTGGGGCACTCAAAAGTCATTTAAAAAACTTATAACGAGAGAATTTTCTCAAATAGAAGAGCATTCAAAATCCCTATAATAATTATTAAATTTTCTTATCTCTTAATTATCTTCTAAAAAGATCCTTGTAATAATTTGAGTTATCAAACTTTAATAAAACATTTACCACATTCAACTATTTGTGCCTTAGGTTTTTTGTATTAATATTTATGACTATTTGCCACCTAACTATTATACCAGAGCATTCAATCAATGGAAATTCCATTTGCCTATGTGTTGCAAGAACTAAGCTTACTAATTATCCTCACAGAGCTAAAATTGGACAGTAGTCGTATCATGAATACATGTATGGACATTTCCAACCTTGATTACATTGTCATTCTTGCAAAGTCATAGAAAAAACTTTTTCTCAAAGTTTCAAGGTCAATATCCTATGATTATTGAATTTTTTCACTTTGATATTTTGACACAATATACTTGAATGAGTTGGCTATATGAATTTATGGTTGGAACATAAAAATTCATAACTAAATTTTTTTAAGTTGTGCAAGTTGAGATTGAAAACACATTTCACTCATAATTCTTCAACTATTTTTTCAAATTGGGCAAAAACTAGTGTGCCACAAAGGGAGTAGTATAACACACATTCCCCTACAAATAATTTGGAAAATTTTTTCTTTTGAATTTACAATGACCTACTTAAAAAATGAAAGAGTCCAATATGGGCTTCTCAATATTGCTGATAGCTTAAGTGAATCATTTGATAAGCTTATTAACCCCTAAATGCCCAAGGCACCAAATTCTGGTGTTTCGAAAACTTTGAAGTTCAATTAAACCCAACCAAATTGCTATTATTATTAGTTTATATTTTTCAAGAACTCTTTATGAAGTCTAGTTTTAGGATCAAAAAACCAATCTTAAAAATGAAGGATTATGATTTTTCTATTCAACATTTTGTGCAAGAATGCCCATTGCAATCTTGACTTTGTGTAGTGTTGAGGGCTCTTGGAAATGAGCCTCAAATACTCTAGATCTTGGAGGAAAAATCACATTAGAAATTCATTTAAAAAAATTGTAGAATAGATTTTTAAAAACAGGAAATTGATTGGCATTGTGCATGCTAGGCCCTATAACCTCATATTTTTTTTAGTGACCAAATTTTTAGAGTTGACATGCAAAAAGAGAATTGAAAATTTTTCATACTTTTAACACCCTCATGATCAAACATTATAATCTTTCAATCTGTAAGTGATATTGTTATGTTTTTTTTTCCTATGTGATCTCTAACATGTATAGTTTGAATTTGTACAGTTACAATTGAAAATAAATTGGTACAACTTATATAAATGTTGACATTTTGTTCAATTTAGAGCAAATTTCAAAAAGCTCCAAATAGGCCTTCGGCATTTAGGGGTTAAACCTAATACAAATTCAATTTGGAATTGGACATGCATGGAACATGACTAAAATCAAATCTATTTTCATTCTTTTCTATAAAAATTATAATTGAAACGCTTTTTCATATTAATTGACAACAAATAGTTTCATGCAACAAAAATGTAGGATTGGAAATCAAATATAATTTGATAGTCTAAATTGAGTTTATGATGATATTTGACCTTCTGGAAATAGAACTACACATATAATGATATTTTGTATTAACAAAAATTATTACAAATTTTAATACTAAACTTCACATTACTAGTATTATCAACAATAAACATAAACATTATTTGTCAATTAATAGGGTAAGTAACACTAAATGTCACCTAATACCAAATATCATTATAAATACAATGATATATCCACATTATTGAGTCATTATAAGCTCATGCATGCTATATTAGTAAAATAATCAAATATATTCAAGTTAATTCAAGGGTTTGGTTTCAAAATTACAAAATCCCTATATTAGCACTTTTGGATTTCGGTTTTGAAGTTGATATTGGGCTTTAGAATGATTCTTTTGTTTTGAAAAAGTAAACTAAAATGAAGTTTCCAAGTCAAATCCAAGGTCAAACCTTTAATCTACATGATAACTTCAAAATTTCTTGAAAGTGAACATTTTGTAGTAGATTATAGTTGAAAGCTTGTAACCATGTTTCCAAATATTATTTGATGAGACAAAAATGTACACCATCATGTTTGATACCAATAATGCTAGTATGTGAGCATTGAGCCTACATTATAGGTACTTATAATATGGATACCATATACTATAGAAGGTGTATGTATCATAAACACCTATAATATGGGTATTTGTAATATATATACCCTATAATCATAGATGGTTTCTATGGTATATACACCTATAACATAGGTGTGTAGTATTATAGGCTCATGGGCTCACACTCCTATGCTCATATAATAGCAACCCTCTATTTGACACTAGAATGTACATCTATGTGGTGAAATTTTTAGACCTTTTCATGCGTATTTTGAAGAAGGAATGATTTTTCTTCACCTTTTCTTAAAAAATTAAAGACATTTCAATTCTACACAAAAGTAGATTTGAAAATTCTCCTATTCATAGAAGCCTCATGTGACTTCATCCTTGAGAAAGAAAAAAGTTACCAATATACTCATAGGCACAATGAAGCATACAAAGTGAAAGATTTTTGAGGTTTGACTACATGAAAAAATTTAGAAGCTACAATACATCACATTGAAAAAAGCAAAATCATACAAATGGCAAGTCATGTTGAATTATTAAATTGGACCAACTCAAGAACAAGCTAAGATCTAGTCTAAAAAGACAATCAACTATGCCCTAGCTTGTATGAAAAAAACTAGTTGGTGAAAATCACCAATTCACCATCGCCTAAATCTAATAGGATCTTTCAAAGGAAATTTAAACCAAGGAAGTAGGAGAAGGTGCAATCAAAGCCCTCAAGACAACACTTTGTGAGAATTCCAATGAACAATAAACTCTTGGTGGTTTGATGGCCGACAATGATGGCATGGGTATTGTTACAATGGAAGATACATCTCCTATCTCTCAAATCTCCTCCAATAGTCGATTCACTCCTCCCATAGAAGGTCAAGCCTTGGGATTGGGAAGGCAACAAAAGAGTCCTAATTGAAGCAAACTAACAACTATTGCCTTCTGGAATTCTAAGCCCACATCCACATCTATTGATCTAGGTGTGGTGCTACAATTGATGTTGTAAGAATTTGATGGTAAAGAAAGAACTTGTGTTGTCTGTGTGGTTTCATTAGAAAGAGGTACAAATCCACTCGATGGTTGAAAATCAGGAGCAAACATTCTTGGATTTGCCTATCTAAAGAGTGAACCACCTTCATGAGCATGCCAAAATTTAGACAACAACACAAGATCTTTGGGTTCTATTGTCTGCAAATCTATAGGACGCCTTCCACACACTACTTCCAACACGAAGATGCCAAAACTATAAACATTGGATTCCTTCATGGCTTTGCCTGTGTATGGCAATTCAAGAGCCATCTAGCCAAATGTATCCATTGCCAAAGTGGTCTTGTCCAACTTGTGATGATCCATCAATGAAACAAGTCCAAAGTCTCCCACACAAGCTTTGAAATCCACATCCAACAACACATTACGAGCCTTGATGTCTTGATACAAAATACAATTGGAGCAATCCTCATGCAAGTATTCTAGGACTGCACCTACCCCTTCAAGAATGGAATGTCGCATTTTCAATGATAGTGCTTGTTGTCTACTATTTTCATGAAGCCAGTGATTGAGAGTTCCATTGGATAAGTATTCATACACCAATAACAATTTTCCTTTTTCTTGACACCATCCAAGCAACCGCACCACATTTCAGTGTCGAATTTGGCCCAAACTATTGTCACTTCAGAATGAAAGAGGGATTCCACTTGCTTGGATTCAGACATATTGATTTGCTTCATAGCAACGTGAATACCACCTGTACCTGGTTCAAACGTGGATTCAACAAGTCAAACTTCTTTCACAAAGAATTGAATCAACTTAAGAAAGATTGCTTATAGAGAGGTAAGATAACCATATGAGAATGCATCATTTCCAAGATTGAAGAGGCCTACTTTAGCCTACTTGGAAGGAGCTTTTGTGCCTTTCTAACTTTCTTGAATCAAAAGTCATCCAACTTTCTCAAAGAGAAGGAGTGCCTGTACACATGACCATTTAACTGCTTAATGGCTCCCATCCCACACCACATATATGGTCAATAGCAAGTGTAATGTCACGGAAACTCGTGCTCAACTTCCAAACAGCCTTTGTAAACAAGTCCTGATCCACCACGTCCGAGCAGATTTCTCTCATCACAGTTCTCAGTTGCCTTGCGGAGCTTATTGTACGAGAACAAGTGTGGTCCTGTGGAATTATAGCTTAATGCACTGTAACTGGTGCACGTACAGCGTTGCAAATGAATAGATGGACCAGAGAATCACCAAAGCCGCCATCGTTCCAACTAGAACTCCTCCTGTGGTTATACCAAGTAACCCCGCCTGTTCTCGACTTCCAATAGTGAAGCATCATTTGGAGCTTTGACTCTGATATCTGGGTGCTGAAGAAGCTCCAAGACAAGAGCTCATGCTCTTCGTTGTGGTGGACATCCGAGCTTCCCCAGAACGTGACCAACACTTCTCCTCCGATCGATTTCGGAAATTCGTATTGGGAAATGAGCAGCAGAGGTTGCAGGGGTTTGGGATTGGATCCATCTGCCATTCTGACTTCCAGTGTCTGAGTTGAGCTCGTGAAATCAATCCAAACCGTGAAAGTTCTCCGATTGGAGAAATACGTGCAATGCGTGTCATTTCTACAAAGGTTGTGTGTGTACGCTTCGACATCATATTCATAGAGAAGGTTTCTGGCCACCCTGATGAAGTTGTTGCTGGGCTCCTTGTAATGAATTGGACTATAGTCTGTGTCAAAACGGACATTAAATGCAGGAGTCAATGCATAGGGACTAGCTCGAGACGACGTGCAGGCCCCAAACTCTCCCACGTACTTGGGAGACTACATCATGCATGGTAGTCATGGGTATGTTTGCGGTAAAGGAAAAGATAAACCCACTCCCGTCCAAGGGGTTGTTTATGTTATCCCAAGGCAAGCCGTGTGTCGTGAACGTGAAGAGAAGGAGGTGCTGAATGAAGCCACGCTTCCAGTTGCTTCATTCCGAATGCGACCCGGTTTCCCATAAGCCATGACTCCACAAGACCCTTTGGAAGCAGGCGTCCTGGCCCCGACGTTGATGATGTAGGAACGATTGGCGAGATCGTACGCAGAATCTCCAAATGTGAAGAAATCGTCATGGGAATCAGGCGAGAAAGAGGGGAATGTTATTTGCGTGTCTTCAGCTGCAGGTGAAAGTAGGAACACAAACAGGAACAGGAGACGTAGGACTGGCTTTGGAGAAAACATTGAATTAATCAATGCTGCCAGTGGGGTGACCATAAAATGATCTCGATGTTAATTTCTCCCACGACACGTACCTCCAACCTGCCTAGCTCCACGAACTCGTAGCTAGCGTAGGCTGGTTGGGGTTGAACTCTGATCTGGTTCAGGCCAGAACACAGTCCTGGCTGCTATCACGTTTGGTTGTTGTTACCAACCGAATTGAAGGTAGATCACCCCTGCACAACGTTCCCAACTCACCCCCAATTCGAGGTGAATTTTCCCCAATCTTCGCACCTCCTAAAGGCAAAAATCCAGGTAATGATGTTTCCGAAGACAAAGAGGAGGACTCGTCATGCGAATTCCTTTTGGAGGTCCTCTCCTTGTTGGCTGCTTCGATGCTGCCCTCAATTCTGAATGACAATCTGATGATCTCTGTACGTGGCATGAGGTAGATCTCTTGAACTTTGCATTCTGATTCAAGTATCATCAGAATTACATAACTTGCAAGGGTGGCAACATCGATCATGACCAAGATGGTGAACTGCGGCTACGGCTACCCAAAGTTCGGCTTTTCACGACCGCATCAAAAGAGATATGTACATGGCACGTTGTTTGAGCAGGCAACTATACCACAATTTTAGGGTCAATTGGATGGGGCACCTTTCAACACGTGCGTTCTGAAACATAAATCCATGCCTATCCAAGATTTGAGACTTTTATGTACAAATATCGCGCAATTTTTGGCTTGCCAGTTTTAACGAAATTGGCTATAATTGGGATCAATTGCAATTTTCAGTGTGGACCTGTACTTCGAATTTATTGCCTATGAGTACTAAAGAGCTTCCGCTGTCATCATCAAAACATCACACTCATGGTACTAACCGGTACGAATCTTCCTCCGAACTCTGACATTTGTGTATTTGTAGGGAATATCTTCCATTTCATTAATTTGGCACAATTTTGAAGCAATCGGTACATATCCCTACAAAACTAGGACTCATTTAGATTTGCATATAAGGCCGGGCTTGCACACTGTCTGGCAATTGCCGAAGTTCTGGAATTCCACCAATTAAACAAAATTGATCTTAAAATTAGATATCACTGTTGACCAAGCCACAAATGAGCTACAAATCATGCAGGAGCGAGAGTTGACGAGACTCAGGTGCACAATTAGGTCGAATGCGATCGCCCCCATACCTTGGAAAATATCGACTCGGCGAAAGTGACCCAGAGAATGCACGCTGCAGACAAGTGCTATTGGGAAGAAGGCGAATGTTTGCTGCTTCAGAAGGAGGTCTTCACACACATTTCCAAGACATCAAATCGACACCAAGTCAAGGTAACTACATGTGTATCTAACAGACTCACAATCAAATTTCCTTTTTGCATTCGCACAGAGTTGTATCTATATCCTGGTGACGAGGTGTGAGGCCTTGAAATCGAGGAATTTACTGAGAATTTTCGGTTGCCTGCACGGGTGCCTGCACTCCTCGATGTTTTCCAAAGTGTGGAGTACATTTCTTGAAATGCCTTCTTAAGACCTGACAGACATCAATCCCCACTGATAGCTTATTATGTTTCTGTATTCTTGCATACAGATGCTCTAATTGCAAGTGATGATTTTCAAAGTATGAAACCAATTCTATAAATTTCACATTTTGATTCCTTGGGAGATCCCCTCTGCAATTCTTAATTGTGTGAAGGAATAGTTAGGCCTAATGACCGCCCCCGTGGCTTGGATATTGTCTCCGTACGAACTTATTATGACCACTCGTCCCCAACTGAGTGAGAAATTAAAGTGGGTCCTCCCTTATTCTTACAAGCTCTCTGCTATCTGTTCTTGTACATTGCATCGCTCAGATGAACACCTAAGAGAACCTACATCCAGAACTTTGAAGTGTGCTTATAAAGCAATAATTTTTGTCTATTTGTCGGCTTGATGGTGAAACCTTGATGGTTGTGGATAAAAGCTACCCCAGAAACAGCAGGCATTCTCACAAATCTGCATCACCAGCCTCGTCCAATAATCCAGGCGTCATAGGCAGAAGCAAAAGGGTGTAGGTAAGCCCAATGTGGCCATTCCTTTCACGAAACAGGAGGTCGAGATGAAAGGTCTATCAAGCAATTTCTTACTCGTAAGACATCACTTATTATTGCAACCGTCATCATAAGTAGTTTCGTACAAAAAACTTGGTACGGCCGTTACTCAACATGTGATATTCAATCTCGAACCCCATTCTTAATAATCTTGAAGAAGACGATGCCACTCTCAAATTAAAGAGTGACATGAATACATTGTTCAGTCAAGCCTTGCCATAAGTTCAGTGTCCTATGAGGAAAAGGGTTCACCACAATTTTCTGGTCAGGAAATGGTGCTCCCCACAGTCAGCAGGGTCTAATGAGACAATGGGACAATGGCACAATGGGACACTGACTGAAATATCCTATCAGTGTGTGACCATTTTCCGCAAAAGCTTCCACAAAATAATCACCAGTGCAGTGCAAATTCATCTCCGCAGAGGGAATTCATCAATGCAGAGAGGTCAACTAACATAAACTCTTCTGATTTTGCAGAAGTGTGCTCTCATTAACACAGCAAAGCAGTGAGCTTACTTAAACTAACTCTGTGTCAGCAAGAGCGGCATCCCCAGCTTGCGAAGACTCGTTGTGGCGGCGTTGCCAAGGATGCACGCACATACTCTCCGAGTCATTGTAGAACCAAACGAGCTTAGCTTTTTGGCCACTCACCTTTTCGCCTGCGCCATGAAGCCGGTTGTTGTGCAGCGCATACATGCCGTTGCTCACCGCCACCTGAGTTATATTCTGGTGCCACCAGTAGCCATTCACAACGCCATTAGCAAAGATCCGGCGGTCCAGAAAACGAGTGCGCAGCCCCGTGGACGACGCTGTGCACTCCGTCACGCCTACTCGCTTCCCACACAGAACCTGGCTGAACAAGAGCTGCTCTGGTTGATCAGCAGCGGATCCCCTCTTCAGCTCCTTGAACGTCTTGATGGTGACTTTCTCAGCCTTTGCATAGAAGAATCCGGCATTCACACGCCCGCCATTGTTGGCTGGCAGGTTCACATCACGCTCGTCACTCTCGACTACCAAGGTGCCGGTTTTGTGTGTGGAGGTTAAGAGTGGGAGAGGATTCTGGAACCAAATCACGTCCACGTCGCTCCACAACACGTGAAAACCCTTTTGCAAGACCTGCAGAACCACATGCACTTTCCACTTCGTTGATGATTGTCCATCCGGTGCGCACTTGGTTGACGACTCGGTGGTTGCATCTGCAGACTGTGAGGCATAATGGGCGACCTCTGATGGCGTAGGGCCTGCGTAGAAAACAGGCAGACCTCGAACAAGAGCAGATTCGTAGACGGATTCGTCGAATGCTGCAACGAGGACGTTCGTCACACCCAATGCCTTTGCACGACACATAAAGCTCCAGAGCAATTCCTTGTCTACGCACGTGATCCCCACGAGCACCACATTCCTGTGCGCATCCGCCATTTGTGGCAGGAGCTGGTTTAAGGTGTGAAACGAAGATTGCTGCGGTGACGATGACGTCGTGAGAGCTGGAATTTCGATGACTTCGAGTCGGAGTCTGGCCTCCTTCTCGAGAAAGGTTTCCGCATACCGAGTCCCGGACACAGGTCGTGAAAAGATGTTTGCACAGCGGCAAGGGTTGGCAGCGGAGTGCGTCTCGCTGATGCAGAGCTTTATCATGAACGGTTCGGGGCAGCCTATAAGTTTCCATCCACCGGACAGGAGATCTTTTTCCTCTGCTGAGATGTTGCGATGTTTTCGGTACAAGTACAAGTTAGCAATGTTTTGCCACTGTTGGCTAGCCATGCTCCAAGTCAGTGTCTTCGTCGTCGTCGATTCATCACCTCGATCCTTCGCCTTGGGAATGCCAGCATGCGCGTCATGAAAATGAAAGCCCACAAGGGCATCTGTGGCATCCACAACAGTCCGAGTGCCTTTTGCAAGCCCCCGAGCCATCCATTGATCATGGTACCCAGCGCCATAAGTAAAGGACGGCATCGGCGGTGCAAAGAGGGGTTCATCCTTAGAAACAGTCCACGCCCACACGCTCACCCCTTCCAGCAACTCCAGCTTCCCGGATGAGCGCACAAAGCTTGCCAGTTCCCGATCAATCATGGAGTCCCCGGTCACTTCGTGCTCCAGAAACACAATCCCCCCTCCCTTGTGCACAAACCGAAACGGCAGATCTGACGTCTCCAGGCGTTGGGAAACCAAGGCCCACTCTGTGAACGTGCCTGCCAGTTTGCGAAGTCCAGGCATGAAGTCCTGCAACAGCACGGCGGTGGGATGGACTAAAACCGCGACGTTCGTGTCCACGGCATTGGCTCGAGCTACCATGGAATGAAACAACGGCACACCAGTGAAGCTGTAATCAATGTTGGGCTCCACGCTCACCAGCCCTGCGAATTCCTCTGCGATGGCATGCAGCGAGGAGTGATTCCCAAGGAGAACCACATGGGGACGCGGACTTAAGTGCAACCAAGACAGCAAAGCTTGGCGATTCCGGTCCACCTCGCTCCCTGAGAACGCTCGCGGGGCACTGAAGAGCGTGACCGTGAGATCTTTTGAGCCGCTCTCAAACTTGATTTCAGGGGCCTTCTGCAACCCGTGCTCTTCCCAGACTACTCTCTGTCGCAGCCACTTCTGCGAGGAGATGATCTTGTTGTACTGCTGCTCCACCGTCTCAATAAACTGCGCATCCGTGAAGTCGACCTTGTTGTTGACGCCATTCTTCTCCTTCAGCAGTCTCACCCCAGTTGGTCTATGCCTGGGGGAGAACGCGTTCGGAAACTCCTTCAGGAAGAGCCGTGGGTTGGATATAGCTTCGAAGCGGTTAGATATACTGCGATTTAGAGGCAAAGGCCTTGACAAATCAACGAGATTCACGAGCAACAGTATTCCCACGACCGTTGCCACCGAAATAGCTGACCACACACACTTCCCGTGCGACAGTCTCCGGGTTGGGCTTGTACATGCGTAACCTCCCATTTTGCTCTCCTCTCCTTCGTTTAAGTTCGGATTTTTTCAAGAGTACACTTGCACAACAATTTCCTGCAATAGTAAATGCAAACGGGATGCATGCCATGACAATCGTCAATTACAAAGACTGATCCATTTAGTCTACATGCAAGGCAAAGATCAGCTTCCGAATAATCACTGGAATCACCATACCTTTGAATTACCAATCAAGGTAATCCTCCACTAAAGGCTGCATATCCTCTCCACTGCTCTCTTGTAGCAAATGTGATCCGGGATCATCCTGTTGTCCCCAAACGATATTACTTTAGAACACGGACATTTGCTCATCTAAAAAATCAACAAAATACTTGTCAGCAAATTGTCACTCTCCGGTACTGCTGTAAAGTTCTAAATTTCAAAAATTCATAACTTCATCAGTCGGTATGTATTCAAATACTAAATATTTCAGTGAGTTGCAATCCTATCGAAATAAGGACAAGGTCGGCAAAGAAAGAATTCCACTCAAATCCACTGAAAAACACTAGAATGGGTTCCAGCTTTACTCAAGACTGAAGCACCTCATGATAAGAAGAAAGGGAGCAATGAAGGCAATTCAAAAGCTTGACCTCCTTTGAAACGGAAAGTGCAACAGCCAATTCTAGTAATGAATTCAAAGATTAAAAAAAACTATGGTGAAACGACTACTTCAAACTTCAACAATTCATACCTGATTCATACAGCATCCAACTAATATATACTTTAATGCGTTGGAACCCACTCGAAAATAGGGATACGACCCACACAAAACTAGTATTCCATTCTAATAATTGAATCCATCCAAACAGCTGAAAACTACGGGAATGGGTTCCCCTAAGATTGGAGTCAATTTGAAATATACAGACGAAACCAATCCAATTCCTTGACCTCCAATACGGACAGAAAGTGCAGTAAGTGCAATGGCCAATCCTTGAAATGAATTCGAAGCTGCGACAAAGCAGGTCCAATGACCACTGTAGGTAGGTCTACAAAAATAAAATTTAAAATTTAAAACTCCCATAAACCCTTCGATAAACCCTTCAAAGCTCAGTCAATGACGAAACCTGTAGAGTGGCACAATCAAAGTAATGATTTCCCATTAAATAGAATTCAAAAGTGATGAAGAACTTGCAAATCCTCCAAATTTTCCAAGCACCAGGATACTGATATTGTGAAAAAATGCTACTGGAATATAAGTTTTCCTAACAAGGATCCAGTATTCCTTCCAGAGCCTCCACACCACAAGATCCTAAATCCTTCACATTAAACCGGGTTTAAAATGTATCTCACCTTAATGAAAAGACAGACTCGCTAAGTATCGTTCCAGTTCATTGTAGCTTCCTAAATCTGGCCTAAACACTCCGCATCGCGTAAACCCTAGTTCTCTTACTTCTCCAATCTCCCCTCCCCACCACTTGAACAGATACTGGATCATACCAGACTCCACACTAAAAGACCCCAATACGTAGCGTTTCCAGGCTTAGAGGACAGAAAGCTCCAACCAAAGTTGCAGAAAATGGGAAAGGAAGGCATAAGCTTGCCAGAAATCTTGCAAATGGGGAAGTGGAAGTGGACGAGACGAAGGAAATTTGCCGTTGGCACTTGGCAGAGTAGAGTACACAACATACGATCCGCAGCAGACACGAGAACACACGAGTTTGCGTCCCGCTCAGGAATTTGAATGCCATTCCTGTCAGGCGCATTGAATAGGGAAAGTCGTACCTGAAAAAGGCTCAGCAATTTTTCTTTAAAGGTACCTTTTACTTTTAGGTTTTGGGGTTTGGACCTCCCTCCCTTCCCTTCATTGCCGTTTGCGCTTATTGTGTGTGTTCTGTTCTTGTCTCGTTTGTGTATGTCCCTGGAGTTATGGCGACCGCGACGGGCGTCCGACGGGAAGAGCGCTGGGGAGCTGGCGAAGACGCTTCTTCTCGGGAAGAGTATCGCGGCAGGGATCGTCGCGACGACAGGTTCCGCGGGCGGGAGCGCGACGAGTTCCGAGGAAGGGAGCGACGCAACGATGGAGACGAAAAATTGAGAGTAGAGAGGAACTACAGGGAGAGAGAAGAGAGGTACAGAGGGGATGAAAACAGGAGAGACGATGGCTGGGGTAGAGAAGACAGGAGGAGGGAGCAGGAGGAGTCTTTGGAGAAGAAAGATGTGGAGGTTTTGGAAAAACCCTCGGCTCCTGCCATTCCCGCTGGACGGAGTGGTGGTGTGTACATTCCGCCGTTCAAATTGGCACAGATGATGAAAGACGTGGACGACAAAAGCTCGCTGCAGTACCAGAGGATGACATGGGATGCGTTGCGGAAGAGTATCAATGGTCTTGTGAACAAGGTACGCAATTGCTGCAGGGGTAGATTTTTTTGATTAGTTTTAGGGTTCGTGAATCTGGCCTTTGTTCCTGGGATTGATCGGCTCTCGAACTTTGTTTTCGGTCCACGACACTTTTAGGGTTTAATCCACAGGATATGTAATTCGTTCGCTACATGCCTGAACTCTGGTTTTGTGCAGGTTCTGACGTAGATTTGAGGGATTTCTCTTGGACTCAGAGATGATGCATAATTAGATAATTCATTCGCTGGCAGCATGAACTATGGTTTTTGGCAATCTCTGACGTAATTTTGATTTTCCCAAAGGGCTTTCTCTTGGACATCAGAGATGATGTCTACATAGGCAATTCATTCTATACAAGCATGAACTCTGGGGGTTTTCCGGCGTTGACCAATATTTGATCATCTCGAAGGAATTTCTTTGGACTCAGACGATTTATTCCTAATTGATTTATTCTAACTAATGCCTGGTTTTCTCTTTCGTCATTACAGGTCAATGCGTCAAATGTGAAAAATATCATACCGGAGCTGTTTGGAGAGAATTTGATTAGAGGAAGGGGTCTATTTGCAAGGTCTTGCATGAAATCACAGATGGCATCTCCAACTTTCACCCACGTTTTTGCGGGCCTGGTGGCCGTGGTGAACACGAAGTTTCCGGAGCTCGGTGAATTACTGCTGAAGAGGATCATCTTGCAATTGAAACGAGCTTTCAAGCGGAATGACAAGCCGGTGTTGTTAGCGGCTGCGAAATTCATCGCTCATCTTGTGAACCAACAAGTGGCACATGAGATTCTCGCTCTTGAGCTTTTGACACTTCTCCTGGAGAAACCCACAGATGATAGCGTTGAAGTGGCCGTTGGTTTCATTAAGGAATGTGGATCCCTCCTACAGGACGTCTCCCCTCAAGGACTGCACGGCATCTTTGAGAGGTTTCGTGGAATTTTACATGAAGGAGAGATTGATAAGCGTGTGCAGTTTATGATTGAAGGCCTTTTTGCAATTCGAAAGGCGCAGTTCCAGGGCTTCCCAGCAGTGTTACCCGAGTTGGACCTCGTTGATCAAGAGGACCAGATCACGCACGAGCTTTCTCTAGATGATGAGTTGGATCAAGAGACCAGCCTTGACATTTTCAAGGTAGATCCTGACTTCGTAGAAAATGAGAAGAAGTACGAGGCGGTGAAAAAGGAGATATTGGGTGATGACTCTGCTGGTGAAGTTGAAGATGGAGATAAAGATTCTGGTGATGAGGATGAGGAAGACGAGTCTGAGGATGAGGAAGACGAAGAAGAAAGGGAGGCACGCATGATCATCCAAGATGAAACAGAGACAAATCTTGTGAATTTGCGGCGTACTATCTACCTCACTATTATGTCGAGTGTAGACTTCGAGGAGGCTGGACACAAGCTTCTGAAAATCAAGTTGGAAGCTGGACAAGAGGTAAGTCATCAGCTTTATTCGCTAAGCTTCCATTTCTGTTCGTCTGAAGCACTTTCTCGGAAAATGTTCACTTGCTGTCAAAAATCATGGTTGTACAAATATTCTCTGCAACGTAACAATGTAGATTTATAATGCTTTTCTTTCTGTTATGTTCTTTCTGCGCAGATGGAGCTTTGTGTGATGCTTCTGGAGTGCTGCAGTCAAGAGCGGACTTACCTCCGATATTACGGTCTCCTCGGTCAGCGGTTCTGCATGATCAATCGCGTGTACCAGGAGAATTTCGATGAATGTTTTGTGAAACAGTACTCCATGATTCATCGTCTGGAAACGAACAAGCTTCGTAACGTGGCGAAGTTCTTTGCGCATCTATTGGGCACGGATGCGCTTCCTTGGCAAGCGCTGGCCTACATCAGGCTCACAGAGGAGGACACAACTTCCTCCTCACGTATCTTCATCAAGATTCTGTTCCAAGAGCTTTCTGAACACTTGGGGCTACGGAAATTGAACGAGCGTTTGAGTGACCCCTTGATGCAGGAGTCGTTCGATGGAATCTTTCCGAAAGATAACCCCAAGAACACGCGGTTTGCCATCAACTTTTTCACCTCCATCGGTCTGGGTGGTCTGACGGACAGTCTGCGTGAGTACCTCAAAAACATGCCCCGCATGATCATGAACCAGCACGTTCCTGTGGCAAGCGACAGCGAGGCCGCGGACTCAGGCTCAGACACTTCAGGGGGTGGCAGCTCTGACAGCAGTAGTGACTCAGATTCAAGTAGTGATAGCGATAGTGACAGTGAGGTGAGTGCCAGCAGTCCAGAGAAGCCACGGAAGAAGAGGAAAACATAGTTTATAAACCTTTCTACTTAACTTGTAGATATCTTTAAGGATTAAGGTAAGCCACCCTATTCGTGCCATGAGACTATTTGTGCCACTTTATGGCCGCGATGTATCTGTACTTTACGTTTCAAGTTTGAATGTGCACTGCTGGAAAATAGACCACAACCGAATTGTGGAACAAATAGGGTGATTTTCCTTGGTCGCTCTTTAGGGTCAGTAACGTAGATTTTGAGGATCTGTTGAGGACCTTTAATTTAGTGATGAGTTGAACCGGGGATACTTGCTCCAGGAACTTGATCAGGTTCACTGCAGCCTTTGCAGACATGTCAGATGGCCACCGAGATTCAACATGCGAGCAGCAGCAGGCCAGGTATTGTTGCTGGGTGGGTGTTGTGCAGGAGTGCCCTTTTTCTTGTTGAGTCAGTATAGAGAAGCTACAGTGTTTTTTCCCTGCTCTGGCTCTCTTTTCGAGAGGACCAAAAGAGATGGTACGGTGATAGAGTTCGAGACTTTTCTACCTATAGTGTGGACAAGCAGGGCTTTAGTAAGTCTAGTCCTTTGTCCTTGTTGAATGGTGGTTTTTGTATTTTGAATCAATCTCTATTACTTATGATTGGGTGGATCTCTTTTACTTGTTTTCAAGGATTCTTTTCCTTCTGAACAATTGTACAATAACTTGTGTGTTGACAATTTTGGCTCTGTCCTTGATGAATGGTACAGATACACTAAGACTCTGGTTACAAATTCTAGCGACAGCTTTTAGATCAAAGTATTTATATGACGTGTTCTTCAATCAATAGATTATTCACTCGTGTGACTTTGGAGTTTCATTGCTACATTCAGTTGGAGACCAAAATCAATTACTGCACCATTCATCGTAAAGTAGTGAACCCATGTCCGTTGCCTTGAGTGATTTCCAGTATCAGAATGGAATTCTTTTGCGGCTCTTGCCAATTTTTAGAGGATTGTAATGACCTCGAATATGTATTATTTGGACATCATGTGGATAAGTTATGAATTGTTGGAGTTTGAAGTAGGAAGGTCCCTGTCAATGCACCAGGAGTATTGCATCGATTAAATATCTTATTGAACCATTGAATAATTGTGATGGAATGGATGAGTGTTCAATTCTTACAAGTCATGTGTTTGAATGAATCTTACATTGTGAATGGGTGACTTTTCAACCATTGGGAAAGGAGCTTCATGCACTCATAGTTTAGAAAGCTTTGGTAAGAGGAATGTTTCAATTCTTACAAGTCACAGTGCTTGGATGATACTTGCATTGTCAGTGGGTGATTCTCAAACTATTGGAAAAGGAACTTCATGCATATGCAATTATGGAAGTTTTGTTTGGTGTCTTAAAACCATATACCAAAACACCACGCAACCTCCTACTTGCCTCGTATCTTTCCAACATAGTCTTGACTTCAAACCTGTACGAATCTACTTCACTTGCCACATGACCTGATTTGTTGAATTTTCATCCCCATTGACAAAGACACAATATTCTTCCTTACCCTGTCTTTGTTTTTGAGAACAATCAGCCAAGTTGAGTAATATTGTGAGTGAAGTACTTGCATTTGATGTGGTGAGTGGGATCTTCAACAAACAGATGCTTCATTCAAGCCAGCCTGAAGAAAGTATAGTTTCATCATGAAGTGCATTGCACACCACCATATTACATTCACTCAATTGAAGTTGAAGGATACAATTCAATTCCATCCACTACAAGAGAAAAGGTTATTTTAACCCCTAAATACCCAAGCCTTTTTAAGTGTGTTTTGACTATGAAAAAAGAGCATTGGCTTGTAGTTATCCTCAATAAAGCAAATTGTATTTTTTTCCAAATCTAACTGTATAGATGTTAATAGAGCTTGTTTATTAGTATACACACCAATTTTGAGTGCAAAATTTCCTAGGAGTTGTGAGATTATACCAAGGAAAATATACATTTTCTATTTTTAGTATGTTGTCTTTGTCCACAATGTTTCCAAAATTTGCATATATATGTTTTGGGGGATTGGAGGTAAGATGACCAACTTCAAAGAGTGTTAGCACACTAAAATGCACTTCCAAAAAACTTAATTTCACATAAAAAGACATCAAACTCATTACACAATCCACCTTGCAATTGTTGAAATGTATTTTTGTTTGTAACTAGAAATTGCAAATAGCTTCAAATAAACACTTGCATGTTGAAATTTTCAATGGTGAGAATCATGAAAAGACTTTAAACTTTTCATTGGGATCATTCTCAAAGCAAATGGATGAGTACAATTTTTTAGATCTCAAATCAAATGAAATTGCCAAGCTTTGCATAAAGCCGTGAAGTGAAGTAAAATTAGCAACTTTATACTACACTTTTAGTACACATATGCCTTTGAAGACCTATCAATAATTGAATATGTACTTTTCTCAATGAAAAATGAAAGTTTTCCATAGTTAAACCTCAAAATTGCCCAAATTGTGTTTTACATTGGTCACAGAAATTTAATTGCCCACACAAAAATGGGCTTGAAATTTTAGATCGACCATATATGGTCAACTAGGCAGTTAGGGGTTAAGTGAGTTCTCAAGTATAATCCTAGATAGAAGATTATAAGTAATGACCTTTAAAGAGATTTTTAGTAAAAATTTACTAGAAATACATGTGCTTTTAGTAAATTTTTATTGGAAATCTCCTTAAAGGTCATTACTTATAATCTTCTGTCTAGGACTATACTTAAAAACTCACTTAAAACATCCTTTTCTCTTGTAGTGATCTAAACTAGTTTGAATAGACTAAATACTTCTGTAAATGCAACAACTATCTACTTTAGTTTCATACTCACAGCTTCAAATGCCATGTAGCCCCTCATAACTAATAGAGTTTTTAAAATGTACACTTGCTTTGATAATTCAGACAATCATCATCCAAAATCACACCCTACCTAAAATCACTACCATCATTAATTTGTGTACATCTCCAAAATCACTACATACGTATGTTGAAGAAGCGATTTTAGAATATCTAACCAGAAAAACCTTTTCTCCTTCACAACTTTGCATATAGTATCCAAATGTAGCGTTCTTTGGTATATTGCACCCTCCTTAAGTTTCACTTGCCAACAAGAAAATACCAAAATATAACCAATCGAAAATAATACTCCCTCTGTTACCAAATGATCTTCTTGTTGGCCTTAATTTATTTTTAGAGAGTAGTTACCAAGGGACAATAGCAAAAAGTGGCAAATTTGGGGGTACCCACCTTACCTTACAAGACCCTAGCTTGACAATGCAAAAGCAAGCAGAAGTGATGCATGATCTCCACCAAAGTGAGAATTGCAGCATCATATCCATTGTTGCACAGGCTCAGTGACTCCCAAGTCCACTACACTGATTGATTGATTGATTGATTACAGTACTCTGATTAAGTTAGGTTGCCCAATCTAACATATAGGTACATGATGAAAAATTGGATTTTGAAATCAGCAACTTGGGTACATTATAAAAACTGAAAAGTATCTTGTACCTCTATTTTATTGATTATATAAATTAATGTGAACTTTTGAAAAAAATAGTGAGGGGCAACTTGGCTGATGAGAATATTTGGTATACTCTAATCAAATGAGATCACATAGTTAACCCCTAAAGGACCAAACTATATTTTTTTAGCAACTCAGCAATTTGGGGCAACTCACTATAAATAGAATTTTTGTAATTTTTCTTTGAAAATTTTCACACAACATGTTGACGAGGTTATTCTCTAAGGCCCAACAATTTTCATAACTTTTGACTACATGGATGAAAACTTATTGTTTGATATATATATATAAAATAATTTTATTTATTTATTTAATTCTAAATCGGGCAATCGGGGCAAACATTAAAAATCACTTTTTCAAAAATGAAAATTTGAAATTGATTTTCTAGATTTATATGTATATGTGGAAAGCTTTGAATCCTTCCTTTTTTTATTAAGGAGATGAAAGTTATGAGGAGTTTTAGTTTGCAAGCAATTATGGATTTTTCTACTCTAAAATAAACTTTGAAGTCTTGTATTTAACTCAATTATAAAATATTCATTGATAAAAAAATAAAATCATAGGATGTAGATTGTTTACTACAACATTACAACTATTGGGCTTAGCATTTTTCAATTCCATAACTAAATTCTAAACAATTGAGTAATATAAATATATTCTTTGTCTCTTTCTACTTATTGTTTTTTTCTTAAATGTTGTACAATTCCAAATGATTCAAAAAATTTCAAGCATGTAGCCAACTTGTCTAGATGAATTAATCCAAAAAAGCACCACCAACATGAACATTTTTCATACAAATGTGACCTTGTAAAGTCCAACTATCCCATTTTTAGCAAGGCCAAGAAAAAGGTTTCTATCAATTGAAATCAAACTCTCTAAGATCTTGCAATCCATGGAGTGAAAATTTCTGAAATTTTTTCAACGCCTCATGAAACCAACTTACTACAAGGACCTACAGTTCCACGTGTCCAAAAATGTTTTTTTTCTAAAATTTGGTACCTATACTAGAAATGGTAGTTTTGGAATGTCTACGATGAAAACATAGTCAAGGAACTTTTAGGAGTTAAAGAGAAAATTTTCCCCATATCCATTGTTGTATGTTGGTGAGGTTGAGTTATTAATCCTACCTAGGCAATTGTGGTTCACCCAAAAGCAATCCAACATCCATATTTAATTTGGATGATGGGAGAGATCCTATAAAGTTGCAACCATATGTACTTCCTAGACTTGTGAGGCTTAAATCTAAAATTAAACATTGTTGAAAATTAGAAGTGTCCAAAGAATTACTTTTAAGGAAATTGTAGAAATAAGGAATGCAATTGTTCATTCTTGAATCTCATAATTTGGGGATCACTACCTTGGTGATAGGGCTAGTTCTAGAGTAGTGATTTTGTAGTCACAAATGTACATTTCTAAATTTTGAAAATTCATAGTTTATTCTTTGTGGAATATAATCTGAAAAAATTCAATATTCTTGTATTCAACATTGATTGCAACACATTAAAAAATTTTCATTTCATTTCATAAATAATTTAAGATTTATGAGTGCATTTTTAAAATGGTGTTATAGCATTCTGATACTCCACTATAGTTTGCCCCCACTAGGCCACACCCTTCCAAAGTGAACGGCATCATATTTTGTGTCCCAACTAAAGTAGGGATTCCCAAATATGCCACTCACCCAAAAGTATCATCTTCATCCAATTTACATCTAGTTAATCAATATCTATCTTTACTTAAATAACAATTTTAGAATACCTTATTATAACCCCCAAAAATGGATCCTACATAACTTTTGTATGGAATATCCAAAATAATGAAACATTTTTGGATGTGTTGAAATCCTCTTTCAATTACCAAAAAGAAAATATTAGAATTTGACAAGTTTTATAATAGTAAATACCAATGTATCCTATGTTGTTGCCACAATATAATAAAAAAATAAAATAGTTTTCTCATTTTGTAATTCATAAAAAGTTCAAATTCAATATCTCTTCTTCTTTGAGTTAGAATGCCATGAAACAAAGTTTGTGCACTCCTCCTCACAAAGAGTTTTCCACCATGGTACCAAGAATACACCTAGGGGATGCATGATTCCAGAGATCTCATTGTAACAAAACAAAACAAAACACCTTAGTTAACCTCTAAAGGATTGTCCAAGCCATAATGGTTTACTTTTTTGGAATACATGTTGATTAATTTTTAAGTTAGCTAGACTATATATTTACATAATTTTGATTCTACAATTATGTCTACAATGATGAAAACTAAATCACTACAGAAAGAAAAAAAATAAATTGAGCAAAGACACAGAAATTGTCCCTACAAGAGGTGAGTATTTTACTTATTCTAGCCAAGGCTTGGGCCATGCATGCATTCTTGAGGGGCCACGTATTTTTGGTCTTAAAAAATTATAGTCATGACACTTCATGAATTAGCTCATGTCAAATTCAACTATGCTACAACTAGCAATAGGGAAGGAAAATAAAATTAAAAAAATAAAAGAATGCAACTTGTAAGCCCTATTGAATGTTGAAATACAACCAAGAACTTTCCAAGATCTCAGAATCACTCTTAAAAAATGGTGAAAAATCTGTGGTGCCACACAATTGTTGCCACATTTTGTAGTAAAAGTTTCATCGCAAGCTAGAAACCCTCAGGAAAAGTATGTTTGCACTTGGTGTTAAAGAGTGTTGTTACTAAAGGTCTTAAGAATGGATTTAGACCTATTTCTGTACTAGATTCACATTGCAAAAATCACTACAAACATTAAGTGCAAACATACTTGAAGGAAGTTAAACAATGTTGTGTACACTGAAACTTTGGCAAAAGCTATGGAAGCAACGGAATACGGGCTACATGAGCTGTATCGAACATTCTTAAGGTATAGAAAAACTGCAGGGAAAAAAGTGGAGCTTGGGGGAGTCCCCCTCCCTCACGTACTCTCTCCCCCTTGACCGATGAGCGGTGCAAACAGTCCCAAGTGGTGGCCCCTTCTTCCCACGGAGGAGACTTTCTTAAGCCCTCGAGTAGTACGTCTTCTCTTGCAGAAGGACAGCCAACTTTGAGAGTTGCCTTGCTTTGCACAACCACCGATATATTCTCCAGAGAGGCCAGGCCGAGGGTCTTCCTTAGCATCTTCCTCTTCGAAGTCACTCTCCGCATCTCTCAATTAAATCGCGCCTGGCCCAATTCAACCAGGTGCGATCCTCGCTCACAAAACACATTCAAGGAAATGGAAATAATCTCAGTCTTATTGATTGCATTTCATTTAGAAAGTCTCTGAATTGCTAGCTAGCTAGCTAGCCTTGCAGGTACGCATGCACCATGGATTCCCGATTCTGTCAATCATTCTTCAGTTGCAACACATACACTTACAGAGGGTGAATTTGTCAAGGAAATGTTAACATGCAGCCGTCAGTACAAAAGTAACAGAACATGCACAGGGAAATTTATTGTCTTTTTGATTGCAAGTAGTAATTCTTTGTGTTGGTAGCCTAGCAGATGATAAAGTCGAGTAATTAAACAACCCTTAAGAAGCAGAGAGTTTTTCTCACCGCAGTCGGTAGAAACCCAAGAAAATTGCCTTCAGTGAAGAGGTTGCAATTCGGAAGTCTTTGTGTTTTTATCCCCGTTAGTACTAACTGCACAATCTTGTGTACGTAAAGAGACTTGGAATCATGGAGGTTTTGTCCCTGCAGTCACTACAAATCACAGGGAAATTTTCTTATTGATTGCATAGAGATTTTTTTGGTGTTGAATCTTAGTCTCGCAGGGACAGAATTTTCGGGTCAACAACCCTTCGATTGCTATACAAGGACCCCAGGCTAGGGTGGTGTGTGTTTAAGGTCCCTAGCCGCGCATGTGTTGGGTTTAGCTTGAACGAAATTGTCTGAGTGGTAAATGAAACCTACTTCAATGGATCATGTAAATTGTTTAACGTGCAGCAGGAAGCAAGGGTCCCGTGTGAATAACTTGCTGTAGCCTCTAGAGCTACATTGCCTGTTTGAATTTCTGCGTTGATCTTCACCAAAAACATTTTCGTGAGGGATCATGCTATTCTTGAAGAGGGTATCGTTGTTCTCCATATGTTTGTGCTTATACTTAATTTGACAAACTGCAGTGTAGTTTAACGAGATCTTGAAACAGAGATGCTAAGAAATTGAAGCATGCACATAATATTCCTCTTCAGAATCCTTGTTCCTTTTTGTTGCTGAGGGCTCACAATCAATGGCTTGATTTCCATGGACTTGCAGTACGTGCGAGCAAAGAAGTGCCGCAAGAGACTAAAGTTTCAAGAGGTACGTAAGATGTTTCAACATTCCAAATATTGATTGAATTAATTAGCATCTAATTAAAGCCCTACTCTTTGGGTTTAGAATGAACGGTGTTACATTTACAAGGTCGGTCAGGACCGTCACAATCCTCTTGAGTAGAAATTTGTAGTATCCGCAGCCTGCAGCGGAAATCCAGGAGATCAAATTGACAGCCTTTACTTAAACGACCCTCTGCACTCTGGTCCTCTTGATGTCTCTATCGCGAACCCCACCTACGAAAGATACGTTTCGTAACGCAGAATGAGTAGCGAACCTAGAAAACTTCCACTTGTGTGCTCTGTAAGCAAACCGAATCATAGAGCAAGCTAGGATTCCAGGGGGGGGCTCACTTTTGTGGGAAATAATGGGCTTAGGGTTCCAATTTTCTGTCTCCTTGCTTCAAGTTCTGTAGTATGATCGAACCTTCATAGCTGTCGTTTGGTGAATTCTGAGCTTCCTTGAATCAACTGAAGTGATAGTTGCACCACAACATCGTCACTAAAGCCTTGCCGAGGAGGGGATAGGCATGGACAACATTTTTTACTCATTTTTTGGTTTTTAGAGTTGTGGGGCTCCAAGAAATTGGTTAAGGCTGCCAATTCTGGCGATTTTTGAATACTATTTTCGTCAATAGGGTAACTACAACACAGTTGCAAGCCACTGACAAAAAATTCCCATTGAGTTTTGGTTAATTCATCGCACTGATTTTCCTCCTTGAATTTTCTAATTTGACTTGTAGTTAGACCCCATTTTTTGGGTCGAAACCTGAAGACCATAAAAAGAAAGAGTGCATGCATGTACATATTTGGGCTCTAGGTTGGTTCCGAGTTAGTAGTGACAAATGTGTACAGAATTCTGCATTTTCTAGTCGTAAATGTAACCCTTTTTTTTTTTCTTTACAGATTGCTCAAATCATGGCAACCCGGAAGTGAATTGAGATTGAATGTTGCGGAGATCAGTTAATCTGCTGCAGTAGTAGCGAGGAAGACTTGAACTCAGAGTCCCCCGACCATGGCCATGGCCACTCCATCATCCTCCTCCTGGCTCCCCGAGGAGTCCTTCCAGAGCTGGCGCAACTACCGTCACGCGCTCCTCGCGACGCCCGCGCGTCTGAAAGACCGTTTCTTTCACCGCTCGCTCGTCTCCTCCGAGCTCGGCGACGTGAAAAATCGCAGCACCTTCGACCTGAAGCGGACGCTCACCTGGTGGGACCTTATATGGTTCGGCATCGGGGCCGTGGTTGGCGCCGGGATCTTCGTGATCACGGGGGTGGAGGCGAAGGATCATGCAGGGCCTGCGATCGTGGTGAGCTACGCGATCGCTGGAGTGTCGGCGATGTTGAGCGTCTTTTGTTATACGGAGTTCGCGGTGGAGATTCCGGTTGCGGGAGGGTCGTTTGCGTACTTGAGAGTGGAGTTGGGGGAGTTTGTGGCGTTTGTGGGGGCGGGGAACATTGTGCTGGAATATGTGATTGGGGGAGCGGCGGTAGCCAGGGGATGGACGAGCTATTTCGCGTCGCTGGTGCTCTCGGGGACTGATGTTAGCGACAGACTGCGCATCACGACTAACCTCGCGCAAGGGTATGTATACTCTAGCACGTCCTTGATCCTTCCACAATTTTCCTATTTTTTCTATTTAAGGTTACAACACCCGATTTACTACAACGACCTAAATGCAACATTCCAAAATCTTGCGCATACAATGGTTAAGAGTGAATGTGGCATGCAGTTTGCTACAACTTGTTGCGAGTGAATTGAATGTCACACTGAGATAGGAACATGTCACACCGAGATGGTAATAATTATGTACCAAGTGTAATACTCATTTAGCATAGCCGCCAATGAAAATGGCAACAATTGGCAAAAATGTGAATCAATGCGCTGCAGGTTGTTGCGAGTTGTTTTGAGTGCATCTCACACAGAGATATATATACTGTATATAGTGACATGCACCACATGCAGCACTCATTTAGCATAGCCACCGACAAAATGGCAACAAGTGGCAACAAATGTGAATCAATGCGCTAGCTGCAGGTTGTAATAATTCGTTGAGTCCGAAGCAAACGAGGATGTCTCATTTATGTTCCTCCAGTAGAGTTGACTATGATATAGATTGTGTATTGGTTGTGGTACATTGTACTGTAGTGACTAGTGACTTATAGTTGGTGCATGTCACGTTGAGTCGCGGAACAAGCGTTAGAGTGATATCAATCTTTCACGTAACCAAAATTGTGCCACGATTTTTCATAAAACATCAGACCTCGCTAAAAAACAGTCATGACTATCTGAAATTTGCTTGATAATGGACCATACCTCAGTTCATGCAGAATCAGTCTTTGGTCTGGTGCAACCATTGAGACTCTCGGTTAGATTGGATGAGCACTACGAATGTAGAAAATTCATGTGCGTTTACCTGAAAAATTCAGACATCGCTAACACGGTCTTAATTGTCTGTCTGTGAAATTTGTTCGATGATAGATCACGAACCTTACCTTAGTTCATTTCAGTCTTTTGATCTGGTGCAACCGTTGAAACTCTCCGTTAGATTATATTAGCCCTAAGAATGTAGAGAATTGATGTGCGTTCACCTAAAAATCAGACCTCGCAACCACGGTCATGACTGTCGGTGAAGTTTGCTTGAAGATAAATCACGCACCGTACCATACCTTAGTCTTTGGTCTGGCGCAACAGTTGAAACTTCCGCATAGATTAGATGAGCAGTAAGCAAGTAGAGAAATGATATCCATGTGTGTATAGCGCTTGAATTGATTCAACTAATTCAACCTTTGTGTTGCATTCCAGGTACAACAAGCTGGACCCCATGGCGGTGGGCATCCTCATCCTCGTTGGCCTCCTCGCAACCTGGAGCACCAAAGGCACTTCCTACGTGAACTGGATCGCTTCCATCGTTAACATGGTCATCATTTTCTTCGTCATCATCGCGGGCCTAGTTCACGCAAACCCCTCCAACTTCACCACCAATTTCATCCCCTTCGGCGTCCGCGGCATCTTCTCCGCCTCCTCCGTTCTCTTCTTCGCCTACCTTGGCTTCGACGCCGTTTCCACTCTCGCGGAAGAAACGAAGAAACCCTCTCGCGACATCCCCATCGGCCTCATCGGCTCCATGCTCGTCTGCACCTTCATCTACATGATGATGGCGCTCACGCTCGCTCTTATGGTGCCCTACTACGCCATCGACGCCAATGCGCCGTTCTCCGCCGCTTTTGCTAGTGTCGGATGGACCTGGGCGAAGTACATCGTCGCATTAGGCGCATTGAAAGGAATCACGACCGTCTTATTGGTAGCAGCAGTAGGGCAAGCGCGTTACCTCACGCACATCGCCAGGGTGCATCTGATTCCACCCTGGTTCGCGCGCGTGAACAAAAGAACCCAAACTCCAATTAACGCAACCGCCACCATGATTCTGGCTTCGAGCGTTGTTGGCTTTTTCACGGACTTACCAATCTTAGGTAATTTGTTGTCCATGAGCTCGCTCTTCATCTTCTTCCTGGTCGCCGTCGCGCTTCTCGTGCGGCGATACTACGTTCCGAACGAAACGAGCTTCCGTCATGGGACTCTGTTCACAGTGTATATGGGGGTGATAATCGCGTCCTCGATTGCGATTGCGGCGTCCTGGGGGTTGAATGCCTCTGGGTACGTAGTGTACGCAATTTGTGGACCCATATGGTTGTTGGCGACGCTCGCGATGGCTGTGACGTTGAAGCCATTGCGGCAGCCCAAGACGTGGGGCGTGCCGTTAGTGCCGTGGTTGCCGTCGCTCTCGATTGCTTTCAACATTTTTCTGTTGGGGACGCTGGATCGGCAAAGCTTTGTGAGATTTGGCGTGTGGACAGGGATCATGTTGGTATATTACTTCTTATTTGGGTTGCATGCGAGCTATGATGCGGCAGAAGGGGAGATGCCCGTGGCGAAGAAGCCAAGCGACGAGGACGCGGCCTACGAGAATGGCGTCGTAACCGGGCCTAGTGCGGCGTTGCCGCCGCCGCCTGAACAATACTGATTTTTTTTGCAATTTGTCATTGGAGTGCACTTTTGTTTATGCTGTACATCCATCTCTTATGTGTAATTGCATCGATGAAATAAATACTGTATCAATTATAAAATTCATCCAAATTTTGGCAAATGTCAAGTATTCTGGAGATGATTTTGGTAATTTCATCCACTTTCCCCCCAGGGATTTTTGTCCTTGGTAGCGTGACATGTACGGAGTAACTTGTAGTGGAGGCTAGACCTAAAAAATATCCACTTTTGTTTATACATCCATCACTTTCATCAATAAAATATTCTATCATTAGTGAAAATTCATCCGAAATTTGGCATATTCAAGTATTTTTGGGAGATGGTTTTGGTGATTTCATGAACTTCTTTCTCTCCCTTTTTATAGGTTGTCTTAAAGTAGCCACTAACAAATGAAGTAGGAAATTTTGGAAAATAATCTACTTTAACTTCATCTAAATCTAGAACAATGCATTCATATTGGTTTAAGATGGATTTCTCACATTAGTCTTTGAACTTTAAAAGACATAGGATGCTTGGAAAGAGGAAAAAATCCAAAACTACCAATTTTTGATGCATAGTCCAAAATTTTAAATTTTAAAATACTTTTTTTGAATTCCAACAAACAAAAGTGTATTAATTAGTTAAGGCAATGTGTGGGGAAAAAAATTAGCCCATTTCGACCTCGTGGACAGATTGAAGATATAATGTTTGAAATGAGAGAAAAAAACTTTGATCTTTTTAATTTCTACGATATGAAGTTAGCAAACTTCAAGCCTTCTTCGAATAAAATTTTTTATGTACACAAAAATTCAGATTTTGACCATTCATAAATTATACAATATTAGGTTCACTTGTAAAAAATATTGAATCTAGCTTACTCTAAATCATCCCACAATGCTAGGAAGTTAAATGAATTGGCAATACACTAGTCATTTTTTGATAATTTCTTTTGCAATGAGTAAACTTCTTTTTGAAATACAAGAGTAAAAATTTAGAGACAAAAATTTGAAATATAAGGGAAAATTTTAAAGAACTTTTACTTCACCAATTGCATGATAATAGGGCTTGAAGTTAGAAGAAAATATTTTTTCTTTGAAGCAACCATGACAGAGTATACAAAGTTTGACACCTCTTAGAATGTGATTGGAGGACCAAAAAAATGAAGACAGTTGTATGACATATTTTACATATTATTTACATACATACAAATTTTCAAAAGTTGATTAGTATTATTGCAAAAGATACCCCAAAGATGCCCAAATTGCCCAAGCTACCAAAAGAGTCTAGGTAGGGCACCATAACTTTTGATTCAAACATATGTTCAAAAAAATATTTATATTTCTACTCAAGGGATATATGTTCACACCTTGTCTCACAATTTCAAGAACATCCAACCAAAATTGACGTCATAGGAAACTACTGAGATTTTCAATTGTCCATTAAACAATCAATCGGCCTTTAGGGGTTACAATAATGTTGCTACTATTGTTGGTTGTCATTGTGAAAGTAGGTTCTACATGCATTTGTACATCGGTAAATTCCTTTCAGTTGTTTCGTGGTGAAGTTTCAATATCCTAGTGGAATATTGCAATCCTACAGTTATAGCAATATTCCGACTCTAGTGTCAAAGAGCCATCCCCACATGACCCATCCTAATGAACCCATAAATATGTTGTACAAGCCATACATGCCATATATGCCCATCAACATGGACATCAACTATGTGTTTCGTAGTCATTAAGGGTCTACATGAGGGGATATAGTGCTTAGAGCTTAGGTAGGCAAATCAATCTTGTAATTGAATATTAATATTTGGGACTAAGATAGTGAGACATGGTCGTAGATGTTGCATTTCATGGTGACTTGTGCAAGCATGGCCATGTGTGTTGCTTAGGTGTAACAAGTACTAGTACAAGTTTTTTTTGCGTTTAAAGAGAAGACACTTCTTCCACTTTCCATTCCATCAAATCTTCTTCAACTCTAACAATGCCTACGTTTGTGCTCTCAAGTACCTATTATTTCAAATTTGTGGTTGTTTAACGATTTGTGGAGTTCCTTGCTCAAGTGTTGTTCAAGGATATCATTCAACCTCTACTTCAATGTGCTTTTTCTGGGTTTAGTTTTCCCTCCAATTCTTTCTTTATTTCCAAAATGCTTTGCCTTCTAATTTTGCACCAATTTTGTGAATTTGAAGTGACATTGGACGAAGAGGTTATGAACCTTAGTTATCATCATCCCCTCCAAAGTTTCAAATATCTACTTATCAAAGACCTTGGGAGTAACTTCCAAAGCCTTACAAGAAACTAGGTGAATAGAAATGAGGAGTCTTGAAATGACATGGCACTATAGTGCTCTAGTAGGGATGAAATGAGTGGCTTGCCAAACATGCTTGAAAAGCTAGTGAGAGCATGCATGTGTGGGTTTAAAGAATACAAGGATCCAAGTTGTGAGTCAAAACTTATGGCTCCTCAAAGTTGGCAATGTTTGAGCCATGAGTCCAAGGTGTGGGACAAAGAAGAGGGGGGTCCAAAAGAAACCCCTCATCCAAGTAAGGCACCTTGCATATCTTTAAAAAATTAAGGAGACAAAGAATTCAAAACAATAAAACTCACAAAGAGGTTAACTCTTAGCTAGAAGTTATGGATAAACGAAAAGGGTAGAGTCTTTGAAAACTATACCTCTCTCAAAGGATTCAAACTTTTGGAGAGCCATAACTTGCTTGACAATTGTTGCATTCGAAATAGTAAGTAGTCCACAATGATCTACTATACAAATAAAATAAATCACGAAAATGATCTTGCACCTTGGATTTAGAGCTTGGAGCTAAAAATCATTGTAATAGGGAGAGCAATCAATCTTGATGCAATTTTTGGGATATTAACACCGATAGGTGTAGACATCACCTACAACATCCACTTGTCTAATTCTAGACATTAAAAAAAAATGTGTGTTTCTTATAGTGAATAATAAGAGATCATGACTCCAATATCACTAAAAGTAAAATGCCACAAAGGCACGTTGAAGACTTAGAAGAAATAAATGTCACTATTGGGCATAACAGATTTTGAAAGGTTTCACTAGAAGAAAACCATGCTAAGTTCAACAAAATTTCATGTCACCTAAATTCTATTGAACTTAGCATGGTTTTCTTCTAGTGTTTCAAACAACTTTATCTAGCTTGTATGTTGTGTTTTGCTTACAATTAGTGTCTTCCATGTTTAATTTGAAATTTCTCAACTTTAAGATGAATAAACCTAATTAATCAAAGACTAGAAAAGAAGATTGGTTGGTCTTCCTCACTATAAAATTGTTGATCCTAGCATCCCTAAGGGATTCATCCTATATAACAACATTTGTATTGAATGTTTGAAAATTGAAATACAAAAACTTGATCATGCATTGACATTCAATTTTGGTTAGCAAACAATATTTTTGAACACAGTTGGTTAAAAATAATGGGTGTTTACTAAAATAAAGTCCAAAATTTGAATTTTGGCTAAAAAAATGAATAGTAGGGTGATTGCAAGAAACCAACTTATACTATTTCTCATTACGTATTGAATGCCAAAGTGGATTTCTAACACAAGCATTGCAAAAATGATCCATGGAATATGAAATTCATAATGAAGGTTCATATGGCAATTGTCAACATATTTGAATTTTTCTATTTTTCCAAAATTAATTTAGTAGGTCACCTTGAATTTTGAATATATATGTCACATATACATGTAGTTTTGGGGAGGTTTGGTAGTACTAAATATCAATTGTGAAGAATTTGGAACTCATATGTAGGAAGCCTTCTCCTACAAGCATTATATACCTTCTCAAGAGAGGGATTCCAAAAAGATTGCTTCAAGTCTCTTATCCATTGCCCTATAATAGTGTACTTTAGTCAATGAATTTTTGAACAACTAAAATTTGTAATTATATGTTTTCTTAGAGCTTACCTATCTCCAATGAGTTGGCAACAAGAAACACCTTTATCCTAAATTTTCAAAGTGGATTATGTAATTCTTTTAAATGAAAATTTTAAAGTCTCTATTTTTAGTAAAAATTGCAATCTCTATCTTAGAATAGTACTACAAGGTACTCTATAGCATTGAATAGTATTGGTGGTGAACAAATTACAAAAATGAATGACATCCTCCCATTGAAAACCAATCAACATACTTTGTCATCCATTCCTATCATCCGATGATAAATGTACATGTGTCATTAAGGCAATACATCCAGAGTCACATCAATGGTCCACATTTCCTATTCCATGCCCTTGGTAGTACTCATATTACTTGTAGTATGTAGTATCCACAGTACAAACTAACAAAAAAAATCCAAAACACAACAAATAGTACAAGCGTTTCTTGCAATCAAATCATTAATAAAGCATCTTCCAAAACGTTGCAATAACGTTACTACTAATGTTTCAAACTTTGCTAAAACATTGCTAACCACCCACCCATCCACCCACCTTCTAGTATTTGAAAGGACTAAAGCAAAAATCACAGACCTAAAAAATAGGACAACATATCACTCACTAAACAAGCAAATACACATGTACTAGAGGCTCTATCTTGATAGCACTTTCTCATTCTTCGAGTAAGGTCCTACTCAAACTTCTCCACATGTAGCTTTCATGAATGCAAAGGCTCCTCTCCTTTGGTACAACTTAGACAAAAACAAAATATGTCATATAATTATACTGGGAGCTACCCACTCAGCTGTACAGCTAGAACGTGCAGATAGCTCAACTCTCCAATTCATCCCCTGAAGCTGCACAAAATGTACGAGAAAGCACTGCCCATGACAAATGAAATTAGTACGGTAGTACCCAAACCTCTTCAGGAGTAGTACCACTGCAAGGCTTAAAATCTTGGTCAACTTGAACAGATTATTTCATCCCAAGATTTATGATCCTTCCCAACCTCGAAATTCCACTAAATTTCTGAATAAGGGAGCTGACCCCTTTCTGACCACTTAAGCAGATACACATGCTGCAAGGGAGGTTTCAACAGTGCGGAAATTTTTCACATGAGCAGAAATAGAGTTCATAAGGTTTCCATAATTTTTCAGATTTCTTTTCCTCACAAAATAATTACTACGAATTTTTAAGCTGAAGATTTTGTTCTACCCATATTGGCCATACGGACCTTCCTCTTTTCGACCAAGGGCTGGTTGCAAAATCCAAGAAGGGTTGGGTCCAAATTTGAGAGTCTTGTAGCCAATTATAATGCACCATAAGTTGCCCGAGAACTGTGTTGGCATTAATTGTTGCTAATCACCTGCTGATTGAAATTACTCCACCCTATGTTGCCAGATTGGGTCTGTGATTAGTAAGGGGTCGGCTCCCTTAATCATGAAGGATTCTAATATGGAAACCAACCACACTTAAAGTAACTGTACCTAAAATTGACCACTCTTGAAAATCAACCCCTATTTTTGAAGGAAAACGAAATAGGGAGGATACTTAAGATGGTGAGCATAAGGAGGTTTGGACAAGTGTAAGGTGGAGTTATTGGGGGTCATTTTGGGTAGTGAATAGCTCTATTTACAGTATTGTGATAGTAGTGACCTTACAAGTGGTCAATTTTGGATACACTCTCTTTTGTTTTAACTTCTTTTGTATAACTTGTTGTGATGCTACCTTACTAGTGCCATTTCTTAATGTCCATCAAATGCATTTTGGCATCACCTACATGACACTTTTAGCACCCTACACCTTTCATCTTTGAAAATTTGTAATTAATTTGCAATGCCTCTAAACAATATAGAACCACTTGCATTTTGATTCATAGCCCTTTATCAATGTGCGAAAATTGTTGTTTCATTTTCTAGAGCATATCAGTTATACTTGACATAGCTTATTTGTGCAATTTTAGGTATAGTTATCTCAGTTCATGTCTAAGCTAGATGATGTTTGTCATGCATCCACAATTACTCAGAGTTGTATTAGTATAAAAGGCCGGGGTGGATTGATCCCCTCGCTCATCCCCCCAAGTCAATCTAGGGGTGCATGTAAAGAAAAAGACCCCTTATTTTGTGCTTCATTCTTTTATTTTCTGTACCTCTACTAGCTAATTTGGGGCCTTTGATTGCAAACATGAATTCAAAATTTGCAAATTTTATCATGCGTGACAAATAAAAAATTTCAGGGTTTTCCCTTGGGTACGAGTGAGGGGGTCAATCCACCCCGGCCATATAAAACACAACTGATAATTTATTTCCATGTATTACATAAGTTAGAGACAACCATTTTGACTTAGTGGGATCCCACAAATCAGTCAGGCCAGACTGGCAGTCAAGGAGCACATAAAATGACATCAATTTCACTAGCTAAGTTAACAAATTGGCAGATTCCACAACTTTGCAACTTTCACAATGCACAGCTTGGAACACAATTCTGTACATGTCCTAGATTTTGGAGCCAACTTTGTGCAGATTTGAGTCACAATTTTTTGAAGTCAAAATCACACCAATTTAATGAAATTGACAACAACAATAAATTTTCACAAACTTTCACAAATTTTCACAAACTGATGGAGGAGACAACACATTACTGCAAATTTTGCTACAAGGTCGTTGTGTAACTTCACTTTGATTCTCTTGTTTGAACACCAAAGTCTAACTGAAGTTTGCAAGAATGGGGGGAATTACAACTTCAAGAAATTGACTACCTCTTTGAAAACTTATTATTAGATACAATACTTTGAAAGCTAGCTCCAACTTTTTTTCAGTAGAGTTTGTTTAAGGTAAAACAGCCCATTGTGGTCAGAATTAGGAATTCGTACTCATGCCGTTGCTGAAATTTTTTCATTTTTTTCCCACATAGAGACAGGTGTGAGAAACAATGAGAGCATTTGAAATTATATTTTTTTTGACAAAGTATGAATTTGCTATGAATTTTTGAAGTGTTCAGCCCATCATGGCCCAAAAGAGTCTGTAGAATACCCCAGAACCAACAAAATCCATATCCATCATGCTCATCTTACACACCTGAAGCAGTCACAATAATTTCTAATGTGAAAGACCTAAAAAAGTCACTTCCTACAATGAAATTACACTAGAAAGTTAGAAGTTCCTAATACAGTCACTAATCACTTCATTATTGTCAGGTAAGACATTGATTGTGGTCCAAGTCTCATTTAATAATAAAACCCATGATGGGGTCTGAAAAAACCCATAATGGGGTCATTCCATAGGTGTCCACTACGGGTCATCTTACCACAATGGACTGTTTTACCTTACGTAACTAGTCTGCCCATCTATTTTGAGTCCAGTGTGCTTGGGAGACTTCATGGAAAAACGAACTGAAAAACAGCAACACCCAACCATCCATTACCATCGATCCCAGAACTGCTTCAGGGAAATTAGCCAAAAGTTCATTTTTGAAAGATTTTTTTGAATTTAACACTAAGGGCACGAAGAAATTATGTAGCACCTGAGCGAAATTAGCCAGTTTTGGGATCGCTGTCCATCACAGTTGTAACTTAGCTGAATCCGTGCCTCCACGCAGGTTCAATTATTTTTCAATTTCATTCAAACTGCACAATGTCAGGCAAATCAATCCCAGAAGCCACAATCATCAACAACAAATATCTCAACATGAATATATATCTGAACAAATATATGCCTCTTGGAGAACAAATGCCTTGATAATCTCGTACAAAATCTACCAGAGATTCTCCCTCCTGTTCATATATAAATGAGAATACATCAGATCTGATCGGTATCATACATCTGAGCTCTCTCTTACTAGGAGTTGAAACCAAAAGATCAATAGAAGACCAATACCACATAAACTTAGCAGCATAGCAGACGTACAGAAACACAAGCAGCACGTTGTGATCGTACTCAGTAACTTAAAAAGCAATGTTCACAATAAGTTAGGGTTATCAAACTCCTTTTGCAGAGAAGCTTCTTTGGGTGATAAAAAAAAAATTTATACAAAATTGGATTGCTGCTCAGGATTTGACCATTTTTACAAATATAAAAAATTACTCCCAAATTCGAGTGCAACAGCCAGTAGCAAAATATGTGGGTTCTATGACGTGTTCCACTGGGAAGTTAATTAAGATTATTGTGATTCCTAATCACAACTTTTGATTTTCCCCCTAGTACTCGTGAGGTTTTAACCCCTGTGCGTCAGAGGGGACATTTTTTGGATGCTGAAAAAATAGGATTTGTATAATATCAAGTTCATCAAGTATTATAATCTCAAAATCTGCACGATGGATTCTCTTATAAATTGTAGATTTGTACTCACCAGTAAGTTGGCTTCAAATCTCAACTGTGAAACTCTCAACCGTGAAACTTTCAGTAATTGAGTAGTTTTCAAATTATTTTGGATTTTCTATGTCCATAAAAAAAAAGCTCCTCGTTTATGCTGTTCTCTCTGTGATGCTTAGGGGTTAAGGACATAATCTGCATGCTGGTGTGCACATAATTGAGGTTTAATAACCAAACCCTAACAGAAACCCTAGTGGAATCCTAACAGAAATCCTAGCAGAGACCCTAGTGGCCCTAACAATATGTACACCTTCGCTCCCGGTGTCATGTAAGATAAACAAGACGTAACTTAAAGGAGACCCTGTTCTAGAAGAGCAACATGATCAAAACCTTGTCTCGAATCTCGAACCAGAACTTAAGTTAACATCTAAAGGTATGACAAAGACAAATGGGTACTTCTCTGTTTTAGTCAAAATCAGGAGTTTCCCAAGAAACTTGACCGAGCTCCCTCCTCACTGACCCCATGCACTTGCAGCTCTGTCCTATGCAGCTTGACAAATGCACAACGTGATTAAAAACAGTCAGAAGGAAGGAAGGAAGGAAGTAATCCTCTACCATAGTACCTTATCAGATTGAAAAACTCACTCCATCCGTTGTCCAGTAATCCTAGTCCTTTCTTGTAGTAATGAAAGTATTAAGGATTTGGTAACTATTTTTTAACCCTTAAACGCCAGCCCTTTTGGAACTGTATGACATCATCTACTTCAACTAAACCAAAAATACTCATTGGGAGTCAAACTACTGTAGAAGATCTTCCCCTTCAACCCCAAATTCCAACAATGAATAGTTGCACTTCTGTCCTACACAGGAGAATGCCTTGTCATTCATCAAACAAAAATTGTTCGTTGCGTAGTTTATCAGTTAATGAAGGCTACGATTAGATGGTTCTCCAGGGCAGTGAAAGTAGAGTAACTACATCTAAAATCATACAAATAAGCAATTCAGTGCTCATGGTTCTTAATATTATATTGAAAAATTTGTAGTGGAATCTTGTTGTTAGTCAAAAGGGGATTTTATATTCTTATAGAATGCAATTTTTGGATACAGTACGAATAAACTATGAATTTTCAAAGTGCTGAAAATAGGTGTTTCTTGAAACCAACCATAGGCTCTTATAAATAGTGGGAGTATATTTTAGGCAGAAATATTCCAAATTGATCAATTTTAGAAAGTGGTCAAAATTAGGTGTAGTTACCTTATAATGTGTCCTCGCAAGTGCAAAACAAGTGGATTTGGGTATCAATTGCAATCAAGAAAAAGATTAGAAAAAAATAGGACGTTCCAACAGATATAAAGGTCGATACGTAAAGAAGGAAATGGTTTTTTTAGAGAAGGAAGACTACCTTTGCAACTATCTTGTCTTCTCTCTATGTTTAGATTTGCACAAGAACAATTTGGAATTCAATAGATTCAATGCAAAGTTCAACATCTTTTGGTCTTTGACGCACTCAACTTCAAACTGCTATTAAAAAATTTCTATTTTAAGGATTTTTTTTGATGTGTAAAGTCATTAATTAATATACTAGACTTTTTGTACTTCATTTCATTAGTTAACATCAAATACAAAGAATAAATCTTTCACCCTAAAATCAGGTGCGAAGTACATCACTAACGAGGACAAGTGATTCAGGACAAATGCAAAAAAACCAAAAAGGACTAGTATAATGTGACGGAGGTGGGGAATAGAAGTCAAGGTATGAAGAAAACTTAGACCCGGGATCAAAAAAACATGAATAACAATTGCATGTCCATTGGTACTTTGATTCTTTGCTTTGGGGGCATTATGTTGACAAGTCAAAGTTTGAAGAAGATTCTAACAATTTACCAAAATGAGTCTAAAATTGAACAGAAACATATGTACACATGTGTCCACCAGCCCACACTAAGTTACACGCATTAAAAACAACATGTAGATGGACAAAAATGTCGTTTGAAAGAAGCATACAAATCATTGCAGCGAAGAAGAAGAAGATGCACCCGTTTTCTCGGTTTCAAAAAGCACAACAGAAATTATGTGCAGACAAGCACAGCAACAGTTTGTCTGACCCCAACAAGTCTCAAAGACCAAATATCATCTAATATCTGACTTCTAGCTCTTCATGTTCTTTTAACCCTTAAACGTCGACATGGACATTTTGTGTCCGATGGATGACAAAGAATCTCTCTATGTAGGACAAAACTACGACTATTCATCCTTGGAATTTTGTGAGAAAAGCGTAGGTCTTCTATAGTAATATGACTTCCAATGAATATTTTTGGATTTTATAAACTAGATGATGTCACATGGTTCCAAAAGGGAGTATTTCCATGGTCACTGGTTTGTTTTTTAAGGATTAAACATATTTGAGAATGATACCGGTAGTCAACAAAAAAAATCTCAACAAATAGAATGAGTTAAGTGTGATTCCCCAAGGGGTATCCAATTGCAAGCTTCATTGACCAACTAGCATTCATTTCATGTACTTACCTTTACATTCTTTGTACTTCTACAACAAAAAAAAGAAGGAAAACTCTTGTTTATGAAATACAACCTCAAACCAAAAAGGTCCGGGGTGGATTGCCCCCCTTGCTCATCCCCAAGGATAAACCCTGAAATTTTTTATTTGCCACACATGATAAAATTTGCAAATTATGAATTCATATTTGCAATCAGAGGCCCCAAATATAACAAACTGAGGTTCAAAAGATAAATTAATGAAGCACAAAATAGGGAGTCTTTTTTTTACGTGCACCCCTAAAATGACTTGGGGGGACGAGGAAGGGGTCAATCCACCCCGGCCTCAAAAAGGGACAATGTGACTTTAGGGGTGAATTGGTACACCAATTCAATTAGTACAAGATGCATTGGTTGATTTGGATTTCATTGTTCTGAATGATTGATATTATTTTCTTTTCCAAATAGTTACTAAATTAAATTAAATTAAAATAACTTGGTCTTGGGGCATTCACCTCTAAGGCATATTTTTGCTTTGGAATGAGTTTGCCTTTTCCTTTCAAAAAAATAAAAAATAAATAGTAGAACTTGCACTAATTGAATTAATTTGTAGAGTAACTTGAGTCTTATTGTACCAATATTATCAACCTTTTGATTTGAATTCTTCAATAGCATTTTATTTAACTATTAGCTTTTCATCCACTTTGTATTTACATTTACTTCATATTTTTGTAAGTGTCAATAGGTTCTTTAAAGACATTGGGAGTATCTTGGATCAAGTTCAAAACACCTCCAAGATTAGGGTTTTATTCTTAAGCAAAAAAATCATTCTAAAGCAATATAAGAATATCATTGATATATTTTTCTTATTCAATTGATGAAATCACTAAAATGCTACAGAATTTCAAGATGGTATAATTTATTTTGGATGAATGCACATAATTTTCATGGATTTTAATCCATGATTTTCATGTTTTGTCTCTATTGTTGAGTGTAAATAGTTTCACTATTCTAATGAAAATCAATTTTTTGGTTGCACAAAAGAAATGAAAAAATAGAATTTGACAACACTAAAAGAAAGTTGTAGTGTGCAAAAGATTTTTCTTTAACATGTCCATATTATAGGTTTATCTTACATGGGGATATAATGAAATGCATTATTTCTTTTGTTTCTCCTAATGCAACATTTGTTTTGCAAAACATAAAGGATGGATACATTTGCCTTTGTTAGGCCCTTGTATTTGAACAAAAATGATAAATGTTAAGACATACAAGACTTTAACATGAATAGTCTTGAACATAACATGATTTTGTTGAGCATAAAGGGAATCATTTTCCCAACAACATGCATCATGAGCTTTCAAAGAATATGGGATAATAGAGCAAGGTAGAAGCTTAATTAACCACTCATTGTAAAATTACAATAGTTGTGTTTTTAGGGTAAACTTCATACTTCAATTAAGCATGGTAAATTAGGTTTTTAAAAACTTTTTCCAACTAAGAAAATGTGTTACGTCAAGTTAATTTCGATAACCAAAAACAATTTCATAATTTCAAGCCTCCAATAAAAATTTATAGTCAAATTTATAGAAGGATATGAAGTACATTTTCATACCCTCTCTCTTAACTACTTGCTCATAACTTTTTTATTGGAGGCTTTAAGTTGTAAACAATTTTTAGAGGCTAAAACATAAATTTATTTATCTGGTTTACCATCCTCAAATGAGGTCTAAAGCTCTACTAAGTGCATAACTATTTCGTTTTTAACATATTTTGTTTGGATTGTTGTATCTCCTACCCCACCCCACCCCACCCCCACTTGCACAAAGTATTTGCCTTCAATCTCTCCATATTTCAAACATTAATTGGAATGAGAATTACAATTGAACATGTTAATAATAACAAAATCATTCATAACATATAGTATAGTTTTGTTGATGTTAACAAGGATTGCAATGACATCACAATGGAAGCAACATGCACTTGACAAAAAAACCTAAATTCAGGTCGTTTACACTTCAACCACCATGTCATATCCACTTCACTTGCCTTGTTATACATAAATATCCAAGTAGGAATTTCAAAGGAGCCCTACTCATATTTGCCTTAACATACAATACATTTTAATTTTGTAACATTCAAATTTTTAAGTTATATCATATTAACTTAATCAACATGTGAGTGACATTTTTTTTTGTAATGGTGGGATGTTTTTTCAAATGAGTTTTTATATTAAAGTTGTGTTTCTCATAAGGAGAATTTCTACTAGTGCAAAGGGATTTTGGAGCATTTTAGACCAAGTCCATAATAACACCAAGATATTCTTATATTTTGGATTGAAACATTTACTAATTTCATACATATAATTTGTTTTCATCTTAATTTGAACTCATGGCAATGAAGGTAAATCTTGAATATATCTCTTACATCACATGCAAATGGTGTCATGATTTCATCAATTACATTCTCATCAACACAAATTTTCATTCATTTGTTCTTGCCAAGCTTAGTCCCTATTGACATCTAAAGGCATCATTTCTATAAAACCTTATAGCTTGATAAAACCCTTTAGGTGTTGTTACTTTTCAACATACTTCATCTACTATAGTACATGCTCAATATGATGAAGTCAAAAGTTTCATCTATCACATGGATGGTCATGTTTTCATCCATTTTTTTCATCTCTATATTTAGAATGCAAAGAAAGAACATATTGCTGCAACTTTGTTGCTATAAATTTTCCAATGGGGTGTACTAGTACTAGTTTTCGTTTAGAGAGATAGGAAAAAAATGAAGGAAGTTGCCTAAAAGTAATTAAATAGATAAAATATCAAGTATTTGTGCACTATAGACATGTTCAAATTCATTTATCATACATAATTGGCATAATGGAATGTAGGAAATTGGAAGTTAAAGTTCCACAAATCTCCTATAAAATATGAGTAGTTTTCAATTTTTACAAAATAATTTTAGCATAAATTTTTTGGATTTTATAAAGTAATGCTTACAAAATAACGAAATGAAACTGATTGTTGTGTCAATATCCAAAAAAATATTTGAATTCGGGGTCGAGGGTTCAGGGTCTGATCGACGGTCTGCGCTCGTCGAGGATGATCGGATGGCCAGGAGAGCTTTCACTCCAGCTCTTCTCAGTTTCGATGACGAGGGTTTAGGGTTTGCCAACATTCAGGTTGTCACTCCAGTTTGCAAAGTCCGTTTTCGCCTCGGATTGGTGCTCCGCTGTGCTTGGTATCGATTTCTACCCATTTTTTCTATCTCATTCATTGCATTCTGAGCTGCATTTTGAGCATTTCGAGCATTTGCTTGGCATTCTAGGTCCTTTTATGGGAGAGAATCATTCGTGAGGGGAATTTGCAAGTAATGCTTGAGGTTTGGTTGTTGCGACGGAAGGTTCTTCTTAGTTTTACCATTCGATCGTGCTCGATTAATGAGTTTGGGGTTGCGTGAGTGAGAGAGAAGAGGTTGTATCGAATCTGGGTTTAGGGTTTGCTGCTTTCGGTACAAGTTGATCGCTATAATGTTGCTATATCTAGAACTGCCTGTTATTTGGGAATGGGATCTTTTAACGAGCATTTTCGAGCGTTTCGAGCATTAGTTTGAAGGTTTAGGTCCTTGAGTGGGAGAAAATCAGGCGTGAGGGGAATTTGCATGTAATGCTCGCGTTTGTCGTAGATTCTTTTTAGGGTTTCCAGTTGCCCATGCTTGATTACGGAGTGCGAGGTTGACTGAGTGAGAGAGAAGAGGTTGTTGTTTGAGGTTGATCATGGGTTTAGGGTTTTCTGTATGTCGGTGTAATTTGATCTCTAAAATGTTTGCTATGATGAGACCAGAGACCTGAACTGTCCACTGTTCGAGTTTGGTATGGGTTCTGTATTCGAGCATTTTCGAGCATGGGTTTGAGAATGTGGGCCCTTGAGCGGGAGAATCATGCGCTAGGGGAATTTGCATGTAATGCTCGACATTGCGACGGAAGTTTCTCTTAGGTTTTTTCAGTCGATCGTGCTTCATTACTGAGTTTGGGGTCGATTGATTGAGAGACTGAAGAGCTCGTTTCGTCGAATGAAATTTTAGGGTTTCTGAAATTCGATCTCTAAAATATTCCTATGTTGTGTATTAAACTATTCGAGAATAGGAAATGTTGATGTTGGTTTCTCCTGTTGCAAATGTTATGGTTAAATTTCAGTTTGTGATTGTGTAGAATTCGAGGAGCTGGATTTTGTGTGGAAGGCAGCAGATCAAAATGCAGGCTGTGCGAAGTGCCGTGCTGAAGCGGATGCGAGTGGGCGTGAGTGCCCCGTGGGTGCAAGCTCCCGTCTTCACCAACGGCTTCCGGCTGTTTTCCGCGGAGACGCAGGGGACGTACTTGGACAAGCACGTCGTCACTGACCGCGTCTTGAGTGTGGTCAAGAAGATGCAGAAAGTGGATGGCGCTAAGGTATTGATTGTCCCAGGATCAGCACGTGAATTCCGTTCATTGACATATTAATTGACGGTCTGTTTATGTCTTTCTTTTGGTCGTGTTGACGTTTAAGGATATGCGACAAATGCAACCGACAAACGGCGAATTCTTCCTCTTGACTTAATGTGATATGCATGCCAATTCAGTCAATCAATTGTGTTGTTGTGGTTCTCGGGAGCAAATCGGTGCATGTGCCTGAAAAAATTCTTCGTGACCATATATCAATGATGTGATACGTATGCGGTCTTTGGGTTACTCTTATGGAACTATTCTCGACTAGACGTTATGTGACTACCTATTCCTTCTGCGAAGCTGAAATAAACCAGAACGAAGAAATTTCTATAAACTATCAGTTTTCCTTAACTAGTAGAGAACTTACCTCTCAAGAGGTATTCTCGAAAACCTAGCTGCATGATACGGAGTAATTGGCAAGGTTTTATGTTATAATTGGCAACCTCTTAAGATGGCATTACAATTGGCACAGCTAGGTTTTCTAGAAATACTTCCTGGGCAGGGGGTTTGTTCTAGTGTTTTGAAGCTTTGTACGTCTTCATAGTAACTGAAACATTTTGGTTCAATTTCAAATCAACATACAGTGATGATGTGACTGCTCCTTAAGAGCCGAGGTGGCCGAACTCGTCCAGATGTTTTTTTCGATAAGACATATGGGAACCGTTTTTAGTATAATTATTATGCAGTGCTCTTCACTGATACAAATTTTAGCCCCGTCTGAATTATATTATTTTCACAAAATGATCAATCGACGTGGCGACTTTTTTAACCAGAAATCCCTTGTCCTGTAGGGTCTAGTGCAATGTGTAACTTAATCTGATGTTCATTTTATAAAGCACAGTTTTTCTGGTTCAGAGGAGTTATAGTGAGGATTTTCTCATGTGTATGAGTTCCACAGGTCACTCCAACCGCGCACTTCCAAAACGATTTGGGCCTGGACAGCTTGGATACCGTGGAGGTCGTCATGGCCTTCGAGGAAGAGTTCGCCCTCGAGATTCCGGATGCTGACGCTGACAAGATCTTTTCCTGTGCCGACGCCATTGAGTATATTGCTTCACAACCTCGTGCAAAGTAAAGCAAACAAACCATGACGTAATATAGTTTTTCCTTCCGCCCATGTAATAGTCGGTGCATTTCATTCCTATTAATGTGGCTGTCAGTCCTCCCAGTTGGGTAGGCCTTCAGTATTCCAACATTTTACACAACAATTTTTTGCAGTGGTGCAATTCATTACACCTCATGGATCTGAATGTTTCTTCTGCTCGACTTTCTTTCTTAATTCTTTTGGTTTCAATCTTTTGGTATAAATATGTGAATCAGGCCTCTCAGGTACATAATCTAATATTGATGACTCTGGCTATTGAATGCTGTAGTTGTCAACCTTGAACAGTGGCACTGTCACGTTTGCTGAATGAGAATGACTTTTTCTTTCTAATATGTTGCACATGATCAGGTTTGTGGTATGGGTAGAGTTGTGGCTCACTGACAGACAGCTTAACGGTGAAATCGCAGGATAAAAGTGTGATAGGAAATTAGGAATGGGTATGAAACAAATTGTGGACGAACCCTGCATTTGAACACCAGCACTGCTCTTTTAACTGTGGTACATTCTTTTGTCTTGTTCACTCTGCATTCCTGAGTTTACGCTCTGCATGTCAGTGCTATGAACTCAAGAGCCAAAAATGCAGTCAGGGGTAAATGCACCCAGGGATAACTGCTTTGTATTTTGGCGAAGATTGAAGTTCATCAATATCTTGTGACTCCCATAATAGTGTTCTCATCCCTTATCCGGCTATTTTGAAGTGAAATTACATATTAAGCTGATAATCTGGGGTCTCGAACTTACTGATGCTAACTTCCCGTGTGGTACGAGTTGCAGAATCATGGACCCAAAAGCCTTGCAAGGTGGGTCAATTCTTGAGTCTATTCTGTTAAACATATCCTTCTTTTCACACTAACTGAACTTCAAAGCAAAATCCGCTTCTCTGAAACAACTTGTAGCTCCTTTTTTTTTGCATCTGAACCTTTTTCAATTCATGCCTCTCGTAAAAATTATAAAAACATTCACATTTAAAATTCCTGCAAGTTGCGGGATAATTCAATTATCCCGCAAAGTATTTTTGGACCCACAGGACAAGCACAGCACATGTGCTCACAGTGTGGGTGTAAATGAAGGAAGATAAAAGTTTCCCCAAGTGATGGAAGCGTCATTGAATGCAGGAGTGGCCACTTTAATAAAGATCTATTTTCAAATTTTTTTTATAAATGCAGTGAGGACACTCATCAGGGGTTGTGATTTATTTTGTTTCTCCTTTTCTTTTTTTTTTCCTTTTTCTTCTAATTTTAGTCCTACCTTCCTGTACAAACAGCTGAACGTCCGGCAGTTGAGTGTGAATGCAGCTTTGTAGACATGGACTTCATCAGGCAGCTTTTCTGCAGCAAGCTCTTATTGTGTCATGCTACTGGGCTTTTGTCTTCAATGTGAGAACCTGTAGACTAAGCCATGTGTCAGAAAGACAGACAGATAGACAGACAGACAGGGAGGGGTGGGGTGAGGGTACTGTATTTGCTTTTGTTTCTTATTCTTTTTCGATTATTTTTTCTACTGTAGTATATTATTTGAGATCCATTTGAGGCTAAAAGACATCTATTCTTAGGGACGTAGCTTGGCTTAGTTTAGGTTTACTGTGGCTTCCGCCAAAAAGCCAAACAATCTTCAGAAAGGTCGGATTCGGCCTATCGTTGCTCAGAGGTGCTCCAAAGGGAAGGAGGTGAGTGCGCAGGGGAAGAAGGCGCCTGCAGCTGCAGCTGCTGCTGGTGCTGGCCACTGTTCAGTATGTTTCGAAGACTTTTTTGCTTTGGAAATTTTGTGGGCTAGGACACTGATATGTCCTATTGGTGAGGGTGCAAAAATTAAAATTAGGGTTTCTTTCAGAGTGGTGCTTTGAGAGCTTTTGGGTAGGGCTCCAATTTTGAACCTTAGGCAAAATGTAAGAACATATTAATCACCACGGATGATCAAATTTGGGAAAATTATAACATAAATCTATGATTTTGAAGCCTTGGGTTGAGTTAGCTTCACGAGGTGAAGAAATGTAAAAATTATCCACTCCAAGTAGGCATTAGACTTTACATGTTATCCCCAATGGATGGAGAAGAAAATAATTTACACTTTTGTCCCCTCCCCCTCCAAGGATGCTTCTAAGACTACTTTCAACAACTATAGAAACTAGTTTTACCTACCCAATTAGTGTCATTTGAAAAAATTTGATTTTTGTGGAAATGGGTATGATACAATAATATCTCAATCTATCTTAATAGAGTTGTTTTGTAACTAGTGTAACTTTGGTATACAAGTGTCATATGCACTAATAGAACAAAATTGTGAAGTTTGACTTCAAGATAGGCTTCCATGTCATCTCAATCTAGTAAAAGAAAGGATTTGTTATGTCAATTAACTTCTAAAGTTTTGCAATGTTTTGAGATCCAAAATTGCTTCAAAATATTTGTACCAAAAGTAAGGCTAAAGTCTTCATCTTTCTTTACTCTTTAATAAATCCAAATATATGACCATTTAGTTAACTTGTTCAAGTACATCATCCTAAAATTTTTGGGTGGATCCCACTACCAATTGCAAAATTGATGTGCCTAAACTTCAAAAAGTAGGTTACTAAGGCCCATTCTTAAAGGTGAAGTTAAGGCTCTTAACATTTTAAGATAAAAACTTGTGTTGAGGTTACATGAAAAAAAATTATACAAATGAGCTTTCACATTCATCATTTAAAAAAATTATAAATGAGAAGGTAGTTCTTAATGAAAGAAAAAACTAAACCGCAAATAAATTTTACAATAAATTGAGGATTATCAATCCCAATTGTGATAAGGTTCTAGTAAAGAATAATATCAATTGAGTTGATATCAAATTTATAACATTAAATAAAAATAATTCATCTTTTCAAGAATATATTTTTAGTTGTCTTCCTAGACATTGATTTTTTTAAAATTATAAATCTTGTTTTTTTATTGGAATGACGTGAAACAAAAACGTCACATGTAGATGATGATGAATATAATTCATCCTAGAAAAATCATGAACAAATTCCAAATTCTAAAATCAACATAGATACTCAATTTCTCAAAAAAAGAAGTGAGATCCTCATACCTATGGCCTTTAGAAGTTAAGGGATGGTTCAAAGGCATTAAACCCGATATTGTCCAAATGAGCAATTGAGCACGATTCATTTTGTTAAACTATCAAAGTATTTGTTTGGTCATGTTAGGATTCAAAAGATTTCTCATATAACCTCTTTTGACATTGTTTGAATTAACAATAAGATTTCAAAGTGCTTAAAAGTGATATAAAGAAAATTGTCCTGAGGTTATCATAAATAGAGGTTGTACATTTTAGGCAACAATCTATAGAAGTTAGTTTTAGAAATGGTATTAATTAAGTGCATTAGCTTACATATATTGTAGACACTTTAATCCAATAAGGATTCTTTGAACAAGAAAAGGTCCAATGAATTACTTCTAGCTTTTTTGCAAAAATGGAAATAATATACTCCTCCAATTAAATAATTATATCTATTATGATTACCAAAGACATACAACTTAGATCATGTAGCAAGAGTCTTCAAATGCATCATACATCTTAGCTAGTTGCTTCACCTTTGAGGGGTTTACAACCTATTCCATATTATTTTAGACAACTACATATGGTTTAGATCGAGTGAAATATCAACCCAAATCATAGAAATTTGTACCATTGCAAATAATTTTAGCACTTAGGAGTAGCACATACCATACAAGTTTGAGTAATAGTTGCCATGAAATCAAACCTTAAAGGACCCTAAATATATTATATGCCTTCTTGAAACATTCACGTGTCTCTTCTAAACCACATAATTGTTTTCTTAACACATGCTAGTAACCTTTGGATTGTCTTTGTACCTCCTAGACTTCATAACATGTCTTTATAGAACTTCAAAGGCATGTTGGGAGTATTTATAGAAGGCAAGATGATTGGAACTTCATTGTTGAAGATATACAAGTCATAGAACCTTATTAGTGCCAAGCCTATCTCTATATTTCTTTATGCAACACACATATCTTGCAAATTTATTTCGTTTGTACATGGAGTAATAATTTGCAATCTTCTTTATCTTGGTATGTGTTTCAACTCTGAATCTTCTTTGATTTAACCCCTAAACTCCTTTGCATTTTGAGCCCCCCACATGTAGAAAATGGTCACTTTGGTGTCAAATCTTTTTTATGAAAAAATTGAAAACAATGCTAATTGTAACCTTAAGATCTTAATCTCACATTCATGTGGAACACATACAAAAAAAGACTTCAAGGAGACAACTAAATATAGAGAACAAGGTGAAAAAAACATTGGGTACTTCTACACGGACAATTGTACTACATGCATTTAAAAGTGCAAAGAACATGCGGTGGTTTGGAGGCAAGTTAAACATCCAAACAACCATTTAAAAGTCCTTATCCAATTTTGGTCACATCTCTTTGGTTATGAAATGATATTTATCTCAAAGTGATATACATTTTCCTACTAAATTACTCATCCGCTTAAAAATTATGATATTTTTCCAATTGGTATTATTTAAAATACAATCACTATAATCAAAATTCATTTTGATAAAAAAATGAAAATAATCTAATTGTAATGATATAAATGACAAATTTTTTTTATCAAGGGACTAAAGTAATGGTGTTTTCAACTTTGCATATATTTGGTTTTAATCTAGAAATTAAAAGATTCTCTTGTGCCTCATGTCAAAAATACTAATACTAATTATATGATTATTCTTAAAACTATATTCAAATTTAAGTTCTTTTACATTCGATTTCACAAAAATGGATGGATATATTTTTAAATTTGACTTTATAGATAATTTCCACATACTACTCAAGATACCTTCTTTTTTGATTCAAACATTTAAAAATTTGTAAAATACTATTTATAAATTTATAGAAGTTTTTTGGAGATTACTTAGGCCTTAGGCCTATCAAGAGTTCAATGAAATTGAGGCTCATTACAAACCCAAGACTTCGAATTGAAGTTGTATTTTGAAGAAACTAACACAGATGAAGTATAGAAGAATAGAAATGTGAAGAAAGCAATTCAGAGGGTAAATATCTTGAAATAAATTTTGACATGAAGGAAGTATAAGGAATACGTCGATAATAGATCTATAAAGTAAGAAGATGAATGGTAAACATAAGCTTTAGATTAATTTGTACAACCATAAAAACAATTTAATCTCGAAACAATTTACTTCATTGCCAAGCATGCAATCCCTATTATATGGGTTACCAAAAAAACTAAGAATTAAAAGAACATATAAGAATTCTAATGTTAGGAATCTACTTTTGTAAAGTTTAAATACGAAATTGCATGCGAAATGAATTTTTGGTTTTGCGTTGCTCTTTGTTTATTGGTTTCAAGGATATTCAATCAACTCGTCAAGAATGTGATGGAGGAGATATGAATCTATAATTTATTTTTTACAATAGACTAACACTAATATGATTCGTTCCTCTTTTCTTTTCTTATTTTGTTCTATGCCCTTGCACTCATATATTTAATTGCTTAATTGAATAGAATAAAACTAAAATAGAAGAGGAAAGATATATAAGAATAAATTGAACATTTGTATATCTTCCTGTTCTAATGAATTTCTATCCAAATTTACCACAAGGTTATTATTTGAAAATTGAATTATATTTTTGCATCTATGAAGTTTATCAAATAAAGGTGCAAGCATTCTCTACTTATTTCATTTCCTTGAATCCTCTTTTGACAACCAATAAGATTCTACAAAAAGTTTTCTAATATGATAATTGGAACCATGCTGAATTGCTTATTCCAACACTTTAGATGTGGTTACCTTACACTATACCTCTAACAAAACAATGATGAATATTCTATAGCAAAACAACGACAAACATTTAACCCCTACAGGACCAAGGCCATTTTCTATCAAAAACCACTCAGAACTACCACTTTTTTTGTTTTCATCCAATGAAACCAAATTTTTTTGTGAATCTAACCATAGGATCTTACACTTCACTTTTTTGAGATCATGCGGTGAAAACTTCATCAAATTTGACCGTACACATTGGAAGATATTAGCATTCAAAGTTGGACAAAAAGTTTTTTTTAAGAAGATGCTTAAATTGCCCCAAAACAAGATTATCTATAACTTTTTTTGTCACTAGTCCAAATAGAATGAATCAAAGCTTCACAAGTAAACAAAAATATAATCTTTAGGGAAAAAATTTAAAGAAATATACTATGTTTTTTTGTTTTATTTTTTCGGTTGCATGTCGACCTCCATTTTTCGCTTATTACGCCATAACTTTTGCTCCCAAGCATCAACTGAAATAAAAATTATATATACATGAAGCTCTTGCAAAACCGCATGTCTTCAAAAAGTTCCAAATACATTCACTATAAATTGAGACAATAAGAACTTACTCAAACCCAAATTGCTCCCTAAGGGGACAAATGGTTCTTTAGGGGTTAACTTAGGAAATCTCAACCTTGGATTTAATGTCTAAAATCCAATATTTGAAGTTGTATTGTTTGATATAAAGTGGGTACATCCTAAAATCACATCTTGTCTAAAACCATCATCGTCACTCTATGTACACCTCCAAAATAATATGTATGTATATTGAAGAAATGATTTCAAAACATCTAAACTGTTAGTTTAGTTTTTGATTCATTGTTACTTGTATAAATTGGCAAGATTGAGATTTGGTGGTTGGATTGTGAAGATATGCTTTCAATAACTAGATACTTGTTATTGCTTTGGACACTACAAGTTGGTTTCAGGCATTGACCTTGGTGCTTTAATCATCTTCTTATTCACTTCATAGATTGTCTTGGTGTATTTAAAGGCTCATTTGATTTGATTACTACTACAATCTATGTGCATCTATAGCAACCTACACCCCTTCCCCTTCAAAATATCATATTTAATTCTATCAAAGTCAAAAAATTATGGAAAAAAATCCATCATTCAATTATTTATTTTTCTCTATCTACCATAAAAATCGAAAGGTTAGTCAACAAGCAGTTTAGTCAGCAATTATGTATTTCTCCTTAGATAGTTGATTCTTGAGCATCTTACCATAGTATCAAAAAAACTTCAACCCTTCCTAACTTTTGCATACAATATCCAAATGCCACATTTTTTGGTGCATTGGAACCTCCCTTTCTTTGCCAACAAGAAAAACATTAAAATTTGACCAGTCCATTACTAGTAACTAGGCATAGTATCAAAGAAGAACCTTGGATTGCTGGAACTTTTAATTTGTAAGTCAACACTGACTGAGACTTTCTACATGAAGTAATGTAAGTGTATCACTGGATGCATTTGAATTAAGTTATACCAAATGATGTGCACAACGTTGAAAACTCTCAAAGCTAGAGCCTGAGTCATCAAATGGCTTGACATGTAGCATGAGGAGGGAACTCTTGAATGAGGTGAAAGAATGGTATCAATCGCTGTCTTATGAAGAAGACGTCGTGTAATTGTGTTTCTCGTCACTACCAACCGACACAGAAAATCACCGAGAGTTGTGATCTCCGGGCCAACTATCATACTGCAGTCGTTTTCCACAAGGAGTACAAACTTCTTCATGGAGAGTACTATCCGAGTAGTGACCGAGCTAGTCGTAATGTTGAAGAATAGACAAACCCCACTTTTTTAGCATACTTGAATGCACTTCATCCATTTCATGGAACTCTTGAAAATAAATATTAAGCTTTTGAAAACATCCATGGTCTGATTATTAAAGGATATATTGTCTCGTACAGGAGTTAAAGGACCAAGGATTTTCATGGTTTTAAAATGACCAATTCCATTGATGGTATTGTGAGAAAAAGTGTATTTCAAGAGGAGGTTGAGCAAAAAGCCTTATTTTCCCTAGGTTGCACCCAAAAACCTATCCCTAATTCCTTTTCTTATGCTAAAAACCATCCAAAATGATGGATAATTCCACACTAATTTGGGATCAAGGATCCAAATGTAAACTCAAAATTCCAGCCCCCCCAACCCCCAAAAAATTTAGAAACTCAGAAAATAAGGCTCTCCTTGTCATTTGCATGGGCTAGGAGAGAGTCAATTCTCCCAGCCCTTCCCCAACCCCACTTCCATTTTCTAAGACTTTCCCCAATCACCCCCCAATTTTGGCTTGAATCCTGAGTACTATTTCTCCCATAATAATTCCAAATCCATTTAAGCCCAGTACCACAAATAAAATTTTAAGAAAAGTATTTAATCCCAAGTCCAAGGTGAAGGTTACCAAATACAGGGCCCTATTATTATTATTACACTACTTGCCAAGTATTCTACACGGCCCTAATCAATGTCCAGGAAGAACTGGTGGCTAGTTCAAAGTTAGACGGTGGAATTGGTAAAAAAAACCAATTGCAATTTGAGAACATCGGCTTAAAACCAGTGGAAAAAAAACAAAAAAAATCGATTTTGAATGGGAATTAGAGAAAATAACCTGACTCTGTACTTGAAGAACCGATTCAATGTGGGAATAGTAAGGAAAATAGCCTGTGAAACTCAAAAAACTTCCCAAATGCTGGCCCTAATATTACTCCCATTCCAATAACTCCTCCTCCTCCTCCCCCTTCCTCTTCTTCTTATTTGGGGCCAAACAAAAACATGATTGTTGTCCATGTAAAATTAATGTGAATGATGCCGCAAGGGGGGGCAAGCAGGTCCCCTAAGTTAAAAATAGAGCAGACCAAGGCACAACATCTCACCAAACATGGCCCCAAAGTCCTCCCCCTATTCCTGAGCCACCCCGGGGGCCACGGAAACTGAGTTCCCTTGTATTTATCTCCAGCCCCCAGTTTCCTGCGGGTCTAAATATTACCCGTTTGACTTCGCCTCGGTTGTGGACCAATAAAAATAATAGTACCGGTTTTATTAGTATGGGCATGGTGCAGTGCATTACCAATACAGAATAATAATACGGAGTAAATAAGAGTAAATAATAATACAGAGTAATAAGAGAAGACAAGGAGGAGGGTAAAGTTAATTTCGGTCTGAAAGATCAGCATGAATGAAGCATCTGTTGGGAATGGCTCAACTGTCTGAAGGGAATGGCCTTATGGACTTTGATGGGGGGCTGAATTCCATCCTTGATGCCTTCGTTAGGAGGTGATATTGGATCCTCTTGAAAGAATTGACATGTTCCTTTGCCCAAAAAATTCTTAGGTCTCTCTGGGAGGGTGAGGTCGTTTGCCTCTGCACCATAGTTGGGGTGGACTATGGTGGCAAGCACCCCCACTAATGCTTGCACATTGCAGTAGAGTGTTCCGGTTGCCTCAAGAGAGTACATATAGAACCTCTTTTAGTGTATGGTGCCGGGACTATGCACTAAGAGAGGTTTAGGCATTTAAAGAGGCCATAGGGCTACAAGTATTTTCATCTTGAATCATATGCATAGGTCATCTATTGTTTACAATGCTCAATTGATTTTTGGATGTGTTAAAGGTGAGGTTATCTTGATTCCAAATTGCATTTCACTTGTTCATCTTTCACAAATAAATTCTCTTCACCCATTTGACCTTGAATTGTTGTTGTGGATGTCTAGTTTCCTTCAGATGACTTCAAGTAGAGTTGTTAGATGGAAAAACATATTTTTTCATTCAATTTTTGTTTGAGTGCCTATTTCAATTAATAGTATTGAATATTCCTTCTTTATAGTGTTGTTGAATTTTCAAAAGAAGCAGAAGCTCTAATCCACATATCACCCACATTGTAGTGTATTTTGGCCACATCTTGCTCTTTGCACTTGTCGTTACCTTATTTTTAATTGCATTTCACTTGTTACCCTTGCCCACTTAACCTTGAAATGTGGTTGAGGATGTTCAGTGCCCTTTGGCTGCCTTTAAGAAGGGTTGTAGGATAGAAGAAACATTTTTTCGTCCAATTGGGATAGGAGGAATTGCTTTAGTGCATTTTCAATGAGTAGTATTGAATGTTCCTTCATTGTAGTATTATTGATCACAGACTATCTAGGTTGTAATATATTTTTACCACTTCTTGCTCTTAACACATAATGTGAATATTATCCATAGAAATGATATTTTTTTAATTTTAGACCAACGAATGAAATGAAGTCTATCAAATCAGGTTTTTTTTAACTCCAATAAAAAATTTGAATTTTTTTTTCTAAATTCAATATCTTCTTGCAATTTGAACTTTGAACCTATGACTATGGAGCACTAATTTCCTAATTTCAAAATGACACAATGAAATTGATTTAAACCACAATGTTATACACTACGATGTACATCTAAGGTGAACATTTTGGAATTTTTGAGGGTATTTTATTTGATATGAATTTTCTTCACTTTTTCCTTAAAAAATTCATAGTAATTCGGAAATTTCACAACTCACAAAAAAAAAATTTCATCTCTGATAAATAAATATAATTTTTTTATTCATACATAATTCCAAAATGGCCGCAAACAAACAAAGAGATGGTTTATGAGGCTTAAAACCCACAGTCATGGGCCCCCGTCCTTCCAGAATTAATATTCTCAGCAATTCTATTCAATAATAATAATAATAATAATAATGCATTATTACGTCTTTGGTGCCATAGCACACACTGACATTGAAGATCAATATTCAGATGTTGTTTTTGTTTTTGTTTTTTTTCCAACTAATAATGAATAATGTTGTCTGCCCTTAATTTCCGTTGTTCCAAGCATCTTTTTAAAATGCTTTAATTTTTTGAGCTCCAACCCACTTTTAGGTTTAAATTGGAAATTGATAAATTGAAAAGGCCAACTGGGTATTCCCTTTCCTTTACTACTTCAGTTGGTTGGTAGTGGCGACAACACTACTCACTCCTATTGATTCTCTTTATTCTACAAAAAGATACAAATAGTAACCACATCAATGCATTTCGGGGCAATGAATTGGCATATTTCTACAGTGCAATTCAAGAGATGGTAGTAAGTTAGTAACTTTTATATTTATTTTTTTATTTTTTGTTATCAGGTGTAGTAGAAGAAAATTCAACACACCCATCATGAATGAAAGAAAATTTGGGCATTGATAAGTTAAGAAGAGTTCGGCTAGAAAGGTATCTTTTGATTTTTCATCTACCATTTTCACTTTCAAGTCTAAGAAACATTTTGGGTAGCTGAAAAATGAGGCGAAATGTTGAAAATTCCATAATCCTTTTAGAATAACAATTGTATCCTCACAATATAATATTGTATAACTAGACAATAGGCCTCCTCATTTTGGGAAGGTGTTGTACTTTGTAAGATGTTTGGGAGGGACTTATCAGTTAATTCAAGGATTGAGGTTGGCTAAGGACCCATATAAGACAAAAATGTTTCCATGTAGTAGTTTCCTTTTTCAAGAATGGAAGAAAGGACCCCTACCTCATAGGTAAACAATGGTTTTGAAGGTCAAGTGAGCACTAGGTGGTTATACAACAAGAGATAGAGAAGCTGAATGATGAATATCATTTTACACTATCTTGTTGCATCTTGTTGATTGATTTTTGGTTCCCCCCCATGCATGACTACAAAAATAAGTGTCATTGATAATGTATAATGGAGTGGATCTAATTCTACTACATAATCCCCAATTTCATATTTACAAGCCAAAAAAATCTTCAATCAAATCAAGTATCAAAGTTATAGAATGATTGATGTGAAAGTTGATAAATGAAAACCATTATGGTAGAAGCTCAAGTTTTGAAGAAAGGTGCAAAATTTAGAACAAAGTATTATGTATTTAAATCCTATTGAAGAAATGTGGAATATGACCAACCTATGTATTGTGCTTTTGTATAGCTTAGAACACAACATAATATATGTTTATATTTTCAATGATGTTATTGCAAATTTGCAATATTCCAAAGTGATTATGTCCTTTCGGTAATCATTGAATTTTCATGCTTCTCGCCATTTCCTATTACTCCTCTTATTTAAGTCTCAAGTGGTGAGATATATTTCAAATTTAAGCAATATTTAATTTACATTTCTATCTTTTGTTTTCAGCAATACACTATGTAAAAATTGGGGTTAAAACAATCTTGAAAAATTCCCAATTGAATTTCATGGAAGTCAAAGGACTACAAATCATTGTCTTATACAATGGTAACATTATAATTTTTGTACTAAATTCCTATTAATTTCATAAATGAGACAAAATACATATTGAAATTATATAAATGTTCATTCAAAAATACACTCACTCTTGAAGAAAAAAAAGTCCTTTTCAGATAATATTTGTACATTAATTTTAATATAATATTATTTTGATTGGGGTGAAATTTATTCAAATTTAGATAAAAATTTCTTTGACCATGATGTGAAAAACATTATCCAATAAGGGTGATATTCTTCTTGTCTCATATTGAAATAGAAACATCTTTGAAAATGAAAACAAAAACATTCACAGTAGATATTATTTCCTTTCTATGCATAATAATAAGATTCCTTCTCAATTCCCTAAAATGCCATATAAAATGCATCCCAATTTCATGAGCACCACCCACAAAAGGATTGAACAAAAGACGAAGCTTATGCTCCCCCATCCCGCTTTTCCCCAATGACAGTGAGAAACGAAATCATCTCCGTCCACCAGCAGCCATTATTCATTCATCCCTGCCTCCCTCCCCCTACCATCAATTGTCCTCGCTCCCGACAGTAAAGCCCCACCAGGGGCACCATACCTGTACCCCTGGCCCACAGGATTGGCCCACTCATCAACTCCAACCACATCCATCCAATCACACTCTCAACAGCACACATTCATCCACCCATCCATCCATCCCTGTCCCCACCCCCACCCCCCGCCTTCCCTGGTCCAGTCCACTCCAGCCCACAGTCCAGCCCAGTCCCCCCCTGCATCACATTTAAAGTATGGCCCCATCCCATGGCCATGTCTTGCGGACCGTATCCCTACTCCCATACCCATATCCTATACCCATACCCCATACCCGACCTGTACACGAGAACTACGGCCGTACCCGCGGAAGCCGACGGATGGTCATGTCAGGGTCTTGTCTGGATGTCAGACGCGACGACGAGATGTGGATGCGAACGGATGAAATCCACGATTAGTGAGTGCTTCCGCGTCTGCCAATCGGATGAAACACGGATGAAATGAGGATGAACGTAGCCTTCGTCTCCGCCCCCTTGATGATAGGGGTTGGTGGCAGAAGAGAGAGAGAGGAAGAGAAAGAGAGAGGGTTTGTTGTTCTAGAGGCGCTCTCCCAGTCCGCCATAGCCACGAAGCTCCTGCGCTGAAGTTGCCTTGGTTGAAGACTTAGGAAATCGGTAGAGAGTCGCCGGAGATGCAGTAGTCGAGAGGCTTTACTTTGGACTGGAGAGAGCAAGAGAGAGAGAGAGAGAGTGGAAGTGGAGTGGAGTGGATGGCTTGTAGGACTAAGCTTACTGAAGGCGAACCACTAGCCCTCGTTGAGAGAGGAGATAGCCGCAAACGCCTGAAAGCTCACGGTTGCTACTGCAGCTGAAGGTAGAGGGGCAGAGGTTGTAGCGTCGTGTCTGTGGCGGTTTTAAGAGGAGGAGGAGGACGTGGTAGGTCGTGGTGGTGGTGAGAGTACGAAGTCGGGGGATGTGCGGGAAGCAGTTAAGGTGAGCTATGGCGGAGTTTGGAGTTTTGAAGCTCACGGTTCTGGTGACGGGAAGGCGTGTTGACTGAGTCTCTGTAGTTGCTCGGAAGGTTCATGTGTCGGTGTTTGGAATGTGGAGTGTTGTGAGGGTGCCGGTTCTTTTTGGAGGTCTTCGTGAGTGTGCAGAATGGCTGGGATAGTGACTGGAGCTTGGAGTGAGTGAGTGAGGTTAAAGTAGTGGCTTAAGCTTGTGTTGAGAGTTTGAGGTGGTGTGGCGGTTTGAGTTAGGTGCAGTTGTTCTTTTCGTGTTCACTGTTGTGTATTTGTGTGTGTTGAGAGGAGAGTGTAATTGCTTGGGGAAGTCACGGTGGACTGTGGTTGGTAGTGTTGTTATTGGTTCTGCAGGAAAACAGGTGGCCTAGGTAGCACGTGTTCGTATGTTTTAGCTCGTGTTCAGAGTTCGAGGCTGCGTTGTGTTTGAGTTAGGTGTTGTTTTTGTATGTACTGGTATGTGTGTCTAGGCGAGTAATTGATGCTGTTTCGTGGGGGAAGAGCGAGATGGTGGACCGTTGTTAATGTTGGTGGTCTCGATCCTGTGTTATTGCAGGAGAAGCCAGGACCTAGATGGCCAATGTCAAGATCTTGTGTTGCTAGAGCATGCGCACTGTGTAGAGGGTATTATATAGTTTTTACGTTTGCATTATTGCTCGATGAACGGAGGCGAGGGTAGTAGCGCCCTGACTGGAGCGCAGCAGCAGCACTTTGGTGAGAAGACCACAATGAACTATGAGACTCTTTACCCGGATTCGCCTGTTGAGAGTTCTCCACATGAGAACAGTAATAACAGTGGCACTACTCTGAAGGAGCATGATTACATCGGTCTTTCGGAGGTCTCGTCTGCGAACAGCTCCAATGACAAACAACAACCGGAGAAGAGCTTCAGGGAGGAGATGGACCTTAACGAGAGTGCCACTGCGCTCTGCCTTGGTCTTAAGCCAACGAGGAAGTCAGATGATCAGGAGTCTATGGCTTTTGGCAATGTGACCGACTCTTACCGGGCGGTCTTGGAACCACCTGCGGACTGCAAGTTGGATGGGCCTGCTGCTGAAGACGTGAGTGAGAATCCTCCCAAGAGGACCGCATATAACCATCAGCAGCAGCAGGATGGAAGAGACTCGGTTGCAGAACCGGAGTTTGCTAAGAGTCATGTCGGAGGTTCACAGCGGAACAACGCCATCGTACAAGAGTTTCGCAAGGCTCAGGCCATGAAGGCTGCGCAACATGCTCCACTTGCTCAGGTGATGAACCCTGCTAACGTGAGCAGGCCCATGCACCATAGGCCGCAAGAGTACGAAGCTGGCCAGAAAGGGAAGTACCCCACTAGTCTGCATGCACCTTATAACGCTTTTCCTGGAGTGAAGAACAATGGTGTGAAGCGGGGCTACACAGAGACTGTTGGGATGAACCATAATGGATTATCCGGTCCTGGTGGTGCTGCCCGGGAAGGTCATGGCGATGTGAATCGTGGCGAGGGCATGTGCGAAAGTGAGCAACAAGATGTGAAAGTCAAATCGCAGCAAGTGGGGAAGCCCTGGATGAGGACTGCATCTTATGTTAACAAGAGTTCAACATGGCAAAGTCTCAGTCTGGACAATGCTAAACTCTTCACGGGCGGTGGTGGACACCTGCGGAGGAATCTAATGAACAAGAATGTGCAAGATGGTAGTGATTCATCGAACAAGGTCAGCAACGAAGCTAGCAAGCATGGTCTGAATGAAGCAGTGGCACCTCCCAACGATCAACCACCAGCTCCTGCGTAAGTGACTTCCTTTTTGTTGCTTCACCGAAGACTAAGACGAAGGATGTTATTATATATAATCCTATGCCATGCTTGCAGTTGGTTCTTCTCATGGGTTGTCTTGAGGGTATTATTTTCTGATCTGTTTTCTGATTCACGCATGCAGGCAGAATCAGACTGTGGGTTGGCCCCCTGTGAGAAATTTCGTCAGGAACAACAATCCCGTGAGGCCTGCGCCTCCTCCCTCAGCTCCTGCAACAGCTTGTCCTTCTGTGCAAGGAAAGGGTTCTGCGTCATCTTCCACCACCAATTCCTGGTTTGTGAAAATATATATGGATGGCGTCCCTTTTGGTCGAAAGGTGGACCTGAAGACCAACAACAGCTACGAGAAGCTATACCCGGCATTAGAAGAGATGTTCCAACAGTTCATCAATGGTATGTATCGTATGTTTTGCGGTGGTTACTCTGTTGTGGTACAATAGTTTTCGTGCCATGCGAAGTATGTGGCTTTTAAAATCCTATTCGAGGATTTCATGGAAGCTGCTCTATACTGTTTTATATCATGTTGTGTTGAGATATCTCTTTTGGCGGATGGCGATGTATAGGTGGCAGCCGGACTTCAAGCAGCGCGGAGAGTCATTTTGTTTCAACCAGCCGAAAGCTGAACTTTCTGGATGGTTCGGAATATGTTCTCATATATGAGGACCGTGAAGGAGACTTCATGCTCGTTGGCGACGTCCCTTGGGAGTAAGTCCTGAACTAGTAGATGATTATATGACCACTGCACATGATCCGTCTGTGATGTAGATGATTGTGTTCTCCCTTTGTAACTTGTTTTCTTTATCTCAACTCGTTTTTCAACTTGTGATTCACTTCTGAAATATGTTTTACAGGTTGTTTATTAATGCTGTCAAGAGACTTCGCATCATGAAGGGATCTGAGGAGGTGAACCTTGGTAAGCTGCCAAACTCTGTGACGCATATTCATACAGTTTTAATATGAATTGCTAAGTTACTGAACATGTTTTGGTTGTGTTGAGTCTTTCTGATTTTGTTGAATATTTTTGTTTGCAGCCCCAAAAAATGCAGACCCTATGAAAACGCAAGCTGCAGTGGGGGGCCGATAAAATGGCATGTGTCATTCGTGATCGTTTGAGAGGATTTGCACATCTCTGGGTGCTTGTGTCCTCCTTGCAGGCGAGCCATTAGCACCTTGCAGAGCATAAAACAACATTATGTTTGGTGCGCCATTTTTCGTCGTCTAGCACTTGTGGAGGAAGAACGGACAAAGCAGACGCACTGGTCATTCTGTAGTGTGGGGTCCCTTAATTACTCTGCTGGGTAACTGACCTTTTTATCTTGCGGGTTTGATTCCTCTGGTCGGTATAACAAGGTCATAGTAAATAACAGGTGGAGGATGACTTTTACGTGTATTTTCTCTGCACAGGTACCCTGCAGTGCGGCACGTACTGTATTTTGTTGTTACTCTTCTTGTGGTTATTTATTCCAACCTTCCTGCAATGCTCCTTTGCATTGCTTCTTCAGTTTGCTGCCGGCCTGTTCTCTGTTTGGCTGCCTCTCTGATGTAGTGTAGCATTTTTTGGTGTTGTAGCTAGCCTTGCCGCTCTATGGTTATCCCGGGGAGACGATATAGCTGTGGCAGGCTGTGGAGTCTGTTAGAAAGAACCTGAAGAAGCGTGCAGTCGTCATAGTCTATTGGGAGTATCAAACAATGGGGCACACAACGCTGAAGGGAAAAATCCGACTGGACTCGTAGAAGGATTGATGGGAGGCATCCAGTACCCCGAAGAATGACCATGTGCTGTAGCCAGCAGTCGCCTATCCACTTTAACAACGAGGACCATTCCTCCAGATCAACGTAGTGGTGGGCTACACCTTGTCGAATAGAGTGATTTCTGTGCCATAGCCAGAGACAAAGTCCATACTGCTTTTCGAGTCATTGGCTTTTCAATGCTCATGTCAAGGTGAACACCTATTTTATGGTCCAGACCTGGATGAGGCTTATATACATACATACATATATTTATATATATTTATATTATTATTATGTCATTTGTCAATGTTGGCTTGTTTTCCATTTGTATTAATATTTTTTGGACTGATCGTTTCAGACTACCAGTGTTGAAATTGTCCTAGATCTTGTTGACTCTTGTGTAAGGATAGTTGTGCTGATTTCTGTCCGACTTGCACATTTTCCAGATTCATGTTGTCCATTCACTCATCAGTGGCAGTGTTGTCATGGTCTGCTGCATTTCTGTGGACCTTCAATTCTGTCTTCTCTTTTGTCACTTCCACTTGTCCTTGGAACAAGTCATCTAAATAGACATGATGTTCATATGTAATGGACTAGTGGTCCACTTGTCACTGAATAGGATTAGTTCCTAAAATAAAATAATCTGGTTTTTGGACCAGTACATGCATTTCTTCCCTTCTACTCTACTGTAGTGATTTGGAAGATCATTCTAATAGTAGTACAGAGAGGATATAACAATTTAATAATAACAATAACAAATCAGTGTGCAGTGAGGACCGACATGAAACAAACTTTGAATCACTCTTTGAATCATGGTAACATCCCTTTTACACTGAAGGACTGTGCAACACTGCTAAGTACATTTTAGGTCAATTATCCATTTTTTTTAAACCTTGGAAGGGCAGGCCTATAACCATGAACTGTATATATTCAAAATCCTTCAGTTTGCATCCACCATTTTCACACTGTATATGAATGAATTTTAAAGAAAATTAGAGATGAAATTGCATATTCTCTATGAGTGATAAATTTTTTTTTTGAAGAATTGAAGAAAATTCAAAATTACATGGTTTAAAACAATTTGGAAGTTTGACTGCATATGTGTATTATACTTTAAGGTATTTTTGTGGAGGTGTATATGTAAATATCATAATGTAGATTTATAGGATTTTATACTAGGTATATACCTATGTTGTGCCATTAAGTCAGTATATCATTGAGTTAATACCCACCCAACACTAGGTACCTTATCGAAGGAACATTTTTGAAGGTTAAAATTTATATGTCAAATCCTTTGATGCTATACCAGTCCAACACATATTAGATCTAATCTATTAGGTTTGTTTTCTTATAGCCAAAAAATCGGCCACCTAATTTGTCATCACCTAGAAATTAGAGAAATTAGCATCACCTAGAAAATCAATGTCACCACAAAATACTTCAACTTGTACTAATTCAAAATGATGTGACTAATTTCATTCTAAATTTTTGTCACACACTATCGAGATAAATTCATGTATTGTGTTTAAGGTAGGTACCCACCCGAATTACCACTTTTTGCTACCATGCCTAGTTAGTATTATTAGACCAGCTAAATTTTCATATTTTCTTGTTGGCAAATGTGAAAGGCAGTTCCAGCACACCAAACTGGTTCCACTCCAGTATGCCAAAGTTTTGAAGCTTGGGTCAAAGTTGTTTTTTTGAACTAGACGTTCGAAAAATCGTTACTTCCACATAGGTACATATTGATTTTGGAGATATAACTTGCACAGAGCGATGATTGCGGTTTGAGTCAGGGTGCGATTTTGCATGTTATTGTGGACCAGTCATTCGCAGATCAAAGGTCCTAATTCCCAAACTGTCTGACACTAACTGGAGTCCTGGTAACCAAAGGGTACTACTGTTTACTGACTTGCAAACCTAAAGTTAAGAGACATGTGCAAATCATGGGTTAAGCTCACATGATGAGTTTGAGTTTGATGACTGTTTTCATGCCCCCAACGTAAAGATTAAAAAATGAAAAAAAATAAAAATCCAAAAATAGAATTTTTTTTTAATATTCCAAGCCCCGCCATTTTCTCATTGAAAAAGCCTGAAAGATAGGAGCCATGTTCACATATCTTATTGGCCGGATAAACTTTTTGGAGGAGTCCCCTCCTGTCCCGGGTCCCCGGGGTTCCCGGACCCTCTCTCCCGCGCTTTCCCCGTCGGGCCAAAAGGAAAAAGAGGGGCAGCAGGGGGGGTTATGGCAGGTTTGGTTGTTGGTCAAAGGTCAAGCATAAAAGATGAGGGGCTAAAGGCAGACCAAAAGCCTTGGAAGTGGACAGGGTGGATGATGGCTTGGCTTGTGCGCTCTTGTGGTCCCCTTTTTATTTTATTTTTTGAGGGAGGGCCCCCTTTCTATTTTATTTTTTGAGGGAGGGGATGGGAGGGGAGGGGGAGGGAGAGGTTGCACATGACATTATTTTGGGGGCCATTAGTTGTCCTTCTCACACAATCATACGACCGTCTTTGTCATTGTTGTCCGGTGTCCGTCGCACACCATCTTCTTCTTCGTCTTCCGTTCTCCCCCACCGGGGAGGGCTCACCTCACCTGATGAGTAATTGCAGTAGTTCAGCTTTTGTGTGCTCCCTTGTTGCCGTTTGTGTTGGCCGTGGATTTATTATTACACCTGCATAATTCGATGGGGGCATGGTGCTTTGAACTCTATCTTTGGATTGTGTGAATACATATTTTTGGGGAGGGTCCTCAACTGAATTCTTTATCTAGAATGATCTGGGGCTTCTTTTTTTTCTTTCATTCTTTATGAAGTGCTAAAGTGGCGATATATAAGGTTATAGTGGTGTTTCAAATTTCAACATTCATCTGCATATTGGATAGAAAATATCACATCGGCATATATTACATGTCCATAATTTTGTTTTCATCTACAATCTGACAATTTCATCCATGATTTAAAAAAAAATTGAAGTTTTCTTTATTTTTTGCCATTTTCTAGTTAAATAATTTTTTTCCAATGCAATTTGGCAATGTGAAGCTCACACACACACACACAAGCTTTGGAATGATACACAATGGATGACCATCTCAAAATCAATTTTAAGAGCAAACTTCCATGTGGGCTTGGTATAGGAAATGGATTTCTAAGTTTTTAAAGTCAGGAGTGACTTCGTTGAGATTCATGATGCTTTCACTTCTACTAGTGTGCCTTGTATTGTTGTCATAGTCAATAGAAAAGAAAAGTAAAGTTATTTTATTAACTCATAAAAACTCTCAAATTCAATATTTTTTTTGTTGTGAGTTGGAATGCCATGAAACAAAATCTAGTGTGCCCTATGTAGTTGCCACAAACATTTAGGGTTTGAATAAAAGATCCTATAGTTGGATTCATTCAAAAATAAAAAGAGGTGGACATTTTAGCTTTGAGGATGAGTAGTTTGAGTTCTTTTTAACCTCAAACTAATACACTATTTAAGGGAAGAAGTGTATTTATAGTATGCTATACTTACAGAGACAGTACCTCAAGTTAAATGAAAAAATAGCTAATGTAACTTGAACTCCATTTCACAATATTATTATCCAAAAACAAAAAAAACATTTGAGAGAAGTGTACCTTGTAGCTCTCTATTTTCTTCACCATGAAAATGCAACACAAGTCAAATGAAATTCAAAGTGTACTATGGAAATGAAGAAAGCACCTATTCATCCCCAAATCCTATCATTTTTGGCACACTTTTTCAATGATAGACTTATCTCTCTTGTAGGTAAAAGTGGAGCACGTGACAATTGCAAAAATCATTTTGATTTGCGAATAAAGTTATAATGCAAATATACCACTACCAAATAATCACATACAAATAAATTTGCATGAAATTCACTTGTTCATCACCATCAACACTTAGGGAGAATCACCGGTTAGTTCATTGTTAGCCAATGAAATTGAGGAAAAAAAAACCCAATTGCAATTTGAAAACATTGGAAAAAACCCTGGTGAAAAAAACTATAAAATTTCTATTCAAAGTGAAAAAATTAGAGAAAAAACCCAAGCTTGGTACTTAGAGAAGAAACCGGTTCTTTCAATATGGGAATTGAAGGAAAAATAGTTGGTAAGGGAGGGAGCACCCAATGGCATCCTTGTACCCAATGGCGTTTCATTCTACAAAGCATAATCATTTCAGGCTGTAAATGTTGGTAGACAATAGAGAGCTTATTTTTTTGACCTAAAACCATAAACTATCTACAGTCCAGCTACATTTACATTCTAGAATGAATTCTTGACCTAGAAAGGGATGCCATTGGGTGCTCCTCCCTTAAAACTAAAAAAAACACTAAAATTCTGGAATGACGATGGCGATGGAATGAATGAGAGCTGGTTGACAATTCATAATCCACTTTTGGGTGCTGGCACCCACCTGGAATGAAATGAGGGTCCGTCGTCGACATCGTCGACTTCCATTGTCTGTCGCAATTCAATTCAATCATGAATCTAACATGCTGGCTGCGTCACATGGGGCACAATGGGGCTTCCATATGGGTTCCCAATAAAAGGGCCTTCTGGTTGGTGAAATACACTGGCAACTGAGGGCATGAATTGCAGCTGCTCCTGCTGCTCCAGACCTGCTCCTCCTGCTCCTGCTGCTGCTGCTCATGTTGCCTTCCGGGTTTTTTGTCGTCCAACTCATGAGTGGTGAGTGCCCTTTTTATATAAAAATTCACAACTACTAGACAGAGTGGGGATCCCGACAACAACGATGAGGATGGAAGGAAAGAGGCTCCCGGACACTTTAGCAGAATTTGGGTGGCAGTATTTCCATGGGGTATGGCAACGGAGCAAACGCCCTGAACGATGATGGTGGGGTTCTGTGCAATAAAGGGAAGGAGAAAGAGAAAGAGAAAGAGAAAGAGAATCTTTGTATCTTTTCAGTTGGAGGGGTGTGGGTGGAGTTTAGTTGTGGAGGGAAATTGGAAATCATTTATGTCAAGGTAGTAGGCAAGTGCCTATTACCCAATGCAAGTCAGCAATTTGAATATCTTGGGGCCAACTCTTAGAGGGGTACATGTTTTTCCAGAGGTGTGTGTGTGTGCTTGTTTCATGAATCCAACCCAAGTGGAATTATAATTTTATGATTAAAATTGTAATTTCTGTGAATTTTTGAAGGGAGGTGTGTCTTGAAATTACATAACTATTCATAGAGTGGAGTCATGAACATCCTAGAAATAACCCATAACTGTTATCTCATGTATCCAATGGAACTTAAATGTTCACCATTGAAGAATTGACACATTATCCCCTGTTGGCATTATTATAAATGATTTTGTCAAAAAATTGAACAAATTTGGTTGATGGGTTGAATGGAATTGGGTCCCGAAGTAGGATGATGGAATTAGGTAGTGAAATGAAATGGGTTGGTCTACTTTAACTCACCTTGTGCAACGGCTTTGGTTGTTGCTTCTTTAATTAGACACTATTTAGTAATTGCAATGGATTTATTGAATCAAACAATTTTATTGCTCTCTATGTTCAAGTTTCTATTATTATTGTAGTTAGAAATAATTTGGATGTCTTTTTGTTTTCTTCTTGTTTGGGGAATAGTAACTATGTGTAGGCAAAGGCCAAAGTGAGCAAGGTTGGTGAAAACACAAAGTGGCGACAACCTATTGGAAGATAGTGGGAAGATTAGAAATATGGTGCTACATTTTCATGCAATTTGAACAAGTTTTTGGTAGGAATTTTTGACTCTCACAAACTTGAAATCTTTCAATAGTCTCTATGTGTGAAGGACAAATTTTATACACTAGTAGAAAATGAAGGTGAAAAGACCTTACAAAAAGCCCCAACGTGCAAGTAGGCTCTACTTGAGTTGAGCTAGTCCAACATCTCCCTCTTCTTTTAGTAGTTGGATTGCTACAACCACCTCACAATTAGGATTGACATATTTCAATTATATCTTAGAATTGTTTAAAACAATGGATTTTCCCATTTTGTCTTGTACCTATTTCAACTTGTATTTTTTTTTCTTGAGAATGAAAATCATTACCTAAACAATTGATGTTTTTTTGTGTAGATTTTAAACTCAATTCCTCACCACGAAGATTTAAACGTCAAAATTTGTAGTGCAAAAAACTTAAATTGAGGGAATTCAAAGTCTAAAAACCTAGTAAAGAGAGGCGTAAAAAAAACTTCTTTTTAATCCACTTTGATCATTGAATATCTTAAAATCTACCAAGACAAAGTGTGAAAAATAAAATTTCCACACATTCACATACAAGTCTTACGCAAGATTCTATAGTTCAATATGCAAAAAAATAAATTCATCTCAACTCTTTGCACTAGAGATGGCAATTTTGAAGTAGTTTTCAGTGAAACATAGTCATGAACCTTTAAGACAATGGTAACAAGTCAATTAAAAAATCATATGACTTGAATCTCCCCCCCAAAATGAAAATTTAACAAAAGATTTGAACATTTTTTTTGGAGCAAGCAGTTCGGGATAGTTTTCAATCAAAACATAATGCATAACATTGTATAACCAGTCCACACAGTCCTCCCCAAGTTGAAAAGGAATTATGCTTTGCTAGATACTGAGGAGAGACTTATTAGTTAAATCAAGGGTTAAAGTTGACTGAAGCTCAAACTGAAGAACCCTACAAGACAATTTTGTTCACTATAGGGGGCCCCTTTTCAAGGATGCAAAAGTGCCTCATTAATAAACAATGTTGTTAAGTAAAAACCTTCACGGAATAATTCCAACAAAATCATTCATTAATTTACATCCAACAAATGAAAAACTAAAGAAGTAAAAATTCATCCACCAACCCCAATTTCTTTGGTGCTATTAATTAATTAGTACCGGCAACAATTACCACTCCCCAACCAACGACTCACCCCGACCCCTACCCCGACCCCTACCGTGTCTTGTCCGTGGTCGGTTTCGTGCGTAGTAGCCAAGCTCCGTCCACCCTACAACAACACTACGATCATTGTGCCAACATCCTCAAGTGCTCTTTGCATGATGGTTTGAATGGGTCCCTTGCAAATGACGCAATGGAGCCTATCATGTTCCCCAATCTGTCTCTATTTCGGTTGACAGAGGTAATATTCCCCGGATGGATGGATGGATGTGGATTCGGGGCCCTCGTCGTCCGTCGTCCGTCGATGAGGGTAAGGTCTGGCCCCTCCGTGATAATGTACAGTACAACCTCCCCTCAATCTGTCTGATTTTGTGGGCGCCTGGACGGTAAAATAATTTCTATTTGTACCTTTTTTTTTCTTCCCTATCCTCCTCATCGGTATGGCATGAGATCGTATATTTATTCTAGTTGCTTCTGGACTTGAGTTTTTGGGTGTATGGTGGCCGACCGTAAGTATTCCTGTGGAAAGGAAGACGTGTACTTTGCGCACAGTTGTACTCGCCTGCGACAGGAAGAATGCGACAGGGGTTGTCGAGATAGAAAATGTACGTTACACGTCACTGCAATTTTAAGTCTTTCAGGAAAGCCCCATCCGTCCGTCCGTCCGTCTGTCCGCCCCGTCTGTGGCTGTCTGTCTTTGGGTTTAAATGGGGACTGCAATGAGTACATGATAACTTAAGTAGCAAGGACACTCCAGCCGCTGCCAAAATATAATATAAGTTCCATTAACGAACATGGGAATTCATAAGTCCAAAAAAAAGTGTGACCTAAAATGAACAATTTTAGATGTGTTTAGTAATGAGGCAAAGGCATCCACTACTAATCAACGCTAACCAATGCCCCATCAGCAATGGCAATAGTCAATAGGGGGTCTCAAATTCAAGAGGTTGAGGATTCGTTTTTGTTATTCAAAAAATAACACATGTCCCTCATCTTGTATGCCATGGCATGTCTAGGTACCAAAGTGCCATGACACATGTCTCTCACCTTGAGTGACTTTAAAGTGAGTGGTTTTAGAAATCTCTAAGGATTGGACATGGATCTAGATCAACTTTTGGCTATCAGAATTCATGGTTATTTCAATTCAAATGATAAAATTACCAAAGTTTTTGCAATCCCTATCATTTCTATCATTGCACCTTTGAATATATTTGCTTTGCCTTGCACTATTCTAGATCATGCCAAAAATTTCTTATTTGATTGGTTATGAGTGCCTTCACCTTAACCCCTCACCCACTACCCAAAAGGGAAACATTTTTCATCTATTGAAAATGTGTGAGGGAAGCATGAGAACACCCAATATCAATCATTATAATAATCTAGAAATGTAGTCTACAAAAATGTAAAAATTTATCCCTTTGGAGATAAATGAAATTTTTTGCCCCTATTGTGTCAAGTAATTTTGTATATATCAGCCTACCTCAACTAAGTTGACCATAACATGCTTAAACTTCGAGGCAAGGAATCCTTTGCTATCATAAATTGAAAGATTCTTTTCAATGCGAATAATCTTGGATGCAAATTTGCTCATGAATCATAGGCCGCAATAAGGTAGGGTGCTCCAAAAGCAACCCTCCTCTGAAAGCAACCTCTAACACAGAGAGGTACATTTTTCTTTCTTCAATGTAGCAAAAGTGTACATTTGAGGAGGTGGTTGCTTTTCATGATAGCTGCATTTTAAATAATTCCACAAAGATCCAAAAAATATGAAACGACTTGGATTAGATGCCAATTCCAATTTCCTTCCTATGAAAATTTGCTGAAAATTGTTTCAAGGAGTTTAGCTTCCCTCCAAATGCAATCAGCTCATTAAAGGTCACTTTAAGAGCAGACTATCTTATAAGGAATTATCATGGTACAGTGACAAAGGAAGGACCGCCCCACAGCCTCTCCACGGTATTCAAGAATGTTATGGGGTCGAAATATGAAATCCAAATTTCCAAATTTTGTAAATAATTAGTCCCTACGTTATCCAGTCCCCAAGGTGAATTTTTTTTAATACAGTACTGTACCCGGGGTCCACAAAGCTGGTATGGAGCGGTATCCTGACTCCTGAGCATCAATACAGTGTCAATATCCAAACACCTCCAAAAGGGCTTCACTGTGCATTCCTGTCCACTGTAACTAATTACTTTCGACAGGCCTAATCAATAAGTATACCGAGCACAAGTTCCCAAAGGCAAAAACCAAGGCCTTTTTCTTTCACTGAACACCGCCAGTCCTCCACTAGGAAAATACCAAGTGGAAAGAGACTATTATACAATGCATTAATGACACTGAGGTACAGAACTTCACTTTTCTGCTATTCCTGATGTCAATCATCTTGTGCCATAAACCTTCTACACCAACACTGCGATCTCACCAACAATGAATCTTGAACCACTGTTCCAGGATTGAGGACAAACAACACCTTCTAGTTTACAAGCAAGCAAACTCACAACCTTCTTGGCACAATAGAGAGAGAGATCACTTCTGTGCTTGGAAAGCAGGAGGGGCCGGAGGTCGCTTAAAGATGCCACCCTTATAATACACATCGCTGCATATGAAGATGGCGCCCTCCTCATACCGGATGTCTGCATTCTCTAGGTCCACAGCTGGTATCACAGGCAAAGGGAAACCATGTGCCAACCTCTTGTTCAAAATCGGAAGAATCACTCTCGAGATGACTGTTCGCAATGTCGGCTGCATTCCATTCCATTTGTCAGAACTCCAGACACATGACAATTGTTGAAAAGATCCAAAGCGAATCGGAAGTGATTTCGCTTCTTGACACTCTGCCCCTACCATTGAATGCACATGGGCTGAAGACTATTTCATAGAGAAGGAAAGACTGGATCTATTCTATCCATCTTCGAGCAAACGACTTTCTATCTATTTGTTTTAGGTATCTTTCTGACTAAAATGCTCACATACTACTTTTGGTGTAAATTAACCCCAAAATACTTTCGACATGTGTGTCTTGATCATCCTCTTTAGACTAAGAATTCATCCTGTTTGGAAGGTTCTAGGAAAATGAGAATAAAACCTACAAAACCAAAATCAAGCTAGCATCATATTTGTCCAATCACGAATTTCATGCTGTTTCAAATATTGAGAAATCCAAAAGCTCAAACATGTCTAAATTTCATTGTTCAGACATCAAATTGCGAAAAGTTGTTGAAGTCACATATTACAGCACATTTAAGTTTTGAGGGGTAGGTATAGAAGTAAAAAAGAAGTATTAGCCTGTAATACAGACGGAAAAACCTGCATGATAACTATCAGCCTGTAGCAGACTCACCTGAAGAAGGTTGACTGGAAATTTGCCAATGTCGCTCCATTTCAGTTCCAGGGTTAGGTCATTAAGCGTGGTTTCAGCCGTGATGTTGTTACCCACGACATTCACAATCGCATCCATGGACAATGCCTAGCAAGCATAAACGCATTTGTCAAGGAAATGGACAGTTGAATCTTGAACACCAAAACCATTCAAATACCACATAAATACCAAATTTGAAGAATCAAAATTTGAAATTTGAAATCACTAATGCACCAAATTCGTTTGAAGTACAGAAAGCCACGTGCACCGTTTTCTACATTATTCCATTCCACCTACACAACCTTCAATATTATTTCCATTTGCATCTAACAAGGTAATTAAAGCTAGATGGGACTAGACGGCAATCCAACCCCTTAACCAATAACTTTGACGATAATCTTTACAAAAAACAGTATAATAGGAATTTACACTGAATGCGCACCTTCAAAAGTCACATCCAAGTCTAACGAATTTGTCAGGGAAATGCAAAGAGCAAGTGAAGTCGCATCTGCTACTAAGAAAAAACAAAATCTCGTTTCTTGAGGTAGAAACTCACCAAAGATATGCAAGCTACAGGCAGATTCTGTCCATCCGTTTTCACCATCAAATTCAATTCAGCAGCAGCATTCACCGTGGCACCATCGGTTTGAAGCTGAACGGTGGGTGCTGCTGAACAGGCAAAGTCCAATGCCATATCCATGTTTGGATATTTCTTGTACAATTGGGGTATGAGCCACCGCCAAAAGTGAGTATTTAACCATGACTCTTGCGGAAGCTCGTCCACTAGCCACTCCAGAAAACCATTCTGCATATATGAGCTCTATAGGTTAATTATGAACAAGATAATCAGTCGAGCTCGACAGAAATAACCCTCTCCTCAAGACTAAACCAGGACCTTTAGATCTTGAAGATCGACGAGTCTCTGCGAGCTCAGCAGAGGATGAAATAATGACTCTAAACCATCCTCTTTTCCAACTGCTATGCACCATGTGGCGATGAAAGAAACAAGGGAGGGTTGAAATAATAAGGTATTACCTTAGTCTGCTAACTATCCTAAAATCCAACGAACATCCTATCTACTTAGTAGACTCATTAACGTCAATCCCTAGGATAAATCTAGAAGCTCTCCATAGTGCTTGGGTTCCTAACCATAAGACCGAGGGGCTCCATCAGTTCAAGCAAGAGGTACGAGATTCTCATAGCAAGCTAACTGAAAATATGGAAAAATTTCTTAACATCTCCCAGCTAGTTTGAACTGGAGGAAACCCAGCATCCTAAAAGTTTTTTCCTCTAGGCCTCAGGCTTTGAAGACACCCAAAGTTGAAGAACCTCAATCCTGGCTTCACGGCGCTCTTCAAAAACCCTCATAAGAGTAGGGTTTGTGATAAGGCTACTAGGTTGTGAAAGTCACCCTGCTTAGGGACTAATAAACATATTGTTCAGGACAAGCATAAACGGTCAACATGTAATTCAAACCTAACCCGTACATGTCCATAATGTAGCAACTTCTATATCTATAGGAGTTGAAACGAATCATTAGGACGCTTCAAGGAAAGGAAAAAAATAAACCAATATGAAGAAGAAATCACACCCTACATTTCTGGACGGTAGAAACATTTTTTGAAGGTTACCATAGTCAAGCAGTGGACTTTCTAATTGTAGATCAGGCACTTACGGGAGAAAACCAAAAAGTCAGCAGAAAAAAGGTATACCATGTCAATCCACGCACCTCATAATACACAGCCGTAGCTGAGTTAATAACGTAGTCACAGAGGGCGATGGTGACCATCTTAGTAGAGTCGCTGCAGAACAGTCCTGGTTGCAATCCATAATCCGGGGCTGTGAAATTGATGGGTTTCAAAAGAGAGGTGAACTCCCCCTTCACACCCACACTGAAGAACGACGAGCTCAACAGCGGATCTCCCACAACGGTCACATCAATAGCAGAAGCATCATCAATCGGTAGATTGCGAGGAAGCGCTTGCAGGTAGTTATCCAGCTGCTCCACGCTCTTAATCACTTGCTTTGAAATCGCAGCTTCAATTGCTGCACGAATCTCCCCATCAAATGCATATACAAACCTGTCGAAAACATAGACCAGTCTAGCTATCAAAAAATGAGGAGCAGAATATCCTAGCATTGTGTACCGGTACTTTGATTTGGAGACCCTCTGAAGTTTGTTCTAAGACTAAGTTGCACTCCAGTAGTCTGCGTACCCTAATCAACTTACATTATAAAAAACATTAACCACTTTTATCAATTGAAAGCTCATTTTTGGTGTTGGTATGTAAAGTTTTTATGATTATGATTCTATCATTAAAATTTGTTACCACCTAGTTCATCGATTATTCTATTCAAAGATACTTAAAATTGTTATTGTGCAAGATGCTATATTACTGTTCTTAGCTCAACGGTCGAATGTTGGTCGTACTAGGTAATTGATATAGCGAGCATTTTCACCAGCTTACACCACCCCTAAATGATACACTTGTAAACGTTGTCTGTCTTCAAGAAAAATTCATACCCAGATTCTAATCACTTGCAAAGCTGGTAAGCTTTTACATCCAATTAAATTTGTAGCTAAAATTGTAAAGAGTTGTTCCACAAAAAGATTTTTCAAGTTTTCCAGAGGGTAGAGAGACTTGCACCTGTACATTCAGCATTCTAGACTTCCAACAAAGTAATGAGTCACTCAATCATTCTATTTCTGAATTTAAAGATACAATACACAGTCCTGGTCAAACAGGTACACCACTTATCGGCATTCTAGCTTGGAAGATCTAACACGACCCTTGCAATTTACATAAACAAAGAGGTGAGCAGCAGCACTTACCATTGATAAAGCCATGATCCACCTCCACTCAGTTCAATTTCAAGGTCATCAATGTAAGTTCCACATTCAATGATTGTCAAAATTAGCGTCCCGTTCCTTGTTGTAAGAGTAAACGTCACACCTGCTTGCATACCATTCACCTGCACAGCAACAAACAAACAAAAATTCCAGAAAAATTGAGTACCACTAGAAGAAACTGAACATGAAAACCAAACACTGCTAGTTGTGTGCTATTCAATAATTACGGTATGCATAACAATCACAATTTAACACCATGTCTGGGCCCATTCAGAATCGAAAAAACTTCGGAGACATAGAATATCGAAATTCCAAATAATTCCCAGTCAACAAGATGGAATCCAATCCAATCTTCCAGAGAAAGTGAGCACCACCAGCTGAAACTGGCCAAAATAGTATCAAACTCAACTCATTGTCGAATGCTCTAAATGCATCATAAGCATAATTCTTATCACCATGCCTAGGCTCTGTTAAGAGTCGTAAATACCTTGACGACAAAGAACCTCAAAATTGTAAATAACAAGCTGGAATCCATATTGAAACTGAACAGCATAAAATCAAATTCTGCTAATTAATTGCAGCTCTAAATGCGTCTAAAAAACAGAATTCCCTATCACCATGTTCAGGTCCTTTCAAGACGTTGAAAACCTCAAAAATGTAAACTGGAAAACGTAAACAACAAGCTGGAATCCAAACCTCAACGTCCGCCCATCCACCGTCATTGACAGGCCACGGAACATACGAGGCCGAATACTCGTAATACCAATGGAAGCGAATCCGCGCCTGGATGTCGCCCGCAAAGATCGTGATGCCCGTCTGGTCCATGTCCACATCGGAGTAGGAGACATTCGCCCCTGACAACAAAATTTGCGAGAGCTTCGTGTCGAGGCGACCGATGGGCGAGTCGACGTGAGCCCTGATATCGGGTAACGCCAGGGGCGTAATCTCCGCCAGGATTTCATTCACCAGCACTTCCTTCACGTAGTCGATCCCGGAGTTCGAGAGCGTCACCATAATCCCTGCAACCTCAGAGTCCTCCTCGCCACTAACTGGAACATCACGGGTAGTACTCTCGGAACTACTCCCTTCATGCTCCACAACAATTGTGAACTTCGGGTATCCGTAACCGGTGTCATTGGAACGCCGTGCAAACGACACCGGGAGGAGCAGGAAGGCGACGAAAAGAAAGACGACGACGCGCCCCATGCTCACGGGGTACAAAATCTCTAAGCAAGTGAGAAATTGTGCAACATGGTACCACAATTGGAACCCTAACTGAAAACCTAATTGTAGCAAATTCGAACGTTTTCGGTCGCAATTCGACGTTTCCTGGCACGGTTCCTCGCAGCGGACAACAAGAAACACCTCAAAGGATCCAATTCGAGGGATCCAATTCAAGCAAACAAACTCAATCGAAAAATTTCAAACGATTCCAAGAAGAAATAATTTAAACGCCTAGGGGTTCAAATTGCATCCCGGAGCTCCAATTTCGGCAATTGAGCTCGCAAACGAGAACTCAACCCTAGAAGTAAAGGAAAAGAACAACAGAGAAGGGGACTTCCAAGCGAAGCAACAACAGAAACCACGAATTCGGCAACAAATACGGTAATTCTAAACTTCTGGAAGCTCACAGTTGCAAATTGGCCGTGAAATCACCGAAGCTTTGTACTACTGTAGAATCGGAGCTTCTTCTCTCAATGTTCCCAATCCTACAGTCCGTCACAAGAGTCTCGACAGAATATCTCAACATTGATGCTTGCTTTGATTCCTACAACCACGTTGACAGGTTTTCACTTTTGCCATGAAGCGTAGAAACTTGCTACGTTAAGATAACTTATGGAACAGTGGATTCCACTGCCGCCACGGCAGCAACTCCTAACTCAATCATAATAACAACTAAGAATCTTAAAAAAAAAAAAAAATTAGTGTAAAAAACTCACATTCTAAGCTGCAGATGTGGGTGACATTCTTTTTGTATTTGTGGGAACTTGTTCTTTTGCTTTCTACACGGAATAGGGGCATTAAGGGGACCCATACTAATTAATCGACATTCCAAACCATATAAATATCTACCTTTATTGTACATCAGTAGTTATTGAAGTGTTCGGAGATGTTCATCATGTTTCAAACATCTATAGTTTTCTACAATCAGTCCCTTTAATTTTTTGGTCCCCTTAATACCAGTAATCAATGTAGAACGATCGATCATTCATTTTCAAGATTGTTCACAGAAGTATGTGCTAATAGAGGTAACTTACTTGATAATTCATGGTGTTTTTGTGGGTGTGAATTTTGTTGGTGTGAAATTTGTTTTGAGGATAAATTTTGGATATTTCCATCCAATAGGATTAAAGTCATTCACTACGATGATTTGTCTTATTAATGAAGGCACTAAATTAGTGGAACTACAGAAAAAAAATTGCAATGATTGGACTAATATAATGATGTTTCAACTTGCACTAATTTAAACCCTAAAGTTCTTTTGATGTGGATTTTGAGACTTTGCACATTTATAATGAAGTATTAGATTAATTTTTGGCTCATTTTTAAAAATTAGAGATTCAAACAAAATTTTAGGGAATCTTATTATTTATGAAGGTCCATTGGTTGGTAACAAAGTTATGTGCATTCTTTTTGTGGCCCACACCACACAAGTGTGGGGGTTGTAGCATCATTTAGCTTTGAGAATTTGTATACTTCATCATAACTTGAGTCTCTATTCAAATTTGAAGTTGTTAGATTTTATTTGCAAAAATAATACTCCGCAATAATTATGGAGTGCAAAGCTTGTAGTGCCACATTGCCACAAGTTCAAGCAACCTTGAAAAGAAACATATCGTTCCACTTTGTGTGATGTGATCTTACCCAAAAAGTGCCTTCACACCCCCAAACAATTTATATATGACTCTAAGACCAATCAATAGTAAGGTCCTCTAGTTACAAATTTTAACCTTGAAAGAACAAGCTTATAACCATAGAATTGAGTTGCAAAATTCTTGCCCTCTACATAATTCCATCTTGTCACTAATTATTCTTGAGTTTTCTTTTAGAATCTTAAGGATGAAATCACATATTGCCTATAAGTCATACAAATTTCTGATTGTTTTGAGAAAATTCGAAATTATTGTGATTTTTTTAAAAGAAAGCAAAGAAAATTTATATCAATTACAAAATTAGCTCAAAAATCTGAAAATTATTTCTACATGAGTGTATATGATAGTTTAGAATATCATGGAATCAAAAAAAAATTATTGTGTATTTCTATAATTAGAAAATCAAGAGACCATGTTTATAGACACCAAGTTCAAATTGCAATAAAATATTTAGTTTTTGGAGTTTTTCAAATTTTCCAATTGGTGTAGAAACTAAAAAAAAGCACTTCATTATTTTCATTCATTGGTTGGGTTCAAATCAAAGAAAGATTGTTTTAATGGCTCAAATCCATATCAAGAGCAAGGGGCTTTAAATTTCCAAAATATTCCAAAGGGTGATCTATGAATTAAGCATCTTCTTAAATAGAAAAATCAGCAATACTATAACAAGAGGATTTCCACCCTACCTCCTTACATAAGTGTTCAAGCAAGTTCCTCTTTTAAATTGGATGAAAAAAATTCTTTTTTCGTCTCCTAGAGGTGCTAAATGCTAAAAGCTATATTATGACTTCCAATGACTTCACAATTAAAAAATAAACAAAAAATAATTTCTAGTCATTTTTCTAAAAGTGTTGATTGTTATGGACGAGGTGGCAATGGAGGGGACTTGGGGCATGAAAAAATCTTTGTATGCACATGAATTTTTTGAAGATTCAAGCTACATTGCTACAATCAAGGCAATTTGTTGCTCAAATAGCAAGGTAGTTATACCCTTCATTGTTGCCCCCCCATTCCTATCAAATAGGTGTCTATTGAAGTGTCACCAATATGGACCTCAAACCATTTGCTTTGAATAGCTCTAATTTACAAATGGTGCTTCATTGTTGTAAAGTAACATTTTAGCTTTTAGTGAATGGTTTGCAATCTTTCTCGATCAAGGCACTTTAAACATACACCTATTGAACACTTTGAAATTTCTTCAAGTCTTAACTTTGAAAATTCACAAGAAATATAAAAATTATTTAATTAATTAATTAAATTTCTATTTGTCTACCATGCAAAAACAACACCTAATCATGATTTTGATTCCATCTATACACACCATCTTGCAAATGAACAATAATAGATGTTTCTACCTTACTAAGCAAATACCACCTCATTTTCCAGTACTTCAATCTTGAGTCCAATTTGAACCTTTTAGGCTCCGAAGTTGTTTGGTCAAAGCGAAAATATAGATGTAATCCTTAGCCAATTTAGGATTATGGAGAATAGAGAAGTTTAAGCGAAGAAAGTGATTGTACCAAATTAAAGAATGAGTCATAGACAATGCGTGTGCAAAAAATAGGACGATCCACCATTGGTATTGCAAGAATTTAGAATTTCTTAATTGTGTATACAACATTGTTAACATCAATGTATGAAAAATGCGAAAATACAAGCTTGCAATACTAACAACCTTGTAAAAGATTCATTATGAGGACCTTTGGATTCAATAGAAATTGCTTTCATAATTCATACAAGGTAATCAACATTGAAAAATTACAAATTGAATGTGGAAAAATACATGCTTAATACAAGAAACACTCAGCATCGGTGTACACAAAATTGACACAAGTTTAGTTGTGCTTCTTTTGTGATTCATCAACACTTATATAGGGGGAGTTGAAGTCATCATCTCACAAGAGAAGATGGAAAAAAGACTCAAAAAAAACATATTGTTGACCATAGTATGTGAAAGTACTAAAAACAATATTATATGTCATATTTCTTTACAATGACCTTCTTTCCCCAAAAGGCTATCCACTTGTGCCATCTTTGTAATCACTTCTCCCCCCAAATGTCATTGCTATTCAAGGTGTAGAAAAGATACATCTTTTGCAATTCTTTCCACATATTCCATATATTATATGGAGATTGACAAACATACCTATGTATACATACAAATAATTGTTATATGCAATTGTCTCTTATAGTTTTGATTGCTCCAATTCATTCTTTATCAAGTGAATTAGTAACCTCGATTTCCTAACTCACTCCCAATTCCTCTCAAATTATGAGTTAGTTAGTTTTTTTCAAATTGTAGAAACTAGTTGGTGATTTCATGATACCTAAAGGGTTAAAGTCATTGACTACAAATATTCCACTCTCAACCAACAAGATTGTTCCATGTTCAATTCTCTCAGCACCAACACCAAGCACCAACTCCAAGCATAAACCAGCTGAAACCCTAACAAATCAATCCTTTAGTTATCGATCTTGATTTCCTACAAATTGTCTTAGATGGGACATTGCAGTTGTCAAAAGTGCAAAACTGTTGCATAATAAAAATTGTGACACTTGTATGAATTCACCAAATTCAATCAACTCTTAGTTTTGTATGCCCACAATATTGTAAGCAAATCCAGATGTTCCGCATAGTAAAAGATTAGAGGTAGAATACACTATTATCCGACTCTCAATACCCTTATGTAAATAGAGAATCTTTCAGCTACATTGTTCACTAATCACACCCAATCTGCAAGGGTTAATAATGTTATGTCTGAAATCAAATCCTGGTTCAATCCTCAAATCATCAGCATATCCTTACGCGCCCTCTGTAGTCAACGAGCGCTCCATAGTCCATACACACCTCGTTCACTGCCCCCAGGATGATACAGATTCGTATTTCAAATAGAGTTTCAACATCTATTTATTTTCCTAAGAAACATTTGCAATTCTATTCGAATTGATGTTCCAATTACTAAACATCATGAACTAGATAAACTCAAGAAAGTTATTGAATCTTGGACATCTAAATCTGTAAGATTTCGTTAACCAGAAGATTCACATTGAGCAGAAGGATAATGGGATATAACCTTCCTCTGACCAACGAAGGAAGAGTCCACATTTGCCTTGAAAATTGAACAATTGCCAACTTGGCATTATGCAATTTCTGGATTTAACCCTCTGGTGTCCCCCGTTGCCTTACATGTACTCTTTTGGTGTCTCCAGTTAACATAACCCGTTGCTGGGCTATGAAATCATAGACGAGGGCGACGAACGATGGCAGCCCATATCAAGGTTAAGGTTTTAGGGTTTAAGGATTAGGGTTTAGCCCTGCACCTGATAGATCGATGTTGCCGAACACAGGACCAAATCGCTCGGGTTTCCCAAAACACGTTCACGCTCTCCTGTTGAAGGATGCGTCACCAGCCTCGCTATACTTATAGCAGACTGAAGCATGAAGAGACTTTGAAGCACAGCCCAGAAATCTTATTGCAATCTTCTCTAGGGTCCGGGAAGAGCATGATCACGATCTTCCATTGCCAAATTCAGACAATCGAGAGCATGAGTTGCGTTACCCGGCATCCGGTTCTGTTGATATCCATAGAGAGCTCGTCTCGGGCGCTCTGTTTTGAAAATTATGCAGTTTCTGGTTGCAGTAGCTCAATTAGGGTTAGAGTTGTCATCGCCATAGCCTTGATTACTGGGAGTCGCTCATGAATGCGGCTGATTCGTCAAACTGAGATACACGCCCGCTCGCCGAAACTCTTCGTGATTAGGATTCGAAGCACCTCCGAAGCACCCTGGTTTCATATCTGCAGGTTCCTGTGGTGAAACTTTATACCCTGTTGCAATGGAGCTGTTGTTGCTGTTGTGAGTCGGGGAGCTTCGGAGAGCGCCGTACGCGTGGTCTTGGTCCAGGGCTGCTTGCAAGTGCATTTGATGGTGACTCACGGGACTCTCATCGAAGGCTCGTTCCTGCATTCCGAAGTAGCCATAGCTCCCTGCTCGCCGCACTTGCTCGGCCTTCATCGCATCGTCTCCTCCATATCTGGCAAGAGATTTTTCATACAATTCGTAAGATCCTCTGTGATCATCAAACAGCAAGGATTCATGGATCCCGCAATAAGGTTATGTTACCTGTAATCCAAGGGTAGAATGTTCAACTTGGGATCCAATTTGGTGTCGAATTTGTGATCTTCCGGGAGACTGACATGATGTCTCAAGAACTGCGACTCTTCGTCCTCGAACGGGGACGTTGGCAATCCGTGGTGAGATCCATGGCCATAGTCAGCTGCAATGACCTGCTGCTCGATGAAGAAGAGCTGCTCGCGGGCCACGTGAAGCTCATCTTTCATCTTGGCGACCTGGTTCTGCAGCACCGTGATGACGCCCAGGCAGCCGTGGACGGGGTCCTTCTCCCGCGTGTCGGCCTCGTAGGCGATGGACTTCACGGTATCCTCCCGCTTGCTCGGTTCCACGTGCTTGAGCAGGCGCAGCAAGTTGCTCACGCCGAACAGCTTGTGCACGTTGGCGAAGCGCTTGGGCTGGTCGGGGGGGAAGTAGGGAGATAGAGGACAGTCTGGGGAGCATTTCCTGCGCTGGTACTTGCAGGCCGCGCACGCGGTGTTGGCGCTGCTACTGCTTGATCCTGTCATTGCTTACCACAACCTGCCAATCGGGCTGCAAAATTGAAAATCACGTTACGAATCAGTATTCTCACGACAAGAGCCGCGCGAATACGATTTCACGGTGACCAGATAGAGAATTCCTACATCCAGACAGAGAATCTCCACGATTTCGAATTGAGCACGAGTTCTTAACCTCTGACGGACCAAGAATTCTTGGCTTGAAATTACCAATTCGATTGATCACATTGTGAAAAACGAGGCCAAATTCTATAGCAGAAGAATTGCAACGACCATTACGAAAAAAAAGAAGTGAAAAACGAAAATCCCCATAGAACCTACTCAAAGCTGCAACAAAAAGTTGAAGGTTAACACTTCCCTGGACATCGCTGGATGCAGGGTACAAAAACCTCGTCACGAAGACGAAGAAGGATAAAAAAATTCGGTTCCAATTCAGATCTCGAAACTGCGAATGCAAAATGGGATTCGTAACAAGCGCAGAAAATACGAGTACTCTCACTACCACAACGACAACACCAAAAACCTCGACACAACAAAACGGGACAAGCTCACACGACGTCGCGAAAGCATAAACCCCGGGATCCACAAGATTCAAAAGCCTCGTCGTGATTCCAGCTTATAAAAGAACTCTGTCAAGAGATTTCCCAAGATTTCTACACGACAATCTGTCACTCCGGAAGAATTAAGGCACGGCACACTCACAAAGACACCCCCTCGCGTCTTCCACAAATCGTCCCGTTACAGCTCAATTGACAACCAAGCAATCCCGTGACAGTCAATCTGGTATCCAATTTCAATTGGTGACTTCAAATCTAAGCTGCGAAGAAGAAGAAATGAGCTACGAAGGTGAAAAGAGCTAACGAAGATCCACCACCGCTGGGAAACTTCGACTAGAGATTCAGCCAAATGTTTGCGCAGTGTTCTGCTGTGACATTGGAATTGAATTCCGCTACAATTGTGCTGCTGTCATACATTGTCACGCAACACGGAGACAACGCAATGCAGACATGGATCGACAGGAATGAAGGCGAGAATGACTAGCGCTTCCTTCTCGCATTCTGTGCTATGCAGCCAAGGAGCGTCGTCGGAAGAGAAGCCAGAGGAGGATCTCTGAATCTCGGCCGAGCCCGGAGAGTGGATGAATGGTGGATGAATAAGGCGTGAATGTTATTGGATGCTTGTTAACCCTTAAAGGACGGACTGGTGACCGTGGAAATCATGCCTTTTGAAACCATGTAACATCATCTACTTTATAAAAAAGAAAAAATACACATTGGAGGTCAAAGTATGTAGAAGATCTTCCCTTTCTGCACAAAATTCCAAGGATGAATAGTTGCAGTTTTATCCTAGATAGAGAGATTCCTTGTCATCCATTGGATACTAAACGTTTGTGTTGACGTTTATGGGTTAATTTTTCGAATTTTTATTGAATGCTAATGCATTTGGGGGTAGTGCAAAAAGCAATCTTTATAGTTTGGGGATAAGGTTTTGAATTAGTTCACGTAGAGATGGGAAGAAATGAAAAAACTTACAAAAATGTCTAGATTCTTTTCAAGACATAATTTATTTCGTCTCAAAAGTTGTAGATCTACATCTTCACTCTTATTAGGCTCTGTTGGTGGGGTAACATTTGCAAAAAAATCCCTTAAACAACAATCGGTGACTTTTAACCCCTTATGAGGGAAGCAATCCATTTTTGACCACTGAAGCAATTACACATATCTGTAGGGCATCTTTCTTCAAGGGAGATATTTTTCTATGTGCAAAAATAGAGTGTAGAGGCTTTTCATAAATTTTCCAAATTATTTTTTCTCAAAACAAAATTACCATTTATTTTCAACTTAAGATTATGTTCCTTCCATATTGGTGATATAGGACATCTTATTTCTAACCAAGGACTGGTTGTAAAATCAAGATTCTTGTAGACCATTCAAAATGTGCCATTCCAAAATACTTATTCATTTCATAATTGATTGGAAATAGACCACTTGATGCTCCTAGAATGGAGGGTGATCAAGATGAGTTGCTTCCCTTAATCCAAGGAGCCTTAAACTACATAAAACTTAGATGTGCTATAAAATAAGTGTTATATTTTTTTTTAGTTTTTAATCATCATTAGATAACATTATGCACCACAAATAGAATTTGTTTGTATAGTCAAATTATTATTAAATAAATAAATATTTTGCAAATTGATTTCAAAGCATTTCACTTTGGCAATTCTCCCAAAATATAATATGTATTCATAATCCGTGGTTAGGGTGATTGACTAACCACCAAATAACAAGAATTTAGTTATATAAATCATTTCAATGTATGGAACAATTACATTAATGAGATAAATGACTTCAAAGTTTGGGATCATAATAGAAATGACCATATGCCATCTTCCTACATATACCTCATGAAACTTGGTAGGTGTAATTAGTCCTTGATACAATTTAATGCCTAAAGAATCCTAGATTTATCACTTTAAAACAACCAATTCTATAAATCATATTCAAAGCATTTGAAAAGTCATGGTATGTTAAATGATTTTCTTTATTTTTTAAACCCTAAATGTGGAATGTATGCATCCAATTGGATTGAAATCATTGTCAAAATGTCAACTTTTAGCAAGAAGCAACTGATTGTAGAAAACTAAGGACCATACACATTTCAACCACCATTGATTATTCAAATAGCCTTTTGGTTTTTTAATTGGGCTTGAAATTGCAAAGGTAGCATCAATATTCTAATTTGGGAAAGAAGCCTATCAAATAGTATACAACTAAGTATGTACATTATTTTCATTTCCAAACTATGTATCCTAAACTATTTTTTGCATTAACCCCAAAGATTTTTTTTTGTTCATAGGGCCAAAACTACTTCAAAATACTCGTCTCTAAAGCAAGGTCAAAATCTTCATCAATATTTACTTTTTTAACAAATTCAATGTTAGGATCCTCTGGTTAACTTGTTCAAGTACATGGACCCAAATTTTTTGAGGGAATGTCCCCAACAATAGCAAGTTCAATGTGCCTGAACTTCAAAATGTAAATTGTTCTAGTCCTCCCAAAAGGCAAAGTTTTTGTCTTTCAACATTTATAAAAAAAATATATGTCATACAACTTGCACATTTTGTCATTATGTTGAAAATGTATTGAAAACACATGTAAAAACTTTTAACCAAAAAAACTTTCATATTCATTTTTTAAATTGTAAAGTGGAAGGTGTTTTTAAATGAAAGATAAAACTATTATGCTAATAACTTTTAGAAGAATTTGAGAATTGTTAATCCCAAGGGTGAGAATGTTCTAGTAAAAAATGAATACAATTTGTTTTTATTTTTACTTAAAATTTTTCAAAATTGAGAGTAGAAGACAACTTCATATATTTTTCTACCTTCATTGACCGCAAAATAAAACTCCTCGTGACTTTTACCTCACCATTCAGAATTCAATGGTTATAAAGTTGTTGAGTAGGTATCAATCTATAAAATCTCAACAAAATGATTAATATTTTTTAGAATATGTTTTTATCTCCTCGGTGTGACATTGAAATCAATAAAAACTTCTAACTTTTGCAATATTTATCAAATGACATGAAACAAAGCTTCATACATAGATTATGATGATTACCATCCATCCTCAAAAAATTCATGAAAAAAATTTCAAATTATGAAGTCAATAAAACCTTCCTAATTTCTCAAAAAGCCCAAGGTGGGCTCCTTGGTCCTTTAGGAGTTCAAAACAAGTTGGTAAATCTTTGGTCTTGGATTGGATGAAATTAGCAAAATGTTGCACAAAAGTATTGAAAATTTCAATAGCCTTCTTGTTGATATTTGGGCCAAGTCTTATTTGGCATTAAATTGCCTAATAGATTTACACTACTTCTAATATATTAATTTGTCCTAAAGTATGAATATCCATTCCCAATCAAACACCCAACTAGAGTAATCTTGAAAATATGTCGATATATGTAGTTCAAAATGTACAAAATGTAAACATGAATATTGCAAAGCAATGAACTATAATATTTGAAAATAACATCAATACTTGTCTCCATTTTGCATGTAATCACTACATGCTTGGATGCATTGTTTTTTAGGGGATGGTTTATCACTCAAGAGCTATATAATCTTTTGTGAGGGCGTGTTTGGCAATAGATTTCTTTGTTTTTGATGGGTGGAATTTCTCAATTGTTCCACATCTAGGGACAACCTTGCTCTATTATGGATGAATTTATGTACTTTTGGATCAATATGTGTTTTTTCATTCATGTTTGTATCTTTCATCCATGTTGATGGATGCACAAAGATTCACTAGTACTCCATTGGAGCTCTAAGTGACCTAGCTAGTCACATTGATGAAGAATATACAAAATTTGTTTTCTCAACATACTATGATATATGTTTTCCCATGGATCTCATCCATCCATTTCAAATAAGGTAGAACAACCCAATGCCGTCAATAATCCACTTCTTACATCTACTAGATCCTCCTTGTTGTATAAGTCACTTATCCATTAATACAAGCTTAGCAACCCTTTAGCATCATAACAATGTATTGTCGTAGGGGACATGTCATTTTGTGGTTTAGCATGGGTCTACCTACACACTACCAAGATAGTCCCAACAAAACTTTGAAAAATCATGAAAAATTCATTTCTTATTGAAATGTCTTATTTGCAAATGACTTCTTTCAAACTTCTCAATCTTTAAAAAAAATGAGAGTTAACAAATAACTTCACCAAGGTATCTAAATAACAAATCTATTTGGTAATAGGCATGTTTACTTTAGTTCCCATTGTGTACGTCATAAAAACATCAACACCTACTAAATTAGGGCCAACCATTCATTCCCCTAGTCAAAGATAAGTTTGAAAAATTGCCCCTTATATTGTGCTATGTTTGTATTTCTCCTCCTCTCCTCCCTAATTTAGAGCCTTTGATTCCAAATATGAATTCAAAATTTCCAAATTTTATCATATATGGCAAATAAAAAAAATTATAACTAGTATTTTTTGAGGAAGAAACTATAGGGGAAATGAAGGGGTTAACTCTTTCTGGCCCTAAATTAGATAGTAGTAGTCTCTTACCAAGGTAAAAATACCTTATAATGTGAACCAATCCATTACCACCACCCTTCACAATTATTCTCCTCTCATAAATTTGTGGTGTACTTTTTTCCTATGAAATTTACCCATGTGGTACATAAGGGCGGAATTGAGAAGGGTGTTGGTAATAGGCTAGTTCACCTTATATAGAGAGAGTTGGATTGAACTAAGGCTAAAAAGTGGATATTGATGTGTATTTTTCTGAATTAAGGTAGTAGGCTCTTAAACCACTCATCTAAAGGTTGGTCCGCCTTTTTCATGTATTTCCTTTCATGGGAATATTTTTAATTTATTTTTCAGACAAAGATAAATAAATGTAGAATGTAACACAAGTGATTTCATATTTTTTGAAGCATAGTTGAATTAGTTATGAATTTTCAAACAAGTTGTGTCATAGGTCCCTATTTATGACACTAGGTCTTTCATAAATTGTTCACTTGAAGTTATAAAGAGAAATGGGGAAAGCAAAGACAATGATTGGCTCTTATAATAAATTATTATTTTTTTCATGATCCATTCAAATGACTATAGAGGTTGATTTTATGGATTATCATACGTCCATTTCATCAGAGCTAAAGTAGGGGTGATTCTAAATGCCCGAACGGAATTCTAGCCTCCTACCTTACATAGGAAGGTCAATTTGTCCTTTGCAAGCCATCGTAAGTTCGGTCAATTGTCAACTAAGTGCACCAAGCCTATGTGGCATTATGGGCTTATAGGGTCCTTCCATGGTGAGTCACCAAATGAATATGGACCCCCTACAAAAAAAATAAAAATCCAATGCGGTTGTTCAATTCTTTTCAAAAATGGTGTAACTTATATCATGTAACTTATGGGCGTATGAGGCGGATCCCCTTGTAATTAGTTGTAATAACATTTTGCAGCTCGTTGGTCTTTTGGGTCAACTTGGTTAGCCATGTAGTTTGGGACTTTTCTTCAAATTTGTTGCTTGCCTTTGGGGTCTTGTAGGGAAATATTTATATATACTAGGACAAATCTATTGCTATGTAACATTGAACTTAGGGAGAATATTGATTGGATAGTCGGTCGAAGTCTTGCAAAATTGAATGAAAACATTTGGGATAATAGGATGAAATATTCAAGATGAAAACATGACCATATTTGTGACAATGGATTGTGACAGATCACATGACAATGTATATTTAATATTATACTAGCAATATACCTATTGTAGTGAAACATTGAACTTAGGAAAATATGGACTCAATAGCCTTCAAAGTCTTACAAACCCAGATGAAAAAACTTAGGGGATGATAAGATGAAATATTATGGATGAAAACATGACAATGTTAGTGACAATGGATCGTGATAAATTGCATGACAATATGTATTTAATATAATAGATATATATTTTTATATTTTTATTTATTTTTAAACACATGGGTATTGTAATAAAAGTTAGGTGCATCATGTCCTGCCTGGGCTTTCCAAGCCCAAGTGGTGGAGGAATGCCGGATCCTCCAAAAAATTGATTAAGTTAATTAAAGAGTAAGTTATGGGTTGGCCATTTTAGAGCCACTTTGGATGTCAGAAGTTGGCCTCCCTTTGTGCTGAGATTAGGGTGAAGAGAACAAAAGAGCTGGGTATGGAAGACTGTGCCGGTTTCTAAACAAAGGGAGCTGTGTCAAAAAAAATAAAAAAATAAAAAAAACAAAAAAACAAAGGGGGCTGCCTTAACTTAACTTAAGTTAAATCAAGGAGCTTTGGGTTTTTAGGTTAGTTGCCACCTAACTTGCAAATGCATTTAGGCCCTTAGCTTCATGTCATAAAACATTATTTGCTTTATTTGGAAAATCTCCCTTCTGGACTGTTCAACATTTAACCTCCAGTCAACAGATATTTGTAGGGGAATTGCATGGGCATTCATAGGCTGAAAAAAAGGGCATGGAAATCCATTCAAATAATGGTGGATGGATGGATTCTTCAAGCTTGACAATTGGAAAATATTCTGCTCTAACCTCGGAGGGTCCACCTCCCCCTACATTTGGTAACCATGTGTGATAACGGGGTATTTTATGGGGGGTATTTAGGAGCTTCCAAGTATTTTTTTCCTCCCTATTTGTAGAAAAAAAGCTACCAGGAGGTATTTTTAGCACCCTATTTTTTTTTTTAAATGATTAGAGAGACTAATTTTAGGCACCCTATTTTTTATACAATGTAGAACTATTGAATACTCATCAAAATATTATGGCATTGAAAAACAACTTTGTAAGCAACAACCATTCCAAACCAAGCGAATTACATTGGAAGCATTCACATTACTACAACAAGCATTCTAGTTTTAGTTGCTTACGATTGAATAGACTATTCAAAATGTGCTCTTGTTTGAAGAAAATTACCAATAGAAGCATTGCCGTAGACACATTGACACAAGAAATAATACCCATTGCTCACTATTTGAAAAGGACATTCAAAACAGAACCATCAAAAGGTTTAGGGTTTAGGGTTCCATGACTTGTGTTACAATGTGTGATATTGCAAAACTCTAGCAACAAAAGCTATAATGGTTAACTCTTAATAAGGGATCTGATGAAGCAGACAATAAGTTAAGTTAAGTTACAAATCTAATCCAAAATTGTACTCCACTCTTCACCACATAGCCATTGCAATGTGAGCCAATAGACTCCTTCCATGAAAACCACTAAGTTATTTCCCTCCACAATACACGAAGTGGACTTCAAAAGTGGACAGAAAGGGCAAATTGTCATCCATCTTTAAAGCACAATTATTATTCTACTGATCTTGGTATACACAATTGGGGGGATCTTAAGTTCCTAACCCTATTTTTTTCTATTTTTTCCTAAAATGAAGGATTTAAAAGAACCCTATTTTATATATAATTGTATAAATGACATATTTCCTATACTATGATAAATATTAAAAAATTCTAAATTTTATCTTCAATGAATTAACTACTTTTTATCTCACATACTTTTCTACTACATCAATGGTCTCCCCCTTGAGGCTTTAATTCCTAATATATGCTTTATTTTTCAAACAGTCTAATCTATTATATTAAATACAAATTCATCACAAAGTTTAGAAGCTGCGGTTTGTCAACAATTATTATGTGGTTATCGTTGTTTCATGGGTTCGCACGTTAATATACAATATAGCGCATCATTACGATGCATTACTTTACAATTTATCACATTGTTACAATGCATTACTTTCAATTGCAAGTAATGCATTGTAATGATGCACTACATTGTATATTAACGTGCAAACCCAAGAAACAACGATAACCACATGATAACTGTTGACAAACCGCAAGTTTTAAACTTTGTGATGTTGTCACATAATTTGTCACTACCTATTGTCAGATTGTCACAAATATGCTCATGTTTTCATCCCAAACATTTCCATCTTGTCATACCAAATGTTTTTCATCCAACTCTATAAGACTTTGACTGGTTATCTAATCCATCCATATTCTTCTAAGTTCAATGTTCCACTACAATTGGTGTGTGCTAGTATTTATTAAGCTCCAAAAGATAATCCCAATTCCCAATGCATCAATCAATGATTCCAAATATGAGGTTCATAGAGAGCTCAATTTGTTAACCCTTAAGGACTGGGGCTATTTTTTCAAGAGAAATTATTGAAAATTGCCATTTTTATTTAGTTCAATGGCTAAAATTGAAATTTATTTTGTATTTTTAAACTTCAACCATTCAAAAGTCTAATAGACTATTATGAAAATGGGAGGAAAAATTTCAGCACATTTGACAGTTAGGATTGAAAGATTATAATACTTGAAGTGATAAACAACAACTTCATTTCATTGTTGTGAAACGGGGTCAACAGTAGTTGATTTGAGTCCTTTTGGAAGAAAATTTTTGGTCTATACAAACTTGAGACTCTACACCATAAAATATTGCATCTTGATAGGTACACTTCTATAAAATTTTGGAACCAAATAACGGGTTTACCTCATTCTAAATTATACCCTACAAGAGAAGGAGGTCAAATAAACCAGCAATACACTAGTCATTTCCTGATGGTTCCTTGTGCAATGAGCAAATACTTTGTTGAAACCCAAATGGTGAAAATTTAGAGATAAACATTGCAAATGTGTGGGAAAAATTTCAATAATTTCGTGATTGCAAATTTCAAGAGGAGTATTTGTAGTTAGACAAAAATGGTTTTTTTTTCAAACTTGTCCAACATGGCTAGTAGAAATCGACTCTTCACGGAATGAGATTTTTTGCACTTGAAGTAGTTGTATTTATAAAAATTGTGTATTATATCATTTTAGTTATATACATGCCAAATTTTAGAAGTAGATGCCAAATTTAGCAAAAGATGCCCACAAAAGATGTTGAAATTGTTTAGATTGCACAACTTATTTTAGGCAATGTAACTTTTGATTAGGGCATTTGATTGAAATTTTTACAATCCTATAAAGGAGGTGAATTTCTCCATCCTATGTCACTAATTTTACTTCATTATTACGTATCCAAATTCCAATTATCCCCTGAGTAGACATTTGTTTTCTTAGGTATTAAAAAAAATTTAAGTTAATTCAAATAGTTTGTGCTATAGTCATAATATTGACTTTCAATAATTTGAAATTATTTGAATTTTTGAGGTGCACTCATCCAAAAAAAATATTTTAGATATAATTAAAAACTTATCAAAGATAGGTTTCATAGGATTAGAAATAGTGTGATTGTTGTTCGACTTGCATATGCTTCCATCTACCTTTATCAAAATTCCATCTAATTTCATTCAATTATCATCAAGTTTTCATACAAATCTTCAAATAGAGCTCGAGATTTGACAATTTCCAAATTTTTGTACTAATTGAATTAACTTGATTGTATTGAATTTTCTAAAAAAATTTAGATTTAGTACTATGATATTCACATGATTGAATTTTTTACACACACACACACAGATATATATATATGTATGTATGTATGTATGTATGTATGTATGTATGTATACATATATTTTTTTTCTAAACTTAGACATATATTGAATTTATTATTATACTTCATCATTAAGATATTCTAAGGACTTTCAAAAATCACTGAACTTTCAAAAATAAATGAAGTTCTTTTTATTCTATTTTAGATTTCAACATTTCATAGTTCAAGAATGTAGAAACCTAAGATTTAAAAGAATACAAAGTTTATCAAAAACTTCAAGCTCATATTCCATTTTGAATTTCAAATGAACTTTTCATTCCCACAATTATTACAAACAATGTTTGTCACAAAATCTTGGTGCATACAAGGCCCGAAGATATATTTCATAGTGACCTTCATTGCCACTTATTCAAATTAAAATAATATGCAATCTAATAGGAATGAACACTTCCAAGATTTAAGAGAAGATTTATTCATTTTTTTAATTAGTATAGTTGTATGATTTTTTAAGATAGATTTAACATTTGTAAATACCTTCATTGTTTAATGATGAATTAAAATTCTATTTTTGATGTTGACAAGGTGTCTATTAGTGCTATTAATATAGTTAAATAATAATTCTTTCAAAGACTATTCTTTTCTATTTTTTTAAATCAGAAAAGAATAGATAAGTCATACTCACATGTGACTCTTAAATAGCCAAAAACTTGACATTTTTTTTTCCAAACCTACTTTCTATTGATAGGGATATTTGAAATTTGAAAACATTCTCTAAATAATGCTTAATAAAACTAGTATATCAACTATTATTCAGACTTTTGGCATATTTAACCCTTTAATTTCAAAACATTTTGGAGAATTGGCACTATTTTGCTTGAACTTTGTGCAATTAGTCATTGACCTCAATTTCAACAAATTGATCATAGAAGAAGTTTAGGAAAAAAAATTCAAGCATAACTTTGTATGAATGAGAAAATATTTTAACAAAACATTGTTTAGAAGCACTGTGTTCATCACTCAGAATATAGACTTTAAAGTGCTAGCATGATGTGCAATTAACCCTTATTAACATAAACAATTGTAACATAGGCACCCATGTTTAACCATGGAAAGTGTCAATAAATCAAGTACCTATAATATAGATGCCTAGGCTCCTAGGTTCATGGGCTCAAGATCCTAGACTCACATGCTAGAAACCCTAGTTAACCTATAACATTTTATTCTTCCTCTGTCACATGACTCCTTTCAGAATCGCCTTTATTAGAACTCAATTTTTCCATTTCCATTACAGGACTATGACTTCTACTTCGACTCAAGTCTTGTCGTGATTCTTCCACAATTAGAGGTTCCTTAGCTTGAAGTAGCTTTGGGCTTTGACTTGCACTAGCATTCACTCCCTTTGGGCTCATAGAAATATGATGAGCTTCTTTAGGTGGAGGTGTGAGGCTCTTGCTCTTACTCTTCAAAGATCTTTTGCGTGAATCTTTAATTGGATTGTGGTCTTTACGCACCGGCGAGGGACTACCAAAAGAATACACGTCAAATTCACTCGTCCAAATCACTTGTGGGTTTGTGACATTCAGGGAAAATTGCGACTGAGTTCATTGTTAGCTAGTGGAATTGGGGAAAAAACTGGTTGCAATTTGAAATCATCGTAAAAAAAACAATGAAAAAATCTAATTCCATGAGTTTGTCATGATTGGATGGTAAAGTAACATTATTTAGCAAAGATGGAAGTTCATCATGGTAAAATCCAAGAGCCAAAATATTGTTTATTTTGTTAGTATTGACAATTCAACAAACAAATGAAGAGTGAAGAAAAAATTGACATTGACAATTTTATTACGATTGAGAAGAAATCACAAAAAATAAATGATCATTGGTTGAACCATGTAATTTTTTGATTGATTGTTGATAACTAAAATTATTGTTTTGAGCATTAATTCAAAGGATAATTTGATTCCATTGTTGAATAATGTTATGAAACTTGTGAATGAAAACCTGAAAGAGTTTATTTTGGCAATTGTAACATTACTCTCCAATAGAGAGTGTCCCTTGAATACAAAGAATATAGAAACATTGTGAGACTTTACAAAGCTAAAATTAAGAATTAATAAAATTCTATAAAACCTCATGTAGGATTTAATTCAAAGTCAATCTTGATGTATTGGGGAGGAATATTCTTGATTTTATAATATCCCCTTCAAACACATCATCATTGTTAAATGGCATTATCATCTACTACTACAATTGCTACAACAAAAGGTGGTATATGATAGTATATTTGGATGGACTATTGCATATTAGTCCTTGTTTTAAGTTGTATTGCCAAAGTTAATGGAAAACATTATTGAATAAATGTTTAATGCATGTGTGTTATACTAATGAGAAATAATGTTGAATTTTTTTTGACAAATCTCTCTATGTCCAAATGTGATAGGTAAGACAAATCACCATTGTATGAAATAAATGTCCATTTCAAAAGATTCCAAATTCTAAATTTTGCTAGTATTCTACTCATTATTTGCAAACTAACTACACTTGTAGTCTATCTAGTTATTATTCTTTAGTCTATTCAATTTTATTCTTTACTTTACTAGTCATCTTTTTTTGTTTGGGAAAGAGTGATGGTGTGTACTTTACTAGTCATCTGACAACCACCTATTTAGAATATGATGGCATGATTACAACACCAAGTATATTTCAATTTATTCTTCAATGATAGGTACTTAGGTAGGACACCCATCTCATATTTTGGAATCCACATTAGATCTATTGAAATGTGTACTTGAACAACAATTCATGACAATCACTAAATTTTCATGATAAATTAATTTTTCTGAAGATTCTACAAGTTTTCAAAATCTAATTTTGATTCACTACATGATTCCAAAGCTTGAATCTAAATGCCTAAGAAGAAAAGTACATTCCATGTAATAATACAAAACTTCAAAAAAATTCAAAAAACTTCAATAAAATAAAAATGACAAACCTGTAACTACGGCTTCGACTTTCAGAAAAATATTTTTGAGGTTTTCCATACCCTCGAGGTGAACGAGATCGAGATCGTGAAAGACTGTATAATAAAAAAAATTGTATTGTGTGACTCATATGAAAGTCTACAAAGAAATGAAATACATAATACGTCATTTATTGGGTCCTTAATATTTTATTTTTAAATAGATTTTTTCTCTATGTACATTTACAAACATATAGATATGTGCATATAACTTCAAATATTTAGATATTTCATCATAGGAAGGAATAAAGAACCTGTTAAAAGCAGGACTATTTTGACAGTTACGTTCAATGTGCCCGTGTTGGCCACAACGATAGCACTTATCCCTCCAGTCACCCGCCTTGCAATCTCTAGCCCAATGACCTTCATTTCCACAATTGTAACAACGACCGGTACCAGGGGTTGGACCAGAACCAAGATATTCACGTCCTCCACCTAGACCTCGAGGTCCCTAATCCATCATACACTATAATGAAGATTAGTGAGGAAATGATGTTAGATATTTTTCCAAAAAAGATGAAAAGTAGAAGTCGAGTATTTTACTTTAATTATGTTTAGCTCTACGTAGAATATCATCTAGTTCTAGAATGAAGGTTACTTTGAACCTTTAATGTTCAAGAGCTCATTGGCACAACTTTAATGTACTCTAATATATAATTGGGTCTATTTCAAATCAAACAAAAATTCATTTATCATTTTTTTTTCATTTACAAATTGCACCAAAACAAAAATAAAGATATTGTCTTACAAATCAAATGAATAAAAACAATACATATGACTCACCCTCCTTGCGAATTCCACAATCAATCGGCTTCCATCTAAATCCTTCCCATTTGTATAATATCTAGCATCATCTGCATCTCGAATGTCGAGAAATTCCTATAAATCCAATAAGTTCCATGTCACCATTTTAATGAAAAAAAATCTAATGTTAAGACTAGTATGAAAAAATAGTCTACAAATGATGATAATTCTACTAACAAAGTTTTTTGGATTAGTGATTGATAAATAAAATTTCTAAAAGATTATACACTAATAAAATTCATGAAATGTTTCAAACACAATATAATTATTTATGTCTAGTACAAATATGAAATTCAATTGTAAAGGGTAACAAAATAACAATGATGAAACTAGACAAAATATTATGTTTCAATCCTATAAAATCAAGCATTCACATAGTGGATTTTTTTATCACTCTTCATTTCTCCCATGAAAATAACATCTCTTGGTTAACAATTGGATAACAAATTTAATCAAATATTTTTCCTTAATTCACTTTTAAAATCTAAAAAATTCCAAATATTGGACATCTTATTGCATTTTCAAGTTCAATAGACTAAGGCCAAAAAATTTCTATTCGACAAATTTGTCTTTCAAAATTGAAAAACAATTGTATGGAAAAAACACTATATGGCTCTTTGTACCTCGTTGAAAATAAAATAAAATTTGGGGAGAGTTTTGAAAATTATTATGAGAATATTAAAAAAGATTCACATAAAAATTTACACTAGTTATAATTGATTGAAAAATTATACATTTGAAGATTTGTATAAAACAAGTAGTTATAACTATAAAAATAATATTTTAATAAATTTCATGGATCAAATTATATATGATAGTGCAATTGGACTTTATTGGAAAGGATTGGGACATCTAAGAATTAGAAATCTATATTTATTACTCTCTATCTACCATTTCCCCTTAGGCTAAATTTTAATCCATTTTTTTGCACTACAATTTGTAAATTGTTTCTACATATTTCAAGACTAAAACAAATTATATTATTCAAATACATATTAGAATAATGCAAACAACAATTTTGGTAGCCCATTGATTGTTAATATCTATAAATAGCTAATTGTACAAAACTTGTCAATAAGACACATAATAATAGTTTAATCTTTAAGGTACAAAGGTTAAAAAGCACTCACAACAAAGGCAAAATTGTGCTTCATATCCACATCTCGAACTCTGCGTCAAGGAGCGCCCAAAAGTAGCGCATCACTTTCAAAACATAGTACGAGAAAGAATCACACCACATTTTCACTCCACCCTTGTCATTCCATGTACACTCATGTATGTATGTCGGTTTATACATACAAAGAAGATGCACAACTTATAAAACATTTTTCCAACATGTCCTTTACCTTTGCAAGCTTAGGGCAAAAAATTCACTATAGACCTCTCACCAATGAAAGCCCTCCAAGCCACTTTTAGAGCCTATCAACCTTCAAGTGCATCATGCAAATAGTGTAGCTTAGCCCTATCCATAACAAATCCTCTAATGGCTTGGTAAGATTTAATAACTTTTAATATAATTGACAATTTAAAGACAAAGCAATGTTCATGAAATGATTTGACGGAGGTTTCTAATCACATAGTTGAATGAAAATAGCTATGTAGGTGTTGAAAATGAGAAATTGTATTTTTTTCCTTCAATAAATACATTATAAAATGATATGCCAATTATGATATAATCTAGAAATTAATTCCAAACACTTTAGATAGTAATATTGTCTCTTAATGTTACATATACTTTATTTAGCATTATCTTTACATATGACTTTGTTGCCCATAGGAGCAATACTAGAAACACTAAATTATTACTCTACATTAGATTGGTTTGATTTTTCCACCATTAAATGAACTATGCATATGAATTTTTTTGTACCAAAAAAATATGCCTTCTATGAAGATTATTGAAAGACATATTAATCCATCTATTTGATTGCACAACTTAAATCTTCTTCAATAATCTTTTGCAAGTTCTTTCATTTCTCTCTAATTCCAATATGTGTTCTCCTATTGTAAAACTCTTAATTTGACTTGGTTTGAATTCACATTATATTTTCAACTAATATGGCAAAGTCTATCATTTTTTACAATTTTTTGGTTTTAAATATTTATTATAATTGTACAATATGTAGATAGTTTGATGCTGTATGATGATGTTTACTACCTCAAAAACAACCCTTGATGACACACATCCTATTTTTTTGAAAGCATGCAGATTTTTGACATATTAACATTAATGGTCAATTACTAATAAGAACTAATCAAAATCTAAGGGCAAATTTCAAATTTTTTTCTAATGTAATTACAAAAATCTACAAATATTTGAAAGCTTTATAGTCCCACCGAATTATAACAATTTGGGTCTATACATTCCTTTGATCTATTACATGTTTTATGAGTTTTAAATTATTAAACCTTGAACTCCAAAGAAGCTAAGATCTTCAAATACTTGTTACCTTGATCAAACCTATTTCATACCTTAATCTTCATACATTGCTATTCTAAGAAAATCTTCATACACAAATATGATACTTTCATACATCATTTGCTACAAATGAACATTAGAAGATTTTCTTTAAGTTGAAAAAATAGTTATAGAAAAATTTCTTCAATGCTATCTATCATTTGCTTACAAAAATTTCAACATTTTGAATTGAGCTTAAACAAATGATTGGTGTCAAACCTTCCATATTTAGAAAATAGGTCTTCAAGATCTTGACTTCTTGTACGACTTGAGAGTCGCCCAATGTACAAGCGTGTACCACCACCATCGAGCCCTACATCACTTCTTCCACTTCGATTATACAAGTTGCTACTAAAATAGGACTCGTTGCCTTGATATTGTCCACCTTTATCATAACGCTTTTCTTCCCAATCACGATCTTCATAGCGAGGCATTGTATATTATTGATCTCACAAAAGAATTTGAATCTTCATAAAAAACAAAAGATATTTTTTTATTGAATTAATAAGATTGAAGTAAATTTTATATTTAATTAAAATTATAAATAAATGATCAGTAGTATTTTGCATTACATATTCTACTACCAATATTTGCAAAATATACATAGAGAATGTGTAGGTTAAAGTAGATATTTTCTTGAAGAAATTGCTTATTTTTTCATATCTTCTAATGAACATTAAAAATTTTCTATTAGTGGGTGCCAGATTTCCCTTCAAAACCTTGTGGATGTACAATGAGATGAGATGAGCAACAACAATTGATATTGAATGTCAAGCATAATTGTTCTATTAATTTCAGAATACAAGGTTACGTGATAAGGAAGTAATTTTATACTTATCGTTAAAAAAAAGATGAAAATGAAAAATACCAACACGAAAAAAATAAATAGCAAGTATTGGATTGTTATAATTTTTGGAGATGCTGATATGAAGAAATTAACTTGATTTTTGACCTACAACTAAAAAAGTCATTGTACAAAAATTGAAAGGAAAGAAGGATTTCAAAAGAAATAAGTTCATTGTGATTGTTGGCCTTAGGTTGCATCAAACACACAAGTAATACAAACCTAGAATATACAAAATGATCACATTTACTTTAATCTTTTGCATGATAACACATTGCAATTTTCTTGTTCATCATCAAAAATATAAGTAGAGAAACTATGACATAAATTGGTCAAAAACACTCTATTTTCTTTCCAATTAAAACCAAGAAAGAATTGGCTTTATTATTGTAAACCAAAAGGCTTTTGTTCAATTAAATTCATAAGTGATTTTGGGACACCACTCACTTGAAGATGTAGAATGGGAAGAAGGTAATTAGATAGGTCAATTGTGGGGAGGAAGCAATTCAGTAATTCAATCAAGGAGAGACAATACAAACACACTAAGGCAATGAGCACTCATTATTATTTCATCCTGATTTCACCTAAAATATAAAATCAAAGGCATGTAACCTTTAGTAGAAAAAGACATTAGAACAAATCATTGAATATTTATCATTCTATGAATCCGTCATTCTATTTGCTCATTGCATTTTTGTCAACATGAGTTGAATTTGACATGTGGATAATATCACTAATTGGTTCTCTACTTAGGTCAACTTTAAAAGTGAATGTCTCTTCAATTTTAGGCCAAAGTTCTTTATACTTCTACTTGAACATGTGCCTTTTATCCCATTTACTTAGAAATACATATTATTCTTACATCCAAACTTCAATAATTTTTCACTTAATTGCAAGAAATAGCAATAATAGGTGAACATACCTTCAATAGATAATGATCAAATTCTCAAATCTCTTAGCACTTCAAAATATGTGAGAATGTTGTAGGATTATGAATGTGGAGAGGTTGCAATGACACAAAGGGAGTTTAGGGCTTTTGCAAATTTCTTTACTATCTCTTGTAAAGTACATATCATTCACTAATATATTCTTCTCTTGCATTGGGAAAGGAGTGTCTACCTAACCAAGTGGTAAACTAGAGGAAGGCTCTTCATATCTCCAATTTTGTTTTTCATTGTTGGTATGAATGTTGGTCTCACTTGGAAGGCTTAAGGTTAGTGCACCCATAATTGACAATAATAGCAAATGACAAAATTTATTATGTTTAAACATAAATGAATTTTATTTGATCTTATTGGTAAGTGAAAGAAGATTCCAATGCACTAAAGACACTATATGAACAAGTAATGAAATTTCAAAGTATTGTTTGTTGGTGTATCAAAATTTGATACTCAACTCTTTTAGGTTCTTATATTTGGATTGTGTACATCTTATGTCATCAATATCTAGGTTTTTCTATTGCCTTTTGCAATGTGATGATTGTAGGTGTACATATTTTAGTAGAAGGTTAGGGGGATCAAGACTTAAAATTGCTACACAAAGCCCAAATGACACAAAATTCTTGTACACTGCATATAATTTAAGGTTTAATTACCATGGTCATAACATTATGAAACACATCAAGATGTATATATGTAAATAAATAGCTAAGGTACAACTAAAATCATTTGGACAAGTATTTGAGCATGACTTCTATTAAGTTGTCTAAGTTTTTGTTGAGTCTTGTTGGGAATCCAAAGGAGTTAAGATTCTCTTGGTATTTATTTTATGAACACTATATGATGAAATAAGGTCCTCCAACCTAAGTATAAAATGATGCTATTTATTGGGAGATATGTTTTAGTTAGGTCTAATTTGTAAATAGATTTGACTAGTCACATAGGGTTTGGAGAGTAAGTTTGTTTGTAACATAAAATTGAACTATCTCATGATGAATAGGTTAAGCTTTTTCAACTTGAATTATATTACTTGAAACCCAAAGTGAACATGTTTGGAGCAAAAAGAAAAATAACACACTTAGATGACTCGCTTTATGCACAAAAGACACAATAATAATGTCAATTGGCAACAAATAAGAGACAATTATCCTTGCTACTTTAGGGAGTTTATCAATATGTGAACACGATGTGATTCAATGAGTGTTTACAAATCCATAAGATATTGTATTCTAAAAATATATGCTAAGATGTGTTAGGATTTTCTTTTATTTGCAAACAAGGCCTAACATAATGTAGTACCTATTATTGGACAATTATTTTCTAGATCCTCCAACAACAATTGCCCAACTCTAATGCTTATTAAGATATTCTCAATAAATTTCCATAATATATAGGAATTAGTCTATAATAAATATCTAGTAGTGCATGTGATTAGTGTGATTTGCCTAAAATCCAATATACTTAAACGAAATGAAAAATATTACTCCCTAAATTACATCCATATCATTCAAGTATCATAAACCAATTATTAAATAAGGTAGTTGAGCGCCAAACCACCACTTTTTCTATCTCAAATCCCTCTGTGGTTAAAATGATGAAAAACTGGATGCGAAATTGTTAGCCTCCCAAAGAGAAACCCAACCCAAGTCATTTCTCATTTTTTTGACACATACAATATTTTATGAATTTTCAAAGTTGAAAACATTAGATGTGTACTCATGCCACTAGACTCCCCTTAACTGGGACATCCTTGAAGCACAAAATGCTTTAACTCCCATTGGTTACCTTAAAAAACACTCCACTTTCATTTGTTTGCTATAATACACTTGTGGTGATTTTGAGGCATAAAGGGAATCCTTTTTCATATAAAAAAATAGGTGGCACAATTAGAAATGTAGTGGTTTGGGGTTCAGCTACCTTAACCCTTAAATACCCTAGGGGTAGTGGAAATAAAAAATAAAAAACGGCCTCCAAAACACACTGAAATTTACCATTCAATGTAATTGATGATGAAATTACATCTACTTCCATACAGCCACAAGGATTTGATGCTAAATATATTAATTACTACCCTAAAAAATTTCAAAGCATTTGACTACACAATTTTGGAGAAAATTGAAGTCAAAGTTCAAAGAATCCTATGATGTGGTCATTCAAACTTTGGGTAGTGGCACTTTGAATAGCTCCAACGTAGGAGCATCTAAGGGAGCTGACCCATTCTTGACCACTTAAGCAGATACACATACTGCAAGAGAGTTTTCAACAGTGGGGAAATTTTCCCATGAGTAGAAATAGAGTTCATAAGGTTTCCATTATTTTTCAGATTTTTTTTTACAAAAAATAATTACTACGAATTTTTAAGCTGAAGATTCTATTCTACCCATATTAGTCATATAGACCTTATTTTCAACCAAGGGCTGGTTGCGAAACCCAACAAGGGTTGGTTCTAATTTTGAGAGTCTTGTAGTCAATGATAATGCACCACAACTACCCGGGAATTGTGCTAGCATTAATGGTTGCTAATCACCTCTTGATTGAAATTACTCCCCCCTATGTTGCGAGACATGGTCCGTGATTAGTAATGGGTTTCTTCCCTTAATGGCATCAATTTCTATAGATGGTAGTAATTTCAGAATGTAAATGTAGGTGGACTGTAGATGGTTTATTTTCGTTGACCAAAATGATAAGCTGTCTATGTTGTACTTACATTTAAGTTGTAGAATCATTGCCTTACTTAGAAAGTGATGCCATTGGGTGCTCCTACCTTAAGTTTCTCAAAAAAATTAATCCCCGGCTAGGCCACTTATGGCTGGCTAGTTTGTAATCTTTCTTTGCAATGAAATTCCGTTTCATTTGTGTAAAATCAAAACAAAACAAATTCAAAATCATGGCCTTCGTGTGCCTATTGAAGCATAATTAAGTCATTAACGAGGAGGTGAAAAGTAAATTTCAAATCAAGACTCCTTGATTTTTCCTAAAATTCTTGCAATGCATGGACCTCCCAAAACTGGAGTCATTTTTCTTGGGATTGGGCAACTGGACAATGAGCTTGGGAGCCCGGCAAATAAGTTACTTGAAGACTGGTTTTGACAATTCTGACCCATCATTTTTAATTTTTTTAATTAATGAATTAATTTTTGAAACAAATGGAAATCCCATCAATTATTTTTGGATGACTACTTTAGTGATCATTGCTATTGTAGAAATAGTCCTCACTCAATGGGAATTGTCCATTTGTTTCAAAAATAAAAATAAAAATAGTCCACACTAATTTCGAGAAAAAGGAGGAACTCAAGAGACTTGGATTACTGTACTATACTGCCATTTCGGGTGAGATCCTTGGAGCTTATTGACAGCATGCACTGTTTGTCAACCTTTGGGAAGGGGAAGGTAACTGTAACCAATCGAATAAACAATTCTGGACATGATATGATCTGGAGTAGTGCAAGGCGAAGCAAATATTTTTGGAGGTGCATTGTTAGAAACGATGGGGATCACAATTTTTTTGGTAATTTTATCACTTGAATTGAAATTACTCTAAATTTTGAAAGCCAAAAGTTGGTTTGGACCCATGTCCAATGTCTAGAGTCTTCCCAAACTGCTCACTTATAGACGTGTAAGATGAGGGACATGTGTCATGGCACTTTGGTAACCAAACGTGCCAGTGCACGCAAGATGAGGGGCATGTGTCATATTTTGAAAAGTGGAAATGAGCCCCAACCTCTCTTGAATTTCACACACCCCTGTTGATTATCGATTGGGTGTTGTTTGGTAATGGGTGCATTCACCTTACCAATGTTCTCCAATACTTTTGGGGGACTTCATGGTGAAATTTTTTGGTAGAAAACTCCTAATTAAAATAAATCTTGGATGGAATCACTAGATTGTGGATGAAAACAAAATCATGGGTATATAATATGTGCTAATGTGATATTTTCTATCCATTATGTCGATTGAATGTTGGAATTTGGAGCATCACTATAACATTTTATATCACCACCTTGACACTTTATAAAGAATGAAAATAAAATAAACACATTGATGCTCACCCACAACTAGCCCCATTTTTTCTTAGTGGACCTAATTCAAAGGGTTGCCCCTTGTTATGTTGCATGCATTTTAATTAGCCACCCACTTTATCAAAGTTAGCCCAAATTGAATGCAAAATAATGGGGTGCAAGCCTATCTACAATTCTGAACTGATTGCTTATAGAAATTGCAATTTTACGCCAATTCTTTTAATTCATGTCATTGGATTCAGCATGCATGTTGTTTTGTGGAGCAATTCTTATTTTTATTTTTTTCAAAAAAACTGGATATTTTGGTTCGGGCAGCTCAAAAACGAGGGACAGCGCCCAGAAAATGGTCGCTTGGGTCATTAGGGGTCAAGACTGAGAGGATCCCAACTTCAGATTAGAACCTCTACATGAGTTACCATAAAAAGTGGGTACATGTACTTCACATTCTTGTTCTCAGAGTAACTTGAATTTTCTATGTAAATCAAGTTTTCAAACTGGAATTCAAAACTGGAGAATGAAACCAACATCATACTAAACATTGCAAACAATGCCATTTATTTCCCTATTTTTCATAAATACAATTGACAAAAGTTCAGTTGCAAAAACACGAGAATAAAACCAAAATAGTATTACCAGTACTCAAACTCTTCACGCTTCCATTACAAATCGCAGTTTCAGAAAATGATAAAAACTCTGCACGAAAGGTTTGACCACTGGACGTGTGCACAATAGATCTAAATCTCTACCACTACAATCTGACCACACGGCGGTTGAAGTCGAGATCTCAGGAACCACTTGACTGGTAAAGGTCTTCTCGTGTAAAGTAGACCTCACTCGCTACCGCTTGGAATCAGCTTCAGCTCTTCTACCAGAACCTAAAAGCAATCAAAGAATGCCTCTGATTGTGCCAACGTTTTGAGCGAACCGATGACATGCGGTATATAACTTTCCTTCACCAGTGCCAAGGGCACAGCTCAAATAGAAAAGCAGGTGGTCTACAATAAGCACTCGGAGATGGAAGGTGCAGAGAGGGAGACAGAAAAAAATGTCCATGAGTACTGGTTTCCAATACGGTAGAACCAAGGAATGCACACGACATCAAGGCAATGCATTCCGCACCAACTGACACTGCCAGCAGCACCTAAGCCTCTGACTTGGCTGTTGCTTCGATACCTTCTGAGCGCTTCCTTCAGCTTCCAGGTACGCTGCAGTGCTCATGATGGCTTAGGTATATGAATATTCACCTCAGTTTCACCGAAAAATCTCGTTCATTGGGTTGTCAACCATTCCTTTGCGTAAAGAGCAAGGTCTAGCTCTCGGGATAAACAAAATAGTGTACAATGAGCGTTGACCAACACCCAACTTACGGCAACAGTGGATGGTTCAGAGAAGCAGATTTCATTGCAAGCCTCTGAATGAGTTTTCTATGGTGATCCGGCAACAGCAATTGCATGAAAATTAACCTTTTGAGCTTGAAACACTTGTGAAAAGCTCATTAGACGCAACTACGCTTCTTTCTGGCCCGCTATTGAACTACGCTTCTTTTTCGTTGAGGATCCCTTCTCCTTTGAACCTTCACTCTTTCTTTTCTTATCCTTGGGGGTTTCAACTGCAATATCCACACCAGGTAGGGGGGCCGATTTCCTTGAGAGAACTGCTTTCTTGGTCTTTTCTATATCTTTGCCCCCAGAACCAGAGTTGGACATATTTTGGAGCAATTTCTCCTGTCCATCTCCACCTGCACCAACCAGTTGAGAGTGAGCACACACTGATCAAGAAAAAATTAAGAACTCCTGGCACTCAAAGACAAAAGAATTGAGTCATGAAAAAGCAAAACCATTACTGTATGGCTTGGACAGGAATCGAGGTCTTACTTGTTCCTTTCTTGGACTTCTTTGGAGTAGTTTTCCCAGATGGTATTATGAGATTTGATTTTCCAGCCGTTCCCTCCACTTTACTTGGTGGAATCTTGGGTTTAACGCCATCTTTGAGTGCTACCTTTTTTGGCGTTTTGGCGTTCTTCACGGGACCCTCAGATCCGATGGGCACCTTCTTTAATTTCTTCTTGGATAGTTTCTTGGAAGCTTCTTCTACTTCATTATCCTCAGCATCCCGATCCTCCTCGTCAGAAGATGGGTAAGCCTTTGCTATGTCTTCTTGTGGAGGCAGCCCTGCAGTAGCTCGATTACCAGCAATTTGTGCAGCTTCTCTGGCATCCTTCCTTCTCCAAATCTCTAATGCCGCATCATCTAAATCTACAACCTGAATACGCAATCACAAAGTGAGAAAGAAAGAAAATTACAGTCGAGAGAAATCCCAATAAGTCCACGACAAGAGACATGTCATTAATAGTGTCTGTCAGATTTAGATGGGTCAAACAATCATGACTATCCTAAGCAGAACTCCGAAACATATCTTGATTAGCTAACGCTAGTAGACGAGTGTAGCATGCGCTTCTTAGCAGGGACAGCAGGACAATAAGTGACAATACGCGCCACTCGGCAAAATTCTATCACTTCGAATGCATATAAGCTCTAATATGGTAGGAGTTTAGCTTTGATCTTCCAGTAAGGGATAACATGCCAAGCAGACAGAGGATAAACCTTGTAACATTCGTCACGACAGGATGCACATGTATAGCGAAGTTGAGAATTCACTTGAAACTCCTCATATCTTTCCTCACTGTCACCAAGCAAGAAATAAGATGCTTTAGCAGTTTTAAGAAACCACACAGAGCACCTAAGAGCCATCAGCTATTTAAAGAACACAGAATTTCACAATGAAGAATTCATGACACTAGTCACACCGCATATTGATCCTCAAAAAACGCATGGTCTGCTCATCAGGTGCCCATCGTAAACATAAAAATATAAAAGTTCAGAACAAAGCCCAAAAGACTATTAATATTTATCATTTTCAAATTAAAAATTCATTAAAATCGCATTTATGACTTTAAATTTAAATTTAACTAAAAAATAAACATCAATAGCAACAGGGAAAGATATTCACCTGATCCCATCACATTCACAGTGAACCCAATGTTCACAAACATCACAACAGACCATAGGTGCTGGTTCAGAATCTCGGTACACCTGTTCACAGAAGTGACAGCGCTCTGAATCAATATATGATAAACGTCAAGCAGATTCTCGAACAAGATGTTCCATGAGAACCGTACACGAAAAGAAACGGTTAGTCCCGGTTCTTCCGTGTAAATGTCTAGCGCAGTAAGCACACTAGAAAACGACGAATACGCCTTCATACCAAGGCCTGGCGACGACTCTATCATAAGCATACAGGATTCACAGAAAGAGAACTAGAACAGCTTGACAAAAAACAATACCAGTTCACATATTTTCACAGGAAATATAGCACAAATTAAAATAAAGTACAGAGGCATCCAGGGAGGCTTACTGTCTCTTTACCAGAACGTAAAATTTGACTATCAAACACCAATGCTGTTTTTCAATCCATGTCCAAATAACCACTTACCTTTAAGCAAATTGGACAATATTTCCCCCTCGTGAAAAGCCTTCCACATGCATCGCATAAGGAATACGACAAGAACCATCTACAAAACGTCAAAAAGACAACCCGGTGAGGTTCTGAGATCAGAGTCCTTCATTGTGACAAATGAGGTGCTTTCAGCATATCAAATACTAGATCAGGCTCCTTCTTCAGTAATAAAGGATTGCATGGGACTACGAGCTAGCATAAGCAATCTGCCGAGCAAGTTCAATCCTCGCAGATGCAATATCTAAAAGAAGAGTTAGAGATCACGGCCACTTCATAATGTGAGCGCAGAAAACAAGCCTGAGTCAAAAGAATCAACAACTCACTTGGAACTCATACCGCCTCCAGGAACAGTGGTGCTGCAACTCGTACAACGAACATGCTTGGGACAAACAAAGGGTCCTTTCGGAACGTGCTACAATACAAATGCGGAGCATAAATAACGATAATCAGATTAGTAGCCCCCCATCTTAAGAGCTTGAGCTTAATAATATTGAATTATGATCCCAAGAATCTGCCAAAATTAAAGTAAGAGCAACATTCCCTCGCACACTATATAATGGTATTAAAGTTCAAGAAGCTGTTTGCACCTTGAGCGGAGGCTGCAGGCAATTAGAATGATGTGCATGATCACACCTCTTACAGAACATCAACTTGTTTGAATCTCCAGTCCGCATACAAACCTTCATAACACAATTGTGAAGATGAAAAGTGAGAACCTTCTTGGCAAAGAGTTTAATAAGAAACAACAGTGAAATTCTAAGTCTAAGTCTATAAAACATATTTACAAGGAAATAAACTCTCAAGCATATATCCCGTTCCTGCTTAGTGACCCTCAACAACTCTATATGCCTTCAAAAGTATGACAAGAGAATCAAACTGAGCAACATAATAATAACCTATCATGCACATGCAAAGACTCTTCCATAGAATTCCAAAACATATCATAGTTACCTCACAGGAGCGACACGAAGCACATGTCCATGAAGCCCAATTGAATAAATCTGACAATCAGACACACACGTCACATTTAAGGGTTCTCTGCCAGAACCATACTCAGCGAGACCAAACCAATGTAAGGATGTACAAGAAAAGGATAATACACCGACTCTTACTGAAAAGAAAAAACAGAAATGTGGCATGTGCTACTAGGATGTCACTAAATGAAGCAGACGGCTCACCCCTATGTTCGGCCCAATGCTTGGTGCATTTGCGGTGATATTGTTTCCTACACTTTTGGCATGACAACATGCGTCCAGCCTTGTCACTGCCTACGGCTTCACCACAACCGCAAAGTCCACAGACAATTTGTAGAACCAACGAATCAAAATGATCCACCCCACCCGCCTCCTCGCCACGCAATGACATTCCAGCCCGTTCGCGATCCGCCCAACCATTGGCTGATGCCTCTCTAGATGCATGCTGCCACACTAGGTATAAGGATAAACTGCGAGCACATTTCGGAAGCGAGAGAGCAAGATTTTAAATGGTCATGAGCCTCTACGCAGGGCACCGCATCTGTGATGGAAAGTTACCTGTCGCGCAGCATACTTCGCAGCCTCGAGTTTTTTACTAAAACTGCTTTTCCCGGAATCATAAGGAAGACCAACAATAGAAAACGTCGCCTTCCTACGAGTTCCAGCGCGCTTTGTCACACCGTCATCCCCACTATCATCAACCAACTCGACTGCTTGCTCTTCCGGAATCTTCTTGGTTTGATTGGCCAAGACCGGGACCATTATTTCAACATATTCTGGACCTCCACCGAGCACTAAACGTGGATTAGAGAGAAGGTCCTGCAAGGCTGATGTCTTCTGCAGAAATTCATGCTGACCACTTTGTGTCCGTAGCGGTGCAGGCATTCCAAGTGTGCAGAAGCATATTTTCCGACTGCATCAAACGTTAAACAAGATTTTAGTCATGCAGACAGGAAGAAGGCGAAATTGAATGCAGGTCTAATCAGATCGACGATCTTCTGACAGAGTGATACAGGCATAATTCACAGCTCCCGTCCTCCCTTGTTCCATTGCTGTGAAACCATTTTGAACGTCCCAGATCCCATCATCTAGCATGTGCGAGCCTCCCTGAATAGATAATTCTAGTTTTCTACGGTAATGTGCAAATCAAAGGCCAGCAGCGGTGACAGAAACCGAATTAGTTGCATCTCCTCAAAGTAATAAATAAATCAGCTCAATTCGACAAATCTGGAACCACACGCAGAAACGTTATATAATAAACGTTAAATTATTACTCTATCTCCTTGCTTCAACTTTCCTGAAACTAGCTAATTCTTTTACACTTGCGCCATATATATCATAAGCAAAGTAGTCATCTCTGAGCAAAAGTTGCTGTTCAAACCTCTAAAATTCGCCATTCACTAAAACAAAAAGATTGAAAAACTTTAAAACCGCTGCAATAATTCCTTAACTAGAAATCGGAGAACTGAATAAACGGGTCAAATTCGCTTTCCAGCAACCTTGATCATCATAATCGGTCGACTTCAGCCACTACCTCCCAATTGCAGCAATCCAGGGTTACCAAAAAAGGAATCTGTTCGTTTATGCCATTTTTCAAATTGCGGTTCTGATTGCCGAATACAGCGGTTTAAGCGACTCTGTTTTCAAAGACTCTGTTCTTAAGCTTTATTTACACAAACAAAGAATGTAAATCGTTCAAATATAACTGAACTATTATTCGGAAACCGTTTTTATTCCAGTTCCCGACCGCCTTAATTCGAAATTGTTTCCCAATTGCAGCAATCCAAGAATGCAAAAACCCTAACCTAAACAAATGCTGTCAAAGTCCATCCGAATTTCGTAAACTCACCACGTAAACGGACAAGCTACATGAAATGCCATATTTTCTCGCGCGTCACCTCCTTGTCATCGGCAACAACCAGGTTCACGTCCCCCTAATTAAATAAATTAAAGAAACGCAAGAGACAGACACCGTCTTTGAAAGCAAATTGAGGAACCGCAACACCACTTCGGATAGAACAAAAAAAAATCAGCAATCCTTGAGAGCTTCGCATCGATCGATGGCTCCGAGCAGCTCCAAGCAGTTCCGACAGGGACCGAGAGGAAACCCTAATTCAGTGGCAGAAGCAAAGCCATCATCGACGACGGGCGATGCTTGCAACACTTGAATTCAATTCTGAAGTTACGAATCGTCAGCACCAATTCGAACGCTAAGTTACGGTTTCCCGCTCTCGCACAAGCACGACGAAGCCCGAAGCCCAGGACTGGGAATGCATTCACGCCGGGAGGAAAGCGAGGTTCATAAAAGGAGATTTTTCGGGAAAACTAATCATAAATTTTAAATTTTAAAATAATCAAAAACCCTTATTTTATTTTATTTTATGGACCTTCTCCTTATTTTGGGCCTCAACAAAGATATAGTATTCTACATACATGTGTGAATTAATTTGTGAGGTATATGTTCGTTAATTGTGTAGAATTAATTGACTTTGATCAATCATACAAGATTTAGAGGGTGGTTTTGATTTTCAAATGAGAGTTAATTAAGAGATTGGATTTTTAAACTTAGGTTACAACTTTAAAAGTGGCAATAAATTATATGTGATAAGCAAAAATCAAGAAAAGGGTGACTTTAAGATACATACATCTGATAACTCAACTTTCTTTTGAGTGTTGGAAGTCAACAACTAGTAGATCAAATCTTAGATATATATTGAAGATAATTATTTGCTCCAAAAGATCAACCATGCCTCTTTCAAAAACACTGAAAAAATTCCTTTAATATTGGAATTTTTTTTTAATTTAAATTCATGTCAAATATATGAATATGGATATGATAAATGGAGGATACAAATATGGATACATAATCTATATCCTTTCTTTCTAGATTTGAAATATGAAAAATATAAGAGGTTTTGACATATGAAAAATTTGTAAAAATATGTGAGATATGAAAAATTTGGGAATTTGAAGTTTAGGTTTGGGATTCTCTTGAATGACTATTCACTCTAAAAGACCATCCTACATTTTCAATCTGAATGAGTAATATTTGTGCTTCCTAATTTGCATGCTACTCCCACCTTTCACCTTTATCCACATTCTACCTTTCATCACATTCACCTTTCATGGATAGAGTCATTGTACATAACATGCAATTTTTTGTTTTTATATTAATTTATCATTCCAAAATATAGAATTAGTATATTTATTGGATTGAAGGGTAACAGTCATAAATTACAATTCTATATTCTATCAATTTATCCATTAGATCTACTATTTTTGATGGCTTTATATCCTTTGGAATATAGAATAGAATGAAATCTAAATCCTTACAAAAAATGAACGTTTGAATGAAAAATAATAATTTGTATTTTAAAATCTATATTAAAAATAGAAAAAAAATACAACATCACATTAATTAGATTCTAATGTATAAAGTTGTCAATTGCAATAATTCATTGGATTTTTCTAATTTCTAAAAAATTGAATGAAAACATTGTTTTGGACAATTTTTCATATGGGTTGCTTTAACTAAAGTACCTTTGTTGCTAGACTCATTTGATTCAAATATTTTATACTTGATGGTGTTTAATATTTATAAACTAAATTCAAAATTTTAATTTAATTAAACACTTTAGGATATGGAAATATTTATAACATTATTGAATTAGTTGGAAGATCATAATTTTGAAAATAATCATGTATAGGCTTCCTTGAAATGATAGGTGAAAAAATAATGCAAAACGTATTGGGAAAAGCAAATGCCTAAAGGAGAAAGGGGGAAAACTTCTTACTTGATTTATAGAAACCCAAAATATATCTTTGTAGGCAAATCATTTACTATGTATCTTTATACAAAATAATGATTCCCATTAAAGTTGAATGATGATAAAATAATTCAATTAGTTAAGCATTGGAATAGCACAAGCATCCCTTCATTCTAATTGATTGAATAAAAATGAATATTATATTAATGTGGTCTAATTTGAGTAGATATGTGGATGATTTTTGATGAAAAGGGATGAATTTGGAAGACAATTGCAATGTATGAGAAGGTAGGCAAACAGTGTTGTTTGTATTATATTGATTTTATCTAAAATACTATAAATTTCACCATAGTTTTCCTCATTCATGTGCATAATTACAAATCCAATATACATTCTTGTTATAATTGTGGAAAGTGCTAATTGAATCTAAAACATACATATATAATGTTCACTAATATTTCATTGTATATATGGAAATAAAATGTTTCGTACCATCCTATTATCCCATCTAAGACAAAAAGTGTCCAATAAAAGACATTCAAGTCCCATCTAACCAAAGAATGCACCTATTCATCTACTAATTCAATCAATTTTTTTGATTGACCACCACATTAATAAGTCTCATCTTTTTTAGCTTAACCTTGTAACAGTACAGTGGCCTAAAAGTGTCCCATATATGACATAGAATCCTCTCTCTCTCTAAATAAGATAGAAATGTAGATGTTCATCTTTCAAATTTTGTGTGAAGAGGAAAAGTCTTGCACAATAGTTTGACCTTTGACAAGTGCTCTTAGATTTTCTTAAGCAAATGATTCACACACTACCCACAAGGATGGTCTCTATGGTGACTATATTGGTGTTCCAGGGTTGACAAGTTTCATATATTAATCTTTAAAGGGCAAACTAATGACCGCAGAAATTATCCCTTTTGGAACTGTGTGACATCATCTACAATATAAAAACCACAAATACTTGTTGGAGGTCAAACTATTGAGCAAAATCTCTACTTTTTGCACAAAATTCCAAGGATGAACAATGCACTTTTGTTCAAAGATTCTTTGTCATCAATTGGACAAAAAATATCCTCGGTGTCGTAGTAAGGGTTAAACCTTCCACACACTAATTCAATATTGACGCCTATGATTAAAAGTGCTCAACAGATGACTTCCATAGAACCTTTGAAAACAAAGAATATACCTATTCATCCCGGAATCTCATGGGCTAGAATTTTCTCTTCTAGCCCATGAGCCCTGCACTTCTTTCTTCCGAAACGAAAGTCCGTCCCTCAAACCGCGTGACATTGTGCATGACCAAGGCTTCCAAGGACGTGGAAGCCCCAGCTCTCTCATCAGCAGTCGGATCCACTGTAGCTTCGTCCCACCATCGCCCATTCTTCCGGTAATAATAACCAATTTCTCTGCTTTTCGCATGCTTTCTTCAGTCGTCTTCAGTAGTCTTCTGTAGCTGCCGACGACAGACGAAGCTTTCGTAGAATAAGTTTACTCCATCTGTTGACGAAACCAGCTCACTCACCACTCACTTCCTTGCTCTGGCTGGCGCTCATCATCATCATCACCACCACCGCGGCTCACACAACTGCCATTTCTCGCAATCACTCACTTACTCAATCTGTTTTAGTCCAGATCTGACTTTTTCTCGGGAGCATTGGAATTAGGGTTTGTGAGGTAGGGTTTGGGAAGTGAATTGGGGATGTGGTGGTGGTGTTGGAGAGAGCGGAGAGTGGTGGAAGGGAGAGGTGTGACGGTATGAGAGAACGAGGGGGAGGCCGATGGGGATAACAGGGCGACGGGGAAAGGAAATTGGAATTCGTGGTGAGAGTGGAGTGGAGAGAAGGAGAAGAAGCAGAAGCAGAGGCTCCCCATGTCAACCGACAATCAGAAAGGGTTGGCACTGGCCGTTAGTTCTAGTCTCTTCATCGGCGCCAGCTTTATTGTGAAGAAGAAGGGGTTGAAGCGCGCGGGGGTGTCGGGGGTGAGAGCAGGTAGATTGCTTGGTTTTAATTTTCGGTTTCTGTTTTTAGTTTTTTTAGTTTATTTTTTGTGTTTGGTCTGTTGTTGTATCTGGGAATGGGAGATTCGGGTTTTGGATTGTGGCGGTTACGTTGACCGAGTTCAGTTTGAGACGTCGGTGTTTGTGGTTGTCTGTGACAGGAGTGGGAGGTTACTCGTATCTATATGAGCCGCTATGGTGGGCGGGCATGATTACAAGTAAGGGTTCTGCTGCTGACATTCTTGAGTTGTGGATGTTGTTATGGATTCGAGGATTTTGCGGTGACTGACGTGGGAAGAGTGGACTGGCAGTGATTGTGGGAGAAGTGGCCAATTTCACTGCCTATGCGTTTGCTCCGGCGGTCTTGGTCACTCCCCTGGGTGCTCTGAGCATAATAGTCAGGTTTGCCTCTGGCCTTTCATAGTTTTAGCTCTTTTTTTATCCGAGTTTTGAAGAATTCGTCGTGATTTACATGTGTTGTTGGAATGCAGTGCGGTTCTGGCTCACATTGTTCTCAAGGAGCGATTGCATTTGCTGGGGATATTGGGTTGCATGCTTTGTATAGTTGGCTCGACCACTATTGTGCTACATGCCCCTCAAGAGCGCACCATCGAGTCAGTGAAGGATGTCTGGATCCTTGCCACTGAACCTGGTAATCTCAATTCAGAAGTAGAAACAAGTTTCAACAGTAGCCTTATGATGCTCAATGCAAGGATTTTATTATGAGCTACTGGTGACATTTTGTTAACTTATTGAGGATTGGGATGGATTTGGGACAGCCTTTTTACTGTATGCAAGTTTCGTGGTTGCGCTGGTGCTGATTCTCATTTTCCACTATGCTCCACAATTTGGGCACTCACATGTCATGGTCTACATCGCCATCTGCTCACTAATGGGCTCTTTATCTGTACAGTTCTCAGACCTGATACTTCCTACATCTGCTTCAGTTTTCTAGATATGGTCGATTTTCTTTTTGAGGTCTTCGATCTCATCGAAGACTCGTCATATTGAGCTTGTTCTAATGAGTAGTGGATCTGATTTGTCCAGGTTATGAGTGTGAAAGCACTGGGCATTGCTATGAAGCTGACTTTGCAAGGGCAGAATCAGTTGGTCTATCCCCAGACATCGGTGTTTGCAATGGTGGTTCTTATTTGCGTACTGACGCAAATGAATTACCTCAATAAGGTATTTGTCCTGATGTTTGAACCAGTACTGAGTAATGCATTCTAAGATATCATAGAAGGTTCTCGATTTCAGCAAGATTTGTGAGTTAATCTTTTGTCTCGTTTTTAAAACATGTTTGGATTATGAAAGTTGACACTGGCATGTGCAGGCGCTAGACACATTCAATACAGCAATTGTTTCTCCTATATACTACGTCATGTTCACCTCATTGACCATCCTGGCCAGTGCTATCATGTTCAAGGTGCGTGCTGCCAACTATTTACAATTCTGTGATTTATGTCGGCTTGCTGTAATTGAGATTGAAAAGTCGGACAGGCAACCAAAACACTGAATGTGAGCATTGGTTGGTTCAGGACTGGGACCAGCAAAGCACTCCTCAAATCATAACAGAGCTTTGTGGCTTTGTTACTATTCTAGCTGGCACGTTTTTGCTCCATGCAACCAAGGACATGGGTGACTCAACCGCTGGATTAAGTTCGTATACCACACCTGGCAAACATTCACCACCTATTCATCATGCAGTAACTCAATCTTCGGGAATATGCACTTAGGTTTTTGACGTTGAACCCTCGAGGTTTGATAGTAGTTTCTTTTGTGAGTGATGTTTGTGATCTGCAAGTAGTTCTGTCGCTCATTGTCTACAGAGCGTAAGATGACCTGTTTGGCAGATTGGTTTTCTGGAATTGAGTGTTTTTGGAACGCTGTGTAGGTACACACTGGGGTCCAGTTGCGAACTTGTCGCATCGCATGTCTATGGGCGGGGTCAACTCTAAGCGTCCGGAGGATATTGAAAGTGAAGAGATTCCTTTGCGGCGGCAAGATTCGGTGTCAGGATTTCGAACGCCTTGATCTCTGTAACTATTTTTCATCGAACTCGGGTTTGAGTTGCAAATGCCACGGAACTTGTCAAACTGGATGGATATAGCTTGGATTAGGCTCATTGCTGTCTTAGGATTTTTTAATTTGACTTTTTCTTTTGGTATTTTTGGTTCCTTCAGTACATCTTATTCAACAGATGGAAGGACAACTCTGTATTCAATGTGCAATTCAGAACTTAGTGTGCTTTTAGCTCCGCTTACCATCATGAGTGGCATTACTCGCGAGTCACTATAAGTCAATCTGATACGCTGGTCCCTTTCATCAATTATTTCTCACATTAGTGAAGAGTCTCGGAAACTTGATGAGCACTAATTCTCTAGCTAGCAAGTCATCTCCTGGGATGGAAATTTGTCCCTGAACCTGGAGTGTAAATTTTAGGTCAAAGGATCCGTTTCTACTTTCACAGACACCGCGCCTATTTCAGTGGAGCTGTCAAAAGTATCTGCTTCCAGAGCCAAATTGACTGGAGGTAAGTAGCCCCACACCATGAACTGTATGCCAGTTGGTGTTTACAATTTGGAAACTAAAACCAGAGCTATGTATTCCTGCCTCAACCAAAATAAGAGACGTCTGGTTCACTCAAAGCGTCCGGTACTTGCAAGAACATTAGAAGAATTCCTGAGTCATGTGGTCCCCAAGTCGCTGAGTTCCATTTTTTCACTATTGCCCTACCCAACTCTTGGAGAACTTTGGTTTTGCATGATAATAGATGTACGACTTGAAAAGAATACTTTGGTGGCACATACTTCGAGTCTTGAAAAGTGTACGACTCTTGGATGGTCAAATAAGTTATGTTTTCTTCAAATAAATTATGTTTCCTTCTTGTGCTTTATATCCACAATCTTACACCATAGAGATATCGACGTATCTTATCGAGGCTGTCTCTTGGCAGACAGCTCCATTCAAAAACTTGTGTCAAAGCATCTCTTGAATGTCGCTGGGCTGTTATTTCTAGTGCTAAGAGAGATCCCTTCAACAATTCTAATAAGTGATCTGTTTGCTTTCAGCTTCATGAGCTTTTATGTCATTTCATGTGAGAACGATGCAACCACCACGAGCCCCTTTAATTTATTTTTCTGGACCCCACGTGAGCAACATGTTACCAGCTTCTGGACATTCACCAAGTCCGGACCGGCCGGGGTGAACTGACACTCTCGCTCGTCCCTGACGGAAAACGCTGAAATTTTTTATTTTCCACGCAGAAAAAAATTGCAAATTTTGAATTCATATTTGCAATGAGAGGCCCCAAATTGGCTAGGATAGATGTACAAGATAAAATTTTCAAGCACAAAATAGGGGTCATTTATGTTACCTGCACCCCTAGAATGACTTGGGGGAGTGAAGTGAGGGGGTCAATCCACCTTGATTGTTTGGACCGTGGTTTACAACTTGTTGTTATGTCGTGATTAGGAGTTTAACCTACAAATGATACATCGAACATTTTTTGTTTGATGAATGACAAGGAGTTCTACTGTGTAGGATAGAAGTTCAACTATTCATCTTCAAAATTAGGATGGAAAGGGGAGATCTTCTACAATAGTTTGACTCCCAATGAGTATTTTTATTTTTTATTTTTATAGTGGATGATGTCACATGGTTCCAAAAGGCATGATTTCCACACGCACTTTTCCGGCACTTAAGGGTTAAGTTAGGCCAGCTTTGAACTTTTTCAAATTCGTTTTGGGACAAGCAATAAAGTCAAGAGAATGAATGAATGACTATTTAGAGCCCATTGGATAGAATACTAAGACACAAAGTGATTAGGCCAAGTGGTCTTCTTTTGTTGACCATTTCATAGGGTGGTGATTTTTTAGCACTTTTTGAAATATTTAGTGAGACATACACTCTTATACTTTATTTTTATATAGATATCAGTTTCTTTCAACCGTTGCTAATTTTTTCATTCCATAGTGTAATGGACTAAGTGTAGAGTAGTGTAAGATCTAATGTCATCTTGAATGGTTGTGTTTCAATTAGAGTGGGAGTGCTATTACTAAAATCTTACTTACATTCAAGAATTGAAAATACTATGACAAAAAGTAGGTATTAGAGGATATAGTAACTTCTACATTCTTTCATTAATTAAACTTATTTTTGATAAGTTGGGGTAAACTATTTTAATCCAATTTAGACAATGAAAAGATTTTTTGGGCATGTTTTTAAAAATTGAATTCTCTAATTATGATTCTAGCAAATGGTCATGTCATCAATTCATTGATTACCAAACCGATCCTCCGAGGAATCATTTTTTGAAAGAATTGAGAAAATATGAGATAACTTCAATTCCTAGAATTCCTTTGCATTTGAGCCCTAGAATTTCAAAAAATGGTTATTTTTGTAGTAAGATTTTTCAATGAAAAAAAAGATGAACAATGATAGTTGAAGAACTTGATCCCACCTTCATGTGAAACACATTAAAAAAAAGTTTCAATTCGCTTCCTCTACCATTTGTGAGATCTCCAAGTTCAAACTTCAAAGTATTAGTTTTTTTTATTTCATTCCTTGCCTATGGGGGTACCTCAATTTCAAAATTCAATGAGAATTAGAGGTTATTGAATTTCTTTTGCATCTCTTAGTACGATGTACTATAAATGCTAGGGTTAAAAACTAGCATACCAAATATAAGAGCTAAAACCCACTTGGTGAAAAACTTATGCACCATCCATTACTATGATTCCATTGAAAAAAGTAAAACATCCTAGAACACCAATGAATTCATCATAAAATGAAAAATGCTTCATATGAAAATCCAAATAGTGAATTGTTGTATTGTATCAACAAAAAGTGAGAAGAGAAAAAATAGAAAAACCCCTTAAAACTAAATTTTGGATTTAAATGGTGATTTTTCATGCCATTTGGCCTTACAGGAGAATGTCCTCAAATGTCAAAAATACTACCAAGTGGAAATCCTTCACATATCCTTCATTTATTACAAAAATTGAAAGTAAAAAAATAAAGCTTTTTCTTTTCATATTAGGTCACTATTATTGGGCATGCAATTTAGTCCCTACCCTAGTTCTTGCTATGTGAAAATTGTTAAGGACATCATTCATACTTTTGACCATTCAAAATTTCTCAAACCATTAGATAAATCTCAAATGACACTTCTATTGAGGTAGTCTTTTTTACTTGTATACTCCCTATATTTGCCTAGGCTTGAAGACATAATCATTGGCTCTTGGATAGAAGGTCCTATTCAAGCACAAAACATCCTAAATCTTTACACTAGATTGTCAACCTAAGGATATGTAAAAAATAAACAAATAGAGCGAATTTCTTCACCTATACTAAAAAAAAGCCTTGCATTGTGGGCTTTGAGGGCCCAAGTATTTGTTTTATGGTTTGAATTCACAAGGAGAGGGATGCTTTCTAGTTTTTCACATGTGGGTTTTGACCATTGCCAAACTTTTAGGATGAAAGATAAAATAAACAATTGGAACGAAATGAAGAAAAGAAAAGTAGGTCGACTCAATTATTAGAAAAAGAAAAAGAAAAAAAGAAAAGAGGAGAGACCTTATTATGTTCCATTTGAAATGGGTCCCCCGGTGCCAATCATGTGCTCAACTGCACCGTATGACACAGACACAGAGTTTTTTCAAACATTTGCACACATTGTTCTCATTTTCGCGCATGATTCAAGGCTCCTTATCAATCTGCCCTCGTCGCTTTGTATGCGAGCATCTGGCTTTCTTTTGTTCAAGCTTCACTGGAGCTTCATTTTTGTTGAAGCTTTTAGTAGCGATGGAGGAAGCTGGGAGCTGAATGGAGCCGTTCAGTTCTTTTCAAGCTTCTGGAGGTGGAGTCCAGCCTTTTGTGTTCGAAGAGCTTCGAGGTTCGAGGTTTGAGGTTTGAGGTTGTGGCGATGGCAGGGAAGTTGTAGCGATGTAGGAGGAGCTCATGAATGCAGTGTTTTAGGAAAGCGTTGTTGGATTAGGTCGTTCGTCTTTCGGAGAGCTTTTTGGCTGGGGAGAGGGTTGTGGTTATGGCGATGGCGATGACGGGGGGAGCGGCTTCGCGAGGGGGGAGACGGGGGACGGGAGCGACGCCGGGGAAAGCTGTGTTGTTGATCGAGCTTAAGCATCGCATTCTGGCGATGCTGCACAAGCTTTCCGACCGGGATACGCAGCAGCTGGCAGTAGAGGAGCTCGAGCGGACGGCGCAGAATTTGTCTCCGGAAGGGATCGCGCTTTTCCTGACGTGTTTGTATGACACCGACTCGCAGCAGAAGAGCGTGGTGCGGCGCGAGAGTATTCGCCTCGTCGGGACGCTGGCGACGTTGCATGGCGACTCCTTGGCTTGTCACTTGCCGAAGATGGTCGGGAATATCGTGAAGAGGCTCAAGGATCCGGACTCCAACATTCGGGATGCGTGTGTGGAGACGATGGGAATTGTGGCGTCGCAAGTCGGAGCAGCTGACGCAGGCTCCGCGGCCACTGTCTTCGTGAAGCCGCTGTTGGAGGCGCTCGCGGAGCAGCACAGGGCCTTGCAGACCGGAGCGGCCATGTGCCTGGCGCGCGTCATCGAGTGTATCAAGGACCCGCACCCTCCGACTTTGCAACGCTTGAGTCCAAGACTGGTGAAAATGTTGGCGAGCCCTAACTTTTTGGCCAAGGCGTCGCTTCTGAACGCCGTTGGAGTTATGGTGCAGGTAGTTTGCTCTTGGTTTCTTCATGCAACCTCTCCACTAACCTTTAAAGTTCCTAAAGCCTGGGACAAGCATAGTGGCATTTTCGGTGTGGTAAACTTTTTTGTGATTTTCGTGATTTTTTCTCCTTCTTTGATCTCCTTTTTTCTCGGCACGCCAATCATCGGATTTCCAGTATGGTTCACAGTATTTCTAGTAACAATTGTGAATGACCTAGCTTCGAGAAGACATCAGGAATGGAAGTTTGTGGTGCGCTTGTTGTAATCATACACATAGTTGCTGTTTGATTCTTGCATAGTCAACTTTCTACGCGGGTCTTGCATGTTCCAGTTTTGAGAGGTGACTCTTTAGCTTGTTACCGGGTTGCCTATTTCTGAAGACTTTGAAATTACGTTATATTTTACAGTAGCTGTTATGTCCCGATGTGCCTCGTGCCATTCTTGCCATCCTATCAGCCACATTAATGCATGCTGGCAGTTCATGAGCTAGTATCCCAAACGTTCCAGCTCTTGATATAGACAGTGGTGCAGGTTCCCGGAGTTGTTTCTACGTCTCAACTCCCCATTCTGCTTGCCGCTGTTCAAGAGGAGCTGGATAATGCGGAGTGGGCAGTGCGGAAAGCAGCGGCTGATACCATGTCCTGCTTTGCCACGGCAGCTGGTGACGCTCTGGCCTCCTACAGAGGAGGTGCTCTCGTTTCTTTAGAGAACATTCGATTCGATAAGGTGAGTTTGTTTTCAAGACTCATAGAATCTTCTTTCCAGTTTTCCATTGCATGTTTAATCGCAAGGGCCGTCCTGGATCAGCTTGAGTAAGTTTTCCATTTTTGTGTACAAATTGAGATGATTATGTTTTAGGATTCTAGCTCTGACAATCGCAGAATCTCATTTAGCTGTAGCCAGTTAGGGTCTGAATCGATGTATTTCGTGCACTGGTGAGTGGAGTAAGCGATTGCCAATTCCATACCTTAATTAAATTTTTTGGTTATGATCTAAATCCTCCTCAGAAGTTAGATGGAGCAATGAAATTTTTGGCCAATTGCACGGGCTTAGTTCATGCCGAGGTGTGCTAATTTGTATTCTTTTCATGCGTTCAGGTGAAGCCTGTTCGAGATTCTGTTTGTGAAGCGTTGCAGCTATGGAAGGCTATCTATGACCCAAATGCACCTCAGAGTTAGTGCCAATTTTCATTCTTTTTTGTGATATTAGTTTTAAGATCCTTAAAATTTATGATACAACACCACTTCAGACTGCTTACATTAGATCTTGTGGTATACCTATGGCACATTTGCAACTCTTGAAGGATCTATCAGTGTACACACCTGTGAAACAGATTTGCAACGAAGATATGTATAAACTGACGGATCAACTGCATCTTGGGGATGGTGCTGTGCCGCAGGTGGTACACCGTCAGGAAGCCACGATTCAGCCTCCCCGCGCTGTCTTGAAGGAGACAATACCCCTCCTTCTTTGACAGATCGTAAAAACAGTTCGCTGATGAAGTCTTGGGGTTCCGTAACTTCTTCTTTATCTGATTCCAGTGGAAGGCTTAAGACCATGCCTGAAAGACGTTCAAATATGTTGAAAAAAAAAACACCTTCTCTGAGTGACAGAAAGACTAATCCTGATTTTTTTCGGAAGCTGGAAGGTGTGAGGGATTCAGCCGATTGTCAAATTGAAGTCGCTGTTCCACGTGATCCACCTCAGGAAGAGAGTCCAAGAGCTGGGGTTGCTAGTAGTGAGCATATTGCTTATCACGGAAACCGCACTGAAGCATTTCCAGGATCTGCCAGTGGATATGCTGCGGGTGGAATGTTGATATCTGAGGAGAATAATGATCAGGTAGAAGGTGAGCAACGCAATCAGCCACCAGAAAATGGGGAGATAGATCATAGAAATGGTCACAAACGTAACTCTTCCTGGGATGCCAATATCTCTAGTCTGACCGGCAATGAGAAGGCGACTGCAGACATGGGAGCTGTGCACCGGCACTTTCATAGCTTGGAACGCCAGCAACTTTCGATGATGGAGATGCTCCAGGTCAATTTCTAAGCTCCTCTGTGTTGCAACTATTTAGTTGGTTAGTTCCTGATGTAGCTTGATTTGCTGGATGCCTATTACATCTTGGAATGACAATGATCGATGTGGGATGGGCAGGATTCTATGGCGCGCGTGCATGAGAGCATGCAAGATTTAGAAGGGCGGGTTTCTAGACTGGAGCAGGTTGTGGAGAATATTGCTCACAGTATTTCCGGCAATGCAGAAGGGAGGGCTCCGGTTGGTGAGTCGCCTCGATTTCAAGGTGGTCATTCACTTGGAAAATACCATTCTGGTAATGGGTACCTAAACTTCAAAGCTGGTTTAGCGACCGAGGATAACGCAGCTCCATCAAGTACGAGAAGTCAGGACTCCATGGAGAAGATGATAGAGTCAACATCTGAAGGACTAGACGAATTTAGCTTCGGCGCCGGCCATCAGATGCCAGCGGCAGAAGCGTTGAGGCGACCCAGTGTGCTTGGGGCAAGTCCATTGCAGAAAGGCAACAATAGAGATGATGTAGAGCTTGAGCATTTGGGAACCCGGAGAGTGTGTGATCGAAGTGCAGGACTTCTTCCACAAGGGGAAGGGCCTTCTGCTCGGAGTGTTTGGCATGCATCCAAAGACGAAGCTATAGCGGCCATTCGTGGTGCTGCTATCCCCAGTAGACCTCATTTGCATCGGAAGCTCTCCGGTCGGGATTTTAACGCAGATCAGAAGCCCAATAGAGTGGTCGGCGGACCCTTCTGGATGCTCTGGAGCCGAGCCATGGAGAGTGTCCGCTCAGGCGACCTAAATGGTGCTTACGTCGAAATTCTTGGGAGCAGTGATGAGCTCTTATTGGTGCGCTTGATGGGCCGCACTGGCCCTGTCTTAGAACAACTCAGTGCTGGGACCGTGTCTCAGCTTATGGGCGGCATTAAACAATTTCTTCAACAGCAGAGCTTCTTGGATTGCATAATTCCTTGGATTCAGCAGGTATCCATCTTTTTCTGCCAGAAGATCGTGTCCCCATTGCCATCTAATTGTGGCTTTATTTTTCATGTTGACGGAAGGACTAATCAACGATAGTATCTTTGAAGCGTGTTCGTTGACAGGATCTTCACAAATTGATCTGCTTCTTGTTTTGGTTTTAAGATATATATTTTCAACATCTTTTCGGTACGTGTGGCTGCAGTGGATGAAAACCAAAACTAAAGAAATCCATAGCACCATTTCTATGTAATTTTGGTTACTTTAGCTGTGAATCTTTTCAGCCGCCAACTACATCTGATGGAGATAGGGACGTAATTGGAAAGAGGGTCCATATTTGGGGAAGATTGCGGTTATTTTGTTTGTTATTTTTTTTTATCAGGTTTCGTTTAGGAACATAACCGAGCCTGTTTCTGATTTACTCTATTCTCAGATACAGTACCTGTATTTCGCATAGTGGGTCGCTGTTTACTGATAATGGTTTTAATGCTTTGTACAGGTGTCAGATCTTGTCGCAAGTAATGGTCCCGATGCGCTTGGACTGATGGTAGACACGAGAAAGGACCTCGTCTTCGCTCTGCAAGAGGCCACTAGTGTGGAGTATGCACAGAGCTGGATGGGTGCCAAAATTGCAGAACTGGCAGAGCTGCTGGGGAATGCATGGTCATCAAGTGGAAGTAGCGCTGCGGATAGATGATGAACACTGCAACTTGCAGGATAGTAGTCTTGGAATCCCGCGATTGGGACTCAGATCAGAATTTCGCATGTCAGAACATCACTGACTGTAATGGTCGAAATGATGTGTCATCATACCACAATTGTATTTTCGATGAAGGGCAGACAATAGTCTTTTTTGGCGTAGACGCAGCCCCCCATGGCAAAAGGAGTCACCAAATTACTCCAATTATTGGACCAATTGGTGCATTCTTTGTTTCTACAGTCCACAGTGAAGTCATCCATCCACAGCATCCTTACAGGGTTAAGGTAACTACACCTAATATCCTAATATTGTATGAATAAGGGTTTGAGCATGGTTCCTATTATTGAACTGCAAATTTTTTTTGTTGGATTTTGTTGGTAGTTGAAAGGGGATTCTAGATTCTCTTTGAATGCATTTTTTGGACACAATGTGAATAAACTACAGAAATTTCCAAATGTTGAAAATAGGTGAAAATAAAACCGACAATAGACTCATGAATGGAAATCGTTGATTTTTGCCAAAAATCAATACGGGTCAGTCTTTGAAACAGGTCATTATGAAGTGTAGTTACCTTTCCAAACTCAAAAGTATGAGCAAGAGATGGATGGTCTTTTTTTGAACTACAGTTGGTGAACTAAATATACTTTTAGTTTCACATCTATTACTTCATCTTCATATAGAGCATAACCCAGATGGAATAACTTCTAGATTAAAGTCTGGTATCTCAAATGCACCATTGATCCAAAATTGCCATCATCACTCTATGTACATATCCAAAATCAATATCTACCTATGTAGAAGAAACGATTTTAGAACATCTACCAAAAAACTTGTGACCCTTCCTAACTTTTGGATACAATATCCAAATGTCACATTCTTTGATATGCATTGAAACCTCCTTTCACTTGTCAACAAGAAAATATGAAAATTTGACTAGCAAAAATTGGGTGTTTGGGGGTACCTACCTTAGTATTGGTAATTCTTAATCATTCAAAATTGTACTCAATTGTTTCACTTGAAAGTAATCACATTTTGGGAAAGATTTAGACATTGATTGGAGTTTTTACTTTTCTATCATTGCAACCTCTACTTGATACCAGTATATGATATACCAAGCCAATGATTGGGGGAATTGACAATCGTGTGTACTAGGTGACTGAATTGATTCATTTATCTTAAATAAGGATTCAAAATAAAAACCTAAGTCAAAGTTTGGTAGGCAATTATTATTATTATTTTGAATTCTTTTTAAATAAAATTATACAAGAAAATTGAAACAAACAAGGGAATAGATGATTAATAATAGAGAACTAATGATATTAGTTGGTTTGGTTTATTATCTCCTCGACCATTTCACAAAGTATAAGGGAAATGCCCCCTTATTGTTGCAACAATTGATTTTGATTGGCAACTTTTGCCATGTAAATTTTACAAGCTAATGCATCTTATTAAATTGATAAAATCATCCCAATCAATACCAATAGGTATCTTTTGGACTCAAAGTCTTGCAAAATTTGGTTTGCATCAAGTCAGTTTTATAATCACTATATAAATGCATTTTTCACCTTTTGCTATTGATGTTTGTGTGCTCCAATATTGCAATTATGAGCACTCAATATAGCCATTTTTGTAAAGATGAAAATCACTTAATTTTCTAAAACTTAATTTCTATAACATGAAATTGCTTTGGCATTATGAAAACCTTCTTTTTAGACCTTTTCTTGAGCATAATTGAAAAACTTCCAACCATTAAGGTTATTGCTAGTAAAGTAGTACATTGTTGTTGTGAAAACAACCCCCCTTGTCCCTCCATAAATGGGCACATTATTTCTCAGTGACGCTCTATTTTACATGAAAGTAAATCCACCTGATTGTGACTCCTTTCTAAAACAAATTCTTATTTACAATGTACCACTTCTAATTATGACAATCTTGGGTCACTTTTGAAGAAACCTAATTTTAGCACTTTGAAAATTCTTAGTTTTATTCATAACAATGTTCAAAAAATGCTTAAGAAGAGAATCTATAGTACTCTTTTGACTTCCAACAAGATCCAACAAAGAATTATGCAATTTAATAATAGGAACATTGCTCAATTGCTTTTTTGGAAGCAATTAGGTATACACTCACTCAGACTTCTTTAATCTAACCCTCTCTTCAATGACATTCATGAATATCTTGCCTCTTGCCACAATATTTTTGGCTAGAACACACTTATCTCACATTCAAACTATTGGACCTTTATTGTAACTGCCTTTCAAGCTGTTACATTAATAGAATTAGAAAGTAGTTATTGTACTCAATTCAAAACCATACCATATGATATCAAATATCCAACCACAACAATTCCATAGTCTTAGATTATTTTTCACCATTGTTAGGTAGGGTGCTTTGAAAGCCACCCTACTCTAAAAGTGACCACTAACAAAAAGGCACATTTTGCTTTCTTCCATGTATCAATATTGTACATTTTAGGACACAGTCACTTTTAGTGACCAATGCATTTCAACTTTAAAAATTCGTAACTAATTACACCAAGGTCCAAAAAATATGAAATGACTAGGATTAGATGCCAATTCCATTTTTCTTCCTACGAAAATTTGTTGAAAACTGTTTCAAGTAGTTTAGCTTTCCCCCAAATGCAATCAGTTCTTAAGAGGTTACTTCCTTAGACCAATCAGACACCAATTTTAGCAAATACAGTACTCAGCCCTGGCTCTAAGTTGTGGCGTAAATAATTGCAAGTGATCTGATGACTCCCAATACCTGGGTTTTGTTTTCAACCTTCCCCAGGCTCATGTTGTATGCCAAAAAAAAGGCCAAGAAGGATTGACCCCTTATTGCCCCATGTAAGGGTAAATTTAAAAATCGCCCCCTATTTTGTGCCACATAAATTTTGAATTTCTTCATCTCTCTAAGCTACTATTGAGGCCCTTGATTGAAAATATGAAAATATGAATTCAAAAATTTCAAATTTTATCATTTAAGGCAGATAAAAAAATTCAATGTGTTTATCAAGGGTAAAATACATGGCAATAAGGGAATCAATCCTCCCTACCAGAAAAAAAAAGACTTCAACAAAGTCTGTGTAGAGAAAGAAAATTAAATGATCCATGAGAAGATCCACATGACCAATTATAACAATTGTGGGTCTTTTTACAGTGTACTCATTTTACTAATATTTACAAGCTAGTACAAATAGATATTTAAGTCTTCCACAATTATGGTGTACTTCAGCAAGCAAGTTAACTTTTATGCCTTTATTCTGGCCCATTTTGCAAGGGTAAAGGTGTGTGCACTTGAACTATCTTCTTCAAGATTTCGTTCATATCCGAAGGTGCATGCACACTACATAACTTACTCTTTTATAAACTACTCTAACTTGAAGATAGTAGTGAGTTTATGAGAAAGGACCACTCCTTTCCCCACACATAAGAGTAGTACTTAAGTACGGTGGACACCTCTCAAATGCACCATTGATCCAAACCACCATCATCACTTTGTCTACATTTCCAAAATCAATATGTACGTATGTGGAAGAAATGATTTTAGAACTCGTCTACCAGACTAAAAAAAACATTGAGCTTCATAATTTTTGCATATGGAATTCAAATGTTGCATTCTTTGGTGCATTAGAACCTCCTTTTACTTGTCACTTGTTATCAAGAAAATATGAAAATTTGACTAGTCTAATAATAATAACTAACTAGGCACAGTAGCAAAAAGTGGCCATTTGGGGGGTGCCCACCTTGTGATCATTGAAATTGCCATGAGTTTTGGCTCTACAGAGCAGCAATAAGTTACTAAGGTAGAAGGCTCATAAAGTGTCCATCTAAGAGCTGAAACTGAATTTTGGGGAGGTGAAACTTATTGAAATATTTTTCAGTAAATTTTGATTGAAAGACAAGAGGAATTGACATCTAACCCAAGTCGTTTCATATTTTTTGGAGCTTTGTAGAATTAGTTATGAATTTTTGAAGTCGAAATGGCAAAGGGCTCTAAAACCACACACCTCCTCACAAGTACACTGTTGGTACATCCCTGTAAAGATGAAAAAAACCCATGTACACACAGTGTACATTTGAGGAGGTGTGCGGTTTTAATGCCTGAGTGTGCGGATTTCGAGCCTTCTACCTTACATGGTATGAAACAACTTGAGAAAATTCCCAACATTGCAATGAGGCCATCAAACGCTTGTGTTTCTTGGTACGCAACATTTAGAGTAAGGTAGGAGGAAATTTCCAACTCTTTCAATTGATTAGCAAATTTGAGACAAATATTATAAAATATCAAGTATAAACTGATTCAACGGAGAAAGAATTTGGGTACAATGGGTTTTATAAGCCCCATGTGTAAGGTAGCAGGCTCGAAAATGGCACATCTAAGGAGAAAATCACAGCTGTGGAAGAAATAGTGAGCCGAATGATTTCCAATTTTTTTTGATAGGTACACAAATGGAAGAGAAATGCATGACAATTAGAACCATAATTTTCTGACTTAGAATGAATAAGATCTGATTTTCTGAAGTGAAGAGTGACTAGGTCGCTATTTATGTTTGTAGATTGCACCATGAATCAATTTGCATGTGTGGTTGAAAAGAGCACAATAGTTTCAAAATAGTTTAACCACTTCCACAATGTGTTCATAGAAGTTCCAAAATACGTGAATAGGGTGTCTTGAGTGCATGGCAATATAACAAATTTTCATATCTTTTTTCTATGTATTGCAGGCCCCACTTTCATTTACATTTACCTCTCTTTTGTCAATGTAATTTCAAATTACCTATTTACAATTTAACGACACATTTATGTTTGCTGAATGACACAGAATAGTGGGCCTAAAACACTATCCATGGTCCTAAAATCACACATATGTTGTCACAATAACCTTCTTCCTAAAATGTAGTCCATTTCAGGAACCACCCCCACTATTTATGGCCCTTTTTTAGGGTCGATTCTTAATGCCGCTCCATTTCAGGACCTCCTACTGTAGTTGTCATTAACCCTTTAAGGAGTAGTCGATCATGTTGTGGTCAATCTAGATACTTTTTTCTCAATGGGCAGAGTTTGGAGAAAAATCTAGGGAAGGACCAAAGGGAATGGATGTAGAGATTTGTGAACCACATCCACCGGGCTAGGAATCACCCCAATCCATGCTTACATGTGGAAATGGGATTCAAAATATTGATGCAAAAGTAGTTGTAAATATGACAATTACTCCCGAAAGATGGACATAAATGAGAAAGATACACATGTTTGTAAAATGCACTATACGCCCAATGCATATGTTTGGTCAAATCTTTGTTTTAAACCATTGATGTGTTGTAATTTTAATTTTTCAGATATGCAACGAAAGTGGGTTGCTTGCACCCTAGATCAACCACGGTCCTTAAAGGGTTATCAAAATTGATTCAGATTTCATCCAACTTGAACAGGAAAATTCAACAATAATATTGTAGCTCACCTGCACAAGAAAATTCAATAATACTAGTACAAACTTGTTGCAATGCAACATCAAACTAAGGAGAATATGGACTAGATAGCTAGTTGGAGTCCCACAAAATTGGATGAAAAACATTTGGGATGACATGATGAAACATTTAGGATGAATATGTGACCATATTTGTGACAATGGGTCATGACATAAATTGTGACACTCTATACCTAATATAATAGATTCAATAATACTTTGGTTAGCATAACTCTTTTTGAAGCTCACAAAAGGGCTCCAACTACTCTCAACTTCCAACTACAAATTGTCAATAATATATAAGGTGGGCACCCAAAATGCACCATTGACCCAAAATTGCTATCTCACTTTGTGTGTACCTTCAATATCAATATGTATCTATTAATCTATGTGGAGGAAATGATTTTGGAACCTTACCAAAAAAAACAACTTTGACCCTTCCTAAATAACTTTTGCATATGCCAGTTTCAAAATGTCACTTTCTTTCGTGTGTTAGAACCTCTGCTTTGACTTGTCAACAAGAAAATATGAAAATTTGACTAGTCTAATAGTAGTAGTAACTAGGCGCAATAGCAAAAAATGGCGGTTTGGGGGAGTGCCCACATTGGAGGTTGTTGATAAATCATAGGTAGATTTCTAAGATCTTCCAAGAAAACACAATTGAATACAAAACCTTAGGAGAATTTTTTGTACAATGGAATGATGGTCTTGTGTTGTATTTTGTTCCCAAGTAGTTGACCATCTATGCCTCAAAAAGCCATGCACTTTTCAACATTCAGGCTAGCATGCCAATAAGGATTTTTTGTTGCTTGTTTATATCCATTGCATTTATCCTATTGTCATGGAAAAACAAATTTGTCAAAGATTGTGTACAATGAAAGTTTCTAGGGATTGTGCATCAATATTTTTTCTTTGGGCAACCGAAAATATTTGCCACCTACTTAGCAAACAAAAGCCCCCTACTTTTGGTATCCTTAAGAAAAACATTATTATATGCAATAGAGTGAATTCAAGGAATTAAGAGTCTTCAGGACACATGCCTAAGAATTTTTTAGTAGAAAAAGTTTGTAAGCCACCAGTTGCATTATAACAATAAGCTTTTTATGACACACAACACTTCATCAAAAGTTTGATAAGGTCCTTTACTTTGAGTATCCAACTCAATTATGTACTTGAAATGCTAGGCAACTATAGATAGGGATGCAATTGGATTGAAGTTCTACAATGGATACGCATTGATTTTCTCAATCCTTAACCCCTAAAGGACCAAATGGTGTTTTTTGGCAACATAGTGATTTTGGGCAGCTCACTACGGATGGAATTTTGATTTTTTTTCTTTGAAATTTTCACACAACATTTTCCCAAGGAGTAGCTTTAAGACCCAACAATTTTCATAACTTTTGAATACATGGTTAAAAAGTTATTGTATAATATGTTGTTTTCATTGCTCGGCGGGTAGCCTAGTCAGCAAAAAAAACTTCTTGAAAAATCACTTTTTTTTAAAATAAAAATTTGAAATTGGTTTTCTACATTTATATATTCATGAAAAGCTTTGAATCATTCCATTTTGATTTGTGAGACAAAAGTTATGAAGAGTTTTAGTTGTGGGTAGTTTGTGGGTAGTAATGGAATCTCTACTCTCAAATAAACTTTGAAGACCTTTATTTCACTCAATTTTTAATATTTTTGGAAAAAAATAAAAACTTGAGTTGTAGATTGTTTATTACAACATTAAAACCATTGGGGTTGGCATTTTTCAATTCCATAAATAAATTATTAACACTTTAGTATTTTGAATCATTCTCTACTTCTTTCAACTTACTATTTTTTTCCTATCTGTTGTACAATTCCAAATGATCCAAAAAATTTCAAGCATGTAGCCAACATGACTTGAAGAATGAATCCAAAAAGTTACAAACATTTTGGACATTTTTTCATAATGATTTGACCTTGTGGAGTGCATCTGCCCGGATTTTTGCAGGGCCAAAAAATGGCTTTTTGTCACTTCAAATGCTAATATCTTGCAATCCAAACGGTGGAAATTTCTGAAATTTTTTCCACATCTTCCCAAACCAGATTAATACAAGATCCTACGGTTACATTTGTCCAAAAATTTATTTTTTCTAAAATTTGGTACTTGTATTGGAGATGATAGTTTTGGAGCATTTTTAGTGAAAACATAGTCAAAAACCTTTAGGGGTTAACCCCTCATTGTCGAAGGGGACCAAAAGTGTCCTCATATAGTTTCAAAGTGTTGTAACTTTTTCATCGGATGTCCAAATTCAATAAAAATTTGTTGGAATATTTGAGCTCTCTTCTAGTTTGTGTGGTAAAATTTTCAGATCAATACAAGATTTACTAAATTTTTGGACGCCAATCGAAGTTCGTTGGTTCTATTTGAGTTCACCAAACTGCATTTGATGGTTGCAACTTCAAGGGCTTGTATCTCCTTCATCTAATGTTTTTTTTCAATAAAATTTGTTGTCTTATGTTTACCTTGAAGTCTAATTATTGTGGTAGAATTTTCATGTCAATCCATGTTGTTTTGAATGTTTGGGAGCAATTCGAAGTTCAAAATCCCAAATTTTTTGGATTTCAATGAACTTCGGTGGCTTGTTTCTTCTTCATATAGTGTTTGTTTTCAATAAAAAAATTTGGAAAAGTTTTACATATTAGTCTAGTTTTTATAGCTAAAATTTCATATCAATCCAACAAGTTACGAGTGACTGAAAAGCATTTTAGTATAGGGAGGTTTAGCCTTAGATGTGTTTTTTGTAACTTTTTTGGCTATTTCTTTGACATTTCAAAGCCATTTTGCAGACACAATGAATTAATCGAATGATATTTTCTTTCACCTATGTGTTTGTATCTTGGTTTTGAATCACTTTCTAGTTTAAAGTTTTTACATTTGAGTAGGTTTAGAAATCAAATTTCACCTCCAAATGTGTTTCTAGGAAAATTTCAGCATCCCTTTTCAATACTAAAATATTATAATCTTGTAATCTATGCGGCTAAATGACCCTAAATTTGATTCACATTATTTACAATACGTGCACTATAAGATTGTACGGTTGAAATCTCTATAATTTAATGACATTTAGATCTATAGCACTTCAAAAACAATGAAGGCTTGAAAAGGCCTCACATGAATAGGGGTTACTAAAGGTCTAGGAAGCCCAATTTTGGATGTACCATGGTATTTTTTTAATTTAAAATAGAAGTTGCATGAATTGCAGAATATAACAGGAACAAAACTTTGTATTCATGCTGATTTTGATGCAATGACATGTAGTGCTTCCAATTTGGATCATTATTGTACATTCTATATGTTTTAGAAGCTACAAAATGATCACATATTCTACAAGTATGATGATGTATTTGAGCATGATAAAGTTTAGATGTCAATTACTCTTAGTGGACCAATGAGTTCACTTGGAATTTTGTGAGAACTTGGGTAGGTTATATTGACTTCCTAATTTGGAATTTTTATATGAATTTTTTTAGGATGGATTCTCATCGTCTTAATCTTCTTGTAAAGTTTTGTTTTACATCATTCCAATAAATATTGCAAAAGTAAAAAGGGTTAAGGGGATATCAAAGTCAAATTGAGCAATCAAAAATGTATTCTAAGAAAATATTTAGAGAATTAGAAAAAATTAATTTAATTAATTCTCTTGGTTTTTACAGATGGATACCTATTAAAAAACATTTGACCCTTCCAATTCCAAATAATGAGGTGAAAGTTACAGAAGAGTTTTATTTTGCAAACAATGAAAGTAGAAAAAATGTATAAAGTTGTCTTTTGTATTCAATTTGTAAAGGATACTAATAGTGCTTATTCAAACATTCTCACCATTGGGATTAAAAATTCTAAATTTCTTGTAAAAGTTATTTGTGATTTAGTTTTTCCTTTCATTCATTACCACCTTCCCCTTTAAAATTCTTAAGAAATAAATTTTGGTTCAATTTTTTTACATATATTCTCAACTTATTTTTCAACATATTAACAAAAATGCACAAGTCAAGGAACATAAGTTTTTTTTTCTAAAAATGTGGAAAGACAAAACTTCACCTTTTGGAAGGGCTAGAAAAGCCTACATTTTGAAGTTTGGGCACATTGGACTTGCCTCCAATGAAGATATTCTCTCTAAAAGTTTGGGAGAATGTACTTGAAGAATTTAACCAAAGGATCCTATGGTTGAATTTGTTAAATATTAAATATAGATGAAGATTTTAGCCTCACTTTGGAGACAAAATTTTTTTGAAGCAATTTTGGGCCTTTGAAAGTGAAAGAAAATCATGAATTATAATGGCATAATTCATACAAAAGATACTAATTGTTAAATTATCAATCTAATGATGTACATCTTCCAATATTTTACGTAATTCATATCCTAGGAGTCAAATACAATACCGTATATGTGATTCCCCCTAGAGATTGAAGGGTTGTGAAACCACAATAATATGGACGAGTGTAGAACGAACAAATAATGTGGGATGGATGCAAAATATGTCAGTATAAGGCTAACAGACTTTGGATGAATGAATGAAGAATGAGTTATGGATGAAAAGGATACAGAGTTTGGGTTTTACGAGGCCTTCCGTCTCTCTTATGACGCTGTCAAGCTGTGCGTGGATCTGCGAGCTCAGAGTGGCGATGATTCGATTCTGGAGTTTTCTACGCAGCAGTGTGGGATGCGTTTAGTCAGAGTGACTCCATTATTATTATTTGAATTTGTCCGTGTCGAGAGAGGAATACCTTGTTTTTTTTGAAATTTTCGTTGAATTTCTTGTTGAAATTTTGGTTTAATTGAATTCCGTCAGAGTTAGGGTGGAGGGGCGGAAAACGATGCGATTCTAATGTTTGGTGATGCCATTTTGTGGTTATGCCATTTGTTTCTCTGTGAAGATACGAGAAAGAATTTGAGAACTTGAGCATTTTAAAGTTAAGTTAAGTTACATGCAGCACATTCTCAGTGATTTTCGAGGGATTCGAGCGCGGATATTTCGTCTCTGTTTGTCAGTTTCTGTGAACTGGCGGAGAGTCTGAGGTGGAGATTTGAGCTGAGAAGTGCTCATTTCGAGTACCGGTACTGATCAAGCTTGTGATCTCAGGTGTGATTTGGATTCGGATCCGAGATTAGGGTTTGAACCTCTTGAAACTTCTGTCACTGTGGAATTGTTTCCCGTTTCTCACCTGTTGTGATTCCGGAACCCTTTTCGATTCAATGGATATGGGAAAGCGTTTTTTGTACTTTATGTTGACACTTTCTTCCGTCACTGTAGGATTGCTGGTTTTTCAACTTTTGTGATTTTCATATCCCACTCTGAGTACAAAGATTCTAATAGCCAGTATTTTCACTTTTTGTTTGGGAATTTTTTTGCTGATTTGGAGTTTCCTGCATAGGTACTGGTAACGCTAGGGTTGAAGATATAATCGCCAATATACTGGCGCTATTCTATATTGTCTGTGCCGTTATTCTAGGATAGCGTCTTATGGCAAGCGGTGGCGGTACTACCACAGATGCCGAACCGAAAGGTGGTGGTAATTCTGAATTGGAGGAGAATACGGAGGAAACTGAATTGGAGGAGTCTTTCCATGCACGTGATTCGGGTTTATTCCTGAGGATGCTTCTGGGACCTATCAATGTCAGGGCAGCACGCAAAGATGGTCGATTCAAAGTGAAAGAGGAGTACAATACTTACAGGGTAGGTTGCACTTATACTCATCTTCCTTTCTAATAGATAAGGTAGATGATTCGCTTTCCTTCACTCTTTCTCTTAATCGATCTGTAGGATTTTGCTTTCAATGGAGATCACCCAATAGAACTCACTGGAGAGATCCCTGTGGATGCGGAAGCCAAACTGTCTGGAGATCAAGTTTTTTTCACGGAATGTATGACTTTCTTATGAAATCATTCTAAGTGGGAGGTATTGGACCACTATTGAAGGGACAGTAGACAACCCCATTTTATTCAACGATCGTCGGTCATAAACATGTAGCCTAGCCATGCTTGCACTCAACTTCCTAATTGAAGGCCAACCGAGTGTATTGGAAGAGACTAGTTGCTGTTAATTACAGGCGTCAGTATGCGTGACAGTATCAGATTCATAACGGTTTTAGTATTTTCTACCTCATGCATTACGGGTGAGTTTTAGATGTTCTCTGCTAAGGCAAAAAACGATGCACTATTTAACCTGATAGGAAATCACCTTTTTTAAGTTTGAATCATCTGTATTGATATAGAATTGTTTGTGCAGGATAGAACAGCAGTTATGTTTCTTGCATTTCCGGTCCTTTTGATAGGTATGAAGTCCCAAATATGGAATGGATGTTTTCCGGCTTTGCCAGTCCAAATATATCAGGTACGCTGGGTCAATTTCAGGTAAAATGATTTCGCTTTTCCAGGTTGTTTGTCCTTGTCTCCGAAATTGTACTCTTTGGTATTCTACCTAGAATGAGCTCTCCTTTATAGGGTTGGATACATTTATATGGTTTGGAATCATGGTAGTATCTTGATTGCTCGGAAGCCGTCCAACTTGGAAGGAAATTAGCCTAGTCTTACTGAAATTCTGGAACACAAAAAGTACCTTGAATTTTTTTGAACAGGAATATCCGCAGCTTAACATTAGCAGAGGCCAAACTTGTTAACTTCTCAAGTTCTGGAACTAAAATAGAAAGCCCACTTTTGAAGCTTTTAGTGGATTATACTAACGTCCTAAACATGTTTTTATGTTTCGAATTATAGGACCTGATTTCTTCTTTCTATTGAGACGTTTTGTAAACCTCCTTAAAACTTCCTAAAGCTAGGGAAGTCGACACTTTTGATCATTGGGGCACCTAGAGGTTGAACATAATTCTAATAGTTGAGGATTGATCATAATGGAAAGAATGTAGAAATTGCTTTCTTCTAATGTGACGCTCAATGGCAGCTGCATCGTGTACTTCAGGATTGCTAAGTACATACTTCGTTTGTGTCTCTCATCTGTATATACCTTTGTGGTGGTTTCAGGCGTGGCTATTGTTTTTCTATACCAGTTTAGCCCTGCGGGAGAACATCTTGAGAGTTAACGGCAGTGATATACGACCATGGTACTTTAATCATAGCTGCATGGACTTATTTGCTTCATTTGAGAATGTCACCGAATTATTTTCTTAGGGTGGATTACCACAAGTTTCTTATTTGTTGCCTCCAGTGATATATGTTCCAAACAATAATGTGTTGGCATTGGCCTGACAGGTGGGTGTATCATCACTACTGTGCGATGGTAATGGCACTCGTGAGTCTTACGTGGGGAATCCAAGGTCATCCTCTTTGCGTACGCAAACAGGTATGTCTTGGTCCAATCAAATTTTCCTTACTGTGTCCCAACCCTGGAAGTTCAGGCAAGTGAAATGAGTATCATAACATTTGAAAACCTGTTGTAAAGTCCTACCCCTTTAACCAGACAAGATAATTTGTGAAGCGGTTTACTTTTTGTGGACGAAATGTGAAACATCAATGTTTCTAGAGATATTTAGGGAAATTCTAGAAGGCTAGATTGCACTGCAGAGGACCCGGAGGAGGAAATCCAGCAAACTACCGAGTTTCTTCTTCCAGGCCCAATACTTTAAAGATGATTTCCCAGCACCGCATGGAGACGTGTGATCTCGGATTTAGGGTTCTCTTCGAAGAGCCTCATAAATCACAAATCCCTACAGAGCATAGCGAGCAGGGTTGTGATAAGGTTGAAGCGGCTACTTAGCCACGCAAGCTGCCCTGTTTAGGTTTTAAGTTAGGTTTACGAAAAATGGTCCCGTAGGGAATATCTCATTGCCGTTTGTTTTTTTATAAATATACCAGGGCCCTCTATATTTCAGACTGTTCTTTGTCTTTGTCTAGTCTTCCATACACTACAGAAGTCCGGCTCTGCACTGTGGGTCCTCTATTTTACTGTTCCATTCTGCAAAAAATGATCAATTTCGTAAAATTAATGTTTGCTCACAATTTAACTTCTGTTCCCCTTGAGATCTGAGTATGCGGTTTTGTAGAATATAGGCCTGATTGGCAGTTTCATGTGTTCATGTCCTGCTCAACGCAAAGAGTGGATTTATCAAACTCTATAATGGAGCTTCTTTGTTAACCCTTGCGTGGTCTGTTTGTTTAACAATTTTCTTTTGTGATGTGCAGCAAGGAGTGGTGCTGTTTCTTTTTTGGGCTGTGATGCAAGGTGTGGCTATGTTACTACAGAACCGGTATCAGCGTCAACGCCTTTACACCCGAATAGCTCTTGGCAAAGTATGATTATTTTCACTTGTTCTCTAAGTATTCATTGGTGGTCACTAGAGTATGCAGGTTCTGTAGAATACAAAACTAGTTCCTTAGTTCAAAAGCATGCACTGCTTTCGGCCGTTTTCAATCTCTAAGAAACGTCAACATATCCACAAAGAGCATAGAATGCACTGTGACTAGGCCTCTTTGGTACTTGGTCCATAAACTCACTTGCATATAGATGTGCCTAGTCAGCTGACTAGGCACGTATGTCGGCTCCGTTTTTAGGGTTTTTGTGCATGGATTAGTTAAGATTCCACTCCTTTTCTGATTGAACGGCTGTTTTACAGGCAGGAAGGATGGATGTCGTATGGGGAGAGACAGCTGGTGTGACGGGCCAACTTTGGATTCTGTATCCTGTTCTCTTTGTTTTACAGGTGAGATTTGTTTCCACACAAGCAGTGTCTTGTGGAATATGCACACAAATTTGCTCAAAGAGAATTTTGTTTCCTTTTCCCATGACTTTAGCTGAGAATCGGTGACACTTGAAGTTTTCTGCTTATCTTTCGTTCTGGCGGGTTGTCCACGTGTGCAGGGTTTTCAGTTTTTTATTGGAATTCTTTTATTGAAGACTGCCATATTGGAGGATGAATCCGAGTGGCAGGTAATCGGACATCACTTTTTAGGGCTTCCTTGAAGTCACTCTTGCACTAATTCTTCCCTCTTAGACATGGTCAAAATTCGCAGTGCTTTGTTTCGAATGCTAAACGAAGGTTTGACGATTAATGTGCTCTGAAACAGATGGTAGCTTGTGGTTTTTTGTTGATCCTGATGGCGTGTGGCAACTTCGCCAACACTGTCTCCACTTTAATTGCAAAGGCAAAAGTGAAGTCGAAGATGAAGAAGCAAGGCAAAACTGCTTGATTACACTCTTCATGGTATTGTAAATAGCAGGAAATATGAGCACTTTTAATTGAGCTTGTGTTCCTGCTGGAAAATAGTGCATGAATTCTGTTAAACAAAAATAATAGAAATTTCACTTGGCTGCTATGTCCTCCTGCAACGAGGAGCTATTGTTTCGATAGTCTTCTTTCGCTCAACAGCAAGTTTGGGACAGGAATGTTTGCCTAGAATACTGTATGTAGGGAGAGAAGTATTGTTGCAAAATTCAGTAAGTTTTTGTTGCAGTAGTGTTTTCATATAGAGTGATCTTGGATAAAGACAAGTATAATGTGCAGCTGGTCTTTGGGGGCTAAACCCTTTTCTTCCCACTTGACAACATCCTAGTTGCATTTCTAAAATATTATTTTAATTGTAGTATGTTACTAGAAATGAGAACCAATCGCTTAATTATAAACATTCAAATCAGTCTAGTTTTTACGATCTAGTGGTTCAGTATTAAGTTACTTTAGGTTTTATGTTTCAAGCACTAATTGGTTGTGAGTATGAAAGTTGCTGCATATCTTGATATCCCATAGTAGGTAACTTTGCTTGGTTGGGCCGGCTTAGGGTTTAGGGTTTTGATGCCTTCCTTCAAGGTCGATGGTCTCTTTCACTCTTTGGGTATCCATTATTTATGAAGGTGATCTAAATATTGTCACCATGAATGCTCAAGAAGGTACCCATTTGGTCACTGAGATTCTTCTATTGTAACCTCATTTTATTCTTTGGAATATGTTTTGCTTCATTCATGAGTGACCCCAATCTCTACTATCATTCATTGGTGCTTTTCTTCCCCCTCAAATTGCCATCCATTTTAAGTCTATATTTCGTGTCAAAGTGTGCTACTTCCACTTCATCAAACCTTACTTTCTATTGGTCAAGAAACACACATCACTCCACAATCCAGGTTCCAAGTTCTCAATTTTTACTTAATTGCAATAATGGTGATAATGGGTTCCCATACAGTGAATCATTATGATATTTCTAGGGGTTATATTCTTACTTTCACATAGCAATTAAAAATGTCTGCTGCAATAGGCGGAGGAGCTCCACCAATCTGAAATTTCAACATAATTAAATTGCAACTCCATGTACGGTATAATCTGGTCGCACCATGCGCCAGACTTGGTCTAAGGTAAGCATACGCAGAACGATGCTGGACTCTGTCCACTGATTGAAAGCGTCAACAACTGCCGGCCAGGCCACTTGTGTCTGGCCGGTTTGTATCTTTACTGTGCAATGAAATTCCGTTTCATTTGTGTCAAAAAAAAGAAGAAAGCGTCAACAACAGAGCTTGCGACACACGCAGATTGATGCAAGCAGCTACAGTACAGTACCACAACCCTGCCTCTACGTAACTCCCTGGCTCCTTCACTGTGGCTGTGGCCCTCTGACGCAGTAGGAAACAGTCAGTCCTGTGGCCACGTCGTGCTTAAACAACATTATTCTTCACGTGGGGCGGCCACAACTAGTGGTGCCAGGATTGCCAGTACTGACCACAGCTACCCCACCATCGTCCCAGGCTCCGGGTTGGCCCTCCTCTGGCAACGCCCATCGTCTCCCCCGCAAACCCCAGCCTCTCCAACTTTTCTACTCTTTCCCCCTCTGCATCTGTTGTTTTGCATCTGTTTGTTGGCTGTTCTCGAGCTACGGCATCTCCGAAGATACGTCCTATGAGCTTATGCGCACAGGGAGGATAAGTCGGGGCACTGCTCTCATACGTTGTGACGTTGTTCTTTCTTGTGGAGTGCTTTTGTGTCGTGTCATTTCGTTGCTCGAGAGTGTGTTTCAAGCGAGAGAGACGACCCTACTCAGGTGCTCTTGGATCCTCACGGCAGTAAGGTATGTGCACTTCGAATACGTTCAAGTGTTCAAGTGTGAGTCTGACCGTGGTTCCCTGCATTAGACTGTGACTGGGTGGGGTTCTGGCAACACTGGAACAAGCATTTCAGCAAGACTTAGGGTGTTGTTTTGGGATATTGTGTGAGTGAATTTTGCATCTTGGAAGTGCTATTATACATGTTCCTAGTCTAGATAGGTTCTTGGGTTTGGCGCTTGTGTTGCAAGTAGGTTTCGTAGCTAACAATCGGCTCTGCTTGCAGTTGTACAATAGCTTTGGGGGCAATACTTGAGTTGCACTTCATTATCTTTGTGTCCTTGTTCTATAAAAGCTTTCAATAGATGGTTGGTCCTCTTTTGTGGGCGAATTTGTTGAATATAGTATGTCTTGACATTGAGTCCCTCAACATGCAGTGATCAATTTCAAGGAAGGAGCTACTTGCCAAGTGATCTTTGATGTGGCTTGAGATTGAAAGTCTTATTACTTACAAGGTAAGATATGTCATCAAAAGCTCTATGTCAAACATTGCATTTTTCATTTTCTCAAAAAGTTTTGTTAAATAGGTGGCATTGCATTTTTCATTTTCTCAAAAAGTTTTGTTAAATAGGTGGCATTGCATATCATTGAGTGCATGTGCATGAGATTAGGGATAGTGACTATTTTACATGGTAGACAACATAGAATGATACAACCAATTGCAACATTTATCTCAATGTCTCACTTGAAAATTTTCTTCAATGCTCATATTGATTAAAATTAGCCACCAATAAACTTTGAATCCTACCATACTCTATCCAAATATTTTGTTTGTGGGGTCATTAGTTTTCACTTTGATTTGAAGAAATTAAAAAGTTATATCATTTTGTTTACAATAATGCTTTCTTGTGTCACTCTTTGGTGCATTTATTCTAGTGAAAAAGGACAATAGTATTGATTCAATGGTGGTCATTACCTTGTAAGACAATTTTAATTAGTATATACCAAGTGGAGGGCTACACTTGAAATCTTCCAAATGTCTTATATTTTATCATGCAACTGACTTGAAATTTAATTAAAATTTTTTTCAATGCATATGATTGTAGAATCTCAAGTTATTACAATTGCAATTGGATAATATTATAGTAGTGAAATTAGTCCTAGTTTCAATTAGTGAAATTTTGTGTTCATGTTGAATTAATTACCAACATAAAACATCAATTGAAACTATTGCTCCTTCTGTAAAGCACTTTGTATATGTGAGTTTCATTCAACTTTGTTCAATTGTTTTTTTTGTCTCTTAATGAGCTTGTTTGTAACTAGGGTTTGAATTTAAATATGTGTTTGTGGCTTGAGGTACATTATTGTGCAATCATTATAATGGAATTCAAGTGGGAGTCACATCCAAGACACTTCTATTTTGGCTTGTAGAACTCTTCAAAATACTTATGAATTTTAAAGTTGGATTGACAAGTTTTTAGAAAGTATCCCTACTTAGAATTGTTTGTTGTTGGTCTAGTAAAGAATCTAATATGCACCTTTTGTATTAGGATCTCTTACCTTCTTTGATTAGGGAGTGATATAGGTTTGGCCTTCCAATCGGGAGATGCTACCTTAAGTATTAATTGTCATCATATTCACTATATACATTACAACTTCAAAGGATTTTGGCTAGTGAACTTTAGCTTTGTTCATATGTTCTAGAAATTCTCATTTGCAAATACAAGATATGAGGCGTTTTTCATTAGGGAATAGAAAATGAGTATCATTTAATTACATTGAATATAATATTACCACTTATTAGTTGAAAGTTACATTACCTTTTCAAATTGATAGTCGTTTTACCCTAAGCAATCCATAAGTTTAAGCTTTGTTATAAAATAACATATTTTAGTCTATCAAAAAAATTCGCATCAATTATTAAGATATGATGTTGTCATTAACTTGAATTATTGTTATAAAAATAGACAATTACTATGTATTGATGTTTCAATTTTTTGATAGATGGCATTTAAAAGCATAGAAGTAGGATGGCCTCTAAAGAAAATACATGCCAATGAAATAGTCTTCACGATATCTATTGCAAATTTTTGTCAAGTAATGTTTAAGAATGAATGTTATTGGATTGGAGTTGCAAATTGCCTTGTTATGTTAGAGTTATATGAGGACTTTGTAGGTCTTTGAAAGTGAACATAGTATTGAATGTGTGTTTATTTTCACCCATTTGAGGACTTGGGAAGTATGACTTTGGATCTAGGGCATTGAATATTTTTAATGCAAGGATGAAGCCTTACTTCTTTGTCATCTTTTGAAATGCAATTTCCATGGTCCATTGTTGTGTATTTTAAAATTTTAATCATCTTTTAGTGGAGTTCTTTAGAGCAAATATCTTAATTGTGTTTATATAATATGGTGATTTTGAGTATTTGACATAGAAGGGGTGTAAATCAAAGTATACAACATTGACAAAAGTTTATCTTTGGATTCAATTACCTTTAGTACTTCCTATTTGATTCATTTATAGACTTCCAATAGAACCAAGAAATGACAAAGTTGTTATATATTTGAATGGCATGGAATTGTATTTGAATATCATAACATTTACATGATGAAATGAAATTCAAATGGAAGATCATTCTCAAATTACCAATCTTCTAGTGTATGTAGTACTAAATTTTAGTACACATTTTGAATTCTGAGAGACAAATGCAATGTCCTGAACATAATTCTCTCAAGTTTTTTTTAGGGGAAATGTACATCATGAAGTTGATCTTGCAATATTTATAAATTATAATTCTAAGATTGTGGCATGTGCTTTCCTAAAGAGGATAAGAATGTGGGATCTTTCAACTTATTGTAGGATATTGGCTTATATAGGTATTGCTTGGTTGATTTGATATGTCTCTATCTATTTTTATCATATTAGTTATTTGAATTCCTCTTAGGACCTTGCTATTCTTACGCAATTGGATGTTATTTTTTGACAACTTTTTGTAGATATTGTTTGAAGCTATTGCAGGAATTTGATAGGTGACTCCCATTGTTGATCGAAATGGCGTACTTTTTGATGTGGATGGCCATCTTCTTTACAATGGCAATTTCTTGGAAATGCATGGGTATTGTGTGGTTTACTTGGTGAGTATAAATGTTATTTAGAAAGTGTTAGTGATTAGAAAGTGCAAGTTCAAATTCATTATTGTTCACATTACTAAGTTCTTTGCATAGTTTTCTATTCAATTTCTTTTGAGTTGTACAACTAGTCTCGTTTCCATCATTAATGTAAATGAGCAAACTAAAACATTTGTCTCCTAATTTCAATAGGTAGGGAACTCTTTTAATATTATTCAATGAAGTTTCCTTTGTAGAACATGCCTAGTTCAATTATTCGACATGATTAGAGTAATTTGCTCTCTACACATCCTAACAAGATATGTCATTGATAGTATGTATTAAATTCTTTGCAGGAAAGACAAGGATTTCTTACATGTGCAAAATGAGCATTGTAAAAGACTATGCAAAAATATACAAAGACTTGAGAAATGCTTGAAGAATATGGAAGCATCTGCAAAGACAAAAGTCTTGAATAAAAATCAATGCGTTCATCTTTTTGGCAAGTTCATACTAGCCATGAAGGACTTCAACAAAATGTTGTCAAGTTCTACAGAAGATCTCAAATTCCAATCTATTTTTGAAGAGTTGTGTCATCTTCAAACGAAAATAGAGATAGTGGGGGAAAATTGCATGGACCAAAATCGATGGTGTCATTCAGCTATATTTCAACTACAAAACAAAGAAACTTTTCGAGAGTTGCTTTTAGATTTGGAGTCTTGTTATAACATCGCACATGAGAAGTATTTATTCCACCATCCCTACCCATCAAACAATATCTTATACACCCTTAAGTTTCATGTAGCTACCTATCAACAAGTCCTTGAAGATGCACAAGTTCTCAAAGGGAAGCTTGAACATGTACTTGAAGCAAAAGTGTCGAAGGATTATGAAATAGCGCAACATCTATTGTTGAGACTTAGAAATTTGGATCGAGTTGACGGTGGAGACTTAGATGCATTGGAGGTTTCACTTGATTTCAAGATACCAGAATTAAATAATCATATAGGTAAAGGAGGCTATGGAGATGTCTTCAAATCCAATGGGTTTGGCTTTGCGTGTGCTACAAAAGTGTTGAAGGGTGGTCGTGAATTTCTCATCAATTCTCGAAAGGAGCTTGGCATTTTGGCCGGCTTGAGCCATCCCAATCTTGTCCAATTTGTTGGTTGTGGGACAAACAAAAATCTTGATGAGATGGATGAAGAAGATGAAACGGGTGAGATGTATTTGGTGATGGAGCTTATGCAATCAAGCTTGTCTACTATATTGAAGGATGAAAAGAAACCTTTACCCTATTATCTTGCAATTGACATCATGCACCAAATTGCCAAGGGTGTGTATGTCGCGCCCCTTAGTGACACTTACCACCTTAAGCTCACTTTCCAAACACTTAGCACCTTAGTGCCACTAAGGTTCACGCTCTCCTAACACTGCACATGCCACGCACCCACAATGTTAGGTTTCAACCCAAGTCACGGGGTTCCCCATTCCTCCGTGACTCCCAATCCTTTCCTTGTAATCCTTAACTCCCACAAGACACCGGGCATGTCATTTGATGACATGGGGCGGAACTTCCATTGATGTCCAAGCAATCGGTGAGGCACTACTCCCACCGGTGCTAACCGCCCTTGAATGGGACCCAACTCCCCACTAGGCCCAACCCAACTCATTTCGGGACTCACTAATCAGGACTCACCCAACGGGACTCACACCATGGCCTAGTGTAGAGTGGGACACCACCCAACCGGTATCAAGGAGTGCCCAAGCACTCCATGGTAACACACAAGTGGTGGTGAGGCTCCAACACTAACCTCACCACCCGGGGCCACTTAGGCTCACCATGGCACCATCCGAGAGTGAGGAGGGAGACCACCCCTCCTCATAGTACTCTCTGCGGGATTCGGCAGCCCCCCCCATACTAGAGGTCACCGGGAACCCCCAAGATGCACCCCATCTTGGAAGACCACCCATTTCTCCCGATTCGCGCTACTTTGGGACTCCCGAACTTCCACCCGGCATAACTTTGCGGTCCGGGATCCAAATCGCACATGCGACCCCATTTTCGACATCTACGCGACGCGTAGATGCCGATGGACTACTCACTTGCTCCATTCGGACAAGTACTCGCAAAGATATCGCCCTCCAAAGATTCGGGACACTCCCGCCGCGGCCGGGACACTCCCGGCGCGGCCAGAGCACTCCCGGCGCGACCGGGACACCCCCAACTTTGAACGCCCATAACTTTTGACTCGCAAGTCCAAATCACGCGTTCTTTGGACGGCTAGAAGCGTCTTCTCAAGACCTTTCCAAGCATGTATCACACGCCCTCAAATTCATTCGGATCAGAGCGCTACATCGCTCTGATCGCTCGGGACTCCTAGTCCCCCTCACCTCATCTCTTGCAAGGCTTGGGGAGTCACCCCCAATGTCCCCCTTGCTCACCAAGGTGGCACGGGCACGCCTTGTGATGAGGGTCGTGACAGTGTATTACCTTCATGACATGCAAGTTGCTCATCTTGACTTGAAACCTGATAATGTATTGTCAAACTCAATACCTATAGAGAATTTGGATCCTTGTTGTATATTCAAAGTCACTGACTATGGGACTTCTGAGTTGGAGGTTTGCAAAAATCCTAGGAATCCAAAGCCATCAAAGCATATGATTGGAACACGAGGGTACATGCCCCCTAAAATGATCGAGGGGAGTAAAACCCCATTGTATCATTTCCAAGCAGATGTGTGGTCATTTGCCATGATATGCTCAGAGATTCTATCTAGAAAGGTTCCATACTCTGGTTTAAAACCAAAAGTTATTAATGATCAAATATCAAGTCCACATGGCTTGCGACCAGACCTACCCAACAATTGCAAAGAACTCACGGACTTAATCCAAGAATGTTGGTCTCAAGATCCTCTTCAACGACCAACATTTTCTAACATTTGTGAGAGGCTCACAAGTTTAAAGAAGTCCTTTTGGAACGGAACCTACTCACAGAAGATGGTTCCCCAATATGGTTCACTTTACACCTTAAGAAATTCCAAGTCCATTGTAGACCATGTCCCAAAGGTATGAAATTGTTGAAGTGTGAAACTCAGTAAATGATGTTTGTTTCCTGTATTTCTCCTTGGAACTTCACGTTCATGTTTTGAAGTGTAGTGCTTTCTTTTTATATGAAAATGACTTAGTAAATACGACTTTTGTATTTGTCCAGGTGGATGAACCAATTACACTTCTAGAGGAAGTTTTGGTTGGTTTAGAACATCAATTATCTAAAGCCAAAGAGCTTTTGAAGATGAAGTATATAGGCATTGTGGGCATGGGTGGAATTGGCAAGACCACATTAGCCAAAGCAATATTAGATGATGTTCTTGTGAATTCTTCATACAATGCATCATGTTTTGTTGCACAATGCCAAAAATATCCAAGTTCATTTGGGATATTGTGTGAGATATTATCAAAGCTTGAGAAAGATAAAAAACTCAAGAACTTGGAACTTGAGAAAGATCAAAAATCCAAGAATTTGGGACTTGAGAAAGATCAAAACCTCAAGAATTTGGAACTTGAGAAAGATCAAAAACCCAAGAATTTGGAACTTGAGAAAGATCAAAAACCCAACATTTTGGAACTTGGGAAAGATAAAAAACCCAAGAATTTGGAAGAAGCGCAAGAGATGATGAAAAAATTCTTGGTTGAAATGAAGGTTCTTTTAATCTTAGATGATATCAAGGATCAAGCTCAAGTGCACGATATAGTTCCTTTAGAGATGATTTATGCTAGCGAAGGCACTACAATAATTCTCACATCACGCAAATGGAGTACAATGGAATCATTTGTAGGCATTGAAGGAAGGTTGGACATTGAATTGTTGGATGAAAAGGCGGCATCAATGCTTTTCACCACTCACCTTTCTTGGAGTGTGGCTCCTTTGTCTCCAGACTTTGAAGACTTACGCAAGCATATTGTCAAAGCTTGCAATGGCTTGCCTTTGAGCTTGAGAGTGATGGGTGCATTTCTCCATCATAAAGGGAGGTTGCGAAGTTGGGAACGAGCTTTACAAAGGATGGCAAGAGGAAGGAATTTGGATGGTGATGAAGAAATTTGGAACACCTTGAAAATAAGCTATGATGGATTAAACGATGATGTTGAAAAGAGGATGTTTTTGGACATTGCTTGTTTCTTTTGTCGAGATGTGTATCCACCTGGCATATCTAAAGAGACCATCTTATCCATGTGGTCTACAGATGGCACCCTTCCAATGGGCAAGTTGGAAAGATTGATTGATATGTCATTGTTGAAGTTGAATAGAGATGGTGACATTGTCGAAATGCATGACCAACTACGTGACATGGGGTGAAACATTGCTAAGGGTTCAAGAATTTGGAAAGTGTCCATGATACCAGAAAGTGGATTTACAAGCAAGGTAACATTTAAATAGTATAGGTGTGCAATTGGGAATGAATAATGTACTTTGCTACCTACTTTCGAATGAAGTTAGTAAACATTCAACCCATATTATTTCAAGAATCATAAGTTTGAACTATGTGAAAAAATCCAATTATCATTTGAATCCACTAGATGAAGCTGTAATCCATTCTAATCTAAGGGTTTTTTCAATGTAGGATGTCGAGGTCCTTGAAGGCATTTCTTGGCAAGACACTATGAACCATGATTTCCCTTTGATTCAACAAGACCAAAGATTTGATTTTGAAAAACTTCGCGTATTGATTTTGGTGAGTTCTTTGGACAATCTTGAAGTACACGTCAACAACTTTGGCCTACTATTACAACTAGCTTTACAATGTTCTCAATTGGAAGCAATTATAATAGGGGAATCCCAAGATTCGATTGGATTGCTATACAAACCTCCATCAAATACTTTAGATAGTCTACAAAGGAGAATATCAAATCTTTGTGGTAGTTGTACATCCCTAAAGATTCTCGATCTAGTAGGGCTTGGATTTCTTGAGAAATTACCAATCCACTTTGCATCAAGTAATGTTCTATTGAAACTAAATCTTAGTTATTGTTCTAGCTTATCTGCCTTACCAAAAGAAATAGGAAACTTCTCTTCCTTGACCACTCTAGACTTGATTGAGTGTTCAAGCTTGGTAGCCTTGCCAAACGAAGTGGGAAACTTATTGTCATTGACCACTCTAGATTTGGATGGGTGTTCAAGCTTGGCAGCCTTGCCCAAAGAGCTCGGGAACTTGTCTTCCTTGACCAATTTAGATTTGAGTGAGTGTTCAAGTTTGGTGGTCATACCGCAAGAGTTAGGGAAGTTATCCTCTTTAACCACTCTCAAGTTCATTCGGTGTTCAAACATAGCGGCCTTGCCGAATCAAGTGGGGAACTTGTCTTCCTTGACCACTCTAGATTTGTGGGGTTGTTCAAACTTAGCAGCCTTGCCAAAGGAAGTAGGGAACTTGTCTTCCTTGACCACTCTAGATTTGGGTGGATGTTCAAGCTTGGTGGCATTGCCAAAGGAAGTGGGGAACATGTCGTCATTGACCACTCTCAACTTGTGGGGTTGTTCAAACTTAGCAACCTTGCCAAATCAAGTAGGGAACTTGTCTTCCTTGACCACTCTAGATTTGGGTGCATGTTCAAGCTTGGTGGCATTGCCAAAGGAAGTGGGGAACTTGTTGTCATTGACCATTCTCAACTTAGATCAATGTTCAAAATTGGCAGCCTTGCCGAAAGAGCTCGGGAACTTGTCTTCTTTGACCACTCTAATTTTGAGTGCATGTTCAAGCTTGGTGGCTTTGCCAAAGGAAGTGGCGAAGTTATCTTCTTTAACCACTCTCAAGTTCATTCGGTGTTCAATGTTGGCGGCCTTGCCCAAAGAGCTTCGAAACTTGTCTTCCTTGACCAATCTAGATTTGAGTGAGTGTTCAAGTTTGGTGGTCATACCGCAAGAGTTAGGGAAGTTATCCTCTTTAACCACTCTCAAGTTCATTCGGTGTTCAAACATAGCGGCCTTGCCGAATCAAGTGGGGAACTTGTCTTCCTTGACCACTCTAGATTTGTGGGGTTGTTCAAACTTAGCAGCCTTGCCAAAGGAAGTAGGGAACTTGTCTTCCTTGACCACTCTAGATTTGGGTGGATGTTCAAGCTTGGTGGCATTGCCAAACGAAGTGGGAAACTTATTGTCATTGACCACTCTAGATTTGGATGGGTGTTCAAGCTTGGCAGCCTTGCCCAAAGAGCTCGGGAACTTGTCTTCCTTGACCAATTTAGATTTGAGTGAGTGTTCAAGTTTGGTGGTCATACCGCAAGAGTTAGGGAAGTTATCCTCTTTAACCACTCTCAAGTTCATTCGGTGTTCAAACATAGCGGCCTTGCCGAATCAAGTGGGGAACTTGTCTTCCTTGACCACTCTAGATTTGTGGGGTTGTTCAAACTTAGCAGCCTTGCCAAAGGAAGTAGGGAACTTGTCTTCCTTGACCACTCTAGATTTGGGTGGATGTTCAAGCTTGGTGGCATTGCCAAAGGAAGTGGGGAACTTGTCGTCATTGACCACTCTCAACTTGTGGGGTTGTTCAAACTTAGCAGCCTTGCCAAATCAAGTAGGGAACTTGTCTTCCTTGACCACTCTAGATTTGGGTGGATGTTCAAGCTTGGTGGCATTGCCAAAGGAAGTGGGGAACTTGTCGTCATTGACCACTCTCAACTTGTGGGGTTGTTCAAACTTAGCAGCCTTGCCAAATCAAGTAGGGAACTTGTCTTCCTTGACCACTCTAGATTTGGGTGGATGTTCAAGCTTGGTGGCATTGCCAAAGGAAGTGGGGAACATGTCGTCATTGACCACTCTCAACTTGTGGGGTTGTTCAAACTTAGCAACCTTGCCAAATCAAGTAGGGAACTTGTCTTCCTTGACCACTCTAGATTTGGGTGCATGTTCAAGCTTGGTGGCATTGCCAAAGGAAGTGGGGAACTTGTTGTCATTGACCATTCTCAACTTAGATCAATGTTCAAAATTGGCAGCCTTGCCGAAAGAGCTCGGGAACTTGTCTTCTTTGACCACTCTAATTTTGAGTGCATGTTCAAGCTTGGTGGCTTTGCCAAAGGAAGTGGCGAAGTTATCTTCTTTAACCACTCTCAAGTTCATTCGGTGTTCAATGTTGGCGGCCTTGCCCAAAGAGCTTCGAAACTTGTCTTCCTTGACCAATCTAGATTTGAGTGAGTGTTCAAGTTTGGTGGTCATACCGCAAGAGTTAGGGAAGTTATCCTCTTTAACCACTCTCAAGTTCATTCGGTGTTCAAACATAGCGGCCTTGCCGAATCAAGTGGGGAACTTGTCTTCCTTGACCACTCTAGATTTGTGGGGTTGTTCAAACTTAGCAGCCTTGCCAAAGGAAGTAGGGAACTTGTCTTCCTTGACCACTCTAGATTTGGGTGGATGTTCAAGCTTGGTGGCATTGCCAAAGGAAGTGGGGAACTTGTCGTCATTGACCACTCTCAACTTGTGGGGTTGTTCAAACTTAGCAGCCTTGCCAAATCAAGTAGGGAACTTGTCTTCCTTGACCACTCTAGATTTGGGTGCATGTTCAAGCTTGGTGGCACTGCCAAAGGAAGTGGGGAACTTGTTGTCATTGACCACTCTCAACTTAGATCAATGTTCAAAATTGGCAGCCTTGCCAAAAGAGCTAGGAAACTTGTCTTCCTTGACCACTCTAGATTTGAGTGAGTGTTCAAGTTTGGAGGTCTTACCACAGGAAGTAGGGAAGTTATCCTCTTTAACCACTCTCAAGTTCATACGGTGTTCAAAGTTTGCGGCCTTGTCAAAAGAAGTGGGGAACCTGTCGTCATTGACCACTCTAGATTTGAATGAGTGTTGAAGGTTGTGGACTTACCACAAGAATTAGGGAAGTTATCCTCTTTAACCACTCTTAAGTTCGTTCGGTGTTCGAACTTAACGGCCTTGCCGAAAGAAGTGGAGAACTTATCTTCCTTGACCACTCTAGATTTGTGGGGTTGTTCAAACTTAGCAACCTTGCCAAAGGAAGTAGGGAACTTGTCTTCCTTGACCACTCTAGATTTGAATGGGTGTTCAAGCTTGGGGGTTTTACCACAAGAAGTAGGGAAGGTATCTTCTTTTACCACTCTCAAGTTCATTCAGTGTTCAAATTTAGCGGCCTTGCCGAATGAAGTAGGGAACTTGTCTTTCTTGACCACTCTAGATTTTAGTGTGAAACACACTTTTTCACTTCATGTAATTTTATTCCATGCAATAGAATTACATTAATGTAATTCTTTGTATTTCCAATTTGTAATGAACTAGGAGTCGATGTTGATATTTAATTTCTTTAAGCTTTTTAGGTCTTTGCTTGACTTTGTGAGACATGTCAAGATCTTTTATTATTATCTTCAATTCCTCAATTGGTCTTGAAATTCTTATTTCTTTTGACTTGTTTTCTCTTTAAGCTCTTTGTCTTTGTTGTAAGTCTTTTATATCTTTTTGTCTTTTATTTGTTATGTTTGAATGAGAAATTTGCCTCTTTATATAGTTTTCCCTGGTGATAGGGGACTATTAAAATAACCCTAACCGTTTAACTTTGTAAATAGGTCTAAGACTATTCCTCCTATAATTTTCCTAACTACCTTTTCCTAACTAATTCTTTCCTATAATTAGCCTAGTAACTCTATGTACTAAGTAAGTTGTATTGCCGCTTTGGTCTTCTTTGTCTGTGCTGAAGTGGTCTTTTGTAAAATTAATAACTTGTGAATTAAGATATTTTTCTTCATTATTAATTATTCAATCTTGTATTCTGAAGTATATACTTTAATATTCTGCATTATTATATCTAATCCTTCGTGTGTTCCTAATTTTAGTTAATTCTTGAAAGTGCTCCAAAATTCAGGAATCAATATAATTTGTCATTTTCATGAATTAATAACTTTTGTATTTAATATTTTCATAGAAGTGAATATTTATGTTCCATGTAGTCTAGTATACTTTATCCTCTGATCTAATTATCTTGAGATTTCTAAAATATCAATAATTATTTTGCAAAAGCTAAAGTAAGCAATTTAATAATTTCTTTAAAGGACAACATAATGGGTTAACAGAGTGAGTGCTCAAGCTTGTGGTCTTACCACAAGAACTAGGGAAGTTATCCTCTTTAACCACTCTCAAGTTCATTCGGTGTTCAAACTTAGCGGCCATGCCAAAAGAAGTGGGGAACTTATCTTCCTTGACTACTCTAGATTTGTGGGGTTGTTCAAACTTAGAGGCCTTGCCAAAGGAAGTAGGGAACTTGTCTTCCTTGACCACTCTACATTTGCGTGCATGTTCAAGCTTGGTGGCCTTGCCAAAAGAAGTGGGGAACTTATCATCATTGACCACTCTAATCTTAGATCAATGTTCAATGTTGGTGGCCTTGCCACAAGAAGTGGTGAACTTGTGTTCTTTGACCACTCTAATTTTGAGTGCATGTTCAAGCTTGGTGGCCTTGCCAAAGGAAGTAGGGAAGTTATCCTCTTTAACCACTCTCAAGTTCATTCGGTGTTCAAACTTAGTGGCCTTGCCCAAAGAAGTGGGGAACTTATCTTCCTTGACCACTGTAGATTTTAGTGAGTATTGAATCTTGGTGGTCTTGCTACATGAAGTGGGAAAGTTATCATGTTGAACCACCTTGAAGTTCATTTGGTGTTCAAGCTTAGCGGCCTTGCCAAAAGAAGTGGAGAACTTGTCTTTCTTGACTACTTTAAATTTGAGTGAGTGCTCAAGACTAACCACTTTGCCAAAGGAAGTCAGGAAGTTATCTTCTTTAATTTCTCTCAAGTTGAATGGGTGTTCAAGCTTGGTGACCTTGTCAAAGGAAGTGGGGAAATTGTCTTCATTGACTAGTCTAGATTTGAGTGTGTATTCAAGCTGGTGGTCATGCCAAAGAAAGTGGGGAACTTATGTTCTTTAACCACTCTCAAGTTGAGAAGGTGTTCAAACTTAGCAACCTCGCCAAAAGAAGTGAGGAACTTGTCTTCCTTGACCACTTTAGATTTGAGTCTGTGTTCAAGTTTGGTGGTCTTGCCAAAGAAAGTAGGGAACTTATCTTCGTTGACTACTCTAGATTTGAGTGCTTGTTGAAGATTGGCCACCTTGCCAAAGGAAGTGGGGAACTTGTCTTCATTGACCACTCTAAACTTGGATAAATGTTCAAGGTTGGTAGCCTCGCAAAAAGAATTGGGGAACTTATCTCCTCTAAGAACTCCCAAATTGAGTGGGTGTTCAAGCTTGACATCTTTGCCAAAGGAAGTGGGGAACTGGTCTCCTTAACCACTTCAGATTCGGATGAGTTTTCAAGCTTGGTGGCCTTGCCAAAGGAAGTAGGAAAATTGTCTTCCTTACCTGCTTTAGATTCGAGTGGGTGTTCATCCTTGAAGGTCTTGCAAAAAGAACTGGGGAACTTGTCTCCCCTAACAATACTCAAGTTGAGTTGATGTTCAATCTTGACGTCTTTACCAAAGGAAGTGGGAAACTTATCTTCCTTAACCTCTTTAGAATTGAGCAAGTGTTCATCTTTGGGGACCTTGCTTAAAGAACTAGGGAATTTGTCTTCCTTGACCATTTTGAAGGTGAAAGATTGTTCAAGCTTGGTGGCCTTGCAAGTGGAAATGAAGAACTTGCCTTTTCTGACAATTCTCAATTTCAAGATTGGGAATCTATAAAGTGGATGCAATAAAGAGTCTTGGATTCTATGAACCACATTTCAAAGCTATTGGTAATGATCAAATAACAAAAGATCTCTAGATGAATGGCATTTAAATTTAGGATTTCAGACACAAGAATGTATATTGTTGATGTACAATTTGATGTCCCAATGAAAAATGTAGTTGGAATCAACGGAAGGTTTCTAATTCTTGATCCAAATTGATTATTTCAAGTAGTGATCATTTTAGCATAGGAATTTTCTTATTCTACATTGTAAAAAGCTTGATCTTTGTTATCACTATGATTTTGCAATTCATCTAAAGATCTTTTATTAATTCATACACAAAAACATTGTAGAACCCTAGGTCTTTGTTATCACTATGATTTTGAGTTTGTTAGGAGGAATTCACATGTTTTTGGGTACGAAGGAATGCATTAGTTGGTAGCTAGTGATTTCCATCCAACACACAAATGTATATATTCTTATCCACACAAAAATCTATAATTTCTCATCCACATAAAAATCATTTGCCAATTTAAAGGAACCAATCTCGATGAAAAATAATAATTTCCATGATGGCTTGATGGATGTATTTTGAGCAATCCAACAAAGTGCTTGCCCCACAGTTATGCAAGCATGGGGTGTGGAGTGCTAAGTATAGAACTTGGAAAACATAGGTTGCAAACAAAATCCTTAATAGAATTTTTTACAATGTTAAAAAACATTGTAAAGAATAATGAATAGGACTTCCACATTTGAATTTTTTTTGAAGAAATAATTACAGTCATGTGATCATAGATGCACATTTGCCTAAATCTATAGTGCAAGATACTTTTCATTTAGTATTTTCAACTATAGATTCCAACTACTATAGTGTGTGACTACAATAAATGAAGAGAAGAAATCTAAGGCACATATTTGTCAAAAATTGCCAAAAATAATGCGCCACACCTAAAGAAGATGTGCACCTACATAGCATATGCAAACCATGTTATGTGGGCTAGAGCCACTATGCTCTCCAACATTGATAAGACATTGTCGTCCTCATTATTGGGGTCTTTCTAGGGACAACATTACTAGTGGATGGGAAGTAATGTGGAATTTGGCTTGATAGTTGGACTATCAACTAAGACTTAAAGAGCCATTGTATTCATAAATGTTAGTAGTTGTGTAAGGCTTGGCAATTGTTCTCTATAACTACCATGACAATGGTTTGATGGTGTTTTTTGGTTTTCCAAGTTCACCTAAAGTGTGATAAAGTATTTCGAATTTGAGAAGAATTTTTTTGTTTAAGGGTCATTGCCTTAGGTCGTTGCCTCGGGTCATTGCAAGAAACACTTGCCGTTTCTAGCTCAAAACAATCTATTTTAGTGAATATTCAAAATTTTGGAATAAATTTTTTTAAATTGAAATAAAATATGAATAATTTGTAAAGCATTGAAAATACTATGTCTCTAAAAATTCAAAAATATGAAAATTTATCCCTAAAAATTATGCACAAAAAAATAAAATAGAAAATACTAAGAAAATGGACATTTCGATGACTGATTTTTAGAAAATAGTGAAAAAACTCAAACTGAAAAATGAAAAAGTCATTTTTCCTAAGTTAAAGTTGGTCCTTCTCAACCATTTTAATCTTAGGGAAAAATTGTATTCTCTACACTTGTGCAAACTACAAAGGTAGTGCACTTTGAGCACATGTGGAAGGTGGAGAATTATTTACCTTTTGAAAATATATTGGTAGGATTGTAACTTCAATATAAGTCTTTGTTTACCAATTAAGCTTCAAATTTTCATTTTTGGGTTAAAAATAATACTATACCTCCTAAAAATAGCCAAGGTAGACATCCAATCAAAGGTTGTTTAAAAAGAGCATTTTTGTTTTAAAATTCAAAAAATGAGTCAATGACTCCAACTACCAAATATACCTGCATTTCAATTTCAAGTAGAACTAATATATGACACAAATATTATAAGCAAAAAAAGCATATTTGAGGCCAAGGGGACAAAAAATAGGAAAAGTCTTTCTTGCAATCACCCATCATGATAGAAGAAAATGAGGGGTTTCAGGATTGCAAAGAGCAATTGGTTTTGAGGTGCATAGGACATTTTGCAATTGGTGCTAATTTAGAGCCCTCAGTTGCAGTGGACAAGTTGCATGTAAGATTGTAGTTGTAGATTGCGATAGCCTACTTGGAACTTCATCGATGAACTTTTATGACGTGGTTGCTTATGTGGTATTGTTGCCACATGAAGTCGGTCATTCAATTGAAGAATGTGCAACTTATTGCCAATTCATTTGCAACTAATGTATGACTTATTTGCGACTCATTTGTGACTTCATTGCAATTTGTCTATGACTCATTTGCAACATGTCCAAGACTTGTAGATTTGTAGATTTTGAAATTTTAATCTCAATGATTTATAGACTTGTAGATTTCAGATCTAGCTTTTTTTTTAAATTTCAGAAATTATAATATTGGTATTTAATAGATTTCACTAGTTTCAAAAATTCTACAATTTCACAAGTTTTAAAAAATTTTGGATTTGAAATATTTTTAGATTTCTATAGAATGTAAAATCTACAAATTGTTGAAATCTACACCATTACAAAAAATCTGGACCCTGAAAGAGGCCACGACTTTGCTAGTGTAGTGGTACAATTAGGAAAAAACAATATTTTTCCAAAACAAAAAATTAATTTTTTCCCCAAAATGACATGGCACTAGTGCGACCACATTGGATATGGCGATTTTCAATTTTATTTCAGTGTTGTTTTGTTTTTAAAAATTTCAAAAAACATTGTTTGTAGTGGCACTACCTTTCGTTGCGAAACAACTTCTTTCAGGGTCCAAATTTTTTCTCATGTCTATAGAAATCTACAAAATGTAGAAGTCTATAAAATGTAGAAATTTATAAATCATAGAAATCTTTGAATTCTATTGATAGAATTCATTACATTAGGATACAACAACTCACATGTCTTATATGTCCAATCTAATGGTACTCTTTACAATTGATATGGTACAATTGGTATAAGACAATCGGGAAATGACTTTGGAAACAACTAAAAAATGAATAATAAACAACTCTAATACAACTAGGAAACGACTGGGAATTGACTAAAAAACAACTAGAAATTGATGAGGAAACAACTAGCCTCATTTTACAATTGCAATTGCTTTCTAGTGATTTCTTAGTTGTTTTTTGCTACAACAGATTGACACGGTGGATTCCTTAGAGCATAGACTTGTCCAAATCGACAACTATGATGAATATTAGATGAAGAATAATTCACATTCATTCTAAATTTGAACTCTGTTACAACTCTTGTTATCCTACATTTCATTCTATGATTGCTCTGCTACTAAAACAATGTATTCACTTCATTCTACAACTACTTTGCAACTAAACATTATACTATTGATGTATAAAAATGATGTCAAACAATGACGTAAAAATTTGGTGCAAATAGAGAGGGCTACAGTCTCAAAATAGTTGTATAGGACACTTAGTTGCATTTCAGTCGGTTGTGGCGGATATGTTTTTCTTCTAGTGTCAATCCTTGAAGTTGTTTCGCATGTTTAGGAAGTACATAGCTTTAGGCCTACTATGTTGTACAAGGAGATTGTCAATGTTTTTTTTTTCTTGTTCCTCATTGTGTGTTTAAAAGAAGCGTTGACTTCAACTTTGAAATCGCGGTAAAGTTCATCAAAAAAGTATTGTTTTAACACCTCCAATTGGTGTCATTTAGGAAATGAAGACATGCTTAGTTTTACATGATGGACATCAATTGTCCATTTTGTTAATGTTGAAGTCCTATAACATTATGGTATATTTTTATATCCTTTCTTTTGTAGCACAAACAACTTTGCTTGTGCAACAACAATCTCATGTAATCAACACTAGGCTAGTGAACGAGGTGTAATTTTACAAATGGCAATAGAAAATGTGGCCAATAGTATGCATAGGAGTTTATCTTAGATACAAACAATGGTTCCAAATTCTATAATTGTCATTGAATTGTTGTACTACGGGAATAAATCGATGGCTGACTTTATTGTCATTTCTTCTACAAAAAGCTACTTGTATTCGTAGGCAAGGCATTGCAGGTGAATTGGAAAGTACTTATAGATCATAGACTTTGCGGTATTATATTTACTAGAATGAGGTATTGTATGCACACTATCTTGCTTTTAGAGAAGCATTTTTGAAAGGGAGAGACAACTTGTGCATAACAATTGAAGGCAACCCAAAGTCTCAAGTGTAGCAACATTTTGAGGTTTGCATGTTTGTTCTTTTCTATAGTCGAGTTCCTTTCATTTCAAGGTACACGTCTATTCTCTTGATTTTCTAGTACTTTCTTGTATGCATGTGAGATGCATAGTATACACTTCTCAATGACTAGATTGTTGCAATCGAATAATTAGACTTTTGCTATGGTAGAATAATTGCAAAAAACACTTGTACTATTTTGAGTCATGCCATGTGTACTGATTTTTGGTTTTGCGATAGCCTTTGTATTCTAGCTCCAAATGACTATTATACACTTGCCTAACTTTATTCTCATTTTTCAAAATTGTTTTATTGTCCGAAAATAACCCCCAATTTTTGTCATGTTTGATAATTTGGGGAGTTTTAGTATTATTTAGTATCTAATAAATGAATTTGGAAGAATGGTCTTCTAGTAGAATTGTAGCTACTTTTTGAAAGAATTCTAAAGATGGGTGATTGAAAGAAACACTTCTACTGTTTTTTGTCATACATTGGATGCTAATCTTTTTTTTGGTTAGAACTTTTGTGTTTTGGCTCCAAATGATTCAAAATTTGTAGGCAACGTACTCATGCCTATTATAAACCTTTTTTTATTTTTTGGAATTAAAAAAAAATATTTTATTGTCCAAAAATAGCAACCAATTTTCTGTCACACTTGTCAATTTTTTTTTTTTTTTAACAAAATAGTGCCCCAAAGAAACAAATTTGGAGCTCAAATTTAGAAGGGATGGTCTTGTAGTATACCTTAAGCTACAGCTCAAAGGATTTCTAAAAATAGTTAATTATATATCATGTAGAAGTGTATGAAGTGATCCTCTTCCTACTTGCATTTTGAAACACCAAAAAATTTGGGTTTTTTTTGGTGAGTGACCATCTCCATTAAAGTTTTTACAAATGGAAATTTTTTTTTAATATTTTTTACAAATTAAAGCATCAAAATATGTATTTTCTTGAGATTTGGCATTTTTTGGTTCTCCTACTTAGAGAATTTTTCTATAACTTTCCTTTGGTGGTTACATTCATCTTATAGGTGTATGCATTAGCCATATATTTTTTTAATTTTTTAGAAACAAATTCTAATTTTTAAGTACTCTAGAACAAAAAGGCATGAGTATTGTAAAACCCAACAAAATCGACAGGTGTTTCTTGCAATCACCCAAATATTTAATTGTATATTGTATGAAAGCCCATAGAGTTGTCTTCTTTCTACTTGCTTTTTGAAACATATGAAATATTATTTTGGTGGGGTTTATATTTATTTATTTCATTTTTTCCTATTTTTAACAAAGAAAAACATAAAAGTATTTATTTTCTTGAGATTTAGCAATTTTTCAGTTCTCCTACTTAGAAAAAATTTCTATGTTTTATTTTCCTAAGATACAATCTTTGTAAAGATATATAAATTGGCCATATTTTTTATATTTCTTAAAAGTTGTTTTTCTAATTTGAAAGCACTCTACAAAACTAAACATGAATATTGTAAAAAAGCAACAAAATCAATTGTTGTTTCTTGTAATCACCCAACATCATCACATACATTTTTTTGTTTACTACTATAGATTGCATGCTAGATTTTAAGTGCTGCAATTGTTGTTGCAAAAACTAGCAGTGATCAACATGAAGGGAGGGAGAAGTCAAAACCTCTTTTATTGGTTGAGCATGATGGAGTGCACTACAACAAAATAGGTGTTTTATGACTGTGAAAATATGACTGGAGATGACTCGCGACTACTCACAGTCATATTCCTGGAGGCCAAAACCTTGGGGAAGAATATGACTGCAAATATGAGTGCTAGTCATATTTTGGCCTTATACTTCATGAGCATATAGTATATGTCTATTGGGAATGCCAAAATACTTCATAAAGGACAAGAGAGAACATGTTTAGGGAACACCCAATCATATTTGTCAGTCATATTTTTGCTTCACTCATATTTTGCAATCATATTTCTATAATAGTCACAATTTTTTTTCTTTTGGGCAAGGAACATGTTTGGGTAGTGCCTAGTCATATTTCACTTTAGTCTTATTTGTTAGTCATATTTTCAATTCAATCATATTTTGCAATCATATTTTTGTATTAGTTATATTTTGCAGTTACATTATTTTTGGTAGTTTTTTGTTTTGTTTTTCTTTGGGGGGAGCCCAAGGAAAAAGTGGACAATTGTGAGCCCCCAATTCGTCACTAGGAGCTCACTCTTTCTTTTTTTCGTATTTTGTCATTTTAATTGCACTTTATTATACAAAAACCCTAAAAAAAGTGTAGAACCGAAATAGGAATGTCACATTCCAATATAGTATTTGTTATAGTTTGAGTATGTTGTAGATAGAATGTCCCAACCACGAGTTGTAAATAGATTAGAACCCAACTCATCATGGCAAATGGATCAATTATGAGTAATGGGCGTATCAGGCTCAAAACCACAAGTGGGACGGACATCTCTAAGCTAGATTTGATTGAGGAAACCTTGGTGAGGCATAAGAATCAGCTCCCGAACATAGGTTCTAGTTTCTCCATTCCACCAACGAAATAATAGAACCCCAAATTGTTGGCTTGTAGATGTCGAAAATACCAAGGCAAGACTGTGGAGGAATCTAAGGTCCAATGAGGGTGGTTTGGGGTTAAACCCATGTCTGGGAACCAACAACGAAGTCAGTTCGCCAAGATTCCCCGACCACCGATAATTAAATGAGGGGTGGAAATTGTCCCCCCTGGGCCGATGAGTAAAGTAAAAATATGAGCCTACACATGTGTTGTGGGATCCCATAGGAGGTTCCACGAAAAGTTTCAGAATTTTCTGATAGATAGAAGATGTGTTTTCGGATAGTCAACTACCCAAACTTGCAATGGGAAATTCCTTGAAATTCACCAGGTGGTAGTAAATTCCCACTAAAAATTAGTATAGCATAATTTATGTTAATAAGATGCCCCGAAAAGTTTCACAACATTCCGATAGTGAGAAGTACCCAAACCTGCAACATTCCCCAATAATTAACGGTAATTAAAGTCCACGGCAAGTTTGACCGGCGAAGCGGGAGCATACGAAAGAAGAATGGAATGCAAGATAGGTCTTTTCTCACTCCCCCATACCTACTTAGAAGCCTAGGATAGTTACTTTTGCTAGAAAAGTCAACCCCCCAAAGTTGGGATTTTCCCTAGGTTTGGGCGTCAAGTTAGCGCTAGGTTTCGTTGTGATTTTGAAGATAAAAAAGGGAGACGAGGTCCCTCTCTTCTAAAAATGGCCTTCTGAAGCCAATGGCACAATCCATTTGCAATTCGAACTTAATCTCCAAAAGTTAGCTTAGCGGACCAGTATAGGAAGTCAAAGTCAATGTCTAGGGTTCCAATGGTTGGAACATTGTTCCCTTGGTTGGCTCGGAGTGCACTCCAAGTGCCTCCAAGGTTTGTAAAGAGGAGGGGAGCCCTTGTCAGAGTATATAAGGAGCTCCTTTCCTCCTCATTACTCCTCTCTAACTTTCTTGGCTTCATGCCACCCTAAGTTGGGCCCCATGTTTTGTTCCTTCTTTGTATCATTTAGAGAAGCTCTGGTTGGAACAAAGCTCTCAAAGTCCTTCGTTGTGAGTGTCAGTTGGAGAAGCTCTGGTTGGAACAAAGCTCTCAAGCTCTTGGAATTTGAGGTTAATCCCTCCGTACAGCAAAGCTTTGACTTTAGGTCTTACAAATAGTGTAGATTTGAGGTGATGTTTAAGAAGACGGCAAAGCTTTGAACTCAAGTAGGTTAGGACGTCGTCTTGAGTTTGGTTCTTAAAACCTTTCTTGAGAATCCGTAGGTTAGCTCCAAAAGATTAATCAAAATCCAAGTCTTGCGAGAGTAGGGTATGTAGAACACGTAGAAAGAACCCTGGCCGAGGCCCATCCCTTGATCAGACCCTTGAGACCATAGGTTAGGTCATTTATTAGGATATAAACCTATAGAGGAGGTCTGTAGCTTTCCAAAACCCTAAGGCACATCCAAATCGGAGTTAAAATGAGGAAGTTATCGCCGGATGAAGATTAGGGTCAAATTGGATGAAGAATAGCTAAACTTCGGATTTGACAGAGAATTGAGTAGAGTAAGAGGAGGCTACTAATTAGGATCCAGGGCCGAAGAGAAAAGTTAAATCCAAATTATAGGTTAGGAGAAATTAGCGGATGAAGTTTAGGTAAGGCTTGGATGAAAACTTTGTAGGAATCTCCGATCAGGGCCCAATTACAGATCTAGATAGGATCCATTCTTGTGACCCATACCTAAAAATTTCGGATCTTTCTGAATTGGGGAGCTAGGTGAAATCGATGGATGAAGTTTGAGGAACCAAAAAGTGGTCAAACTTCATCCACCCATAACTTTGGCTACAAAGGTCGGATAGGGTCGAGTTTTATGTTTTTAGAAATGGAACAAGATGAACTAGAGGTTTCTTGGGTTAGTTTTGCTTTGGCATAGGTTCCATCCAGATCATACAGTAGGCCATTCATTCGGTCGGCCAAAACATTGGACGTAGATTAAGCGAATCTTGCAACTTGGGGTCACTTAGGCACTTAGTAAAAAAAATCCATCGCTTAGAAGGCACAGTGGACCACCCTTAGACACCCAAAAGTAAGAGTCACTTAGTCAAAACCCAGAACCTGATTGTGTTCGCGAATTACCAAGGGTGGGTAATTTGGCACTCACAAGAATCTAAGGTGGATCTCTTGTATTTTGGTTGCAAGGGCCATTCTTTGGAATTTAGGCATGAATTTTTTAATGCCTATTTAAAAGAAATTAGTTTTTGTTGCATGATGTATCTATTACAAAACTAGCATCCATTAATTTGGAGTAATACATGTTTATATTTTAATTAATATATTGAAAAATCTCATAAGATTTAGAAAGGAAGTAGAGAGGAATAAAGCAATTAGCAATAATAAAAAATTAAATAATTTTTGTGGATGATCTAGGGGAAATTAGAGAAGAATAAAAGCCTATAGACGAATAGAAGCACCAAGGGTGAGAACTCAAGCCTACCTTGATCCAATATTAGAACTTGCCGTAGAGTTGACTAATTTTGCTAATTGATTGTGACGGCTAGTATAAATTGAAAGCTAATTAGATTGTTTGATACAAAAAATCTAATACACCCAGAAAAATCATTGTCAATTTTTTAGAAAACTATGTGAGTTAAAAAATAGGGTTTATTTAATTCAAAGGTGAAAAAATTTATATTATGTAGGGCTACTACTGGGTCCATGAAATTCTACATACTCTTATATATATATATATATATATATATATATATATATATATATATATATATATATATATATATATATATATATATACACACACACACACACACACACATAAATTAGGCTATGTAAAAACATCATAAAGTAGGAATTTTTATTAATAAGTTAGCCTTGACACATAGGGGCCATGTAAATTTTTCATATCACAGTGAATATAGATGTAGATGATAAAATGGACACATCTAAGGAAATCTATAATGAAGGGTGGTTGATTGAAATTGTACAATAGTACTAGTAGTGTACATATCAAAAAAATATAAGACATTGACAACAAGTGGCAAAAATTGTCACTCTATGAATAAGGAGGTTTACTTGAGTAGATTCAACAAACTGAAAACTGTATTGTACTGTACAAAGATAGTGTTTATAATCCATTTAACTTCAATATTTGAAGTCATATGTGTTTGATACATTCATATCGAATGGGATGTTTATGGAATAGTTTGAGTTGGGATTCCAAACTATTCAATAGTAAACTTGTTATTAAAAACTTAAATTTTATATGTAAGATATCCCTACTTAAAAAAACATGAATGAACTTACAAAAACCATAGGGTATTGGGAATACACCCCTCGTAGTTTTTTATGTAAATATATAGTCATCTTAAATATAATAATTAAGGTAAATAGCTCCACATCAAAATACCCTCTTAACTCCAATCTATACCTTAAATTACAAAGGGTGATCTCTCTAAGCTAATACATTTAAACTAGTGATGTAAGTTGAAGATCGTAGTGTAAAGAAAAAACACTTGAAACTTGGAAAAAATTTAATCTAAAGAGGAGAAAAAAGAGTGTGAGAAAAATCCATACCCGAGTGGCTATGGAGCAAAAGTGAGTGAAGAGTGCAATTTGTATTGAGTCTAATTGTTTGAAGTAGAGGTAAAGGTTCTTAATTGCTACTTGGAGCTTTGGGCATAGTTAGAGAATGCAACAAAAATGGATCAAGTCAAGTTTTAGGATACGATTACAATATGTGTGCTAAAGAATGAGGACGTGGTGGAAACAGATTCTAAGGCATGTCTTGAAATTTGGCACTTTGTTATTTCTCTTCTTGTAGAAACCATAGTTATATTATAAATTAGAGGTTGAAATCAAACCCTAAGGAGTTTACTAAACCCAAATTTGTATTCAAGATCACTTAGGTAATTTGTAGAGGTTTTCAATACCATATCACACTTTAAAAAATAAATGAAAATTAAAGAAGATAGAATATAATAAAATTGGATAATCAAGAGCATTAGTTTTGGATTAAAAATATCAAAATTCATCCAATTCAAATTAGAAAAGAATTTTAAAATGTAGGTTACATTTTGAATCCAATCTTGAAAGTAAAAATTGATTTAAACTTATAGGCTAGAAGAAAATGTTGGATGAAGTCTTGAAAGATGAATTAGAGACAAAACTTCATTCACCCATAATTTTGGCTTAAAGTATTTCATTTTAAAGATTTTTCTTATTTTAAAATAGGCATGCATTGCTTTACAACTTAAACTCATAATTTTTTTGAATTTCTCCACTTGGATTTGGAGGTTTAGAATTTTGACCTTGATTAGTTAAAACCATCCCAAACCACCCAAAACCTCTCATTTTTATCATTAGTGTTAGTTTTGGTGAAGATGTGGATGAGTTATAGTTTATCATTAGAAAAAAACTTATTCATTGTTTAGAATGTCAAATTGAATAACATTTAAATATCCAACTTAAGATTCAAAGCTCAATAACAAAGAACATGGTTGAGCATGCTTTATCTTAAGAATACAAATAAAAACACTCACATATGTCATGTATTGAAGTTTGTTTCTTTTTTAGAAAGATTCTCAACAATGTCATCCAAGCCACATTTATAGAGAGTCTCTATAGGCTCTACAAAAGTCACAAAATTATTCATATGAAGATTGTGGCTTACTATGGGCATGCATGCCCTTGTATTGCAATTAAAAGATGGTTGTTTGAATGTTCCTTCAAGGACATAAAGTGTGAAAGCATAATCCTTTTTTGCTTCAAAGATGCTTTTAAATAGCACACTTTGTGTGTGGACATAGATACTTTGACAAACGCATGGCATTTACTTGGGGTTGTTTTTTTTGCCATAACTATAGGTGTTTAAGGCCTTGTAGCTTCCCATCAAGCATTTTATAGAGTTGTAGTGTCAACATGTATCTACTTTGAATCCAATTTAGTTGTTAACCTTTTAAAGACCAGTCGACCATATTGTAGTTGATTTGGACCCTTTTTGCTCAATAGGCAAAGTTTGGTGGAAAATCCGAGGAAAGACCAAAGGGAACGGATGTGGGGATTTGTGAACCACATCCACCTAGCCAAGAATCACCCCAATCTATGCTTGCAAGTGGAAATGGGATTCAAAATACTAATGCAAAAGTGGCTATAAATACAACAATTACTAGCAAAAGATGGACATAAATGAGAAAGATACACATATTTGTAAAACGCACTATGCGCCCAATTCATATGTACAGTTAGATCTTTGTTTTAAACCACTGATGTGTTGTAATTTTAATTTTTCAGTTATGCAACAAAATTGGATTGCCCGCCTCCCAAATCAACCCCAGTCCTTAAAGGGTTATAATAGCTTACTTGCTTAGTATAGTCATATTTGGTAAGTCACATGACTATGCCAAGTCACATGACTAGAAAAAGTCATGTGCATGACTAGGGCAAGTGACACAAATAGGGTTTTAAAACCCTAGTCACCATTTTTTTGTAGCCACCCCCTCAAAGTACAACATTTGGTTATTTTTTGTTATTCTTGTTCTTCTTTGTTTCTTGTTGCCATCTAGGTTTTGCTTCTTGTTGCCTTCTAGGCTTTGCTTCTTGTTGCTTTTTTCCCCTTGTTTTTTTTGGCCTTGTAGCTCTTCCTTCTTTTTGCTTCTTAATTCTTTCTTTTTTTTGCTTGTTAGTTTTTGCCTCTAGTTTCCTCTTAGTTCTTATTCCTTGCTTCTAGTTTCCTCATATTACCTCTGAATTCTTGGTTCTTGGTCCTTAGTTCTTGCTTCTTTTTATTGCATATTAGTTCTTGCTTCTTCTTGTTAGCTATTGCATCTTAATTTGTATTTCTTATTGTTTCTTGTTGCATCTTAATTCTTTTTTTCTTTTTTCCTTTTTATTGTATCTTGTTGCATCTTACTTTTTGCTTCTTGTTACCTCTTAGCACTTGCTACCTTTTTTTCTATCACTCTTGTTATTATTTCTTCTTATTTATTTGCAATTTCTAGAGATATAGTGGTTATAGCTTTTTCTTACTTTAAACTTGTGCTATATATTTTGTATTGCCTTAAATCTTTGAAGGTTGAGTTATATTGTTCATTCACCTAAAATTAACCTCCTTGGTTATACATGTAGGCATTGGAAGTTGAAATGAAGTTATTGGAGGCTACTTGCAACACCAAAGACACAACATCTTCACATTTTTGTAACGAATATAGGTCCTATAAACATGTGAAAATATACATTTATAGAGTGTTATTGTAATATGTTTTGTATTAATGACTACTAAATGTCATTGAAAAGAGTTACATTCTCTCTTGCATTTTCTCTCTTCAATTTGACTATCTCTTATACATCTCAAAAATCATTCATACTTATTTTTAATTGGATGGAGTCTTTTACTTAGCTACAAAATCATATTGATGCATGATTGCAATGCATTATGTCTATTTAGAATGTATCGAAAATGTCACTATAGTTTATGACAAAAGCTACTATAAACTTCAATCATCCAAATTACAAACCACAGACACAAAGTCACAAATCTAAAAACTGTGACTCTCACTTATTTAGAACATCATTTGTTTGAGTCATATTTCACAATATATCTTGGCCAAAATATGACTAGCTATAGTCATATAATGCTCATAGTCATGCCCATAATGTGACTCTATACTTTTAAAAATATGACTACATCCAATCATAAAACTACTAACAATATTCCATGTGAATTGCCACATTAGCCAAAAATATGACTCACATAGGTCATATTTCATGGTAACAAAAAATATAATTCATGAGAGTTATTATCCACATCAATAGAGAATATGAATCATGAGGGACATATTCCACATCAACAAAAAATATAACTCACGAGAGTCATTTTCTACATCATTAGAGAGTATGATTCATGAGAGTCATTTTTTCCATCATTAAAAAATATAACCCACGAGAATCATTTTACACATCAACAAAAAAATATGACTCACAAGGGTCATTTTTTACATCAATCAAAAACATGACTATACAAAAGTCATATGCCACCTCAACCAAAATATGACTTACCATAGTCATATTCCATATTAGGTAAAATATGACTACATGGAGTCACATGCCACGTAGAATTTTTCTTCCTTGGCCTAGGTAGGTCATGAAAAAATCAAGCCTCCAAGGATAGTCAACGTACATGCCACCTTGGCAAAATATGGCTAATTATACCCCCAAATACATATGATTGCAAATATAACTCATGTCTGAAGCGACTAGTTGGTAATGACTAGACCTAGTCATATCACACGTCATCTACAGTGATTTTTGCATGAATTATATTTTGAGATTTTACAACTCATTGTAGTCATATTTTGTAGTCATAAAATACTCATTTTGTTGTAGTGGTGGAAGACAATTTGACAATGGGAACTTGGCGAAGAGTAGTATTGACAATTGAAAAGCCTACTGAGATTGCCACACACATTTGAGGCTACTATATTTCTATTGTCGTGTTCATGTAAATTGTTTGTGGCATAGGCATCACAAAAACTATGCTATTTTGACTATAGAAAAACTTGGAAGATGAAAGGTTTATATGCATCATTTTTTGGAATTTATTCAAGTCATACACTTCAATTTTCCCTCAATCACTTTGAATGTAGCAACTATCTAGGTCACAAGAAAATGTAGGTCGACTTCTTTGATTGTATCCACAAATGGTTGCCTTCTTTGGTGTTGGAATGTACAAAGTCCAATGTTTGGAAGAAAAGTTACTAGTCAATGACACTAACATGCAGTACAATGTCATTATGCCATACATATTGTTATAGTTTTGTTGACTTTGTTGTTTACATTGGTCAATGTGGGCATGCACCTCAAGTGTTGCTATATTCATCACCGGACATTTTATAGTGGATTTGGTGTGTCCACTAAAAATGGTAGTTTCTTTCTCTCTCTTGAGAGCCATCTGCATTGCAAGCTCCACGTTATGAGTTACCTTGCATTAGCCTCAATGAAGAAGTCATAGTTTCTTTCTTTTGGTCAAGCTCTATACATTGCATTTTTTCTCATAATTTTTCAATCATTTGGATGGATGGATTGACATGATTTCTTCTGAAGTTAGAAGTTGCATGTGAAGGCCAACACCAATTTTTTTCTAGTCAAACTTCATGATCTTCATATGAACTACAATTTTATGGAATTATACTTCATATTTTGACAATTTCAATGCTCAGTTTGTAGATCCTACAGTTACTTCTTGCATCCAGAAGAACAATTTCCTGACATTGTTCTTCAAAACTTATCCACTTTTCAAGCCTTGTTCCACTTCTCCAAGGAGTTTGGTCACTCTAGGGATAATTGCTCTAAAAGCTCTAACTTGTAGTATTTTGAGCAAGTGCATATTTCAATATTGTAGTTTCATGGGTAATTGGTGTGCCTCCGGAAGTGGTCAATCCATCATAGTGCATTTGGAGCATTGGTTTTGAGTGTCTCTTACAATATTTGTCAATAGTCTAACTGAGATTCCGTCTAACTAGCTAGGGTTTAACCCTAGTAGGGCTTGAAAGCCCTTTGTGGCTGTATAGTATATTATGTATTTGGTGGTATTTGATCTGAAAAACATTGACCAAATATTTTTCAGTACAAAGTAAATTAATGATCATGATAGTATGTAAATAAAAATGTATCATTACTCATCTATTAAACCACAATTGAAGAGTTATAAAACTAAATACGGGTTGTATAGAGGGACCCCAAGGGCCTTTCAAGGGTTAATTACAACTATGAATCCAGTTGGCCCATCTGAACCACTTTCACCACTTGAACATACCATTCACTTTCACTCAAATTATCTGAGGTCTCATGCCACACCATTGATCTTGGTGTAAACATTTATTTTTGCAATTGACCAGGTCTAGAGACTTGAGTGGTCCAGATCAATTGAGCACTGCATCAAATTGAAATCCTGTTGTAATTCTCTGCAATGAAATTCCCTTTCATTTGTGTCAAAAATAAAAAATCATGCAGTAAACATTTTCAACTTCATTAATTATTAACTAACTTGCTTGTGGAGAGATGAGATTGATATTAATTAGCAACTAATTAACACAGACTTCTATTTTGGGGTTCATTCCAGTTAATCTGCAAACATTCACTGGACAATGAAGTGGCTTGATGTTATTGGCATACATGTGGTATTGTAGTGACATGGAAATGGAAAAAAATTATTTGAAATTGCTTGCTGCTCAGCTCAGCTCAAATGTTCATGTATCACGAATTCACTACTAACATCAATTTTTTTTTAAATAACTTTTGTACTGTACATATATAAGTGGTATGTACACACACAGGTCTACAATTGCCACTAATTCTAACTGAGGTTACTTACTATTATTAAACATAAAATATTTTATGGGATCTTACATATTGGAAATTGAAAGAGGATTGCACTGCACTTTAGCATGCATTATAGCTAGGTGTGGTCAGGTATGTATAAAATTTTATACACAAATACCTCAATTAATTTTATGGTTTGCAAGCTAATCGTAAGGATGTGTCCAAGCATATGTCACTAGCTTCCTCTCGATTTCCTTGAAATCATGTAGAGAAGCTTTTCTGAGTTCATTGATGGATCCTTAGATGGATCTATCATGACATCTAAACAATCTCTAGTAGATGGTTGTGTATTGCACAAAGAGTTATTTGATTAATTCAATCAAGTACTTGTGTTTGTGTATGGAACTTAAAATGTCAATTTTGTTAAATTGGCAATAATTCACAAGTCCAAAATTGTAACTGGATTTCAATTTACAAACTAGGACGAGTATAGATTTTGGGATTAGATTGCACAGCCAATGCTATGCCAAAGTAATGAAATTTCCCCAATTTAAGCCCTAAAAGACCAAGTGTATGTTCAATGTATGCAAAAAATCTTGGGTAGAATCCTACAAAGTCAATTTTGGTTGGATGTTTACAAAATTTTAATACAAGATGTGACATATATCCCATAGTGAGAATATAATTTTTTTCAAATCGAGAGATCAAATCAAAAGTTATGTTGCCTTGAACTTTGGGGGCAACCTAAGTAGCTTTGAGCAACATGTGCAAAACTCCTCCTATAATTTTGATATTTGGTAGGTATGAAACTTACATGATACAAGACATAAAAGTTTAAAAAATAACCATATGTAGTATTAAAATCTCATTCTAGAACAAATTAGAGTCTATTGGCCTTGATTGGACAAGGTTAGACAATTTTTTTAAAATTTAAACGTTATAATCTTTCAATCAATAAGGTCAAAGTTTTTGAAATATTTCCACACATTCCCATAGTAGTCTAGTACGAATTTTTTATGGTTGAATTTTAGAAATATATTTTTAGAATTTTAGATCTTTCTTAATTTCCATTTTTTTCTTACTACCCTAAAAAGTTGCATTTTGTTACAATTTTTGCCCAAAATATACCTAAGTCCTTTAAGATTTAATGAAATTGAGGACCGTCTATCTTGAAATTGAATACCATATTTGCTAATAGAATGAATTTGGGGTTTGTATTATATGCTCTATGAGATGCAATATGTTATAATCAACGAGCTAATTTTCCCTCTTCATATAAAATTTCGTATCAAACACATCTTATTATTGCTAGATCAAATCAAGACTCAAATCACTTAATCACTACATAAATTGGGCAAGGCATTGCATCCATGATAGTATATTATATTGTTATTTCTTATGTTCACAAATATAATTTGCATTGAAAGTGGCTATAGAATATGGTTTGAATAGGGCACCCATCTCATGATATTTTGGATTATTTTTTTACTTATAAATTAATATTAATTGCTCATAATCACTAAATGCATTAATAACTTATTAGTACAAACCTATTCTTTGCAAATGATTGCTCTTCTAAGTTATTTTCATATAGAGCAATGTTCTATGGTTATATATAAGGAGTTTAAGCTTTAATTATTTTCTTTAACTTTAGTTCACATATATTATATATTATTTTTCCATTTAATTCATGAAAACCCTCAATTAGTAACTTTCTTTTACAATTGCAAAAATGTTGATAAGACTCATCAAAGTGCTAGCTTTTCAATCAATTATTGTCAATTTTGTTGTATTGGCCCATCCTAGTCAAAGAATCTAATATGATGACTTTTAAAAAAAAAAAAATTGGTAAGGCTTGAAATTATCTAATGCCCCCCAAAATTGAAGGATATTTTTAACCACCTCCTTTCAACATTTGGCACACTAATTTCAACAATTGGAAACTACAAAGAGCAAAAATGCCTCTTTAGACCTTCAAGCACAAGCCCTTTACATCCATTGACTAAATTGATCATGTGTATTCAAACCATGAATACCTAGGAAAATCTCACCTAATGCAAGAATTGAAGGACCTTTGCCTTTATCTAAACCTAAACATTTTAAGGTTACAAAAGAAGTTGCAAAATTTAAAAACCACCATAAAGAGTCAAATGAAAGGCTCCAATTGTTGTATGAATTGGAGCACAAAATGGATCAACGCAATGAGTGCGGAAGATAAATTTTTAGAAAAGAAGCTATCGCAAGACAGAAACTTGGAATCTACTGGATTAGTATAAAATAGAACTATTCTAGTTTGGAATTTTTCAAAAGTTTAATTAAGCAAGTAGGATTAGGAGCCGCTTAGCTTAAACATTACATTAAGGTTGAGAAGATAATCCAAGTAGTCCGTAGTCAAATTGAGGATGGATCTGGATTCCGAAAACCCGGATAGAGACACTCTACGACCTAAAGTTCCGGTCTAGGAATCTAGGGAACCATTACGGTAAACAGTCTCCTACTGGGAACGGTCAGTAGGGTGATGGATACTTAAACCCCGACACCTCCATTTCTCCTCCCTCTTTCTTCCATAGATGTTTGCGTTTGTATAGTTGAGTGAAAGAGTGGTGAGTTAGTCATCCTTTCAAGAGTTGAGGACTGTGCTCCCCCACTAGATCCAAACTTAGTTCCTGTACTTAATGGCGGAGGGAGGTAGCCGTAACCCTTAGTTACTGCACGGACGGTCTGTCCTACCATTTTGAAGAGACAAAGTGATAGGTCGTAATTAGAAGACGACTTGAGCACCATTGGGTGTGTCGGCCTATTCCTTAGACCATGGACCTTGAAGAATGAGTGGATGATTCAAGAGCTCATCGTAGGATCTCCGAATTAGTACAAGCTGATAGTGGGGGGTCGACCCGGAACTTGGACAGATGAGGTTTGGGCGAATGTCTATGGATTCCTCCCAAAAAGATCTGGATTAGCCTCCCGAGCTTATAAGTTCACGGCTAGAAAGTTTAGGAATCCGGCCCATGCTAAGGAGGGGTATGCCATTAGTGATTGCCTAGATGAAAGGTAGAGACAATTCTCAGAATTCCTCATTTCGATCTTGTATCCGAAAAAGACTACTCAGGTTACGGTCATGGTGGCCAACACCATATTTGGCGCAATGGAGGATAGACCAGTCCATTGGAGGAAGGTTATTGCAACAATGGTATCCAAACTCGATGCCCATGTAGGAAAGGGCAAGACCAATCCTATCAGTTCTAACTTGTTCCACCTCTATCATTACCTAGAACTTCTAAGTAGCAAAGAGATGGTAGAATACAATACCAGATCTACTATCTTGCATTATGGCCTTACAGACAAGGTTGAGGCGAAACAACCGAATTACGAAGAAGAAGATCCGGAAGAGGAGGATCAACTCATAGATTGCAAATGAAGGAAATCCACTGATCCAGCTTCAAGAGGGAAACTTCTTGTTCCGGAAAAGGTTTCGGAAAAGCAGATGGAAGGGATCTCTGAATTCTTCAAGACCGGATTCAATTGGGTGTTACAAGTACAAGATACCAAAACAACCTAGCGGACCTCCTAAGGGCAATCAGCTAGGAGCTAAAGGTCGAACCAAAAGATATTCTAGATGTGGTGAAGAGACTGCCGAATCCGGAAGAGTTGAGATAGAAAGAAGAGCGGATCGAGAATCTAGAGGAGGAGAGGGAAGACCTCCAATCTCGGTTGAATTGGGCGGATGGGGGAGATAGTTGCATCAAAGCAAAGGGAGAAGGAAGCTCTACAACTAGTCAAGAATCTTTCCGAATTGGTGGATAGACCATTGGAGACCATCATCAAAGCATCCCTCGTCCAAGACCGGTTAATCAAGGAGGGGCATTTGATCGGATTCAAGGTAGTAAGGATCTTGGTTGATTTCTCATCCCGAATGGAGACAGTGTTGAAGGAGATGCACCAACTCTTAAGGCACCTTGACCCAGACCAGGTGATGGATTTCACTCACTTTCCAGAAATTCCTTTCGATACGGAAACTCTGGTTAAGTTGGCTTCATCACTTCCGCTTCCATCAAGACCTGAAGGACTTAGGGAGACTCTTCGGCATTTAACAAAGCCCTTCTCAAGTCAATTAGAGAAGACCATCCGGGGGAGCACGAAGATACTTTGAGAGCCGACCAAGCAGCCAAACGTAGCATGAGAGTTAGTGCCACTAGAAGTTATCATCTCACCGACTATTCCAACTACACGTCTTCTTGTGAAGGAAGCCCTTCAAATACCCAAATTGCTAATCCAAAGTGATCTCGTTGATCAAATGGGAGGTCTGATGAATCCGGCTTGGACCCATCCAAAAAGCTTCGAGCACATGCAGTAGTCCCAACCTAAGAAGGATAGGACACCTATTCTATTGGATGAAATGTCTCCAAGAGAAGAGGAAGAGGTGAGGGTGATCAATTGCATCGAGAAATCAGACGAAGAAGAGTACCAAACCGGGTCGGAAATGGATTCAGAGGAAGAAGAAGAGGAAATGGAAGAGAATGATTCACCTCCAAAAATCCGAAAAGTCCAAACCCAAGCAGTAGTGAAGACAACTCCGGTGAAGTCAACTCCCACTAAGGCACCCGTTTGGGCACCATCGAGTCAAGGCAGAAGCAATCAGAAGGTGTAGAAGGCAAAGTAGTTAGGCTTCAATTAGTTAGGATTTGAATTTTGAATCTAATCCGAGTTTCCAGGTGTGGGCCTAGGTTCCAAATTTTTAGAATCTGACTTTCCGGATTTCTCGGGAGGTCTGTGATTGGTCACTTAGATTTCCGAGTGGCCTTTTTGCCTTTGGGTTTTTGAGTTTTTAATGGAGGGCAAGTTTGTTGTCCTCTCATTCCATCCTAGCACTTATAGTTGGTATTTTGTCATCCTTTCTTTAATCTAACCCGCCAAGTGGACATTCAGGAATTGATTTGTTGTATGTCCAACTTTTCTGTGTTTTCTTGTAAGAGCGTTGAAATGTAAGAGGAAGAGAGGACAAGGGGAATCCAGATTTGAGGTGACTAGATCTAATTTGGAGGGAATATTTGTGACGTAGTTTAGGCTTGTGAATACGGTCTTGTACGCGGTGCCTTTAAAATACTGGAATGGAAATCTGGCAAGGAGTGGTGTGAGTGCGAGTCCGGAATACCAAAGAAGGTTCTATGTGGAGATAAGCAACCATTAGTGGAAAAATCCCCATCCTACTCTACAGAAGGTCTGCCAAACCCTAGGATCAGTCTAGTGAACGACTAACAATCCTCCATCGGTTTCGGTTGTTGTTGATCTGTCGTTGTAGTGGAAAAGGCTAGATACAGCCCTAAGTGACCTGCCTTCTGGATTGGCCATCCAAAAAGTTGTGAGGGTCTTTCCTTGTCTGCTCTATTACAATATATTGTCAGGTGTGTTTGTGTAGTTAGAGAGAGAAGAGAGTGTGAGGAATACAAGTGGTGAGGGGCAATAATCAGCTTGGGATACCCAAAAAGGTTGTCTTAACTACAATGTTAGTCTACTCTCATGTGTCAAACAACCTCATCTTTTAAATATAATATAGTATGATTTCACAAAATGTGGTTTTAACTACCTAAACTAAGAATGTATCAAGAAAAAAAATTCATCACAATCGAAGAATTTGAAGAATTTTTAATGAATTTTTTAGTTGAAAAAGTAAGTTTTGTCCTATGTACATAAAATCCTCAATAACAAGCATTTGGAATATCAAATAATTTTATTATAATAATATTTTTGGATATGACTTATATTTAGTGGTCTAATATATAAAATAATTAATTTTATCAATAAAAATTTAATAAATTGTGCATTATGATGCCTACAAATCCCCCAATTCTAGCGTTTTTTCTCACATCTATGAATAGATCCAAAAATTTGAAATTTAAAAAAAAATACTAATTACAAATATACATTTTGATTCTCTTGAGGTGCAAGAATTTTTTTTTTTCATTTTAGGGTCTTTTTAATTGATCAAAACGAACAAATTAGACAAACTTTGGAGGTTTTAAACCAAAATCACCTAATTAGTGTGTCCAAAAAGTGATACCCCAAACTTACCATTGCCTTGAGTCCCTACCCCTCTAACAAGATGAAAGGTGGACCCTCTGAGGGTAAAACAGAGGCATAGAAAACCAGTGTGTGTGTGAAAAGAGACAGATCCGGATTGTAGAAAGGAGGGAATCTGGGTTGGATTCCGGAAAGATAGAAATCCGGAAGAGAAAGGAAGTGAAAAGAGTGCTTCAGTCGATAATACGGATAATCTCGGCTTGCAGCAACAGTCTAGAATCCCCTAGGACGATATTTCAAATCATTTTACCATGTTTTGGTGTTGTAAGGGTACTTACGCTGCTCTGCGCATATGACAAAAGCAAAATTTGGACAATCAAGAACAATGGATCAAAGAGGAGACATTGGAGCTTCAATATGCAAATCCTTGACATCCATTGGCCATATTGAAATGTGAATCCCAACCATGATTAAATACTCTACAAAATCTCAACCAATGTACAAAGGACCCTACAGCTAAACCAAGGATGCAATATTCATTAGTACTTCTAAGTTAGCTTGAAATTGGCTTTCTAGCTGGTGCCAATTTGAGTTTGGAGGAAATGGACAGGTAACGCATGGATATTGCAATTGAGAGGTGCAACTAGTGACCATTGAAGAAAAGCTACTCCTTTCCAAGGAAGGAGGAAATCAATAGTGGGAGCTCCAAAATTTTCCCAAACACTGCTTGCATTATGACTTCCCTCGTAGGCCTGGTGCTCCAATTCTAGTGCTTGGTTTCAAATGCAAAATGAAGGTTTGGCAACTGCTGTGCTCTACAACAGAACCCTTTTCCTCCAACTTGACAACATTCTATAGTAATTGCATGTGTCTAACTAAAGTTCTTACTTCTCATTTCCAATAGCATACTAGCAATAGCATGGCGTTGATGTGCACAAAAGGGGGGACACCAAAAACAAAACCAAGGCAAGGGGTTCGTGAGAGGTTTTGTGAGGGATACCAAGTGGATTTCCATCCCACCAGTTAATTACCATTGAGCTCCTGGTGACCTTTACATTTGGAGTTTCATCATCAATAATGGACCAGTGGAGTGGATATGAACATAACTGATATTTCGTTAAAATGGTGGTATTCCACAAACTTGGCACTTTCATGTTTAGACTACGGACGGGTTTGAAATCTTTATTTGTCCTAGAAATGAATGGAAAAAGGTGTATGAAATACCACCATTTTAACAAAATTTCCCATACAACTAGCTCCCATCCAAAATGTCAGTGTTGTGAGTCTGAATGAGTGGATTGGATGTGCCCTTCAATCATTCTCGAAATACACATACATTTGTACGTGGAATTCAGTTCTATGAATAGTATGATTGTATTAAATATTGCTCAGCATATTAGCATCTGCTGCCTTCTTTGATTGCTTCAGGTATCTAGCTATGGTTTAATTTACAACAGTAAGTACCTACGTTTAATTTAGTATTGCAAAATGCATGCCCACGGATCACATCTCCTTCAAGGTGAATGTATTTTCAGTGTCATAGAAGGTTTCCTCACATCAAACAGAAAAAAATCAAACCAAATAATATAGTGTCTGCACATAACTCAGTTTGCAAAATGGTGTAAATAGAGAGACATAAGAATTTTACTGAAATAATTCGTTCACTAAAGGGTCTGTCTGTATTCCTGTCCTTATCCAAAAATTAGATATTCGTTGGCAATGATGCAGTGCTTCCTGCAATGAGCAAAAAACTGTTCAAAATTTCCAACAAACAAAGACATGGGCTTTTCAACCACCAAACAAGTACTTTTGAAATTTCTTGACCATGACAGGTGGAATATGTTCACAAAATGCATGAGCAATTGATCACAAGGGCAAGTCACATACTCTAATCCAAAGATTATGGTTTTGATGTGCAAACATCCCATTATTGTTTATATTATATTAGGGTAGAATATCTGTTCTAACAAGTGCCCTCCAATGCAGCCACCATGATGGAAAGCTTTGGAAAGAGCCATCCATTTGTTGTAGCTAGTAATGTTCAAAATTCATTAAACACTGAGCTGAGGTCCCAATTATAGTCTATCTCCAATTGTTTGGTAAACTTCAAAATTTGGCCATAACTAATTGAGGGGTGACAATCTGAAGGAAAAATTGGACATTTTCTGGAACAATTAGTGTGCAACGCATTCTTTTGAATTTCCAGTTTCAATAAGGGTGATTGCAAGAAAACACTTGTCCTATTTTGTGTCACATGGTGTGTGCTGATTAGTTTTTTGCCCATAATTTTTGTGTTTTGGTTCCAAATGACTCAAGATTTGTAGGGAAGGTACTCATGACTATCATATACCTTCCCTAATTTTTTCATAATTTCCAAAAATAATTTACTATCCCAAAATAGACCCCAATTCAATGTCACAATTGCCAATTTGGAGGTTTTTAGTACTATTTAGAATCCAAGAAACCATATTTTGAGCTGAAATTTGGATGAGATGGTCTTCTAGTAGACTTGTAGCTTTCTAGGAGAAGAATTTTAAAAATAGTTAATTTTTTGTGGTGTGGAAGTCTACAAAGTGAGCTTCTTTCTGCTTGCATTTTGTAACATATAAAATATTGTTTTGGTGGGTTTTTTGGTGGATGACCATCTCCATAGGGTTGTTGCAAATGGACACTTTTTATTTTGTTTATTTATTTATTTTTACTATTTTTCCTTAATTAAAACATCAAGGTATGTATTTTCTTGAGACTCAGCACTTTTCTCGTTCTCCTACTTAGAGAATTTTTCTATGCAATTCCTTCGATGGGTACCTTCATCTTAAAGGTATATACATTAATCATATTTTTTTTTTAAATTTTAAAAAAAAATTCTAATTTTAAAGTACTCCCAAAAAAATTAGCAAAATGCAACAAATAGGATAGGTGTTTCTCGCAATCACCCATAACCAAATTTACATTTATGGTGAATTTCATTAAAGTGGTGGTATTATTCTGCCATTTCTGCCATATTCCATGCCATTTTAGTGGAATGTCGTGCAATTTCTAACACATTCTGCGCCATTTTAATAGAATGTTGCACCATTTTACACTAATACCGCCATTTTAATGAAATTCAATATATTTTTTAAAAATTTTGTTGAACTTACAACTCAACTAGGAAATCTATGTAATTCTTTAGGTGGGGATTGTGAATGAGTCAAATCATTGACGGGGGGTAGCAATGCAAAGCCCTGTTTCTATACTATTTGAATGGGACCATTCCAAGTGCAATTGGGAAGCTGGCGAGCTTGGTGTGGCTGTATCTGCCGAATTGTGGGTTGGAGGGGGCCATTCCGGAGGAAGTAGGGGAGTTGCAGAAGCTGAGTTTATTTTCAGTGAGTCGGAACATGCTCTCTGGCTTCATTGAGGGTGATCTCCAACGTTGACATCTACCAATGGAGGGAACCCGCCTTTGCAGGCAACAACAGTAGGTTCTAGTGCTTTCATTGTGAGTAGTGTTGAGTCGCTGATGACTTGCAGGTGGATGATCATGTAACTGAAATTGCAATTTTGTCGCTTCGATGGAGAGTTTACTGTAGGCGTTTTTTCCAGTAACTAGCTTCAAGTGCGGTGCATGTCAACTGAAGATGCATGTGGGCTCCAGCTATGACTCACAGATCGAATCACTCTCAGTCCCAGCCTTTGAGGGTGACTGTTGATTACTTTAGTTTGCAACTGCGCTAGAAAGTCTGTACATGTGGAGAGAAATGATTTTTCTCAATCCAATATAGGCTGGCAATTTCGATTGCTCACTATTGTATTGATCCTATTGTAGCCATGATTCATTGAATGCGGTTTGAAGTTTTGCATGAATCAATGTGTGCGTGTCGATCGCAATTTGGCCCCATCGTTTGCGCTTTTAATGGACAGATTCGAGCATCATTCTACATCTGTCGACACGTACCAAGTTTGGTCCATGGTGCTCAAGGGTCTGTGTAATTGCAATTGATTGTGTTCAAATTTCAAAGCGTGGGGAGCACCTCCACCTATCAATTGCAGCAGACATTTGGCTATTCGAAAGTGAGAATATAAACCAAAAGCGGTTTTCCTAATGATTCACTGAATGAGAACTCATCAGCGCCACTTACTGCAATTACGCAAATGAAAATAGTGAAGTGGGAACTTGGATTCCATTTGGAATGATGCCTATACTTCATTGCTAGTAGAAAATAAGGCTTGTAGAAGTGGAAGTAGCGCAGTTTGTCTAGCTCAAAAATAGAGACTAAGATAATTCACTTCTCATGGAAGTTTGAGGAGAGCACCAATTCGTGAGAGTTGAGAGTAGGGTCGCTCATAAAGCAAGCACAACATATATGTTCAAAAGAATCCAAGGAGATCGAAAACGTTGGAATTTCACAAGCCAAATAAATACCTGTTTCGAGCACTCATGGTCGTTTTCGCGTGTCAATACACTGAGTATGTAGACCGTGTTTAGAGAGAGTGAAAGAAATCATCGACCTTGGAGGGAGGCATAAAAACCACTCCTGTCCATGTTATAAACTAAACACCAGCCCACATGGGACAAACAATTTCTCTATAACCAATCACCAAAAGTGCAACAAGGTTCCCACCGATAACCAAGTGCTCGAAAAGTACTACCTAAAGTGATATTGAACCAATATATTCTAAGAACTGAAGACTGATTAGAACTGGAAATTCAATTTTATTTTTCATTGCAAGGTAGGAGGTTCATTTAACAGCTAGAATTAATTTGGGGAGGTTTGGATAATTTTTTTCAATAAATTTTCCTAGGAAGGCAATTGGAATTTGGATCTAACTCAAGTCATTTCATGTTCTTTGGAGCTTCATGGAATTAGTTTAAAAAATTTGAAGTTAAAACTTAGTGGTCACTAAACCCTCTTGAAATGTACACTGTTGAAATTCTGGTGCCATGAGAAAGCAAAAAGTAATTCAGCATCAAAGAACGCTTTTCGAGCCCGAGTGCTTTATGGACCTCTTTCCTAATTGGTACTTGCTTGCTTCTATCTTGATGTTCTCCCGATTTTCCCGAGTGGCAGAAATTCTATTCAGGCTCTTCTCCACGCATTCAGCAGCAACCAGTGCCGCGAAGATAATTGTGGGCACATTCATGAGAACGCTAGTGGAATCCTCCCCGATGTTCTGGTTCTCTTTCCAGTACTTCAGCTGGAGTTTGCAAGAAATTTATTTGCCATCTGGCTTGATTGAGGATGTGAGGTAGCAAGCTTGTCCCTCCTATTATGTGAAGCTACGCACTCTCGAGCACTTGATCTCCTAGTGCAATAGGGTGCTAAGGCGAATGCAACTAGTCGAATTGCACAGGATTCCGTTATTAATTGGCTGGATCCATGCCAGGTAGTCCAGAATAGTTAATTTAATTACTCTGACCTCAACTTGTACAAACTTCCTTTCCTTCCAACCCTAACTTAATTCTATCATTTGTTCCCACAGTCCAATGCAATGCCATTCGATGGAGGAAGGGCCGGGATATGCACACTCAGTCTCAATCTCAGCAATCATATATACTTGCCGACTAACTTGGTCTCCATATGTCACTTATTTATTATTTGACACCAAAATCAACGACAAAGTTCGATTTCATGACAACGAATTTTCCAGCTTTGAGCAACCTGCTTGAGGCCGGTGAGTGCCAGCTAGCAACAGCAGAACAGTCAACCTTCGCATTGGAACAAGTCGTAGAAGAATGTGAGTGCCCCTCTTGACAAGTTGTACGTGTCCAACAAGAAAAACCTCCAATTTTCATCGATGGAAGTGATCATCTGAAATCCACTACTGCGATTGAACAGATATTTCATTAAAATGGCAGTATTCCACAGACTTGGCACTTTCACATTTAGACTGCGGTCTGAAATCTACATCTATCCTAGAAATCAATGGAAAATAGGCGTATGGAATACCACCATTTTAAAGAAATTTATCATATTGGAAGGAATATTAAATGCATAATCTTTGGATACATTCACATGTAAAGATAGGGGATACGGATGTTAGGATTCATGCTTTGCCATCTGCTGGATTGTTACCAAATTGGGCATAATGCAATTCCTCTTTTCACAACAAAGTAACTACTCCCTTTGTAGATCGTTGTGGAGGTTTGGAATAGGATTTTGAAATCCTTCTTTTCTCCTATGGGCCAATTGTAACATCCTCTAATGCGATTCCCACGCTTTCAAGATTACAAAAAGTGTAATAATTACAAGGTCCACTATAACAATTCCAATGAGGACTCAAACTCTCGCTATTCAAGTGCAATGAAGATGTTGCAAATTTGATTAGTGAAAGTCCACCCTAGCAACATATGTGCAAGGAAGAGGACAATTCCTTTTTACAAAGAACCTCAATGCTCTTTTTCCAAGGTACTATAAATTTCACTAGGTATGGGAGGTTGAGGACGAAAGGCAACCAATACGGAGAGGTATGTACCAATTGGAATGTGTAGAGCATCTACTAGACTAGACATCTACAAGTGCTAATGGACACTAAAGTTGGTGGTAGATGGGATGTATCTCTCAAGTAGAGAAGACGATGATGACCAAGTTTTTTGTGAATTCTATTTGGGGTTAACTTTAGAAATTGTTTTTTGCATATCTAACTATAGGATTTGCACTAGACTAGTATGAAAATGTGTGGAAGAAATTTCAAAAATTTAGACTATATAGATTGCAAATTATTTGTATTTGAAGTGAAGAAAATCGTTCTTTTGACCTTGTTTGCTTAGAATCTAAGGCTTTGAATCTTCTTAGCTGAAATTTTTTATTGTACACATTTTGAATTTTAAAAAATTATTTTGAAGAATTGAGTTGAAATTCTAAAAAGAAATTCTGAAAAAAACTTGATTTTCATTCTCTAAAAAATTATTAAATAGAAGCAGGTCCAAGATTGAACGAAATACTAAATCATTAATAGCTTGAAGGTGGAATTGAAAAACAATATTAATCCTAATAGTGAGATCATTCTAGCAAGGAAATTTAACCTTGTCAAAGATTTTTTTTTAATTTAGAAAATTGTATTCTAAAAAAGAAGATAGAGTAGGATGCAATTTGATAATTAAGAAGACTAGTTTGGGATGAAAAATACAATTGATTCATCCAATCAGAGTAAAAAAGAAATTCTAAAATCTTGTTACAATTTAAAACAAATAACTAAAAATAGAAGTTAACTTGGGCATACTATTCAATAGAAGATGCTAGATGAAGTTAAATGATAAGATGAATCATAACTAAAACTTCATCCAACCATAATTTTTGCTAGGAAAGTTTGATTATAAGGTGTTTTACCATTTTAGAATAGTAATTCAATATTCTACAAAGTAAGCTAATTAAAAGTTTGAAGGTAGCATTTTCAATTTCAATTTGGGAGACCAAAATTTTGTCCCCAAAATCCTAAAAAAATAACTTTTGCAATGTTTATTAGTTTTAATAGATATTTAGAATACTAGGAACTTCTTACTAAGAATACTTATTCATTGTTTGGAAGGTCAATTGGACATTGTTTAGGCACTCAGCCTTAGGATTTTGTACCCTATGGCATAGAACCCGGTTCATCCCACTTTATTTTTAAAGGTGGAGATAAAATACTCTCATGATGGTGTGTCTTGTAAAATTTAATAGCAAATTAGTTTTTTCTTTCATTTAGTACCACCTTCTACTTTACAATTTTTAAGAAATGAATATGAAAGTTTTTTTTGGCAAAGTTTTCTACATATTTTTTCAAACCATTTTTCAACATATTGAGTAAATTCACAAGTTATAATTAGGGCACATGAGTTTTTCCAAAAATGTTGAAAGACAAAACTTCACCTTTTGGAAGGGCTAGAAAAGCATACATTTTGAAATTTAGTCTTAGTGAACTGGCAATTGGTGGAGATATCCACTCTAAAATTTGGGAAAATGTACTTGAACAAATGAACTAAAGGATTTACTAGTTGGATTTGATAAAAATAAACCTTGATGAAGATTTTGACCTTCCTTTGGGAACAAGTATTTTAAAGCAATTTTGATCAAAATCCATTTATTGAAAACTATGATTAAAATTGGAGGATAAATTTGAGTGGCAACTAAATCAAATAAATGTTTTTGGTTTTTTTCATTCAATCTTGCATTATGACTTCCTTCTTAGGCCTAGTGCTCATATTCTAAGGTGTGTACCCTCCAAAATGCATTTTTGGTCATTTTATCTAGTTACTAATATTAGATTGGTTAAATTTTATATTTTCTTCTTGGCAAGTAAAAAGAGGTTCCAACGCACCAAAGAATGTGACATTTGGATAGTGTATGCAAAATCTATGAAGGCTCAAAGTTTTTTTGGTAGATGTTCCAAGAATTGTTTCTTCAACATACCTACATATTGATTTTGGAGATGTACACAAAGTGGTGATGGCAGGTTTTGCCAAGATGTGATTTGGGGTGTACCCAACTTAGTACTTTCTTTCAAATGGAATACAAAATAAAGGTTTGAAGATTGATGAGCTCTATAAAAGAACCCTTTTCTACCAACTTGGCAACATCTTATAGTAGTTGTACATATAAGTTTTGACTTCTCAGTTCTAATAACACAACAAGGTATGAGGTCCATGAGGCACTTGGGCTTTAAAAGTGTTCTCTAATGCAAAGGCACTTTTTGCTTTCTCATCGCACCAACAATATTCAAAAAGTGCACATTTCAAGTGGTGGACACTTTTAGTGACCATTGCATTTCAACTTCAAAACTTCATAACCAATTCCATAAAGCTCCAAAAAATATGAAACAACTTGGGTTAGATGCCCAAATCCATTTGTCTTTCAAGAAAAATGTATTGAAAAATATTTCAAAAATTCTAACCTCCCAAAATTAATTTCCAGCTCTTAAATGTGCACTTTACAGGCCTCCTGCCTTCCAATGACAAATAAAATTGATCTTTCAGATTTGTTCAAATCAGCCAGTCCAGTTCTTACAATGTATTGGTTCAACATCACTTTAGGTCGTACATTTCAAAGCAATTGGTTGTCACTGTGGAACTTGTTGCATTTTTTGATGCCTGGTTATATAGAAGTTGGTTGTCCAATGTGGGCTGGTATTTGGTTAAGGGTTTTGATAATATCAAAAGGTCAGCATCAGGAGTTCAACACGGACTACATACTGACACATAAAAACGACCATGAGTGCTCAAAACAGGTATAGTAGAACCGCCCATAACCAGCCACTTAAGCATTTTGTGCATGATCTGGAGTAGTAGAAGGCATTGTTAAATTTTTGCCGTGTAGAGAAATAGAAATGATGGACGTTATCAAATTTTCATAATTTTTTTTCTTAAACTCAAATTGTTAAGAATTTCAGAAGCCAAAAGTTAGCCTGCTCCCATCTCCAATATATAGATTCTTCCATCACTGCTCATCTAAAGACTAATTTGGCTCTGAAAACGAAGCACATGTGTCATAACAGTTATGGCTAGAAGATAGTTGGAAACCAGAAAACTAATGGTTAATATCTGTCATCTCTCTGTTGAATTTCCCATTACCTACATATTGACCATGGGTCTTGGCTGGTCATGGGAGGTTCTACCATATTCATTTGGCTTCTGAGACTCCACCATTTTCAATCTCATTGGATTCCTTTGAACATGCATGTGGCCATGTTGTGCTTGCCTTGTGAGTGACCCTACTTGTAACTCATTTAGTGGGGCTCTTCTCAAATATCCAGGTCAAGTTGGGTACATGCTTGAAAAATTTCAGATCATTTGGAATTATACAATAGAGGAAAAAAATAGGAAGTAGAAAGAAGTAAAGAATGATTCAAAATATTAGATTGTTAATAATTTTTTTATGAAATTGAAAAATGTCAATTCCAATGGTTGTGATGTTGTAAACAACAATCTACATCCTACGTTTTTTATTGTCTTAAAAGAAATATTGAAAATTTAATTAAATAAAGGACTCCAAAGTTTATTTTAGAGTAGAGAATCCATAACTACCAGCAAAATAAAACTCCTAATAACTTTCATCTCATTGATTAAATGGAATGATTCAAAGCTTTTTGCATACATATAAACCTAGAAAATCAATTTCAAACTTTAGTTTGAAAAAAACAATGATTTTTCAAGAATTTTTTTGAGTTGCCTGGACTTTCCACTGTTCAATGAAAATGACAAACCGTGCAATAATTTTTTAACCATGGAGTCAAAAGTTATGAAAATTGTTGGGACATAAGGAAAAACCTTGTCCACATGTTGTGTAAAAATTACAAAGAAGAAAAATAAAAATTCCATTTCTAGTGAGTTGCCCAAATTTACTATGTTGCTAAAAAAATGCAATTTGGTACTTTAAGGGTTAATTCATGTAGTACTTCAAATGGGATTCTATGAATCATAACCTAGAGGTTGAACATAATTCTAATAGTTGAGGATTGATAATAATGGAAAGAATGAAGAAATTGTTTTCTTCTAATGTGACACTCAATGCAAGGGGGGGGGGGGTAGTGAGTGGTTGGAATAGCAACATACATGCGAACAAATGATAGGGTATGTTAAAAAAATGGGGGCTAAAAATTATAAATGGATTTAGAGTAATATAGAGTATCGAAAATGGCATTGGACATCTTTAATGTATTATAGGGTATGGAATAATAGGTCCCATTAGAAAATTACATAATGATAACATGTGAAAAATAAAATAAAAAAATAATTCATACCCCCCTATAAAATAATGGTTGTTCACACCTATATCCTTACTTTTTTAACACACTCCCCCCCCCAAATGACTCAATGGCAGTTGCATCATGTACTTCAGGATTGCTAAGTGCATAGGCTACTTCGATTGTGTCTCTCATCTGCATATACCATTGTGGTGGTTTCAGGAGTGGTTATTGTTTTTCTGTACCAGTTTAGCACTGCGGGAGAATATCATGAGAGTTAAAGGCAGTGATATACAACCATGGTACTTCAATCATAGCTGCATGGACTTATTTGCTTCATTCCAGAATGCCACAGAATGTTTTTTTACAGTGGATTACCACAAAGTTTCTTATTTGTTGTTTCAAGTGATATATATATATATATATATATATATATATATATATATATATATATATATATATATATATATATATTCTAAACAAAAATGTGTTGGCATTGGCCTCACAGGTGGGTGTATCATCGCTACTGTGCGATGGTAATGGCACTTGTGAGTCTTACGTGGGGAATCCAAGGTCATAGAAATATCTCATTGCCGTTCGTTTTTTATAAATATACCAGGGCCCTCTATATTTCAGACTGTTCTTTAATTGTCTTTGTCTAGTCTTCCATACACTACAGAAGGCCGGGTCTGCACTGTGGGTCCTCTATTTTACTGTTCCATTCTGCAAAAAATGATCAATTTCATAAAATTAATGTTTGCTCGCAATCTAACTTCTGTTCCCTTGAGATCTGAGTATGCGGTTTTGTAGAATATAAGCCTGATTGGCAGTTTCATGTGTTCATGTCTGCTCAACGCAAAGGGTGGATTTATCAAACTCTATAATGGAGCTTCTTTGTTAACCCTTGCGTGGTCTGTTTGTTTAACAACTTTCTTTTGTGATGTGCAGCAAGGAGTGGTGCTGTTTCTTTTTTGGGCTGTGATGCAAGGAGTGGCTATGTTACTACAGAACCGGTATCAGCGTCAACGCCTTTACACCCGAATAGCTCTTGGCAAGGTATGATTATTTTCACTTGTTCTCTAAGTATTCATTGGTGGTCACTAGAGTATGCAGGTTCTGTAGAATACAAAACTAGTTCCTTAGTTCAAAAGCATGCACTGCTTTCGGCCGTTTTCAATCTCTAAGAAACGTCAACATATCCACAAAGAGCATAGAATGCACTGTGACTAGGCCTCTTTGGTACTTGGTCCATAAACTCACTTGCATATAGATGTGCCTAGTCAGCTGACTAGGCACGTATGTTGGCTCCATTTTTAGGGTTTTTGTGCATGGATTAGTTGAGATTCCACTCCTTTTCTGAATGAGCGGCTGTTTTACTTGCAGGAAGGATGGATGTCGTATGGGGAGAGACAGCTGGTGTGACAGGCCAACTTTGGATTCTGTATCCTGTTCTCTTTGTTTTACAGGTGAGATTTGTTTCCACACAACCGATGTCTTGTGGAATATGCACACAAATTTGCTCAAAGAGAATTTTGTTTCCTTTTCCCATGACTTTAGCTGAGAATCGGTGACACTTGAAGTTTTCTGCTTATCTTTCGTTCTGGCGGGTTGTCCATGTGTGCAGGGTTTTCAGTTTTTTATTGGAATTCTTTTATTGAAGACTGCCATATTGGAGGATGAATCCGAGTGGCAGGTAATCAGACATCACTTTTTAGGGCTTCCTTGAAGTCACTCTTGCACTAATTCTTCCCTCTGAGACATGGTGGTCAAAATTCGCAGTGCTTTGTTTCGAATGCTAAACGAAGGTTTGACGATTAATGTGCTCTGAAACAGATGGTAGCTTGTGGTTTTTTGTTGATCCTGATGGCGTGTGGCAACTTCGCCAACACTGTCTCCACTTTAATTGCAAAGGCAAAAGTGAAGTCGAAGATGAAGAAGCAAGGCAAAACTGCTTGATTACACTCTTCATGGTATTGTAAATAGCAGGAAATATGAGCACTTTTAATTGAGCTTGTGTTCCTGCTGGAAAATAGTGCATGAATTCTGTTAAACAAAAATAATAGAAATTTCACTTGGCTGCTATGTCCTCCTGCAACGAGGAGCTATTGTTTCGATAGTCTTCTTTCGCTCAACAGCAAGTTTGGGACAGGAATGTTTGCCTAGAATACTGTATGTAGGGAGAGAAGTATTGTTGCAAAATTCAGTAAGTTTTTGTTGCAGTAGTGTTTTCATATAGAGTGATCTTGGATAAAGACAATTATAATGTGCAGCTGGTCTTTGGGGGCTAAACCCTTTTCTTCCCACTTGACAACATCCTAGTTGCATTTCTAAAATATTATTTTAATTGTAGTATGTTACTAGAAATGAGAACCAATCGCTTAATTATAAACATTCAAATCAGTCTAGTTTTTAAGATCTGGTGGTTCAGTATTAAGTTACTTTAGGTTTTATGTTTCAAGCACTAATTGGTTGTGAGTATGAAAGTTGCTGCATATCTTGATATCCCATAGTAGGTAACTTTGCTTGGTTGGGCCGGCTTAGGGTTCAGGGTTTTGATGCCTTCCTTCAAGGTTGATGGTCTCTTTCACTCTTTGGGTATCCATTATTTATGAAGGTGATCTAAATCTTGTCACCATGAATGCTCAAGAAGGTACCCATTTGGTCTCTGAGGTTCTTCTATTGAAACCTCATTTTATTCTTTGGAATATGTTTTGCTTCATTCATGAGTGACCCCAATCTCTACTATCACTCATTGGTGCTTTTCTTCCCCCTCAAATTGCCATCCATTTTAAGTCTACATTTCGAGTCAAAGTGTGCTACTTCCACTTCATCAAACCTTACTTGCTATTGGTCAAGAAACATACATCACTCTACAACCCAAGTTCCAAGTTCTCAGTTTTTGCTTAATTGCAATAATTTGTGATAATGGGTTCCCATACAGTGAGTCATTGTGACATTTCTGGGGGTTATATTCTTACTTTCAAATAGTAATTAAAAATGTCAGCTGCAATAGGCGGAGGAGCTCCACCAATCTGAAATTTCAACATAATTAAATTGCAACTCCATTTACGGTATAATCTGGTCGCACCATGCGCCAGACTTGGTCTAAGGTAGGCATACGCAGAACGATGCTGGACTCTCTCCATTGGTTGAAAGCGTCAACAACTGCCGGCCAGGCCACTTGTGGCTGGCCGGTTTGTATCTTTACTGTGCAATGAAATTCCGTCAATGAAAAAAAAAGAAAGCGTCAGCAACTGAGCTTGCGACACACGCAGATGGATCCAAGCAGCTACAGTAAGTTACCACACCCTTGACTGTACCATATTCCCTGGCTCCTTCACTCTGGCTGTGGCGCTGCGACGCAGTAGCAAACAGTCAGTCCTGTAGCCACGTCGTGCTTAAACAATATTATTCTTCACGTGGGGCGGCCGCAACTAGTGGTGCCACTCCTGACCACAGCTATCTTACCCCACCATCGTTCCAGACGCCCGTCGTCTCCCCCAAACCCCAGCCTCTCCAACTTTTCTAAGCTTTCCCCTCTGCATTTGTAGTTTTGCATCTGTTTGTTGGCTGTTCTCGAGCTACGGCATCTCCGAAGATACGTCCTATGAGCTTATGCGCACAGGGAGGATAAGTCGAGGCACTGCTCTCATACGTTGTGACGTTGTTCTTTCTTGTGGAGTGCTTTTGTGTCGTGTCATTTCGTTGCTAGAGAGTGTGTTTCAAGCGAGAGAGACGACCCTACTCAGGTGCTCTTGGATCCTCACGGCAGTAAGGTATGTGCACTTCGAATACGTTCAAGTGTTCAAAGTGTGAGTCTGACCGTGGTTCCCTGCATTAGACTGCTTCAGATTGGGTGGGGTTCTGGCAACACTGGAACAAGCATTTCATCAAGACTTAGGGTGTTGTTTTGGGATATTGTGTGAGTGAATTTTGCATCTTGGAAGTGTTGTTATACGTGTTCCTAGTCTGGATAGGCTTGCATTTTTACAACAGCTTTGGGGGAGATACTTGAGTTGCACTTCACTACCTTTCTGTCCTTGTTCTACAAAAGCTTCTAATAGATGATTGGTGCTCTTTCGTGGGTGAATTTGCTGAATACAGTATGTCTTGACATTGAGTCCCTCAATATGTAGTGATCAATTTCAAGGAAGGAGCTACTTGCCAAGTGATCTTTGATGTGGCTTGAGATTGAAAGTCTTATTACTTGCAAGGTAAGATATGTCATCAAAAGCTCTATGTCAAGCATTGCATTTTTCATTTTCTTAGAGAGTTTTGTTAAATATGTGGCATTGCATATCATTGAGTGCATGTGCTTGAGATTAGGGATAGTGACTATTTTACATGGTAGACAACATAGAATGATACAACCAATTGCAACATTTATCTCAATGTTCCACTTGAATATTTTCTTTGATGCTCATATAGATTAAAATTAGCCTACCATACTCTATCCAAATATTTTGTTTGTGGGGTCATTAGTTTTCACTCTGATTTGAAGAAATTAAAAAGTTATATCATTTTGTTTACAATAATGCTTTCTTGTGTCACTCTTTGGTGCATGTATTCTAGTGAAAAAGGATAGTAGTATTGATTCAATGGTGGTCATCACCTTGTAAGACAATTTTAATTAGTATATACCAAGTGGAGGGCTACACTTGAAATCTTCCAAATGTCTTATATTTTATCATGCAAACAACTTGAAATTTAATTAAATTTTTTTTTTCAATGCATATGATTGTTGAATCACAAGTTATTACAATTGCAATTGGATAATAGTATAGTAGTGAAATTAGCCCTAGTTTCTATTAGTGAAATTTTGTGTTCATGTTGAATTAATTACCAATGTAAAGCATCAATTGAAACTATTGCTCCTTCAATAAAGCACTTTGTATATGTGAGTTTCATTCAACTTTGTTCAATTTTTTTTTGTCACTTGATGAGCTTGTTTGTAACTAGGGTTTGAATTTAAATATGTGTTTGTGGCTTGAGGTACATTATTGTGCAATGATTATAATGGAAGTCAAGTGGGAGTCACATCCAAGACACTTCTATTTTGGCTTGTGGAACTCCTCAAAATACTTATGAATTTTAAAGTTGGATTGACAAGTTTTTAGAAAGTATCCCTACTTAGAATTGTTTGTTGTTGGTCTAGTAAAGAATCTAATATGCACCTTTTGTATTAGGATCTCTTACCTTCTTTGATTAGGGAGTGATATAGGTTTGGCCTTCCAATCAAGAGATGCTACCTTAAATATTAATTGTCATCATATTCACTATATACATTAGAACTTCAAAGGATTTTGGCTAGTGAACTTTAGCTTTGTTCATATGTTCTAGAAATTCTCATTTGCAAATACAAGATATGAGGCGTTTGTCATTTGGGGATAGAAAGTGAGTATCATTTAATTACTTTGAATATAATAGTACCACTTATTAGTTGAAAGTTACATTACCTTCTCAAATTGATAGTCGTTTTACCCTAAGTAGTCCATAAGTTTAAGCTTTGTTATGAAATAGCATAGTTTAGTCTATCAAAAAAATTTGCATCAATTATTAAGATATGATGTTGTCATTAACTTGAGTTATTGTTATAAAAATAGACAATTACTATGTATTGATGTTTCAATTTTTTGATAGATGGCATTTGAAAGCATAGAAGTAGGATGGCCTCTAGAGAAAATACATGCCTATGAAATAGTCTTCATGATATCTATTGCAAATTTTTGTCAAGTAATGTTCAAGAATGAATGTTATTGGATTGGAGTTGCAAATTGCCTTGTTATGTTAGAGTTGTATAAGGACTTTGTAGGTCTTTGAAAGTGAACATAGTATTGAATGTGTGTTTATTTTCACCCATTTGAGGACTTGGGAAGTATGACTTTGGATCTAGGGCATTGAATATTTTTAATGCAAGGATGAAGCCTTACTTCTTTGTCATCTTTTGAAATGCAATTTCCATGGTCCATTGTTGTATATTTTAAAACTTTAATCATCTTTTAGTGGAGTTCTTTAGAGCAAATATCTTAATTGTGTATATAATACGGTGATTTTGAGTATTTGACATAGAAGGGGTGTAAATCAAAGTATACAACATTGACAAAAGTTAATCTTTGGATTCAATTACCTTTAGTACTTCCTATTTGATTCATTTATAGACTTCCAATAGAACCAAGAAATGACAAAGTTGTTATATATTTGAATGGCATAGAATTGTATTTGAATTTCATAACATTTACATGATGAAATGAAATTCAAATGGAAGATCACTCTCAAATAATCAATCTACTAGTGTATGTAGTACTAAATTTTAGTACACATTTTGAATTTTGAGAGACAAATGCAATGTCTTGAATATAATTCTCTCAAGTTTTTTTTAGGGGAAATGTACATCATGAAGTTGATCTTGCAATATTTACAAATTATAATTCCAAGATTATGGTATGTGCTTTCCTAAAGAGGATAAGAATGTGATATCTTTCAACTTATTGTAGGATATTGGTTTATATAGGTATTGCTTGCTTGATTTGATATGTCTCTCTATTTTTATCATATTAGTTATTTGAATTCCTCTTAGGACCTTGCTATTCTTACACAATTGGATGTTATTTTTTGATAACTTTTTGTAGATATTGTTTGAAGCTATTGCAGGAATTTGATAGGTGACTCCCATTGTTGATCGAAATGGCATACTTTTTGATGTGGATGGCCATCTTCTTTACAATGGCAATTTCTTGGAAATGCATGGGTATTGTGTGGTTTACTTGGTGAGTATAAATGTTGTTTAGAAAGTGTTAGTGATTAGAAAGTGCAAATTAGAATTCATTATTGTTCACATTACTAAGTTCTTTGCATAGTTTTCTATTCAATTTCTTTTGAGTTGTACAATTAGTCTCGTTTCCATCATTAATGTAAATGAGCAAATGAAAACATTTGTCTCCTAATTTTAAAAGGAAGGGAACTCTTTTAATATTATTCAATGAAGTTTCCTTTGTCAAACATGCCTAGTTCAATTATTCTATATGATAGAGTAATTTGCTCTCTACACATCCTAACAAGATATGTCATTGATAATACGTATTAAATTCTTTGCAGGAAAGACAAGGATTTTTTACATGTGCAAAATGAGTATTGTAAAAGACTATGCAGAAATATACAAAGACTTGAGAAATGCTTGAAGAATATTGAAGCATCTGCAGAGACAAAAGTCTTGAATAAAAATCAATGCATACATCTTTCAGGCAAGCTCATACTAGCGATGAAGGGCTTCGACAAAATGTTGTCAAGTTCTACAAAAGATCTCAAATTCCAATCTATTTTTGAAGAGTTGTGTCATCTTCAAACGAAAGTAGAGATAGTGGGGGAAAATTGCATAGACCAAAATCGATGGTGTCATTCAGCTATCTTTCAACTCCAAAACAAAGAAACTTTTCGAGAGTTGCTTTTAGATTTGGAATCTTGTTATAGCATAGCACATGACAAGTATTTATTCCACCATCCCTACCCATCAAACAATATCTTATATACTCTTAAGTTTCATGGAGCTACCTATCAACAAGTCCTTGAAGATGCACAAGTTCTCAAGGGGAAGCTTGAACATGTACTTGAAGCAAAAGTGTTGAAGGATTATGATATAGCACAACATCTATTATTGAGACTTAGAAATTTGGATCGAGTTGACGGTGGAGACTTAGATGGATTGGAAGTTCCAAATAGTTTCAGGAAACCGAATTTAATCAAAAAAATAGGTGAAGGAAGCTATGGAGATGTCTTCAAATCAAATTGGTTTGGCTTTGCATGTGCTACAAAAGTGTTGAAGGGTGGTCGTGAATTTCTCATCAATTCTCGAAAGGAGCTTGGCATTTTGGCCGGCTTGAGCCATCCCAATCTTGTCCAATTTGTTGGTTGTGGGACGAACAAAAATCTTGATGAGATGGATGAAGAAGATGAAACAGGTGAGATGTATTTGGTGATGGAGCTTATGCAATCAAGCTTGTCTACCATATTGAAGGATGGAAAGAAACCTTTACCCTATTATCTTGCAATTGACATCATGCACCAAATTGCCAAGGGTGTGTATTACCTTCATGACATGCAAGTTGCTCATCTTGACTTGAAACCTGATAATGTATTGTCAAACTCAATACCTATAGAGAATTTGGATCCTTGTCGCATATTCAAGGTCACTGACTATGGGACTTCTGAGTTGGAGGTTTGCAAAAATCCTAGGAATCCAAAGCCATCAAAGCATATGATTGGAACACTAGGGTACATGCCCCCTGAAATGATCAAGGGGAGTAAAACTCCATTGTATCCTTTCCAAGCAGATGTGTGGTCATTTGCCATGACATGCTCAGAGATTCTATCTAGAAAGGTTCCATACTTTGGTTTAAAACCAAAAGTTATTAATGATCAAATATCAAGTCTATATGGCTTGCGACCAGACTTACCTAACAATTGTGAAGAAGTCACGGACTTAATCCAAGAATGTTGGTCTCAAGATCCACTTCAACGACCAACATTTTCTAACATTTGTGAGAGGCTCACAAATTTAAAGAAGTCCTTTCGGAACGGAACCTATTCACAGAAGATGGTTCCCCAATATGGTTCACTTTGCACCTTAAGAGATTCCAAGTCCAATGTAGACCATGTCCCAAAGGTATGAAATTGTTGAAGTGTGAAACTCAATAAATGATGTTTGTTTCTTGTATTTCTCTTTGGAACTTCACATTCATGTTTTGAAGTGTAGTGCTTTCTTTTTATATGAAAATGACTTAGTAAATATGACTTTTGTATTTGTCCAGGTGGAGGAACCAATTGCTCCTCTAGAGGAAGTTTTGGTTGGTTTAGAACATCAATTATCTAAAGCCAAAGAGCTTTTGAAGATGAAGTATATAGGCATTGTGGGCATGGGTGGAATTGGCAAGACCACATTAGCCAAAGCAATATTAGATGATGTTCTTGTGAATTCTTTATACAATGCATCATGTTTTGTTGTACAATGCCAAAAATATCCAAGTTCATTTGGGATATTGTGTGAAATATTATCAAAACTTGAGAAAGATAAAAAACTCAAGAACTTGGAACTTGAGAAAGATCAAAAATCCAAGAATTTGGGGCTTGAGAAAGATCAAAACCCCAAGAATTTGGAACTTGAGAAAGATCAAAAATCCAAGAATTTGGGACTTGAGAAAGATCAAAACCTCAAGAATTTGGAACTTGAGAAAGATCAAAAACCCATGAATTTGGAACTTGAGAAAGATCAAAAACCCAAGAATTTGGAACTTGAGAAAGATCAAAACCCCAACATTTTGGAACTTGGGAAAGATAAAAAACCCAAGAATTTGGAAGAAGCGCAAGAGATGATGAAAAAATTCTTGGTTGAAATGAAGGTTCTTTTAATCTTAGATGATATCAAGGATCAAGCTCAAGTGCACGATATAGTTCCTTTAGAGATGATTTATGCTAGCGAAGGCACTACAATAATTCTCACATCACGCAAATGGAGTACAATGGAATCATTTGTAGGCATTGAAGGAATGTTGGACATGGAATTGTTGGATGAAAAGGCGGCATCAATGCTTTTCACCACTCACCTTTCTTGGAGTGTAGCTCCTTTGTCTCCAGACTTTGAAGACTTACGCAAGCATATTGTCAAAGCTTGCAATGGCTTGCCTTTGAGCTTGAGAGTGATGGGTGCATTTCTCCATCATAAAGGGAGGTTGCGAAGTTGGGAATGAGCTTTACAAAGGATGGCAAGAGGAAGGAATTTGGATGGTGATGAAGAAATTTGGAACACCCTGAAAATAAGCTATGATGGATTAAATGATGATGTTGAAAAGAAGATGTTTTTGGACATTGCTTGTTTCTTTTGTCGAGATGTGTATCCATCTGGCATATCTAAAGAGACCATCTTATCCATGTGGTCCAAAGATGGCACCCTTCCAATGGGCAAGTTGGAAAGATTGATTGACATGTCATTGTTGAAGTTGAATAGAGATGGTGACATTGTCGAAATGCATGACCAACTACGTGACATGGGGCGAAACATTGCTAAGGATTCAAGAATTTGGAAAGCGTCCATGATACCAGAAAGTGGATTTACAAGCAAGGTAATATTTAAATAGTATAGGTGTGCAATTGGGAATGAATAATGTACTTTGCTACCTACTTTCGAATGAAGTTAGTAAACATTCAACCCATATTAATTCAAGAATCATGAGTTTGAATTATGTGAAAAAATCCAATTATCATTTGAATCCACTAGATGAAGCTATAATCCATTCTAATCTAAGGTTTTTTTCAATGTAGGATGTTGAGGTCCTTGAAGGTATTTCTTGGCAAGACACTATGCACCATGATTTCCCTTTGATTCAACAAGACCAAAGATTTGATTTTGAAAAACTTCGGGTATTGATTTTGGTGAGTTCTTTGGACAATCTTGAAGTGCACGTCAACAACTTTGGCCTACTATTACAACTAGCTTTACAATGTTCTCAATTAGAAGCAATTATAATCGGGGAATCTCAAGATTCGATTGCATTGCCATACAAACTTCCATCAAATACTTTCGATACTCTCCAAAGGAAAATATCAAATCTTTGTGCTAGTTGTACATCCCTAAAGATTCTAGATCTAATAGGGCTTGGATTCCTTGAGAAATTACCAATCCACTTTGCATCAAGCAATGTCCTATTGAAACTAAATCTTCGCTACTGTTCTAGCTTGACCGCCTTACCAAAAGAACTGGGAAACTTGTTGTCATTGACTACTCTAGATTTGTGGGGTTGTTCAAACTTAGCATCCTTGCCAAAGGAAGTGGGGAACTTGATGTCATTGACCACTCTAAACTTAGATCAATGTTCTAGCTTGGCGGCCTTGCCAAAAGAAGTGGGGAACTTGTCTTCCTTGACTACTCTAAATTTGTGGGGTTGTTCAAACTTAGCATCCTTGCCAAAGGAAGTAGGGAACTTGTCTTCCTTGACCACTCTAGATTTGGGTGCATGTTCAAGCTTGGTGGCCTTGCCAAATGAAGTGGGGAACTTGACGTCATTGACCACTCTAAACTTAGATCAATGTTCAATGTTGGCAGCCTTGCCAAAAGAAGTGGGGAACTTGTCTTCCTTGACTACTCTAATTTTAAGTGCATGTTCAAGCTTGGTGGCTTTGCCAAAGGAAGTGGGGAAGTTATCCTCTTTAACCGCTCTCAAGTTCATTAAGTGTTCTAACTTAGTGGCCTTGCCAAAAGAAGTGGGGAACTTGTCTTCCTTGACCACTCTAGATTTGTGGGGTTGTTCAAACTTAGCATCCTTGCCAAAGGAAGTAGGGAACTTGTCTTCCTTGACCACTCTAGATTTGGGTGCATGTTCAAGCTTGGTGGCCTTGCCAAATGAAGTGGGGAACTTGACGTCATTGACCACTCTAAACTTAGATCAATGTTCAATGTTGGCAGCCTTGCCAAAAGAAGTGGGGAACTTGTCTTCCTTGACCACTCTAATTTTGAGTGCATGTTCAAGCTTGGTGGCTTTGCCAAAGGAAGTGGGGAAGTTATCCTCTTTAACCGCTCTCAAGTTCATTAAGTGTTCTAACTTAGTGGCCTTGCCAAAAGAAGTGGGGAACTTGACGTCATTGACTACTCTAATTTTGAGTGCATGTCCAAGCTTGGTGGCTTTGCCAAAAGAAGTGGGGAAGTTATCCTCTTTAACCACTCTCAAGTTCATTCAATGTTCAAACTTAGCGGCCTTGCCAAAAGAAGTGGGGAACTTGTCTTCCTTGACCACTCTATATTTGGGTGCATGTTCTAGCTTGGTGGCCTTGCCAAATGAAGTAGGGAACTTGTCTTCCTTAACCACTCTAGATTTGGGTGCATGTTCTAGCTTGGTGGCCTTGCCAAAAGAAGTGGGGAACTTGTCTTCCTTGACCACTCTAAATTTGTGGGGTTGTTCAAACTTAGCATCCTTGCCAAAGGAAGTGGGGAAGTTATCCTCTTTAAGCACTCTCAGGTTCATTAATTGTTCAAACTTAGTGGCTTTGCCGAAAGAAGTGGGGAACTTGTCTTCCTTGACCACTCTAGATTTGAGTGCATGTTCAAACTTAGCATCCTTGCCAAAGGAAGTGGGGAAGTTATCCTCTTTAAGCACTCTCAAGTTCATTAATTGTTCAAACTTAGTGGCCTTGCCAAAAGAAGTGGGGAACTTGTCTTCCTTGACCACTCTAGATTTGTGGGGTTGTTCAAACTTAATGGCCTTGCCCAAAGAAGTGGGGAATTTATCTTCCTTGACCACTCTAGATTTGGGTGCATGTTCTAGCTTGGTGGCCTTGCCAAAAGAAGTGGGGAACTTGTCTTCCTTGACCACTCTAGATTTGAGTGCATGTTCTAGCTTGGTGGCTTTGCCAAAGGAAGTGGGGAAGTTATCCTCTTTAAGCACTCTCAAGTTCTTTAAGTGTTCAAACTTAGTGGCCTTGCCGAAAGAAGTGGGGAACTTGTCTTCCTTGACCACTCTAGATTTGTGGGGTTGTTCAAACTTAGCATCCTTGCCAAAGGAAGTGGGGAACTTGTCTTCCTTGACCACTCTAGATTTGGGTGCATGTTCTAGCTTGGTGGCCTTGCCAAAGGAAGTGGGGAACTTGACGTCATTGACCACTCTAAACTTAGATCAATGTTCAATGTTGGCGGCCTTGCCAAAAGAAGTGGGGAACTTGTCTTCCTTGACCACTCTAGATTTGAGTGCATGTTCAAGCTTGGTGGCTTTGCCAAAGGAAGTGGGGAAGTTATCCTCTTTAAGCACTCTCAAGTTCATTAAGTGTTCAAACTTAGCGGCCTTGCCGAAAGAAGTGGGGAACTTGTCTACTTTGACCACTCTAGATTTGGGTGCATGTTCTAGCTTGGTGGCCTTGCCAAAAGAAGTGGGGAACTTGTCTTCCTTGACCACTCTAGATTTGGGTGCATGTTCTAGCTTGGTGGCCTTGCCAAATGAAGTGGGGAACTTGATGTCATTGACCACTCTAAACTTAGATCAATGTTCAATGTTGGTAGCCTTGCCAAAAGAAGTGGGGAACTTGTCTTCCTTGACCACTCTAGATTTGAGTGCATGTTCAAGCTTGGTGGCTTTGCCAAAGGAAGTGGGGAAGTTATCCTCTTTAAGCACTCTCAAGTTCATTAAGTGTTCAAACTTAGCGGCCTTGCCGAAAGAAGTGGGGAACTTGTCTTTTTTGACCACTCTAGATTTGGGTGCATGTTCTAGCTTGGTGGCCTTGCCCAAAGAAGTGGGGAACTTGTCTTCCTTGACCACTCTAGATTTGGGTGCATGTTCTAGCTTGGTGGCCTTGCCAAATGAAGTGGGGAACTTGATGTCATTGACCACTCTAAACTTAGATCAATGTTCAATGTTGGTAGCCTTGCCCAAAGAAGTGGGGAACTTGTCTTCCTTGACCACTCTAGATTTGAGTGCATGTTCAAGCTTGGTGGCTTTGCCAAAGGAAGTGGGGAAGTTATCCTCTTTAAGCACTCTCAAGTTCATTAAGTGTTCAAACTTAGCTGCCTTGCCGAAAGAAGTGGGGAACTTGTCTACTTTGACCACTCTAGATTTGGGTGCATGTTCTAGCTTGGTGGCCTTGCCCAAAGAAGTGGGGAACTTGTCTTCCTTGACCACTCTAGATTTGGGTGCATGTTCTAGCTTGGTGGCCTTGCCAAATGAAGTGGGGAACTTGATGTCATTGACCACTCTAAACTTAGATCAATGTTCAATGTTGGTAGCCTTGCCCAAAGAAGTGGGGAATTTATCTTCCTTGACCACTCTAGATTTGAGTGCATGTTCAAGCTTGGTGGCTTTGCCAAAGGAAGTGGGGAAGTTATCCTCTTTAAGCACTCTCAAGTTCATTAAGTGTTCAAACTTAGTGGCCTTGCCGAAAGAAGTGGGGAACTTGTCTTCCTTGACCACTCTAGATTTGTGGGGTTGTTCAAACTTAGCATCCTTGCCAAAGGAAGTGGGGAACTTGTCTTCCTTGACCACTCTAGATTTGGGTGCATGTTCTAGCTTGGTGGCCTTGCCAAATGAAGTGGGGAACTTGATGTCATTGACCACTCTAAACTTAGATCAATGTTCAATGTTGGTAGCCTTGCCCAAAGAAGTGGGGAACTTGTCTTCCTTGACCACTCTAGATTTGAGTGCATGTTCAAGCTTGGTGGCTTTGCCAAAGGAAGTGGGGAAGTTATCCTCTTTAAGCACTCTCAAGTTCATTAAGTGTTCAAACTTAGCAGCCTTGCCGAAAGAAGTGGGGAACTTGTCTTTTTTGACCACTCTAGATTTGGGTGCATGTTCTAGCTTGGTGGCCTTGCCAAAAGAAGTGGGGAACTTGTCTTCCTTGACCACTCTAGATTTGGGTGCATGTTCTAGCTTGGTGGCCTTGCCAAAGGAAGTGGGGAACTTGACGTCATTGACCACTCTAAACTTAGATCAATGTTCAATGTTGGCGGCCTTGCCCAAAGAAGTGGGGAACTTATCTTCCTTGACTACTCTAATTTTGAGTGCATGTTCAAGCTTGGTGGCCTTGCCAAAAGAAGTGGGGAACTTGTCTTCCTTGACCACTCTAGATTTGAATGAGTGTTCAGGCGTGGGGGTCATAGCACAAGAAGTAGGGAAGTTATCTTCTTTAACCACTCTCAAGTTCATTCAGTGTTAAAAGTTAGCAGCCTTGCCAAATGAAGTGGGGAACTTGTCTTCCTTGACCACTCTAGATTTGAGTGTGAAACACACTTTTTCACTTCATGTAATTTTATTCCGTGCAATAGAATTACATTAATCCAATTCTGTGTATTTCCAATTTGTAATGAACTAGGAGTGGATGTTTATCTTTAATTTCTTTAAGCTTTTTAAGTCTTTGCTTGATTTTGTGAGACATGTGAAGATCTTTTATTATTATCTTCAATTCTTCAATTGGTTTTGAATCTCTTATTTCTTGTGACTTGTTTTCTCTTTAAGCTCTTTGTCTTTGTTGTAAGTCTTTTACATCTTTTTGTCTTTTATTTGTTATGTTTCAATGAGAAATGTGCCTCTTTATATAGTTTTCCCCGGTGATAGGGGACTATTAAAATAACCCTAACCATTTAACCTTGGAAATAGGTCTAAGACTATTCCTCCTATAATTTTCCTAACTACCTTTTCCTAACTAATTCTTTCCTATAATTAGCCTAGTAAGTAGTATTGCCGCTTTGGTCTTCCTTGTCTGTGCTGAAGTGGTCTTTTGTAAAATTAATAACTTGTGAATTAAGATATGTTTCCTCATTATTAATTTGTCAATATTTTATTCTGAAGTATATACTTTAAGATTCTGCATTATTATATCTAATCCTTCTTGTGTTCCTAATTTTAGTTAATTCTGGAAAATGCTCCAAAAGTCAGGAATCAATATAATTTGTCATTTTCATGAATTAATAACTTTTGTATTTAATATTTTTATACATGTGAATATTTATGTTCCATGTAGTCTAGCATACTTTGTCCTCTGATCTAATTATCTTGAGATTTCTAAAATATCAATAATTATTTTGAGGAAGGTAAAGTAAGTGATTCAATAATTTCTTTAAAGGACAACATAATGGGTTAATAGAGTGAGTGCTCAAGTTTGTGGTCTTACCACAAGAACTAGGGAAGTTATCCTCTTTAACCACTCTCAAGTTCATTCGGTGTTCAAACACAGCGGCCTTGCCAAAAGAAGTGGGGAACCTATCTTCCTTGACCACTCTACATTTGGGTGCATGTTCAAGCTTGGTGGCCTTGCCAAAAGAAGTGGGGAACTTGTCGTCATTGACCACTCTAATCTTAGATCAATGTTTAAACTTAGCGGCCTTGCCAAATGAAGTGGGGAACTTGTCTTCTTTGACCACTCTAGATTTGAATGAGTGCTCAAGCTTGGTGGTCTTACCGCAAGAAATAGGGAAGTTATCCTCTTTAACCACTCTCAAGTTCATTCGGTGTTCAAACTTAGTAGGCTTGCCCTAAGAAGGGGGGAACTTATCTTCCTTGACCATTGTAGATTTTAGTGAGTGTTGAATCTTGGTGGTCTTGCTACATGAAGTGGAGAAGTTATCATGTTGAACTACTTTGAAGTTCATTTGGTGTTCAAACTTAGCGGCCTTGCCAAAAGAAGTGGAGAACTTGTCTTTCTTGACTACTTTAAATTTGAGTGAGTGCTCAAGACTAACCACTTTGCCAAAGGAAGTCGGGAAGTTATCTTCTTTAATTTCTCTCAAGTTGAATGGGTGTTCAAGCTTGGTGACCTTGTTGAAGGAAGTGGGGAACTTGTCTTCCTTGACCACTCTAGATTTGAGTCCGTGTTCAAGCTTGGTGGTCTTGCCAAAGGAAGTAGGGAACTTATCTTCGTTGACTACTCTAGATTTGAGTGCGTGTTCAAGATTGGCCACCTTCCCAAAGGAAGTGGAGAACTTGTCTTCATTGACCACTCTAAACTTAGATAAATGTTCAAGGTTGGCAGCCTCGCAAAAAGAATGGGGGAACTTGTCTCCTCTAACAACTCTCAAGTTGAGTGGATGTTCAAGCTTGACATCTTTGCCAAAGGAAGTGGGGAACTTGTCTTGTTTGACCACTCTAGACTTGGATAAGTTTTCAAGCTTGGTGGCCTTCCTAAAAGAAGTGGGGAATTTGTCTCCTCTAACAACTCTCAAGTTGAGTGGGTGTTCAAGCTTGACGTCTTTACCAAAGGAAGTGGGAAACTTATCTTCATTAACCTCTTTAGAATTGAGTAGGTGTTCATCCTTGGGGACCTCGCTTAAAGAACTGGGGAATTTGTCTTCCTTGACCATTTTGAAGGTGAAATATTGTTCAAGCTTGGTGGCCTTGCAAGTGGAAGTGAAGAACTTGCCTTTTCTAACAATTCTCAATTTCAAGATTGGGAATCTATAAAGTGGATGCAATAAATAGTCTTGGATTCTATGAACCACATTTCAAAGCTATTGGTAAGGATCAAATAACAAAAGATCTCTAGATGAATGGCATTTAAATTTAGGAATTTGGACACAAGAATGCATATTGTTGATGTACAATTTGATGTGCCAATGAAAAATGTAGTTGGAATCAACAGAAGGTTTCCAATTCTTGATCCAAATTGATTATTTCAGGTAGTGATCATTTTAGCATAGGAATTTTCTTATTCTATATTGTAAAAAGCTTGATCTTTGTTATCCCTATGATTTTGCAATTCATCTAAAGATCTTCTATTACTTTGTACACAAAAACATTGTAGAACCTTAGGTCTTTGTTATCACTATAATTTTGAGTTTGTTAGGAGGAATTCACATGTTTTGGGGTACGAAGGAATGCATTAGTTGGTAGCTAATGATTTCCATCCTACACACAAATGTATATATTCTTATCCACACAAAAAACTATAATTTCTCCTCCACATAAAAATCATTTGCCAATTTAAAGGAACCAATCTCGATGAAAAATAATAATTTCCTTAATGGCTTGATGTATGTATTTTGAGCAATCCAACAAAGTGCTTGCTCCACAGTTATGCAAGCATGGGGTGTGGAGTGCTGAATATAGAGCTTCGAAAACATAGGTTGCAACCAAAATCCTTAATAGAATTTTTTACAATGTTAAAAAGCATTGTAAAGAATAATAAATAGGACTTCCACATTTGAATTTTTTTAAAGAAATAATTAGAGTCGTGTGATCGTAGATGCACATTTGCCTAAATCTATAGTGCAAGATACTTTTAATTTAGTATTTTCAACTATAGATTCCAACTACTATAGTGTGATGACTACAATAAATGAAGAGAAGAAATCTAAGACACATATTTGTCAAAAATTGCCAAAAATAATGCGCCACATCTAAAAAAGATGTGCACCTACATAGCATATGCAAACCATGTTATGTGGGCTAGAGCCACTATGCTCTCCAACATTAATAAGATATTGTCATCGTTGTCAAGTAGAGAGGCCTTGCCTTGGGAAAACGTGGGGCTTCTAGCTGCAACTAGATGTGGTTCAAATAATGGAAGATCCCGTGGCCAAAGTCACAAACATAATAATAAATCCCCCCAATGATGCCATATGAATCAAAATACTATCACCCTTCCATACACCCCTCAAAGATGTCATGGAGTCTCAATATACCCCATATATGGTAAAAAATTGTAGAAACAAAGTCATATCCTTCATGAACTCCCCTCGAAGAAGTGTTTGATAGTTGATTGAGTGTCACGTTCGCTATACAACTCCAAACTAAGAGTGTGATATGCTTTTGGAAAGCTAACAAAAAGTTCTACAACCTCTCCAAAATTCACTCAAAATTAAGATACTGTCCGACTTTTATGGTCGGTCAAAGTTCACCCTTCCCAACTCAAAGGCAGCTCACTTATATTTCACTCTCAAGCTCATAACTTTCACATACTACCTCCAAATCAAGAAAATAAACCCATTTTGGAAAGATAACATGAACATCTACAAGCTCCCCAAGTTTAACTTAAACACAAAGTACTGTCCACATTTCATAACCTTTCAAAACTCACTCACTTGGAAACCCGAAAGTATTTCTTCACCCTTTCACTCTCAAGCCCATAACTTTCTCATACTACTTCCAAATCAAGAAAATAAACCCATTTTGGAAAGTTAAAGTGAATATCTACAAGCTCCTCAAGTTTCACTCAAATACAAAGTATTGTCCACATTTCATAGCCTTTTAAAGATCACTCTCTTGAAAGTTTGAGGCAGCTTCACAACACTTCACTCCCAAACTCATAATTTACACATACTAACTACAAACTTCATGAGTGATAGCTTTTCGGAAACACAAAAGCAAGATACACAAGCTCTCAAAATTTCATTACCAAACTATCCATGTACAAAGTGCTCTCCCCTCCCAAAGTGACGGCTTCCTTAAGCAAAACAAGGAGGAGGAAGAAGATGATCCTCAACCTCATCCGCCACCTCAAGCTCCATGCCATCCACCTAAGTTAGTGGATTTTGGCCACTAAGATGCCACATGGGCCATAAGGTAGGAACACCTAAAACGGACAGGAGTCGTTGATGGACACCTATAAAAGAACCTAAATCCAAGGGCTTGTGGACCCAAAGTAGACAAGTGGGGTTCTAAAGTGGACATGTGGGGTTCCAAGAAGTTGTCACTTTTTCAAAAAGTAGCCAATCATCTGTACTTAATTCAAATTTAGAGTGTGTCCCTTTTGGGTGTTTCCGTGCCCACTTTGATGTTAGTCTAGTGTCCATAGTAGGTACATCTACGAAGTTGTCTTCAAAAATTTGTAGAATATTCATACAAGCTTGGAAAAATACAAAACTAATTTTGTTGGTTTCCTGAACCATTTCCTACCCCGCAGACAAATATTTTTTTGAACACAAACCCTCATAATCACATCATCTCAAACAAGTGTCCGTTTTAGATGTTCCTACCTTAATACCCACATGGGCCACTTCCTATTCTCGATAAGTCTATCCATATCATCTACGTGGATTTCTAATCCATTAAAAATAAAAATAAAAATAAGAAAAAAGGTAAAACAAGCTTTACCTTTTGTTTTTACAACTTCAAACTAACTAACATATTAAAATATCTTCTAGTATAGAAATCAAAGAACTAAGTGTTTGTCAAATAGAGATAAAAAAAAAGAGTTCAAATGGAGTATAACCCCATTTGTTTCTTGAAACTCTAGAAAAAAAACCCTCCAATTTAACAAACAATTATGCATTTTCACATAATGAACACATTTACAATACGACATCGTCATTATTAGGGTCTTTCTAGGGACAACATTATTAGTGGATGGGAAGTGATGTGGAATTTGGCTTGATAGTTGGACTATCAACCAAGACTTAAAGAGCCATTGTATTCATAAATATTAGTAGTTGTGTAAAGCTTGGCAGTTTCTCTCTGCAACTACCATGACAATGGTTTGATGGTGTTTTTTGGTTTTCCAAGTTCACCTAAAGTGTGATAAAATATTTCGAATACGAGAAGAATTTTTTTTTGTTTAAGGGTCGTTGCCTTGGGTCGTTGCAAGAAACACTTGCCGTTTCTAGCTCAAAACAATCTATTTTAGTGAATATTCAAAATTTTGGAATAAATTTTTTGAAATTGAAATAAAATATGAATAATTTGTAAAGCATTGAAAATACTATGTCTCTAAAAATTCAAAAATATAAAAATTTATCCCTAAAAATTATGCACAAAAAAGCACAATAGAAAATACTAAGAAAATGGACATTTCGATGATTGATTTTTAGAAAATATTGAAAAAACTCAAAATGAAAAATGAAAAAGTCATTTTTCCTAAGTTAAAGTTGATCCTTCTCAACCATTTTAATCTTAGGGAAAAATTGTATTCTCTACACTTGTGCAAACTGCAAAGGTAGTATACTTTGAGCACATGTGGAAGGTGGAGAATTATTTACTTTTTGAAAATATATTCGTAAGATTGTAACTTTAGTATAAGTCTTTGTTTACCAATTAAGCTTCAAATTTTCATTTTTGGGTTAAAAATAATACTATACCCCCTAAAAATAGCCAAGGTAGACATCCAATCAAAGGTTGTTTAAAAAGAACATTTTTGTTTTAAAATTCAAAAAATGAGTCAATGACTGCAACTACCAAATGTACCTTCATTTCAAATTTCAAATAGAACTAATATATGACACAAATATTATAAGCAAAAAAAGCATATTTGAGGCCAAGAGGACAAAAAATAGGAAAAGTCTTTCTTGCAATTACCCATCATGATAGAAGAAAATGAGGGATTTTAGGACTGCAAAGAGCAATTGGTTTTGAGTTGCATAGGACATTTTGCAATTGGTGCTAATTTAGAGCCCTCAGTTGCAGTGGACAAGTTGCATGTAAGATTGTAGTTGTAGATTGCGATAGCCTACTTGGAACTTCATCGATGAACTTTTCTGATGTGGTTGCTTATGTGGTATTGTTGCCACATGAAGTCGGTCATTCAATTGAAGAATGTGCAACTTATTGCCAATTCATTTGCAACTAATGTATGACTTATTTGCGACTCATTTGTGACTTCATTGCAATTTGTCTATGACTCATTTGCAACATGTCCAAGACTTGTAGATTTGTAGATTTTGAAATTTTAATCTCAATGATTTATAGATTTGTAGATTTCAGATCTAGCTTTTTTTTTAAATTTCAGAAATTATAATATTGGTATTTAATAGATTTCACTAGTTTCAAAAATTCTACAATTTCATAGGTTTTTAAAAATTTTGGATTTTAAATACTTTAGATTTCTATAGAATGTAAAAACTACAAATTGTTGAAATCTACACCATTACAAAAAATCTGGACCCTGAAAGAGGCCATGACTTTGTTGGTGTAGTTGTACAATTAGGGAAAAAAAATATTTTTCCAAAACAAAAAATTAATTAAAAAATTAATTTTTTCCCGAAATGATGTGGCACAAGTGCACCCACGTTGGATATGGCGATTTTCAATTTTTTTTCAATGTTTTTTTTTAATTTTTTTTTTCGAAAAATATTTTTCATAGTAGCACTACCTTGTGCTACGAAACAGCTTCTTTCAAGGTCCAAATATTTCTCATGTCTATAGAAATCTACAAAATGTAGAAGTCTATAAAATGTAGAAGTCTAATAAATTTAGAAATCTATAAATCATAGAAATCTTTGAATTCTATTGATAGAATTCATTACATTAGGATACAACAACTCACATGTCTTATATGTCCAACCTAATGGTACTCTTTACAATTGATATGGTACAATTGGTATAAGACAATTGGGAAATGACTTTGGAAACAACTAAAAAATGAACAATAAACAACTCTAATACAACTAGGAAACGACTGGGAATTGACTAAAAAACAACTAGAAATTGACGAGGAAACAACTAGCTTCATTTTACAATTGCAATTGCTTTCTAGTGATTTCTTAGTTGTTTTTTGCTACAACAGATTGACACGGTGGATTCCTTAGAGCATAGACTTGTCCAAATCGACAACTATGATGAATATTAGATGAAGAATAATTCATATTCATTCTAAATTTGAACTCTGTTACAACTCTCGTTATCCTACATTTCATTCTATGACTGCTCTACTACTAAAACAATGTATTCACTTCATTCTACAACTACTTTGCAACTAAACATTATACTATTGATGTATAAAAATGATGTCAAACAATGACATAAGAATTTGGTGCAAACAGAGAGGGCTACAATCTCAAAATAGTTGTATAGGACAGTTAGTTGCATTTCAATCGGTTGTGGCAGATATGTTTTTCTTCTAGTGTCAATCCTTGAAGTTGTTTCGCATGTTTAGGAAGTACATAGCTTTAGGCCTACTATGTTGTACAAGGAGATTGTCAATGTGTTTTTTTTCTTGTTCCTCATTGTGTGTTTAAAAGAAGCGTTGGCTTCAACTTTGAAATCACGGTTGTCGCGAGTCGTAATCTTAGAAGTCACCATGTTAGTATTTAAGAGTGTATAATGATATAGAATTTTTCAAGATCTGTAATAGGCAAAAAGGATTAGAACCCTCTTAGCCTAAACAACTCATTAAGACTAAGAGGATACTCTAGGTAATCTGTAACGGAATCCAAGACGGATTCGGAATCCGGAAACCTGGATAGCGACAGCCTACTAACTAGACTTTCGGCCTAGAAAAATAGGGACCCGTTACGAGTTAACGGTCCGCTTTAGGAACGGTCGGTAAGTTGACGAGTACTTAACCCCACCACTCTCATTTGTTCTTCCTCTTTCTTCCACAACTATTTTGTGCGCGTATAGTTGAGTGAAAGAGTGGTGAGTTAGTGATCGGGTGAGGAACTACTGCTTGTCCAGATCTCAGAGTAGTTTGCGATGGTGGAAGGAGATATCCGGAAACCGTTAGTGACGGGGCGGATGGTTTGTCCAACCATACCGGAAAGATTGAGAGAGAGGTCACAACTAGAGGATGATCTGAGTGAGATAGGGTGTGTTGGTCTGTTCATGCGGCCATGGACCGTAAAGAACGACCGGATGATTCAGGAACTGATTGTAGGTGCTTCCAACTAGTACGAGTTGACAATAAGAGGGAGGCCTGCAACCTGGACCGACGAAGTCTGGACTAAGGTTTATGGATTCCCCAAAAAGGGATCCGGTTTAGCTTCCCGGACAGACAAGTTCACGGTTGGGAAGTTTAAAAACGCAACCCATTCTAAGGAAGGGTATGCTATTAGTGACTACCTAGATGCAAGGCAAAGGCATGTCCTAGAGTTCTTGATCCCCATCCTCTATCCGGAAAAGCCTACCCGGGTTACAGTTACAATAGCAAACACCATATTTGGTGCTATGGAGGGTAGGCCAGTAAATTGGAACAAGGTAATTGGAGTAGTGGTCTCCAAGCTTGCTGCCAATGTAGGAAAAGCGAAGACCAGTCCCATAGGTCCGTACCTGTTTCACCTCTACCACTACGCAGAGCTTCTGAGCAATGCGGAAATGGTAGAGTACAATACCGGATCGACCATCCTCCAATACGGCCTCATAGAAGAAGTGACAGCAGAGCAGCCGCCAATTGAAGAGGAAGAGGAACTGGAAGAGGATGAACACCTCCTAGAGAGTAGACGACGGAAGTCCATTGATCTAACGTCTCAGGGGAAACTTCCGACTCAACAAAAGATATTGGAAGAAGAAGAAGGTGGCATAGTCGGGTTCTTCAAGACCAAGTTCAACTGGATACTCCAAGCGCAAGAGTACCACGAGAACCTGGTAGATCTACTAAGGAGGATCAGCCGGGAGTTGAAGACGAAACTCGAAGATATCCTCGACGTGTTGAAGAAACTTCCGAATCCAGAAGTGCTAGAGAAGAAGGACAAGCAGATTGAAGGCCTAGAGAAGGAGAAGGCGGACCTTCAAGCTAGACTAAGCTGGGCTCAAGGGGAGATGGCCGCATCAAAGCAAAGGGAAAAAGAAGCCCTACAGCTGGTGAAGAACCTATCTGGGTTGGTAGACAAGCCAACCAACCTTGTCATGAAGGCGGCTCTTGTGCAGAACCAATTGACAGAGGAGGGGCACCTTACTAGATCGAAGGTGATCCAGATCTTAGTAGACTTCTCCTCGAGGATGGAGTCCACGTTGAAGGAGATGCGTCAGTTGCTTGGATGGATCGACCCTGACCGTATCATGGACTTTTCCAACTTTTTGGAGATCCATTTCGACACGGAAACTCCAGTAAAGTTGACTGCCTCGATGCCACTGTCGTCGAAACCGGAAGCTCTACGGGAAACTCTCCGGTATTTGACGGAACCCTTCTCCAAGCAACTTGAGAAGACACTCCGAGGGAGTGTGAAGACAGCGCCCGAGCTAAGTAAGCAGCCAGAGACGACACGGGAGTTAGCACCACCGGAGATTACGGTTTCGCCACCTATCCCAGTGTTCCACCTTCCAGAGAAGGAGTCGCTTCAAACACCTCGCACCCAAGCCCGTGGTGAACTGACAAAGCGAATCGAAGGACTATTGAATCCGGCCCGGCCCCATCCAAAAGGATTCGAACACATGCTGCAGTAGCAGCAACCAAGGAAGGAGATAGAGCCCATCATATTGGATGAGACGTCTCTAGGCGAGGAGAATGTAAGGGAGATAATTTAGATTGAGAAATCTAAGGAGGAAGGGTACCGAACCGGATCGGAAGACGAGGACAAGGAAGAAGGGGACTACTCTCCTCCTAAAATCTGGAAGATCCAAACCCAAGCAGCATTACGGATGACACCGATCAAGGCAACTCTGAAAGCTACTCCGAGGTCATCGACGCGAGCACCAACAAGTCAAGGCGGGAGCAGCCAGAAGAAAGCGCGGAAGGCCAAGTAGATAGGACTTTAGTTAGTTAGGATTTAAATTTTGAATTAGATGTGGGTTTCCAGGCCTGGGCCCGAGTTCCAAATTTGTAGGATCTGACTTTTCCAGGTTTCTCGAGAAGTTTGTGATTGGTCACCTAGATTTCCGGGTGTCCTTTTTGCCTTTTTGGCTTTGCTTGCTTTGGGGTTTTTAAGTGAGGGGCAGGTTTGTTGCCTCTCATTCCATCCTAGCATTATATTTTGTATCTTGTTATCCTTTCTTTAATCTGAGCGACCAAGTGGACCCTCAGGGATTGATCTGTCATATATCCAGCTTTCTAGTGTTGTCTTGTGAGTGTGTGTAAGTATAAGAGAGGAGGAGGAAAGGAGGAATCCGGATCTGAGGGAACTTGGAGATGAGTTGCGAGGAACATTTGTGATGTAATCTAGACTAGTGATTTTGGTCTTGAACACGTGTCTTTAAACTCCTGGAACGGGAATCCGATTAGGAATGGTGTGGGTGCAAGTCCGGAATACCAGGGAGGATTCCATGTGGAGATAAGCAACCACTAGTGGAAGAAATCCCCATATCACTTACCAGAAGGTCAGCCAAACCCTAGGATCAATCTAGCAAACGACTAACAATCCTCGTATCAGTTCCGGTTTTTGTTGGTCTGTTGTTGTAGTGAAAAAGTCTAGAAGCGGCTCTGAGTGACTTGCCTTCCGGATTGGCCATCCGGAGAGTTGTAAGAGTGTTTCCAGACTGATCTAGTGCAACATTTGATCTAGGTGTGTTTTGTGTAGTTTAGAGAGAGGAGAAAGTGAGGAATACGAGTGGTGAGTCCCTACCCCTCTATACAATCAAAGGTGGACCCTCTGAGGGTAAAACAAAGGTACCGAAAACCAATGTTGGTGTGTGAAAAGACGGATCCGGATTCCGGATAGGAGCGGATCCGGATTAAATTCCGGAAAAGTAGTGCTCCGGAAGAGAGAGAGAGAGGAAGAGAAAGGAGTGCTTAAGTCGGTAGAACAGATAATCTAGACTTGCAGCAACATACTAGAATCCCTTGGGACGATATTTCGAGTTAGTTTACACGTTTGGGTGTTGTAAATGGTATTTACCGTACGCTACGCATACAACAACAATAAAGTTCATCAAAAAGTATTGTTTTGACACCTCCAATTGGTGTCATTTAGGAAAGGAAGACATGCTTAGTTTTACATGATGGACATCAATTGTCCATTTTGTTAATGTTGAAGTCCTATAGCATTATGGTATATTTTTATGTCCTTTCTTTTGTAGCATAAACAACTTTGCTTGTGCAACAACAATCTCATGTAATCAACACTAGGCTAGTGATCGAGGTGCAATTTTACAAATGGCAATAGTGAATATGGCCAATAGTATGGATAGGAGTTTATCTTAGATACAAACAATGGTTCCAAATTCTATAATTGTCATTGAATTGTTGTACTGCAGAAATAAATTGATGGCTGACTTTATTGTCATTTCTTCTATAAAAAGCTACTTGTGTTCATAGGCAAGGCATTGCAGGTGAATTGGAAAGTACTTCTAGATCATAGACTTTGTGGTATTATATTTATTAGAATGAGGTATTGTATGCACACTATCTTGTTTTTAGAGAAGCATTTTTGAAAGGGAGAGACAACTTGTGCATAACAATTGAAGGCAACCCCAAAGTCTCAAGTGTAGCAACATTTTGAGGTTTGCATGTTTGTTCTTTTCTATAGTCGAGTTTCTTTCATTTCAAGGTACACGTCTATTCTCTTGATTTTCTAGTACTTTCTTGTATGCATGTGAGATGCATAGTACACACTTCTCAATGACTAGACTGTTGCAATCGAATAATTAGACTTTTGCTATGGTAGAATAATTGCAAAAAACACTTGTACTATTTTGAGTCATGCCATGTGTGCTGATTTTTTGTTTTGCTATAGCCTTTTTATTCTAGCTCCAAATGACTATTATACACTTGCTTAACTTTATTCTCATTTTTCAAAATTGTTTTACTGTCCGAAAATAACCCCCAATTTTTGTCATGTTTGATAATTTGGGGAGTTTTAGTAATATTTAGTATCTAATAAATGAATTTGGAAGAATGGTCTTCTAGTAGAATTGCAGCTACTTTTTGAAAGAATTCTAAAGATGGGTGATTGAAAGAAACACTTGTACTATTTTCTGTCACACATTGGATGCTAATCTTTTTTTTTGTCAGAACTTTTGTGTTTTGGCTCCAAATGATTCAAAATTTGTAGGCAATGTACTCATGCCTATTATAAACCTTTTTTTACTTTTGGGATTTTAAAAAAAAAAATTATTGTCCAAAAATAGCCCCCAATTGTATGACACACTTGCTAATTTTTATTTTTTTTAACAAAATAGTACCCCAAAGAAACAAATTTGGAGCTGAAATTTGGAAGGGATGGTCTTGTAGTATACCTTAAGCTACAACTCAAAGGATTTCTAAAAATAGTTAATTATATGTCATGTAGAAGTCCATGAAGTGATCCTCTTCCTACTTGCATTTTGAAACACCAAAAAATTTGGGGTTTTTTTCGTGAGTGACCATCTCAATTAAAGTTTTTACATATGGAAATCTTTTTTTTCATATTTTTTACAAATTAAAGCATCAAAATATGTATTTTCTTAAGATTTGGCACTTTTTGGTTCTCCTACTTAGAGAATTTTTCTATAACTTTCCTTTGGTGGTTACATTCATCTTATAGGTGTATACATTGGCTATATATTTTTTTAAATTTTTTAGAAACAAATTCTAATTTTTAAGTGTTCTAGAACAAAAAGGCATGAGTATTGTAAAATGCAACAAAATCGGCAGGTGTTTCTTGCAATCACCCAAATATTTAATTGTATATTGTATGAAAGTCCATAGAGTTGGCTTCTTTCTACTTGCTTTTCGAAACATATGAAATATTATTTTGGGGGGGGGGGTATTTATTTATTTCATTTTTTCCTATTTTTAACAAATTCAAACATCAAAGTATCTATTTTCTTGAGATTTAGCAATTTTTCAGTTCTCCTACTTAGAAAAAATTTCTATGTTTTATTTTCCTAATGTACAATCTTTGTAAAGATATATAAATTGGCCATATTTTTTATATTTCTTAAAAGTTGTTTTTCTAATTTGAAAGCACTCTACAAAACTAAACATGAATATTGTAAAAAAGAAACAAAATCAATTGTTGTTTCTTGTAATCACCCAACATCATCACATACATTTTTTTGCTTGCTACTAGGGATTGCATGCTAGATTTTAAGTGTTGCAATTGTTGTTGCAAAAACTAGCGGTCATCAACATGAAGGGAGGGAGAAGTCAAAACCTCTTTTGTTGGTTGAGCATGATGGAGTGCACTACAAAAAAACAAGTGTTTTATGACTGTGAAAATATGACTGGAGATGACTCGAGACTACTCACAATCATATTCCTGGAGGCCAAAACCTTGGGGAGAAATATGACTACAAATATGAGTGCTAGTTATATTTTGGCCTTATTCTTCATGAGCATATAGTATATGTCTATTGGGAACACCAAAATACTTCATAGAGGACAAGAGAGAACATGTTTGGGGAACACCCAATCATATTTGTTAGTCATATTTTTGCTTCACTCATATTTTGCAATCATATTTCTATAATAGTCACAATTTTTTTTCTTTTGGGCAAGGAACATGTTTGGATAGTGTCTAGTCATATTTTCACTTTAGTCTTACTTGTTAGTCATATTTTCAATTCAATCATATTTTACAATCATATTTTTGCATTAGTTATATTTTGCAGTCACATTATTTTTGGTAGTTTTTTGTTTTGTTTTTCTTTGGGGGGAGCCCAAGAAAAAAAGTGGACAACTATGAGCCCCCAATTCGTCATCAAGAGCTTACTCTTTCTTTTTTTAAGATTTTGTCATTTTAATTGCACTTCATTATACAAAAAACCCTAAAAAGAGGGTAGAACCGAAATAGGAATGTCACATTCCAATATAGTATTTGGTCTAGTTTGAGTAAGTTATAGATAGAATGTCCCAACCACGAGTTGTAAATAGATTAGAACCCAACTAATCGTGGCAAATGGGTCAATTATGAGTGATGGGCGTATCAGGCTCAAAAAACCCACGTGGGACGAACATCTCTAAGCTAGATTTGGTCGAGGGAACCCTGGTGAGGCATAGGAATCAGTTTCCGAAGATAGATTCTAGTTTCCCCATTCCATCGACGAAATAGTAGAACTCCAAATTGTTGGTTTGCAAATGTCGAAAATACCAAGGCAGGATTGTGGAGGAATCTAAGGTCCAAAGAGGGTGGTTTGGGGTTGAACCCATGCCTGGAAACCAATGACGAAGTCAATTTGCTAAGATTCCCCCTTGTGTGAAAGATTCCCCGGCCACCGATAATTAAACAAGGGGGTGGAAATTCTCCCCCCTGGGCCGATGTGTAGAGTAAAAATATGAGCCTATACATGTGTTGTGGTATTCCATGGGAGGTTCCACAAAAAGTTTCGTAATTTTTTGATAGTCAGAAGATGTCTTTCCGGACGGTCAACTATCCAAACTTGCAATGGGAAATTCCTGAAAATTCCCCAAGTGGCAGTAAATTCCCACTAAAAATTAGCATAGCATCATTTATGCTAATAAGCTTCCCTGACAAGTTTCACAACATTCTGATAGTCAAAAGTATCCAAACCTGCAACATTCTCCAACAATTAATGGAAATTGAAGTCCACGGCAGGTTTGACCGGTGGAGCGGGAGCATACGAAAGCAGAATGAAGCGCAAGATAGGTCTTTTCTCACTCCCCTGTACCTCCTTAGGAGCCTAGGCTAATTACTTTTGCTAAAAAAGTCAACCTCCCAAAGTTGGGATTTTCCCCGGGTTTTGGCGTTAAGTTAGCGCTAGGTTTCATTGTCATTTTGAAGATAAAAATAGGGGGAGGGGTCACTCTGAACTAGAAATGCCCCTTTCAACTAAAAATGGCCTTCTGAAGCCAATGGCCCAATCCGTTTGCAATTCGGAGTTAATCTCCAAAAGTTAGCTTAGCGAACCAGCATAGGAAGTCAAAGTCAACGTCTAGGGTTCCAATGGTTCCCTTGGTTGGCTTGGAGTGCACTCCAAATGCCTCCAAGGTTTCTAAAGAGGAGGGGAGCCCTTGTCAGAGTATATAAGGAGCTCATTTCCTCCTCATTACTCCTCTCTAACTTTCATGGCTTCATGCCACCCTAAGTTGGGCCCCATGTTTTGTTCCTTCTGTGTGTCATTTAGAGAAGCTCTGGTTGGAACAGAGCTCTCGAGGTCTTGAAATTTGAAGTTAATCCCTCCATACGGCGAAGCTTTGACTTTAGGTCTTACAAATAGTGTAGATTTGGGGTGATGTTTAAGAAGACGGCGAAGCTTTGAACTCAAGTAGGTTAGGATGTCGTCTTGAGTTTGGTTATTAAAACCTTTCTTGAGAATCCTTAGGTTAGCTCCAAAAGATTAGTCAAAATCCAAGTCTTGCGAGAGTAGGGTATGTTGAACACATAAAAAGAACCCTAGCCGAGGCCCATCCCTTGGTCAGACCCTTGAGACCATAGGTGAGGTCATTTATTAGGGTAGAAACCTATAGAGGAGGTTTGTAGCTTTCCAAAACCCTAAGGCACATCCAAATCGGAGTTAAAATGAGGAAGTTATCGCCGGATGAAGATTAGGGTCAAACTAGATGAAGAATAGCTAAACTTCGGATTTGACAGAGAATTGAATAGATTAAGAGGAGGCTACTAATTAGGGTCCAGGACCGAAGAGAAAAGTTAAATCCAAATTATAGGTTAGGAGAAATTAGCGGATGAAGTTTAGGTAAGGCTTGGATGAAAACTTTGTAGGAATCTCTAATCAAGGCCCAATTCCAGATCTAGGTAGGAGCCATTCTTGTGACCCATCCCTAAAAATTTCGGATCTTTCTAAATTGGGGAGCTAGGTGAAATCTATGGATGAAGTTTGAGGAACCAAAAAGCGGTCAAACTTCATCCACACATAACTTTGGCTACAAAGGCCGGATAGGGTCGAGTTTTATGTTTCTAGAAATGGAACAAGATGAACTAGAGGTTTCTTAGGTTAGTTCTGCCCTGGAATAGGTTCCATCCAAATCATACAATAAGCTATTCATTCGGTCGGCCAAAACATTGGAAGTAGATTAAGCGAATCTTGCAACTTGGGGTCACTTAGGCATTTAGTAAAAAGATCCATTGCTTGGAAGGTACAGTGGACCACGCTTAGACACCCAAAAGTAGGAGTCACTTAGTCAAAACCCAAAACCTGATTGTGTTCGCGAATTACCAAGGGTGGGTAATTTGGCGCTCACAAGAATCTAAGGTGGATCTCTTGTATTTTGGCTGCAAGGGCCATTCTTTGGAATTTAGACATGACTTTTTTAATGCCTATTTAAAAAAAGTTAGCTTTTGTTGCATGATGTATCTATTACAAAACTAGCATCCATTAATTTGGAGTAATACACGTTTATATTTTAATTAATATATTGAAAAATTTCATAAGATTTAGAAAGGAAGTAGAGAGGAATAAAGCAATTAGCAATAATAAAAAATTAAATAATTTTTGTGGATGATCTAGGGGAAATTAGAGAAGAATAAAAGCCTATAGACGAATAGAAGCACCAAGGGTGAGAACTCAAGCCTACCTTGATCCAATATTAGAACTTGCCGTAGAGTTGACTAATTTTGCTAATTGATTGTGATGGCTAGTACAAATTGAAAGCTAATTAGATTTTTTGATACAAAAAATCTAATGCACCCAGAAAAATCATTGTCAATTTTTTAGAAAACTATGTGAGTTAAAAAATAGGGTTTATTTAATTCAAAGGTGAAAAAATTTATATTATGTAGGGCTACTATAGGGTTCATGAAATTCTACTTACTCTTATATATATATATATATATATATATATATATATATATATATATACACACACACATATAAATTAGGCTATATAAAAACATCATAAAGTAGGAATTTTTATTAATAAGTTAGCCTTGACACATAGGGGCCATGTAAATTTTTCATATCACAGTGAATATAGATGTAGATGATAAAATGGACACATCTAAGGAAATCTATAATGAAGGGTGGTTGATTGAAATTGTACAAATAGTACTAGTAGTGTACATATCAAAAAAATATAAGACATTGACAACAAATAGCAAAAATTGTCACACTCTATGAATAAGGAGGTTTACTTTAGTAGATTCAACAAATTGGAAATTGTATTGTACTATACAAAGGTAGAGTTTATAATCCATTTAACTTCAATATTTGAAGTCATATGTGTTTGATACACTCATATTGAATGGGATGTTTATGGAATAGTTTGAGTTGGGATTCCAAACTGTTCAATAGTAAACTTGTTATTAAAAACTTAAATTTTATATGTAAGATAGACCTACTTAAAAAAACATGAATGAACTTACAAAAACCATAGGGTATTGGAAATACACCCCTCGTAGTTTTTTATGTATAGATATGGTCATCTTAAATATTATAATTAAGGTAAATAGCTCCACATCAAAATACCCTCTTAACTCAAGTCTATACCTTAAATTACAAAGGGTGATCTCTCTAGGCTAATACATTTAAACTAGTGATGTAGGTTGAAGATTGTAGTGTAAGGAAAAAACACTTGAAACTTGGAAAAAATTTAATCTAAAGAGGAGAAAAAAGAGTGTGAGAAAAATCCATACCCGAGTGGCTATGGAGCAAGAGTGAGTGAAGAGTGCAATTTGTATTGAGTCTAATTGTTTGAAGTAGAGATAAAGGTTCTTAATTGTTACTTGGAGCTTTGGGCATAGTTAGAGAATGCAACAAAAATGGATCAAGTCAGGTTTTAGGATACGATTACAATATGTGTGCTAGAGAATGAGGACGTGGTGGAAACAAATTCTAAGGCATGTCTTTAAATTTGGCACTTTGTTATTTCTCTTCTTGTAGAAACCATAGTTACATTCTAAATTAGAGGTTGAAATCAAACCCTAAGGAGTTTACTAAACCCAAATTTGTATTCAAGATCACTTAGGTAATTTGTAGAGGTTTTCAATAACATATCACACTTTAAAAAATAAATGAAAATTAAAGAAGATAGAATATGATAAAATCGGATAATCAAGAGCATTAGTTTTGGATTAAAAATATCAAAATTCATCCAATTCAAATTATAAAGGAATTTTAAAATGTAGGTTACATTTTGAATCCAATCTTGAAAGTAAAAATTGATTTAAACTTATAGGCTAGAAGAAAATGTTGGATGAAGTCTTGAAAGATGAATTAGAGACAAAACTTCATCCACCCATAATTTCGGCTTAAAGTATTTCATTTTAAAGATTTTTCTTATATTAAAATAGGCATGCATCACTTTACAACTTAAACTCATAATTTTTTTGAATTTCTCCACTTGGATTTGGAGGTTTAGAATTTTGACCTTGATTAGTTGAAACCATCCCAAGCCACCCAAAACCTCTAATTTTTATCATTAGTGTTAGTTTTGGTGAAGATGTGGATGAGTTATAGTTTATCATTAGAAAAAAACTTATTCATCGTTTAGAATGTCTAATTGAATAACATTTAAATATCCAACTTAAGATTCAAAGCTCAATAACAAAGAACATGGTTGAGCATGCTTTATCTTAAGAATACAGATAAAAACGCTCACATATGTCATGTATTGAAGTTTGTTTCTTTTTTAGAAAGATTCTCAACAATGTCATCCAAGTCACATTTATAGAGAGTCTCTATAGGCTCTACAAAAGTCACAAAATTATTCATATGAAGATTGAGACTTACTATGGGCATGCATGCCCTTGTATTGAAATTAAAAGATGGTTGTTTGAATGTTCTTTCAAGGACATAAAGTGTGAAAGCATAATCTTTTTCTCCTTCAAAAATGCTTTTAAATAGTGCCTCTATGAAATACTTTTGTTCTTGCACACTTTGTGTGAGGACATAGATACTTTGACAAACGCATGGCATCTACTTGGTTTTCTTTTTTTTGCCATAACTATAGGTGTTTAAGGCCTTGTAGCTTCCCATCAAGTATTTTGTGGAGTTATAGTGTCAACATGTATCTACTTTGATCCAATTTAGTTGTTAACCCTTTAAGGACCGGTTGACCATATTGTGGTTGATTTGGACCCTTTTTGCTCAATGGGCAAAGTTTGGTGGAAAAATCTGGGGAAGGACCAAAGGGAACGGATGTGGGGATTGTGAACCACATCCACCTAGCCAGGAATCACCCCAATCTATGCTTGTATGTGGAAATGGGATTCAAAATACTAACACAAAAGTGGCTATAAATACAACAATTACTAGCAAAAGATGGACATAAATGAGAAAGATACACATATTTGCAAAATGCACTATACACCCAATTCATATGTACAGTTAAATCTTTATTTTAAACCACTGATGTGTTGTAATTTTAATTTTTCAGTTATGCAACAAAAGTGGATTGCCCGCCCCCCAAATCAACCACAGTCTTTAAAGGATTATAATAGCTTACTTGCTTAGTATAGTCATACTTGGTAAGTCACATGACTATGCCAAGTCACATGACTAGAAAAAGTCATGTGCATGACCAAGGCAAGTCACGTACATGACTAGGGCAAGTCACACAAGTAGGGTTTTAAAACCCTAGTCGCCATTTTTTTGTAGCCCCCCCCCTCAAAGTTCAACATTTGGTTATTTTTTCTTATTCTTGTTCTTCTTTGTTTCTTGTTGCCTTCTAGGCTTTGCTTCTTGTTGCTTTTTTCCCCTTGTTTTTTTGGCCTTGTAGCTCTTCCTTCTTTTTGCTTCTTAATTCTTGCTTCTTTTTGTTTCTTAGTTTTTGCCTCTAGTTGCCTCTTAGTTCTTATTCCTTGCTTCTAGTTTCCTCATGTTACCTCTGAATTCTTGTTTCTTGCTTCTTGCTTCTTGTTTCTTTTTATTGCATATTAGTTCTTGCTTCTTCTTGTTAGTTGTTGCATCTTAATTTGTACTTCTTGTTGTTTCTTGTTGCATCTTAATTCTTTTTCTTTTTTCTTTTTATTGTATCTTGTTGCATCTTACTTTTTGCTTCTTGTTACCTCTTAGCACTTGCCACCTTTTTTTCTATCACTCTTGTTATTATTTCTTCTTATGTATTTGCAATTTCTAGAGATATAGTGGCTATAGCTTTTTCTTACTTTAAACTTGTGCTACATATTTTGTATTGCCTTAAATCTTTGAAGGTTGAGTTATATTGTTCATTCACCTAAAATTAACCTCCTTGGTTATACATGTAGGCATTGGAAGTTGAAATGAAGTTATTGGAGGCTACTTGCAACACCAAAGACACAACATCTTCACATTTTTGTAAAGAATATAGGTCCTATAAACATGTGAAAATATACATTTATAGAGTGTTATTGTGATATGTTTTGTATTAATGACTACTAAATGTCATTGAAAAGAGTTACAATCTCTCTTGCATTTTCTCTCTTCAATTTGACTATCTCTTATACATCTCAAAAATCATTCATACTTATTTTTAATTGGATGGAGTCTTTTACTTAGCTACAAAATCATATTGATGCATGATTGCAATGCATTATGTCTATTTAGAATGTATCCAAAATGTCATTGTAGTTTATGACAAAAGCTACTATAAACTTCAATCATCCCAATTACAAACCACACACACAAAGTCACAAATCTAAAAACTGTGACTCACTTATTTAGAACATCATTTGTTTGAGTCATATTTCACAATACATCTTGGCCAAAATATAACTAGCTATAGTCATATAATGCTCACAGTCATGCCCAAAATGTGACTCTATACTTTTAAAAATATGACTTCATCCAATCATAAAACTACTAACAATATTCCATGTGAATTGCCACATTAGCCAAAAATATGACTCACATAGGTCATATTTCACAGTAACAAAAAATATAATTCATGAGAGTTATTATCCACATCAATAGAGAATATGAATCATGAGGGACATATTCCACATCAACAAAAAATATAACTCACGAGAGTCATTTTCTACATCATTAGAGAGTATGATTCATGAGAGTCATTTTTTCCATCATTAAAAAATATAACCCACGAGAATCATTTTACACATCAACAAAAAAATATGACTCACAAGGGTCATTTTTTACATCAACCAAAAACATGACTACACAAAAGTCATATGCCATGTCAACCAAAATATGACTTACCGTAGTCATATTCCATATCAAGTAAAATATGACTACATGGAGTCATATGCCACATAGAATTTTTCTTCCTTTGCTTGAGTAGGTCATGAAAAAATCAAGCCTCCAAGGATAGTCAACATATATGCCACCTTGGCAAAATATGGCTAATTATACCCCCAAATACATATGACTGCAAATGTGACTCATGTTTGAAGTGACTATTCGGTGATGACTAGACCTAGTCATATCATACGTCATCTACAGTGATTTTTGCATGAATCATATTTTGAGATTTTACAACTCATTGTAGTCATATTTTGTAGTCATAAAACACTCATTTTATTGTAGTGGTGGAAGACAATTTGACAATGGGAACTTGGCAAAGAGTAGTGTTGACAATTGAAAAGCCTACTAAGATTGCCACACACATTAGAGGCTACTATATTTCTATTGTCATGTTCATGTAAATTGTTTGTGGCATAGGCATCACAAAAACTATGCTACTTTGACCATAGAAAAACTTGGAAGATGAAAAGTTTATATGCATCATTTTTTGGAATTTATTCAAGTCATACACTTCAATTTTCCCTCAATCACTTTGAATGTAGCAACTATCTAGGTCACAAGAAAATATAGGTCGACTCCTTTAATTGTATCCACAAATGGTTGCCTTCTTTGGTGTTGGAATGCACAAAGTCCAATGTTTGGAAGAAAAGTTACTAGTCAATGGCACTAACATGCAGTACAATGTCATTATGCCATACATATTGTTATAGTTTTGTTGACTTTGTTGTTTACATTGGTCAATGTGGGCATGCACCTCAAGTGTTGGTATATTCATCACCAGACATTTTATAGTGGATTTGGTGTGTCCACTAAAAATGGTAGTTTCTTTCTCTCTCTTGAGAGCCATCTGCACTGCAAGCTCCACGTTATGAGTTACCTTGCATTAGCCTCAATGAAGAAGTCATAGTTTCTTTCTTTTGGTCAAGCTCTATACACTGCATTTTTTCTCATAATTTATCAATCATTTGGATGGATGGATTGACATGATTTCTTCTGAAGTTAGAAGTTGCATATGAAGGCCAACACCAATTTTTTTCTAGTCAAACTTCATGATCTTCATATGAACTACAATTTTATGGAATTATACTTCATATTATGACAATTTCAATGCTCATTTTGTAGATCCTACGGTTACTTTTTGCATCCACAAAAACAATTTCCTGACATTGTTCTTCAAAACTTATCCACTTTTCAGGCCTCATTCCACTTCTCCAATGAGTCTGGTCACTCTAGGGATAATTGCTCTAAAAACTCTAACTTGCAGTGTTTTGAGCTTGTGCAGCCAGCAAGTGCATATTTCAATATTGTAGTTTCATGGGTAATTGGTGTGCCTCCAGAACTGGTCAATCCTTCACAGTGCATTTGGATCATTGGTTTTGAGTGTCTCTTACAATATTTGTCAATAGTCTAACTGAGATTCCGTCTAACTAGCTTGGGTTTTAATCCTAGGAGAGCTTGAAAGCCCTTTGTGGCCGTATAGTATATTATGTATTTGGTGGTATTTGATCTGGAAAACATTGACCAAATATTTTCCAATACAAAGTAAATTAATGATCATGATAATGTGTAAATAAAAATGCATCATTACTCATCAATTGAGCCACAATTGAAGAATTATAAAGCTAAATATGGGTCGTATAGACAGACCCCAAGGGCCTTTCAAGGGTTAATTACAACCATGAATCCAGTTGGTCCATTGGAACCACTTTCACCACTTGAACATACCATTTACTTTCACTCAAATTATCAGAGGTCTCATGCCACACCATCGATCTTGGTGTAAACATTTATTTTTGCAATTGACCAGGTCTAGAGACTTGAGAGGTCCAGATCAATTGACCACTGCATCAAATTGAAATCATGCTGTAATTCTCTGCAAGGAAATTCCATTTCATTTGTGAAAAGATAAAATAAAAATAAAATAAAATAAATAAAAATCATGCTGTAAACACTTTCAACTTCATTAATTATTAACTAACTTGCTTGTGGAGAGATGAGATTGATGTTAATTAGCAACTAATTAACACAGACTTCTATTTCTGGATTCATTCCAGTCAATCTGCAAACATTCAATGGACAATGAAGTGGCTTGATGCTATTAGCATACATGTGGTATTGTAGTGACATGGAAATGGAAAAAAATTATTTGAAATTGCTTGCTGTTCAGCTCAGCTCAAATGTACATGTATCATGAATTCACTACATCAATTTTTTTAAAATAACTTTTGTGCAGTACATATATTAGCTATGGTATGTGCACACACAGGTCTACAATTGCCACTAATTCTAACTGAGGTTACTTACTATTATTAAACATAAAATAATTTATGGGATCTTACATATTGAAAATTGAAAGAGGATTGCACTGCACTTTAGCGTGAATTATTTGGACACCATATGAATAAGTTATGAATTTTCAAAGTAATATCTCAAGGACTTTAAATATATGATCATGTTTCAAAAGTCATAAAACAACATTGGACTCTCATAGATTCTCAAATTTTGATTATAGATTACATCTTGTGTAATGAATATCTAATTTGGGGGGAGCCTTTTTTATCCAAATTTTGGTGATGCATTTTGAGCAGTGTCGATTATAGCTAGGGTATGTATAAAATTTTATACACAAATACCTCAATTAATTTTATGGTTTGCAAGCCTAATCAACTGAACGTATCCACGTGTATGTCACTGGCTTCCTCTCCATTTCCTTGAAAATAATCTTCATTGATGTATGCTTGCATGGATCTATCATGACATCTAAGCAATCTCTGGTAGATCGTTGTGTATTGCGCAAAGAATTATTCGATTAATTCAATCAAAGTACTTGTGTTTGTGTATGGAACTTAATATCTCAATTTTGTTAAATTGGCAATAATTCACAAGTTCAAAATTGTGACTTGATTTCAATCCACAAACTAGGACGTGTATAGATTTTGGGTTTAGATTGCGCGGCCAATGCTATACCAAAGTAATGAAATTTCACCAATTTAATCCCTAAAGGACCAAATGTATGTTCAATGTATGCAAAAAATCTTGGGTAGAATCCTACAAAGTCAATTTTGGTTGAGTGTTTACCAAATTTTGATACAAGATGTGAACATGTACCCTGTAGTGAGAATATATTTTTTTCAAATTGAGAGACCAAATCAAAAGTTATGTTGCCTTGAACTTTTGGGGCAACCTAGGTAGCTTTGAACAACATGTGCAAAAACTCCTCGTAAACATAATTTTGATATTTGGCAGGTATGAAACTCACATGATACAAGATGTAAAAGTTAAAAAAAAAATAATCGTGTGTAGTATTAAAATCTCACTCTTAGACAAATTAAAGTTTGTTGGCCCTGATAGGGCAAGATTAGACAAAAAAAAATTTAATGTTATAGTCTTTCAATCAATAAGGTCAAAGTTTCTGAAATATTTCCACACATTCCCACATTATTCTATTACAAATTTTTTATGGTTGAATTTTGGATTTTTATTTTTTATTTTTTTAATTCCATTTTTTTCTCACTACCCTAAAAAGTTGCAGTTTTTTCACAATTTATGCTTGAAATGTGTCTTCATCCTTTAAGGTATAATGAAATTGGGGACCATCTATCTTGAAATTGAACACCATATATATGTGCTAATAAAATGAAATTAGGGTTTGTATTACATGTTCTATGAGATGCAATATGTTATAATCAATGAACTAATTTGCCCTCTTCATATAAAATTTCTTATCAAACATATTTTATTACGGCTAGATGAAATCAAGACTTGAATCAAGACTCAAATCACTCAATCACTACATGAATTGGGCAAGGCCTTGCATCCATTATAGTATATTACATTATTATTTCTTATGTTCACAAATATAATTTGCATTGAAGGTGTCTGTAGAATATGATTCCAATTGGCACCCATCTCATGATATTTTGGATTATTTTTTTATTTATAAATTATTATTAATTTCTCATATTCACTAAATGCATTAATAACTTATTAGGACAAACCTATTCTTTGCAAATGATTGCTCTTCTAAGTTATTCTCAAATAGAACATTGTTCTATGGTTATATAGAGAGTTTAAGCTTTAATTATTTTCTTTAACTTAAGTTCACATCTAGTATATATTATTTTCCTACTTGATTCATGAAACCCCTCGATTAAGAACTTTTTTTTACAATTAGAAAAATGTTGATAAGACTCATCAAAGTGTTGGCTTTTCAATCAATTATTGTCAATCTTGTTGTATTGGCCCATCCTAGTCAAAGAATCTAATATGGTAACCACATAAAACAAAAAAAATTGGTAGGGCTGAAAATTATCCAATGCCCCCCAAAGTTGAAGGATATTTAACCACCTCCATTAGAAGAGAATGAGCTATTGTAGAAGCCTGCAAGTTCCTACAAGTTCTTGGACTGTAGGAACTCGGCCACAGTAGCTCGGTGACATGGCCAGGTGATGGCCATGTCAAATAATAATAAAAACTTATTTTTTAAATATATTTTTTGAAAAAATAAAATTTTAAAATAACTTTTTCATAGTTTTAAATTTTGGGCAGCCTTGGTTGGTTCCCCTCTTGGGGATCTAGCCTGAAATGGGCTTCCAAGGCAGCTAAATCTCCTCTAATGCTTTCAACATTTGGCAGTCTAGTTTCAACAATCGGAAATTACAAAGAGCAAAAGCACCACTTCAGACCTTCAAATACAAGCCCTTTACATCCCTTGACTAAATTGATCATGTGTATTCAAACCATGAATGTGTAGAAAAATCTCACTCAATATAGGAATTGGAGGACCTTTGCCTTCATCTAAACCTAAACATTTAAAGGCTACAAAAGAAGTTGCAAAATTCAAAAAGCACCATAAAGGGTCAAATGAAAGGCTCCAATCTTTGTATGAATTGGAGCACGAAATGGATCAACGCAATGACTGTGGAAGATAAATTTTTAGAAAAGAAGCAAAATTTGGACAATCAAAAACAATGGAACAAAGTGGAGACATTGGAGCTTCAATATGCAAATCCTTGAAATCTATTGGCCATATTAAAATACTCTGCAAAATCTTAGCCAATGCATGAATGACCCTACACTTCAACCAAGGATGCAATATTCATTATTACTTTTAGCTTGAAATTGGCTTTCTAGCTGGTGCCAATTTGATTTTGGAGGAAATTGACAGATAATGAATGGATATTGCAGCTCGTAGTGGAGTTGAGAGGATGCAACTAGTGACCATTGAAGAGAAAACCCTCCATTTCCAAGAAAGGAGGAAATCAACAGTGGGAACTCCAAAATTTTCCCTAACACTGCTTGCATTATGACTTCCCTCATAGGCGTGGTGCTCAAATTCCAGTGCTTAGTTTCAAATGCAAAATGAAGGTTTGACGACCGCTATGCTCTGTAAAAGAACCCTTTTCCTCCAACTTGACAACATCCTACAATAGTTGCATGCATGTAAGTTCTTACTTCTCATTTCCAATAACATACTAGCAATAGCGTGGCGTCGATGTGCACACAAGTGGAAATCAAAAGTCAAACAAGGGCAAGGGGTTTGCGAAAGGTTTTGTGAGAAATGCCAAGTAGTTGGATTTCCATCCAACCAATTAATTACCATTGAGCTCCTGGTAATGAGTACATGGATGGCAAGAGGATATATTTATGCCTTTACATTTGGAGTTTCATCATCAATAATGGATCAGTGGAGTAGATATGAACATAACCGATATTTTTGTTAAAATGGTGGTATTCCACAAACTTGGCACTTTCACGTTTTGATGGTATAGTCTGAAATTTGTTTTTGTCCTAGAAATGAATGGAAAATGGGCCTATGGAATACCACTATTTTAATGAAATTTCCCATACATCTAGCTTTGATGCAAAATGTAGTGTTGTGAGTCTGAATGAGCAGATGAGACGTGCCCATTGATCACTCTCAAAATACACATATGTACATGGAATTCAGTTTTGTGAAGAATAGGATTGTAATATATATATATATATTGCTTAGCATATTAGCATCTGCAATCTTCTTTGGTGGCTTCAGCTATCTAGCTATGGTTTAAGCTACAGTAGTAAGTACCTATGTTTAATTTAGTATTGCACAGTGAATGCCCATGAATTGGATTTCCTTGGAGGTGAAAGTGTGTTGTACCGGTTGTTTTGTGTAGGTGTGAAATGTTTACATATTTATAAGTATATGGGGCTTTGTGAATGGTAACTCATCTTCATGTTTTCGACAGCGAAGACTCATCATATTAAGTGATGAATGGTCATTCCATTGAGAGAAGATGCATTCAAAAGTACCCACCACTCTTTTCTCTTTCCTCCTGCAGTCCTGCTCCTCCCTCCCATTGCAACTAAAAGATGTTAACTTTGCTACCTTCTGCAGTCCTCTGAAAATCCTTCGGTTATAATATACGAACAATGTCGTCTACTTGTCTTCACCCCATCGTTGATAGTGTTTTCAGCTTTCAGCGTTAGAGAAGTTGTCCTCACATTGAACAGAAAAATCAGATCAAATACTATATTTAGTGACTGCACATAACTCAGTTTGCAGAATGGTGTAAATAGAGAGACATAAGAATTTTACTGAAATAATTTGTTTGCTAAAGGGTCTGTCTGTGTTCCTGTTGTTCTCCAAAAATTAGATATTTGTTAGCAATGATGCAGTGCGGCTTCCTGCAATGAGCAAAAAAACTGTGCAAAATTTCTGACAAACAAAGACATGGGCTTTTCAACCACCAAACAAGTACTTTTGAAATTCCTCAACCAAGACAGGTCAAATATCTTCACAAAATGCATGAGTGATTGATCACCAGGGCAAGCCAGATGCTCCAATCCACTGGTCTGCAGACACAAAGATTATGGGTTTGATGTGCATTGTTGTTTATATTTCAGTAGGGTAGAATATCTGTTGTAAGAAGTGCCCTCCAGTGCAGCCACCATGATGGAAAGAGCCATCCCTTTGTTGTAGCTAAGTTAGTATGATTGTTCAAAATTCATTAAACGCTGAGCCGAGGTCCCAATTACAGTGCCTCTCCAACTGCTTTGTGAACTTCAAAATTTGGCCATAATGTACTAATTGAGGGGTGAGAGTCTGAAGAAAAAAATTGGACATTTTCTGGAACAATTAGTGTGCAATGCATTCACTTTAACCCCTAAAGGACCATTTGTTCCCTCGGGGGACAATTTGGGTCCGGGCAGGTTTCTACTGTCTCGATTTTTAGTGATATCTTTTGGAATTTTATGAGGTTGTGTATTTATGCAAGAGCTTTGTGAAAATATATTTTTTATTTTAATCGATGCCCGGGAACAAAAGTTATGACATAATAAGCAAAAATGGAGTTCGGCGGGCAGCACCATAAAAATCACTGAAAGTCAAAATAATTTTTTTTTTCAAGTTTTTTTTCTGAAAGATTATATTTTTGTCTACATGTGAAGCTTTGTTTCATTCAATTTGGACTTATAATGAGAAAGTTATGGACAATCTTAATTTTTCAGGCAATTTGAGCATCCTCTTGAAAAAATAACTTCTTGAATTCATTTTTGAAGGCAATTTTTAGAATTTTTCCAAACAAATTGCTAGAAAAGGTTAGATTCTCTTGCTAGAACAATCTCACCATTGGGATTATTGTGATTCAATTCCATCTAAAAACTATTAACAATTTACTTTTTTCTTCAATCTCAAACCCACCTCTTCTTAACAATTTTTTAATTAGTGAAAATTAAGTGATTTTTTTTCAATTCTTTTTTGTAGATTCTCAACTCAACTACTTAACATAAATAAGTAGAAAATCAAAATCCGTAGTGCTAAAAATTTGAACTAAAAAGATTCAAAGCCAAAAAATCTAGTCAAGCAAGGTGCAAAAAATTTTGTTTTCTTCACTTTAAATGCATATATCTTGCAATTTGCGTAGTCAAAGTTTCTGAAATTTCTTCCATGTATTCATATACTAGTCAAGTATAAGATCTTATGGTTGGATATGCAAAAAAGAACAATTTTTAAGTTTCTTTTCTCTTTGCAATAGAAGTGACAGTTTTCAGTGTTTTCTAATAGGAAAAACACCTTGGTCCTCTAGGGGTTAATTTCAAGTTTCAATAACCAAATTGACATTTTTAAAATTTTGGTGAACTTATTACAAAACTAGGAAATCTGTGTAATTCATTAGCCGGGGAATGTGAATCAGTCAAATCATTTGACAGGTGTGTGTAGTAATGCAAAGCCCTAGTTATTTTCTATTTGAATGGGACCATTCCAAGTGCAATTGGGAATCTGCAAGATTGGTGAGGCTGGATCTGTTGAATTGTGGGTTGGAGGGGGCCATTCTGGAGGAAGTGGAGGAGTTGCAGAAGCTAAGTTTATTTTCGGTGAGTTGGAACAAGCTCTCTGGCTTTGTTGCTGGTGATCTCCAACATCGCCAGCTCCCAATGGAGTGAAACCTTTGCAGGCAACAACGGTAGGTTCCAGTGCTTTCATTGTGAGTAGTGTCATGGCGCTGATAAATTGCTGTTTTTGGATGATCATGTAGCTGAAATTGCAATTTTGTCGCTTAGATGGAGAGTTTACAACAGGCACTTTTTTTCAGTGACTAGCTTTGAGTGCAGTGCATGTCATCTGAAGATGCATGTGGGCTCCAGCTATGGCTCACAGATGGATTCACAGTCCCAGCCTTTGGGGGTGACTGTTGATTTCTTTAGTTTGCAAGCTTTAGAGAGTCTGTACATGTAGAGAGAAATGATTTTTCTGAATCCAATGTAGGCTAGCAATTTTGATTGCTCACTGTTGTATTGATCCTATTGTAGCCATGATTCATTGAATGCGAATTGAAGTTTTGCATGAATCAATGTGTGCGTGTCAATCACAATTCCTTCTGATAGTTCACACTTGGAATGGAGAGAGTAGAGCATCATTCTGCATCTGCCAACACCAAGTTTGGTCCATGGTGCTCAAGGGTCTGTGTAGTTGCAATGGATTGTGTTCAAATTTCACGGCATGGGGAGCACCTCCACCTATTATTTGCAGTAGTCATTTGGCTATTCGAAAGTGAGAATATAAACCAAAAGTGGTTTTCCTAATGATTCACTGAATGAGAACTCATCATAGCCACTTACTGCAATTACGCAAATTAAAACAGTGAAGTGGGAACTTGGATTCCATCTGGTTTGATGTGTGTTTCATTGCCAGTAGAAGGAAGGCTTGTGCACAAGTGGAAGTAGCACACTTTGTCTGGCTCAAAAATAGAGACTGAGAGATTCACTTCTCCTGGAAATTTGAGGAGAGAACCAATACATGAGAGTTGATCCCAAGGAGAGTCACTCATAAAGCAATCACAACATGTGCATGTTCAAAAGAATCCAAGGAGATTGGAAATGGTGGAATCTGAGAAGCCAAATGAATACCTGTTTTGAGCACTCATGGTCCTTTTTTCGTGTCAATACAGCATGTACACCGTGTTCAGAAATAGAGGGTGTTCTACCTTAGTGAAAGAAATCATCGATCTTGAAGGGAGGCATAGAAATTAAACCCCTCCTGAAGCTGACCTTTTTCATGCTATAAAACAAATACCAGCCCACATGGGACAACCAACTTCTCTATAATGAGGCATCAGAAAGTGCTACAAGTTTCACACTGACAACCAAGTGCTTGAAAAGTACAATCTAAAGTGATATTGACCCGATACATCCTAAGAACAAGACTGATTAGAACAGCTGAAATTACAATTTTATTTTTCATTGCAAGGTAGGAGGTCCATAAAGCACCCATTTAACAGCTGAAAACTAATTTTGGGGATGTTAGACTTCTTGAAATATTTTTTTCAGTATATTATCCTTGAAAGACAATGGGAATTGGTATCTAACCCAAGTGGTTTCATAGTTTTTGGAGCTTCAGGGAATTAGGTACAAAGTTTTGAAGTTCAAATGCAGTGGCCATTAAACCCCTCTTGAAATGTACACTGTTGAGATTCTAGTGCAATGAGAAAGCAAAATGCAATTTGGCATTAGAGGACACTTTTTCGAGCCCGAGCACTTCATGGACCTCCTCCCTTAATGGTATTTGCTTGCTTCTATCTTGATGTTCTCCTGATTTTCCTGAGCGGCAGAAAGTTTAGTCAGGCTCTTCTCCATGTGTTCAGCAGCCGCCAAGGCTGCTGCACAGGCAAAGATAATTGTAGGCACATTCATGAGAAATGCTGGCGTAATCCTCCCCAATGTAAATCCTCTCCCATGGGAGTGTTTTGTCTCCACCTTTTGAAATAAAATGGGCTAAACCGAGTTCTATGTTGTTGGGTACAAAATCCTAAGGTTGAGTGCCTAAACAATGTCCAATAGACCTTCCTAGCAATGAGTAAGATTTCTTAGTAATAAGTTCCAAGTATTTCAAATTTCAATGGAAATTGGTAAAAATTGCAAAAGTTAGTTTTGGGGGATTTGGGGGCTAAAATTTTGGTCTTCTAAATTGAAATTGCTACCTTCAAGATTTTAATTAGTTTATTGTGTAGAATACAAAATTCCTATTCTAAAATAATAAAACAACCTTGTAATTGAACCTTCCTAGCAAAAATTATGGTTGGATGAAGTTTTAGCTACGATCCATCTTATAGTTTAGTTTCAACTAGCATTTTCTATTGAATGGTGTGCCAAGTTGACTTTTATTTTCAGCTCTTTGTTTTAAATTTTATCAAAAGTTTAGAACTCCTTTTTTACTTTGATTGGATGAATAGTTGTATTATTCATCCAAAACTAATCTTCTTAATTATCAAACTACATCCTACTCTATCTTCTATTTTGATTACAATTTTTTTAATTTTTCAAAAAACATTGTTTCACAAGGTTAAATCTGCTTGCTAGAAGGATCCCACCGTTGGGATTATTGTTTTTCAATTCCACCTTAGAACTATTAACAATTTAGTTTTTGTTCAATCTATGACCCACTTCTATTTAACAATTTTTTAGAGAATGAATATCAAGTTTGTTTGTTTTTTTCATTTCTTTTTAGACTTTCAACTCAATTCTTCAAAATAATTTTTCTAAATTCCAAATGTATAGTGCAAAAATTTTAAGCTAAGAAGATTCAAAGCCTTAGAATCTAAGCAAGCAAGGTGAAAAAAACAATTTTCTTCACTTCAAACACAAATATTTTGCAATCTATGCAATGTAATCAAAGTTTTTGAAATTTCTTCTACACATTTTCATACTAGTCTAGTGCAAGATATGCTTGCAAAAAAACAATTTCTAAGGATAACCCCAAACAAAATTTATAGAAAACTTGGTTGTAGTCATCGTCTCTACTTGAGAGGTACATCATGTCTACCACCAATTTTAGTGTCTGTGAGCACCCATACATAGTAGACGCTCCACGCGCTCTAATTGGTACATACCTCTCCATATTGGTTGCTTATTGTCCTTAACCTCCTAGGCTTGGTTAAATTTGTAGTACCTTAGAGAAAGACTATTGAGGTTCTTTGAGAAAAGGAATTGTCTTCTTCCTTGCGGATTTTCTACTAGGGTGGACTCTTGCTAATAGAGTTTGCAACGTCTTCATTGCACTTATATAGCGAGAATTTGAGTCCTTGTTGTCAAAGTGAACCTTGTAATTATCACACTTCTTGTAATCTTGAATGTGTGGGAATCACATTAGGGGATGTCAGAGTTGGCCTACAGGAGAAGGAGAAGAGAAGGATTTCAGAATCTTGTTCCAAACCTCCACAACAATAGATATCTACAAAGGGAGTTGTTTTCTGTGAAAAGAAGAAATGTGTTGTGCCCAATTTGGTAACAATCCCGCAGATGGCAGAGCAAAGAATCATAATGCCCGTATCCCCTATCTTTACATATGAATGTATGCAAAGGTTAATATGCTTTTAATATACCTTCAAATTGCGGTAGTGAATTTCAGATTTTCAGATGATCACTTCCATTGATGAAAATTGGAGGTTATTCTTGTTGGACACATACAACTTGTCAAGAGGGGCACTCACAATCTTCTACAACTTGTTCCAATGTGAAGTTTGACTGTTCCCGATGTTGCTGGCACTCACCTCAAGCAGATTGCTCAAAAGCTGGAAAACTAGTTGTCATGAAATCAAACTTTGTCATCAATTTCAGTATCAAATAATAAATAAGTGACATATGGAGACCAAGTTCGTCGGCAAGCATATATGATTGCTGAGATTGAGACTGAGTGTGCAGATCCCGGCCCTTCCTCCATCGAATGGCACTGCATTGGACTTTGGGAACAAATGGTAGAATTAAGGTCATAGGGCCAAGGAAAGGAAGTCTGTAGAAGTTGAGGTCGGATTAATTAAATTAACTATTCAGTGCTTCCTGGCATGGATCCAGCTAATTGATAAGAACTTTTATATATAAAGTTCACCTTAGCACCCTTCCTTAGTGGGAGATTGAGTGCTTGAGAGTGCTTAGCTTCACAGAATAGCAGGGACGAGCTCACTACCTCACATCCTTGATCAGGCGAGATGGCAAACAATGATGGTATGTAGTTCTTTGCATGCAAACATGCGCAAACTCCAGCAGAATTAATGGAAAGAGAACCATGATGGTGCGTCTTGTAAAAGTTATTAGCAAATTAGTTTTTTTATTCCATTTAGTACCACCTTTTGATTTACAAAATTCTTACAAATGAATATGAACGTTTTTTTGGTAAAATGTTTTACATGTGTTTTCAAACCATTTTCCAACATATTGAGTAAATGCACAAGTTATAGGGCATGGGAGGGTTTTTTCGAAAAAAATTGAAAGACAAAGCTTCACAATTTGGAAGGGCTAGAAATGCCTACATTTTGAAGTTTAGGCATAGTGAACTTGCAATTGGTGGGGATACTCACTCTAAAATTTGGGAAAAAGTAATTGAACAAATAAACTAAAGGATTTCATAGTTGGATTTGTTAAAAAAAAAAATATTGACGAAGATTTTGACCTTCCTTTGGGGACAAGTATTTTAAAGCAATTTTGATCAAAATCCATTTATAGAAAACTACTACAAAAATTGGAGGATACATTTGAGTGGCAACTAAATCAAATAAATGTTTTAGGTTATTTTTTCATTCAATCTTGCATTATGACTCTCTTCTTAGGTCTAGTCCTCATATTCTAAGGTGTATACCCCCCAAATTGTCATTTTTTGCTATTATGCCTAGTTACTAATATTAAATTGGTCAAATTTCATATTTTCTTCTTGGCAAGTAAAAAGAGGATCTACATAATGTGACATTTGGATAGTGTATGCAAAACCTATGGAGGATCAAAGTTTTTTTGATAGATGTTCCAAAAATTGTTTCTTCAACATACCTACCTATTGATTTTAGAGATGTACACAAAGTGATGATGGAAGATTTTAGTAAGGTGCAATTTTGGGTGTACCCACCTTCACACTTTGTTTCAAATGGAATACAAAATAAAGGTTTGAAGATTGATGAGCTCTATAAAAGAACCCTTTTCCTTTGACTTGGCAACATTATACAATAGTTGTACATGTAAGTTTTGGCTTGCCATTTCTAATAACATAGCAAGGTACAAGGTTCATAAGGCATTTGGGCTCTAAAAGTGTCCATTAACCCCTAAAGGACCAAAATGTGTTATTTGGCAACATAGAAATTTTGGGCAAGTACGTGCGACTAGAGATTTCCAAGTTTTTGGCCCAAACTTTGATAGAAGGTGTGGATGGGGAATATCTTTCATGTGCACTAAATTTCAAGGCATTTGGAAATATGAAGCAAAAGTTATGGCCTAATATGTAGTTTGTTTCTCAACTCAGGTAATCTAGACAGATTTGAAAAAATCACTTTTTTCAAGAATAAAAATTTTTAAATTGGATTTTTAAATTTATGTATAAGGTCAACTTGCCTATGACAAGCAAACCACCTATGACAGGCACCTAGGAAATGACCCATTAGAGTCTTATAACAATCCATATCAGACTTTCTCTAATAAATAAGATTGGGACTACATTAGGTTGGTTATTGACCAAAATCAATGGCTTGGGAGATGGTGATGGAATTATTAGTGCATATTTTAGGAACTTCTAGCTTTTTAATGTAAATTCATCAAAGCAAGTGATTTTTTTAATTCTTCATGTTCTGGCCATGTTAGAAAATATTGTACCCATGTCAGGAAATATTTTGACTGCTTTAGGTGGTAGGATGGCCATCATGCATACACTTTTTGCTAGTTTTGGGATAGTCTACAGACTCTTTGGGGACAATTGGTAATCACACTTCAAAAATTCATAAGAAATTCATACTTTGTTAGAAAAATAAAATTTCAATTGCTCTCTTCTTTTCAGATGTTTGCTACTACTTTCATGAAAGACATTCTCATTTACATAAATTCTTGTCTTACCTCTAATCTCTATATTTTCTAACTTGTATATCAAAGTTTTGTAAAGTATCAAGGTTTGTTGTATGTGAGAGATTTGCAACTCAAATGGAGGATGGAGGGTCATATTGGATAATAGGAGCTTCAAATTAGATTAATGCTTGTTAGTATAATTTGGGATGCCATCACTAATATTCATGCCAACGTTAGAAGACAAATCAAATACTAATATATTAGGTTACAACAAATATGGGTTGAATTTCTCTAAATGAGGCAATCCTATACTACATATGTTTTTTTATAGGCAAACTAGGTTAGTAGTTTCCCCCAAACATAGGCACCCTTGAAATTATTTAATTTCTGCCTAAGTTGCTAGGAAGCTACAATACTAGGTGGATGAGAACACAAAAAGGGTTGTTAGTAGTTTAAAATTATTTTGTAAACTTTTTATTTAAGTAGTAAACAAAAATATAACAAAATTAAATACAATGGAAGGAGATGGATATTATGAGATGATTACAATAATGGTGCAAGAAGATGGAACCGTAGTATCATTAGCTAGAGGTATGCGCTTAAACTTTGTTTTTTGAATTTTAATCTTATTTTTGAAATAGAAAATAGAATCTTTTGAAGTCCATAAGAGTCTAACTTTGAATTTAGATTAGAATAAGTAATTTTTAGAGGTTTCCGGAAACATATTAAACTTTAAAATAGATGAAATTTTAAGGATGTTATGCTTGAATAAAGTTTAATAGTAAGAATGGATGGAAAAGTAATAAATTCATCCAAAGAAAGTCAAAAAGGAACATTTTAATATCTAGATTAACCCCTAAAGGTATTTGACTATGATTTTACCAAAAACACTCCAAAATTGTCATCTCTAGTACAAGTACCAAATTTTAGAAAAAAAAATACATTTTTGGACAAATGTAACCGTAGGATCTTGTAGTATGATGGTTTGGAAAGATGTGGAAAAATTTCAGAAATTTCCACCGTTTGGATTGCAAGATATTAGTATTTGAAGTGACAAAAAGCCATTTTTTGGCCCTGCAAAAATCCAGGCAGATGCACTTCACAAGGTCAGATCATTATGAAAAAAATTCCAAAATGGTTGTAACTCTTTGGATTCATTCTTCAAGTCATATTGGATACATTCTTGAAAAATTTTAGATCATTTGGAATCGTACAACATATAGGAAAAAAATAGTAAGTTGAAAGAAGTAGAGAATGATTCAAAATACTAAATTGTTAATAATTCATTTATGGAATTGAAAAATGCCAATCCCAATGGTTAAATTGTTGTAATAAAAAATCTACACTTCAAATTTTTATATTTTTTCAAAATTATTAAAAATTGAGTTAAATAAAGGTCTTCAAAGTTTATTTTAGAGTAGAGATTCCATTACTACCTACAAACTACCCACAACTAAAACTCTTCATAACTTTCATCTCATAAATCAAAATGGAATGATTCAAAGATTTCCATGTATATATAAATCAGGAAAATAAATTTCAGATTTTTATTTATTTTTAAGTGATTTTTAAGGAAGTTTTTATTGCTGCCCGAACTGCCCGTCAAGCAATGAAAACAACATATCATACAATAACTTTTTAACCATGTATTCAAAAGTTATGAAAATTGTTGGGTCTTAAAAGCTACTCCTCGGGCACATGTTGTGTGAAAATTTCAAAGAAAAAAAAATTCCATTTGTAGTGAGCTGTCCAAAATCGCTATGTTGCCAAAAAAACACCGTTTGGTCCTTTAGGGGTTAAAGTCGAAGGTCAATACTTTAAGAAAAGTGAATTTGATAGGTTAGATCACTATATAGAAATTAGTGAATGAAGTTTTAGAGTCAATTTTTGGTCCTCTAGAGGTTAAAAAGGGTGAAATAAAAAACATAATTGAACAAATTAGATGCCATAACATTAGTATATGCTTAGTAAGAATTTATGACAACTTGATTAATTCCAAGTGAATTGGAAACAAATATTAGTATTAGAGTCAACATTTTATTACATCAACATATCCCAAGAAAATAGTTGGGGGAAAAAAATATAAATATAAATTTTAGAGAAAGTCAAAGAGAGAAAACAAGTTGTCAAGAAAGCCAATAAAAATGATTATAGATTGGATCTATGAATTTCATTGTAAAAATCACTAAATTAAACAGTATGCATAAACAACAAACACCAAAAATAGAATAAGATGGGGCATACAATAGGATTGTGGTGGAGGTATTGGAGAACAAGGTTAAAGGTAGAAATGGACTCCAAGGTATGTGTTTAACTTCACCATTTTGTTTGTTTTCCTTTCTGAAAAATCATTTGTTAATTAGAAGTTAGGGGTTATTACTAGACCATGTAGTTTATCAGATTATAACTTTTGAATGAAAATTCACATAGATAATTCCTAGAGGTTTCCAAAACCATCTCACAATTAGAAAATAGATGAAAAACAAAGAAGATAGAGTAGGATGAAGTTTGGTAATCAAGAAAACTAGTTTTGGATGAAAAATAAAACTATTCATTGAATCAAAGGAAAAAAGAATTTTAAAATATTGTTACAATTTAAAACAAGAAATTGAAAATGAAAGTCAACTTGGACATACCATTCAATAGAAAATGCTAGATGAAATTAAATTATAAGATGAATTATAGCTAAAACTTCAATAAACAATAATTTTTTCTAGGAACATCCAATTTCAAAGTGTTTACCATTCTAGAATAGGCATATAGTACTCTAAATATTAAGATAATTAATAGATTGATGGTAGCAATTTCAATTTAGAAGACCAAAGTTTTGGCCCAGAAATCCAAAAAGCTAACTTATGCAATTTTTATTAGTTTAAATGAAATTTGAAATACTTGGAACTTAATACTAAGAATTCTCATGCATGGCTTAGAAGGCCAATTGGATGCCATTTAGACACTCAACCTTAGGGTTTTGTACCCAACAACATAGAACCAAGTTTAGCCCACTTTATTTCAAAAGGTGGAGATAAAACAATCCCATGGTGGTGCATCTTGTAAAAATTATTGGCAAATTAGTTTCTTCTTTCATTCAATACCACCTTCTATTTTACAATATTTTTAGAGACAAATATGAAAGTTTTTTTGGTAAAAATTTTTACATATGTTTTCAAGCCATTTTCCAACATATTGAGTAAAAGCACAAGTTATGGGGCACATGAGGGTTTTTTTTCTAAAAATGTTGAAAGACAAAACTTCACCTTTTGGAAGGGCTAGAAAAGTCTACATTTTTGAAGTTTAGGTATAGTAAACTTGCAATTGGTGGGGATATTCACTCTAAAGTTTCGGGACAATGTACTTCAATTGAACGAATTAACCAAAGGATCTATAGTTGGAATTGTTAAAAAAAATATATTGATGAAGATTTTGACCTTGCTTTGGGGACAAGTATTTTAAAGCAATTTTTAATCAAAATCCATTGATTGAAAATTACTATTAATATTGGAGGATAAAATCAAGTGGCAACTAAATCAAATAATGCATTTTAGGGTTTCTTTTGTTCAATCTTGCATTATGACTTCTCTCTTACACCTAGTGTTCATATTCTAAAGTGCATACCTCCAAATTACCATGCCTAATTAATATCATTATATTGGTCAAATTTTCATATGTCCTTGATGGCAAGTAAAAGGAGGTTCCAATACACCAAAGTACATGACATGTGGATATAGTATGCAAAAGCTATGAAGGATCAAAGGTTTTTTTAGGAGATGTTCCAAATATTGTTTCTTCAACATAGATACATATTGATTTTGGAAATGTACACAAAGTGCTGATGGTAGGTTTTGGCAAGGTTTCAAATGGAATGCAAAACAAAGGTTTGAAGATTGTTGTGCTTTGTAATAGAACCCTTTTCCTCCAACTTGGCAACATCCTACAATGGTTGTTGATGTGTAGGTTTTGACTTCCCATTTCTAATAACATGGCAAGCTACATAGGGACACTTGGGCTCTAAAAGTGTGTTTTAATGCCAAATTATATTTGGCTTTCTCATTGCATCAGAAATGTACATCTAGTGTACAATTTGGGAGGTGGCCATTTTTAGAGGTCACTGCGTTTCAAACTTCAAAAATTCATAATGTATTCCACAAAGCTCCAAAAATATGAAAAGACTTGGATTAGATACCAATTCCATTTGTCTTTCAAGAAAAATTTATTGAAAAATATTTCAAGAAGTCTAATCTCCCCAAATTAATCTCTAGCTCTTAACCTTGAAAAATACCACGGACTAGAATAGTCACATGGATGACTGTAGAGAAAAAAATATGCCTATTGGTCCACTATTAGGAGAATTTTGATGACTACCTTGGCCATGGAGTGCCATGTCCTTACAAGGTTAAATGGCACTTTAAGGACCTTCAACCTTACAATGAAAAATATATTTGAACTTTCAGTTGTTCAAATCAGTCTTGATCGTAGGATGTACTGGTTCAATATCACTTTAGGTTGTACGTTACACGCACGTGGTTGTCGGTGTGAAACTTGTTGCATTTTTTGATGCCTGATTATAGAGAAATTGGTTGTCCCATCTGGGCCGGAGAATGGTTTAGGGTTTCGATAACATGAAAAGGTTACCTTCAAGGGCGATTTTGATGACTTCCTTCAACACGGTCTATATGTTGACACATAAAAACGACCTTGCTTGCTCAAATCAGTTATTCGTCTGAATACTGAGATTCCACCATTATCGATCTCATTGAATTCCTTAGAACATACATGTTGTGCTTGCTTTATAAGATACTCCAATCTCATCTCACATATTGGTGCTCACCTCAAATTTGCATGTGAAGTGAATTTCTCAGTCTCTATTTTAGAACCAAAAACAGTGCGCTAATTCCACTTTCACAAGCCTTATTTTCTACTGGCAATGAAACACACATCAAACCAGATGGAATCCAAGGTCCCACTTCACTGTTTTAATTTGCGTAATTGCAGTAAAGTGGCGATGATGGGTTCTCGTACAGTGAATTATAAGGAAAACCACTTTCGGGACATATCCTCACTTTCGAATATCCAAATGTCTACTGCAAATAATAGGTGGAGGTGCTCCCCACGCTGTGAAATTTGAACACAATCGATTGCAACTACAGACCCTTGAGCACCATGGACCAGACTTGGTGTCGGCAAATGCAGAACGATGCTCGACTCTTTGCATTCCCAGCGCAAACAATCGCGATAAATTGCGATCGACACGCACACACTGATCATGAAGTACTTGAAATGGCATTCAATGAATCATGGCCACAATAGCATTAGTATAACAGTGAGCAATTCGAGTTGCCAGCCTACATTGGATTCAGAAAAATCATTTCTCTCCACATGTAGACTCTCTAAAGCTTGCAAATTAAAACAATCTACAGTCACCCCCAAAGGCTGGGAGGGTGAGTCGATCTGTGAGCCATAGCTGGAGCCCACATGCATCTTGATATGCACCGCAATTGAAGCACGGAACAAGCTGGTCACTGAAAAAAAGCGCCTGTTGTAAACTCTCCATCGAAGCGACAAAATTGTAATTTCAGCTACATGGTCAACCAAAAACAGCAAGTCATCAGCGCCAAGGCATTAATCACAATGAAAGCACTGGAACCTAGTGTTGTTGTTGCCCGCAAAGGATTCCCTCCATTAGGAGATGGCGATGTCGGAGCCCTTGCTGCAGATCCAGCCGCCCCGGTCCCATTCTCCGGACATGGCTCCAAGCCCAAGAGTCCACGTTGCGGGGTCTCCACATGAGAACACAAGCCTGCATTCTCCGGCTTCACCACCAAATTCCGCGGCCCCATTTTCTGCATGAAACTGGCGGAGAAGGGCACGGCGCCACTCAACTGGTTCCCCTCCAAATTCATCGTGAAGATCACCGGCAACGAAGCCAACGATTCAGGAATACCCCCGGAGAGCTTGTTCCTACTCACCGAGAAAAACCTCAGTTTCTGCAACTCCCCTACTTCCTCCGGAATGGCCCCTTCCAACCCACAATTCGACAGATCCAGCCTCACTAAGCTCGCCAGCTTCCCAATTGCACTTGGAATGGTCCCATTCAACCCCCGATTGGAGTTCAAAAACAGATCCTCCAAGCGACTCAAACTCCCGATGGCAGCAGGCAACTCCCCACTCAGCTCATTCCAGCTCAAGTCCAGAAACGTCAGCGCCCGCAACGACGAGTTCGGTGGCAACATGATGGACTCAATTCGGTTATTGCTGAGCGCCAGCCGCTGCAGTTGATTCAAACCTTGGCTCACGGCCACAGGCACCACCCCTTGAAGTTTGTTCCATCGCAAGTCCAGGTTCACTAGCCCCTCGATGGCGCCCAGAGACTCAGGTATGGCGCCCGAGAGATCGTTGTGACTGAGATCCAGCTGGACGAGAGCTCGCAGCCCACCAAGCTCGGACGGAATCTCGCCTTGTAACCCGTTTTGGGACAGCACCAGGCGTTGCAGATTTTGCAAAGAGCCGAGAGTGGGAGGGATGGGACCAGTCAAGGCCGGATTGGAGGTGAAAGTGAGAAGACGGAGAGTGACTGGGAGAGAAGGGGGGAAGGAGGTGGACTTCTGCTTGTTGGTAAAGCAGGAGGTGAAGGAGAGCGTGGTGAGCTTGGTGAAGTTGGCGATGGAAGGAGGGATGGTGGCATTGGAGCTGCACGGGATGATGTTGGCGATGGCGGATAAAAAGCCGAACTGCAGAGTGGTGACGAAGAGGACGCCGGTGAGGGGGTCGGGCTCGCAGAAGATGCCTTGCGGGCCAGAGACGCAAGGGTCGGGGGTCAAGGTCAGCCAGTCTTCGTCAGAGTTGAGGGAGGTCATGAGCTCGTGAAGGGCTTGGAGGTCGCTGGGGTCGGTGGCTATTGTTGTTGCAGCTTCTTGGGCGTCCACCACCTTCTCGCAGCAATTTGAAAGTAGGATGATTATCACGACGAAGCGCAAACACTTGTCCGGCTTCATCCCTTCCCTAAACCTCGCGCTTGCCATGTTTCCTGTTCGAGATCGTCGAAGTCACTTGGACGGTTTAATTACGAGATAGGCATTGTCATGAAAATCAAATCTCGGCAAGCTGCAAGTTCTTGCGCGGTCTGATCGATCTGGACTCAGATCAAGCTACAGCAGTTGGGAGCACTTGGAAGTTGTAATGGCTAAAAGCTTGTCTTTGATAAGGGGCTGCTGCACCATTTCGAAATGCTTCAACAAACCAGACTAGTTTCGCTTCAGAGGGCGAAACTAAAACAGGTGGAGTCGGTTATAATCAAGCAACTTCGATCAAGAGTGAGAATTCCTATTCCAAGTCCCAACATAAACTACATGCAATTGATCGAGAATGCCGATCACAGAAGGTAAATTGACTACAAACTTGAATCGAGAATGGATTCAGCATTTACATAAACCACTTCAACTCACAGTTTGATCTTGAACCATTCCACCAGCTAGCTGAGTTTTGTGTGATCAATCACGACACCTTAACCCACAACTCCCCAACCCAAACGGTCAACTTCGTGACATTCAAACGCTCGGAGCTCTAGTACCTGATCTATCTGTGCCCCTGGAAAGTGCTGATCTCTTGAAATTCCTCCATTTCAACGAATTAATTGGTTTCCCGTGCGCCAGGGACCAACCAAACTGACTCCAAATGGATTCCAACTCGAAAGCATTGTCTCAAACTCACATTCCAATACCTTACTGCTTCCAAAATTCGCAGAAAATCGACTACCGACCCTCAACCAGTTCACGGACATTCCCAAGTTGAGAGAACACAATGGACCACCCACATCTGAATGTACTACTCACTGTAGAGCAGTTCACTCCCAAATAGATCTGTGTTTCACCTCACTCCGACAACAAAAGACTTCACTCCTGTCAATCACTGACACGCCAGAAAGATTAGTAGGACACCCAGGCACTTCCAAGTTGCAACTACCAAACTATCTCAAACATAAAGAGTCATTTCTGACTCCACCAAAGATCGATCATCCTGTAGTTTCCTACCTCCTGCAGCTGCACGTACTTTGGTTCTTACATGCACGCATGGCCATCTGCTGCAAGAGAGCACTGATCTTAATATACTCACTCCTCCTGTAGGCGCAGAAGGAGATCATTGCCATACTCGATCAAAAGCCGACACAGACAGGCAGACAGCTGCTGCAACACTCGGTAGCTAGCATGCATATAGCTCCCCTGCAGGGTAGCTCATGGATTTCTATTAGAGAGATTCAATAGGAGTTGGGCCGGGAGAGGAGATTAGGGTTACTATTTGGGGTTACTATTTGGGGAGGGCAAGGGGCCGGTGAGCAACAGAGTGTTGTTAAAGTTGTCTTGGAATTGACGATCTCATTGGTCTTGTGCTGGACTTTACATTAGTCTTGTGCTTGTACAGACGAAGGAACCATTATGACTGGGGTTGTATGAGAAAATCTAACTAATCGCTTACGATCTCTTTAATATCACCTTCTCTAATGCTGTCATCCCTCTCTAATTGCACGTTGCCTTTATTCTCGCCCCCCCTGTACTGGACACAGTATTGGAAAAAAATGCTGACAGCTTTTTTTCTATTTTGGGGGAAACACAGAAATTGATCATTTATCACAAGATGATAAAATTTGGAAAATTTGAATTCATATTTGGGATCAGTGACCACTTATCATCTCTGAGTAGTTATGAAATTCATAACTGAACATTCCACAATAAGGACGAGGCTTTAACATTTATGTTATCTACCGTGTGTTTTGCAAAAAAATATTGTGGGTTTTGCACTTGCACTTGCACTGACTTTTTTTTAAGCACTTGCGCTTTTTTGATCCAATGAAAAATGCAGTGAGAGGCGTTTATCTCTACAATCTCTAATAAATGTTGTGTATACTAAAATGTGATTGAACTAATGTAACTACGCATGATCCATATAGGATATTTTAAATGGATACTAGGACAATATTTGATCATCAATGTATTTAGAATTTTGAGAGTGTATATTACATTGTTATCATAATTTGGGTTTATATAAAGTCATCTATTAAAAAAATTTAAAATTCTCCAACTTTTACATACAAGAAGAATTAAATCAAGCATTATTAGTAGAGTGGAAAATAATTTTCTTTTTAATTGCCAACAAGAGTATCAAAAAAAGGATCAATTTTATAATAAGGCCATATTCATTATATTGAGACTGTTCATAGATTTTGAGAGAGAATGCTAGTTATTGGAAAATTCATTTTAAAAAATAGTAATTAAAATAAATAATAAATAATACTCAAATAGTGATTCTATAATAAATTTCTAAATGTTGGTGTTGTTACCTATTTATAAAAAAAAGTACTAATAAAGAGATAAAATGATTTATCCTCGAGTTGAAGATAAAATTGAAACTGCGGAAGGTCTCAATATAATGACTATAATCTTTTAATGGAATTATGTTCAAATGTCCGAACTAAGTGTAGGTTTTTTTCCTTGTATATTTCACTATGCATTTAGAATCCCATGGTTTCCTTGAGGCAAATCAATTAGAGTTAAACTTAGTGCAGGGTTTATTCACCCAGGCAATTCAAAATTGACTTTGAGGAATTCCCTTGAAATGTAACAGTAAAAAGGAATGTGACCAATGTGGAGAATGTTTTGGACCACCTTCTTCATTTCTGTAAGTAAATCCTACGTTATCACTCTTTTCACGCAACAGTATCTATTGCATGACTCCATATTATCACATGCAGCTTATGACACTGACGAGGTCTAGGGTATCATTAGCTCTAATTCAGCTCTCCAAGGTTTTTAAAATGAAGACTTAAGGTTGGACACTAAATTACTGATCAATACACAGGATGCTAAAAACCTGTCCCACATCAATGGAAATTGTCCATGTGTTTAAAAAATAAAAATAGAAAACCTGTCCCACAAAGTGAGCCACACAGGGTGAATTTTGTGTCCTGTAAAAAAAAGCCCCATATATTGTGCCAAGTTAATTTTAAGTTCTTCACCTGGCCTTAATAATTTGGGGCCTCCCTCTGATTGCAAATATGAATTCCAAATTTGCAAATTTTATCATGTGTGGCAAATTTTAAAATTCCTGTGTTTTTCCCCAGCAAGGGGTAAATTCACCCTGTGTGGTGCCCTTCATGGGACGGGTTTAGCATTCTGCCATCAATACTGAAGAGATCAATAGCAATCCATAGCCAACTGAATGCATCAAATATAATCATGGATCCATTCCTGATTAGTAAGGTTCTTACGGAACGCTAATTAATGTGGCTTAGTTCTTAATTAATATTGCATGACAGTTAACTTATGATGAAAGCCAAACAAGGGTGCGAATTAATGATTGTAGTTGATGCATGTTTCTTTCCTTCTTTTTTTGACACAAGTGAAATTAAAGTCAGATCATCGGCAAAGAGAGACCACTCCACATTCCCAATTTCCCATGAGAAGAAGTTAAGTTAAGCTTAGATGGAATCGAGGCACAGCCAGACTGCAAAATTGAATGGCATATGGTTTAACTTTCGTCAATAGTTGAACTGTAAGAAAGCCACTCTTAATGTTTCAGTTGGTTAGTCGGTCAGTTGGACCGTGGTCGAAGTCAAAGATTGAATCTTGATTTTCTTGTCAAAGGGACGAAAGTTTTTTTTGATCAGTTTTTCTTTGGCCACAGAAAGAGCAACTGATGAAAGGATTTGGCCATATTGCTGCCGAGGACTTGTCCTCTGGTTCTGTGTACGTTTCCCCCTTATCAATGGAAATTGTCCATGTGTTTAAAAAAAAAAAAGAAAGGATTTGACCATGTGTGTAAGGAAATTGATGGGTGTTGAGTAGGGTAAAGATTATGTATGGTGGAGCAGATCTTCCGATGGGTGGGTGTACTTTGTGGATTTTAATTTTAATTTCTAATTTTTTGATAGAGGGAAACAGTACAGCGAACCAGAGGAACAAGTCCTCGGCAACATTTTTTTTTTAATTTTCAGGCAGCTAAACAAAAAACTCAGCACCAACCAAAGTCAACAGAAGAGCAACTCCCTGGACCGAGCTAATTGACCGAGCGAATTGAACCTCCCAACCTTGGGGGGAACTACACTAAATAGTGAAATTAGGTTGCCTTAACAATTAGGTTGCCTTACCTCAAGAAAGTTACTTTACAAGCCATCAAAGTCAACAAATATTTCTAAAATTATTTTCATTTGTACACATGGAGGTTCATGAGTCCCAAATACAATGATATGAAATTCAAAAGTAGTTCATTCTCATACAGTAAATGTAAACATTTACTTAGTGTCAAATGTGGAGAAATTAGTGAGGGGCAACCTAATTTCACTATTCAGTGTAGTTTCCAAGTTAATTTTTTAATTTTTTTGAAACAAATGGACAATTTCCATTGAAAGTACTTCCTGGATTTTTTGGGGCAATGCCAATGGATTCAAATGGCTTGGCTCTCTACTAAGCTAAGTTAATGCCAGGATGCACTTGAGGTCGAGTACTACTAAGCTTACTACAGGTGGCTGACTTTGCCATGCTTTTGGTGTTTTGGGTACTTTGCTTGATCCCTGTCGCACCCTCACCTACTGTGTCCTGGATCGTGCCAACACATGGATTGATTCAAGTGTTTGTTGCATGAAGCGTAGATTACTGGTCTTTGTATGTTTTTTAAAATTTCTCTCCTCGAGTGGCGACAAGGGAAATCCATCATGGGGACCTTTGGGATGGACACCTTTTTCTTCATCCATACAATTGTATGTTTGTTGTGCGAATGTGATGATTTCTTCTACTATAAAATGATTGTCATCCACCATTTGAAGGGTTGAAAATACATGTTTGTATGATTCTTGTTTAATTTTGATGATTTCAATGACTAAAAAATAGATTCTCATCAATCGTTTGGTAGGAAAAAACTACTACATGCTTGTACAATTTTTGTTTAATTTTGATGATTTCATCAATAAAAAATGATTATCATCTATTGTTTGGTGGGGAAAAAACTAATACATGTTTGTATGTTGCTTGTTCAATTTTTATGATTTCATCTACTACTAAATGATTATCATCCACCATTTGGTGAGTAAAGAATATTCCTGTTTTTCCAAAATGATATTCTAGTTCGTCTTAATTTTATTGCAATAAGTTTAATACGACACTTTGAGAAGGGCTTTGAAACTCAAAGTTTCCAATTCTTCTTAATTTTATTGTAATAAGCTTAATACTACACTTTGAAAAGGGCTCTGAAATTCAAAGTTTTAAGATGATAGAAGTGCACCAAACTCTACTTATAGCTCAGATGGGTTGAAATAACATTATTTTCATCAAAAAAATCATGAACATTTTGTTTGGGATTTTGTGCAACCAAAAGATTATCTGGGGTCAAAGGGAGTACACATTTGTACATTGTTCAATTAATTTTCATGATTTCATCTACTAGAAAAAGATAATCATCCACCATTTGGTGAACAAAAAGAGGGCACATTTTAACATCAAAAATACCAAAAAAATCTTTGTGCTCTTTGTCACCTTTTCCAAATTGGAAAACTTATAATGCTAAGCAAATACTAAAAACTTTGTGCTATTATATTCCTATAATTTTTGTTTGTCAATAGCATTTTTTATTTTGGATATAAAAATAGAAAGACTATACAAGCTAGTCTACATTGAAAAAAAGATTAAGTTTTGAACTAAAAGTTTTTCCACCCAAAAATGTTGCTTGAAATTGGACTCAGTGTCCATAAAATGGTTGAGTGAATCTCTAGGGGTTAAAGGGAGCTATAATCAAAATATTTTAATCCCTTTATGTTAATGGGTTTATCTTTTCCCTTTGCATCCCATGTTCATCTTATAGATGAAAATAGGTAATGACATGGAAAAAAATTGAAAACTCAGATTGTATAATATTTAAAAAGTATGATTTTATATTTGGCTTTATGGACCCAAAATCATTGTAGAACCTATTTTGGTTACAATGCTCTAAGCATTTGACACTATTTTGTGACTTTGAAAAACCCACTACTAAATGCAATTAAATTTGAAGATGATGAAAATTTGACAAAAAATGCTTATCAAAGGTATATGATTACATCAACAAAGCATACGAACAAATGTGAAAGTATCATATATAAAAAAAAAAATTATACTTAAAAAGCATTTTTATCATGAAAAATTATGAACAATAAATTTTAAAATTTTGCATAATGTTCAATGAATATTACTTTTAACATGGGGCTTCAGTATCACAAGGATTGTATTTTTTGTGTTCACATGAAATTTGGAAACTCTAGAGTTTTGATATGTAATATATAATGTTCCCAAACCAAGTATTCATCCTCATGAGTTTATAAAACATGTTCTTTTATTTATTTTTCTTAAAAACTATACAAAATTCAAGTTGGGTTGATCCTAATTTTGTGGGTGAAAGTCATAAATTAAATGTGGCAGATTGGATTGGAGTTCTTGGTGTATGGTCAATTTCATTAAAATGGTGCTATACTATTGAAATGGCGGGCCATTTCACTACTTTGGCATTTTCAAGGTTTAGATGACACAGTCTGAAATCTAAACTTGTCCTAGATGTGATAAATCTAAACCTGTCTTAAATGTTTGAAATCTAGATAAATCATAGATAATTTAGATAGCATGGTCTTAAATCTATTTCGGATATAGATTTTTAAATCTATAATAGTCCTAGATATCCAAAATCTACAACATTCTTAGATGTCCCTTTTACAATTTAGAGTGCATGGTCTGAAAAATGGCACACATAACACCGCCTTTTTAACGAAATTGACCATGTGTCAATATTGGCACACATTCAATTGGATTTTAGGGTGTTGCAATTTATTCTTATAAATTCATGAGGTCCTAGAGTCCTCTCAAGAGAACTTGAAATATTGGGTAGCTTACATGACCTCAATTTTGACATGGTTTTCAGAATTTATTTTTAAGATAGAAAAATTTATTAGCTTTATGAGAAAGTGATTCATACATTAATTGGTGCATGGGAATGTTATGCTATCATGAGCCCTAAACACAATTCATTGAGCAACCAAAAAACGCCACTAAAATTGAAATTCTTATTTTTTCCTCATGTATATTATATTTTTGTTTATATATGAAGCTTTGATTCATTCCACTGTCCAAATTAGTGATATAAGAGTTATGGAGCTTCTTGTTTTGCAAGCAATCCTTGCATCTTCTTGTGAAATAATTGATTAGATTCTTTTTTGAGCTTAATTTTCAAAAATTTCAAAAAGTTTTTTTGCAATGTTTGTTTCTTTACTTGAATGATCTCACTATTGGAATTAGCATGTTTCAAATTTTATCTTAGAGCTATTAACAATATATTTTTTCCTTCTATAGTGTACCTATTTTTACTTAACAATTTTTCAAAGAATAAAAATCTTTAAAGTGTGCATTTAAAATTTTTTCCCCCTACATTGCCAATTCAATTTTTCAACATAATTTTCTTAAATCGAAACCTCTATTACAAAAAATGGAAGTTAAGAAGAATCAAAATCAAATAATTTTATCTCAAAAGGTGAAAAAAATCCCATTTTCTTCACTTTAAATTTAAATATTTTGCATCTATGCATCAAAGGCCTCTAGAATTTCTTCACCAAATTATCATTCAAGTCTAGTGCAAGATCCTACAATTAGATATTGCAAAAATATCATTTTTAGAAATCATTGCTCTTTGCAAGGGAAATGGTATTTTAAAGTATTTTTTGATGAAAAAAAGACCTAGGGACTCCCTACAACACCAAACAATGTTTCCTTGGAAACACAGAGACTTTGGGTAGTTCACTACAAACATTTAAAAAAAAATTGTATGAAATTTTCATACAACATTTGGTCAAGGAGTAGCTTTAAAGTGCAACAATTTCCATAACTTTTGATTAAATGGTTAAAAAATTATTGTATGATATGTAGTTTTTATTGCTCAATAGGTAGCCTAAGAAAAATTTATTTTTTAAGAAATTGAAATTTGAACTTGGTTTCTAGATTTACACATAAGTGGAAGCTTTGAATCATTCCATTTTAATTAACAAGAAGAAAGTTATGAGGAGTTTTAGTTTGCATGCAATTATAAAATCTCTATTCTAAAATAAATTGTGAAGTCCTTTATTTAACTCAATTTTCAATATTTAAAAAAAGAAGAAAAACATTGTAGGTAGATTGTTTACTAAAACATTACAACCATTGGGTTTGGCCTTTTTCAATTCCATAACTAAATTCTGAATAATTTAGTATTTCAAATCATATTCTATTTCTATCTACTTATTATTTTTTTGAAGCTTAGATATGGAAAAAAATTGAATTTTTTTAATATGTATTCCCAACTTATTTCTTTAGCATATTATGGAGGGTTGCAAGTTGTAGGATCTACACATTTTTGTTTAAAAAGTTTGAAAGATGAAACATAACCATTTGGGAAGAGTCAAAAATACTTTATGTTGAAATCCAAGCATTGTGATCTTGCAATAGGTAAGGATTCTTATTGTGAAATTGTAGGAGGGTGTACTCTAATAAGTTAATTAAAGAATCCTACAATTGGATTGTTATTGTTTAGATGAAGATTTTAGCCTTGCTTTGGGTTTGAGTATTTTGACGCAATTTTGTGCCTAAATACATTGAATTGCTTTAGGGGTTGAACTTCATGTATCTTAGGATTGTTTTGAAGAATAAATTAAGTGTACATTTATTTAGTGTTGCCAACCCTAAAAAGAAGGCACAAAGGTAGAACTCACTCCCTATGCCTTTATGACAAATTTACAAGAACTAACCCTACTAGATTCTTCATTTCATGGCGGTCTCATTGTGACCAAAGTTACTATTGAGTGCCTATTTGCAATTGATTTCATCTTGTAGGTTTAGCCCAGGATTCAGAGGCTAAGCTTTACAACTAGAAGTCTACATTTTCCAATCTCTTTGTCTTCCTCATCTTTAATACATGTACACCTAGAATCATCTCAACCCATATTGCAACACCTATATTTGAATCAGAAATTGATAAGAAAACCTATAGATTGATGACAAAAGATGTACACAATCAAAACGTGAGAACCTAAGAGAATCAAGTGTCAAATTTTAGTACACTTAGAAACACTACTTTGAAAATTCATAACTTATTCATATAATATCCAAATAATGCATACTAAATTGTGTTGGAATCCTCTTTCACTTGCCAGTTAAATCCCATAAGAACAATTAATGTTTACCAACAGTAACTATACTTAGTGCCAATCATGGGTGCATTACCCTACAATCAGTTAACCCCTAAATACTTCGACGTCCATTTTGTGGACGATGACCAAATTGAAACTCTAGTTTCATCTTCCTAACTACTTGGATGAAAGTTATTTTAATCTGTGAAGATATGTTATCAAGTTGTTGTCCTATCTAAGGGTTGGATTTGATATTACTAGAGTTCATATTTTTCTAAAATTACAAATGTGCATTGACTTTAGTTCAAAACTAGATTAGCCAAAATGAGGTCATAGATAGGAAGAACACAAAAATTTCAAAAAATCAATATGTGAAGAGAACCTCACTTCAAATCCATTCCAACAAATTTTACTCAAAAAATGATAATATTTTACTTGCAATCGAATTTTGAAGGAATTTTGGAATTTCACTTTCGAAATTTATAAAAAAAAAAGATTGATGATAGCATTGGTGAATCTACCCGTATAGATGGAATCTAAAAATCAAAATCTACAACTTCTATTTGCATTTCAATTCCAAAATATGCTTCCAAATAGCACTTTATAATGATTTTTCTCAAATCGTCAATTCTGGAAATGAATCTGGACGCTTAGGGGTTAAAAAGTAAGATCAATTAATTTTTATCAAGCTCTGTCACCTTGCCTCTTCAATTGATTTTACGCGCAGAGTGTTCTTCTCCAATAATTTATTCTACATTGTGGTAAAACTCATTGCAAAGCCCAGAGTCCGTTCCTACCAAACTTTTATCAACATAATAAGTACTGTTACTCCTCCTCCTCCTCCTCCTCCTCCTCCTTCCCCTTGCAGAGTGGTACTCATGCTCCTCGCATGCCCAACCACGACACCAGAAATGAGCACCCCAACTTTTGGAAGAGGGGGTGCCAGAAACTTGACGAGCTGATTTCAATTCTGACAATCGTGCTCGTTACAAATACACCACACAATATTAAAAAACTCAGGTCTACACAAAGATTGAAAATACAAATCTTACCGGCCACTAGCTGGATTTTTTTCTAAAAATTTAAAAATAATAACAAATCGAGTTGTAGCTTGATACGTACAAGTCACTAAAACTTACCGATGTTATGGCTAGTTAGTAGAGTTGTACTAACGTAGAGTGGCTGGTGGGTCTGATAATGCGCGTTGCCGGCCAAGATGGGACACTTGCTGTGCTTCATGATGGTTTGCATATTGTGTGCTCCACCACAACTGTCATTCAATTCAAGCTGGCTGGCAAACACACACAACTCATCTCGTCCGTCCTCGTGTGTAACTCCGCCACTCAATCATTTGTTCATCATGGAATTAGTTGGAACTTGTCTCGTCTCAGGCAGTGCGGAAGGTGATTGTGAGGTTGGAAGGGTCGGTGGGTTAGTCGATAATCATGACCTAATCGGGAGTCAAGGAGGTGGATATGTGGAGCATGGAATATGAACCATGTACAAATTGTGTGTATGAATTGTGTACGAGTAAGCTTTTGTGATGTGTTGGAAGAAGAACTTTTTCATTTTTTAGAGTTGGAATTGTCTTCATCAAGTTTCATGAAGCTTTCACTTCTATGTGAGTAGGGAAAAATTACATTTCAGGAGTAGTTTTGCCTTGTTGTCAAACTAAAAGTATACACACACACACTAAAAAAAAGGCTCACTAGGGCTTGTCCTTTGGTTCTCTTGTATTGTTCCTCTTTATTTCAATGGGAATTGTCCATGTGTTTAAAAAAAAACTAAAACTAAAAACAATCCTACAATTCAAGCCCAATATTAAAAAAAAATTCCAAAGGTTGAAAATTTGCTCTACTCTTTTTGTATGAGTCTCCCCCAAAAGTTATGCCAAAGAACAATTTTGATTGTCTTGTTGCAACTATAGCACACTTTTACATAGAACTAAAAAAAATTTGTCTTTTTTGTGAGGTTTGGCCATTTCATATTGCATGGAAGTCCACACTATAAATGGTGCATGGATGGTGTAGATAACCCTAGTGGAAAGAAGGTCTTGCCCACGACATTTAGGTATAAGTTCCACTAATTCTTTTATATTGGATTGTTCAACTAGAACAAAAAAAATTCAAAGTACTAAATGACTTCAAAACAAGACCCTTTTCTTTTCTAAGTTGCTACTTAAAATATAATAGCATAATGATTTCTAGTAGGAAAAGGCAATCTACAACAATTAATATGTCTCATAGTAGTTGAGATTATTTGAGTAGTTTTTTCATACTCAATAATTTGTGTTGTAAATTTTGGTATGCAGTCTTGAACAAATGAATTATTAGTTTCATGGTGCATGTGATTTTACAAAAATTGGAATTTTTTTGACAACAAAATGACTAAATGGTGAACTTATAAAGAAATACCAAATTATCAACATTTTGACTTGTAAAACCAATAACACGCCATTGTTGTTGAATCTACTATACAAAGGAGCTTTTTTCAAACAAACCAAGACTAATAGAAACATGTAGGCCTCTTGTACCTATTGTGTGAAAATTTTGATTACTAGCGTGCCTAAATATGAAAAATATTTATTTTTGAATCATTCTCAATGACAAGGAAAGCCCTAAAATAAAATAAAATCTTGCTAAAAATTAGCAAAAAATGAAATGGATGTAGGGCTCTATAGCCTCCCAAATTGACCTCCAAAACCACTAATGCTTCAAGAGAAGCAAAGATGTTCAATTTTTTTTAAAGCAAATATTTTTTCCTACTTGACAAACCATTTATGCCAAATTTAATTAAATATTTGGCACAAGATGATAGCCCTGATTATCTATTACAAAATTGGTCCTTCTCATGATCACTCTTCTAGTGCAAAAAATTAAGATTTGGCCTAGTTTTAAAAAAGAATGCAAACTAAAATGCATGTGGAATTTTTTTCTAGAATCGATTTGATATCTTTTTGAATTTCAAAATCCAAATATTAGAAGCCAATGGAATAATAACTAAGTAGTCAATAGCTAGCAAAATTACCTTTAAATTATAAAGCACTTATAAGGCACTATCTCAATACACATTTTAAATTTGTGATGGAAATCAAATATTTAGTTGGATTTTGTAAATTAAAAAAAATGTGTAGCGTGGTTTTAATGTTACTTCAAAGTTGTAAGATGGAATATTCATTATTTTTTTCATATAAAATACTCTAACTTATTGCTTTCTAAATATATTCCATCAATACAATAAATTAAAGTTTTCTTAAATTAATTTATGCAGGAATCTAAAATTCAACCAGCATATCAAGAATGAAGAACCTTGCATTGTAGATTGGACTACATGTGGAAAAATAAAAGGCATCATAAATTATATTTTTTCTCTTTGGATTGAAATGACACCTTGGCCAAGAATGTTATAGGTTAAAAAATTCAATAATTTGCAAAACTTCCAAGGAGAAATACAACATTGAAACTTATTAAACATTTGAGTTATCATATAAAACCAAATTGACAATTTTTTGAACAAAGCCAAATGCATCAAGAATTAGAAGAATGTAAGGGGCATTTATACAATGATCTAAGTCCTAGGTCTCGAGTTCCATTGAATTCTCAAAATTTGATGCTAAAAATTGGAACTTTGGACTTCACACTTTGTCCCAACTCCTAACCCCACATCACTCCAAAATGCCTAAATGGCAACACTTTTTGTAAGTTTTGGCACCAAGGAAATGGAACTTGGAGGTTAAATTGAGTTTAGCAAAAATGAAGACCCAACTTGGCTTCCAAGTCCCAACTATTGTTTTGAATATAAAATTAGGAGAAAACACTATATGAACCACCTTCATTGCTTGAAATTTTGTCTAAATTCGTCCTAAGTAGATTTGATTCTAAAAGTGCCCCTCAAAACAAGTTTTTGACTTTTTGATTCATTTTTGGGGCACTTAATTGCTATATTATAATATACAAGAGACAAGTAGGGACCTTGACCTTCACACTATGAAGTCACAAGTCCCACATTTGATATTTTTTATTTACCTTCTACAACCCAAAAAAGTTGGGATTTCACCTTGAATTAGGACTTGGAAAGTTGGGACTTAGGAGAATGTATCATAAAATGCCTCTAATGAATTGTATGTACAATCAACACATACCTAGTTTCATGAACAAACATGCATCTACAGAACACAATACTGTAATGTGGGCTAAGGTGGGTACCTCCAAACCACCACTTTTTGCTATTGTGCCTAGTTATTTATTATTATTAGACTCGTCAAGTTTTCATATTTTCTTGTTGTCAAATGAGAGGAAGTTCCAACGCACCAAAGAACACATTGAACATTTGGATATTGTATACAAAAGTTATGAAGCCCCCAATTTTTTTTTGGGAAGATGTTCTAAACTTGTTTCTTCAGCATGTATACATATTGATTTTGGAGATGTACATAGAGTGATGATGCAGGTTTTAAGCAGGGTGCAATTTTGGGTGTACCCATCTTTATTGCCAACCACAGGTTCACCACCCTCAGTTGGGTTTACTTTAGGGTGGTGAACCTGTGGTCGGCAACAAATTATGGTCAATCATCTTGTATGAAAACTGATTGAGGAAGGACATGCAGGGGCTGGATATTAAAAAACAATTTAAGAATGATCTTAAACTGAATGGAAATGATCAATATTTGCATTAGTACTGCCTTTCAATCAAACAACATCCCTAGAAAATGATCACCAATCATCAAGTTATTATTTATCTGAAAGTGAGGGGATCAATGCAAATTGCAACAGAAAGATGATATTGAGGATGACTAAAGAGAAAGAGTCTCTGGTGGAAACACCTAAAACTGTCAAAAAAGAAAAAAGCTATTCAGCATAGTTGGAGGCATTTTTTTTATAGCAATTGAAAAAAAAATTAAATTTTTTGAATACGACATGTAATTTCTATGAATTTTCAAAGTGGAAGCTCCTTAGTTTATTGCAATACAAGAGAAAGGAATGTTTTAAGTATAGTTCTAGTAGTATAGTCCTATAAGTAATGACCTTAAAGGGGTGTTTTAGTAAATTTTTAATAGAAAGATATGTGTTTTAAGCAAAATTTTACTAAAAATACTCCTCTCATGTCATTACTTATAGGATTGTACTACTAGAACTATATTTAAAACACCCCTTTCTCTTGTAGTGTTGAAATCATCATAAAGTTGGATCTAATTTTGAAATTTAGAAAAATCAGCGGTTAATTAATTGCAATTAAGTATAGAGACGGTTTGATGACACTTTTGAGGGACACTTTATTAATAGAAATCTATTGAACATGAATGTATATAGGAATAGTTTTAGGTGTTTCTATTGTAAATCCAAATTACAAATTAATGTTCTGTGGACATCTTCAATGCGCTTTAGAATTTGCCCCTTCAAAAAAAATCTAATTTTTCACTAGTTTATAATTAGAAATTATAAGTTCTATTATTGAAAGCATACATCAAAGTACAAGAGAATTCAAATTTAGAACTAGACAATGAAAATGAATTGCTTCAAAAAGTAGCTACTCCGTGAAAGACAAAAATTATAAAGGTTTTCATTTTCATTTTGGCCAATGCGACAAAAATTGGTAGTTTTTGACAATTTCTCTTGAAAAACACACTCCATCACGTAGAGGTTAATAGCATTTTGGAATGTTTCATCAAATAATATAATCCTCTTAATGTGGTTGGCCCAAAACAATATGAATCTTCTTTGATTGAATATTTTCCATGTCTCTCAATTTAATTCAAATCAAGAGGTTTTGGTTTGTACTTTGGAAATAGGCATTATAAATGATTATTCAATTTATATTTTTCTTAAAATTAGAATAAGGGGAGTTTTACTTCTCTTTAGTTCTTTTGACTTTGTCACTTGAGATTTTAGATTTTTTTTTAAACTAATTGAGTTTCAATATTACAAGTGCAAATTTAAAAAATAATTAATGCATTACATTAGGATGGATACTCACAATTAGGACTAGAGGTTTCTACATTGACTTGAACAATGCTCCTTATTTAGATAGACATATCAAAGTTATCGAAGGAGGTTTCTTTAGTTGGAGCCCATATATCCCCATTCTTTTTTAAGTTATGAATGAAAATTTTAGAATAAAAGGTATAGTGAAATAGTATCACACTAGAAAATGGAACAAGGGGTCAAAGGAATACAATGGGATGAAATCATGGGTCCTAATGCTATATGATATGACTATGGGTTGACAACGTAGGAAAATGTGTTATGTTTTCATCTCAACACTTTTATTTCCAATAGGACTCATTGTATTTGCCCTTTCTATCACCTTATTCTTTTGACTACATAATGATGGAAAGAAGCATGGTTTAAACATTTGAATATATATCAGGTATTGGATTCAAGAGGGTAATATTATTAATAGTTCTACCTTACATGAACTTTAAGACAATTGGATGAACATTTCAACAATTCAAATGAAATAAAGGGACCTAATTTCAACTCTTCAAGGATTTTTGGCTATGAAAACTAATGAAAAAATTTAGTCAACTTAAAAAGTTCTAAGTGCTTGAATTTCACCCAAAAAATTAAAAGAAAATCATAGTTAATATTTTTTTCCCAACATAAACAAAGAGTGAACTCGAGTAAAAACCTATAACCAACCTTATTGTAAGTGACTATACGTGATCCCAAAACAAAAATCAATAAAAATTCATTGGTAATGGTATTTGATGGGAATAAGAAAGAACCTCAAAAAGACAACTCACTTTCACTTGGGGGGAACATAATTGTGGTTAATTAGGAACAGAATAAGGTCTTTGTACCTCAACGAGGCTCCCTCTTCAAATAGTGAAAGTTGGTTGTTCCAAACTAAATTCTCAACATTGGACACTATTTAAATATTTACTAGTACATTACAAGACTACACTACTTTTGAATTATGTATTGTTGTAATTAGGACTCATGAACCTCTACATGTCACAAATAGAAATATATGTGGAAGTACTTGTTGATTTTAACATCTTATAAAGTAACTTTCTTTGGGGTAAGACAACCTAATTGTTAATCCCTTAAGGATTTTGACTATGTTTTCACCAAAAATGCTCCAAAAATTGCCATTTCTAGTACAAGAACCAAATTTAGAAAAAAACCTATTTTCAGACACATGTAACCATAGGATCTTGTAGTAATCCGGTTTGAGATCATGTGGAAAAAATTGCAGAAATTTCCACTATGTAGATTGCAAGATATTAGCTTTTGAATTGACAAAAATCCTTTTTTTGTCCCTACAAAAAACCGGGCAGCTGCTCTTCACAAGGTCACATTTGTATGAAAAAATATCCAAAATGGATGTGCGTCTTTGGATTCATTCTTCAAGGCAAGTTGGCCACATGCTTGAAAAAATTTAGATCATTTGGAATTGTACAACATATGGGAAAAAAATAGTAAGTAGAAAGAAGTAGAGAAGGATTCAAAACACAAAATTGTTAAGGATTTTTGTTATGGGATTGAAAAATGACAATTCCAATGGTCATAATGTTGTAATAAACAATCTACATCCTATAATTTTCTTTTTTTCAAAAAATATGGAAAATTGAGTTAAATGAAGGACTTAAAAGTTTATTTTAGATTAGAGAATCCATAACTGTTCACAAACTAAAACTCCTCGTAACATTCACTTCATTAATCAAAATGGAATGATTCAAGCTTTCTACATCTATATAAATCTAGAATACCAATTTCAAATTTTTGTTTTAAAAAAAAGTGATTTATTCTTATCTGCCCGGGCTGCCTGAGTTGGAAAAGAAACTACATTTCATACAATAACTTTTTAACCATTTAATCAAAAGTTATGAAATTTGTTGTGCCTTAAGGCTACTCCTTGACCACATGTGTGAAATTTCAAAGAAAAAAATTGAAAATTCTGCTCGTAGTGAACTGCCCAAAATATCTTTAATGCCAAAAAACATTGTTTGGGACTTTCAGGGTTAACCCCTAAATGCCCAAATTGTGGGGTTTTTTGGCACCATAGCAATTTTGGGCAACTCACTACAAATGGAATTTTAATTTTTTTCTTCATAATTTTCACAAAACATGTGCTTGAGGAGTAAATTTAAGGCACAACAATTTTCATAACTTTTGACTACATGGTTAAAAAGTTATTGCTTGATATATAATTTTCATTACTTGGCGGATAGCTTGGGCAAATAAAAAAAATCTTGAAAAAAATCACTTTTTTAAAAATAAGATTTGAAATTGGTATTCTAGATTTATATTGATGTGAAAAGCTTTGGATCACTCTATTTTGATTGATGAGATGAAAGTTATGAAGAGTTTTAGTTTGCGGGTAGTTATGATTCTCTACTCTAAAATAAACTTTGAAGTCTTTTATTTAACTCAATTTTCAATATTTTTGAAAAAAATAAAAATCATGGGTGTAGGTTGTTTTTTACAACATTACAACCATTGGGGATTGGCACTTTTTAATTTCATAACTAAATTCTTAACAATTTAGTATTTTGGATCATTCTCTACTTCTTTCTATTTATTAAAATTTCTTTCCTCTATGTTGTACAATTCTAAATGATCTGAATTTTTTCATGCATATAGACAACTTGCCTTGAAGAATGAATCCAAAGAAGCACCACCATTTTGGACATTTTTCCATACAAATGTGACCTTGTAAAGTGCAGCTACCCATTTTTTTGCTCAGGCCGCCCAAAAGATATTTGTCAATTCAAATGTTAATATCTTGCAATCTACTTGGGGAAAATTTCTGATTTTTTTTCCCACATCTTCATAAACTATTGTACTACAAGATCCTCCAGTTACATGTGTCCAAAATTTATTTTTTTCTAAAATTTTAAACTTGTACTAGAAATGGCAATTTCGGAGTGTTTTTGGTGAAAACTTAGTCAAAAACATTTAGGGGTTAAAACAACCTAATTTCACTATTTTGTGTAGGAGTGAGTTTGAAATTAATTTATAAAAGTCCCACTAATCATAATACATCCAAACTAAAGTAGGAGGTCCATGAAACTCCCATCTAGAAACTGAAACTGAATTTTGGGGAGGTGAAACTTCTTGAAATATTTTTCAGTAAATTTTCCTTGAAAGACAAGAGGAATTGACATCTAACCCAAGTCATTTCTTATTTTTTGGGGAGCTTTGTAGAATTAGTTATGAATTTTTGAAGTCGAAATGGCATAGGGCTCTAAAACCGCCCACCTGCAATGTGTATGCTGTTGGTACATCCCTGTAAAGATGAAAAAATCCCATGTACAAATAGTGTACATTTGAGAAGGTGGGTGGTTTTAGAGCCTGAGCAAATTTTGAGCCTCCTAACTTAGTGAAGGCTGAAATATCACTATCTTGCACTAATTTTTATGGGTAGTGACACTAATTTTCCATCAACACTAATTTTGCACCCTTGTTAATAGCATAAAATCATCAGCGTACCCACCTCGTGGGTTGTAGAGCCTTGGCCTCTCTCCATGTCCTCTAGTTCGGCTAGAATGGCCAGCACAGAAACTTCTATTAATAGTTGCTGCTGGAGTGGGTTGCAGGACTGGGATGGAGAAGTGGTAATTGCTGGCCTTGATGGAGCAACCACTTCCAGATGATGAGGAGGCAGTAGTAGTGTACACTTGCACAGCTGCAATGGTGACGAGGGAGTAGACATACTTACAAGCTCTAAGCTTAGATTGGGGATGTGATACTACTCTTCTCCAACCTGCTGCATTTACGTATCTTGTCTCTTGTAAGGTAGACAAGCCTATTACCATCCTGATTTGGAATCTGAGGATCTTGGGGCCAATTCCAAGAGGGGCACATAAGCTTATTTTTTTAGAAGTGTGTGCTTGTTCACGGATCAAACCCAAGTGGAATTACAATTTTTCGATTAAAATTGTAATTTCTGTGAATTTTTGAAGTGAGGAGCCCTATAAATTACAAAAGCGCCCATAGAGTGGGGTCATAAATGTGCTATAACCGTCCTATAACCGCTTTTCTATGTACCTTTTTGCACTTAAAGTTCTCACCAATCAATGGATGACATGCTACCCATTTTGGCATCAATATGCTAATTCTGTTAGAATCTTGAATGGATATACATATTTTAGGGGGCATATTTGAATGTTTGCATGGATGGAATTAGGGCGAAAAGTAGGAGAACAAAATTGGGTTGTGAACGGTGATAGGTCGGTCTACCTTAATCACTTTGGTAATGTGGGGATGCATTCATCTATAATTTTGAACCCCAACCATTTGAAATCCCAAGGAGTGTACATACACTTGGTTCTCTTAAGCCCCAAGTCCACACTTGTGATTGGACAAAAGGCTAAAATTTGTGCAATTAGTTGCAAAGGTTCGATTGCATGGGAATACACATTCTACTTATTTCTATCAAAAGAAGGCATAATCACCAACCCCAACCTTCACTTAGTACATCCTAGCTATAAAAATAGACAAAATCATCTCCATACAATTGCCACAATCACCAATCTATCAACTTCAACTAAAAGATAAATGTCACATAATACCACCCCTCAATATCTTTCATATAAACATCATCCCGCATGATCACAACTCAGACCAAGACATCATGATATATCACCCACTCAAATACATTAATTAACCCCTAAAGGACAATTGAAAATCTAGGTAGGTTCTTATGAAGTCAATTTTGGTCTAATGTTCTTTAAATTTTGACACAAGGTGTGAACATATATCCCCTAAGTGGAAATACAATTTGTTTTGATTGGGTGTCCAAATCAAAAGTTATGTTGCCTTGAACTTTTCAAGCAACTATGGCATCATGTGCAAAACACCTCCTCTACCTTTGAAATCTGGTAGGTATGTAACCTATATGGTACAAGGGACAAATTAAAACAAACAAATATGTGTAGTGTCAAAATCTCACTCTAGGAGGAGTTAAAGGTTGTTGGCCCTGTTGGGCAAGGTTGAAAAAAAAATTCTTCTAACTTCAAACATTATAATCTTTCAATTTGTGCGGTCAAAGTTTTTGAATTTTTTCCACACATTCCCATAGTAGTGTAGTACAAATTTGTATGGTTGAATATTGAAAAAAAACCTTTTTTCTCATTTTTATCTTGCTACTCTAGAAAGTAGCAATTTTTCACAATCTCTACCTAAAATATGCCTCTAGGCTTTATGGGTTAACATAAAGCCCACTTTCATGACGTACAAGGTACATGTAATGCCACTACTACCACAACAAGACTACAATGGTCTACCAACAATATGTAAACTTTTCACAAACATTGACCCCCTATCCCCTCTTCATCCATTTGAAATGAAAGCTACAATTATGGCTATTCAAACAATATAAATATATACAAATCCCAAAGAAATAAACCAATACTTAATTCACAATTCACTTTACCAAAATGTGCATTATCACTATCCTTATGGTGCATTCACACCTGGCTTTTGGTAACAATGGTTGTAAAATTGTAATACCTCTAACAAAGACAAATTGGTACAAACATGTGTTCAAAGTCAATTTGACAATGGTTTGGCCCTAAACCTAAGTCCTCCTCTATAAAATTCATCCCAAAATTATGGAGAATGAAGTAAATTGTACTGCCAATGTCATTTGACCATCTCCAATGAAAAAATTAACTTGGTGGAAATTTGGAGGGCAAACTTCATTGGCATTTGTGGGAAAGAAGGGTGGAGACATTATTCTTACAATAAAACCCATTTTCCATTATGAATCTTCAAAGGCTATGGGATAATTTGAAGATGAGAGCTTGATAGCTCATTGTCAAAATGTATGAATTATGTGTGAAATAGAATTTTGGACCTCATTTAGGCATAGCAGAATAACTTTTTTCTAAAAACTTTGAAATGAGAAAAGTTGTTAAATCAAGATAAATTTTTTCTCTGAATTTTATTTTGATATTTCAAGACTCCAATCAAAATTTATGGAATTTTTTGGAGTGGATGCTTGAAAATGTCAAAAGAAATTGTCCTTTTCAACCCTTCTTTGAAATTTGTCCATAACTTTTGGTTGGAGGCTTGAAATATTCAACGGATTTTTGGAGATGAAATTTATCTTGATTTTAACAAAAAATTTCTATTCTAATTTTCTTGAAACATTTTTTTACACTGCCCAAATGAGGTCTCAAATTTTACTTCAAACACAATTTTTGCTTTTGACTTAACTATGAGTGGTTTTAGTGCACACACATGAATCTACAAAATTGGAAGATTGTAACTTTTGTAACAACAATTTGCAATGTTAAAGAGAAGCGAATAGTTCTCAAGTTCTCTCTAGTTAACTTTGCTTGTAACCCATGAAATCGTTTGAACATACATAGGAAAAGTCATGTATCATTGTAGCAAAGAATGCTTGCTAAGTTTTGGTGTGAGCACACCATTGGTCATATTGTCTTTTTCTTGAGAAATAACATGCTCATACTTCTCTTCACTAATTACTTATCCAACTCAATGCCATCATTTCCATTCTCCACATAAAAGAAACAATACCTTTGGGTCAATTGGCCCTACCTTCCAACACTATAGGATGGGTATTGGAATTAGTACACCAACATACTTGAGAACATACAACACAAACTATACATTGGGACCAACTAGCAACACAAACAAATCCTCACAACATTACCATACCCAAAATACCACTTGTGGGTCTTCTTATGGACATTATCATGGTGTTTCTTCTAATACCTTAAACCCTTAAAGACCAAAGAGACTACTTTGGGTTTTTTTACAAAATTGGGCAAACTCCATTCTTTACATTTGGTATTTTTTGAATGAAAATTTTGAATAGCTCCTAATCATGGCACTCAACATATGAAGCTATGTTCCATATCATACCAATAAGTATTGCAAAAGTCCATAGATTTACAAAGTAAATTTCAATGTCATAATAGACAACTACAAGTATATTCTAAAAAAATATGAATCATTCTTTTTTAATTGAATTGAAAATCTCATACCAAAACAAAAATATTTGAACCATTCTATTCAAACTAATGAGATGAGAGGTTAAATGAGGAATGTTATTTTGTGGGCAATGAAGGTAGAAAATAAATATAATGTTTACTTTTAACTTGATTGCCTATTATTGCATCTTTTCCATTCTTAACACATTTTTCTAAAAAATGTGAACATCAAAACTTTGCCTTTGGGAAAGGTCATAAAAACCTAGTCAATTTTTGAAGTTTAGGCACATTGATCTTACAATTGGTGGTGATTTTTACTCTAAATTTTAAAGATGATATGCTTGAACAAGTAAAATAAAAGATCCTACAACTAAATTCATTGAAGAAAAATCAAAGATGGAAATTTTAGTCTTGATTCAAATCCTTATAGTCAACTTGAAAGAGTATGTTGAAGGAGTTTGGACCTCAAAACACCACAAAACTTTGTAGATTAAATATTGGTTTCTTTTTCTCACTACATTAGTAATTTTTTTTCAATTGTAAGTGTAAACTTACACCCACATACTACAAAGCTTATAAGTACTTAGGCTTGCAAATTAGAGATACTTGTACTCCAAAGGCATTATGTAAGATCTAAAACGAACAAACTCTTAATCTAGGCCAACTTTAAAATATAAGGTAGGCAAGCACATTTCCATTTGTTGCCTAATTCCAACATCCTACTTTTGACCCCAATTCCATCCAAAAACTTGTCCAAGTTTGTTGTTGTTTGACAAAATCACTACATTATTTAATGCCAACAAGGAGATAATGTGTCAATTCTTTAATGGTGAATACTTAATTACCATTGGATACATTAGAGAGCAGTTATGGGTTGTTTATAGGATGTTTAGTCATGACTCCATTCCATAAATGGTTGTCTTTTCAAGGCAAATCACTTCAAAAGTTCACAGAAATTACAATTTTAATTAGAAAATTATAATTCCACTTGAGTTTGATTCATGAAACAAGTGCACACCTCTAGAAAATAATGTACCCCTTTTCGAGTTGACCCCAAGATATTGGGATTGCTAGTTTGCATGGTGATAGGCTTGTCTACCTTAGGTTGGAGTTCATTTCTCTCTCTCCCAATACTTTTTCAATTTTGCCCATTAAGGTAGGAGGTCCATAGAGCCCCAATTCATGAGATGAAATTGAATTTGGGGAGGTGAAACTTCTTGAAATCTTTTTCAATAAATTTTCCTTGAAAAGAAAATGAAATTGGCATCTAACCCAAGTTGTTTCATATTATTTGGGGAGCTTGGTGGAATTAGTTATGAATTTTTGAAGTTTAAATGGCATAGGGCTTTACAATTGCCCCCACCTCCCAAATGCACATTATTGGTACATTATTGGTACAAATAAAAACCAACATGTACTAATAGTGTACATTTGAGGAGGTGGACTATTCTAGAGCCTGAGCACTTTAACCCCTAAATGCCCAAGCCTTTTCGAGTGTGTTTTGATTATGAAAAAAGAGCATTGGCTTGTAGTTATCCCCAATGAAGCAAATTGTTTTTTTTTTCCAAATCTAACCATATAGATGTTAATAGAGCTTGTTTATTAGTGTACACACCAATTTTGAGTGCAAAATTTCCTAGGAGTTGTGAGATTATACCAAGGGAAATATACATTTTCTATTTTTAGTATGTTGTCTTTGTCCACAGTGTTAAAAAAATTTGCATATATATGTTTTTTGGAATTGGAGGTAACATGAACAAATTCGAAGAGTGTTAGCACACTAAAATGCACTTCCAAAAAACTTAATTTCACATGAAAAAACATCAAACTCATTACACAATCCACCTTGTAATTGTTGAAATGTAATTTTTTGTTTATAAGTAGAAATTGAAAATAGCTTCAAATAAACACTTGCATGTTGAAATTTTCAATGGTGGAAATCATGAAAAGACTTTAAATTTTTCATTGGGACCTTTCTCAAAGCAAATGGATAAGTACAATTTCTTAGATCTCAAATGAAATGAAATTGCCAAGCTTTGCATAAAGTCAGAAAATGAAGTAAAATTAGCAAGCTTTACACTCCACTTTTAATACACATATGCCTTTAGAGACCTCTCAATAATTGAATATGTACTTTTTCTTAATGAAAAATGAAAGTTTTCCATAGTTAACCCTCAAAACTGCCTGAATTTTTTTTTAAACCAGTCACAGGAATTTAACTGCCCACACATAAATGGGCCTGAAATTTCAAATCGACCATATATGGTCAACAGAGCAGTTAAGGATTAAGAACCTCCTACCTTACCAGTAAGTTAGTCTGACTGACCCGCTCATAAGTTCCAAAAGCGGTGATAATTAACATAGTACATTATTGGCGAGATGGAATGGGAACCAAGAAGCTTGGAAGCCTCACTCATGATGGGTGGAGGCTGGGCTCCCTGGAACCCTTTTGATAACTTAACAGTTGATACCAATCAAATCTTATAATGCCACTGCAAACCCTCAGTCACTGGCACCTGACTGAAATTTTGCACATTGTGCACTGGAACCTGATGCCCTCATTCTCACTGAAGTTATCACTCAAGCAGTCACTTAAGTTGTCGCATTCGTCAAGTGCAGCAGTGTGGCTGTGGCCACTCGTTCATGGAAAATGGGCTTGGCCTGATTTATGGTCAGAGAGCCTGGGCTTTAATTTGTACCCTATCATATATGAACTTGCCATTACCCAATTCCGAAGTCAGCTCCTCAGAAAACATTTTGCACATGGAATCGTGCTGGACCGTGCTTGGGCATTTGCACTCGGAGCTTGGATCCCTAGAAGCATCATCTTGTCCTCTCTCTATTTAGTTGTAAGGGAGTACAAATTTAGAAGAATGGTTGGTAGACAATGTCTTTGAAGCTTTGGAAAAAGAATAGTGCATCCCTTGAATCAAGCAAAAGACTAAACCCAACGTTCCCTTTGTGTAAATCGAGTTCTTGTTGGTCCATAACACTAAGTGTGAGTGGAGGCTTAGAGTTGACCAATTCATCCCATATTTTCAAATTTTGAGCCCATGCAAGTTGCATTTGGAATGGCATTTTGATCATGCAATGGTGGAGATCCTCTAAGGAACATCTCCATCCTTTTCAAGGTCAAATTGCCCCCCCCCCCCCGCTCCCTCCAAATGGATTCTCATAGGTTCAACCATCCTTTTGGTTCCATTGTATCTCTACAATTCTCAATTTGATGTTAAGATGTGCATTGCCACTTTGCACTCTCAGTAGTGAGAATTGTTGTTTTTGTCATAAATTGCAAAAATTGATGCAAAAACATAGTCAACAACAAATGGAATATAAGCATGGTGAAAAGATGCAAAGGACTACCAAGATGGTGTGTTCAACACTCATGTAATAGAAGGTGGGCTAGGTTTTCTTTGACTTAGCATGTCTTCAGAGGAAGGGATCTTGAAGGTCATGCTCTTAACCCCTACAGTACTAAGGCACATTTTAGACACAAATTGTGAAAAACTGCCACTTTTTAGGACAGTGAGAAAAAAATGAAAAAGAAAAGATTTTTTTCAAAATTCAACCGTACAAATTTGTACTAGACTACTATGAGAATGTGTGGAAAAAATTTCAGAAACTTTGACCATATGGATTGAAAGATTATAACATTTGAAGTTAGGGAAAAAAGTTTTTTTTCTACCTTGCCCGATAGGGCCAGCAGCCTTTCACTCTTCCTAGAGTGAGATTTTTACACTACATTTGGTTATTTTTTTTTATATTTGCATCTTGTATCATGTAAGTTACATACCTACCAAATTTCAGAATTAGAGGAGGTATTTTGCACATGCTGTCCGAAGAGTTTAGGGCAGCATAACTTTTGATCCGGGCGCCTGATCAGAAAAAAAATTACATTCCCACTTAGGGGATACATGTTCACACCTTGTGTCAAAATTTGAAGAACATCCATTACAAAATGACTTCATACAAACCTACCCAAGATTACTTGCGTACGTTCAACGGTCATTTGGTCCTTTAGGGGTTAAGCTCTTTAGTAGCCTAACTTAGTGGTTTTACTGTGAAGTGGTATATATGCTCTAAAGGTAAGAAGTTTATAAGCTTAACCCCTAAAGGACCATTTGCCCCTTTGATGGACAACTTGGATTTTGGGCAGGTACTTCTAGTCTCATTTTTTGTTATGATTTTTTGAAATTTTTTTCAAAGATAGCAAAACTGATAATCTTCATGACAACATTCTTTTTAAATTGATGCCCGGAAACAATAGTTATGTTCAAAATTTGAGAGACCAGTCAACAAAAAAGAATTTCAAAAATTTGAATTTTTTCAAATTTTTTTTCTTGAAGATTATATTTTTCTCTAGATGGAAAGATTTGATTTATTTCATTTGGATAAGTGATGTGAAAGTTATGGACAATCTTGTTTTTTGGGCAACCTAAGCATCTTCCTAAAAAACTAACTAGTTAAATTCATTTTCAAATGCAATTTTTACTATTTAAAAAAATAAATTTCCTCATAGTATAGTTTGCTTGATAGAGTAATCTCACCACTGGGATTAGTGCATTTTAATTCCATCCTAGAGATATTAATAATTTAGATTTTCCTTCTATCTTGTACCTACTTCTACTTAATAATTTTTTAAAGAATGAACATTAAGTGTGTTTTTTCCTAGCTTCTCAACCCAGTTCCCCACCATAAAGATTTAAACCTCAAAACTCTTTAGTGCAAAAATTTTAGTTAAGAAGGTTCAAAGTCAAGTAATTTAGTCCCACAATTTGCAAAAAAATCCTTGTTTTTTCCCCTTTAAATGCAAATATCTTGCAATTTGTGGAGTCAAAATTTCTGAAATTTATTCCATACATTCTCATACTAGTTAGGTGTGATATCCTATGGTTAGATGTGCAAAAAAAACAATTTTCAACTTTTTTTACTCATTGCAATAGAAATGGCAGTTTTTGAGTGATTTTTGGGCTAAAAAACAACCTTGGTCATTTAGAGTTAAGGAAACTTCATTTAAAATCATCCAAATAAATATTTGAATGAAATTTTTCTTATTCTTAAGCTAACAAAGTTTCTTGATGGGAGACAAATGAAGATTTTAGATTTTCCTAACATTCATTTTTTGAAAACCATAATAATTATCTATGAAATTTCAAGGGATATTGAAAGAACCTAAACTCTCATGAATGGAGGATGTACATTTTGAACAAGAAATTTGTAGGGCAAATTTTAGAAACATGTAACAAATACATGCAATTACTTTTTGACGTACTTAGATCCATTTAAGTTGAAGTGCTATACAACATTGTAAATATATTCAATTAAAATAACCACTTGTGATAACATATGAATAAGTATTTGAGCATTAATCCTTTTATAGAATTGCATGAATTTTTGTTGAGTTTTGTGGACAATAGATTGAGGATTCCAAATTCTTTTAGCATTTATATTTTGGATCCTATATAAATGAGTTATGTGCTTTTAGAGTGTTGGTTATAGGCATACTCAAAACTCGTGTACATTCAAATCTCATATTCAAAGGTTGTACATTTGATAAAATAATATTTAGGGCTAGTTATTTTGCAATTGGGTCAAAAGAAAGTATAGATATTTTACCTTCACTTCCAAAAATCATCTTCTTGTTTTAGTGGAGGTAAATTACCTATAAAATAGGATGTCTGAAATTGGCCCAATTTAAACCAATCCTACTTTGTTCCATCCCAATGTAGTGAAAATTGTATTTACTTTATAGTGTAGAGGTGAAGGAGGATTGAACTCCATAAAGACCAAATTCATAAAGTCTATAGATGGCATCATGAGGTTAGCAAAGGATTCACTGATTCTCCCACAATCTTGAGGGACACTTTTGGATTATCAATGCTATTAAATCACAAATTAAGTGAGTGATATTAAAATCCCAAAGACCAAAAATAGCATCCCCATCTCCACTCCCACCTCTACCCCCTATAGACACTCAATGGGAAGCTACAATGTACATATTTGACCACATACAATGTAAATTTTTTGCCCCAAATCAAATTGATATGAATATATATGGAGGGAGGAATACATGGAGTGTCTCAATGTAGTGACATCATTTTGTATATGTACTCATAATTATTAGCCCTTCAATTCTCCAAGTCATTTTCTCATCAAAAAACATTCAAAAATGCCATTTCCCTTGCAAAGAATTTTTTTAAGCGATCTTTTTTGCATATCTAACCACAGTACTATACACAAGACTAGAGTTAGAATGTATAGAAGAGATTTCTTAAACTGACAATGTAGATTGTAAGATATTTGAGTTTAAAGTGAAGAAAATAGGTTTTTTTGTGACTAGATTATTTGACTTTGATTCCTCTTGACTTAGTGTTTTAGAATTAAATATTTTGATTTAAAAAATTTTATGTTGAAAAATCAAATTGGTAGTCTAGATTTTGTCTTTTTAATAAAAAAAATTGATTTTCATTCTTTAAAAAATTATTTACTAGAAGTAGATTCCAGATAGAAGGAAATACTATATTGTTAATAGCTCTAAGGTGGAATTGAAACACATCAATCCCAAAAGTAAGATTGGTCTAGCGAATAAACTAATCCTTGTGGAATCCTTGTGGAACTTTTTCATTTTGAAACTTGTGAAAGTTGAGATCAATAAAGAATCCAATCCAATCTTTTCTCAAGAAGATGGAATGATTGCCTATAAAGCAAAAAGACTCATTACTTTCTCATGACTTATCTAAATGGAACAAACCAATTTCATCAAACATACAAAAATGTAATCAACTAAGAGAAATCTTTTTAAAACTTTATTTCAAGTTTTTTTTATTGTTGCTTGCTTTCAACTATTTTGAAATTTTGTGGCATAACTTTTGTTCCTAGACACCAATTGAAATAAAAATCATATTCCTAGAAAGCTAATGTATTTATCTATTTTCAAAATTAAATTTCAAAAAATGATGCTAAAGATTGAGATTGTAGGTTCATGTCTGAGACTCAATTTGTTCTTGGAAGGGACAATTGGATTTTATGATAATTTTTTGAATTATCCTTATAGTCTTAAAAATCAATCTTTTTTTGGTCACTAGTTTGCTTGTAATTTTTGGGGAATCACAACAAGGCACAATTGCATGAAATCTAATTGCATAGGGTTCTTATTATTGAATTGTGGTTTAGTCTTTACCTTAGCATATTGAAATTTTTGAAAATTTAGTTCTAGAAAAACTTTGTACATTATTTTTGAACAATTTTTTTTAGAATAAAACTCCTCATTTTCTATCTCATGTATTTGAATAGAATGATTCAAAGCTTTTGTATGATAATCAATCAATACAATGAATTTTTGTTTTCTGTGATTAGAATTGCTAGTAAACCATTAAATTTGCTATTATTTGCTTAGATGTATAGGTAATTAGATTAACAAAAATCATTTCATCTTTATTTTATAATTTGATGATGAATGTTGCTAGAAAGGCTTGTTGTATTGCTTCATTTTGCTACAAAACAAAAGATTTCTCCTAAAGTACTTTAAAAATAGAAAATCAATTTAAATTTTTAAATTTTTTTTAATAATATATGGCCAATGTTTGGACCCTTATGAATTCTTGTTTCAACTCCAAAAACTTTGGTGTTATATATCTTCAATAATCTGTAACCCCTTTAAAATTGTAATTTTTGAAAAAATTTAGAATATGAAAAAAGATTGACTTGTTTTATTTACCTTTGTTATGAATTTCACCTACATGGCTACATTGGATCAAACTTCTGTTGAAAAAAATAGAAATGTGTGATGGAAATTAGTACATTGACTTCTTGCTATCCTAAAGTAAATATATATAGCCTCATTATTGTGATGTAAAATAAAAATGATAATATATTGAAAAATTGCATGAAAAATTGCAATAAACTTTTGCACTAGGGCTATGTATAATTTGAAAATTTGTTAGGATTTAAATCTTAATACTCCAAATATTACAACATTTTCATACTTTCAAAGTTTTAAGCGACTTTGCCAAGGATTAAAAAAAATTTGGACTAAGGGGTGATTGCAAGAAACACTTCATGTTTTTGGCTCAAAAACCCGATTTTTAGTCGCAGGACTAGCAGTACTACGAACTACTATCAATTTCACACACCAGACTGCACCAGCGAATCTCAACTGTCAATTTTGGGTGCTTGTAGGTTTAAACCATTGATTCAGTACTATACAATATTATGTAGTACTATAGACTACTATAGAGTACTATAGAAGCCATTGGAAGCAAAAAATAGCAGAAAAGGGACCATGTAGAAACTTCATGTAAAGTTTTATTTGCAAAAAACTCTTTGTCTCTCATTAGAATGCAAGTACACCTCCAACTTCTCCAATTTGTGGCTTCTAGTTTGCATTTTTGGGTACAACTTTGGACCCCAAACACCCAAAATGGCCAAGGTAGACATCCAATCGGGGGCACCTTAAAAATAGTAAAGTAATTTTAAAAAAAACAAAAAATTACAGAATGTGTGAAACTTTTATCTGTATATTCATTCCAAATTTCAAGACAAATAGACTTCCAATGTAAAAGTTATGACCAAAAAAACATATGTCCAAGGGCAAGGGGACAAAAAATAGGACAAGTGTTTTTTGCAATCACCCTAATTCAATAAGAGATAGATGTATGCCACTATGTTTGAGTACATATATACACTGAACAACAATTTTATGAAATTTGAGACTTTTTTTTGTGAATTATTTCTAGACTTTCAAGCATTAGAAGTGGTCTTTGGAGTACTTAGTATGATTATTAAAATTTTCTAATATTGAGAAATTTATTGCGGTTCAAATTAGAGATAGTCATTACTTACTAAACTTTTAAAAATGAGTATGAAGTTTTTTTGGGGTGGAATTTCGGATGAATTATAAACATAAGTTTCTTTATGCACAATTGTAGATCATACACAACTTTAATTAAGAGTTTGAGAGATGAAACTTTACCATTCAAAAAGAGCTGAAATTTTTATTTGAAACTATTCAATTTTTTGCTATAAAATTGTAAGAGGATGAATTTACATTGATTGCTTATATATATATTTAAAATAAGGAAGATTCAATGTAACAAAGAGATCCTATGAGTCTTGCAAAAAATAAATCAAAACAAAATTCTTTAAACTTTGCTTTGAGACTAGAGTAAAGTTGCCATTTACAACACACATCCAAAAACCACACAACAACCATTGGCATTTACGGTACACTAATTGCATGATGCAACTACCAATTCAATTGCTCCAAAATTTTGTATCATCACCCAATGATCATACATTGTGTAATGAAGGGTTGCAAGGAATTTTTAACTAGATTTTAGCTTCATTGCCTTTAGATTGCAATAATATTTGTAGGAAGAAATTTTTTTTGCATTATGTTCTTTGAAGGTGAATCTTAACATGGCATTTAATGATCAAGTCAAATTTCAAAACATTCAAATCTCTATATTTATGTAGAGAAAGATTTGAATTTTGTCTGTGTAGTGATTGGCAAGATTACTATAGATGATATAGAATAATTTTTAAGCAAAATGCATCATGGTACCTTAGAAGTTAGAAAGCCCCTTGCAGACAACTTCAAATTTTGTGAACACTAATAAGTGTGTATCCAAAATGCACCACTGACCCACAAATGCCACCATCACTGAGTGTGCATCTCCAAAATCACTACGTACCTAAGTGGAAGAAACGACTTCAGAACCTCTACCAAGAAAACTTTGATCCTTCATAACTTTTGCATATGGTATCCAACTGTCACATTCTTCGATGCATTGGAACCTCCTTGCTCTTGCCAACAAATAAATGTGAAAAATTCTCCAGTCTTATAATAGAAACTAAGCACTGTAGCAAATAGTATTGGTTTGCAGGGCATAGTAAAAAAACATGTGCAAATCAATCAATAGTATCACATCATTTTTCACACCAGTTGGGCATACAGGATCAATGAAGAGCATTATTTACTGAACATCATTTTCACCAGTTTGTTGTGTTTTGCGGGCTCATCATGAAGACGTAATGGTGAAGGGTAAAAGGTGGAGTGCGAAGTACCATCCCTGTTACAAAAATCAAGGTCACTTCTAATAGCACGTTCCACTAATAAGATATGATAGGGCATCCTCTTGTGTTTTTTAGAAAGGAAGAATTTATTGCAATGAAATTCCGTTTCATTTGTGTCAAAAAAAAAGAAAGGGAAGAATTTATTCAAAATGGAGAGTAAGTTATCGTACAACCAAACTGAAGCCAAGAGTAATTATTTTACCCCAAGGGCCAGGCAGACCCAGACTGGACACACTGTCTACTGACTGAAAGCAGTAACTTATAATTCCTCTTGTCCCATAATACTAGTCCTTTTAAAAGAAAAAAAATTGTAGGAAATTACTTTTCTACTTTAGCAATGTACTTCCAACCTAATTTTAGAGTTGAAGGGTATTTCTTTTGATTTCTATGTTCACTATTGAAATGAAGCACAAGAAGTCTAGATTATTACCCATTTTACAAATCAAAGAATTTCTGAAAATTAAATTTTTTGTAGAAATTTGAAGTTGATCAGGTTAAAGACCAAAGGACATTGAACCTTTTTTTTAATTGAATCTATTGAATTTTGAGCTATTCTTGGGCAAATCTAAATATACTTGGTGAAGGCAAGGTAGTTGCAAAGGAAGTTTTCCTTTTTGTAGAGCCCGTCCTTATTTAAGAATGATGCTTTGTATACAATAAAGCCTCTCTTTATTTATGAGTGATACTTTATAACTATTGCAACCTCTTCTTTTACTTGATCTTTCCTTGATTGCAATTATTAGCTTCGTTCAAACACTTTTTTTCACTTGGGAGGACACATTGTACATTCACTGTAGAATCATTTGATTGTAACATGCATTCAAAGCTTGTTGCCAAATCCTTGATACTTTCATTATCACAAAAAGGGACTAGTACTATGGGATGGAGGGAGTAATTAGAAGCTAAGAGAAAGAAAATTTCACTAATTAGCAAGGTTAGTTCTACTACAACAAATCAGATGAGTGTCATAAATCAAGAGAAAATTTTGGGCAACTATGGGTGGATCCTTCTTCATAGACTTTCTAATTTGCTTCTGAGTGATTCTCCCATGGTTTGAAAGAGCATTCAATAGCCATGTATTGATTAGGTTGCTAAGTCTCCTCTTTGAAAACTCTAGTACAAACACTATTGGATTTTCTTAAGTGCAATGGATTTTTACTTTGATGTTCTTCATGAGAATTTACATTTGTATAAAGTTTAACAACATTACCGCACATTGTATAATCAATATAATTTTTTCCATAAAAAACTTCCACAAAATATAATAATTTCAACTTTTTATTGACATCCCTAAGGAAAAGATGAAGTATAAAAATTATCATTCCATCTATGAATAATGTAAAATTTGTCTTATGTTCGTGAATACCATAATGAACAAAACAAGTTGAAAAGTAGAGTTTGATCAAATAGTCACAAGACTCGTATCAAGAAAATACTTTAAAGCATATGAAGGGCAGATATACTAATTATATGAGAATGATAAAATTTGACAAATGAGTAAGATAGAATACTTTGTAAAATTATTATCTTCTATAAAAAATATCTTTTGAAAAGATTTTTTGAATTTATATTTTTAAAATTATTTTCCATCATACCTACCCTATACTACAATAATATGAGATTTGGAATCCATCAATAGATTTTTAATAATATATAAATGAATTAAATTTCTATAAGTGAAAATTGAAAAAAATATATATTTTGATTTAAAATAATATCTTTGAATATAATAATAGAAAAATGAACCCCAAAGTGAATTCAAATAAGATACTAATATAATAGTTGATTTCAACTGTGATTCTTGTGAATCTTCTCTATTTAAATTGCAACGATAATCTTTAGCCATTCCAAATAATATCAAGCTATATATGGCCAAAAATCTAGTCATTGAAGATTGCATTAAGTTACCAAGAGAAACATGGTCATTTGAACAATAAATTGACTTATTTTGAAGCGTTTTGTGAGAAATATATAGGATATATAGAATTTGTCAAAACATTTGCTGAATTTTGTCTCCTTGAGTTGGTCCTAAATTTGTAGTGATGCACATTAGACCACTTTATTGTTGCTATTAAACTGAAATTTTGGAATAACCAACATTGTACTTGCTAAACTATCATTAATTGTAGCATACTTGTCACACATTTAAACTATAGCCTAGTTGTTTTGGAACTCCATCAATGAGATTAAAGATGTCAATGCATACGTGTGCTTTGTCTAAGTTGGAAATCTAAATGTAATTTCTATGATAACAATAGAAAGTCTACTTTGGAAGCTAATTATGAATTATAATAACTTCAAATCATATTATTATTGTTTAAAAATATATAAAAATTTATTTTATTTCTAGTGATATTATTTTGAATAATCAATTTGTATAGATATGGAAGTTGTTACCTTTGACCATTTGGTTGTTTTGGGGTTAACCCTTGAATAGCATTTGATGTCCTAGTGGGTAGTCCAAGGGGGAATCAAAAGTCTTCTTGAAGTAGGGCACGTGGCTTGCTCCTTGTCCAAGGTTTGTGTAGTGAGTGCATATAAAATTGAAGAATGAATAATGCATTCTGTAAGAATTAGAGTCTCTTCTTGATTGCCAATAAAATTGATATCCCACAAAAAAAATTCAATATAACAATGGGAACCATATTGAATTTGCTTGTTTGGTAGCATTTAGGTGCAATTATCTTATGTGAGTCAATTGTCAATTGTTGATTTTGTGATCTTCATATTAGAAAAGTGATTATTTCATTCAAATACTAAGGTAATAGGTCCATCAAGCAACTTTTTATGAGCTAATTGCATTTTGTGGGAAACTAAACTCTTTGAAATATTTTTTGGTGAATTTTTCATAAAATGAAAATGAGAATTGGCATCTACCCCAAGTTGCTTCATACTATTTTTTAGACCTTTGTGGGATCAATTACGAATTTTTGAAGTTAAAACGTAGTGGTTACTAAAAGCATGAATGATGAAAGAAGGCATATTAAGTTAGTTTGTTGTTTTGTAAAGGAAGTCATTGGGAGTTATAATTGTAGAGGCACCATTATATATATGGGTGGCCCCAATTTTCAAATATTAGTGTAGTATTGAGATGAAAATTTGAAATTGAATATCCCTTCATTTTTAAATTCTACTTCCACTCCAACATGTCTTTTCTTCTATTTGGTGAAAAACATGCATTCCATCATTCATCACTCATCCAAGTTCTAGTTCATTGTTTCTTAACCCCTGAAGGCCCAAGTAGTTTCTTTACTTGTTCACAAGTTTGAATTTTGATTGACAATATGCACTATACTATACATCAAGCTTATTACATGATGTCAATTGTGCTTTTTAACTTCCCCGTTCAGTATGAACATCATAATATAAAATTCCCTTAGATATACTTCTTAAAATGTAGGGAAACGAAGTTATAACTTTGACCTGTTGAACATGTGAAAGGCCCAAAACAGGGTTGGGGTGGATTGACCCCCTCACTCGTCCTGAAGTAAAAACCCTGAAATTTTTTATTTTTCACACATGATAAAATTTGCAAATTTTGAATTCATATTTGCAATCAGAGGACCCAAATTAGCCAGGAGAGGTAGGGAAGATTACTTAATGAAGCACAAAATAGGGGGTCTTTTTTTTAAATGCACCCTTGAAATGACTTAGGGGGGATGAGTGAGGGGGTCAATCCACCCTGGCCCAAAACAGGCTCCTTGGGCCTTGAGGAGTTAATTGCAATAAGTGGTGATTATAGATGCACATGCTTTCCAATAACTAAACTATGTTACGGGTAGTAAGGTAGGAGGCTCTTAAAGTGTCCGGGTTCTAATTGCAAATCCTACTTAGGAATGAATGACATATTGTTTGAAATATCTATTACTATCAAAGATGAGTTAGGTAGGCTTAAATGGACACTTGAAGAGCCTCCTACCTTAGTGTTTTCCAGCATTTGCCTGAATGTTCAAACCGCAACTGGCTTTAATTTCTGGTAAATAATCGGGAAGTCACTGCAGGTCATTTTGATTTACAAAGGTCCTCTTTCTTGTGATTTAAAAAAAATAAAAATTCCAGTTGTTATCACTTGAAACTCTGTGGCAGTGAGATGTCACTGATAGTGTATAATTATGACTGGAGGTCCATTCTCTGGAATTAAAATGATACTATCCGACAACATCATACGCGAAATTGCCCCCTGCCATGATTCTTGGGGAGGGCAGAATGACTCCCAGTAAGTTAGTGCAGTATGATACTACTATCCAGAAAATCTGGGAATAAACTTCAGTGGTAGACAGACAAGCATTGAGAAACATCGTTACAATTGAAAAAATAATTTTTGGGCATCATGTGATTTTATTAACCCCTAAAGGACCATTGTACCTTGGGGGGACAGAATGAATTTTGGGCAGGTTCCTACAACCTCAAGTTTTAGTGAAACTTTTTGAAGCTTTTTCGTACCGTATAGAAAAACTTATTAGCTTTGTGGAAGTATAATTTTTATTTCAATTGATGCATGGGAGCAAAAGTTATGCCATCTTAAACATATTTTTTTCACATTGTTGGGCACAAAAAGAAATCTACAAAAACTGGAAATTAAATATGAAATTTCTTATAGATCTTGTTTTTGTCTACATGTGAAGCTTTGATTCATTCCATTTGGATGAGTGATTTGAAAGTTATGAACAATCTTGTTTTTCCAACACTATGATCATATTCTTGAAAAATTAACTCATAGGATTCATTTTTGAATGTAATTTTCACAATTTTTCAAAAATAATTATTTGGCAAGGCTAAGTTTGTTTGCTAGAACAATCTCACGGTTGGGATTATTGTGTTTCAATCCCATCTTAGAGCTATTAATAATTTAGTTTTTCTTTCAATCTTGAGCCTACTTCTATTTAATAATTTTTTAAAGAATGAAAATCAAGTGGTAGGGGGTTTAAATTTTTTCCCCTAAACTTTCCACTTAATTCTTCAACACAATTTATTCTAAGTCAAAGTCCATAGTGCAAAAAAATTCCACAAATGGCAATCAAAGTCATTTGAGATTGTAGGCTAGTGTTCAAATCTTTTTTTGGCAAGTTTGAATGCTAATATCTTCCAATTTGTATGGTCAAACTTCATGAAATTAACACTTAAAGTATTGAGGCATGTTCGGGGCAAAATTTGTGAAAAATTGCAACCTTTTAGGGTAGTGAGAAAAAAGTGATTTTTTTTTCCCAAAGTCTACCTTCACAAATTTGAACTAGAGTATTATGGGAATGTGCGGAAAAAAATTCAAAAACTTTGACTACACAAATTGAAAGATTATAACTTTTGATGTTAAAAGAATTTTTTTTAACTTGCCCAATAGGCCACCACCAAACTTTAACTCCTCCTAGAATGAAATTTTTATACTACACACAATTTTTTTGAACAAATTCATCTTGTATCATGTAAGTTATGTACCTTCCAAATTTCAAAAGCAAAGGAGGAGTTTTGTATACACTGTCCAAAGTTGCACGATTGCATAAAAGTATAAGGTAGAATAATTTTTTATCCGGGCACCAATCAGAAGAAACTTACATTTTCACTAAGGTTCACACCTTGTATCAAAGTTTCATGAACATTTGACCAAAATTGACTTTGTAGGAACTTACCTAAGATTTCTTGTGTACATTGAATAAACACTTGTTTTTTTAGGGATCAAGGCATAGATTTTGCCCATTCTAGACACATGTTATCCTCATTTCCTACAATCAACTCCCTGAAGTAAACAATTAATTGATTAATTCTTTCAATTCTATTTTCTATTTTTAAATGCAAAAAAATTAGAATGGGGCTTTTCTTAGATGTCTCAAATGGAAATTTGGACTAGAAATCAATGGGATAATTTACTTCAAGAATGAATTGCATTTTAAGGGAAGGCAAACTCCTTGAAATAATTTTTAGTGAATTTTTCATAGACCAAAAAATTGGAATTGGCATCTAACCCTTTTCATTTCTTGTTTTTGGACCTTTGTGGAATTAAGTTCGAAATTTTGAAGATGAGTATGAGAGCTTTTTATCACATCAGCACCCCCTCTCCCTAGAGTTGGCCGGTGGGGAGTGTATGGGATCTTAACCTAGTTGCCTTCCAAGCAATGGACTCCAATGACGTTGTTTTTGTAAATTTTTAATTAAATGACTCTAAGTGAAAAGGGGGGAGCACCCCTAAATCACCTTCATGTATGTCCTAATATCCTAAATTCATCCTTATACATGGTCTAGGAATTAGGGTAACTTGCTTGGCCCAAATTTCCTTGAATTTGACAATTAGGCCACCAAAAGGACCCAAATAGAGTCCTAGAGGAGAATTACAACACACTTCCTTCTACAAAACATCCAACCTCAATCATACAATTGGTAACCCAACTTAAAACTTCCTAAGCATGCATCACTTCCCCACTTCCCCATTCATAGCCAATTTTGCACTCATGATGTAATGGTGTACAACCTTGGTGTTTTGGTGATGCAAGAGACACAATGAGTCCTTGCATTGGATTTTTTAGCGATTTAAATCACTTGTATTCATGGTCATATGCACATCTCCCTAACCGACTAAGTCCTAAGTAATTGTGTTTGTCCCCTAGATGAAACTTTTATACTCTGATTTCATTTTCTGAATCAATTGCCCTAGGTCCCTAATGCTATGGATTCAACTTCGCACTTAGTGTCCAATGTCATAAATCCCTGCCTGCCAAGAATTGTCCCGTTCATTTTTAAGGAGGATTATTTTCTATAATCCCCTCTTGGTACATGGAATCCACGTAATTGGTGATTATGGATTTTCGGTTCATTGATCACATATTTCATCCATTTCTAGATAGACGATTACATCAAGCAATCTCCTTGTTGTTGGGAACTTTTGAAAACAACCCCTAAAGGTTTTTGACTATGTTTTCACCAAAAATGCTCCCAAACTGTCATTTCTAGTACAAGAACCAAATTTTAGAAAAAAAACACATTTTTGGACACTTGTAACCATAGGATCTCCTAGTAAGCTCGTTTAAGAACATGTGGAAAAAATTTCATAAATTTCCACCTTGTAGATTGCAAGATATTAGCATTTGAATTGACAAAAATCCTTTTTTTGTCCCTGTGAAAAACTGGGCAGCTGCTCTTCACAAGGTCATATTTGTCTAAAAAAATGTCCAAAATGGATGTGTCTTTTTTCATTCATTCTTCAAGGCAAATTAGCTACATGCATGAAAATTTTCAGATCATTTGGAATCATACAACATATAGGAAAGAAATAGTAAGTAGAAAGAAGTAGATAATGATTGAAAATACTAAATTGTTAAGAATTTTATTATGGATTTGAAAAATGACAATCCCAATGGTTGTAATGTTTTAATAAACAATCTACATCCTATGATATTATTTTTTTCAAAAAATATTAAAAATTGAGTAAAATGAAGGACTCTAAAGTTTATTTTAGAGTAGAGAATCCATAATTGCCCGCAAACTAAAACTCCTCATAACTTTCACCTCATTGATCAAAATAGAATGATTAAAAGCTTTCCACATATATTGAAATCTAGAAAATCAATTTCAATTTTTTAATTTTGAAAAAAGTTTTTTTTTTTTATATGCTTGAGCTACCCAAGTTGGGAAAGAAACTACATATCATACAATAACTTTTTAATTATGTAGCCAAAAGTTATGAAAATTGTTGGGCCTTAAAAGCTACTCTTCAACCACAAGTTGTGTTAAAATTTCAAAGAAAAGAATGGAAAATTCTGCTTGTAGTGAGCTGCCCCAAATATCTATAATGCCCAAAAACCATGTTTGGGACTTTTGGGGATAAATAGGCATTCCTTGTCGAGCTTTGCCTTCCTTGTTAGCCTGTTTATTTTTAGAATTCTCTCCTCAGGCATTGCCCTGTACATGAGTTCCTCCTTTACCATGCCATGTTGCAATCAAATCGCCACAAGGCTGCTACCATGATTTTGAAAGGAAGAATTAAGAGGGAACAAAAATAAAGGAAACAATGTCGTAAAAACTTTCCTGTTGTTGCAGCTTGCTCTCAATGCTTGTGCTTTCGGTGAGGACTAGTGTAGCCGCTGTGAACAATGTTTGGGATTTTTTTTGAGTTTTACTGGCTAATTTCCTTCAACTCCCAAATTGAACTGTTTTTTCAGGTACGGAGTCTCGTTATTTTATCTTTATTTTTACTCAAAATAGAAATTTTATAGTTTTTTTCACTAGTTTTTTTGCCGATGTTTTCCAATTGCACCTAGTTGTTGTTTTTCCAATTCCACCTGCTAACTTAGAACCAGACACTAGTTTTTCCGAACATTGGTTGCAGGGTCCTCTGTTTGATTTTGTGATTCTGCCGGGAATTTGGACCTAAGGCTTTGGGAACTCTTCCTGACTACAAATTCTCCACCTGTTTGTTGAGTTGCTCAAAACAAAGATGGATGGAGTTCCCACCCCCAATTGACACTGCTTGAAGCCATTCCTAGCCTTAACCTAATTAATCTGATTACCATAGATAATTTCAATCCCTTGAATGCTTCCATCAACTTGTCTGAGGTTTTTGTGTTTGATTTTTCATGGTTTTTTTTTCTTTTCTTTTTCTTCCTGAGCCCTGATCCATCCTCCAATCAACCTCACAGCCACCATTTGGCCTAAAAACTCTGAAATTCGTCCATAAACTTCCCTAAACCCAACTTGCTTGCTTACACTCTACAAATCAAACCTTTAACTTTTGCACGAATTGCACTACAAGAGAAAGGGATGTTTTAAGTATAGCCCTAGTAGTATAGTCTTATAATTGTTGACCTTTTAGGAGATTTTTAATAAATTTGTATTGAAAACACATGTATTTCTAGTAAAAGTCTACTAAAAATCTCCCAAAAGGTCAACACTTATAAGACTATACTTAAAACACCCCTTTCTCTTGTAGTCAAACCTTCTCAACAACTCTACAAAACCCTAATTTTCTTCATGGATCCACTTTGCCATCTGACCTAAAAAATTTACCATTTTCTTCCATAAAATAGTGAAACCTACTCAACCAATTGTTCCTAATCTTCCCCCACCCTATGCTCTAATAATTTGTACTTAAAACATCCATAAACCACAAAATTGCTCTCAAAATACACATACAAAAAATAGGAGAGAGGAAGAGAGGGCTCCAAACCCTAAATTTTCATTTACACCAACTCTCTTACACACTAATTTAAATTACTACTTTCATCCTTCTTTAATTTATTGTAAATCAACCAATTTGGTGTAAATGTGCCAAATTAGTGCAAATCGCACTAAATTATTGGAAATGTGCTAATTTAGTATAAACTGTGCTAATTTAGTGTTGATCTCCTAAATTCCTATAAAATCCTTAAAAATTCTTGTAAAATCCCTACTTTAGTATTTTTCCTTACTACTTTAGTGTTCTAGTAGTAGTTTTAATTTCACTAACTTCTTTTGTGTTTTTTGTATTTATTATTTTTTGTGGTTTTTAATTTACTTCTAGTCCTTGTTTTTAAATCATTTTTTTTAGTTTGCAATTTGATTCTAATCCAATTTTCAGCCTATAGTATTTTGTCATCATTTTGGTTTTACATTTTTGGTTTTCATTTATCATCATTTTATCGTTTGCCTAATTTTACCCTAGAATTTTACCCTTGCTTTCTCCTAATAGTATTTTCTAGACTTTTGCCCTCACTTCCTTACATTCCTATTCCTATGTAATTGAAAACTTCATAATTAGTATTTATAGTTTAATTTAGAGTACTAATGCTACTAGACTTGTAAATTCATGCATGATGTTTCTATTTTTGATTTTATAGAAGGTGAACCAACAAGGTAGTTCACAATAAAGCACAATGGTCACTAAAAGCAACCACCTCCTAAAATGTACATGCTTAGTACATTGATGGTGTATTGAAGAAAGCAAAATGTACCTTTGCATTACATGGTGCTTCCAAGATGCTTTTAGAGCTTGGTCAATTTTAGGATCTCTTACCTTATCTATTATATTAAATACACATTGTCATGCAATCTGTCACAACTTTTTGTCACAAATATGGTCACATTTTCATCCCAAATATTTTATCTCACCATCACAAATGTTTTTCATCCAATCCATATTCGTATATATATATATATGAGGAGACCTCCCTCCCTACGATGATAGTGAGATAGTTACACGAAGTGTTGGGCTTCATAGTTAATTTGTAAAACTAATTAATAGAAATCCAAAGGGGACCATGTATCAATGTCAATGTATCACTAATGTATCAGTGGTCAACTTCTTCTAAAAAAAGTTTATTTTTTCAAAATAATCCAAAATGTACTTTATAAAGACATACACAAAATTTTGAGGCTATTATTTATATCATTATAAGAGAATTGAATCCATCAAGGGGCTTTGAGTTTTTTTACTAATTTTAGTACTATTTAAAGTGAGTATGAGGTTGTCCACATCTTCATTAGTACCACCATGTAGAACCACTAAAGTTGATAGTGGCCACTTGGTGTGTGGAAATTGGTGAGGCATGTGCTAACTATCCTTCATGACTAAGCCAAGAAATCTTGAAGATGGATTGGGTAATCATGATGAATATTTGAGCACATCATGCAAATCTTGGCCAAATTAGTGAGTCGAGAAGGCTCTTTCCCATCCAAATTTTTGCATTACAAAGTGGCCCCTGTTGGGGTTCAATTTTTTCCTAATGATATATACACAAATTCTATTTGAACAAGTTAAGAAGTTCTAAAAATAATTAAAGGATATTGTATGTGTGCATGCATATATGAAATGTATATGTACCCACATACAATGTATGATTATCCATGTATACTTGTATGCAACTTTACTTGTATTTGGATCCCTATATTAATATATAATGGAATTCTCATCCCTATGCCACTTGTACCCCCTTTTCTTTTTGTTTAAATTTGTTTTAACATAGTTTGGGTGGGTGTTTTGGAGGGGATAGGTGCACGTTTTTCCATTAACCCCTAAGTGCCTAAGCCACCATATATGGTCAATCTGAAATTTCAGGCTTGTTTTAGTATAGGCAATTAAATTCCTTTGACCAGTTAAAAAAATTTTATGGGCAATTTTGAAGGTTAACTAATGAAATTTTTTGTTTTTCACTAAAAAAAGTAATTATTTGATTTTTGAGAGGTCCTCAAAGGCATATATGTACCATAAGTGAAGAGTAAAGCTTGCTAATTGTACTTCATTTTCCGGCTATGAACAAAGTTTGCCAATTTCACTTGATTTGAAATCTAAAAAAGGATACTAATCCATTTGCTTTAAAAATGGTCCCAATAGAAAGAGAAAAGTCTTTTCATGATTTTCACCATTAAAAATTTAAACATAAAAGTGTTGATTTGGATTTACTTGTAATTTCTACTTATAAAAGAAAATTGTATTTCAACAATTGCAAGGTGGATTGTGTAATGAGTTTGATAGCTCTTCATTTGAACTTAAGGTTTTTGGAAGTGTATTTTAGTGTGCTAACACAATTTTTAGTTTGTCATGTCACCTCTACTCCCAAGAAACTTTTATGCAAATTTCTGAAACATTGTGGGGAGGGGCAACATACTATAAATAGAAAAAAATACATTTTTCTTGTTATAATCTCACAACTCTTATGTTATTTTGTACTCAAAATTGATATGCATTCTAATAAGCAAGCTCTTTAAACATCTATGGGGGAGAATTTTGAAAAAAAAATCTGCTTCATTGGAGATAACTATAAGCACATGCTCTTTCTTCATAGTGAAAATATGCTTGGAAAGGCTTGGGCATTTAGAGCATCTCCACCGGGGCATGCCACACTGACCCTTCAAATGATTTGGTGTGCCCAGAAGCTTAGAATTGTCCCACTAGTTGTGGCCTTTGCTATTTTTCAACCCAAGCCCACTGAAAAATCAATCCACACACTTTAACTTGCAGAGGCAGACCCATTTGACTTGCGCCACGGTATTGGCAAATAGGCGAGGGTTTGTTGTTGTTTTCAAGGGAGGAGTGACCTTACAATAAATTACATTCCTAAAATTGGACTCCCGCAAGCAAATTTTTATCCAAAATTGAGGCAGCTTGCCAGGCTATCATAACTCCAACCTTGGAATTTTGAGCTTTGATGTGTGTTCGTGGGGGCACAGTAAGTAACCGGGGGCTGTTGTCAAACTGCCACACACCAAAAGAGCTTTGGCGTGCTCATTTTAAAGTGCAGCATTGGAGATGCTCTTGGGGGTTAAATAAGACCACTGAGAATTATAAGATTACCGATATGTGGTTGTAATATTCAAATACAAAATAACACGTTCTCTAGTCTAGTACTATGCTGACACAACAACAATGGAAACAAACATTTGTGGGAGGAAGTTAAATCCTCCATTCAAACTGGGTCTTGCAGGGATAGATTTACCTTGGGGAAAATGCATCAATTTTTTATTTTTTTCACATTATTTTTTTTTTTCAAATTTGGAATTCATATTTGCAATTAGAGACCCTAAATTAGCTAGGAGAAGTCTATAGAGTACCCTAGACACAACTCAAAACACTACAAGAGAAAGGGATGTTTTAAGTATAGTCTTAGTAGTATAGTCTTTTAAGTAATGACCTATAAGGAGTCTTTTAAGTAAAATTTTACTTAAAAGAATATACTACTAGGACTATACTTAAAACACCCCTTTTTTGTAGTGAAATAGGGGGAATTTTTTACTTTTATCCCTAGATAACCCACAAAATTATCTTGTGGGGCCCAGTTCAAATGGAGGATTTAACATCCTACCTATTTGTGATAAAGGTTACAATAAATTTTTTCTTTCTTTATTAAATTGGCATAGTTTAGAGTGCCAAATTTATGTCATTCAAATGCACAAAAGGTTCAAAATATAGAATAGTGGTATATATTTCTTTGCCAAAACGCCTAGCTTGAAAAGTGACAATGTAAGTTAAGAGTTTTCACCCATTTAACAAAATTTGACATGTACTCATGGTTATAGACATATGATATGGACAATAATTAATCCCTAAAGTTCTTTAAGCTCATGTAGAGTTTTTTGAAAGTTTAGGTATATTCAATCAAATGCTCTAATCAAAAGCTATGGGGCTTAAGAGATTAGGGTCAACTTAGGTAGCTTGCTAATAGAGAAAGAAAGCAATTGGGCAAGCAATCAAGCTATGGGATTATTTTTAAAAAATTTTTATTTTGTACTTGATGAAAAGATGAAAACTTTAAACTGTATGCTTGGATTTTGATTCTTCCAAATAATGAGTTCTCAAAAAATTTTGAAATCTTATTCATGTACTTGCTTTTTCTTCATCATCCTCTTTGTGCAAGTTTTTTTGGGGATTATAGAGACCTCCATTGTCTTTGAAAATTGACATGCAAGTAACCCAACAGAACTACCTATCCAATGGTTTAGGTTCCCCAAGTTGAATAGTGCTTCCTTTTTCATAAAGTGAACTCTCATTATACTAACCTTGTTGGATACAATTTGAAATTTCTTTTTTCAAACTTCAATCTCACAATCTATGAGATCAAATGGTCTAAATTTTTTTCCACAAATTCCCCCATAGTATTCTAGTACAAATTTGTATGGTTGAAAGATTGAAAAGCGTTTCTTATATTTCACTTTTGTTCAAAGAACTAGAAAGTAATGGTTTTGGATACTCTTTGTCAAAAAATAGTCGAAGGACTTTAGGGATTAAAGATAAGTGTATAAAAAACACATGTTTCTTGATGTATGAATTAGATCCAATTTTATTTTCTTTGAAAAATGTTCTAGTCTAAGTTATTAAAAAAATTAATTCCTAGTACCATACATATGATTTTGAAGTAACTATTTTCATTCACTATGCTCCATTCATCGATTAGTTAGAAACATCAAATATTCTTCACAAACATCCCCTCATGTTCACGTGCACATAGACGAAACTAAAATCATTGCATAAGAAGAAGAAAGACTATCAGTTGTTGCTATGCCTAGTATCCAATTGTATTATACATTGTATAGAGTTATTTGGCAATAGAAAAAGGAAAGATTTGTAATACTTATTTTGCAAGTGTGAATCAAGAAGAACATCCAAATTTTATAGTTTTTGGTTCCGACAGGCATTGATCACATGTTTCTTCACAAATAATGAATTTGACTCATGGTTTGGAAAGCACTACATGTAATCAATTTCCCATTTATTCATTGAGCATGTCTAGTTAGTCTTAGACTAGTTGTAGTATTTGTTTAGTTTTTGAAACTCCAACAAGTATTCTTCCATATCTTGATATTTTAAATTCAGGTGAAACTTTAATTTGAGGTCTAGGTATGTTTGAGACATTGACAAGTCCCAATTTAATAGATATCATTATGTTTTCAAACACACACATTATTTACTATTGCAACATGTATTACTAGCCAATCAACCAAACTATCTACTACTTCCTTTGTTAGAAATAAATCTAGGGGTTCCTAAAAATGGCTAGATGAATGCATGAGCTACTCCTATTTTCAAGAGATTTCATATATCTTGTAACTTATATTGAAACCCACTAGGTGTGAAAGAATGGAAGTCAACAATGATGCAATGTATGTTGAAGGCAAATGGTGGAATCAATAAATTTTTTCTTGTTTTGGATTGCTTCTGTGGTATTAATTTTGATCAATCTTCGAGCAATGTTGGTATAGTGACATCTATTGATATCCTTTATATTCAATTTTGACAATGTCTTGTGATTCAACTCTAGGAAATTCTCAACAATAGATTTGTTAGAAGCAATTTTTGTGGGTTGGATTCTTCGCCTTTTATTGGTTAGAGGTTGCATTTCCATTCCCTTTGCAAGGATCAAATTGCTATATAGTCTTTGAGTATGGTATCAATGGATGCTTATACTTTAGGATGTTCAAACTAGCTTCAATTGTTGTCCATCAAGATGTGGAGAGCCCATTTCGAATTTAATTTGAGACAATTATTTTTGAAAATCCTAAATTTATTTTGAGATAGAGGGAATACCATTTATTGCTATAAAACTAGTCAACTTAACAAACTATTCACTACCATTTATTGCTATATCATCTAGGAAGTTGAGTTTCAAATACAAAATAATAATTATTCAAGGTGACAAATGACATCCTCAAACCTTCACAACATGCCATGTGGTAGTCGATTTTTTTTTGGCAATATCAAATTGAACTGATAATGTTCCAAAATGACCACAAAGTAAGGTGTTTTCACACTTGCGACATTTGTTCCTATTACATTCTACATTGCTTCCATGTTTTAAACTTCAGTAAAAGCATTCAAACATAGCTTCCAAATTACAACTATTGTAAGAGCGATGCTCACACAGCTTACAGTTGGTGTACACAAAAGAAATTTGTCCCATGTAGGGGATAGGGCTGACTTTGAACAATTGGAGGTAAAATTTAGATTCATTGTAATATGTTATTGCAAATGAGATAAAAAAACCTACACGAGCAACTAGGCTGTTGTCACGAGGAAGGAAAAAGCCCTGAGACCAGCAGCACATTATACTTGTCTTTATCCAAGACCAATCTATGAAAACACCACTTTAACAAAACTTAACAGCAAATTTAGGACAAGAGAGGTTTGCCTAGATACTGTACTTGCTGTTGAGGAAACGAAGACTGTCAAACAATAGCTCCTCATCGCTGGAAGTTATAGGAGACCGGTGAATTTCTGTTACTTCCGTTAATAGAATTCACGCATTGATTTCCAGCAGAAACACAAGCCAACTGGAAATGCTACTGCTTCCTGCTATTTACAATACCATAAAGAGTGCATTCAAGCGGTTTTGCCTTGCTTCTTCATCTTCGACTTGACTTTTGCCTTCGCAATTAAAGTGGCGACTGTGTTGACGAAGTTGCCCCAAGCCATCAGGATCAACAAAAAACCACAAGCTACCATCTGTTACAGAGCACATTAATCGTCAAACCTTCGGATTGCATTCGTAACAAGGCACCGGAAATTTGAGCACCATGCCTAAGAGGGAAGTGATTGTGCAAGATTAACATAAAAAAAGGCCCCAAACGCGTGATCTGATTTACCTGCCACTCAGATTCATCCTCCAATATGGCAGTCTTCAGTAAAAGGATTCCAATAAAAAACTGAAAACCCTGCACATGTGGACAGATCGCAAGAAGAAAAGATAAGCTGAAAAGCTTCAAATGCTACCGGTTGTCTGCTATAGTCATGTGAAAAAAGAGACAAAATTCTCTGACAGCAAGAGCTCAGCAAATTTGTCTGCATATTCCAAAAGAAACTGCTTATATGGAAACCAATCGCACCTGTAAGATAAAGAGAAGAGGATACAGAACCCAAAGTTGCCCCTTCACACCAGCTGTCTCTCCCCATACAACATCCATCCTCCCAGCCTGGGCAACAAACATACAATCAGAAAAGGAGTGGAATCTCAAGTATCCATGCTTAAAATCCCTGAAATTGGAGCCTATACACGTGCCTAGCAGTACCTGTTGCCTAGGCGCATCCATATGCAAGTGAGGCTATGGACCAATTCCTAAAGAGGTCTAGTCACAGGGTATTCCATGGTCTTTGCAGATATGCTTAGGTTTCTAAGATCTTGAAATGGCCAAAAGGAGAGCACACTTCTGAACTGAGGAATTAGTTTGTCGTCTATAGAAACCGCATACTCTAGTGATCAATGATGAATAAGTAAAGAAGAAAGGAGAATAAGTATACCTTGCCAAGAGCTATTCGTGTGTAGAGGCGTTGACGCTGATACCGGTTCTGTAGTAACATGGCCACACCTTGCATCACAGCCCATACAAGAAACAGTCGCACCCCTTGCTGCAGATCACAAAAGAATATTATCAGACAAACAGTGAAGGTACCATGCAGGTCTTAAAAAAGGTGAACGAGTAATGGGATCGGGGGCTCCATGTGTTTCGGTCTATATCTTCAAAGTAATGGGCCTGGAAGAAGAAACTCGGTAATTTGCAGGATTTCTTCCCCTGGAATCCTCTTTAGGTCAAACTAGCCTTGTAGAGTTTCCCTAAATAGCTCCATAAACATTGATGTTGCAAATTTCACCCACAAAAGAAAAAGAATCGTCATTTTCGTTTAACAAGTTACGCTAAGTGTGAAACAGATAGGACTTTAAGACAGTGTTCTCAAATATTATGATATCATTTACTGAACTTCCTGGTTTGGGACGAAGTACAAAAATTTGACTAGATCAAGACATACCTGCTTGCGGATGCAAAGAGGATGACCTTGAATTCCCCATGTAAGACTCACGAGTGCCATTACCATCGCACAGTAGTGATGATACACCCACCTGTCAGGCCAAGGCTAACACATTATATTATAAAATATTGCATACTTAAGGCAAAAAATAAGAAACTTTGTGGTAATCCACACTAGAAAAAAGTCATTCTGTGACATTCTCAAATAAAGCAAGCAAGACCATTATGCAGCTATGATTAAAGTACCATGGTCGTATATCACTGCCGTTAACTCTCAAGATGTTCTCCCGCAGGGCTAAACTGGTGTAGAAAAACAATAACCATGCCTGAAACCATCACAAAAGTACCATTTAGTCACCCTGTATATACGTGAATTTAAGGTACTTTATTGTGTTCCAGAATTACAATAAGTCTAAACTAATTTCCTTCAATTAGGACGGCTTCAGTGGAATCAATCTACTACCATGATTTTAACCATACAAAAGTATCCAATCCTGAAAAGGCCAGTAAATCTAGGCAAATTCTAGATAAAATACCAAGGCATACGATTTTAGAGATAAGAACAAACAACCTGTTAAATGGATATCGCTCACAGAAAAAGGCGACCCAGCATACCTGATACACTTGGACTGGCAAAGCCGGAAAGCATCCATTCCATACTTTGTTCTTCAATACTAGCAAAAGGACCGGAAATGCAAGGAACATAACTGCTGTCCTATCCTGCACAAACAATATTGTATCAGTACACAAAAATCAATAATGGTCTTCAACCCCCCACTTCGAGTGATTGTATAAGAAAGTCATAGTCAGTGAGAAAAAATTGATCTCAAGACAGTTTGGCTTCCGCACCCAAAGGGATCTCTCCAGTGAGTTCTATTAAGTGAGCTCCCATTGAAAACAAAATCCTACATATTAGTTAAAATTCTTAAAAGTGACGCAAAGAGAATCCTCTAACTTACAAAGTATAAGTTCGACCTACCCTGTAAGCATTGTACTCCTCTTTCACTTTGAATCGACTATCTTTGCGTGCTGCCCTGACATTGATAGGCCCCAGAAGCATCCTCAGGAATAAACCCGAATCACGTGGATGGAAAGACTCCTCCAATTCAGTATCCTCCGCACTCTCCTCCAATTCAGGGGCACCGCCACCTTTCGGTTCGGCATCTGTGGTAGTACCGCCACCGCTTGCCATCAGAAGCTATTCTAGAATAACGGCACAATAGAATAGCGCCAGAAAACTGGCGATTATATCCTCAACCCTGGCGTTATCAGTACCTATGCAGAAAACTCCAAATCAGCAAACACTTTCACAAAAATAAAGTGCAAATACTGGCTCTTAGAATCTGTGTACTCAGAATGGGATATGAAAATCACAAAAGTCGAGAAACCAGCAATCCTACAGTGACAGAAGGAAGTGCAAACATAAAGTGTAAGAAACGGCGTTTATATATCCAAGGAATCAGAAAGGGCTCTTGAAACACAGAAATTGAGAAACCAGCAATTCTACAGTGACGGAAGATTCAAGAGGTTCAAACCCTAATCTCGGATCTGAATCCAAATCATACCTGAGATCACAGGCTTGATAAATACCAGTACTCGAAATGAGCACGCCTCAGCTCAAATCTCCACCTCGGATTCTCCACCAGATCACAGACACTAAAAAAAAGTGACAGAATCCCCGCGCTCGAACCCCTCAAAAATCACTGAGAAAATGCTGCATGTAACTTAACTTAAACGCTCAAGTACTAATTCCTTCTCATATCGTCACAGAGAAACGAATGGCATCACCAAACATCAAAATCGCATCCCTTTCAGGCCTCCACCCTAACTCTGACAAATTTCAACCAAAATTTCGACAAAAGCTATTCCTCAGCTCTCTCTCACCACAAATTCAACCCAAAATTGACCCAATCAAGACTGAACCCATCACAATCCGCTGCGTAGAACCCCCCGGTGTCGAGTCATCGCCACTCTGAGCTCGCAGATCCAAGCAAAGCTTGACAGCGCCATAGGTGAAAGAAGGCCTCGTAAAACCCAAACTCTGAATCCTTTTCATGCATAATTCATTCATCCTTAACTCATCCAAAGTCTGTTCAGTTAGCCTGAAGTCCGTCTCACCGCCTTATTTTGCATCCATCCAATTCCGTTACGTTCATCCAAAGTTTGGCCATCTCCATATTTTGGGTTCGCACACTTGACCTCAACACCCGAGGTCGAAGCTCTTCGATCAATTGCAAGGCTGCCGATTACCAAGCAGGTTTGATATGATTCTACGCTTGAAATGTTTTCGTAGTTCATGGTGTTATAGTATATTTATTTTATTGTTTTTGTTTCTGAAGATGCGTTTAATTCGATCCCGTGGTACGTTGCTGCAAAGTGTTTGATTGTGTCGTCCTCGTTGTAAATTCAACATTAGCATGGACGTTCGGTATGATTGTTCAGGTAATTTTTTTTCTAGTTTGATCTTGTCGTCAGGAGGATATTTGAGGTGTGAATTTGGGCTGCATTTAGTCTCGGGGCGAAATTAGGGTTTCCATGATCCCCCTGTTCTTGTGTGAGGAGTTGGTTTCGCATTTGTAATGGTGATTGTAGATTCGAGAAATTTCTGGATGTGGTGTATTGGTGCCGGTCGATGTTTTTAACAGTCGTTTGGATAACGAGTAAGAGTTTAGTGTAAGGGGAATGCTTTTCGGGAATTAACAGAACGGGAGCCTTTGTCTGGTGGCAATCGACTAGGAAGAGAGCTAGAACATTAATTAGTTGGAGAAGAAAGTGTTGGAGCAAAGCCTTTCAATTTGGGCCTTGAAATTTCAGTTTTGGCTTCCGAACAATGCTGCGTATTCCGTGATTGTTGTAGTTTGAAGAGCGAGGATAAAGCTTTTTAAGAATTAGAAGTAGATGATGGCGTTGATCAGAGCTTTGGTTTAATCAAATAGTATCATAGGAGAGAGTGTTAGTAGAAGTCGTAATTGAAAACTTTTTAGGTGCGTGATGTTGAATTCGGCAAAGTTTTATAGGATCTAGTAGCGCATATTGCTATAATACAGGAGTTTGATGGAAATTTATGACGATGGTGTTCAGGTGACTGATTATATTGGGATGCCGCCTTACAATGCGGCTGGAGCCGCAGCTACGAATCAAGCTGATGCAGCGCCTATGGTTTCTTCAGCTGAACAAGCTTACAACAGCCTGTGCTACGATTTCCCTGTTAGTGTGACTTGTGCTGTGCCAGTCTTTTTCTCGATATTGCATCATATGCTCTTGTTGTTCTTGAAACTATATTTATGGAGTAGGCAACCGGAGTCAATGTTTTGTTCAGGTCTTTTATTAGTCAGAAGGGAAGTTCCTCTCAGATTTTGCAGATTGTAACACTATACAGGATACTGTCAATAGATTTGGAATAAGTTTTTGTTAGTTGGTTTTGTTGGACAGGTCGTGGATACAGCTGCATTGGCGGCTCTTGCCACTTCCTACAAGTGCGTGACTGATCTTGGACGTTTCATTGGAGTTTATGTTAATGTCATGTTGGATATTCTGAATCTGTCAACATGTGCGGGTATCTGTTATTTTATGATCAGTAGATGCACTGTTTCTGAAGTTCATTCCAGTTCAAGTTCGTGTGTGGACTTAGATGTGGATCCTTTACTTGTCATGAACTGGTCAACCTGGGGTACGATTGATCATCGTGTGAGCAATCTCGCAGATTGCCATCTTGCTTTGATGTGTTGAGATATCATATGGTTGACCATACAAATGGATGCTCAGGACAAATTTATCTGGGGACGGCAGGCTTCAGTTTCCTATTACCTCTCGTTTTGTGTCTGGTCTCCAGTAAGTTCTGCTTATACAATTTCTCGTTTATTTCTTCTGTCACATCATCTCAGTGATATCCTTATTTGTTTCCCGTAATTACCTCAGGTTCATGTCAAATTCAAATTGTCGACGTGTGTCTTCGTGTGATTTATGACAACTATCAATGTTCCGCATTACACGTAGGTACCTTGTGGAGACGCACTTTGAACAGAGGAAGTTTGCTCCAGTTCAGAATGATGTTGATTCCAGAAGCAATCACTTGGTGACCCTCTGTGGTAAGATAGTCATGGAACCATAACTGTGACAGTTTCTGTATTTACGTACTTAAAAAGATAGTGCATTCAAGATTTATTGTAGTGAATTTTGAAACGTAGTGATATTTAGCCTTAAAGAATTCGTACAGGGGCATCATTCACCTGTTGCCTTGCTGAAATGCTTATACTGATATAGATTGACTCTTGGGTCATTTTTTACTTTCTTTCTACTTCGAAATTTGAAAATACTTTAAGAGAACATGTTACAAACAGCTCTTGCGCTTCTCAGGGTGTGTATTTTTCAAAGCACCAGCTAGAGGACTCGCCGCTGCTCCCCGTGACGATGGGGCAACTCTAAACCGGCTTCTGGTGTCCTTTCAAACTTTGCAAGACGCAGAGCGGGATGATCTCCAGCCCTTAGAAGAAAGTTGCTCAGAAAGCGTCCCCGACAGTGACAGCTTGGATGTCGGAAATGAACAAATGGCTGACGAGCTGGATGATGGTGAGATAGGACGATCATCGTGCCCTTGGTTAGACATTTTTTTCATTTTTCCTTTGCGATGCTGCAACCCCATGTTTTGGTGGGCTGTTTGAGCTTTTCCTTGGTTGTTAACTTGAGGTTTGTATGGCAGATGATACGGAGTGGGAGCCCATTGAAACGCAGAGCAATGCAGTGGAACCAATCAGGAGTCCAGCAACTGTGTCGTTGCAAGAGCTTTCTGTATCTGAGTGGCCTGAACTAATAATGAAAGTGACTGCACTTGGAAGTGCGGCTCCTTTTGAGGTATCTTACTCCTTGTGTCTTTGTATTGCCATGACTGTATGCAACATTTGCCAATGCTTTACATTTTATCCAAGCGTTGGAGCTTTACTTAATATCTGTGCTTTGTGCAGGTAACCAGCATTGGAACAGTATGGGACGACTTACAACTTACTGAGGAATTGATAAATGTGAGGTCTGCAATCTTTTGCTCTATTATTGAGCAAATTTTGTGTTTATTATCTGCATTTTGGATCAATACTATTTTTGATAAATTAACCCTTACCTGCTGGAATGGTCCAAAGTGGCCGCTATACTAGATCTGAAGGAGTTGAAATAAATCTTTTAGGAAGCTTCAAGGAAGGTAACAAAATGTACCGATAGAAAGAAGTCACACCCTACATTTTTGAATGATTGAAATCAATGTTTTGAAGATTACTATAATCAACTTTTGCCTTGCGAAGTGGACAAGTTTTCTCTAGGGCACTTACGGTTTAATCATCTTAGGGTGTATCTAATGAGCTTGATATGTTTTATACGCCCATGGCGAGACTAAGATTTCAAGGTTTCCTAGGATATGAATATGGGTTACTCAAATACTTTTGATGCGACTTTTAAAGATCTGCTGTCAAATCTTAGGGTTAAGCCCTGGATAGTTTGGTTGTTACATGAACAAAGTTCTTGCGTTTGCTGATTCGAACCATAGGTACAGCATCTTTCGAGTGTATTGGTTGCTAATGTATTGATTCTCTGGAGATATTTGTTGATGTTTTTTGGGGTGTCGTTTGTCCTTATTGCAGGCTCTGAAGGTTCTGAGACAGTTGGAGAATTCCAAGAGTGTTGACGTAATGCCTTTAGCCAGGTTATATGCTGGAGTCATGTGTGACCGTGTTACTGAGGGGTCGACCTCCTCAACGCGGTAAATCTTTTGTCTATTTTGGTTCATTTGCTTTCTGTAGCATCCGTGGTGACTCATATGGACTGAAGCTTTACCTCTAACAGGCATACTCAACGTCTCATGTCATTTTGGGTAATGTATCTATCTTCTGCACATGTTCACTTAGACATCTGCTGCAAAATGCTAGCGATTATCTCTGAGAATTTTGTTCTAACATGTTTATTCTTCTCCAGGGGGCAAGAATTTGGGCGGCTGGTTACAGCGATAATAGGGATGGCTTCCAATTCTGGAGACTCACAGGTTTCTAGGAATACGATTAAAGACTGGGAATGCTTGGCCTTAAGGGTCTTGGCTACACTTAGCTATAAGCTGAAAGGTTCTGGCTACAATGAACGTGCATTATGGCCGACAGTTTCCTCAAATTTGCCGTTCCTTGAGAAGCAGCTTACTAGACTTCTGGTGGGAACCTCAACCATAGGTATGACTGGGGCAACTTTGTCCTGTTTGTTTCGTGATTTGATGCTCTGGGTAAAGCTTATCCTTCCCTTTCTCTTCTCTTTCTCTCAAAGGATATTAGAATGTGCCCTGAAGTAACTGAGAATGTTTTCGGTCATATTAGAGGGCAGGAACAGCGTATTATACTTTTTTGGTTTGAAACTTGGAGGAGATATTCCTATTTGTGACATGCATGTGCTTGTTCGCTCCTTGTCTCGTTTGTCCAGTGCCAACTGAGGAATTGGAGATGGTGTTTCAGAGCTTATGCTTTTGGCTGAAACATGCGCCAGGAAATGCATCTGTTGGCCCTTCTCTCTTGCAGGTATAAGGTGGTCTTTTTCGCAGTTGCTGGCTGTTTGTGACCAAATTATAGCATTTCAACTTAGAAATAATAGCAAATTCTGGTTCATAATAATATGAGATCTCTCTTGCTGGCATTAGAAAAGAAAATGCTTGTTAAACACTCATGAGCAATTTTCATGCTATTCAAAGTTCTGTGATTTGAAGGATGTTTTTCAATACTTGCAACAGCCTCTTTGTGCGTTTTCCTGTGCATCATTCTTTTGTACCTCTTCTGCTTATCACCTCTGTTAGCTTTCCCTGGCATTATATTACAGGTCGTGGAATAATTTCTTGATTTCTGTTTGCAGACTGGCATCCTCAGGACGGCTTTGCAACTCTTTATAAAATCAGGAACAGAGCCACAAATGGAAGCTTTACGGGAGTTTCTTTTGTTTGCAATGGTAAGTAGCTTTTATGATGCATATTTTGGTGTCTTTCTTAGTGCACTATTTGATTCATCTTAAACTTCTTAATTTCATCTTTTGGACCTGAAATGTTTACTTTGCAGCAACTGGAAATGTTCATCTTCATGTCTGTAAAGCGATGTATTTAATAAATTAATGGCTTGAATTCCTGTTTCTAGTTAACTTGGGCGGTTGGTTGGTGGATTCAACGTCATCTCTGAAGCCATCACCTGTTCTATATGTAGTGTTATTACCGGAATAAGTTATTGACCGTTGTCGTTATTGTGTTAGGCTCGCTCAAAGGACGTCTCACAGTATCTGATGGAAGTGCCCTCCTTTGGGGCTGCAATATCGGATTCCAGATTTCTGAAAGAGGATACTTTGACTAGGCCACATGGTTTGGTATGGCCTCTATTGCTGAGAGCAGGAAATCGGCAGAATAAGTCGGCCACTCTGGAGTGTCTCAGTCAAGCAGAAGACATGCTGCATCGTGAGGTCAATCATTCTTCTGAAATTGCTGCCGACCATGAAGAATTGATAAGCAATACAGTGGTACTCACGGTAAGTGCTTTTGTAAGCCATATTCCAGGATGCTATGAAGTAGAACAATCTTTTAGACTGTACGTCCCCAAGCTCAAAATAGAAAGTTCACTTCGGAAGCTAATAGTCAATTTTAGTTATTGAAGCATATTTGAATCATTAAAAAATGTAGTCACTTTTTTTTGCTTTCGTTGATGCTTTCTAAATGATTAATTTCAACTCCTTTAGATATGAGTGCGGGCACTTAGGAGTTAATGCGGACGACTTTCGAAGTATTGTTTGGACGTAGAATATGTTTGTCGGTTGAATCGTTTTGGCCTGGCTCATTTTACTTCTCAGCTTAAGAATTGTATAAAAATTAAGGATTTTTGGTATTGTTTGCAGAGATTAGTACGAGTGCTTCAGCAGCTCGAGGCAGCCTGCTCAGTTTCCTCAGATAAATTGTGGCTAAGAGGGTCTTCCTTAGATAAAGACCTCACTCGTTGCTACACATCATTGAGCTCTTTATCAGCTACAATACGGAACCTGGATCGTGAAGGGGAAAACTTGGATGATCACGAAAGGAGGACTGAGAAAATTGCGGAGTTGTTATCTCGGATTTTGCCCATGTTGAAGAAATTGACAGCAAGTACAAAAGGGGATGGGAGTTCAAAAGCGGATTGAGTAGGGGCGACAGAGCTTGCCCGCAGAAGGCGGCAAAACTGTACTGGGAGTATTACTTTGGAGAAAGAATTTCATGGGGTCCAATTTGGTAACAAACCTGAATCGCAGAGCAAGAATCGCAAAGTTTGAATTTTGAGTATTACAGTGACCAAGAGTAGGGAATTGCCAGTTTTCTTGCAGATCATCTGGTGATCACTTGGTTCACCAACTTTAGTTTGTAGGTTCAAATTTGACAGCAGCCTTAACTCGTCATCGCCTGAAGTCCAAACATGTGTAAAAGCATTCTTGCTTTTCAAGTGCTATAAGTCTAAATTTCAGTGAAGTATAAAAATCTCAACCGTACAATCTTGTAGTATGCATGTTTTAGATGGTGTGAAACAAATTTGGGGTCATTTGATGTTTTAGTGCTGAAAAAAGATGCTGAAATTTTCTTAAAAACACATTTGGAGGTGAAATTCAATTTCTAAACCTACTCAAATGAAAAAACTTTAAACTACAAAGTGATTCGAAACCAAAAGACAAACACTTCGGTGAAAAAAATATCAATCAATTGATTCATTGTGTCTGCAAAATTGTTTTGAAATGTCAAAAAGCAGTGGAAAAAGTAGCAAAAAATCACATCTATGGCTGAACCTCCCTTTACTAAAATGCTTCTCAGTCACTCATTACCTCTTTGATTGATATGAAATTTTAACCACACAAATTAGACTAGTCTGTAAAACTTTTCCAACAAAAATAATTGAAATTGTACCATGTATGAAGAAGTTATAAATGGTGGAAGTTCACTGTAATGCAAAAATGTCTGGATTTTGAACTTTGAACTATTCCCAAACATTCCAAATTTGGATTTCAATAACTAGACCTTAAGGGGAACACAAACCAAAAAAATTTATTGAAAAAAAACATTTTATGAAAAAGTTACAAGCCCCCGAAGTTGCATCCATCAGAATGCAATGTGGTGAACTCAAATTGAACCTCTGAACTTCGAAGGGCTCTCAAAGACTCATTACATCTTGGATTTATCTGAAAATTTTACCAGTGAAACTAGACTAATATGCGCTACTTTTCCAACAAGTTTTATTTAATTCGGACATTGGATGCAAAAGTAACAGTACTTTGAATTTGACTGCCAGACAATGTGAGGACACTTTTTGTCCCCTCTGGCGATGAGGGGTTAAATCCTATGGAATTTCTTTTGACCACATTATAGGTTCGCACAACACTCACTTTCTACAATAATGTAATGCTTTGCATCACACTCTTTCTTGGTAGTACAGAGGTCACTACACCCAAATTTGGCCTTGATCCTGAAGGATGAAACTTACTGCCAAGGTACTTTGCCAAAAATGATTTGATTTTTGAACCAATAGGCACATTCTTCATTCCTACTACAATATTGAAAGTCATCCACTGACCACATTTTGGCCTTAGCATCCTCAGCATCCTTCCCAGTTCCAACTAGCCCTTTTTTTCTTAGCACCACGGGCCAGATTGCACCATTTCAAAACAAAATCTCTATCTTTTGCTAGAAGAAAGTAATCTTTTTTCGTGAGAAATTTTCCATTTCTATTTTAAATGTGGATGAATTTTCCAAAATTGGATGAAAAAGTGCATGAATATAATTGAAAAGTATTTTTTAGTTCAAAAGATTAATGAATGTAGAAATACAATACTTCAACAAATTTTATGTGATTGCCATCTTGGCACTTCCTCAAAAAGTAAATAAAAGGTTGGTTCCAATGTTAAATGATTTGATTTATGAATCAATAGGTGCATTCTTCATTTCTACAATAATCTTGAAATTCATCTATTGGCCACTTTCTAGCCTTAGCATCTTCAACGTCCTCCTAATGTGAAGCTCTGTAGCACCATGGGCATTCAAGAGAAAATGATTAAAGAGTTTTAAGCATTGATAAATGCTTTGAAGCAAAATGCAAATGGTTGTGGAAATTTTAGTAGCACAATCAAGTATTTGTAAATAATCAAAAGTGAAGTTGTAGATGATGACAAGTATACCACAATTGAATCCAAAATTCATCTAAAGCAAACTAAGAAAAGGTTTTCATAGTATTAAAGCATTGCTCAAGTAGAAGTTAAATTGAAAGCAATGATACTAAAAGAAATCTCAATACAAAGGTGCCACCTATGCAATATAATAAGTGGACTGAGTCATTAGAAAAAATGGTCCCCATTCTACCTTATTGTCCTTCTATTCACCAATTTGGGTACACTACTAATTCATTTTCTACTCTAAATTAGGAGTCAGCATTAGATAGGGGTCTATTTTAGATGTATATGAAGACAAATACAATTGGTTTTGACTACGTACGAAGATGTAGGGATATCAAGAAATTAGAATAGAATTCTCAAAACTTGGAAGCAAAACAGTAACAATTGTTTCTAACTATGTACTAAGATGTAGGGATGTCAAGAAATTAAAATAGATTTCTCAAAATTTGGAAGCATGCCAACCTAGATCGATTTAAAGTACACCTATTTTTAGCACATAGTTTATTCATACAAAGTCCAAAAAAATGCATTCTAAGAGAACATAAAATCCTTTACAATTCACTATTAGGAACTGTGCTCAAACCCTTATTCAGACGCATTTAGGTGTTGTTACCTTAAATGAATCAAGTTTCAAAATTGGCGGCTCACAAGAAGAGGTTGCAAAAGACTATGCATGAAACCCAGAAGAGTTCTAATGATGAGGAGTGTTGCTCACACCTCAACATTTTGAGTATTTCGCCAGCACTAGTGATCATATTCCAGATACATTAATATTTCCTCTGTACAACGAATTTTGTTCCTGCATGACCCGTTCCGCGAATAAGCCGATTCTGTAAACAAAACTACTCGCTGATTTAGATGTCCCTTTTCAGACAAAAAACTAGCAAGGTATTGTGAATATTAGAGCATCTAGAGGTACTTGCCAGCGTTCGAGTCGGTGGAGAAAGCCTCAATTTCTGTTTCACTGTTTCAAGAGTGACAGCTTTGCAAGATTCTGAAATAATCTCTCTTACCCTACATGGATCTACAAGACGATGGTCAAGCAAGTGCACCATCTCTGGGCATCATCTCACAAGACAACACTAGTGAATGATGCAAATTTACATTATCTCCACTATTGGCCCCCTGAGACATGCTTCCAAGAGTTTGGCGCTCACTTCTGATATGCGCTTAACTTGTGATACCTGGTGCCGGGACTCGCTGAAAGATACAACCAAGAAATTCAACATGAAACTTCTTATTAGTCGTCATTCTGAAATCTCAAAGAGAATCTGATCCAAAGTAGCATTACATACTAATGTAAGAAGTATCCTCTACCTGAAGATGGCTTGCGGTTTGCTACCAAACGCAAGTCTAACTTTCGACCCCTGTCTTTAACCGCCTGTAGGATAGAAATAATAAATAAGAACTTGAGAGATGCACGTAGGCTCCGACACTAAAACCGTTAGGGATCTGATACCCTTCTATTCTGACTCGTTACCAATAGCAATTCATCTATTGGTACACTGAGTTGGACTTGCTAGCACGTTGTGTAAGCAAAATATCTATGGACATTGGTCTATGAATGGAAATGGAGGTTCTAGATCTACAGTCACTAATAAGAAGTCTACACTCTCCCACATTGAAATTACATAAGGAATTTATTCGAAGATATTAAAATATAATCTCAACAAATTTGGTTCTTGTACACAAAGAACTCTCCACAGCTCTCCACTGATTTCCCAAAATCACATTCCCACAAACTGGTTAAAATGCTCATACCTCTACCTTATACGGCGTTCTTACTCTGAAATTAAAACAAAATCTAAATGGACAAGAGACGTAGACTCCACATGCACAACATACCTTTTGAGAATCTGGGAAGATAATGTGGTCCCGCTTGGGTGTGAGCAACTTTGGGTCAAGTCTGTGTCGTCTGCCCATGCACACTCAAAACTCAGGAATTGAACAGTGATTTTGATTCTCATGGGTGAAAAAATCACCCAAAAGAATCTAGACAAAATCCAGTCAAGAGGAAAAGGTTATGAAACACTAACCCACAATACATGACATATTTACCACCTTCAAGTGGCCACAACTGACTCCGGCATGCCCTGAGAAAATCCACAAAAAATAAAACCACAATCAGTAATAACCACTCAACTGCTTAGTATAAATTTGAAATAGACCGCTGCTGACATGGGCACAAATATTGGTCCAAATGATGAAACAGAGGATGCATACTCTGGCAAGCACTTCTCATGCCAAGCAGTAGGGCAGCGCCTGCATTTGATAAGGCAGAGATCGGGGTCTGTCTTGTCTTCATCCATTTGGCAGCTTGCACATTTGTGAAGTGGGCAGATGAATGTATCCAACTTCAGCCGGATGTTAGATGCCACATTATGTCGTGCTGTGACGGGAACTAGGAGCTCGGCTAAGCAGTCAGGGTGGTAGAATCGCTTACACTGTTTAGCCCCACATAAAAAGACCTACACCAGGACGCAATCATGAATTTAGCTTTGGTTGGAATGGCTTTGAGGGACAGGAGTAGTATAAAGGACACTAATGTATTTATAAAAGAATGAAAGGCAATGAGATCAACTCCTACGAGACCTCTTTTTCGCAAATTTTGATTGGACCCTAAGCGAAACAGCTAGCACGGTCGAACAGCCGTTCCAAACTTTAAACTCTGCTCCATAGAGCACCCTGCAGCTGGGTCTTCAACCAGAACTTGACAGAAAGGACGAAGGGAACAGTTCGCAAGTTGATACCTCTTGGAGAGCTGATGACATCGCAGAATTTCCAAGTTTCCCACATGCAAAGCATTGGTGCAGCGCAGCTTCACAATTTGGGCACATCCAACTCTTAACCTGCAGTGAAAGCCCCGTTTAGATCAGTATTACATCAAGATAGATGTTGAGACAGTACTTTGGCCTAAAAGACATTTTCGTAGGAAGCAACGTTCAGGATGTTTTTTGAGTGTTACCGGCTATTTTCCTTCAATCCCCAAATTAAACCGGTTTTTCAAGTTCAGAGATCGGTTATTTTCTCTATTATTTCACTCAGAATTAAAATTTTATAGATTTTTTTCACCGGTTTTCTGCCACTGTTTCCAAATTGCAACCTTTTTTTTTCCAATTCCACCGGCTAACTTTGAACTAGCTGCCGGTGCTTCCCGGACATTGATAGGAAGGCTTTGAACAGGCCCCGCAGTTGAGATATCCAGTTGAATTTTCAAACTCAACTTGTGTGCATGTGGGCACAAATGAGCTGAGTTTTCTTATATACCCTGCTCGTAACACTGACAATAGTTTTAAGAGTGAGTGAGCTTACATTAACAACTGTTTTTGATAAACCCAGTGTACGGCATTTGTTGTGCCTCCCGGAATCTATTGTCGGATGAAAGGATCGCATGCATGGACCATCACAGCTGCATGATCACAGAGAGAAAGTTTGAAACCTAGTAATTTCACAGGAATTACAATCAGTGGCGATAAAATTGGATAGTCATTGCTGTACAGTACATAAGATTTGGTATCCTCCGTAATTTAGTATGCAATAATTTGAGGGAAAACATTAAAAATAGCAAGTGCTTTTACCAGAGGAAAACGAGTCATACCAAAGCAGTATTTCGCCTTCCTCCACACCATCGTCACAAAACGCGCACACATCCGGCTCATCAATCCAGTCATCATCTCCAACCTCACTGCCTCGATCACTATTATTTCCTTTCCTGCGTGAAATGGAACCTGCTGGCTGTCCTGCTTTTCTCTTCTTTGAGTTTTGCTCCTCCAAGAAAAGGGGAATATCACCCTCTGGGGCAAACTCGGCAAGGCTACGCACCCTTGGCGTGGACTGCAAGCTTGGTAATCCTTTGGAATTATCACCTGCTGGAGTGGTTACTTCAACACCAGGAGTGTCGGCTTTCCTGGTCCTGCTTGGTCCTTCAGGTGGGAGGGCCTCAGCAACAGGTGAAATCTCTCGTTTGACAGGCAGCAGCTTCCTGGAGTGGTCAGAACCCTGACATCAACAAAGAGCCTCACGTTATTCAGTATTCAGAAACACTTCCCCAGAAACGCTTCTGTGCTGCGGTAAGAACATAAAGAGTCTCCAAAGGCTTCTGACCGATTTCTCCACCCACCTGAACGACTTGTTGTCTCATATTCTTAGAAAGGTTTGGAAAGAACTGTGGTATGATCTGTAACCAGCAACACGAACTCAAAGTAAGTGAAATATCAAAAATTGGCTAACGCACTGTTAATTGACCAATGATATAGACTTTGTGATAAACTTTAAGTAGTGACATTGTTGTTGATAGGAGAATCGTATATGAAAATCAACTTCTTCATTGCTTGGCAATATTGATAATATTCCCATTTAGTCTTGGACCACATTTCAAGAAATTTCATCATACAATTCCAACTTGATCCTATACCTTGTTGTTTGTGTCGATGTTGGCAAGATAGATAAATAAATAAAATACATTCAACAAAGCAAAAAATAATAATCTAAAGAGTAAAAAGAAATCAGAAGCAGAAATAACAAATCTAAAATTTCGAATCTTCAAGTCATGCAGGATATCAACGGCATGAAGAAATACAAGGTACGGAATCTCTCAAAATGAACAAGAATAAACTTGGTACTCACAGGAGATGCCTGCAATATTGGATCAGTTCGCACAATTGATTGAACCAGAAGAATAGCCTGTACTAGATCTTCATGGTTTGGCTTAGCCTTGAAGTCCCTGCAACCACAAGAGTAAACAAAATCAACTCCTAACATCAAAAACCTTGCGGAGCAAAAGTGGTTAGAACCCTAAGAGCTTAGGCTGTACTCCTTTAACACATTAACCTCAACAATAATCAATAAAGGCAACAAAAAGAGATCTGTCCTACTATTAAGGCTTACCTACATTCCTTGCGCAAGTATCTCCAGACGGCACCTTGGGACGAATTGGGGTTCTGCTTAGCGAAAATTAAGAAGTACGCTGCCACCAAAACCACTTTCATAGTCTCCAAGTAGAAGTTTCGCGGTTTACGCAGCTTCAACCTAGAAGAAAACAAACAAAAGTGATTAACAATCCCTGTAATTGAATCAAAATTATCCCCAGAGTGCCAAAGTTAAAAATAGAAAATCGACAGTGGAAGCTACTGGTGGAGTATAGCAACTTTCTGTCTTCGAAAACACAGGATATATGTTCTTCAATTCGTATACTTTATTACCTTCCTCGCCAATTGATGAGCCAAGAATTTGAAGCTTGATGAGCCCAGAATATGTTTCAACTCTTATAGATATAGAAGAGATCACTTGTAGCCATTTGGGCACTGAGGGATGAGCTATCTCTCAAAGATCAGCAATTGGGAACAGTAGAACGGGATTAATCAAACCACGGAGCTTGCATTCATGGCAATACGATTCCAAATGTTGTGAGCCCCTAATCGATTGTGCATGAAGTTTAAGGATGAATAATGGACTGCTCACCATGAACCGGTCACTTGATGAACCAAGAATTTGGGCTTGCCTTCCAACGGAAGCTCCAATTCCCACAAGTCAATTTCCAAAGATAACTCTTGAGCCCCGTTGAGCTTCCCATGCACATACTTTTTCTCGCCTTTTGATCGCCCCCATTGGATCTGATGCTTGGCAAATGGCAGCTCCATTAAGGTCGGATACTTGCTGCCAGATCTCAAGAAGAAATCATCCATGAACTCGATTGCTTCCATCGTCTGAACCGCATTACCCTGATGAGAAGAGAGAACATTATTTGTCAATTAAATCATGACCCCTTCCAAAAAATAAAAAATAATCCTTAAAGAGAACGAGAATGATACTCTTTCCGTCCAAAAATAAGTGTCCACTTTGGACCTCATATCTTTAAGGTAGTTTTGAGTAGGTCATATGGAGGCATTCTTGTGTCCAATTTTACTTAAGTTGCAATGAACACATGCAATGTTCTTCATTGGTTTTGGTTATATAAACTTGGAGCCCTTCTAAATTATGCTTTTCAGAATGTGATCAATGAAATTGGTATGAAGTGTTCTCAACAAAACCGAGGACACTTAATTCTGGACGGAGGAAGTAATAAAGAATACAAAAATAAAGTGTACCAAGTTCCCGTAATAGAAAATTCCATACGAACTCATGAGAGTAACCAAGCATTGCCTACAGAGATCTGAAAGTCGAACAGAAAATACATCCAGCACTGCATTTCATAAACCCTTACTAGTTAGCATCCCACAAAAATTAAACCAGGTAACCCTAATGACGAGAACATTACTTTCCAAGAAATCATAAAACGGAGAAAACAAGAAAACTAAATCAAATGATAATAACAGAATAGAAACTAGAATGCAGCAATTGTCAGTAGTACCAAAATTGCATACGAATTCAAGAGTGTAACTAGGATTGCCTAAACAAACCAGAAAGTCGGAAATTAAACACACACAAATACTGCATTTCATGAACCCTTACTAGTAAGCATACCCTCCCCCACAAAATTGAACCAGATAACCCTAATGACAACGAGAACATTGCATTCCAAGAAATCATAAAACCAAGAAATCCAAATAAATTATACCAAATTAAAGGAATGGAATAGAAACTAGATTGTAGCAATTTTCGGTAAAACCAGAATCGCATACCAATTCAAGAGTGTAACTAAGAAATTCAGAAAACCAAAAATACAAATGCTGCATTTCATAAACCATTCAAACTAAACATCTCTCACAAAATGCGCCAATCCTAAATTAGACACCATCAGACCCTACTTAAACGACACAAGACCCACCCCGTATTGCGCTGCGTCTCCATCCATCTTCTCAACTAACGAAAGCCTTGCGCGTTGGCAACTGCTCAAATATCAAACCAAGTCAAACCAACCCTGGCGAGATTCCCAACGCCGACACATGCGCAGAGAATTCGGAACAATACCTGCGTTAAGGATTGTGAGCTTCAAGGCATCTGCATTGTGAGTGTAATGGGTCGATGGAATTGCGACAGAGTGGGCGAATCGCGTCCTCGTGAAGATTTGGGGCGGGATCTTCGTGGCTGGGGAATTCGGTGGGGCTTGAAGAGGGCGTTTCCAAACCTGGAAGTCGTTGGGGTCAGTCACGCGCGCGGAGGGACAGCTCAAGTTTCCTAGAATCTTGAGTGGCGTGATGAAGGTATTTGCATCCGAGATTTTGGATTAAACTTCAATTATTCATCCAATTGAATGAACTTTCATCCAATAAAGAATTTACTTTTCTTTACTTTTCTTTTCTTTTTTCCCTCCAAGAAGAACACAACTCAACAAAAGACTGCCACAAATAGAGAGAATAACTTCAACTACATAACTTAGTAATCCCTACTTAGATAACATTCACTTGCCTAGAGGGCAATTTAAAGGAGAAAAAAAAGTCTCCTTGAAGCAAGGTATGGGTCTAAGATAGACCAACACATATCCATTTGCTATTTCATTTTGTTATCCTAGTTTTGGCCCCAATACTGTCTCATACATCATCCCAACCTTGGTTTCTCAAAAAACATCACTAGAATGACTATGTGACTTCGTAAAGATAGTGGCAAAATGGTTTTATACTTCTAAAAAGGTAGTAATAGACATGGGTGTGCTTGTTGGAGATAGGATCATTTCAATCTCCTTTTAGCTTGGGGATAGTGCATAGCATTTTGAACTTCCATAAGTGCCATTGGATATGTGGAAGAATAGTTATGGGTTGTTTAAAGGATGTTCCTGATTCCACTCCATGAATGGTTTAATATGTAATTTTAGAGTAGACTACTTCATAAATTCTCAGATTTTACAATTTTAATTGAAAAATTATGATTCCACTTGGGTTTGATTTGTGAAACAAGTGTACAATATGTGCCCCTCTTGGAGTTGGCTCCAACATATTCAGATTGCTAGTTTGTATAGTAATAGGCTTGTCTACCTTAATTGTTTGCCTAGAGTTTGTAAGGATTTTTGGTTTTAATTGGGGGATTTAGGCTTGACTATATGAATATTGATGTATTGGCTATGTTCTATTATATATGATAAGTTGACTTTCAATTGGTTGGTGTTGCCATTAGGGGGGCATAACACTTCTCCATTTGAGTATAGATGTTTTGACTCTCTAACTTGTATTATACATGATAATTTTCTTTTCCATTGTATTTTGGTTTACTTTTGTGTGTTATATGGTTCATTTGACTTGGAGAAGTATTCTAAATCTTTTATTTTCATTGGAAATTTTTCTAAAATGGAAAAAAAAGACAAAAAAAATTTAAGGAAATTTAAAAAAAAATAAAACATCATCACTTAGCTAGATCTATTGCTTTTGATGGTTCTATTATATTTAAACTCATCCTAATATAATTTCAAATTCAATCAATTTATATAGAACAATCTAATTGTAATATTATAAGAAAATGTGCAATATGCTAATAAAATATTCATAGACTAATTATTAGAACTATGTCAAACAATGGTTTCCACTAAATGGGAGTTTCTCTTTTCACAAAGAAATGTACTCTAGACTATATTGAAAGAATTCCCCAAAAAATAGGTGAGATTACAAGAGCCATTGATAAAAATGATCTAAAATAGAAAGTGAACATAAAAATAACTTTGAATATGAAAACATCAATTGGAAGATGAAAACATAACATATGAACCCCAATTCTAATTTTTTTTGGATAAGAAAATAAAACAATCCAAAAATTGTAGAAAAATCTAAAAGTGTCCAATGCTCCCACAATGCACATAGGTGCATCATATAGTATATATCATATCCACAAATTCTAAGAAGATTTATCCCCCATCCCCCACTCAAAAGTTGTGGCAAATTTGATGAGCTATAACCATTAGAGGACAATTGAGGGCTTCAAGAGCCCGTTTCAGGGTTGTTCCGTGCATTGTTCCTTGTGCTACCCAAAAATTGGGAACCAACCCATAATGTGCTGAATTTTTGAATTTTTGAAAGAAGAAAATTAGAAAATCTCCCAAAATTTCTAAAAATTTCTAATAAATTAAAAACTCAATTATGAATAAATAAAAATTTTAATAAATAATTTAAAAATATGAAAAATAATAGTATTTTCTGATGTGGCAATGACTATGCCACATCTTACTGTGATGTGGCAAGTTCCCACAACTTGGGAAATCAAAATAACTCGTGGCCTCTTCATGACCTCAAATTTCATCTAATGAGTAATGCCCCTTTAGTCACATTAGTGACAATTTTGAAAATCTCTCAAAATAGTTGCCTTAAATGTATTCCAAAATGTTCCCAAACATTTCAAATCGTTGCCGAAAATACTGAATAAGTATCGTACCATATCAAATTGACAAGTGAACCCCAATTCTAATTTTATTAGGATAAGAAAATAAAACAATCCAAAAATTGTAGAAAAATTGAAAAGTGTCCAATGCTCCTTCAAATTTGCACATAGGTGCCTCATATAGTATACATCATATCTACAAACTCTAAAAAGATTTACACCCTCACTCAAAATTTGTAGCAAATCTGATGAGCTATGACTAATGTGACAACATACAAGACAGAGGGAGGTGGCAAGTACTTGAACACCAAATTCTTCAAGTGCACTCTCTTGACATTCCAACACTTCCAAAAATCGTGTTACTCCTCCACCTTCCACGAATCTTGCCACTCCTATGCATTTGAAGAGTATGGATCCAATGAATGTAGGTTCACTTGACGTGTATAAAACTTGTGGGAAAAGTTGACAATTTGCATACAGAAAGAGGAAGAAGGTGGAGGGTGCTAGGTGGGGGAAGTGATGACTTCTAAACCCTAGCTTGTGCAATCCCACCAATTTTTTAGATTAGGCTGCTCAACCAAGCTTCCAGTGCTATTGAATATATTTCTAGGTTTCTTGCCCAAGAATTAGTGCTATCCAACCAAAAACTTATATTGCCCGTTGAAAAAAACAAATGCTACCTAGTTGGAAAATTAATGTTGCTCTGTTCAAGTGTTGTTGTCCATAGATATCATGCATTGTGGTACCTGGAGAATCATTTCTTTAACCCCTATTGTAAAGTCGCAAGGCCTTCTCAAGAGTCGCTCACAACTACCATTTCTAGTAGAAGGGGTAGGAAATTTTCAAAGAGTCATTTTCTGGATATCTCACCATGGGATCTTTTAGAGCACAAGTATGAGAATGTCCCAAATATCATGTTTTTTGGCATCTTGAATTGGTTGACTCGTTCATGATTTTGAATCTTTTTGAGAACTTTTGCGAATAATTGATTTTTTAGAAAGCTACCCAAAATGCATTTGGCCCCCGCAAGGGACAATAGAACTTTAGGACTTTTAGAAACCCTATAGTACTCATTGGAGGTCAAATTACTTTGCAAAACCTTCATTGCTGAGGATGTTTTTCCATTCTATAAAGAGTAGTAACTATGTTTTTTGTTGGAATTTGGTAAAAAATAGGAGCTCCTACATAGTAGTTTGACCTCAAATGAATGCTATTGGACTTTTCTAGAGCACATGATTCACTTTGGACCAAAAAGGATGACTTCCATAGTGAACAATTTGTTTACAGGGCAAATGCAAACTACTGTGGCTCATTTTCACCAAAAAAAAGTACATTTTTGGCTCATTTTTGGCAAAAAGAAAGTTAAATTTCTGTTATTGTGCTAAGAATATGGAATTTGAAAATCTGTAAGGTTCACCAAATGTCAAAGTTTATGCCATTCTAAGATACTTTAATAATGTACAAACCAAAAAACAATACTTTAATTTAAAGAAATCAACCACTAAAAATTATGGTCATTCGGTAGTACATAACAATCGTTTTCTACAAATATAGATGCAATCTATTAATAATTGGGAAGATATGAATCTTAATAGGAAAAAAATTAGAAGAAAATAGACATTTCTGGTCCCAATTGATACAAGTATTTAAGTACAAATTTTTGTTTAGTCCTCTACTTTTTTAGCACTCACTGTCATTTAGAAAATGACTCTAGGAGATCACTCCTTGTAATTTGAGGTATACACCCAAGTTGAGAGGATATTTGTTCTAGGGCTATTTTCCTTAGTTATTGTATTTAAGATGACTATATTTTTATGTAGAAAACTACAAGGGGCATATTTCCAATATCCCATGATTTGGAAAATCATTTCTCATGGTTTCTTGAGTGGGGCTATTTTACATATAAAATTGAAGTGTCCAATTTTCTCTTGCCCCAACCCTTCTTCAAAATTTTGAGTACAAAATACATGTATAGTGTATACACTATGAAACCAACATCAATGAATTCAATTCAATTGCCATTGACCAAGTGGCATTTTACCATTCTTAAAGGCCAATCGTTTGTTAAATGAACAATTGACATTTTAAATAGGTTCCTAAGAAGTCAATTTTGATCGGATGTTCACATAATTGTGACACAACGTGTGAATATATACCCCCTTCCTTAGTGAAAATATAATTTTTTTTTCCAATTAGGTGCTTGAATGAAAAATTATGTTGCCTTGAATTGTTTTCACAACTTGGATTTCTTGGAGCATCTTTGGACATATCTTGCAATAACGCTCAATAACTTGTGAAATTTGGCATATTTATAACTAATAAAATGTGGGATGACAGTGTCCAAAAATTTAGATCTCAAATCAGGTGCTTGGAGGAGTCAAACTTTATTAGGTACATGTCGGGGCGGCTTGAAGAAAAAACATTTTCTTCTAACTTGAAGCCCTATATTCTTCCAAATTTTGAGTTAGTGTTTTTGAATTTTTATCGCATATTCCAAATGTTTGTCTATAATTTTTTAGCCATTTGGATTTCTAATAAAAAAAATTCTCCTGTCACAAGAAATCATGAAAAAGATGACTTGTCCATTGTATTGTTGATGCACTTAACCTCCTCGCATTGTATGTTGTTTAAAAGTAAGCTAGACTCCATATTTGTGTATGAAATTTTACGTAAGTGAACTTAAAATCATATTAATAATTATAAATGTTCAAAATCCTTACAATTGTTTACAACAAAAAATTTATTCCAATAGGGCTCAAATTTTTTAATTTTGGAGAATGCATCAGAAATTTGAAGTTTTGAATTTTTCCTCTACCAAAACAAGTTTATTATAGAACACTTTAGAATCTCCATTGAAACTATCCTATGAACATCTCATTCAATATGATTGTGTTTAATAGAGAAGACTCGAAAGATTGAAGGTAAATGGACTATAAACTATAATTATCCGCATGTTGTACATTCAATTTTCAATTCATTGAACCTACTAAGGTAAACCTTCCTATTCATGCACTGTGACAATTTAGGACACTTGCAATCAATGTCTTACATTTGCACTAATGTTTTTTTATACACACACTAGTAACTAACTAGTACCATGACAGTATGACACAATTTATGTCAATCACTCTTCATTGAAAATTTTCTTGACTACATATGTCCATTTAGAAAATAAAAATAATTGCTTACGAAATAGGGAGGGGAGGGGGTAATAGTAATCTATTTTTTTCTCACCACCCTCTTCTTATAGTAATCATTTTTATATAGAAAATCTATCCCACCTCCCTCCATGATCAATTGCCATTTTGTAGACAATCATTTTGAGACAATCATGCATATTTAATTCTCTACCTTTTTCTAAAGTGTACAATGTAATTAAGTGTAATTGTATGTTAAGATGCAAATGTACATAAAAATTAAAAAGAAGTGTGTAGAATACAATTACTTTTTTCATATAATTTGACAGTCAATATAAAGTTCCTTGTGTCTATTATTCATAGTCTATGTCGTTGTACACATTCAATATAGGTGAACTAGAATTTATTTTTGAATAAATCCCTCAATTACTAAAATTTCATGTAGGCTTCCCTAAAATTACATATAACATTCTTAGTAATAAAAATAAATTTTCAACTACATGAAGAATTATGTAGTAAAATTTGTATTCTTGTATTAAAGTCTATGTCAATCATGAAAATTATTTTTATGGTATGAATGACACCATGTGTGTAGCCATGATGTGCTAAAGCCATGATGCTTCATTTATCTTCTTACAAGAATGGGTATGATGCTATGAGGTATGATGGTTCTTAAAGACATGATGCTTTTAGCCTTCATACTCTTTAGAGACAATCATGATGTTTTTGCTACGATGCTTTAGTTCTCTATTTATAAAAAAAGATGTACATATTCTTATTTTATTTTGGCTTACTATTCTCTTATAAAAAATAATTGAATGTGGTTTTACATCAACATGTCAAGGACATGCTCCTCGTAAAAATACAAATGCAACTGCCTTTTTCTATTGCAAATTACAGAGATTGAATTTTAAAAATTGGTTCCTAAACCACATATTTAACCATAATTATGCTCTTCCAATACAACAATATAATGAAGAATGATTGAGGGGAAATGAATGTCAAGAAGTTCGAATTGAATACATGGAAATCAAGTTAATTATGTTTGAAGTGAATATATTTGTAAGTTTTGTTTGACCTTTTGTGACGATCTTATTTTGAAGGCTTCAAATCTTCTTTACTTATAGTATTTGCAAAACACATTTTCCTTTTAAAATTTCATATTATAGTGGTGCCATTGGGAATACTATTTTAAGTGAACATATTTGTAGGGTTTGGGTACCTAAACACTAAATAATACACCAACATCCTAAAAACTCACCAAAGAACTTCAATAATATAAAATTTCATGCATTCCCTAAATAGTAAAGCTTTGCCTATGTGAAAAGAGTGTATGAGTTCAATTTGGATAAGTAAAAAGGTAGTTATGATCTTCCTTGTTTTGCAAGCATTTTGAAAAACATCCTATGCTCCAAAATCCCATAAAACTCTTTTTGCAAATCACTTTTTTGGGGGCATTGAAAATGGTAGTTCCCAATGGGGTGTCATTAAAGAATGGGTCTAAAATCTCAAGGAGTTAAGTGAGTACTACAAGAAAGAAATTGCCTAGCATGCCTTGGCACAAATAGACCATACATTCATCAAGTACTTTAATGAACTCCCTTAGAAAACATTCAATACATTATACAAAAAATTCTTCAAAATGATGATAACAAGGAAAATGAAGGGAGGAAACTTGAATTCTACAAAATGGCATTGAAGGGCAAGAGCCCAAAACCTCTAAATCACCATGAATGCGCAAACCAAGTACTACTTGAAATTTAAATATTCAAATATACAATGATTTCAAACGACCACATGATTGAGTAACCACCAAATTTGTCCCATTTTGTCATATCTTGGCATTGTCATATCCCTCTTATACCTCAATGGATTTTTCACATGCAATCAATTTGTGAGTAATACAAATTGGTTCCATGACACCAAAACCTCTAATCACTATGAATGCGCAAACCAAGTACTAGTACTTGAAATTTAAATTTCCAAATACACAATGATTTCAAATGACCACATGATTGAGTAACCACCAAATTTGCCCCATTTTGTCATATCTTGGCATTGTCTTATCCCTCTCATACCTCAACGGATTTGTTACATACAACCAATTTGTGAGTAATACGAAATGGTTCTATAACATCAAATCAGATTTAGTTGGATAGTGGAAAATTGACCCCTTCTTGTGCCATAAAGACTTGAAATTTGGTTGGTGCTTCATGCCCATGTATAGTATGATGGCCATGAACACCTTCAATTCCAACATGGTACAATTTTGCCAATGTAGTCCACCATATGTCCCTCCATCGTTATTCACTTTTGTTGTATACCGATTTGTCTTAGCAACAATTTCCCATACAATCCACATGGGCCAAAATACTTCAAATAATGTTGAAAAAGTAAGGAATTGCCATCCTCCAAAGTAGATTTAGAAAATCCACGAAAAGTCTCAAGTTTAGGGTCATAAGTACTACATTTTTTTTGCAAAGAAAAATCCTAATAAACATACTTGAGTAGTGTGTTTTGTGTTGTTGCCACAATCAAATCAAAATCAAAATCAATTTTTAATTTGAAAATAAGGCCAAAATTAATTAATTTCAAATCGGAAGGAGTGCAAGGGCTTTGTTACGATGCAAGAAGTTGCATTCTTGATACAAATGGAAAGCTTTATGCATGAAGGGGTGCATAGGCTTTGTTTTGTAGCATTTGGACTTGCGATGTGAAAGTCATGGTTTTTCCAAAATAAAAGATAATTTCATTCAATTTTCTAATTTCTAAAAAACTTTGAAATTCAATAACTTTCACACTGTAGGTCCAAACACCACAAAATAAAGTCCGTGTACCCTTCCTTGCAAAGAACTTTTCAACGGTATTAAGAGTGTTGCCAAACACTTCATTGTTTCTAAGATCTGAGCATATCAAACAAACAAACAACCTAATTTAAGGTATAGATGCTATTGACATCTCCATTATAGCCATCGTCAAGCACATCTTCTTCTTCCTCCTCATCAAAAAGATCTTTGGATATTCAATATCCAACTCGCTTCCACTATCATCTACACATTTGTAATTCCCATGTATCAAACCTTGCCCAAAAGGTCCTCCTCAACCTTTTTATACAATGTTATTTTCCATTTTTCAACCTTGCATACTCATCTCATGTAGAGTTTTTTAATACATAATTTTATGCTACTTGCCTATAGCCATAAACCTTTTGCTATTCCATGTGAAGGAATTTTTTCAATTTGTGGTCTAATTAGCCTCATCGTTGCTATATTACAAATGCCATAGCTAAAAATACCCTAAGTACCACCTACTTCTAATATAGAGTTCACCAATAACCACCCAAAAATTTCATAAGAACCAAAAAATGTGTTTCAATGTTCTTTAGAGGGGGAAACTATTATGATCCCCTTTTCCACCTATCACTTCAAATCACTTTTCATCCCTTTTTTTCTACTATTTAACACTACTTTCTTGTTGATAAAAGGCATTGGCCATGCTTTATAAAAAAATCACCTACTTTTGATGTAGGTATTCCCAAGTACCTTCCAAGTATCATCTAAGAATTTCATGAGAACTAGGAAACTATGTAGCCCATTTTCTAAAAGGGAAAAGAAATGTAATCCCATTTTCCATCCCCCTACTTCAAATCACTTCTCATCCCATTTATTATCTTTGAAGCACATGATTTTACGTCACTTGGTTGTAGCTAAAAGGCTTAGGCTATTCTATGTGGTGCAAACTTTATTTATTTGTGATCTAAATAATTTAATTACAACTACATCTCCAATGAATAAGCCAAAAGCCCAAAATAACCTAGATATCACCTACTTCTCATAGAGATCACCAAATATCATCCAAGTATCACTTAATAATAGCATGAAAATTAGAAAAACATGTGGATAATTCATAATATTGTTTATCAATGAAGCATGTGTTCTCATAAGTCTCTCACATACATGTAGCAAAGCATATGCCCTTCCTAGCATGGGGAGAACCATTGCCTAGCTACATAATGTTTTATTCTCCTAAATGAATGAGAAGAAAATCCCATTTCCCATTCCCCACCTCTAAAAAGAAAAAAATTGCAAAAGAAGAAGGGCATCACTTACCTGTTGTCTAGTTGCTACCTTGGTTAAGTGCTTGGATGCAATCAACTCATTGTTCCTATCAGCGTTCCCTATTAGGGAATGCACTCCTAGTCCCTTCCCCACATCTTGTTTGTAATCTCTACATAGACTCTTCCCTTCTTGTGTCTTTTTAGGTAGATTGTACTCTAGTTGTACTGCCTTCCTTGTTCTCATTTCCTTGGGGTTCAATCTCTACCCTATATGATGTTCTTGCATGGGGTGGTTGTCACTATTCTGGTAGAATTTGCTTTGGGTTGTATAAGAACTCCAGAGGCCAAAGCATAACATCAAGACTGCAAATTTCATGAGAGGAGTAGGGGCCTTCATCAAATTCATCTTCATCTCAATCTTCACAACTAGAGGCTCTACCTCCAATTTCTTGCTCTTAGTTGTCATTGAACTCAAAATTGAAGTTGCCAATGATGTCAACGTCCTCTAAGAAGAAATTTTCTTGGCTGTCTTGTGGTAAAAAGGTACAAAGAAAGGTAGAAGATAATCAAGTCCTCTTGTTCATAGAATAGGAGTTGTTGGACTCTGAGGTGGAGATTGCAAATTAGTAGAAGCCAAACTATCTTAGGCCAATAATATGCAACTATGATGAATGGGTAGTCCATCCCACACAACTTGAGAAAAATCATACAAAATTCAACTTAGAACATGAAAAATGCACATTGTCCATGCAAACAAAGTAGAAGTGTTAGAGTGGTATACCTCTTTGGAGGAGGTACAAATCCTCCGCCTAGGCATTGCTCTCCCTCCTTCTAACTCATTCTAAGAATGTATTACCAATTCTCCTTGCTTCAATACAAAACTTACTTCTCAATGCACATATTGGAAGGACTAAGGGAGGTGTTTCTCACATTTCATGTTGTTGTCAATTGTCTCAAACTTTGTACGTGGTATAGAACATTCCATTTGGTTGTCTTTATTCAATGATGTGATTTGCTAGTCAAAGAAGCAAAAATGATTATCCAATTTAGGTACAATTCCCTTCAATACAGAAGTATTGGTGTCATGAGTGAGGGTTGCTATTATATGAGTATAGGAGTGTGAGCCCATGAGCCTATAATACTACACATTTATGTTATAGATGTATATACCATAGAAACCCTCTATGATTATAGGGTATATATTTTACAAATACTCATATCATAGGTGATAATGATACATACACCTTCTATAGTGTGTGGTATCTATATTATAGGTATCTATAATGTAGGCTCAATGCTCACAAACTTGCATTCTTGGGCTCACATACTAGCACCATTGCCTTGCCAAGGCTTGTATTATGTGCCACAACTTAGTGAAATCATGGCTCCATAGTAGTCATGCAATCATTTTTCTTTGGAAATTTTGGGCTTATAGGATTCTTTTGATGCATGAAATTATTGGCTCACAATTGAAATTTGCCACAATTAGCCCTCAAATTGAAGTGTGTTGTTACAAATACATAATTCGCAACTATGTTTTTTGTTTGTAGTCAACAATGTGCAATTTTTTTGTGGATTTGCAAATTTTAGTTGCCAACATAGCTTGGTGATGCAGGCTGCAAGCATTGCCATGGCCTTGCAAGCCCTGACTTGTTGAGTTGTCGGCCCTCCCTACACCCCTCCATAAACCAATGGTTTTAGTTATCGACCTCACACTATTTTGGGGCTATTGGGGGGCGCCTAATCATCGCAAGGACCCTTCATTTTCTTGCTTGGATATCCAATGTCCACCCTACCTCTAATTTTTTTATTTCAAATCCTACCCCTTCTACAATCAACAAAATTTTGTCAGCTTAGCATACCCCTTGAGTTGAAATTTGCCTTAAACCCCCTATAACTTCTTCACCCGGAATTGGATTGAAACAAAAATTATATATTCACAAAGCTCTTGTAGAACTACACATCCTCAAAAAGTTTCAAAAAAATCAAGTAAAAATTTAGCTCATAGGAACCTACCTGAACTCCAAATTGTCCTCTAAGGGGACAATGGTCCTTTAGGGATTAAAAGAGGATTGGGGAAGAAGGCTTGTGGAGAGGGAATTGAATGAACATTATTGAAGAGCTAGTGCTTTGGGTGAAACTTAGTGGGGGGAGGGCTCTAAGAGAATCTTGATTAAAGTTGAATTAGTCAAATTTAGGTATGAGTGAATTTTGGTTGGGGATGACTTTAAATGAAGCTCATGCTACAAAGACAAAGCCTCTCTACAAGAAAAGATCATCAAAGAGAGGAATGGAGAATGGTTGAGCAAATAGTAATGGCAATGGTGGAGAATGGATGGGTTGTAAATAAGGGGCACAATCTACCACCAAACCACACAAGAATGGATAAGCATGTAGGAATGCAAATTGGAATTAAAAAAAAGTTGTCTTTTCTATTTTTTAATTCAAAAAGTGTCTTATTTCTTGAACTTCTTTATTTATAGCTTCTCTCAATGCAAGGCCTCTTCCCCTTAATTCCAAAGCCAAGAAATGCTTGTAAACTTTACTAGCAATCTAATTAAAATTTTTTTTTTCATGAACTTAATTTGTGGTTTAAATTTTCTAATTTTTTAATGAACAAAATTTGTAAGTCCCTATTTACTAAGGTAACTACATCTAAAATTGCACAAATAGGCAATTTAGCATAGTTCCCAATACTATATTGAAATTTTTCGTGGAATCTTGTTGGTAGTCAACAAGGGATTCAAGATTCTTTTGAAGTAAATTTTTTAGATACTATATGAATAAACTACAAATTTTCAAAGGGTTGAAAATAGGTGTTTCTAAAACCAACCATAGACTCTCATGAAGAGTGGGAGTACATTGTAGACAAGAATCTAGTGTAGTTCATTTTAGAAAGTGATCAAAATTAGGAATAGTTACCTTAAATACCAATACCCCCTTCAATAAACAAGGAATCTTACAACAAGAATAAAGAGTGATGATTCCAATAAATGTGCTACACGAATGTAAATAGAGAGAACTACCCTTGGAGCTTCCTTCAACATCAGCTCTTTCACATGGATTCATATCCAATTAGAACCAAGAACATACTAACATACTAAGAGCATAGAATGGCATTCCTTAGATGTTCCAACTTTGGTATTGTTGCACGCAAGACCTGAATAGCTGATCGACATAAGATCAGTAGCACCACATGTGAAGTCTAAAATTCATTCACTCCGTGTGAGCCAAATGCATCATTATGGTACAATGCCAGATCCAATCAGAAAAGTGAAGATGTGAGTGCAGAAAAACAAACTGGCACGCATCTAAGCTTAAGCTTAGAAGGATACAACTCAGTTTCAAGTAGTGGCCTTCCACAAACATTTCCCCAACTTGCACTTTATTTTGAATACTGCCCTATGCACTAGAGTGTACATACTCCAAGAAGGGTCTCTTCAAGTCTGCCATAGCTCTGCTTACCAGGCGCTCCAGTTGATCAAGCAGTCGATTCAAAACTAAAAAAGGTGCCCGTTGCCTCAAGATCCAGAGTGATTTTCGGTACACTCGGATTCAGTATCAAAGAGCCCTGCCATGTGCAAAATTTATAAAAAGATACCTGTGACCACTCAAGAATGACCTAGGAGGGAACCTTCTGCATTACAACTTGCAGCCTACGATGGTCCCAGCATTTTCTTTGGGTCAACCCATTCATCAAATTCCTCAGATGTGAGGTAGCCGAGAGTCATGGCAGCTTCCTGTAATACAGAAATACACTTTCAATGAACATTGAAAAGTACGCGATATTACCTCAACTTGGACGCACATCCCTATGCAAAAAACGATTCTAAAATAGACGTACAGTATCAGGAATATTTGTAAGACCACAGCTAATCTCCGGATTGTAGTAATACTGCCATGAGGAATACGTGGGTACAAAACAGGTTTTCTGAGTAAGGAAGATTTGTGGTTCTTCAAAATAAATATCACTACATAGATAATAGCCACGTGAAAATAGTATACTCTCACAATTGCAGAAGTAATGCTCAACACAAAGGGAAGTGCTTGCCTTAAGCGTGGTGCCTTCTTTGTGAGCTTTCTTGGCGCATGCTGCGGCCTTGTCATATCCGATTTTCTGCCAAAAGTCATAATATCAACGATGTCAAATACAGACCATATTTACCCTGTTCAGAATACCATCGTGCACCAGCATCCTGGACGAATAGAATTGAACAACTGAGCATACATACTGCAAAGTAAAGGTAAAAAATCTAAATTTTACTTACAGGGTTCAGCGCAGTCACGAGCATCAGCGACTGCAATATCACATTACACGAACCGAAAGAAATTGATTAGTGCAAAATTGATCCCAAACAAAGGAAATAATATCAAGGCCAAAAATATCAGGGCCCGATATCTGAGAATGACCAACCTGTTTCATAGAAGTCAAAATATCAAGCACCTAATGGAAAGTGTAGCTACCCCAAATAGAAATGTCAAATTGCCAAATGTTATTCTCCAACTGATTTGAAAAATTCAAGAAGTCTATTCAACAACCTTAGCATGCCACTATTCCAATAAACACAAGCCACAATTCTACTACTCGAAAGAAATTCATGCTAATGTAGCTTTCAAGACAGTTCTCATATTCATTGGACACCAGAACTTTCTGTGCGTTCCAATCACTGTTTAGTTTTCTCCCTTAAGGGTAGAGACAACAAAGGATCAAACGATTACAAGAGAACCAAAAGATGAAACTCAGTCGGAAAAGACATACCCTTCGCAGCAAATCCTCAATGTGGTTACGATTAGCTTCAATGCCCACAACACAGTTCTTTCTGAAGGACTCTGCTGCGTCTCCAAGCAAAATCATTGACTGCCGGAGGAAACGTTGTACTATATCAGTGAAAGTACTACACTTGTCTAGCAGTACAACTCGTGTGTACAACTAGAGTAAGGTATGCCTAAGGAAAATACATGTACGGAAATATTGCTGCACTAATCATCTGAATAATCCAGTATATATAAATACCTGAAGCAAAGCGTTAATCATGACTGGCTTGTATACATTAAGTTCAAAATGTCCATTAGAGCCTGCCACTGTGACGGTTGTGTGGTTACCCATCACCTGCAGTAAAATCCCAAGTATAAGTAAAACAGCTACAAAACCTATAGAGGTAATTGAATACTAGACATAAAGAGAGCTGTCAATTCTTCAGGTTTGACCAATTGCGTGAGTGCTCCGACCCTGGAGACGTACGCATTTACCAATTGGCACCAAAGTTATTTCCAGTTAATGTAACAAACAAATGACTAATTGCAAGTGCCTGTATCCCAAATATAAGTGTACGATTTTCTTGTAAACCTTTATTATGTTGAAAATGAATGCTATGCTTGCTCTAGAATAAAAAAATGTATTAAAGAGAAAATAAACGTTACAACGCTCCTATCCCCAAAGCCACGTCACAACTCAACAAGATGAGAAATTCATTCATTGGAATAATGGGTCACAGCATGCTACTATTGCTTTTCACAGGTCTTATTTAAATTGGCCACCAGAACTTTCAACATTTTGAAATAATTGCTTAGTTTCTTCCCTTGGAGCAGAGAAATAAATACCTGACAGCAAACCATTGTCAGTGCTTCACACTGTGTGGGGTTGACCTTTCCCTGCAAAAACTCCAGAAAATCTTGTCAATTCCAACTGAATAAACAAATTACTTTACCGGTAAAAGGATAGGGAAGTTTTCCCAACTGTGAAAGACCAAAGATCGACAGCATATACACAATGCATAGGTGATAAAATAACTGGTCATTAACAGAAAAAGAGACGGATCATTAATAGGAAAATAGGTAGGAAAAATAGGACAGTACGGGCATAATACTGCTGCCAGGCTCGTTTTCGGGAAGGATAAGCTCGTGCAGTCCACATCGAGGTCCACTGCAGAGCAATAAGCAAGAATCTCATGTTAAAATCTAATCTCAATACCTGAATCCATGAGAGAAGCCGCCACATTAAAATAAGACCAGACGAGAACTTCAAAATGGAGCGACTCAAAATGCAGCTAACAAAAAGATTAACTGTAACAACACGAGTCTGGCCAATATTACTGCACAGATCGTGAACCCGATCACTTTGGACAAGCCTATTGAACATGCCAATACCTTCGAGTACTCTCGCTAGACATTACGACCATACCACTTAAGAAAAAATAGGAGACGTACATTGAACAGGAGCTGATATCAAGAAACAATCTCCACATCATCCTTCTGAATCGTGTAGAAAGAACACAAACCTAAAGTTCTATCGACAGAGCTGAGTAAGATCATACCTTCCCAGCAAACGAATGTCATTGGCAATCTTCATGAGAGAAACAGCAACAGTGTTGAGTGCACCACTGCATTCTACAAGAGCGTCATGAGCTGCCTGCAAAGACAAGCACCACCAAAGATGAAGCTGACACTTTACACAAAACTGCTTCAAGAAACTGAGGCTTACGTTAGAATTGAACACAGCGGAGAAGTGCACGTACCAATGCCTCAAACTTGTTAGGTGCTGTTATAAAAGGCAATCCCGTTTCTTTTGACACTTGTGCTGCAATCTTCTTATCAAACCTACAAGACAATAGTTGGCTCAGCTTCATTGTGTAATGTTAAAAAGTCTCTCAATCCTACATTATTGATAGTATTAGCAGCAAGAACAGCGTTTTCTCACAAAAGCAGTTACTGATTCGAATTCAAAATTAATACTCAAATGAGCTTCTAATATGCAGGAGGAAACTATGACCGCTGCCATACCCCTTCTTGGTATTGAGACCAGTTCCAACAGCTGTCCCTCCTTGCGCCAGCTGAACGAGTCACAATCAATCTCAACTCAGTTTCCAGATCAATGCCAAAATTCTTTCTACGAAAACATCAAAAGATACGAAACAATACCAAATAAAAAGGAAGCCGAAAAAAGAGAAGTATCAGAGTTCAGTATAGAGAAAACAATGACCTATCCTTACTGAAATATCTACACAAAGACAATTCCATATTCAAATGCAACCAAATATGAGGTGGTGTCCAACCTGATACAGGCGAGGAAGAGTATCTTCAATCCTTTGGATTCCATACCGCACCTACATCAGCATATTTCATCTGAGTTAATCCACTGAACTTACATATCCTGAAAGCATCAACAAAAGCAAAACGGAAAGAAATATTGCACAGGGTTGTTTGTACCTGAGTGCAATAAGCACTAAAAACTTGTCCCAGGGTGAGTGGGACTGCATCTTGAGTGTGTGTGCGACCAATCTTTATGATGTCTTTGAACTCATCTTGCTGAAAAACGCGAAGTCAACAAACTGTCAAAGCTAACAATATATAAGAGAACATCCGGGCTCCAAAAAGCATGTCGCACATCGTCCAGAAGGTCACTATTTTGCCGGAAAGACTTTAAAGTTCATAGTGCAGTGTATATTCTGGCATGAGAATGCAGAGAAGTAACTATTCTCTAACCTAGAAAGTCTTAGGTAGTTACCTTTTGGATCAATGCTTCAAGCAAACCATGCAAATGAGGAATAAGCTTAGTGTTGGCCTCAATAGCCGCTGCAATATGCATCGCCTAAACACATTCCAGTAAATCCCCCAAACTAGATTTATTAATAAGCAATTAAACGCATGGAGACCTTCTGAAATCTCTTGGGACAAAATATTCCTCTATGGCAAAACAGTTATTCAAGTAAACAGCAAGCGAGGCAAGGTAAATACGCTTCACATAGAAAACAAATGTTGACAAAATGACGGAAGCCATCATACAAGTTTTGTTGACTACCAAACTAGAAGAGACAGCCTGAAAAAAGAAGTTCAGCATCTACTGAAACCACGTTATAAAACAGGACATATAGGATAAATCTACCAACCGTAGGAAAGGTATCATTTGAAGACTGACTCATGTTGACATGGTCATTGGGGTGGACACCCTTGCTCCCGATGGGAATGCCGATAATCTCACCAGCACGATTTGCGATCACCTGTACAAAATATATGAGAAGTCAAACCATGACTACGAGAAAAACGCTAGGTCTTGTTCGGATGCCCATGCATGATATGTCGAGAATCACTGTAAGTCACACAAGCCAGTTTCGGCACGAGTTGAAGTACCTCATTCGCATTCATGTTCGTTTGAGTGCCACTGCCAGTTTGCCAAACAACAAGAGGAAAGTGGTCGGTCAGCTTTCCTTGAGCGACTTCTGCGGCTGCCTGTACGATAGCGTCGCCAAACTTCTTATCCAAACCGTATTCTATATTCACCTGCCTCAAGCACGAAAATGCATCTGCAGTGAGTATGAGACGAATGAAACTCTAGCGTTATTAAGCGTCTCGCTTGCAAATGATTGCAAAAAAGAAGAAAGAGATTTCAATAAGATTTGACTAATTCAGAATCTTTTAGACAACATCATATTGAGAATATTTCTCCATGATTCAAGAGACCTCTCTATGGTTACTATGCAATTCGGAGGTTTCCCTATGTATCATCGGAAAATCTTCTTGATGATGCTGTCCAAGAAGTCCTAATATTACTGAAAACCATGATGTAGTGCAAGAATTAAGAAGATTCCTCCTCAGGTCATGCAACTTCCAGCATCTTGAGTGAGAAATTCATCCAATTAGGGCACTGAGAAGGGTTCTCAAGAGATGCAGGCACAAAATATATGATAGTCAACAACCTCTACCTCTGAAAGGTAAAAGAATAAAGAAACAAAGGCAGGACAGGCATTACAATGGCAGCAGACTTCTTGAGGATGCCGAATGCTTCAATAAGTTGTTTCGGCATCCGCTCTGTCTCACCCCCAATCTCAAAATTCTGTACAGATCTCTGTGTCTGGGCTCCCCAGTATCTGCTCACCACAGTTCAAGGTAACCCGAAAATTAGACATACACTCTGCATTAGCAATGACGTACCCATATACGAGTTGTACACTAGGAGCAATGAACTAAACTAGCAGCGTATCTTCGGCATTGAGCTACTTCTATACAGCACTTAACGAGGTCTCAAAATCCAGCCCAACGGCTCCAAGACACTTGATCCGTGCAGCGTCCTCTTCGAAGAATTATTACACTCACAGCGGTTAAAAACACGGATCTCACAATCTGGTAAAGGAGCATAAAAAAGAATGTGCAAAGAAGACAGGCAACTAATTACGTAGTGCGTAATAAACTAAGGGTCACATTAGATTGCACAGCTACAGGCAACAAGCTCAATACTTAAACCAAACCGAAGCCATGTAAAAATCCAACCTCTTCATGCTCATTCTTCTACTTTGAACTAGTGCAAAGTCAACATTGAACAAAAGGAGGTATATGAAATGAAATTCGAATTTTGCACCAATCAAGGTGAGGAATTTTTGTTGTTGGTTCAATCTACAGTAGCCCTAAGCTCCAGAATTAAAATTCGAGGTTAGGAATCAGAATCAGAATACGAATATGATTTTCAGCAAGTTGCGAATTGCAAACAATAATCGGCTTGATGAAACTGGACACAAAAACACGTTCCAAAGAATTGCCAATCGAGTGATAAACAAGGTAGAATGCATCACAAGACAGAGCAGCTGAAAGAGCCATCCTCCTCCACCAACAATGGCAATTCAAAGACCCTTACTGGATCAACCAAAAAATCTTCAACCCAAAAATAAAAAACTAGGAAAAAAACGATGGATCCCTGAAATCACAGACTTACCGACCCTCTGGGACTAGGATGGGACCGAAGGTGTCACGCTCTTCCCGGAATCCACCTCCGCCCGTCAATGAGCGAACGAACTGCAACGAGACCGCAGCTGTGGAGGACGCGGGGACACGCAACAAGCGCCGTGCGGACGCCATCTTGGTCAAGATCGCCATTGCGAGCTCAAAAACCAATAAACACCTGCAACTCTCCAAAAATGTGCATAGAAATTCAGATATTTCCCTAGCAGAAGGAGTTGAAACCAGGCTTCACTTTGAAAAAAACCCAAGCTATCGTGTAGCAGGGTATAAGAAAACAACTCGAGATTGGCGCACAACAGAATTAGGGTTTCGCAATAAGTGGCGAGAGAAATCACAACAAAAATCGGAGCAGTAACCTTAATCCCCAAGAAGCTGGAGAAGTCAATACCATAACAAATGCAAAAATGCTTCAAATGCAAAACCATCTCACCTTGCAAATGCTCGATGAATCCCTTCCGGAATTCAAAATAATATCTCCGGAATGATCAGCCAGTTTCGCAAGACTTGCTCATGCACAGCAGAAGCTGCAGAGGAAAAGGGCAAACAAGGGGACCGATCCCCTGCCACTGCCGCAGCCCTATTGAAATGCACGAGCAAAATTAACCTTACTTCGGAAACAGAGTGGCAATGACGACGATGACGATGTATCTCGATTGATACCCGCGCCCGTTGAAGCTTCTTCCGGGTGTTCACTTCTGTTGGCCAGCCGCCCGAACCGTCTTTTTCTGTAGAACATCGTCATGCTTCCATCGTGGTCGTTTGCCTCCAAGCACGCGCATGGTTACATCAAAACTCACAAACATTTGTTTTCACCCTTCGTTTTCTTCAGTGTTTTCTGTTTTCTCCATTCAGCGCAATTAGGATTGCTCTGTCAAACAGTGGGAAAGGATTGACCTGTACGACAACAATCACAAGTACGTCCTCAATACTTTTCTGTCCTTTACAGCGTTTTCGATTTCTTTTTCAATCAATCGAGTCCCCTCGTAATCGTTAGGTAATTGTCCTGCTTCCGGTTTTCCGTTGCAGAGTGCATGGGCGTAGGGTTGTTTGTTGCATTACGGAATATTATTCGGAATGTTTTACATATCAGTCAGTATTGTAGCGGGTTTTGATGATCACGGAGGTTTATGAGAAAACGTCTGAAGCCAGTATGATTGCCAATTTTGTAATAATTCATTATGGCGAGTTTACTACGTGAAATGGTGCTGCTGCTCTTTAGTTTGGCAATAATGGAAGTGCTGACAGCAGAGTTTCAAATTAGCGTTTAGTAGAATCGATCATTGCGGTTTGGTATTCCTGTTTAGACTCATGATGCAATTCAAGCTATTGTTGGCCAATATTGTTTAGCTACTGCCATTGGCATTTCTATGTCCCCGAAGATTGCAATTGAAGAGCTGTGGATCATGCATGCTACGTATGAATTGTATTGAGTAATTCAGATTTCATCAATTCGTAGTGTCGGAGAATGCATTGATCGCGCTACAATGCTCATGTCTGCTGGTGCTTATAGGTCTTCTCGTCACTTCTCTGTTCTGTTTTGCTGTAATTTCCTCCTGGAGTTTCCAAACTCTTTAGACAATGTAGGATATGCATTTTTTGGAAATCTGTACGATATAAGAAACTGACACTCTTGATGCGAAGGATGCAGAGGATGCAAAGCAATAGCTGTTGTTCGAGCTGGACTCCCATGGGGTTGCAATTGCGAGAGTAACCTTGTCTGCACAGCACATGGCTTTTGATAGGTGTCACTAGCAACTACGCAGTTTTCTCATTGTGTTTTTCGGGGGAACGGGTTTGCTGATCGTGAGCAGGGAAACAGAGGAGGACAAAAATATATTGGCATGAAGAGGGAAATGCCTCTGACATGAAGTCCTTATCAAATAATGTCGTGTTATGTTTAGGTTTCATGATCCTGAGTAGCGAAGGAATGTAGGGCAGAGAACATACTTGAAGACGGGGATGCCTGACATGAAGTCTTTATCAAATTGTGTCACAAAATGTATGATGCAAGAAATGATTTGATGATTATAAGGAAGAATAGGAGGGTGGAGAACATATTTACGTGAAGAAGAAATGCCTCTGACATGAAGTCATTGTCCTATAGTGTCACATTATGTTTCACGCAACAAAAGATTTGATGATTGTAAGTAAAGAGAGGAGGGCAGAGAACATGTTGACGTGAAGTCCTTGTCAAATAGTGTCAGTATCACGCGAGAAAAGGTTTGATGATTGTGAAAAGGAAGGCAAGAGGAGGGCAGATCTACATGAAGAGCGTGATGCTTTTGACAAGAATCCCATGTCGAATATTGGGTTGATATAATTTGGGATTGGTCACACTCTGTTGTGGGAGCTGTGGAGGAGCCATGCATGACTCCACAGCGAGTTCATTCGTTGGTTCAGAAGAAGATGGTTCGCCGTCGTGCTCCTCCGGCGATGAATTTGAATACCGAATGCCTTCTCTTTTGTCGTCTCAATGTGGGGGAAACATTAATAGCACTGTCTACTTTACTGAGCATGGGCTCTATCCTAACTCTGAGATGCTAACTAGCCCCCGAACATATGGTTGCGGTTCGAAAGAATACGTCATTGATCTGATGGTCTTGGAAAGCGGAAGTGAAGGTGTGGGAGCGAAGTTGAGTGAAGCAAGAATGGCAGCAAGAAGAGCCGAGGAAGCAGGTATGCCCTTTTTAGGTTTTGCTTTGCTATTAGTTATCTTGCGTTTTCCCTTAGTCCCAGTATTCACTATTTCACAGCCCTAGGAGAGACTTGGTTTTGCATGGGAACAGATGATCTACACGAAAAAAAATACCTTGCTAGCGCAAACTTTGAATCTTTGAATCTTCGAATTTTTGTTAGTTTACGTCTTTTTGACACACGGATGGTAAAGTACTGAAGGACCAAATCTGCAAAGTTTCTTTGTAATTGAACTTTTGAAGAGGAATGTCGAACCCTTTCTCTCATGACAATCAAACGAGTCTAACCACTGCAGGACTACGGGTGGATGCTATCAGAAACATGAAGCACACAATTAACAGCGACAATCAGCAGGACAGTTGTACGTTGCTATAAATATTGCCTCATAAGAAGTGTTGGATAAAATTGAAATTTGTTAGCAATTTGACATATTTCTTGTTTTGGAAGTGATTAATTGTTTTTGTACAGTTGACATTATTTTTCGATTTGATATTCTGATTGTGTGGTTTTGAAATGGGCAGCATCTAGGAGGCAGCTAGCAGCGCAATGGCTGCAGACCATGGTTGGCAACCATTCTCTCCCTGCCGATCCTACAGTGGAAGACTTTAGAGTGTACTTGAAAAGTGGCTCTATCCTTTGTAAAGTCATCAACAAAGTTCAGCCTGGCTCAGTACCAAAGGTAACAACACTTGAATCATGCAATCCCTTCGTATTCCTAGTCCAGTTTTGAGGCAATCGTGTTACTGTCTCATTCGCTGCTCAGAAGAGGGTTGTAGACCAAAAAACTTCTGCGCAACGAGTGTCCTTTGATTTACGGAAGACTGAGTATAGATTTGGATGTTCAAGATTCAATAAAATCTCTTGGTGACTCTTGAAGTTTATGTAGTCCATAACCTCAATGGAGTCCATTTCTATAGGGGTGACAACCAAGCATTGGATATGGTGGACGTAGTTATAATCTCATAATCCTAGAGTTCTGGTGTCGTTTTTAGACCTCCGGTTGAGCTGGATTGAAAAGGATCCAACCATTGATGCTGTGTCCTGTAATGTGAAAGTAGAGCCTTCTTCTGAAATTATCATCCCTTGCTACTCCCATGGCTCAGTGTGTTATTACTCATAAAGAGAATCTAGTTTCAGATTACCTAGTTCAGTTTTTGTGATTCTGAGCATTAATGGTGCTGTTGATTCTGTCAAGGTCGTTCACCAAATTACATTTCCTTGTTCTCAAGTCTGGGTAAACTTTTGTCCTTATTGCGTAGCTCATTGAGACATACTGCGTCATTTATGCATGGACCAGGTTGAAGATCCAATTAACTCAGACCAACTTGATGGAGCTTTACCTAATTACTTATATTATGACAACGTCAGAAACTTTTTGGTGGCGGTGGAGGACATGGGATTGCCCGCATTTGAAGCTTCTGATTTGGAAAAGGTATGGAAATGGCGTTTCTTCTGCAAAGTTAAATCGTCCATCCACGTGGAATGAAAAGACACTCTTCTGTCTTTTTTATGTCATTGGAAGGAGCTGCTAGTGGCTGTTTGTGTTCATGTTCAGAATTTCCATCCCCGTTGCACGTTTTCTCTGTTAGGTTGTATGTCTGTCTGTATGTCAGTTAGTATGTCAACCGCATGTTCACTGAAAGACATAATTTCACGAAATTGGCGGGCATAATGAAGACTGAGTTTTGAGGAATAGCAGCAGTTTGGAGTCGCTCGACTTAAATTGGAGCCGTTTTGAGTTGGCCTGCTGCATCTCATCTCTATTTCTGCCCTAACTTTTACAGCTCGAGGTTTCAGTTGGCCACCTCAAAACCCGTCTGAGTACTTGGAAGTCCTAATTTTCAAAGCTGTAGGCACTTAGTAACACTACACCAAGCACACCATGTACTATTGACGTTCAATTGCAGCAGGGGAAAAATTATTGTGGCCCGCAGCAATTGTGTCCTACAAGGTTGTCAGCTACTTTACAGTTTCCAAGGTGGTCAAGAGTGCCAGACTAAATTTAAAAATACATGTTGTTGTGATATTTCGTAATTACTGTCCAGAGTTTATCGTGTAGTTTTCAGAGTTTTCAGCATTTGGTACATTTCGTTACTCTGAAATCTTCTATTTTAACAAAATATGAGCATTGTGTGTTTTGGTTTTGACCAAGTGTATTATGACCGTGCAATATATAGCAGGGTCCTATGTCCTCAAACGCACATGCCAAGGTGATTGACTGTATTCTGGCACTGAAGTCGTATCATGATTGGAAGCAAGGGGGTGCACTTGGGTTCTGGAGGTTAAAATCTCCTACGGACTCCGGATCGTGTGTAACATCCTCGAGATACATGAGTCAGTCCAAGAACCCCAACCCGCGAAGAAAATGGTTACTTTCTTCTGATCAAGAGTCCCTGGATGGAACATCATTGTCTTCTTCACCAGAGCAATCAGCCAACTTCCTCAGTTTTCATAAGGAGAGCAGAGCTTCGTTTGATGATGTCATGCGCCTGGACCACTCTGGTCAAGATTGCATGGATAGAAGGCGCGAGGAGCGGTCTCCAAGCCCTGTCACTTCAGGTATATCTTTAGACGGTTAGACCTTTTAGAAATCTGATTTCTTTTGATTGTCTTGAGATATTTTCAAATATTGGGGAATATTGTAGAATGATTCATGTATCTCCGGGTCGTGCTTAACATCCTCAAGATACATAAATTTCTGCCAGGGTTAGACTAGAATCCTGGCCTGTTACCGCAAGATGCTTAGATTAGAGCATGTAACATTGACTGTTAGACGAACTTATTCCATGTTCTTAATGGAGGAGAGTTATTTCATATCCCTATTGAGCCTGTCAGCAGTCGTTCTTGCTTCTCTCTAGAGTTACGTGTTATCTGCTAGACTTCCTTGAATACAAATTTGCGTATAATCTAGGAATATCAGGTTTTGCACGAGAACAGACTGCTAAGTGAAACTACTGTTTGGGAATTTTTAGTTGCGTCAAGGTCTGTCGTGATTCAATCGGCATAAAATAAGCCTGCAAAGTTCAGAATGGGTAAATATGTCACCCTGCAGCGTCTACATCGTCGTGGCTGCAAGACATTCGGCACAAGTTCAGTGAGGTTCTTCAAGTGAAAGCAAAACGTAGTACCCAGGATCCTCTACCAGCTACAGAAGGTTATGGAGGAGGAGCAACTATGATATTTGATGTACGTGATCAGTGCCATGGTTGCAAAAGCTTGACGTATCTTTGACATTTTTACTTGAGTGGATCTGATTGTCGTTCATTCACATGCCAGACGCTGCACGGTCTGTAGCGGATACTTTCAGTTGTGAAGAAGCATCTTTAGGTTTGAATTTACTTATTTCTTATGTTAAACGATGTGCTTTGTGTGTCCAGCATAATGCCCCTTCTCAATCGCTCCTGAGTCTTATCAGTGCAATTATTGGTGACAAACCGGCAGAAGAGGTGCCCATGGTATGTTCAATCTGTCCAGCTAAATGGCAACATATTATTGAAGGCATTTGTTCCATTTTTTGCATTTTAATTTTAGAATGAATTATTTATTTTAAGCTTATTGACGTTTGTTGAAACCTGAACGAGTGAGCTGGAAGATGATTGTGTGCAGAAAAATGGGTTTTCAGTAATCTTAGACTCTTTCAGGAACTTCTAGACAACATTAGGAGAATTTCCCCCGTGATTTATGGGTAGATATCCCTGCGATCACGCTGGTTATAGAGGGCCCTCCCCATGACACATAGGGAAGCCTTTGTACGATCAGTGTAATCATGAGGAGACCTCCTAATGAATCATGTAGAAGATTTGTATACGATGTCTAGGAGTTCCTGAAATAATCTAGTATTACTAATGAAATTGTTGGAAGTTTCGTTTCTTTATTGATATAACCTCTTGTTGAACATGTGAGATAACATTTTAAACACGGCAGTTGGTAATAGCTCAATCTTCAAAAATATAATCTTGACAACAATTATGTGGTACCGATTGTAGCTTGTGGAGTTCATGCTGCGGAAGATCATGGAGGAGTTCGAGCGTCACCTTCTCAATCAAAGGAATCAAGTCACGAAGGCAATCAATCCATCATTGTTCATTGCCAAAGTATACCACTGGCCTGTGTGATCGTTTCTTTTTTCCTATGTGTACTTATGAGGAAGTGTTAGATACTCTATTCTTTTAATATCTCAATTCTGCGTTCCTTGCTGTTTTTCTTACAGATGAAAACTGCTCTAAAAGATATAATGGTGCGGGAAGAGAAACTTGCATCTCAGAACATGGTGCTGGAAGCCTTAGGATCTGGCACACAAGAAGAGGTCAAAGTAATTTCTCTATACAGTCACTTCCTCCATCACAAATTCATGTGAATACTGGTGTCAAGTTGTACAGTTGTAGTCATTGATCGTCTGATATATTAATGGTATGCGTGTGCATCTCTAGAATGTAATGGACCTCTAATTTTAGAAGGTAGAACTCAAAAAAATTCATGTTACTAAGTTTGGATTTGTTATTCAAGGTTTAAGAGAAAAATATCACTCTTGAGAATAAAAAATGACACTATTTTCTTGAAAACTACCACCGTTGAGAAGAAGACTGATTGAGAGGAGTAGTTCCACTCTTCATGACATGCTGGGAACGTCTTGTTGGGGGCTATTTCAAGCACAGTTTTTCTTGGCATGTGAAAGAGCAACTCACAAAACAATGTTCCTGTTTCTATGATGGAGAAATAGAACATGGAGGAGAAGAGGTTGAAAGAGGATGTAGACAACGAGAAGCGCAACATCAAGCATGTGGCGGATAATCGTTTACTCCATCTTGAGAATTCGAAAAAAGAGATGGAGATGGAATGTGAAGAGAGAATGTCGATGCTGCAGACGCAGCTTACGGAGTCTAAAAAGAAGTTGCAAGAGACGGAGTATCAATCGAGCAGTTTGAAGGGATCGATGAGGGAAAAGGACGACAAATGGCAAAAAAGCCTCCATAGGCTACTAAAAGAATTCAAGGTATGCTCAGGACATTTGGTTGTATGAAAAGTCGTTCAAATATAACATATGTGCAATATCTTGCACTAAGACTTTATTGAATACAGGGAACTATTAATCTTTGGAGCTAGTGACTCTGGAATTTCTTTTAATGCGATTTTTGAATCAGACAGACTTTACAATTATATCCTAGCCACGCATTGAAATGGGAGGATGTCTGTCAAGTCTAGACGTTTTTATCGATAGCGCCAATTTTGATACTCTGGTCACATATGATTGCAGGATCTCAGGTGGTGGCAACTGGATGCTAAAGAAGAAATTCTGAGGATGCAGTTCGATTGGAAGGACCGCCTCAAGAAACTTGGTAAAAATTTTAACGCTTAAGTCAGGTCTTTAGCAAATTCTCCTCTCGTCATCTACATAAATACATCCTACAAACTGCTCTGGAGGTGCAGAGGAAGAACTTCAAACTCTTGTAGCTGCAGCATCTGGATATCATAAGTTGTTAGCTGAGAATCGCCAGCTCTACAACGAAGTCCAGGATCTGAAAGGTAATCTTAAAATGTAATTGGATTCAATGAATAGGTGCTGTGGATTAGTCATGTATGGATACATAATTCTCCTCTCAAGGACCAAGGATTTATGAAAATGTCTAATTTGGCTGATCGTATCGTGAAATTTTTTGTTGGTCCAACAAGAAAGAAATTGAATAAAAGAAAGTCCCCTTATGACCTTCTCATGAAAGTTCAGGCAATATTCGAGTGTACTGTCGGGTGAGACCCTTCCTCACTAAGGATCCCACGAGACAAACGACCATTGAATATATTGGAGAGAATGGAGAATTGGTACTCGCCAATCCCAGTAAGCCAGCAGGCAAAGAATCCAGGCGATCATTTTCGTTTAACCGATGCTTTGATACCAAGTCATTGCAAGGTAACTTGCAATGTATTGTCTTTGATTCTGCAGCTGTAATTGAGACACTACTCTAAAATAAGAGGCATGTGCAAAACTAGACCGTCCATCTCATTAGGGGGTGTCGGACCTTGTGATTCCTGCTCCAAAATTTGCAAGTTTGTTCCCAAACTGGACTCTCAACTCCAAAGTAGTGGCCCTCATATAGCTTTTTGAATGCGAATTTGAAATTGCCTTCTTCTTAAGTAACAAGTTCTGAAAACCCCGTTGAAACTGTTCTCATCATTGTAGATATATTCGATTTGAACGAAATCAATGGTTATTTCTCACGCAAAGGCTCTGACTATAGTTCCCTATTTTCACTATTGTACATTACTACAACCCCTGGAGAACTTAGGTTTTGCCTGATGAGAGATGTACTACATGACAAAGAAATGCCTTGTTGGCACACACTTTGAATCTCGATAAGTGTATGACTCTTAAAACATGGATGGTCAACTTCTTGAAAACTAAAATGGATCTTAGGGACCAAATAGTTTTTTTCCTAATGCCTTTTTCCTTTTACTTGATTTTCTGGCGGTTTTGCAGATGAGGTATTCTTGGACACACAGCCCTTGATTCGATCTGTTTTAGATGGATTCAATGTGTGCATATTTGCATATGGGCAAACAGGCTCTGGAAAAACCTTTACCATGGTAGGTTAGAATGCTTAATTTGGCTGGTACTTGCAACGTGTATGAAGTGCTCCAGGTTGCATGTTTATATATTGATGTCTTAACATGGTCTGCGTAAAATCAAACAATTTCATGAACATTTCGACAATATTTTAAAGATAACCTTTCTCATCAAGATGATTTATGAAGTCTCCCTATGGTTTAATTGATCTTATTTGTCATGCGGTGGCCTCTTTACGATCACTGTGAACATAGGGAGACTTCACATGAATCATTGAGAAGATTCTTACAATGATGCTTTCTAAAAGTTCCTGAAACTGCTGAACATTATTAAAAATTCTATTTTCTCTTCTGGACAGTACTGGGATGACAAGCTTCTTTGAACTGATTTTTGACTTGAATCTCTTTCACTTCTTTGCCATTGCATCTTTCTTGGATGCTTTAAAATTGTGCCTAGACAGAACTTTTTAGCCAAGTTATGTTCAGTGTTGCCCTTGGTAAATTTTCTAGTCTTTCTGAAACCTTGAGGTACATGTTCTTTTATCGCAGAGCGGTCCCACGAACATGACACCAACGAATTGGGGAGTAAATTACAGAGCTCTCAATGATCTCTTTCAGATAACTCAGAGTAGAGTTCATGTTTTTCGATACGAGATTGGAGTGCAGATGTTGGAGATTTACAACGAGCAAGTTCGTGATCTTCTCGTTACTGATGGAAGTCACAAGAAATATCCTTCTTACAAAGTTCCTGCCATGCTTTTCAGAATTTTGATACCTTGCCATGATATCATCCTAGAATGTGTCACTGTCATAAAGAGCTTTGGAAATTGCACAAATTTGCACGGAGTGATTCTTTCCAAGCATGACTAGACTCACCAGAGTGACAGATCGTAAATTGGAGCTCACATCACCACATGTATTTGAAACCAGTGTAAACCAAGTCTTGAGTGCCAATTTTTTTACGAAAAATATAACTCTCCATAATCTTGTGGCCCTACCAATGGACGGCAACTGTGACATAGATTTCCGCACTCGTGCACAGTTGCCTTTCGTTGGTGAAGCCACTCGATAGGCTGGCTTATTCTACACAGAATTACAGGGACGTGCGACTGCCAGTGCTCAGATTCTCACAGGATCTGTACGAAGTTGATGTTGCATTTGACAGCTGTGTAGGACATTCTCTTAATCTCTATTTTTCCACTACGATGCAGTTCTCTGAGTCATAGCTTTGATTACTTGTATATGTGTTTAGTAGAAGTGAATTTAGATGGATCATGCATAATTATCCTTGACATTGGAAACGCTTGAGATTCGGAATAACTCGCAACTGAATGGTTTGAATGTGCCTGACGCAAACATTATGCCCGTAAAGTCAACAGATGATGTCGTAGAATTGATGAGATTAGGTCAGAAGAACAGAGCAGTCGGCTCAACAAGTCTAAACGACCGGAGTAGCAGATCCCACAGGTACGCTTTCTTACTCCCATTTTGTTATGAATAAGGCCAATTCTATTAAATTTTCTGATGGACGTGTATCTTGCTTTCTGCTGTGCCTTCTCTCGAAGCCAATAACATTCACGATGTGATTTAGCAAATAAAAAAGTTTTCAGGACCTTGTAAACAGCATCCTATTGAGACTATTCCTCACGATTCATGAGTTTTCTCTCTAGTCACATTGATGCAGAGGCCTTCCAACGTATCAGAGGGTTAAAGATGTATTTTGGAAATGTTGTTACTGTATTTGCTTTCAAGAGAGCCAATGGTTTCAAGCAACTCAGCTCCTGGCATTGAGCGTTGTGCATTTTTGATTGTCAAGGTGTCAATCTTTGTTAATATGGGCGTCTTGAGCTCTCCTTCGTTACTTTTTTCTGGGAAATTATCTTCACGTATTGCTCATATTGAGTCATATTCCTTAACATAGCAAATTTTAGAAATTGACACTTTTTCAAACATCCCTCTGCAACCTCTGATCTATTCTAGTCCTTGCTTTAGATCCCTGTGCACTGGAGTGTCACAATTTAGGCGCTGTGAAACATGCTATTTGTGTTTCTATGAATATGATTATTCCTGAAATTGAAGATGCTTGCAACATCAGGTTATTCCTGTCTCCCTGAGCTGGATGCACTTTGAATCGCTCAGCGTCGTTCACATCCATGTTAAGGTTGAAGTGTAGATAATGCTCATCTTCATTCAAAATACTCACCTGTGAAAAATCTGAGAATATAGTGTCTCTCTTACTGCGTGCAGTGTGGTGACAGTGCACGTCCAAGGCACGGAGTTGGATTCAGGGAACATTTTTCGAGGCTCCCTCCACCTTGTTGATCTCGCTGGAAGTGAGAGAGTGGATAAATCCGAGGTGACTGGAGACAGACTGAAAGAAGCTCAGCATATCAATAAATCTTTGTCAGCTCTGGGTGATGTTATTTCTGCCTTGGCCCTGAAAAATGGTCACGTGCCATACCGGAACAGCAAGCTCACCCAGCTCCTCCAGGATTCTTTAGGTACTTTTCGAATGTATGGTCTCATGGCTCTTTGTTTCATTTCGATCATTTAGGGGTCTGTTGAAAGAATAATTTCCGTGAAGATCATTAGTCCTCACGATTTGACTGAGGGACCAATGCTTTTCATTTGGAGAAAAACTCTGTTCCTTTTGAGGGCTAGCTTGAATTAAGAGTTCGTCCGTCAAAGATCTCACACCGAAATGCCCAGCATAATTTTTTGCGAGCTGCCTTCTTTTTTCTGTTTTTTCTAATTTGGCGTGTTTTTCATATACCAACCGGTCGTAACAGTTGTGTACTTCTTCTCCCCTTCCCCATTTCTATGAATGGGCAATATGTCTTACTCATAGTCCTTCAGGGAGCGCTCTTAATGAACTGGCTGTTTAATGAAATTAGGTCCACATATGGAGCCTATGAAGAGGCTGTAGCATGTAATTTTCGTACTCGTCACTGTGGTGAACTGTTGTTTGTTGCGATATTATCATCCAAACAGGGGGCCAAGCGAAGACCTTGATGTTTGTACACATAAGTCCTGATGCTGAATCGTTTGGAGAGACAATGAGCACCCTAAAATTTGCTGAACGAGTGGCAACTGTGGAGCTTGGTGCTGCTCGAAGTAACAAGGAAAGTGGGGAGATTCAAACCCTGAAAGATCAGGTTCACAGGCCTGACCAGTGGATTCAACTATTATTTCTTTTTTTGTATTAAGTGAATTTCAAGCTCCTAACACAAATTTGTCACACTCAGTCGATCAATGTTGAATAACTTTGCAAATTTAGTTAACTTCATGATAATTGTTTTTAATTATTATTTTCATTTATATTAAACTGCATTATACCACATTCGAAGAAAATTATCATTCAAGAATAACATGTGCAATTTCAATATTAACATAACATAATAGATTTACTTTTGGATTTTCTGATGCGTTAGTTTGCACTGGAATTTGGGTTCCCACTGCTGATACATAAGTTCAAGTTCACCTTATTAATTGTTAGATCAACTGTTTTAGATTTACTATTCAGTCCATTTCAAGTCTTGGACCTTATAACTCTTCATATGTCGGAATGCTTCAGGTGAATCAGCTCAAAGATGTTGTAACCAAGAAAGATGCTGAGATTGCCGTTCTTCATACTACAGTAGAACAGCTTGAGAAAGTAGACCACACTGATAATCCTGATCTAAAGTCAAAGTCAAAGCCAACAAACTCATCAAAACCTCGCCGACATACAAGGAATGAAACTCAGCCTCAAAAGAATCGAAAGACGACAGCAGAAAATGGAAATGCAAATGCGGAGGTGTGTTTAATCTCAAGTAGGTCCAATTGTCCTATGCATGCCATTACACTGGTCATCAATATGTGCTCACTTATATCTGGTGGAAATCAAAGTAGCATATACTTCAGGAATTATGAAATACATTTGAAATGGCCCCCATAGCCAAGAATTCTAATTGTTCGGTGTTATTATGTCATCATTCTGGCATACCTCAATCACATGTACTCTAGAATGTCAGATGTTAACACTTCTCGATTTGAACACATCGTGGAACTTTGTTTTCATACCGTAGAGACTTCTTTTTTGGTCAAAAGGTGGATTTAACGGGAACTCCTGATAAAAGCTCTCGGTTTTGAAAACGGTTCTTAGATTTTTCCAGAAATTTTTGGAGAGCATTGTAAAAAGATTCTACCTCGTGATTCATGAGAAGGTCTCTCAATGGCTACCCCAAGTATATTGAGGCCTCCCTGTGATCAATGTGACCATTAATCATACAGAAGTTTTATGATGTTGTCTGAAAGTTCTTTCAAGAATCGGTCTAATTTTACTGAAAATCCTATTTCCATAATTTGATTTCTTTTCTCTACTGATTCTTGCATTCTTTAACTAATGAATTCTTGTTGAGTAGGCTCGTCAATCAATGCGCAAAAATCCAGGAGGAAAGAAGACCCCCACTTCTCTTGCTATGAGTAGTCCCGGCAATGACCCAGAGGATTCAACAGAGCTCTTCGAGTCGTCTTCAGCATGCTCGCCATTGGATTCTCCCTCAGAAAACAAAGTTCAATTTGAGGTGAGTGAGGCCAGGGCTACGGTCACCGTGTTTGAGAAGCTCAAACTCCTTAAAAGTCGTCGAAAGGGGAACATTGGGAACAAAATTGTGGGCTCCTGCTTTCATGATGGTCATCACAATGATGATATTTCCAACATCCAAGCTCAGCCTTCTGGAGATGATACTCTGTCTTCCTTTCAGGATTATGAGCAGTTCAAGACCGAAAATGGTCGTTATGCGGCGGGAGCTATACAGTGTAATAGTGACGCTGAAATGGTGCGTGGTGGTAGTTCCAAGATGCAAAGTGGTTTGCGCCTCAGGCCCAATTCCAATGTGTACAGCAGTACCAGTCAGGAGCCTGCAAATGGAAGTTTTGAAACCATTCTGCTGGAGACTATTGGGGGTACTATTGTGCCCAGTCAAAATGTCCAGGACCTTGGGGGTAAGAGAACCTCGTTTTTGTTGAATGATGTGGGCCTGGATGAGGACTTCGGAGATGAATCTGAGGTTTTCGAATCCAGGGGTACTTGTCAGGATGACACTGCCAGCTTGTATTCAGATAGCGGTATTTCAGCTGAAGCTGACATCTCTGAATCAAGCCAGGTGGACCAAACCAAGAAAGGGAGATCAAGCTCTTCGAGACCCCACTATGACCGGAAGTAAGACTATTTGACTCAAAGCTCATTTGCAAAACCTATGTATGATCATAGAAAGAGCACGAACTCTGGTGAATTAAGGGTGTCTGTTCAAGATCCTACGCTGCACTTGAGTGCAAATACATGAACACATTCTGCATTTGTATATGGTCGTCTTCATGATATTGGTAGAATTCCAGGAAATTGACGCCCATAGTAAAGGCTTACAATGAAGGAATTGGGACAATTTGAGTTGAACATCCAGTTGTTGAACCTCAAAGTTTTCGATTTCTAGGCACTTGAATGTCGTATTTTTGGCACTCTAAAATGCTTCAGTTTAACAAATATATGGTCATATTCAAAGCACCAATTTGAGTTGAACCTCAGTTGTTGAATCTAAAAATTTTCTAGGCACTTGAATGTCGTATTTTTGACACTCTAAAATGATTCAGATGAACAAACATATGGTCATATTCAAAGCACCAAAACTGTGACATTCAAGTGCAAAGAGGACTAGTAGAAATCTGAGGTTCCAGACTGGACCAGTGCCAATTTCTTGAAATTTTGCTATGAGAATATCTGAGACCTCGCATGTTACTTAGATTCAGCCTTATGTTTTGGGAGGGGGGAGTGTTTGTCGATAATTTGTGGGGAATGAAGGATTATCTATGCCTATTATTTGCAGCCCTAAATTTGATGTATTGATTTTAATTTCATGCATTCATCTTGGGACAGAGGTATGTTGCAAAGCGAGGTTTCTCCTACTTCTGTCACAAGTACCTCCAGAGCTTCACCAATGAAAGGGGAACGTAAATCAACAGGAGGGATAATTCAAGTGCGTCACCACAAACAGAAAACTGCCGGAACTGCAGCTGCTGCTTCTGACAAGCCACCTCCAAAGCGAAATGCCCCTCTCCCGGGAAATTCCAACCAAGAGGTTGAACACGCTAGTATGTCATGAACTTACATCTTGTTATCTATAACTGGATTCTTCTGCATATGCAATAGGTTTTAAACTGAAGAAATAAGAATGATAGACTTTGTCAATTTTTATTACCCAACTGAAACTGGGGCGGATATGAGTTCCTCACATATAACCTCAAATTGATCAATTGATCCTTAACTCTATATATTTCATAGCTGTGGATGCCATCACATTTTTAGCACTCTGGAATTTTTAATTTTTGACTAAGATCAACAACATTGTTTAGATATTGAACTTACACCCAGAAACAATTTTCATCACTTAAGAGTCCCCGTTTAAATTGACGGAATTTTTAATGCTAAAATAATGGGCATGAGATTCTTATAGTTGTCATATTGAATGAATGTTAAGTTAATGCCAGTATAGGAAACATGGTGTTTACTTCAACCTTATGTGATCCTAGCTTAAAAATGACTATGAGATCAGTCCAGTAGTTTGATTTTATTTTACGTAATTACATAAGATCAGTGAAATGTTATTCAAGGTATGGGAGTTGTAATTCCTCATGTAAATAGTATACAAGAACAAGCTTGAGGTTATTTGAACTCTTAGACTGCAAGGCCAAAAGTTTGATTGTTCATTGGAACAAATTTAGGAAGGTAGATAACATGGATAAAGACATGCTGAGCTCCAAAAATGTGTTCACAAAATTACTCTTGTTTTGCTTCACAAAATTACGTTAAAAAACCAAACATATCAATCACAAAATTCATTTAATAATGAAAAATTCATTTCTATCATATGTCTTGGGTGTGATTTTTTTAATTTAACTTTTAAACAAATTATTTTATAGAGTAGAAAGTATGAAGAAGGAATATAATACGTTTGAAAAAATTATATACTACGTTAAAGTCATTGTATTTTAAAATTCAACATTTATAATTACAATCAATACTCAATTTTGGGGTTATTAATCAAAATATGTGTATGAAATAGAATTACATTTGGAGAACTTATCAATTCAATAGAATTTTTGGATTTAGAGCTTAGATGAAAAAGTAACTATGGCTAATTGAAGTTTATCCTATATGTATCATTTAGATTAATATATGACTTAGTGCACTTGGGATTTAATGTTAGTATAATATTAGTTTCATTGCCATTACCTTAATACTAAATTGACAATCATCAAAATATCTTTTAACACTAACATTGTTTTATGATATATTTAATATTATATAAATATTGACTTGATATCCTATGAAATTACATCAATTTACAATTAGTAGTTTTGCCAATATTTTATAATATTTGGTATAATTGAATGTATCAATTTACTAAATTAAAATTCTCTAGCATTTTGGTTCAATATAATTAACTAGTTTTATTTTGAAATCTCTTGGTAAAATACTCTTAATTTTGTGGATGATTGAGTGCATGTGAATGTGGACTACAGACAATAGGAGGTCAACAATTGGTGCCACATCTCTAACCACATGGAGGTGATGATTAGTAGGTACATTTTCTAGCTTTTGTAATTTAAGTTTTTTTGTATCTTTTGTATTATAGATTTTACTCTAGAATGGCATGTGTTGTTAAGATGAAGAGAGCAATAGATGTAGTATTGCTTAGATTCACCTTCAATAGCCCTTGAGTAATTAACTCCTAAAGAACCAAAGATCCCAAATCACGCCCTTTTTTTTAATGTCATGTAGGGATTTTTTTTAATCTGTTTTTGTTATTTATTAATTGACATTTATAATGCTCTTCATTTAATCTAGTTATAAAAATTAAAGACCACTTGAATTATATTTTTACAGTATGAATATAGGATCAACCAATTTTGGTCATTTTATAACTATGATTTATCAATCTTTCAAGGTAAAATCTAATGGATTTGTAACCTCAAATCCAATATATAACATTTTCTTGGTTGATCTTTTATTATCCTTATGATATATTTACAAATGCATATTTTTTTTTTAATTCATTTGTTAATAGTATTTCCTAGTGTGGCTATATCTTACTTGGTAATTTTATCAAGAGTTGATCAAAACATTATAATAGTTTTTTTTCCTACTAGTAACAAATCCACTAAGTAATTATGCCCTTTACTTTCACGATTTGTGCATGGACTAAAGAAATGAGTGTTTTATAAGAAAATCAATGGTAAATGTAGCAACATCAATTCCTATCTACATTTGGTTCAATTTTGAAATTTTATCAATTCAAAACGATACCATTGAGTGCATATTTTATTGAGTTTCAATGAAGGTGATTAAATCAAATTTTGTACTAGATTGGGAATATTTTTTTTGGATGCAAAATAGAAGTTTGTCAAGCTTGCAATAGATCTTTGTTTGGTGCACGTGCCAAAAAATTCAATTTGAGAAATTAATCAATTTATGCTAAGAATTGGCAACTTAATGATTTGAATAAAAAGTTTTAATCACATCAAAACCTATTTAATGTTGATATGAAAATACCAATTTCATTAATATGGCTTATTGCAATCTAACTATTGGCAATCAACTTTTAAGAACTTTCTAAAAGGTATACAACTTCACATCAAGGATGTAGAAGAGTGTTTCTAGAGAGATGATAAAATCTTCAAACTAGTACTGAAGTGATAGTAGAACCTAAGTGTTTTACATAATGGAACTCAAGTAAACCAATTCCACTTGAGTTTGGAGTTGACAAGTAAATGTTATCACTAGCTCCATGACTAGTCTAAAAGTTTGTTGGATGTGAAGATAGATACCACAAAACAAGTACATATTATTATCTCCGTGACTACTAGTCCCAATGTTTGTCGGATAAGATGACACAAGATTGTTAGCCATGTGTAAAGGAAATTTCTAAAAGTGTATCCTCTATTGTAAGCAAGTTATTTCAATTAAGTGTGAAAAGAATTAATGGTATTCTATTGCATTTTTCTACTACAATAGTAGTAATTATTTTCTTTTGATTTGTTTAGTGGTTTCTGCAAGACATTCAACAATTCTCTAATATTCAGATTGAAGATTGAATCAGAATTTGAATTTCATGAGAAATCAAGATCTGTCAATAGGTGTTTTATGTGGAGCATATGAAGCCTTACGTAACAATAAATGGGACTACTACAACCCATTTACTTTTCACAGAAAACAAGGCAACACCTCACATAGAAAGAACAAATGGGATTGTTTTTTCGGGAACTAGGAACACTACCTCATAAGCAAACAACAAATGAAAAAGATAGCAATGGTTATCGCTGAAATCCTACAAGAGTGTAGCCAGAAGGAAAAAGATCAAAGAATCCAAAACAACACCATTGGAGGCTTATGTTCTTACAAAACCATACAGATGTGTTCCACATGAAAATTCCCTTTGGGTCAATAATAGATATGAAACAATAAGCTCTTCCTTTGGTGACCCAGTTCTTAACAATCTCGTGAGAATCCACTAATACTACACCTTTCAGGAAAGAACTTTATGATTAAAAAGGGTATCAACTGCTCCCTCCAAATGAAATGGAGCCAACTCCCTTCCGCCACCAACTATGGTTCTCACAGGTTTAGGGGAAAAGAAGTTCACTACTTCAACAGCACTAAGCATTGCATCTAGCGCAGGGTAACTAGAAATAGGAGAACAGGGAAAAAAACTCGTTACCTAAATCTTAACAGAACCCTGCTACAAAACCTAACATATACAAATATCACACAATGAGGTGAAATTTTAAATTAAAAAACAAACAAACTAGCATCTCCTGATCTTTCTAATCAAACTCGTCCTAAAGCATCTTGTAAGTTCCTAGCTGCTTTTGCCAAATCCCCTCCTTTCCTGCAATTAAGTATGAGGCTTCTCTTCAATTTCTGGGAAAAACTTGCCCCAGTGGACAGGAGTATCCAACATACACAGATCAGATGGAACTGATCGAAAATATCATCGTACAAGATCCGTAATAACCATAATTAGATCACTTTATTCATGATATACATGATTTTCAGATAAGCATAAACTCCAGCAGCAAGAAATCTTACCCCATCAGGGGTAGCAAACTGTGACCCACAGCCTGTAGCTCATGATAGCACATATTGCATCGCTCCAGGCTGTTATTTAATCAAATTCGATTAGACATGAAGATTCAGGTGAAAAGCCTCTGCTCTTGTTGTACATCTATAAAACATATATTAGATTTACAAGCAAACGACAGGAGCAAGTACACACCGTTGCTCTGCTTGTAGGTCGACCCCTATTGGAGGAGAAAAAGTACGCGCTGCATATACAATAGGACCAAAATTCTCCACTAGCTTCAGCAAAAGTTCAAGCGCAGTCATTAGAAATCTGCATACAGATATTTCGATGAGAACATTTTAGAATAAACGTACAAAGATCAATCCAATAGTATTTCCCTACTATCATGCGAGAATTTAATCCTCAAAAGTAGGTTGATGCTAGATTACCTGTCATTGTCACTGCTAAGAAGACCGTTTAGTAAAGGGATCAGCATGTAGCAGATCTCCAACGTCAAGACATTTGACTTTTTCATAAGCATAGAGAGAACCTCTACTAGTACCTGCACCAGCAACACGGCCTTGAACTCGAATTTTCTCGTTCCATATTGCAAATCTATCACCTAGCCTTTGTGTAGCTATTCGATGGGGCATAGAATGAGGATAGAGTCCAGACGCTTACAGATTGGTCGGTCATTTTTTTCATTGCTTCTATGGCACCTTTTATGTCATTTTTATTCCAAAACCGCCTCACAATCTGCAGATTTCAACGTAAAATGTTACTAACAGTCCCCTAAAAACATATCGAGCACTAGGTCTTCATTAATGAAGTTGCTTGTCATATTTACATAAAATAGTGCTTTCATGCTAGCCTCCAAGTCCTTGATGCGAAATGGACAAACATCACGCTGACTAAAGAAGGTATCGGTCATCATATTGTAACACCAAATCACAAGAACACACGAACCTGCATATTTGTAAGACGTGATTGCATAATGCTAGCCATGGTATGGTGCTGAAGAAGCAATTCCTCAATGACTTCTGAGTCATGTTTTGCCTCTAAGATTTTATTCCCTGATTGAAAGTTACTACCTTTCTGCATGACCAACACAACAGAGATATGGCTAAGAAAATGACACTTATGCAACATTAGTCCACTCATGAAATACGTGTCAGGGACGCTAACTCTTCAAACAACTGAAAATCTCATATAAGCCTTGGAAACCATGGTCTTTGGCATTGAAACAGGAGCTATCGATTAAGGAAGAGAACATAAGAGGTAGGAAACAAAAATCTCATATAAGCATACTGGTTCAAACAAGTTGATATCCAACCCAAGCGTTTTAACTCCACCACCACTGCTTGGCCTCTCATCAAATCCTACTTTCTCCACAACACTGAAAGACCTCTCCTCAACAGAAGACTTCAGTTGAGGCAATGACTTCTCCACAACCACTGGATTTTCTACGAACACTGGCTTTTCTGAAGGCCTCGACTTCTCTTTTTTTTCCCATTGAGCAAGTAGAGTTTTTATTGTCCCAGCCTCAATACGACCTGCCAAAAAACGATTATTCCACCAGACAACATTCTAACAGAACTGAACTGGATCGATTAAGGATGTCCAGTAATAGATCGCTGAAGAATATCGCAATTGCACAAATGATCCAGCATTTGCACTTAATGCCCCACAACGAGGATTATGATTTGAAGCACAAACAAATCCTTTGAAAATTCATGCAAAAGGGAAGTATCCACTAGTGAGAAGCATCTAGATATACTCGGACATACCAAAACAAGTAAACGTTTTCTCCTTCATTTCTAAAATAATACTCCGTGACGAGCAGATACAAAAAGCACAGCAGAATGCTGATATGATATCTACCTGTCGTGGATGCTTCAGTGCCTGTCGCATTACTAGTACCTTGGGCCGGAGAAGTTTCATCTGCAAGTACAGAGAGCATCGGTAAAGGTTCATGCTTCCGAAACCATTGCAATTGCTTTGATCCGATACTATGTTAATAGTTTTAAGGGTTACAAGATGAGGATCTTCCAAGTATCCGAAGATTTCTAAAATCCGGGAACTTTGACAAATAAATAATATTAGCACAGAATTAACAGACAAGAGGCTGCACTCTTTACTCCTGATTTCAATACGTCAAAGCAACAGAAAACAATTTTATCTTTGAGATGCAAACCTGAAAAGGAATGAGAACGCCCTAGACTATTATCCGACGAAACGTCAATAGATGAACTTCTCCTTGACCTGTAACTTTTGGCTCCGTCCCAGTTGAGGGTTGCATCGTCTTCTTTAATAACCAAATGAGAGGTCAATTTCGACCTGCTTGCAAACTGAGATGGCAAGGTGTGACCACGATTGTCTGAAGTACGACCTGAGCTTGACCTGTTCATAAACGGGACAGGATCTATCCGAAATGTGTCACTGTCACCACCACCATCTCCGCGTACATTATCAGAATCGCGATCACGAAACTTCGACGCATCACAATCATGAAACTTCGACAAATTGCAATCATAAGACTTTTCTGTTTGAGACATCGAGACACAGCCAACGGCTGAAGTCGGCCTCCTGTCAACCATTCCGCGGTCACTATCAGGAGCAGTCGATGGTCTTGGACTACTATTTCCATGGGCATCAGATCTATTAGATACTCTGAAAGAGCTTCCACTTGGTGTAGCCAACTTAGGGGTTGTAATACTATTTCTCCGAGGTGCCAATGAAGGTGTTGTTGATGAAGGAACCGTGGTAACAAAGTTATCAGGCTTTCTTGCAGTACTCGGTCCTTTTTGAGAAGGCTGGGAGTTGCTACTTTCTGCAACTTTAAGAGAAGAACAAATTCATGTTAAATGCACTTCCGAAGACTTCAAGACAACATAATAAGTAAACGAAAATTTTAAAATAAATAAAATTCTGTGACAAACACCTAAATAAGAAACACAATACAAACAAACAGAGAAGATTGCAAAATGAATCCCTGCGAAACCTATATACCCAAAAACGCCCTAGACATAGACTTACAATGAGGTAACAAATTACTGAAGCTTGGTACTGCTACAATTAATACTAAATAACCCAGGGCATGATACCTCAATTATTCACAAATCCTGGACATCCAACGATTGGCTTATGCTCATAGATGCTCATTGAATACTTCAAACAGTTGTTTCAAAACTAGTTCGGCACTTCCAATATTACTCGACAGCTCACCTTTGGGAGAGGATGTTTTCACATTCTTCATGGTCACATCCACCATATTAGGAAGACTAGTATTAGGAAGACTTTCTGTCTTTGCGTGTGAGTTAGATGCCACTTCTTGTGAGGCTTGATTGCCATTGTTCACAACGCTTGCGCCATCCTTCCAGCCTGCATTCCCAGTTTGATATGGAGCCACACGCTGCACTCACAAAACCTAAGACGATGCATGTAAATCTAGGATATCAACCAAGTACCACGAAGCAAGGTTAAACACCAAAGCATAGTTTCAAAATTGCACTTCAAAAGGCATACTCATGCTCCAAAAATCAAACCAAAACAATGTCAGCACTTGTAAAAGAACAAACTGATGTTCTTTCAAGGCTTTCCAAAGTAAATGACTTAACCAGGCGGTGTACTCTGTAGCTCTTTACAATTGACAAGAGAAAGGACCAAAAGAAAAGCTTGTCAACTCTCTTTCTAAAGAAGCATGACAGAAAATTTTTGGAAGGAAAAGTTTGTGACAGAATAACCAAAGAACAAAGGAGAGAAGATGCACCTGAAGATCTACAACCCAAACGCCAACACAGCTCTGGTTAAAAGAACATCCAAGCAACTTTCCTTCATGTATACATAGATCCGCGAGTTTGTGCCAACCGACACCAACCATTTCGTGACATTTAAGCGGATCCCAAGAGAAAACCTGCCACAAGTTCCACCTTAGCATAAGTGACTAAATTCAAAGCAATCATTGTCACAAGGGAATTCCAAGCAATGCGTGACCAAAACTAGAATTAAACTAGGAGCGAGAATGTACTGCATCACAATCCAGAATCAGCTACTCATTCAGTAAAGAAAGTCGGTTGTGATCAAAACAACACAACACTTAACAAATATTAAAAAGTATGTAATTAATGAAAACCCAAATCACCTTCAGAAAATCCTGCATAGCGCACATTACTGTTCGTCCATCTAGGTTAAAAACCATGGATCGCACTCCTGCAGACTGTAGAAACACAACACACTGTTAAAACTTGTCTATATAAAGTCAATTGAAGAAATGGCGCATCAAGTTGCAGAGCTTAAATGTTAAAATTCATGAAATCGAATCAACTCTGCTTCAGGATGGAGTTGAAGAATGTAGGCATGCATAAAATATATCAGACATATTAAAGCAGGACATGCGATCACATATTAAGATACACGTGGTTGCCGACCAACATCTGGACCCAAGAAGTGGAAGCAGCACTAGCATATAGATTACATCAGAAACGAACACACAGTCTATTCATGAGTTGTGAAAGTCCACCTCCGAAAGGAGGCAGCAAGGGTAAACCTCGCTACCCCACCCCCGAGATATGAGTGGTCGAATTAACCCCAACAGACTCTTCGTTCACGAAGGTCTTAGGGACCCGCGTTGTTATTATTATTATGAGATGTGAAAGAGCTTACTTCAGGACCAGCAGATCCAATGAGCTCAAAGGTTTCGAGGTCAAAAAATTTGACTGTCCTGTCTGCAGAACCTGTATCATGGTTCCAGGAGAATCAAAATCGTACTAGATACACTAAAGAATAACCAAAAGCTCATAATAATCCGAAATGGCAAAAGGAGTTCTACACTTCACAAACTGAGTGAGTCTACATAATGCATTTAAGCAAACAGATCCATGCAAAAAACTTTCTGACTAACTATCATCATTTCACCAGTAATTGAAGTGTATTTTGCTCATCATAAGAAGACCAGTGTACCTTCCAATCTATTAAAGAATATTACAATTATCTCTAACTTGATGTTTTCATAATTAATAACAAGGGCCCTACTTACAAACTTGTTTAAATGCCTGACTAACAGAGAGGTCTTCCATTTCTTGGGTTGCCACTATTTCGTTCAACTGTAGGCTCGCATAACTTACGCAAACAATATAGAGGAACAGATTCTGCATCTCAAGCAAAGATACCGCCAAATATCCTAGATTTTGTAAAACAAAAGGTTGAAAAAAGCAGAAAAGAATATACCTGTAGCAAGAAGAAATTCATGCGGATGAAAGTCCAGACACTGAACTTGGCCTTCGTGGTATTTAAAGTCATGTATAAGCTTGCCAGCTGTCAAATCCCAAAGCTGTGGAAAAAACAGTGCTATCAATCATTCATCACAATCTATCGTAGATAACATTTTGTTCGTACTAATCAAAAAGTACGAACAAGGATGATGTTTTGATTAGTACGAACAAAATGTTATCTACGATAGATTGTGATGAATGATTGTGATGAGTTCTTAGACGATATTAACACAAGGTGTGCATGAAAATAATCCTTGTATACTAAAAAAACGTGCAACATATATTATGAATCTTTGAGACAACATGAGCAAGCTATTCCCCATTTACTCCCACAAAAGTCTCCACAATTAGTATAAGTAAACTACAAAATTAGAGAAGAGTGTTGTGTTAAAAAGTACACACTTTTACAATATTGTCTTCACCACCAGAAACCACCCAACGCCCATCTGGACTAAACTTGATAGTGTTGATGCCACGGGTGTGCCCTTTATAAGTGTGGATGCATCCTTTTCGTCGAATGTCCCATATTTTGAGATTTGTGTCTAAAGAACCCGACGCAAAAAATTCTCCAAAAGGATGAAAATCTACAGAAATGCAATTTGACCGATGACCTGTAAGAGTCCGAACAACTGCAAGCACAAAAAACAATGTCAGTAAGATAGAATAATTGATCGCATTGGAAGTGCAAATTGATAAAGGAAAAATATGAGTCCGTTGAATCCGTCCATGAGAAACGTACTGAACTCGGTTACGTTACTCTTACTCCCAAGAGACTGAAAGTTTACTTTTGGCTTCTTCAAGATCCCAAAGTTTGATAGTGCCACTTGCAGCTCCGGCAACAATTACCACCTCAGCGGCATCAAAAGTGACCGATTCCACGGCACTGGTATGACCTGCCAAACTCTACAAGCCCATTGAGGAACAGCTTAGTTGATCGACTACCTGTCAGAATGGTTGCAATTATGGAAATATTCTCCACCACAGTAGTTTCCCAGTTATTTTCAGAAGGTAATAACTTTGACTAAATTCCAACCAAGAAATCTAAAGCTAAGATAGCAAACCCAAACAATCGTGTTCATGACTACATGCAACCTTCCACTTTATTTCTAGAGTCTAACTCTTAACCCCTAAATGCCCCAGGCACCACGTTTTGGAGTCGACAAATCATTGAAGGTAAATAAAATCTTACCAGATTACTAATTTTGGGTAATTTTAACCTAGGATTTAACTCTTACCAAAATAACTAATCTTATCAAATTACTAATTACCCACTATCAAATCGTCTATTTTTAGCATCAAAAAACTAATTCCACCCCACCCCCCGCAATTATAACTTTCCATTGTTAAGATTTAGTGTAAGAGCTCTTGGAGATGAGCATCAAATTCATTGGATCTTCTGGGAAAATTACATTGCAAATTCGTTCAAAAAAATTGTAGAGTATATTTTGAGATGCTGTAAATTGATTATGGATATAAACGGTCTATTCTTAAACCTTGTATTTTTTTCATGAACATAATTCTAGATTTGACATCTAAAAAAAGGATTAAAAAAAATAAATCACTTACCAATCTTTTAATCTATTCATTAGAATCTTTCAATCCAAATGTTATATTGTTGTGTTTTCTTTTCTAAGTGATCCATAACATGTGTAGTTTAAGATAGTACTTACAAATTTTTTTTAAATGATAACACTTATCAAAGCTTTGTTTCTTTTGTTTAAATTAGAACAAACTCAAAAAAAACTCCACAAACACCCTGGGCGTCAGGTGTTAAAGCAAATTAGTAGACTATCTGAGAAAAATCAGAACAAGAACTTCTGAGCTTCTGTGAAATCTTTAAGGAACTGGGGGACAGGGAAATCTCTGGAACGCTATGACAAAATAATAATGGCCAAGACAAAATCTAATGATGCACATTCAGCGAAGGCTCACAGAGACTTCTAATTTCTTGAAGCTAACAAGCATACCAGTATGGCATTTGGCTTGCCAATTGCCCACATATTCACTTTGTGATCCTCTCCGCCAGTGACTAGGACCCTTGCGGACATTTTCCCAATCTTGAGGCAATTGACATTGGAAGCGTGAGCAACAAATTCCTCTGCAAGTAGACTAGTCAAGGACCATAGCCAAGTACAAGAACTTCAACAATTCATTCAGAATAATTCAGCATTTGGTGACGTTTGGTCTTTTTCATATAAAGTTACTACTTTAAACAGCCACCCTCTGAGGAGACCAACTATAGTGATTTAACTGCCCATTGAATTTTCTTTGAACGACTAGGACCTCTCATTTGACGTACAAAACACTCAAAACAATTCACTGCTATAAAGTTAAACAGAAAACTTTTGGACTCTTCAATAATCACAAATGTTCAATAGATCGGTAGGCTGGATTATTGGAGTCAGCCTCGGTGAAGAACTAAAATCTGAAATGCAAGACATATAGACAGACAAGATATGGATACGTAATTTGTAAGCTCGCTTCATGTTGCCGGTGTGCAATTGTGATCTTGCAAGGTTTTAAATCATAATTTTGCGTCACATCGAGCATATGCCTCCTTCTACGCTGCTCCTCAATGCTTTAGGTCGTACTCTTTAGTAAGTTGCTGAAAAAACAGAATAATTCAAAAGATTGATCACCTATAACCAAACAAAAGTCTCCAACCAAACTATAGCATGCGGTCCTGAAAACTGGGTCCTCTAGCGCCAGAATCTCTCCCAATCAGACAGGAAAGGTGGAGTCATGTATCAATAGGGTTTTAAACCATTAGCTTCGAAATTTCCACGCGAATCATCTCAATAGCAAAACCACGACGGGGATCCCGCATTGAAGAAAGCTCTCATTCTACTCCATACTCTGCCTTGCATGAAATTAATCATCACACTCACGTTCAGATGGTCGGAAGTTTAGGGATCCTATGTCTCTTTCTGACCTCCACTGCAAAAGAATTCCAGTAATGAAATTATGTTAAAACACTCCAAGGTTTCAAAACCAGCACATTGATCCAGAATTCGTTCAAAATACATCCAAATTTTGAACTCTCTACGTTATTTTGATCCAACAGACTCATACCTTTTACTACAAGCCCATTGACAATATATTGAATCGATTCGTATTTTAAAGAACAACGCAACATAGTACTACCGTACGTTAAGCACTTAAGCAGTGTGAAACCCTAACGTGACACAACAGCTTTGCTACACTTGTGCCCTATTTGTGTGCCCGGACCTCAATGCACTTACATCATGTTCAATTATCCACCTTGACCAAAGAAAGGAGGTGGACACTTCCAATACCTCTTCCAGTAGCCAAGAGTCCCATCTTATGTACTCTCCAATACCTCCAGCAAAAAATATAAACCAAAATTGCAGATGCTTATAGCCCGTCGTCTAATGAAAAACCGCGTAGATGATAATACAGTGAACAAGCAAGCAACAATTTCAATTCTCATATCTATCCAAGACAAAGCCGCGCACAAATTACCCGAAACCACTCATGTCCAACTCAAATTGATCGCACCACACGGTAAGTGCCCTCTCATCACCATGAAAGATCGAGTTTAGGTTACACGACATAACCAACAGCATTTGTAGGAATTCACCACCACAGGATCGAGGCAATTATACTACATACAGTAGCAATGACAAAAAAATTCAAAAAAATTCAAAAAATCAAGAAAAAAAAAGAGGGTTGAGCAAGGCCTAACCACATTGCCAAGCGCTCATCTGTTCTTCTGTCAATGAAGGAAATTCTGCCAGACGCCATACCCTCTGCCTCTGCCCTGTTCTAATTAAGCTTAGTCTATCACGTATAATTTGCAATGGTTCCAATTAGCTCCATTAATTCAGTTGCTCCAGGTGCTTGTCACGCGCGCTCTCCTCGCCACTGGATTCACGATGCAGGAGCTTCTTCCGCAGAGAATTGGAGAAGGGAGAGCTGGATTTGATGCAGAGGAATCAACCAGGCACGGACCGGGAAGGGGAAGGAAGAGAGTGAGAGTTTCTGGTAATCGGGGCGAGCAAATACTCCGTAATTCAAATGCGAACAGCACTTCCACTCTGGTAAGGAGTTTATGAATGATGTGCCTGTTTCTCCCGCCCCCTTTCTCACCTTTCATGTCAGTTGCTATATTACCTAAACTACATAGTGAAATTAGGCTGCCACACACTAATTTCTCGACATTTGACACTCTGTAAATGTTTATTGTTATTGTATAAGAATGCACTATTTTTTTGACATAAGCATGTTGAACAACACACTGTGAGGGGTTTCTATCAAGTAGAGAGGTTGATTTCACACCAGATAAACAACATGTCACTGTCAAGTATTGCACCTGCAACCACACCATCTAGCTTGGGTACCTTTCCACTATCATCCGGTAGTTTAGGGTCATCTCAGACCATAGTGTGCTACTTTGAATTAATTGTTGTTGTAATTGGGCTCATGAACTTCCATATGTACAAAATAGAAATATTTATAAAAAAATCTCTTAACTTTGATGGCTTGTAAAGTAACTTTCTTGGGGTAAGGTAGCCTAATTCCTCTGACAATTCTAATTTCACTATTTAGTATAAGTTACTATGATCAGATGGACCATTCACACCCATTGCTAACAAAGTTGGAAATGTATTTTAAGACCTCAATATTTCACTCCTTAGAGCTCATTCAACCATCCACAATTGTTATAAAAATTGAACTTCATCCAATTCGTATTCATCAAACTTCTTTCAATTCATATTCATTATGAAAAATCATGCAATTTTTCAATGAGAAGAAGAAAGAATGTTCTACATGAATCAATAATATAGATAAGTTGAAAAAGTCACTAGTACAAACTTAGGTCATTGTACACTAGAGAAATGTCAAGAAGATCCAAATGACAAACTTGACTCCTACAAGTTTTTCTCGTAGTCATTTTCTTAGTCTACACAACCCAAGTTTCTACTAGTGAGTTTTCAATTGTTTATAATAAATTTTCAAAAGTATTCTTATTATACTAAGGTTGAGCACTTACTAGCAAGGAAGTGAGAAATGAGAGTTCAAACCAATTCAATATCCCACCTATTCATATTTATTCTTCTTGTAAGACAAGGTGGTAGGATTGGATTTTTAAAAACACTCTATTCCATATCCAACTACCTTAAAACAACTTTCATGTATACTTGACCAAATTTTTTTTATCAAACCTAGCATCTCAAAAAAGGCAAACTTACCACTCTTTAAATATTTTTAAGTTCCTTAAACCTTCAATAGTCTTATGTCTAAATATGTTCCATCTATGCAAATATATATTGTAAACAACTTATAAGGTACGGGGTTCTAAAACAATTGAGATTCTATAAGATAGTAGAGGGGTTTAGCCCTCTAGAAGACCACAAGTTTCCAGAGTTCTCAAACAATGGAAAATGTCACCACAACAACAATATGATGTGGTAGTGACACTACCACATTAGATAATAATATTTAGTTAATTCATTAATATTCTTACATTATATTTTTAAGAAAAAATATATTATTTTTTATTTCATATTTTTATATTTTAATTTTAAAATTCATATTTTTATATTTTTAGTATTTTAATATTTGATTAATATTTATTTTTTCCGGACCACAATAGCTCATTCCCAACATAGGGAATGGGCCTACAACACTCTCTTAAGCCCTCAAATCTCTCCTAATGGTCTTCTAACATCATTTGAAGGGATTCAACTATTTTGAAAGACCGTGAGTTCCCACAAGTTCCCAGACAGTGGGAACTTAGCCACAACAACTAGCTAACATGGCTAGACAACAATCATGTCAAATAACAATAAAAAAATTATTTTTTCTTTTTTTCTTTTTTTCATTGTAAATTTTAATAAAAAAATAATTTTTTTTTTCATATTTTTTTATTTTAGCTAGTAGTTGTTGGAAAAACAACTTGAAATAGCCTTCCAGAGTTGTTGAATCTCTTCTAATGCTCTATATTGCCTTCTTCAATGTATCAACAATGAACATGTTAGGGAAGTGATGCTTTAAGAGCCTTATGTGATTCCAACTTCAAAATTCATAATTAATTCAAGAAATTTTTCAAAAATATAATTAAATAAAAATCATCAAGAGGTAGCTTTTATTTATCCATAAAGAGAATTTTCCTAAAAAATGGTTAGAGATGTACAAGCTCCCCCCAAAGTTGGATAGGTTCTTAAGACGATTGCTTTTCAACACTTCTTATCTCACCGTATATATTGGACCACTATAAATTACAAACTATTAAACAATTTGGAACCATGTATAAATAAAAATATAAAATTCTATAGGTGAAATTAATAAACTTTTCCTCTCTTGATGATAGCACCATCTAAAATCACTTGCCTCAAATTTTGCCATATAGGGGTATTTTAAAGTATTATCAACAAAACCTTCAAACATACACTAGGGCAATATTGTTGTTAATCCTTAAAGGACGGACTAGTGACTGTGGAAATTATGCCTTTTGGAACAGTGTGACATCATCTACTTTAAAAAAATAAAAAATACACATTGGAAGTCAAAGTACTGTAGAAGATCTTTCCTTCCCCCCCCAAATTCCAAGGATGAATAGTTGTAGTTCTAACCTAGACAGAGAGATTCCTTGTCATCCATTGGACACTAAATGTCTGTGTCGACGTTTATGGGTTAAGTAATGAGAGCCTTTGATGAATGGTATTGATACTTTATAAAGATGATGCAAGCTGATGTATGCATAAGGTTTGTTGAAGTGTTGACTTCAAAAATTTGCAAATATTATAAAAAGTCTCCAAAATTATTTTGATTGTTCTAAATAAAGTCCTGTAATGAACAAGATTTTGACTTCATCTAAGTATACACAATAGTCTCTAGAATTTTCTGAAACTTGAACTATACCTTGACTATACCTTGAAATTTGTTGTGCCTTGACAACCCACCTTCTTGTTATGCAAATTCATAAATCCAATTGAAACCCTAATGTATCCCCAATTATATTGCATTAATTTTTCCAAAAAGGGTGTGTTACAAAAAAAATTTACAAATTATTCTTACTTTTTATTTACGAGAGAAGATTTTTTACCAATGATATTTGTGATGACTTGTACAATGCAAATAACGGACTTCAGCATCCACCGAGGGGGCAAGCGGGGGCAAGCGGGCAGGCAGTATTTCTTTTAGAACTGCCCGCACTTCACCATGGTCCCGAAGAGCCGGGGTCGCCCTGCCCTCCGCTGTGCGTGCGGGTCGTGTGGCCGAATCTGGCGTCGTCGGGTTTTGGCTTTTCGCCTCCTCTGCAGAATCAATCGCTGTTGCCTGTCTTTTCATCACGATCCACAAGGGCAGCCGTCCATCTCGATCGTCTTGCGATTCAGCTCCAGAATCTGCTCGGAACGAATTTTTCCTCACTTGATTTGCAACTGAATTGAGTGTTTCGTGTTGCATTCTGTTTGTTGCTTTTTGCACTTCTTCTCTTGGAGTGCACCGTTTTCTGAGCGGATCGGCGGATGGTGAAGTTCTAGGGTTTCATTTCCTAGAATTTGGAAATTGCGTGGAGTGTGGAAATTAGAATGTTGTTGGAAGAGTTTCGAGAGGAAGCAGACATTATATTAGAATAATTTGAAAAGAGCTTGCTAAGAGACGTTTGTTGAGATCATGGAAACGCTTCGCTCGCAGCTGGTATCGCCTGCGTATTTTTTTTCGAGAAGCGGTTGCGATGCTGGTGTGCGATCGGCGAGTTATGTGAAGTTAAGATCTCCATTTTCGCGTTGTGCGCTCTATACGCTATTTTCTGCTAAGAGCTCTGCATCTGTTGTTACATCGTCGCGTATGATGAAGGCAATACAAGCAAGTACTGGAGTGAATGGGACATCGTCCACAAGTTTGCCAGCAGGTTGGCGTTTCGTTTCTTAGTACTGCTTTTATTTTCGAGATTTATTTTCAGCTGCCTCAGATACTCGGTTGCTCCTCACTTCCGGTTTGCTTCGGAGAGGAATGCGCTTAGGCTGCATCTGGCCGGTCGCGGCTGCTAGTTGACATGTCCTGTTTTTTGTAGGTAAAGTTAGGTCAAGACGTTAGCAGTCGTGCTTTGATGAAGTGCGATGCTCTCGTATTACCGAACTATTTCCTTCTAATGCAATTATTTCTCTTATATTTTTCTGAATTATCTACTTTTTAGCAGTGATGTTCGATTTTGCAAATGCTCCAAAAAAATCTAGATCTAGTCCATGGCAGAAATCTGTATTGTCGCTGGACATATTTAACTGTTTACGTTTCTTGCGAGTTTCATGTGATTCCTTCTGCTCCTCACACACATCACTGTGATTCCCAAAGGGAATTTTCTGAATGTTGCATATATAGGTTGGCTCTCGTTTCGTTAGTGAAACACATTGATATACCCCAAACCATCCGGACTTTACCTCATCGGACAATAGGAGAGACAATCTCCGCCTCTTAGAGTGAGGGAAAGTGCATTTGGAAATTCGCTGTCATCCACGAGTTTGTTGTATATGATTATTGATTTCAGAATGCGAAATTCAGGGACCCGATGCAATTTAGTATTGAATTTTGTCTATTGACCGACTGTGGGATAACGCCATGTGCATTTTGCGGTGGACTTTGCAGAGGTGGTTGCAGCTTGGCAAAATGCACACGCTGTGTGCTTTGACGTTGACAGTACGGTGTGTGAGGACGAAGGAATTGATGAGCTAGCTGCCTTTTGCGGAGCAGGAGAAGCCGTTGCTGCGTGGACGGCCAGGTCTGAAGGTCTTTCCCATTCTGTGTGTCGAGCTATTCTGAGTTTTCCAAGTATTAGCGATATTCTGCCTCAGTATCATCAAGTCATCAAGATTTGACGATGTTAAAAGTTGGCATTGTGATATAACACGATCGTTATGGACTTTGGGAAATAAATATGCTAAAGCAGCACTTAGGAGTTTGGGGCATCCGGTCCTTCATTTAAATGGCAGAAACGCTGGGTTGGACATGCTCTGAGTTTTGAATTTGAGCAAAAGATTACTCTTTTTGTATTCCTTAACCAACTCATACTTCCTGGGGAGGCTGATAAAGATTTGAATGTAGTTGATGCTTTCACTTACGATCAGTATTTTTCACTTTATGCCCAGGCCAATATACTTCGCAGCTCCTTATTAAATGACTTGTCGCAGATTTGCAGTTGCAGTCCTGAAATGATCTTCTGCTTCTCTTGTATGGTTCTCTGGTATGGCAGGGCTATGGGTGGAGCAGTTCCTTTTGAAGACGCACTTGCTGCTAGACTGGCATTGTTTCGGCCCTCTGTGAGAACCCTGGCGAAATTTCTTGATACCCGGCCTCCACGGTAACACGCCCGGCCGTAATCGGCAGTGGTTCAGTTTATTGATACCGTTGCATGTTGCATATTATTGACCTCCAGTGTCGCTTCAACATTATTATCTGCGTGCCTGGTTGCCTCCCATACTTTGACTTAAGTTCAACGTATGACTAGATGTTTATAACGCCCCCGTTTTCTCTGGTCGAAGAATTTTGGCCTGAGGAAACAATATCTCTGGATAGCACTTACATGCATTACTGAACAAAGGAATTTTGTAAAATATAGAATTTCTACTGTAGCATCTAGTGTCATTGTGAGATTGGGAACAGATACTCATGCTTTGGCTTTTGATTTGTGAAGGAAATATCTAACGATATTTATATGGATTATTTCTGTCCTTTACAGCCTAAGCAAAGGGATATTGGAGTTGGTCTCAAAGCTTCACTCGCGGGGAACCGATGTCTATCTGGTGTCGGGTGGCTTTCGTCAGATGATTGCGGTAGGCCTTTACTCTCGTATTCGTTTCGGTTCATAGTAAAGGATGCTGCTTTAATATATGATTTTAACTGCTGTGAAGGGCACTGACTATTGACGTATGTCCACATCTTCTTGTGAGTATAGCCTGTAGCTGCGAAGCTTCATGTTCCAAGCGATAATGTGTTTGCAAACACACTTCTCTTCGGCGACGATGGCGAGTTCACCGGCTTCGATGCCACTGAACCTACTTCAAGAAGCGGGGGCAAGGCACTGGCTATAGAACAAATCAAGAAGGTAAAACTATATATTCACACCCACTGCAACTAGCAATGTTGCGTACACATCTATGTGAATCTTGTTCTGCCAGAGTGTAAAAAGCTGCACGTCTCATAGCTTTTGCATCGCTACAAAAGGTTAGCTGTTCCCTCTACTGTGGTTGTGTTTTTAGCTCTTCAATATAGTAAACGAACTTCGAAGTAATGGTGAGTATCCTTAGAATTGCATGTTCGACTGTGCACTTCAACCTCTACCTTCAGGATTTTCTTGCAAAATAGAGCTACTGTTAAGGTGCTGAATCTGAGGAAGATAATGTCGGTCGATGTCCATGACCATGTCCTTGAATACTTTATTATGGGATTTGTAACTTCAACTTTCAATGCGTAGTTTAGAATGTCATCCTATTTGTTGTCTTTACAGGAACGTGGATATCAAACCTTGGTGATGATAGGAGATGGTGCGACAGATCTTGAGGTGGGTTTTCCTCTTTCCATTCGTAAAGTGAGCTGAAGTTGCAGTGCTTTCCTTGACCTTCGTCCACCTGAACAACGTACTTTGTCACATACCGGTAGTCCTCTTAATTTCGAGTACATCAAATAGTCTAGTCTCCACATCTTCCAAGTCGCAGCCTTCTTGTTTTTGTCTTCGCCTCAACTTGTCCACGGCGTTCTGTATTTGTCCGTATGTCTGATACAAGACTCTTCACAAGCAGGCCCGAAGACCTGGCGGTGCAGATCTCTTCATCTGCTACGGTGGTGTAGTGGCTCGGCCGAGTGTGGTGGCTGGTGCGGATTGGTTTGTAACGTCATTTAAAGATCTCATTGAGTCGCTTGACTGAGGACATTTACGACCTGAATGTACACATGATTCAGAGAGCCTATATAAGTTCCAGTAGGAGCTGGTGTATTGTGTTAGGCACAGCTACACATTCCCGCCCCACTGATGGTACTCCAAAGTGATGTCATTTTTTTAGTTCTGCTTACCAGAGCAAGCTGCTTCTAGGAGCGAGTCAAATGCTGTATGATGAGGTAGGTCGAAATGCACCAACAAGTATGTTCCTATTCTTTCATAATTGGACGCAATTGTCCCAGTAAAATATAAGCTTTACTCAACCCAACTCGAATCATTTTATCTCTGCACTTCTTTATCTATTTTTTTGTATTAACCCCTAAAGGACCAAATGGTGTTTTTTGGCAACATAGCGATTTGGGGCACCTCACTACGGATGGAATTTTTATTTTTTTTATTTTAAATTTTCACACAATATGTGCCTAAGGAGTAGCTTAAAGGCCCAACAATTTTCATAACTTTTGAATACATGGTTAAAAAGTTATTGTATGATATGTAGTTTTCATTGCTTGGTGGGTAGCCAGGGCAGCAAAAGAACTTCTTTAAAAATCACTATTAAAAAAAAATTGAAATTGATTTTCTAGATTTAAATATACGTGAAAAGCTTTGAATCATTCCATTTTGATTTATGAGATGAAAGTTATGAAGAGTTTTAAGTTGTGGGTAGTTTGTGGGTAGTAATGGAATCTCTACTTTGAAATAAACTTTGAAGACCTTTATTTAACTCAATTTTCAATATTTTTGGAAAAAAATAAAAATGTGAGATGTAGGTTATTTATTACATCATTATAACCATGGAGATTGGCATTTTTCAATTCCATAAATAAATTATTAACAATTTTGTATTTTGAATTGTTCTCTACTTCTTTCTACTAACTAATTTTTTCCTATATGTTGTACAATTCCAAATGATCTAAAATTTTTCAAGCATGTATCCAACATGACTTGAAGAATGAATCCAAAGAATTACAACCATTTTGGACATTTTTTTATAATGATCTAACCTTGTGAAATGCAACTGCCTGGATTTTTGCAAGGCCAAAAAAAGGCATTTTGTCACTTCAAATGCTAATATCTTGCAATCCAAACAGTGGAAATTTCTGAAATTTTTTCCATGTCTTTCCAAACTATAGTAGTACAAGATCCTACGTTTACATTTGTCCAAAAAATTATTTATTCTAAAATTTGATACTTGTACTAAAAATGGCAGTTTTGGAGTGTTTTTGGTGAAAACATAGTTAAGTGGAAGAATTTACCCGAATTGCACTCAATAATTGTACTATTAGTGAGGGTGAAAATTTAGTGTTACCTAAAAAATTATTTTTGGTGGAAATTGTTACAATACAATAATATTTTAGCTTACACTAATCCAATTTTTTACAAATAGTGTGAATTTGATAAATTCATGTCATATATTAATCCTTTTCCTTAACCCCTAAACATCCAAGGGGACCAAAAGTGTCCTCAGATAGTTTCAAGTCCAATTCACAGTGTTGTAACTTTTGCATCTGATGTTTGAATTTAATAGAACTTGTTGTGAAATTTGCACTCCTTTTTCTAGTTTGTGTGGTAAAATTTTCAGATCAATCCAAGATGAAATGAAAGAAAATCCAAGTTCATGGGTTCAATTTGAGTTCACCAAACTACATTGGATGGCTGCAACTTCGAGGCTTGTATCTCCTTCATCCAATGTTCATTTTCAATAAAAATTTGTTGGGTTATGTTCCCCTTGAAGTCTAGTTATTGTGTTAAAATTTTCGTGTCAACCCAAGATGTTTTGAATGTTTGTGAGCAATTCGAAGTTCAAAATCCCAACATTTTTGGATTACAATGAACTTTGGAGGCTTGTTTCTTCTTTATATAGTATTCATTTTCAATAAAAAAAATTAGAAAAGTTGTGCATACCAATCTAGTTTGTGTGGCTAAAATTTCACATCAATCTAAGAAGTTATGAGTGACTGAAAAGCAATTTAGTAGGAGGTTTCGGTTTTTATGTGTTTTTTTGCAACTTTTCTTGCTATTTTTTGACATTTCACAACCATTTTGTAGACACAATGAGTCATTTGAGTCACTTTATAGTTTAAACTTTTTTCATTTGAGTAGGTTAGAAATCAAATTTTACCTCCAAATGTGTTTCTAGGAAATTTTTAGCACCCTTTTTCAATACTAAAATATTATAATCTTGCAATCTATGTGACCAAATGACTCCAAATTTGATTCATGTCATCTATAGTACATATACTACAAGATTGTATAGTAGAGATTTCTATACCTTAGTAGCATTTAGATCTATAACACTTAAAAAGAAATGATGTTTTTAGACCTAAATAGACATTAGGTTGTTAAGGGTTGTTATTGTTAATACAAATCTAGATTTGGAAATGTCAATGGTGAATTCATATGGATGAAATTGAAGGTTATGTGGTTAGAGAAACTTTTAGGCATAGGACAAACTAGTCACAGGCAATTTAGTTCAAAGAATTTTGATTTTTTTTGTTCTCATTAATTAATCATTTTTTCTAGAGAACTACATTGGTTAGAGATTCAATTGTGTGGAATTGTCCAAGGGTTCTCCTTCCCTCCCATGCTCTTCAATATATAATGGATTCCTTTGGAACAAGACTTTTCAAGATAATTATCTCAAAATCCCTATGGTAGGGAATTTTGAGATAATTCATCTATTGATTTGAAAATTTTCCTTGATCAATTATTTATCATCTAGTCATTTTGGGGGGTTTAGTTTGGTTTATTAGCTTTCTAATTTCTAATCACTACAAGAAAAAGGGGTGTTTTTAAGTACAATCCTAATAGTATGGTCTTTTAAGTAATGACCAATAAGGAGTCTTTTAAGTAAAATTTTACTAAAAATATATGTACTTAAAATACTCCTTGTAGGTCATTACTTAAAAGACTATACTACTAAGACTATATTTAAAATACCCCTTTTTCTTGTAGTGAATGTTGTTGCAAGAGTTTTACAAGTATAAACATAGGCTTTCAATGTCCAATATCATATTGCAAATGTAAAAAATTCTAAATTACAATGTCAAAATTTCAAGAATATGAAAAATGTTCTACAATTGTTGCAAATTGAAACATTGGAGGGGGTTTTCATTCAAAATCAAATCTTAACATTTCTCAATCAATTGCAAATTCTACAAACTAAATTCTGTCCTAAATTCATATCTACTAAGGATAATCAATCATGTGTGATCTTCACATCATTTGTGTATCTACCATCTAGAACATATTTGTCACTATTGACATCCAATTTTTGTAGTGTATTCCTAATGATATTTCCCAATTTAGAGGTATTACCTATAATGTTGAATGATTCAAATTTGAGAAGCCTTGTAGTAAAATTTGTGGAACTGTGGTGTTCGAGGCACTCAAGTAATTGAATTTCAACATACCTCCTTTCCATTTTAATCTCCAAATACATCTTCACAAATGGATTCTTCAAGCCTAAAAAAACTCTAGAATTTCTTTGCCCATACCACTTGCACTAGGAGGGTATGTAGCTCTTTTGCTTGGCCATTGATCATAAAAACCTACAACAATAACTATGTAAATAAAATAATAGAGACATCAATGCAAACTAATCTAAAACTATTGTAGAAGGAGGAAAAATGAGTTACAATTTATAGATGAAAGCTCGGATGAAAGTAAGTATAAATGACTTACATTTTCCTTATAGAGTTTTTCTTGCTCATACACATTGTTAGATGGTACAATCCCTTCCATCCTATTGCATTTCTCGAAAAATGACTCTTTGCAAAGTTTTGTCTTTAAAGCCTAAAGTCCCATGTCCCCTTGGAGGACAAAATGGTTTTGAGACAAGCTCCTATAGTCTCAATATTTGTCATGATTTTTTGAAACTTTTATGAAGACAGAAAAACACATTCACTTTTGTCCAATGCAATTTTTATTTCAATTGGTGCCTGGAACAAAAGTCATGGCACAATAAGTCCAAATTTTAGTTTGGCAAGTAGGAAAAAAATCCTACAAAATCTTAAAATGAAACCTTAAATTTTTTTCTCATAGATTGTATTGTCATCTACATAGTAATCTTTGATTCATTCGATTTGGATTAGTGATGTGAAAGTTATAGACCATCTTGTTTTGAGGGCAATTAAAGCATCTTTTTAAAAAATTAACTTGTATTCCATTTTTACAATTTAAAAAAAAACATTTCACAAGGTTAAGATCTCTTGCTAGAACAATCCCATTGTCGATATTAGTGTATTTCAATTCCATTTTAAAGCTATTAACAGTTTAGTTTTACCTTCAATTTTGACCCTACATCTATTTGAATATTTTTTAATGAGTTAAAAGCAAGTGTGTAGTTTTTATCAAAAAAATTCAAGACTTTCAAATCAATTCTTCAACATAAAATTAGAAAATTCAAAATTAGCAATGCAAAAAGTTTTAGCTAATAACAAATAACAAATAAGTGAAATAACAAGGGCTTTGAAAGAAGCATTCACCTACCATTGCAAAACAATCCTTCTAGTCCAATCTACTAGCTAAGATCTTGTTACTATTTTTGATTATTTTATGACAAAAATTTGATAGACTCTCAACTAAAGTTTGGATCTCCAATTCTAGCCGGCCAACCCAAACTTTGATCAAGAGTTTGTCGCCATGTAGGCATTTTGATGCCATGTAGACAATTTTAGGGCAATGGACTTCGAATTGTGCTTCCTGGCATGTAGGATCAAGAGGCAAAATTTTAGATTTATGAAATGTGATTGGCTAAAACCAAAAAACTCTTGACCTTGTGACATAGTGTAAAGTGGCCCTAAGAAGATTAAACGTCAAAAAATCTAGCTAAACAAGGTGCAAAATAATTTATTTTCTTTATTTTGATTGCAAATATCTTGCAATCTACAGGGGCAAAGTTTCTGAAATCTTTTCAACACATTGTTACACTAATATAGTGCAAAATACTATAGTTAGATATACAAAAAAAATAAAAATTTCTCTTTGCAAAAGAAATTATAATTTTGAGTGTTTTTTGATGGAAAAGGTCTTGAGACTTTCAGGGTTAATGGACCTATCATGGATGGAAACATATTGAAAAAATAAAATTTGAATCACAATGTCTAGTCCTTTTCATATAGCAAATTCTAATGGCACTTTGGCTTCCTCCATCTTGCTTAGACCCACTTGACGCCCAATCTTGTAAGCAACTTTTTTTAATTAATGTTTGTATAGACAACCATCTCTTTTGTCACATTTTGGAGGGTGTAATGTCCCATAACTTGCTTGGCACACCAAACAATTTCCCCTTCCTTCACTTTTGCCTTGGGCTTTAATTAAAAAAAGATGGATAGGGTTTTCTGTAACTTCTTCACATCTTCATCATTGAAGTGGGGATGGTGCTCCATCATGATCCTAAATGTCAAGATTAAGGTAGATCAACCTATTACCTAAATACTTTGGAAAAATCTCTTTCTTCATCCCAATCAAATGAAAGCATTCTCAATGATGTTTCTTAGCTCCTTCCCTACCTTGATGATCAAACATGTTACAAGTGAAGAAATTTATAAACTTGTAGTTCTCACCAATGGTGTATTTAACCTACAAGCATCATTGGTCAACATTTGTGCTTCTTCATCTACAATAATTATCATAGCACTCTCCTTAGTAGTCCTTCCAAGCCCAACCTCATTGCTCCTCCAAATGATTGAATCCAAGGGGCTTGGTTTTCAAAGAATCTTCAGAAAAATTCCTCTAGTATTCAACTATACGTGAACTTCTTTGATATCATTCTCTTTGTCTTCACATGATGCATCTATCAATTTAAGTCTTGGATTTTGAATCACAATTTGAACTTGTAGTTTCCTTAGTGGAAAGTTTGATAAAAAAATTTGAATAGTGGTTTTGAGGTTGCCTCTGGCCTTAAAGAAGGTAGAAGCCCATCATTGATTGATCATTTGAACAAGCTACATGAATTTCATTTAAGAAATATTTTGAAATCCAAGTTGGGGAGCCCTCCTAAGATCTCAAATGTTGTTTAAGCGTTATGTTTCAATTGTTGTTGCTTCTTTTGTATTGCTTTAAATTTGGAGCTTTTCAAATGCTCAAATGTTGCTGCAATGCATGGGATTATTTTGGGCCAATTATAATTCATAAAGTGATGGAGCATCTTCAGATGCAAAATTGGGACGATGAATCAGTTCATTCAAAAGTGTGATTCAATGTTTGGGGAGAACTGCCGGTTGGTCAGTTATTGTCATTGTGAGCTGCTGGAATTGGGGAACCCCTGGGTTGTAATTTGAAAACATTGGGGAAAAAGTGGTGAAAAAATCTATAAAATTTCTATTTGGAATTAAAAAAATAGGGAAAATTCAAAATCAATACATTAAAAAAATTCAATATGGAAATTAAAGGAAAATTGATGGTAAAACTCAAAAAAATCCCGAACTTCGGTGTGATTAATTCATCTAAGAAGAAATTAATATGGCTATATCATTCATTTAGAGAGAGAGGGAATATAGGAATATAATTGAGATTTTCTTCAATTTTTTTTTATCACTTTTGAACAAATTTTCATTAGTCAATTATGAAACATTGTTTGTGGAAAGGAAACTATGGCAATATAATAAAGATAACTAAGAGTTCACATGTAGGTAGACCTTTAGTTCTTTGGAGTATCTCAAATAATAATTCATAACAAAATATAATGCAAATCAACATCATTAACACTTGTGTATGTAACACTTGCAAAAACAATGGATTGTGAAATAACATTTGAAAAGTAAAAGGTTTAAGAGCAATTCAAACATGAAGCTAAGTTGTATTTTTCAATTGAGAAGGTCCAAATATGTACTTTTTGAACAATCTTAAGATTTCGTTAGAAGAAAACAAGTTTGAAATGTAAATTTTATTTAGGACTATCATAACCTATATAATAAGAAAACATGATAGTGATACTATGACCTTTGAATACCAAACATGTCAAGGGGTGATCATGATTGGTATATGAGTCTTGAGTCCAAACTCCAAACTATGGAGGTTTCTTCCTAGTTATATCTCACACCCCAACATTTATTGTAGGGACGGGATTTGTCATAAGACACTACGCTTAACCCCTAAAGAACCAAGGTGCCTTTTGGGTCACATAGAAATTTGGGCAAGTACATGTGACTAGAGATTTTCATGGTTTTTGCTCAAACTGTAATAGAAGGTGTAGACAAGGAATATCTTTCATGTACACAAAATTTCAAGGCATTTGGAAATATGAGTCAAAAGTTATGGTCTAATATGTAGTTTGTTTCCCAACTTAGGCAGTCCAGGCAAATCTAAAAAAAACAATTTATCAAAAATAAAAATTTGAAATTGGATTTCTAGATATTTATATACATGGAAAGCTTTGAATCATTCCATTTTGATCAATGAGTCAAAAGTTATGAGATGTTTTAGTTTGTTGGCAATTATGGATTTTCTATTCTAAAATACACTTTGAAGTCCTTTATTTAACTCAATTTTCAATACTTTTGGAAAAAAAATTTTAAAATTTGGCGTAGATTGTTTATTAAAACATTAAAACCATTAGGATTGGCATTTTTCAATTCCATTAATAAATTGTTAACACTTTAATATTTTGAATCATTCTCTACATCTTTCTACTTACTATTTTTTTTCTTAGATGTTGCATAGTTCCAAATGATTTGAAAATTTTTCAAGCATATAGCCAACTTGCCTTGAAGAATGAATCCAAAGGAGCACCACCATTTTGGACATTTTTCATCCAAATGTGACCTTGTGAAGTACAGCTGCCTGTTTTTTCACAGGGTCAAAAAAAGGATTTTTGTCACTTCAAATGCTAATATCTTGCAATCTACGTGGTGGAAATTTCTGAAATTTTTTTCACATCTTCTCAATCTAGTGTAATACAAGATACTACAATTACATATGTCCCAAAATGATATTTGTCAAAAATTTGATACTTATATTAGAAATGGCAGTTTTTGAGAGTTTTTGGTGATAACATAGTCAAAGGAACTTTAGGGGTTAACAATGACTCATTGAAACAGTGCTTCAATGAAAGAAAGAAGAAAGTTGCAGCTCAACTTCCCATTCATAGTTTCAATGTTCCCATGATCATTGTAGTCAAGAAAATTTCATGATAGTTCTCCACTTCTCCTTCAGCTCTGAACGTCTCAAATAAAGTTGCACAGTATTTAGTACGGAATTAACAGTCTCGGATATAACCGTCCTTGGATGCACGGTTTTTGAAACAAATGAAACGGAATTTTATTGCCAAGGAAAGGTATGGTGCACGATTTTGAAATTCTAAAAAAAGGCATTGACTTCGTTCTCAGAATTCTAATTGGCTTGTGGGGCTGAGGCTGCTGAATAGTTCTACGCTGAATAGTGAAATTAGGTTGCCTTAACAATTAGATTGACTTACCCCCCAAAAGGCACTTTACAAGCCTTTTCAAAGTGAACAAAAATTTCTACATATATTTCCATTTGTACACATGAAGGTTCATGAGTTCCAATTACAACAACACCTAATTCAAAAGTAGTGCAATCTTGTAGTCTAATATTAAGTATTTATTTAGTTACACCTCGGTTAAGATGCTCAAACTCGGAAGTTCCTGGAATGAAGGACCCAATATATACGGGTACCAGAGATACATGAGAAAGAAGGATAATTCATGGTTGCTGGCATGCCGTGGCAGAAAAAATAAATAAAAGTCAACCATGCATACACAGAGGAACATGAATCATTCACTGCCCCCGGTGTTCGGGATATTTCTTGAGTTTTACCAACTAGATTCCTTTGATTCTCATATTGAACCGGTTTTTCAAGTAATGAGTCCTGTTGTTTCTCTATTTTTTACTCTAAATAGGCATTTTGTAGATTTTTTCACTGGTTTCTTTCCCGATGTTTTCAGATTGCAACCGAATATTTTCCCAATTCCACCGGCTGTCAATTAACTGAGTTAACCGGCGGTTCTTTCCGATGGTTCTCCCCGAACATTGACTGCCCCTGGATGACCTCTCTCACAGTCTCACCGAAAGTTCAAAATAGGGCTACCTGCTAAAACCACTGCAGCATAAAGCTTTTAAAAAGTCTAATATAATTAGACTCTTGTATTCCTGTTCTCGCACAATTGGAACTGCAGATTCAAAAAATTCTAAGAAGATTTGCTAATGTCGTAGTAGCAACATTTGAGAACACAGCTAGCTCTCCATCCCCAGAACTACAGTAGTGATATCTCAAAAATGCAAACAAAAACGGTACCGGTATGGAGAGGTCTCCGAAAGAAAGGACATCAACTGAAATGAAATTTTATGTTAACTTAATACTGCTGCGAAGGCCTCCATTATCTGTTGGCTGATTGGCATTGAGCCATTTGAGAGACTAGAATACCAACTTGTAGTATCTTATGATTCAAACTATTTCAAGTAATGAGTACAAAATCCATTTGCCCGCGGAGAGCTGAAACAACAAATGGGGGAAGCCAGACAGTCTCTTCAGCAATAGTGATGGGTAGGGCTGAGTGGCAGATCAGCTCGAGTTGCTCCCGAAGAATGGAGGCGAATCCTTTGAACTCCACTATCGTATACATGCAATATTGAATTGTCCGGACTCTTCCAATAACCGGCGAGCTCACCAGGCATATTGAATCGTTCGGTGAATAAGAGAAAATGTCAGGTGAATACAGAAAATAAGAGGCACATTGAACTGTCCAGTGAAAGGTAATGGCGTTTTCTCATAGTTGCTACCAACCTATGTAAATTCAAATTCAGAAAGGTCACAATTTTTCCCACAAATTCTTAATTTTCTAGTTTGTGCCTGGGAGCTGACTCCATTAGCATTCAGCATTTCTAAATTAGTATGGTTTCAGTAGTACCCACAGACTGAGAAACTAGTGCTAACTAAGTCGTATGAGACCAGTCATTGGCATGTGTAAGATAACGGTCGAGCACGCGCTCCGCTTTCCTAGCAATTGAACTGCAAGTAACGTGAAAAAACTACACTGAATCTACATTCGAATCCACTTGCGCCATCGCCTGATTCGCCTCACTCTCTTTCAGCTAATTGCATCGTATTACCGCTCCTTGCTCTCTTAGCTTGACAACAATCAAGCATTCAAGCTAATTCACGCTGCTTCAAGCTCCTCGTCGCCCTGGAGCTTCTTCTCCATCGTCTCTCTGGTGAATCCTGTTTTGCTTGCCATTTGGTGTTGTCCAGCTCTGGGGCAACACCATGACGACGTACCTGGAGATTAGGTCTTACAGCTCCTCTGCTCTCGGTTCTCCTCCTCCAGTCCGGAATCTTCGTTGCTGAATCCCATCTCCATCGCGATCTTGGCCATCGAAGTGAGCAGCGAGGCGTGTCCAGAGTGTCTTTGACAAACGTGACGGGGCCGTGGAGCGAATTCCAGTTGTTTGTGGTCCGGGTACGCAGCTCGCGCGGGAACATGAGAGTTGGGCTGGCCAGCGTCAATAGGTACCTCCTGCAATTCGGATACACATATTGTTCCCACGCAAGCGCGAGATCGGGAATCTCCTGGGGCTCGGCCATTCCAACTTCGACATCGCGGTGATGAATCCCTGGGTGGTTCGACTCACGGAGAATTGGAAGTTGTCGGTGGACAACATTGTGGCATCCAGACTCTGTATCAAGGGCGTCAAGGGTGAAAGCAACGGCGCCAGCCCGCTACCCTCACCAGGCTCGCAGACGGAATCCCCGCCCTTGAGTAACCTCAACGACGCCGTCGCGTCGGGCGTCGCTGGCGTCGTCACCGTCGTCGCGCTCGCGCTTGCGGCGACCTACGTCTTGCCCACTCCGTGGTAGTATTGGTGGTAGCGGGGTGTCGCTAGCTGGAACATTGAATTTTCATGTAAATTAGGTACATGCTCCAAACTTGGAGTGCAGACTTCATGTTGGAGTGCATACTCCAACTGATGGAGACCTTGGCAGCAGTGAAGTTCGCGTTTCCAATTGTCGTTGCATCTTTCGAATTCCTTCCGCAGGTGTTCCACAAGCTAGCAATGGTTCACTGGTTTTGGTTTGAAGAGAATTCACTGAACTGAGATAGCACCCCCTCCTGTGAGTCCGCCTAATGAGTAATCAACCGTATGTGTCTGTGAAGATCCCGTTTTGATGCTCATCACTTTATGATCTGCCCCAAATAAACATTGCGTGCAGACCAAAAGTGTTCTACAACTGATAGTTCCATGCAACGAAATTTTTCTTGGGGAATTTTTGCTAGAATCTTACGTGATTGGGGGATGGCATGGGCTCCTTGAACACTAAGAAAAATGTTTGTAAAAATAGATAAAACTGCCAAAACCCTTCTTGAAATTTTTTTAGACTTGCCAATATTTGGATGAAAGGTACTAATTATAGATAATTTTGTGGATGAACGTGCAAATGTGGATGATTCTAAATGTATTCAGGCGCAAGTATCTACAACTGACTGTTCCAAGGGATACACTGGAGTTAGTGGGGGATTTTTGGGGTTAAAATTTGGCTCAAAAGCGATTTTTTATTTTTTGTAGGGAATATTTGGCAAAATCTTCTTGCTTTTCAATGGATGAAATTGTTAATTTGCTACCAAATCTTAGGTCTATATCATTCTACTTTAGATGAATGTACATCATTTGGGATGGATAAATGAAATTTTCACCCATAGATTGCAAGTTTCTTCCATTTTCATGGATGTAAATAGCTTCATCCTTTCTTGGCCGGAATACCTGAAACACGTGTGGGTAATTCAGTTCCAAGATATACGGTACCAGGAATACGGAAAAAGGACAAGCCGTGGTTGCCAGCACAGCAGGTAACCACCAAGTCAACAGCGCAGACATAGAGGAGAATGAAGTCAATGAACGTATGATCCGGAACAACCGGTGGCTAGTTCAAAGGTTACCCGTTCCCATGGGAAATTCGGAGAAGAAACACCAGTTGCAACTTGGAAATATCGGCAAAAATTTGGTGAAAAAAGCTACTCCGGAATATAAAATTTCTATTTTTCATTAATTCTATAAAAAAGAGAGAAAATAACCAGATTTTTGTACTTGAAAAAATGATTCAATTTGGGAATTGCAGGAAAATGGTTGGTAAAACTCAAGGATAACCTCTCCAACCACAAATAGCACTTGATGCCTACCCCCTAAAGTCCCAAGGTGATTTTTTTTCCCTCAATAATCATTTGAAATTTCCATCTTTAATGCAAACAACAAAAATTTGAACTTTTAAATTTCTCTTTTACATATCCACTCGTAGGATTTGGCACTGGACTATTATGAGAATGTCAAGAAGAAATTTCAGAAACTTTGAAATTCTTGATCATATTAAGATATAAGCGTATAAAGTGTAGAAATGAAGGTTTTTTTGCTTTGAGCCTAACTAGATTATAAGACTTTGAATCCTCTTAACTTAAAAAATTTGTACTACATATTGTGAATTAAAAAAGAAAATTCTGTTGAAAAATTGAATTGAGAGTTTGGGAAAAAAATCCCCCCTTTATTCACCCTCCTTTTTCATTCTAAAAAATATTATGAAGTGGAAAAAGCTAGAAGATAGAAGGAAAATTAAAATTATTAATAGCTCTAAGATGGATTATAACACACTAATTGCGATGGTGAGATTGTTCTAGAAAGCAAAGTAACTATACCATGTGCAACAAACTTTATTTTTTTGAAAAATTGTTTAAATTGGGTTCACAAACAAATCCAATACATTGTTTGCTTGAGAATTGACTAACTAAGATTGCCAGCAAACAAGATGCTTCATAACTTTCACATCAAGCTATTTCATGTGAAAGATTTCAAGCTATTTCAAGTGAAAGACTTCAAGCTATTTCAAGTGAAAGAGTTCGGTACAAAATCCACTTGCCCGCTGACACAACAAACCAGGAAGCTTCTTGGTCCCTTCAACAATTGGGCTCATGAACTGCAAGGAAGCATGATTTGCGAAGAATGGAGGCGAATCCTTTGAAGTCCACCAACATTGCTCACGCGCCAGGGCCGAATGGTTGGTGAACTGCTCGTAAGCATGAATTGCGAAGGATGGAGACGAATATTTTGAAGACCGCGAGCGGCACCCACGCGCTCCACTTTCCTCGCCATTGAACTGGAGGTGAGAAACGTGATTAAGAAAAACTGAGTCAACCTTCGAAGTTTGGAATCCACTTGCGCCAAGCCGCCATCGCCATCGCCTCACTCCCTTTCGAGCTATTTATATACGCGTCTCTACTGACTGCTCTCGTATCTCTTATCTCGCAAACAACAATCCAGCATTCAAGACCTTCCAAGCTCGTTCAAGCTCGTTCAAGCAGCTCGTCGTCCTTTGGCTTATCCTAGCTCCATCGTCTCTCTCGAGAATTGGGATCCTGTTTGCTTGCTGTGTTAGGTTGCCCTGCTGTTGGCCAACACCATGACGGTCTGGAGATTAGGTCTTAGTGCTCCTCTGCTCCTGCTTCTCCTGTTCCACTCCAGAATCTTCGTTGCTGAATCCCATCTCCATCGCGATCATGGCCACCGACGGGAACTGCAAAGTTTGTCGAGAGTAGCGTCCCTGGTGGACGAGGCGGGGTCGTGGAATGGATTCAAGTTGCTCGTGGGCGTGCAGCTCGGGGACGTGCGAACCGGGCTGGCCAGCCTCAAGAGCTACCTCCAGCAATTCGGGTACATTGATCCCTCGCAAGCGCCGCCCGCTGGAACGACGTTCACGGACACGTTCGATAATATCACCAAGAATGCCATTACTATGTATCAGCGCAGCTTTGGTCTCCCCGTTACCGGAATCTTGGACGTTGCCACGCTCACGCAGATTATCATCCCCCGCTGCGGTCGGGAGGATGTCATCAACGGCACGCTTCTCATGGTGAGTACCCACATTGGCCTCACTATAGAAATCGCAACGGTATGTCAATAGGAATTGTCAATGCTCACGGTTTTGAGTCCAGCTCTGCACGGTTCTTTACCCCAGAATCTAGAAATCCCAATCGTAGTCTCCATTGCCTCTGTTCTCGGGGCGCGTATCTCATTTACCAACATTACTGACATTCCAATTACGGGGAGTCACAGTTCATTATTTCCTTGTGAGCCCGACATTTGTCTCGAATTCTAGCCCTCATGGATTCTGAACCCAAGAATCTCGTCTCCAGACCCTTCGAAGAACCTTGAAATCGCAGTGCCTCCGTGTCGGAAATCTTGACACCAGTACGCACGCCATACTGCTTGATATCAAAGAACTGTGCTGGTCACAGAAGTTTCCAATCACTTCACCGTATTGGCCTCCAATCTGGCACTATTCCACAACTTGGCACAATCTTGAATACTCCACACCTATCGTTACCCCAAAATAAAATGCAAGAAATGTCTTAGCACCATGAACTGACGTGAATTTCGATTCGAGCTGACCCCACATTGCGATTCCGTGTGCAGTTGCAGAACGGATTGAGCCCGAACGGAACCGGAACCCAGCATTTGGGAGTCCACCGCTTCTCCACCTTCAATGGGAATCCCCGATGGCGCAAGCAGAACTTAACCTACGCCATCGACGAATCGTCTCTTACCCCCGACGTCTCCATAACAGACATCCAGATTGCGATCGACTCCGCCTTCGCAACCTGGGCGGCCGTCATCCCGCTCACCTTCACGCGCATCCAGAACTTGCAGACCGCCGACATCAAAGTGGACTTCGCCGCGGGGAATCATGGCGACGGGCACCCGTTCGACGGGCCCCTCAAGGTGGTGGCGCACGCCTTCGCGCCCGAGGACGGGCGGTTGCACTTCGACTTGGGGGATTCTTGGACGGTCGACGTGCGGAAGCAGACGAACCCGGGCGACATGGACCTGGCCACAGTGGCGGTTCACGAGATCGGGCATCTGCTGGGGCTGGGCCACACGAATGTCGCCGCGGCGGTCATGTATCCCAGCGTGACTCCGCTCGAGGAGAAACTGAAGTTGGATGCAGACGACGTTGCGGGAGCGCAGGCGCTCTATGGAAGCAACCCGCTTTGGTCATCCAGCTCGGGGACGAGTTCCACGGGGGACAACCTCAACGCCGCAGTCGCATCGTGGCGCCGGATGCGCGTCGGGGACTGCGTCGTTGCCGTCGCCGCAAGCGCGGCGCTCGTGACCTTGCTCACGCCGGCGTCGCGCTTGTGGTGAGCGGAGAGCTACCAAAGTCATACTTTTTTTAGAATTAGTGTAGGTTGTAATATTTCTGTATTGTACCTAATTTTCACAGAAATTTCAATTCTTAGAACTTTGAGAGGCTCGAATTTCGTTGGTGTCACTAGTTTGGCACCAGTGAGCTCCTCAAAGTCACACTGTTTTAAAATTAGCGTAGGTTGAAAATATTTCTGTATTGTAACCAATTTTCCCAGAGATTAGAATTTGGAGAATTTGGAGAGACATGAATTATTTTTGTTGGGGACACTCATTTTGCACCATCACTGAAAGGATAACTCAGTGCAAATGGTAGTGAGGGGTGTTTGGGGTTTCATGTTGATTAAAAAAAAAGTGTCATTATTTAATCACAAACGTAGTCACACCCATTATCATCCATTGAACAATTTGATGAAGACTTTGCATTTATGTTCTAGCTAGAGTAAGTAAATGTAGTCCATGGATTCATGAGATTTGAAGAAAATGTTGTGGAAGAATTTTATGTCAATTGGAGCTATTGGTAGATTCTTCTATATCATATTTTTTCAATGTGGATACATGTTTAATATGGCTCCTCCAATTTTTGTATTTGTTAAAATTGAATGTTTGACAATTGCACAGTATTTTGTATTTGACTTTTTCGTACTAAACCTTCTACCTTGTTGAATAATGCTATTGCCCCTACAAAACGTGCTTGAAATCCAAATTTTAAATTCTAGCTGAAAAAGAAGAGGTAGATGTTTTGCTAAATTTTGCCATAGGTGTGAAAATTTCATGTTTGGATGAAGATTGTAACATTCTAATATGACACATGCACCTCTTCAATTTTACCTTTTGTTCAATGAGATTATTAAGTATCCTACACTTGTGTTAAACTATTGTTGAGAATAATATACTTGTGACACACAATTACATTTTTTGAGCTTTACTATGAATGTCCTTTAAGGAATCAAATTAGGAAGGTAAATGTAGTCAACACTTTGAAGGCTTGCAAAGGCTATCAATTGATTAACCCTCATTCCAATTAGGAACCCTAGTTTGTAAGAGTTGTAATCGGGTATGGCAGATGTTCCAATGGAAATAATGTTCACTACAATGACAATAATTTGTGTGATATCAAAATTATATCTATAAACAATTTAGAATTGTCATTTTTATTATGACATTTCATATTAACTCCTAATGTCCCACTCAAAATCACCATTGCTATTGCATTGAGGCAAGAAAATTAATTTTTGGGGGTATTAAACCATGGGATCTTAAAGTAAGCTTGTATAAGAACATTAGATGTTTTTCAGCAACACTAGAGGGCTGTTTCAGGCTAGTTCCCCATGTTGGAAACCAGCTAGTTTATGCCATAATTTATAAGAATTTAAATTTAAATATATATATATATTTCAAAAATATTTTTTTTCTTATAATTTGACATGGCTAAGCTTTGACCACATCAGCCAGCTGCTGTGGCTAAGTTCCAACAATCCCAGAACTTGGGGGAACTCGTGGGAACTCGTGGCCCTTTACATGAGGTGGATTTCATCTAATGCATGTGATAAATTTTTCATGAAGCTTGACCCAATAGATTGGAACTAGTTATTAGTAGTCAAAGTGAAGAAAACCTTTTGAGGGAACATTGCTACATAAGATTATAAGACTTTGAATCCTCTTAATTTCAATTTTTTGCACTATAGATTTTGATTTAATTAGTCAATAGATTTATTTTGAATAATTGAGCGAAGAGACTTAAAAAAAATTTAATAAAAAAAACTTGATTTTCATCCTTGAAAAAATTGTTAACTTAAGTAAATGTAGTTATGTAGATTAGAAATGGCAAGAAAAATTAAGTCATTGATAGTTTTGAGGTAGAATGTAAGTACTTGAATTCTAATGGTAAAATTGTTCTAGCAAACAATCTGCACTTTGTGGATCCTTTCTTTTGAAAAATGTGGAAATTGAGTTAAGAAACAAAACAAGTATGTTATTTTTTCACAAAAGTGTATTACATGCATGCAAAACAAGATTCTATTCCATAACTTTCTTATCACTTACCCAAAAGGAATAGGTCCAAGATTTACAAAAAGAAAAAAAATACATTTTATAAGAAAAAAATAAAAATAAAAATTTTGGGTTCTTATGATTTTTTGTAGTGTCTAAGTTTGACTATTTTTAGATTAGGTGGAATAACTTTCATTCTCTAGTACATATTGAAATAATCATTATATCCTAGTTGCTAATTTGTTTTTCTATCTTGAAAAAATGTTTCAAAATATCACATCAAAAATTGAAATAATAAAAATCTACCCAAATTTCCATTTGTCTCCAAGGGAACTTTGGGACTTTAAGACTTTAGGGGTCAAGCCTTTTCTTCATGTCCTATTTAGGACTTTTGAATATACTAAGACATGATTACCTGAACCAAGCAAATTTCTCTCACAAGCATTATTGAGTGTTAGGAAGCTTTTATTTTTTAATCCCAGAAATAAAAATTACAATAGAATTGGTTGAAATCCAAAAACAAGATTTGATTATACTATACAAAAGTTATAAGAGGTCAAAGTTAAAATTGTAGAATTTCTAAAACTATGTCCTATTTTCAATGTTCACACCTTGAAGAAAGAGCAACAATGCAACATGCATCTATTCTTTCTTTGTTTTTTTTCTAAGGATCACTATTGAGAACATTCTTGGATTTAGATGATCCTACTTTAGTGAAGGTAAATTTTTTCTTTATCAGTGTTATTGTTAATATAGAATTTGATTTATTTTTATTATAGTGTTTCTATATTTATTAGAAGTTATATATTAGTCAATGGATACTGGATAGGGAGCAAAGTTTGCAACTTTTACATAACAAAAGTTACTAATGACCGTTATACATTAGTAGAGCACTCTAGTGTGCATGATATTTTTTGAGTTTTATTATTTATTTTCCTTTAATTTCCATATTGAAACATTTTTTCAAAGACCAACTCTTTTTTCTATTTTTAACTCTAAACATATTTTTTATATATTTTTTCACTAATTTTTTATATATTTTCAAATTGAAATTGTTTTTTTCCCCAATTCCACCTACTAACAAGGAATTAACCATCATTTCTCCCAAAACATTAATGCATTCTTTAACCCCTGAAGGTTTCTGACTATGTTTTCACCAAAAACACTCAAAAACTGCTATTTCTAGCACAAGTAACAAAATTAGGAAAAAAGAAATTTGGACATAAATAACTTTAGGATCTTGTTATGCACCGGTTTAAGAAGACATGGGAAAAAATTCAGAAACTTCCACCTTGTAGATTGCAAGATATTAGCATTTGAAGTGACAAAAATCCCTTTTTTTGCCTTGCAAAAATCCAGGAAGCTACACTCCACAAGGTCAGATCATTATGAAAAAATGTCCAAAATGGTTGTAACTCTCTGGATCCATTCGTCAAGGCAAGTTGGCTACATGCTTTAAAAATTCTAGATCATTTGGAATTGTACAATATATAGGAAAAAATTAGTAAGTAGAAAGAAGTAGAGAATGATTCAAAATACTAAATTGTTAAGAATTTATTTATGGAATTGAGAAATGTCAATCCCAATGATTATAATATTATAATAAAAAATATACACTTAATTTTTTTTTAATTCCAAAAATACTGAAAATTGAGTTAAATAAAGGTCTTCAAAGTTTATTTTAGAGTGGAGATTCCATAACTCAAATTCCTCATAACTTTCATCTTATAAACCAAGATGGAAGGATTGAAATCTTTCCATGTGTATATAAATCTTGAAAAACATTTTACAATTTTTATTTTATAAAAAAGTGATTTTTAAAGAAGTTTATTTTGCTGCCTAGATTGCCGACTGAGCAATGAAAACTACATATCATACAACAACTTTTTAACTGTGTATTCAAAAGTTTTGAAAATTTTTGGGTCTTAAAGCTACTCCTCGGGCACATGTTGTGTGAAAATTTCAAAGAAATAAAATAAAAATTCCATTCATAGTGAATTGCCCCAAATTGCTATATTGCCAAAAAAACATTGTTTGGTCCTTTGAGGGATTAATCAACACTACTATATTTATTGAAGGGAACAAAAAATCCAAAGCAAGTGAAGGGAGTGAAATTTTGCTAACAATAAATATAGCCAAGTTTATGAGCCAAAAAATCAAACAAACTTTAAATGATTTAAAAAAAATTGTTTATCATAGAATATTTTGATGGAAAACTTTTATTTTTTCCATTTGGATTATTGGTGTGAAAATTATGAAGAGTCTAGTTTTGCAAACATTGAGAGCATCCTCTTGAGAAACAATACATGTTATTTGATTTTGATTTTAATTTTCACTAAATTATCACAATTTCCAATAAAGGGTGTAGATGGATTGAATTTTTGCTTGAATAGTCTAACCATTAGGATTGACTTGTAGTGATCCTATTGTGAAATTATAAATGATAGAAGTTTTCTTTTTCAATTTGGTAGTACTTCTATTTGACAATTTCTTGAAGAATGAAATCAAGTATTTTGTTTGGATTTGTTTTCTCCCAAATTCTCAATTCTTCAATTTTTTTATAGAAAGAAAAACTTTAAATGTGTATCTTGCAATTTATTGATCAAACATCAATTCTTGCTACACATTCCTATAGTTAAAGATGCAACAAAAATAATTGTTTCAAATTTAAACACTTTCTACTAGAAATGACGATTTTATAGTGATTTTGTTTTAGTAAAATTTTGTCATATTAGAACTTTAGGTGTTGAGTTATAATAACCAAAACTAGGATTGCACCCACCACATAATATTATTTTAGTGGTGTTGATATTGGATCATAGAGTAAGTTTTCAAAATGTTGAATGTTTAGGGAAATTCCTAATTCTCTATCTACGAAGAACAATCAACAAGAAAATATTTGGTTTTAGTCTAGAAAAAAACTAAATTGGCAAGATTTTGAGCGCATTCATCAATTTTCGCAAGGGGTTTCAGAGGGTTTTTTCCACTTCTTCTATTCTTGCGCTTCTTGAGATTGAGCCCTCTCATGCTCTCATGTTGGTTTTTCATCTTATGAAAACATACATCCATACCAAGATTTGAAAACCCAATTTAATTTGAAAACTTAATCCCTACTATTATTAAGCAATTCAAATTGTTTCTTATACTAAATGACTACGGGTGTAATTAATGGTAGCATTTCTTATAATTATTAACTTTAAGCAAAAAGAAAACAAGAATCTCTAGCTTAGCCACATTGTTTTTTAAAGAAAACACAAACACAAAATCATGACTATGATGGCTCCACAATAGTACATCCTAATATGATAGTAGAATGCATTTTAAATCATGTGATGATTTCTAGATATTTTTGATAGTTTTAATCTTGAAAATACATTATTTTTGAACTCTTTTCTATTTCCAAAAACAAATTAAAATCAAATAGGCTTTAAATCTCAACAATAAAATTACATATATATATATATATATATTTTTTTTTATTTTTTATTTTTTTTTATTTTTTATTTTTATTTTATTTTTTTTATTTTTTATTTTTTTATTTTTTTTTAAATATAGACTGATTCTCACATTATTCATTTTTCTTTAGTTTTTCAAAAGATAATTTAAGTCGTGACCTTTAGGTCAAAAGTGGTTACATTGATATTTTGTGTCATGGGAGATTTTTTCCCTTGTATTGAAGAACATAGGTTCCAATTGATTGCTATCTCTAAAATGTTAGAATTTTAAGGAGACACTACAACACCATTAGAGCCAATTTTTATTATCCTTTCAAGTAAATTTGGAGCTATAATAGTTTGCAACAATGGGTTTTTTTGGTTTTCAAACAAATGGTTAAGTGGCCTTTCTTTCAAGAAGGTTCTACATTTCTTGGCTCCTTCATTTTGGGAATTTGAATTGAATGAGATAAATTATGAGTATACAATTTTGAATACGTAATTTTTGTTTGCAATATTTGTATGTATTGGCTCTGCATGATGGATAAAATGAGGTTTTGGAAACATTGTGGCAACAATGTATAGGGCCATGATGATAGTCTAGCATTTTTAACACATTTATTCATTTTTTTATGAGGCAATTGGGCATTTAATTGCCTAAGTAAAACCTCTAGTTTGCAATACCACCTCAAACTTGGGCATTTGTTTGGTGTGATGTTATAGTTTCATGTTGCAATGTACTACTTTTCAATATTCTTAGGATTTTCAAAATTTCAAAGTATCATTCATGAAATTGTGGCTTACTATTTTTCTGTAGATAGCAAAAATTCTATAGACAAAACTCCATTCTATTTACATTAGAAAACAATTGATTTTTGGAAAAACAACACTTTTTTATAGTTTAATGAATACTATAGAAAAAAAAACTAGTACATTATCACATAACCTTGATGTACTCCAAAATGCTAAAAAAAAAATGAAAATAAGATAATAAATGAAATATTTACTTCTAAATTTATCTAATAGGGGAGGCAATTCATTTCTAATTACTTAAGCAAATACACGTATTTGCAAGGGAGGTTTCAACAATGGGAAATTTTTTCCCTGTGCAAAGATAGAGTTTATAAGGTTCTCATATTTTTTCAGATTTTTATTTCTCAAAACAAAATTACTATGAATTTTTCAGTTGAAGATTTTGTTCCACCCATATTGGTCACATAGACCTTCCTATTTCCGACCAAGGGCTGGTTACAAAATCCAATAAGGGTTAGTTGCAATATTGAGAGTCTTGTAGCCAATCATGATGCACCATAGCATACCGGAAAGTGTGCCAACATTAATCATTGTTAATTACCTCCTAATCAAAATTAATCGACCCTACGCTACTAGAATGGGACAGTGATAAAAAATGGATTGCCTCCCTTAGATAAATTTATGAAATGAGATTATCAAACATTTTTATTTTAGTTTTAGATCATTGAATTTTACTTTTATTTTTTATGGATTATTAATTCCTTTTATATATTAATATCTTTGTTTGATGATTTGGATTTTTGGATGTATTTAAGATTGAAATCCTAAGATGGTCTTTATAATGAAAATCCAAATATAGGATTTAAACTTTGGGATTTTTTTTAACCTCAATATTGCAATGGTGAATATTTTTTTAAATGGTTTAAAAATCAAAATTTTGTTAGAATAGACAAATTATTATTGTGCATATTAAGTGGTAAAGAGTGCACAAAGAGTTTGTTTAACTTGATTTTATCTTACTACTACTACCATAAGTTTGCAAGAGCACCCAATGAAAATTGAAGAATTTGCAAGATTCAAAATTATTTCAAAATTTATTGAAAATTAAAAACATTATAAATTATTATTTTAAAGAACAACTAAAAGCCTAACTAAACAAAAGTTCAAAAATTCACTATAAGAAACTAAGTCTTTCTAATATTGTTCTCCATTAGATTTTCCTTGCAAATAAGGGCCATCTACTCCTTTACACCCATTAATTCTTGTCTTTTGCAACATTAGGAGTTCATAATTAGTGTTATACAAATTTATGAACATAATTATTCATTACATATTTAATATATTCCCATATATTAACAATTCAAAAAATTAAAGAACAAAAAAATAATATACATAAGAACACGTTGAAATTTGATACTCAAAAGTCTCAAACTTCTAAAAATCTTCAACCGGTCATCAATCGTATCACCCCGCAAAGAGTAATGGAGCTAGAGTTCTAAAATTCCAAAGCAACTATCAAAATGTGAAGAAGAATTTTGGAAAAAAATTACGAAGCTCTCAATCCTAAACCAATTTGATGGCTATCTTCCATTTGGAAGCAATCTGTGCTCACGTTTTGAGGACACAATACAGATTCCGAGCATCTAGAAATCAATCCCTTAAGCCACCGTCTGGGAGGATTACGCACTAACTTAGAAGTGACATAAACTAGAAGTTCACGTAGGAAATGAAGCTCTGCTATGGTGTCAGTGCAAATAAGTGGTAAAGCTAGTTGAAAGTAAGAATAAAAGTGTCAATTCCAAATGTAAATAAGAAAGTCTGATCACTAACTGATCTTACTGATCTACAAGACTACAACCACAATGATTACTTTGCTTGATGTGAGCCTGCAACGCTGTTGAGTACACCAACAGTAATAACTGGTCCATATATATTACATATCACGTCACACTATACTAACACTCAAGCTGCTGGACGTTGAATATTGCACTTAAATGAACAGTTCATTTAACCTTTATGCCACATACCACACTTCAACAAAACATAGATTGCTCATAAGATGTTTTAACATTCCGAAATGCATATAACTATCTTTTCCGAATGCAGTAATGTACGTTGACGATAATTGCCTCGAAGCTGGAAGTGTGAGTTCTCAAGTTGAGAGCTATAACTCGAATGGATGACGAAAATCCAGATACTCAGCCAAGTAATGAACGGGGCCCCAGATACTCTTGCAAACCCCACATACATTTGCTTAGTCGCACGCTTTAGGTCCTACAAAACTCTGTCGTCTAGCAGGAGGGTGGCTTTGACCCATCCTCAACGTCTTTCAGAAATTCGTTACGCACCAATGTCAGTTGCAAGTTCTCTCCTTGACGGTAGATGGTTGATTGAAGACAACTGGCAACGTCGAAATCAAGAACAGTGCCTGGGAGAAATCCTGTGAAATTGACGTTGCGGGACTTGTTCACTGGGTGCACATTTTACTGCAGAGCAAAAACTTGTGCGCTTGAATGCATGGCTGGGCACGCAGACATCATTTTCAAGTCAGATCCAGTTATCATGCCAACCATCTCAGTAACCACCTAAAGGTTTTACTGTATAAGAAATACTCACTTGCTCTGATCGAGTGTCAAATGTACACTTTGCACCATATCCTCCGCCGTATTAACAAATCAATACCTGCTGCAACATCATACGTGGTAAGCAGTTTGCATGCCATATGCATCTTTACCATCGTAAATCAACGACAAAGAGGTCCAATTCACTTGAGCTCAAAACCAGTACATGCAAACTTAGGTGTAACGATACTTCATGATTAGAACCGGGTTTAAGCTTCTGGATGATCTCAATCTAAAAACACTTAAAGAACTGGGGTCAAAAGTATATCAAGTAGAAGCGTTGACCTAGTACAGGAACCCGACAAGTATGCTGCCTAAACGCTAAAGCACAACCGTACATACCTATGTGTCGTTCGAAACCTTGGTTTCTCGTGATATTCATCCTTGTCTGCACGAGACAATTGTGAGCCACGACGTCCAGAAACATGCACCTGCCAGGGTCGTGTTATACATGGATTTGCACACATATTCTCGCAGAAAGGTATGGTTCATAAAATGGTCATTTGCAGAAAAAGTTAATGGTACTTGTTCAGAGTCCAGCTCTTACAAAGAGACGGCCTAGAGATATAGTTACCTCCTCTTCTTTTACGACTTCTATCTTTGTAATCGTCCCTCATCAAGCTACTTTGTTTTTCGCCTGATACAGATTCGCGATATAGCTGCTTAGTCCTTCTCTGCCCTGGCATGCCGTTTTGATTTGCATCACCCCAACTACCACTCCCTCCAACTTGCTCAAGTTTATCTCTTGACTGAATAAACTTTGGTATCTCCACATCAACTTTTCCCTGCGATTGATTATTCTCCCAACCGTCAACCAATGTTTCTAGGCCCAACAGTACAGGACTTCCGGATCGTGGGGGCGATGCCCTTCGATGTCGATTCTTATTGTCCACACATGCCAGGAGGTCTATTGGAATTCTCGAATTCCAATCAATATTTCTCTCCAGATAAAGATCAGGATTGTTGACAGGTGTGCGCCCAGATTTTACGAAATCCCACGTTTCCTTTGCACCAGTATCATCCCAGTGTTTCACACTATCTATTTGAGGTGGCTTGCTCCAATCAGAAAGGTTAGTTGTGGCAAGAGCTTCCCACGCACTTGTCAGATCTGAGTACAACAACATCAACATATGAACCTGACATGATATGAACAGACCCTCTGGAGGACAACTGAGAATACACAACAAGGTGAAAAACTCTGCCCAACTACGGGAAACACATGTTACACGATTGGAATATCAAAACTGGAGAATCAGATGTATGGAGAAAGACAACATCATGGTAATGTCAAGGCTGCAATAAAACCATAAAGTAAACACTTGCCATGGGATCCCTGTCAATTCCTAAACTCTCAATAACAAGCAATTAGTGAAGCAAATTGCTCCGATTCTAACAGGGACGCAAAAACTTCTTATTCCCTCGTCTAGTCAAGATCTGCATATTATCAACATTCGTAACAAGGCTACATACACCAATTGCTGCAACTGCAGACCTGATTTACAATGATTGCCAATGTTACCACAGGCAAAATCGACTAATTAACACTGCTAGCCTACGCTTCATGTTGCTTCATTGGCTTCATTAAGATCTCCTAAATAATATATTGCATCATTTGGTAACAGCTCGGCTCAAAAGGCTAAATGAATCAAGTGCTACTACGAAAAATAAGGAAATTCAACAACAACTCTCAACAAACATACGATAGGTATCAGTTGGCATACCTTCTGATATATTCTTCTCAACTGGAGTATAACCCCAACCATCGTCACCTTTTGTTTCAGTTCCTGGCATCAAGCGCGAAGGAAGGTACTCATCAGCAATGAAGACGAAGATATGGAATGACACTGGCTGAAGGCTAATGTAGCACCCCGATGTCCCAGTTTACAAGCACGTGCTTTGATGGCATTTTCTTGTGAAGCAAATTCTCGATTAGATTAGTTGCTTTTTGAAGGTTTAGTTAAAAACGCAGCTTAAAGCTAGACATAAATATTTAAGAATACACAATGATGCTGCCGATTCGTTATTTGAGACTGGCGGACAATCAGTAATCACAATCCATCATATATTGAGTTAGCCATCTTTCTGAGAGAGAGGGGGAATAGTACCCTTGGCGTCGACACGTCGGTATGAAGGAGCCGTTGAAGATGGACCATAATCTGTTCTATCAGTGCCACCCCATCCAGTGCCACGTTCTTCTCGCCCTTGTTCTACACGGTACACCCAAGATAATCAGAGACTCCTCAATATTGTCTCAATAAACAAAGTTACCTAAGGTGGATCTTGAACTAAAGATAACCGGGCAAGAAAGAATTGAGAAGGTAAATGCTCAGTTATTCACAGTGATAACCGGTGGCATAAATGACGCAATTAGTCTCGATGTCACTGCGCTCTTGAAGAAAGGTCGGGTCGTCGGGTTCAGCAATAGACACAAAACAAGCTGAATCTGATAATCGATAGTTGAGTTTTACCTCGAAGAACATGATGTCGATGTTGACCTGATGTCTCCTCCTTGTGGTTCGAATTCCTTATCCGCCATACTTTACCACTATCTCTTCTATCTGATGGAAAGCAAACAGTATCAACAAACTCTGAGAGCGTAGTTCAAGTAGCGCCGCCACAAATTACCATCGGTAAAAAACAACATTTACCGCATCCACTAATAAAAAGAGTAGCTCCTCTCCAAGAATCAACTAGATATTGGAGAAGAACTATGCTGTTCTTGGAACTCCTTCGGCGACAGACAACCTTCGGTCCAACAATTTCTCAAAATCGACTCTTATTCCATCACATAAAGAGATACTTGAACGTCACAACACACCTTCAGAAGAATATTTCCAACCCGAGCGCAGATTTTTCATCCCGGTACTTGAACTACTAATCCGCCTGGTTTGCTGAAATAGGTACTCACTTCTAATTAACAAACATAACCGAAATTCAGCAGAAGTTGTATACAAACTCAGCACAATAACAAAATCCTCACAAGAATATAAAACGAGCTCTTCCTTGCACTCAAACACCGATCGGAAACGCCGCTTGCACAACTCTTCCAGCCTAACACAAAACACCTAATCCCGTCCGCTAAATCATCATTAATCCCAAAAACAAAAACAAACGAAGTACAGAAAACAATTTAAACCTGACGAGCGAATCCCCTTCCGTTCCGCAAATTTCTGAAACTCCAAACCTTCCAATACTTCAAAACTCCAAAACTCCTTCAAACAACACCACAGAAGCGAAATTCCACAGCCGATAACAGCCGTAATTCGTGAATTACAATCCAAGCCCCCAAACGGCTATCTTCTCCTCCTCCTCCTCCTTTCCTCCTCTCCCCGAAGCTAAAAGCACAAAAATATCAGAAATCCTTCCACTGCAGCCACTTCAAACCAGCGGACTCCGATCTCACCAAGGAATTCGCCATAAGTCCCTCCAAGTCCCGTCCAAAACAGACCTACCTAGTCCTTCCGAAACAGAGTTACATCACAAGCACCAAAATTCGCGAGCCTCAAAACCTGTCCTCTTATAAGTCCACACTTTTACCGCAAGACGCATCGATGTATTGGCAAAAGGCGATCGCGCGGTTCCGTCGCATAATAATGGAAGTGGCTCCGAAGATAAAAAAAAACTTCACGGCGAGAAATATTTTGTCAAGCGTAGGAGTGAGGTTGAGTTAAGTTAAACTTAAGAAGAAGCCAAAGAACTTCGAACGTCGTGGCCAGAATTGAATGGCGCCATAGCCAGGTAGCAATTTCGGTAATGAATTCAATTGCGCGGGGACGGAGTCGGTCTTCTTCTTCTTCTTCTTCTCTCGAGAGGAGTGCCTCTCGCCGTCCCGCGCCACGCGTAGCAGTGATGAGAGCTAGGGCTATACGTATTAACTTCGTTTGGGTTTTCTGTTCGGGTTGACGGCGGGGGGATGATTTCTGTTCCGGTTGACGGCTAAGAAAAGGAATGTGCACCCATAATTGTCGCTGTCCAAAATGGGACACCTATATATATTGGGACCAACAGGACTAAAAAAATTTAGATACTTAACGAGTGTGCTCGGTGCCACAGTCAAAAAAAATAAATGAAGTCATTTTTTCATTTTTAAATTCAAAAAAACTTCAGAAATCAATAACTTTCGAAATGTCAACAAAACTAAGCCTGCACACACCTCCTTGCAGAGATCTTTCCGATAGTACCAAGAACGCGACCACAGGACGCATGGTTTGGGAGATTTCAACATAACAAACAAAACAAAACAAATAGCCTATCTTTAGGTATGGATGACATAAGATATACACAGTAAGAACATGATAGCCTCACCTTAGGAGAGACTAGTGTTGATTCTTGGTACACCACTGCATTAAAATTTCTTAACTCATTCATATTTTGTTTAAATATACATGCGAAATTGCGTTAGAAACCTCTTTTGCTTGCCCATAAGAGCTAAAATTTCTTACTATGCTTAATAATACTAAATATATTTAGTTACAAAATAGTATCAATTATAAATGCACTTAGTTTATTGGTTTTTGTAGTGTTGTGGGAAGGGGGGGGGGGTCTATTGGAAATTATTTTCTATTTAAGCAATGGGTAGAAGGTTACTTTATTCAAGTTGTCAATAGTTTATTTACTTTTCTCATAGTTGCTGCAATTTATTATATATTGGGGTCTTGGTTGGGGATCCTTTTTTTGTTTGGGCTTGAAATTCATGGTTACTTTTCATAGGTAGGGGACTTAATTCCTAAATGCCAAAGTCTCCTTTTAAGCTTCTTAGAACTTTCTCTAAATTGAAAAAAAAGACAACATTTTAATAGGTTTTATAAAGAAAATTTGAATTTTAACCTTATAAATTGAAACTAGACATGTTAGAGATCACATGTCAAAAAAAAACACAACAATATCACTTATGGATTGAAAGATTACAATCTTTAATCATAAGGATGTTAAAATTATAGAAGTAATTTAAAGTCTTTCAATCCACGTTTAACATGTCAAATCTAAAATGGAGGTCACAAAAAAATATGAGGTTAACTCCTAAAGGACCATTGTCCCTTCGAGAAACAATTGGGATTTCGGGCAAATACCTAGAGTCTCAATTTTTGTCCTGATTTCTTAAAACTTTTTAAGAAGATAGAAAAACTGATTAGCTTCGGGGGAATTTTTTTTTTCATTCAGCACCTAGGAACAAAAGTTATGCCCAAATAAGCTCAAAATAGAGGAGAGGGGGTAGCAAAAAAAAGTTCCAAAAATTTGAATTTTCTTTTTTTCCTTTTTTTTCCTTGTAGACTATATTTTTTTTCTACACAGAAAGCTTTAATTCATTCCATTTCGATCTGTTATGAGAAAGTTATGGACAATCTTGTTTTTCTAACAATTAGAACATCTTCCTAAAAAAATAACTTGTAGGATTCAATTCTAAATGCAATTTTTCTAATTTTTTTTAAAAAAGGTCCACATAGTTTGATTTGCTTTCTAGAACAATCTCACCACATGGATTAGTGTATTTTATTTCCATCTTAGAGATATTAATAATTTAATTTTTACCTCTATCTTGTACCTATCTTTACTTAACAATTTTTTAAAGAATAAAAATTAATTTTGTTTTGTATTTTCTTTTTTCCTTAGACTCTCCACTCAATTCTCCACCATAAAGATTTAAAGCTCAAAACTCTATAGTGCAAAAAATTTAAGTTCAGAAGGTTCAAAGTCAAACAACGTAATCCCGCAATGTGCTAAAAAACTTGTTATCTTCACTTTAAATGCAGATATCTTGTTTGAAATTTTTTTACACACCTTCTCAAACTAGTTAGGTGTAAGGTCCTACATTTACATGTGTAAAAAATAAAATTTTCAAATTTTTTTAATCTTTGCTATAGAAATGGCAATATTGAGTGTTTTTTTTGTTGAAAAAAGGCATTGGTCCATTAGGGGTTAAAGTACAAAACATGCATAATGTAACCCCAATCAATTTATGAATTTTCAAAATCTACTCTAAATCATTTTCAAATGAATTTCTAATGTAATTTTTTCTCTAAAATCTAGTGTATTTGAGACTCATTTTGAAGAGTCTTCAAGGCCTCAATACTAGAAAATCAAGATTTGCAATGAACACCCTTGCTCAAAATCTTGAATAGAAAAATCATAATCATTTATTTTCAAAATCGAATTCTTGATGTTGAAACTAGACTTCAAAAGAATTTATCTAAAAAAATACTAAAAATACTAATTTGATAAGATTTTATTTAACTTCAAGGTTTTTTTGATACCATAATTTAGTGCCTTGGGCATTTAGAAGATATCCTTGAAAGTATTTTGGTAGTCACCAAAGTACTCCGATTACTAAACCAATATTTAGGTGCATTCTTTGTTTCTCCAATCATCCATCAGACCTTTAGGTTTGCATCATCCTTACAAGGTTAAATTTTTCATAGTTATGGTATTCTATCAAGGTTTTAGGGTTTAGGATTTATTGTATTATGTGGGGTTGTGAACAAGAAGTTAATTTATCACAATTGTGGTAGGGGGCATTTTTTGTTCATGTTGTGGAATGAGAATTAATTTTTGTTCAAGAGGCTTGATAGGGCGCTCATAGGGTCTATGCTATTTGCTTTGACTATAGACATCAATGGAGTTTTATTTTATTTTATTTCTTTTGAAACAAATCACAAGTTGAAAAGAATGCCCAAATGTAGGCATCCAAAGCAACAAAATATGCGAAGGAATCAACACAACTCTATTTTGAAAAAACTTTTAAATCAAGTTGACTAAAGTAACAGATATTATAAGATGTGGATACCACAAGATGTGGAGGGTGGCTATAGGTCATAATTATGGGAAAGTTAGCACAATTGTATTCACAACAACAATCAACAATCCCACAATCTCATTGCTCACATTTAAATTTTTTACATTGTCTTGATGTAAAGTATTTGCAATTTTTATACAATTCCATTGATGTGTTATTTTAGAATTCCTTAAGATATTATATAGACTTCTAGATTTCATTAAATTCTTCATCTTTATTACATCATATTCTAATAAAAAAATATTGTTATTTAAGTTAAAATATATAAATTAAAAAAATTATACATGAACATCAAGAATTGTTCTTAATCAATAAAGTCTTTTCATTTGCATTCATAGCTTTTGACTTTTCCTCCGGGGGATGAAAATTATGTAATTTAAAATATGAATATTTATTAAATTTGAGATCATACTCTATCATTAAAGCATAAAAAAATATAGTATGTCTTTTGATATGACATCTTATATAATTTGAGTATTAATGTGGGATAGTTTTTTGAATATGTAACATCTAAACATCATTGATTAAAGTAAAAATTGAGAATTTTTTTAACAACTATAGGAGTATATATATAAAGGCTTTCTAACTCATGTTGTCAAGTTAAGGCCATGCATGCAAGTATTTAACTTATAATTAAATGATTTTAAAGACTAAATTGTGAGATTATTTGACTATTGGGTTTTGCACTACTCAACTATTTGGAAAATTAATGTACACTTCTTAAATTATTATACGGAAAGGTGTTGCACTTCCACAACTACCATTTGTAAATGGTATTGATGAAATCAATGCTTAGTCATTGCATTAAAAGCTTATTAGGTATAGCACTTCAATCTATTGGTATGTGAAAAAATGAAGAATGCATAATTATTGTTGTAAGTATTTAATTTTTTAGATTTCAAGTATTGCATAGGAAATTGGAGCATGGATAATTTCAAATGTTTATTGATTTGGATTGAAAAAGAAGAGCCTTTGCTTTGACTATTTAACCTCCAAGTTCTCCAAAGTAGTGAAGTCTATATTCTAAATGGTGAACAAAGTACTTCTAGGCAATTTTTTATCCAAAAAAATTCTCATTCATCCAAAGTAATATTAGAATCTTGAAAAGATAATTATCTTAGAATTCCTTCAAGACCAGTATCATGGCATTGTGATGAATGATATATTCTTAGAAAGATAAAAGCAAAAATGTCCAAAAATTCCAAAAATGATTCAAGTATTTATAGGTTGATCTTTCAAAGATAAATTATGTCTTCGCTTGATTAAACATCATTAGTATATTACCTTAAAATACATATTTTCATATTTTTTTTCTTCCAATAATCTACATCTTTGATTTTTCTTTGTATTTTTTTAACTAAATAAATTCTTTATAAAAATAATTTCAACTACAAAATTGATTAAAATAGTATGATTTCAATATAATAAAAATGTATGTAATATTGATAAACACCATGGTGTAAGTGGTGTATTTTTTATCTCAAGATATGAAAAGTCTAATTGAAAAATGTCAAAAGTAGTGTATTTCTAAGTCTCCAAGATGGTTGCTCTCAAGGGCCACAAAATTTCAACTTGGACAATTTTTGAAATTCAAAATGAAATAAAACAAAAGAATCTAGGAGTTATATTTTCATTGTTGAATTTAACAACATTGAAAATCTAAAAGAACAATGCTTTACTTTCAAAAATCCCCTCGTGATGGCAATGTCCTTCAAAATATAAGCTACATCGACAATGAAAGCTAGGACGTTTATGTGAATCATTATTTGTTAGCTAACCAATGCTTCAAGGGATAGATCTTTTGAAGAGTAACTGCTCATTTGAAATGAAGACAGGATGATCACAATTTTCTTTAGACTGTAAATTGGGATTTCATATTTGCTCAAGCTATAGATAAGAACTTTGGTTTTTTCATTTATTTGGATTTTGGATAGTGCATTTAGTTTTATTCATGCTGTAGGCAATGAATTTTAGTTACGTTCTAGTTGTACAATGTATGTTTAATTTATTTTAGTTGTAGGAAGGGGGTAATGTTTTATTCTTGTACAAAAAGTTTATTATTGGTTTGTTTACTAACAAAAAAAATTCATCTAAGAAAGAGTGTGGAATAGATATAACATTGTGTAACTAGGCAATGATCCTTCCTCAATTGGAAAGGTATTATACTTTGCTAAATATGTAGGAAGGACTTATCAATTAATTCAAGGATTGGGGTTGGCTAAAGAGCCACTATATAAGATAATTTTGTTCATTATAGAGGACTTTTTTCAAGAATGAAAAAGTAACCCTTGCCTCATTAATAAACAATGTTATAAATTCTTACGGACTAAGTGATGGGTATGGTTGATATGATTGGCACATAACATTTCAAATATCTTGTCCATTTGAATAAGCCGTGAAAATGACACCTTAGGGCTTCTTTCCTTGTTTCATCAATCTATATGTTATGATGAGATGGTTGCACAAGTTTACAAACTAGGTGTCTATTGCACAAAAAAATGAAATTTTCTCATTATTGACATTACTATACAAATTTGTGCAATTAGTGTAAGAAAATTAATTGTTTTATATTGCATTTTTCTTGCACAAATCATTTTATTCTTTATCTTTTTAGTTGATATAGGAGAAGAAAGAAATAATATTTTTTTTGTCAGGTCATAAAAAAAATTTGCAATTAATTTTGTTCTAGTAGAAAAACTTGATGTAAAACAATTAATGTGTTTCACACTAATTGAATTAATTTTTATATTGTGCTCTTAGATTGGTTATAGTTTAGATTTGTACTCATTTAGTAATGGATACAAGAAATAGTTGAATTGATATGGAATCAAGATGAGTGTTAGCTAGGCATTCTATAAAAAATTAATCCTAGAGGACCAAGTTGCATATTTTGGCAACATCGCAATTTTGGGCAATCCACTATGAATGGAATTTTTATTTTTTTTCTTTGAAATTTTCAAACAACATGGGGACAAGTTTTTCCTTCAATGCCCAACAAACTTTTCCTTACTTTTGACTACATGCTTAAAAAGTTATTGTATGATGTGTAGATTTTTTCCTCGATTGGGCAATCCAAGTAGATAAAAAAGAAATTTCCAAAAGAAAAATTCGAAATTGGTTTTATGGATTTTTATATACATGGAAAGCTTTTAGTTATTCCATTTTGAGATGAGATGAGAGTTCTGAGGAGTATTAGTTTGCGGGCAGTTATAGATTCTCTACTCTAAAATAAACTTTGAAGTCATTTATTTAATTCAATTTTCAATATTTTTTGAAAAAAATCAAAATCAAAGGACGTAGATTTTTTATTACAACATTCCAAACATTAAGTTTGGAATTTTTTGATTTTATTACAAAAATCTTAACAACTTAGTATTTTAAATCATTCTCTTCTTCTTTCTATTTACTATATGTTGTACATTTCTAAATGATCTGAACATTTTCAAGCATGTAGCCAACTTGCATTGAAGAATGAATCCAAAGAGTAACCACCATTTTTTTGTACAAATGTGACCCTGTGAAGTGCAACTGCCCTATTTTTTGCAAGGCCCCAAAAATGATTTTTGTCAATTCAAATGCAAATATCTTGCAATCCACTTGGTGGAAATTTCTAGAATGTTTTCCATGTCTTCTTAAACTAGCTTACTACAAGATCCTAGGATTACCCCTGCCCCCAAAGGTGGTTTTTTTCTAAAATTTGGTACTTGTACCAGAAATGGTAGTTTTGGAGTATTTTGGGTGCAAACATAGCCAAAGAACTTTAGGGGTTAAATTGCCTATTGGGTATATAGTATAGACGTTCATCCTTCAATTCATTATATATATAATTTATTTTGTAATATTTCACCATGTTTTAAGATAATGAACGAATACATGCAAATTGGATTAATAGAAAAAAAATATAAGGTGAATTTTGTAATGCATATGATAGAAGTAATGATGCCATTGAGTTTTTAAATTGTGGATGTGATCATTGCCTACTAGTTTTTGATATGGAATTTTGAGAATTATCCAAAAAACTCAAAATATTGATGATCATTTACAATAGTATATCAAAAAGAAATTGTAGGTGAATATTTTAATGTGAGAAAAAAAATGTGTTTAAAAAAATATACTTAGGTGTTTGTTCACTTTGTTGTGTATATATTTGAAATGCATGTATTTCACCTTTATAGTGTTATTCTTTCATTAGTAAATAATAAATATTAAAAATGATTTGGAAAAAAACATTACAACAAATATGAAAAGTAGAAAATGAAAGAATTTCCAAAACTAGCAATTGGTTTCAAGATTGGTTTTCATGAAAACTTCCTTACATGTTGTAAATGAAAATAGTTCTATTAGATTGTAGACATTAGATCACAGGAAAATAAACATTCTTAAATAATCACATATAAAATAAATATTTGAATATGTGTTTTAAAAATTACATAAAATTATAAAAATGCAATGTTTTAAAGAATAATGGATTGCATTCCACCAATACTAATCCCTAAAGTTTATGAAAACTTTATTGAGGTTTTAGAACATATGACAAATGTTGTGAGTTGAAATTTTCATACATGATATTGTTTCTCCAACTTCATTTTTTAAGATAAAATTTTTAATTATTATAATTTTTCAAGGTATGCGTTGAGTGCGGGGTACTATTTTGTGAGCCCAAGAGCCCAAGAGCTTGTGAGCCTCCAATTTTGGGTGGAGTTTTTTGTGAGTTTTAGGGTATTGACTTATGACCGTGGTTTTAGTTTTTTTTGTATTTAAAATATGTGAACATAAAATATTATGGAAATTTAACTTTCTATATTAATATTTACTTTGACTTTTGACTTTCAATTCCAAAATTCTGTCTTGGATTCCTTTGGATTGATTTCTTAACTTTTCATCCACTTTGCTACTAACTTTCATCCAATTGTAACTTTTGGAGTTTTTATCTATTTTCTATGTGTAATATCTTTTTGGAAAGCAAAGAGAATGACATAACAATTCTATATTCATAGTTTTGTTTCCTAGACCTCCTAATGGTTTGAATCTAAACACTAACTCCTAAAGCAACTTTCAAATTCTAATTTATTGTTTTTTGTGAAATAAAGCAAGTAGGGGGGAAGGAAATAAAAAAACTCATTTGGAACTCTACAAATTCGATAGTTCTATCTTCATTTACCATAATCATGGTCTCGTTGTAACACCCATCCAATACCATTGTATGCTTTTTTGTATTTGAAAATAGTATGTAGTAGAACAATACAAGCAATTAAAAGAGTTGTAAACCTCCTCCTTTGTTCCCTAATTTTCTATTTTCTTTTCAGATATTTTTTTAAACCAAATCCTATCAAATCTAATTTCCTCAATGCGTACTAATTTGTCTAAGAATCAAACAAACTTGAAATTTAACTTCTTCAAACTAATAACTAAATTCTAAAATTTCAAGAAGTCAACAAAGTATTCCTCCATTTGTTTTTTCTTCTTGTCTTCTAATCAAAATCCAACCCCGAATAATGGGCTCAAAATCGGCTTATTCACTCACAAATTCTTTCCTTCACTCCAACTATCTACGTACTAAACTCTCAAATCAATTCAACTGTCTTGTTTGCAATTTTGTTCGAGATCACATTATGAGAGGCAGCTTTGAAACTAGAGTTTCAGAGCTTCAAAATCTAAGTTGTGCTTGCAACTAGTAGCTGATTTAGAGCTTGTACAGTATATCAAGCTGGTTGATTTTTCAGTAAGCTAAAATTTGTGATCTGATGGTGAAGTTGGATCCCCAGCAGGTGGGTTCTTCCCCAAATCTGAAATTAACCCTTGAATGAGGCGGTGGACAATTATTGTCCGATGAATGACAAGGAATTCTCTTGTGTAGGACAAAATTGCAACTATTCATCCTCGGAATTAGGGGTGGAAAGGGAAGATCTTCTACAGTAGTTTGACTCCCAATGAGTATTCCTGGTTTTTCTAAAGTGGATGATGTCACACGGATCCAAAATGGCTGATTTCCATGGGCACCAACCTGGTGTTCAAGGGTTAAGCTAAGTCTGTTCTTTGATTTTTCAAGCCACAAGGCATTACTGTTGCAAAAAAATTTAAAAATTTGTGGTTTGGGGAATACCATAGGGCTTATACTAGCTCTCAAGTCCTTTCTAGTATTTGAATTCAAGTCACACTCTTCAAACTAGCAAAAATCAGACTTTTATGATAATAGAGTCAATTGTAAAGTTTGTCCTGTGTTTAAAAATGAGTATTAGAGGAAGGTTCAATTAAGAGTAAGTACAAAAGAAACACAACACCAAACTCAATCAGACCCAAGTTTTGGTGTTCCAAGGAGTTTAAGGCCACTTCACACTACAACACAAGGTCAAGAGTCCGTCGATTTCACCATAACAATGGAGAGTCTTTGCATTCAATGAACCTACTTCCCCTCAATGACCAATGACACATTCTTATTCAATTTACACCCTTCATATTCCTTGTTTGATGATGAGAACATGTGTTGTGATTGTTTTTTCAAAGCCATTTTCTCAAAACCTTTCTCATATTTTTTATCTTTTGCTTGAAAAAAATTGACAAATAGGATGAGATTTCGTGGAAAATTTCAGAAATTGGATGAATTAATGTGGAGAGAAGGATAGAAGGATAGAAGTTGAACAAATGATATAGGTTTGGACTTTGGGCTTGGGCTTGGGCTTTGGAGGCTTCACACTATGGTCGGCCAAAGGCTCCAATTCATATTTTTGGGGCCTATTTCCTTGGATTGTCACCAAAGTTTGGCCACTCAATCATACGGCCTCTCAACTTGAACAGCCACAGTGTAAAGAGGCCCTTAGTCCTGTGTTTGTCCCGAACTCCAATTCCTAGTCACGCAATGCATACACTTTACTAATAACTCTAACAAAACCAAAATTTGGGACCCAACTCGGTATCACCCCTATTTTTGGTCTTTCTAGTATGGATGGTATGTGAAAATCTACACTAAATAGTGAAATTAGGTTGCCTTAACAATTAGGTTGCCTTACCCCCAAGAAAGTTACTTTACAAGCCATCAAAGTCAACAAAAATTTCTACAGATATTTCCATTTATACACATAAAGGTTCATGAATGTCAAGAAATTAGTGTGGGGCAACCTAATTTCACTATTTAGTGTAAGGTAGAAGCACCCAAATGTAACATGAGTCGTTTACAGACACCTATAAAACAACCTAAATCTAAGTGCTTGTGGACCCAAAGTAGACAAGTGGGGTTCTAAAGTAGACATGTGAGGTTCCAAGAAGTTGTCATTCTTCCAAGAAGCAACCAATCACTTGATCCAACTTCAGAGAGTATTGCTTTCGGGTGTTTCCGTGTCCACTTTGGTGTTGGTCTAATGTTCACAATAGGTGCATCTACAAAGTACTTTTCAAAAATTCATATAATATTCATACAAGCTCGGAAAAATATGAAACCAATTTTGTTGATTTCCTAAACCATTTCCTTACATATGCACAACAGTTTTTCCTGCGCATACCCTCCATATCAAGAGATCCAAATAAGTGTCACATTTAGGTGCTTCTACCTTAGGTATCAGCTGGTCAATCAAGCAACCTACCTATTGGATCTTTTGATGGCAATCCCACTTGGTATGCTGGTCCTTCCCACTTGCTCTACGAATTGTATTTTTTGGCTATACTCACTAGACCCAAATTGGGGCTAATTGGACAACTTTTGGGCCAAACAAAACACAATTTGTTGGGATCCTTTTTAAAAGAGAACCCACCCACAAGAAAAATCTCACAAGGAAATAACAAAATGATTAGTAAGGTGAAAGCTTTGCTGTATTAGAGGGTTTAACTTCAATTTCTACAACAATAAACATTTAGTAAGGTAAAAGCTTTGTCATATCATAGGGGTTAACTTTTAATTCTTCAAGCATTTTTGCCATTTTTGCATTTCTTCATAAACCCTTGTAGGTTTTTGAACACATGTAAAAAGATGTTTGAAATGATGGTGCTTCTTTGGATTCATTCTTCACGACAAGTTGGCTACATGCTTGAAAATTTCAGTTCATTTGGAATTGTACAACAAATAGGAAATAAATAGCAAGTATATTTTAATTGTACCCTATTTTTTTAACTCACACAGTTTTCTAAATAATTGATAGTAATCTCCCAAGGATTATAGATTTTCATTATATATGAGATTGAATGTGAAACCAATGTGGAGGATGAAGTTCGCCTTGTTGCTTATCATTTTTTATTGATTGAAAAAATTTCAAGTACAAAAAAGGCTTTTGAATTGCTTGTGAGTGTAGAGGCAATTTCAAATGCGTTGAGGACGTACATGATCCAAAATCATGTTGAGTGTTGGACTTTTGTGTCTCCTCACATATTAGAGCTTATAGGTTTGTTTGTAGAGGTGTTTGATGGCAAAACATTTAGTACTAAGGATGGTGAAATAATAATGAAGTACAGCCCATTGACACTCATTTGTAGTGGATGTATTATGTATGCAACTACCATGAGTTAGCTTGGATGCCATATATTTTCAGATTTGCTTGTTTCTAGTACCTCATAACTTGTATTAAATGCACATTTGAAAGAACAAATTTAAAAAAATATGCATTTGAAATCTTTAAAAGTCAATCTAAGATTTTGAACAACAAAGTTAAATATAAATTTTTTGCGAATCCTAAAATATTAGGAATGTGAAATTTACAATTTGTGTGAAATAAATATCTATATTATTATTTTTTAATTCCAATTGTTATCAATGAGATATCTAAATTTAGTGTACATGATGCACTATGACAAAACTCTCTTTTAGTGTAAATTTCATGATCTAGTCCATATAGAAATTTTTTCAATGTAATTATGTACCTTAGAAAAGACTTGCTTTGTAGAAAACTTGCTTCTATCCCAAATTCAACTTGCATTGAAGCATATAGATTTCAAAGCTCTTAAAATAGTGCATAGTAGTGCACTATGACCAAAACTCCGTTACATTGTAGCTTGCTAACACCCAAAAATAATTTAAGTCTTCTTGATAACATATTAGCTAAACATATTGAATACATTGCATTACACAACTTTTGACTAATGGGTGTCTAAGACTCTAAGTTGGCTTCATAATAACAATTTTGTAATCTAGATAAGTATAATGAATCTCATTTAATGGATACATCATATAATAGGAGAGAAAAAGAAAGGGGTAATAATAACCAAGTTCCACTAATGTTAGTGTAGTTAAAGATCATATTAAGTGTTGTGATAATTTTCAATACCTCTTTGAATATCCTTTCATTGAAATACTCAAGTATTCACTAAAGATGTGCTACATCAAACTTAAAATAATCTTCTTGCTTTCGGACATTACATAGCGTAGACACTTGAAAAATTATTTAATTTGGAAGCACTAAATTTGATAAGGCATATCAAACTCTAGGGTCATCTTTCCAGATTTGCTACAAGATTTGAAGAGGGTCTATAATTAGTATAATGTTGACTAGAAGATTTTATTGTGCATGAAATCTTTCAGAAACCACATGAGAACAATGATAGAGGATTTATTATTCAAAGAATGTAAAATATCAACTATTTCGAGTAATAAGCAAATCCAAAATAGCCCTAAAAAATTATTTGGAGAATAGAGGACTCTATTAAGTAGGTCATAAAGTACACAAAGACAATACAAAATAGATGAACAATGGACAAAGGCACGAAAATTTCATGAAGAGTTTTAAAATGACATGGATTGACAAGAAGTCAAGTAAATACAAAGTCTTCACCATCCTTTTTTTTCCAAATGCGATAGGAGGTTTGATCCAAATTTCTCACTTATATAGGCTCTCATTGTCTTTTGTGAACTTCTTCAAGCATTTTCAAAGTATTAACAATGGAGTTCATTTTTGGCTCCAAATCAATAAAAGACTATCAAACTCCTTGTAAAATCCATCACATAATGGAGGTCTCTAATATTTGAAGAATATCCTAGATAAAATTATCTAAAATATTTCAAATTTGTAGAATATTTTAAGAATATGATTTTATTTAATAACCCCGCTCAATACTTTTAGCTTGTAGGTAGGTCAATTAACAATATGTGCTTCCTTAGGGTACTAGGCTAATAACCAATCATCTAATCTTTCATTTTGTCTAGTGCAACTCAAATCTTCAACATTGTTTTTTCTTAGTTCAAAATTCATGGTTCAAAAACTTTAAGTATAGAATATTTTAGGTCTTCATACCTTGGTTTGGACGGGTATGAAAAAGGTATACATTTTCACTTTAAATGCAAAAATCTTGCAATATATATCGTCAAAATTTTAGAATTTCTTTTACATATTTTCATTCTCATTGTATAATATCCTATAGTTCACTTTTAAAGTCTTGAGGCCATGTTTTTGTCAAATAATACTCAAAACTTTTGTTTTGAATGTAGACAACAAAAAACTTAAACTATTTTTTGCATAATTATCCAAAGGCAGGATCCTACAATAGACTATTATTAGAATGTACAAATGAAATTTCATAACCTTTCACCAAATCGATCACAAGATATAAGCATTTACAGTGAAGAAGGTTAGTTAACTTTCTTTTGTTCCTGGCCTGACTAGATTATTAAGCTTTGAATCTTTTTAATCGAATTTTTTTGTACTAAACATTGTGAATGGATATTGTTTTATGTTGAAGAATTGAGTTGAGAGTCATGGAAAAAAATTCGACCGCCCCCCCTTGATTTTGGTTATTTAAAAAATTGTTAAGTCAAAGTATTTACAAAATGGAAGGAAAAACTAAGTTGTTGTCAGCTCTAAGATGAAATTAAAACATACTAATTCCAACAATGAGATTGTTCTAGAAAGCAAACTAAATCATGTGCAATTTTTTTGGAAAATTTGTTAAAATTGAGTTCATAAATAGATCCAATACATTATTTTTTCAAGAATTTGCTATGAATGATTGTAAAACAAGAAGCTTTATAACTTTCAAATCACTTATCTAAATGGAATGAATCAAATCTTTTCAAATAGAAGAAACATAGTATATAAATTTTAAATTAAGAAATAAATTGTTTCAAGTTTTTTTGCCTACCATCTCCCATTTTGGACTTGTTGTGACATGATTTTTCTCCCATACACTGATTGAAAATTATATTTCCAAAAAGCTAATTCATTTTCCTATCTTGAAATAAGTTCCAAAATCTTGCCAAAATTTGAGATCGTAGGTACTTGTCCAAATTTTTTAAATTTTCCTCAAGAGACTTTGGGAACTTTAGGGGTTAAATATGCAAAAAATTAGTTATTCCTTCATTTTTGCTCTTTGTGCTTGAGACAATAGTTTTGAATATGGTTAACTCCTAAAGTCTCAAGGCCCTTTTTTCATCTAAAACAACTCAAAACTACCATTTCTATTGCAAAGAGCAAAAAACTTTACTTATTTCTGTTTTTGCATATCTAACCATAAGATCCTTCAATAGGCTAGTATGATAATGTGGGGAAGAAATTTCAAAAACTTTCACCATGTAGATTGCAAGATATTTGTATTGAAAGTGTTGAAAGCGAGTATTTGAGCACATTCCTTGACTTGATTATTTTACTTCAAATCTTTTTAACGTAAAATTTTTGCACTAAACATTTTGATTTTAAAATTCTTTATGTTGAAGATTTGAGTTGAAACTTGAAAGTATAGGAAAAAAATTCAAACAAAAAACTTGACTTTCATTCTTTACAAAATTATTAATTACAAATTGATATGAAATTGAAGGAAAAACTAAATTGTTCATAGCTCTACAATGGAATTTAAATACACTAATCCCAATAACAAGATTGTTCTATCAAGCATATTTAACCCTAAAGAACATTTTTTTTCTTTATAAATGTTAAAAATTGAGTTTGGAAACAAATACATTTATACATTATTTTTTCAAAAAGTTTCTATGATTGCCCACAAAAACTTCCATAACTTTTTCATCACTAATCCAAAATTCCAAATTGAATAAATCAAAGCTTTCCATGTAGGCAAAATTATGAAAATGAAAAAAAAACTAAAAACTAATCATTTCAAATTTTAGAGCATTTTTTTCCCTCCCTATTCTCCTTTACTTTGAGCTTATTGGGGCATAACTTTTCCTCTTTGGCACTAGTTGAAATAAAAATGATATTTCTAGAAATCTACTGTGATTTCCAATTTGAAGAAAAAGTTTCAAAAAATCATGTCAAAAATTGAGGTTACACAAGCTACTTAAAATTCATTTTGTCTTCTTTAGGAATAATGGAACTTTAGGGATTAAAACCTAGTCAGGGAACTTTAGAGGTTAAAACATAATTAGGAAACTTTAGGGGTTAGACCAAAAGAGCATTTTTTAAATTTATTTCATCATCTTTTAGGAAATATAAGAATGCTTTCAGAAAATCTTGAGAAGTCTAACATCAACAATACATGGAGTTTAATTTTTTGAATTGCAATAAGAAAAATGAATAACTTTTTAAAAAAATAATCAAGTTTTCCCAACATCTTCACTTTGAATTTTAAATGATAAAACAAGTTCAAATAATGTCAAATGAATCATGTTTCTAATTAATATTGTTCCAATGCATTATTCATGTCAAAACAACATGATTGTTTTTCTCAAAACATGTAGAAAGCAATGAATTTTGAGGCCTCTCAAAATCATGATGAAGTTTGCCTCATTGTCATTGTCAAATGTCCTTACTGCATTTGTTTCCATGTTGCGAACCTCTCAATTCCCAAAGCCTACATGATAATTGATTGTTTTAGGAAATGCCATACTTAGATAGCACATAGGCTAAAAGTAATTCAAAAAAATTAAGCAAAATTCTGTAGAGAATTATAGTTGAATGCCCAATGAAACACTAGAGAAAAAATAATGCTTGATTTTGGAACCCTTGTACAATATGTTGAAAGAATCCTTAATTCAACAATTTTGAGGTTATAAAGGGCTATTCCGAAAGAGTCCCTAGCATTTGGGTTTTTTGAAAACATTGTTGTTTTTGAATTGTTATAGGTCTAAATGTTAGTGAGGTATGGAAATCTCAACCATGCAATCTTTTAATGTAAGTATTTTACATGAAGTGAATCAAATTTGGAGTCATTCAAACACATAGATTGCAAGATTAGAATGTTTTAGTGCTGAAAAAAGATGTTGAAAATTTCTTAGCAACACATTTGGAGGTGAAATTTGATTTCTAAACCTAATCAAATGAAAAAAATTTAATCTCTAAAGTGCTTTGAAACCAATATACAAACACATTGGTGAAAGAAAATATTATTCAAATGACTCATTGTGTGTGCAAATGGCTTTGAAAAGTCAAAAGGTTGCAAAACACCCTTCTAAGGCTAAACCTCCTTCTACCAAAATCCTTCTATAAGACACTCAAAACTTCTTGAGTTGATATGACCATACAAACTAGACTAGTATGCAAAACTTTCCCCTTGAATTTTTTTGGAAATAGACACCATATGAAGAAGAAACAAGACACTAAAGTTCATGACAATCCAAAAATGTCCAAAATTTGAATTCCGAATGGCTCCCAAACATTCTAAACAACTTAGATTCACATGAAAATTTTACCACAATAATTAGACTTCAAGGGTAATATAATGCAACAAACTTTTATTGAAAACAAACATTGGATGAAGGAGATATGAGCCCCCAAAGTTGTAGCCATCAAAATGCAATTTTGTAAACTCAAATTGAACCCATGAACTTTGAATGGCTCCACCAAAATGAAGACATCTTGCATTGATTTGAAAATTTTATCATAAAAATTAGAAAAAAGAGCACAATTTTTCGACATGTTTTTATTAAATTTAAACATCAGATGCAAAAATTGGAAAATTTTGAATTAGACTTCCAAACTATGTGGGGACACTTTTGATCACCTTAGGGCACTTAGGGGTTAAACCCCTCACTTCTAGGTTGATGGGCCTTCGATTTACCTTCTTTTGTATTCCAAGGCCAAGTAATCCATCCAAACACCTATAAAACGCACATAAAAAGTCATTTATATGTATGCAAAACATCAAAGAGATTTATTTTGAGGTGCCAATTATAGTATTTTATTTTAATTTATTATTCATTACCAATATGCCAAAGATGCCAACAATATGCAAAACTATGTGAAAGTTTATATAGCTTTAGTTCTATGCATGGATGATGGTATTTTCCTTACAAGCCAATAGGCATTTGACTAAACATTTGATCAAAATGTTGATTGTAGAGTTTTTTTTATAGATATGAGAAAGTACATTCCCTATTCTCTAATGCCAATGTCTTGGATGAATTAGTAGGCTTCTAGTGCAAGTACATCCTCACATTTGTTTACAACGTGGCATGTGGAAGTTGTTCAACTAAGTATACACCAAATGTGCAATTGTCAAATGTGTCATTGGACATTGTTGAATGTTCCACACTATAAACAATTCAACTAAACAAATAGGCAACAATATAGTGCATAATGAGAAACATAATCATCTTAAAAGTCTACAGATATTACATACATTTGACAATTTCGTGTATTTGAACTAACTAAACTAAGATAACCTAAAACCATTCCCTCTCCAATTTTGGGGGAGTGTTAGTATTTGAGCATAGAATCTACGAGTCCATGAGTCATGAGTCTATATTATAAACACAGTCTATGGTTATAGGTGTCTATGTTATAGGTACCTATGTTATAGACTCTTTTCTAATATAGTATACCTATATTATAGGTCCATATGTTATAAACACCTTCAATTGGTTGTAGGTACATACCTAAAACTAGGTTCAACATTTGTAGGCTCACGTCTTTGTGCTAACATGCTAGCATCATCATCCAATTTAGCCACATATAAGGACCTTTAACAATGTCACTATAGAATGTCTTTAACTTTATACATGGTGCACCATGATTTTAAGAGATTAGAGCTTCCAATGGGCAACTTTTGAGTCTCCTGAAGACAATTCCAAGATGCACTTGCATATGACACTTTAACACTAAATCAAGTCTTAACTTCAAAAACTCACAAAAACTACAAAACTTCTCTAAATTTTATTTTTTTTAAATTGATGATTTCCATCTACCTCTAAATACAAAATAAACACAAAATAAAGTTATAACTTTGATTCTATTTGTGCACATCAATTTAAATAAAAGATTTTACATAAATTACTTCTATTAATATTTAGTACTTCTTTGGAGCATGTCGGGCATGTTCTTTAGTTTTGCCTTGTATATTTAAGGTAGGAAGCTCGAATTGTGAGCGGGCATTTTCAATCGTGCAATAGAACTGTCATGAATAGTGCAAAGAGTTTCAAAAATGAATCACAGTTCTTTCAATGCCTGTTTTGCTTTTCAATTGTGTTCTTATATCCCTTTGAGAAAAATATACATTCATGTAAGGCTAAAATAATTGAAAGCATGATGTGGATCATTCTCTGAGAGCCAAAATTATAGAAACTTCCTAAGTTTGAAGTGCTCCATTCAAAGACTGATTTTGATTAAGATTGGTCCAATCTATGAGCACCAGTACTGACCTATGCACCTTTCACTTTGAAAATTCATAGTTAGTTCATTCCAAGTCAAAAAATTACGATTCAAATTGTCAATGAATTGTTTCTCTTTTCTCTTTCTCCCCAAAATACGTGAAAAATGCTACGCTCTACTGATTTTCCTAAAGAGGCCCATTATCCCTTAGATGCTCAGTTTATGAGTTGAACCTTACATATTTATATAGAAAGCAAGCAATGACGTTGAAACATGACCCAACCCTGGCCGAGAAAAATTCGAACAGCTGTGGTCAACAGTACTGTTGATTACGTATCGCGCCCGTCACGTCATCAACAACTGAAGCCTGGCCTGCAAAATCATGTGATTTCCATGGTCATGTTTGCGTGGTTGGACTTCACTCTCTTGCTCTTAACTTAGTCAGCAAGGGTGAGGGAAAAGGAAATTTGATGCTAACTTATTCCAATAAATTAGCTTACCATTTCTCTCAAAACCTTGATCTAACTTATTTATTGGCTCTGTCCTTTGGACAAAGACTATGGCATTGACTCTCAAGGCATTCTGGAATCTGGATCCAAGTTTTCCAAATCCTATCTTCAACTGCATTCACCGAATGCATAACACCAGTAACTTAGGGCTTAGGGTTTGGTTGGAGTGGACAGAGCATCATCAGTCACAATTGTACTGCTCTTCTATTTTTTTTCCATCTTTAAAGTATAGTTTCCATGCTCATTTTCCTTGATAAAAAAGGCATCTTGATTGTTATTATAAACTGGTTTTGCTATCTTTTAAAGCTTCACCGCCAAGGTACATTAGAAACAACTCTCCAAAGTGGGTTGAGAGGGCTCCTTTGGGGTCACTGGTGGAGGGCGGAGTAGAATTCCTCACCAATGAACGGGAAAAACCAACAGTTAGTTCAAAGTTAGTTGGTGGATTTGGGAAAATATCCGGTTGCAATTCTAAAACATTGGCAAAAAACCGGTGAAAAAATCTAGAAAATTTCTATTTCCAGTAGAAATTGGAGAAAATAACCGGGATGGGAACTTCAATAACCGGTTGACTATAGGAATTGGAGGAAATTAGCCGGTGAAATTCAAAAAGTTTCCCGAACATTGTTCCTCACTGTCCCATGTTGTGGGGGCCCTCATTCATTGTTGCCATTCCCTACACTAAATAGTGAAATTAGATTGCCTTAACAATTAGGTTGCCTTACCCCAAGAAAGTTACTTTACAAGTCATCAAAGTCAACAAAAACTTGTAGATCAATATTTCCATTTGTACACATAACTTAGAGGTTTACAAGTCCCAATTACAACAATTCTTAATTGAAAATTAGTACATTCTTATACAATAACAGTAAAAATTTATATAGTATCAAATGTCGAGAAATTTGTGTGAGGCAACCAAAGTTCACTATTTACTATAGACTCCACCTTTTGCCACTATGATGTCATTGTCTTTTTTTTTTTGATGATTTCACTTAACAATTTCTAAATCAACCAATACAACTACGCATTGCCATATTTATACTAGGTCTGAGGAATGGATCCTCTTGAATACTCGGTCTTGTACGAGCCAACAAGGAGGGCTCTCTATTGTGGAGTAGTTGGATCAATTTTTTAAGAGCTTGTGAATTAATCCTTAAAGTCTCATTGTCCCCTTGAGGGATAAAATAGATTTTAAGCAGGTTCCTATGAACTTATTTTTGATGATTTAAAAAAAATATATCTTCACATGATAGAAAATCTAGTTAGCTTTTGGGGAATATAATTTTTATTCCAATTGGTGCTCTGGAACAAAAGCTTTACTACAATAAGCCTAGAATTGAATTTGGCCGGCAAAAAAATCACAAAACCTAGAAAGAAAAACAATTCATTTTTCATATAGATTGTATTTATGTCTACATAGAAATCTTTGATTCATTTCATTTGGATTTGTGATGCAAAAGTTACGAAGCATCTTATTTTGCAGGCAATCAAAGCAATTTTTTGAAAAAATAAAGTATAAGATTCATTTTTGAGAAAAAATTTCACATTATTTCAAAGTAAAATGTTCTACAAGATGAATTTTGATTGTTAGAAAAAACTCACCATTGGAATTAGTGTGTTTTCATTCTATCTTAGAGCTATTGATGATTTTGTTTTCCCCTCTATCACATATCTTCTTCTTTACTTTGCTACAGTCTTTGGGTTTATTCAAAGACATCAGATACCTTCTTCTACTTAATTATTTTTTAAAGAATGAAAAATAACTTTTTTTTAGTAATTTTTATTTTTTTATCTCTTTGCACTAGAAATGGAAATTTTGAGTGATTTTTGACCAAAAAAAAGGCCTTAGGAGTTAGAACTTTAGGTGTTAAGTTCATTTCCACAAGGGCTTGCCAAGAGTTGGAGAGGCCATGCGCCAATGCACTTGAGTGTAGGTGCTCATATGTCATTAGAAAGAGAAAGCGAATAAGCGATAGACCAATTTCTTAGAACTTAATATTGGTTACAACGCACATAAATTTATGCTTGATCCAAAATGGAATCTCTACTAGTAGTCCTTAGTGTGAATTGATGAATTAACCCCTAACTGCCTTAACAACCATATATGGTTGATCTGAAATTTCAAGCCCATTTCTGTGCGGGCAATTAAATTCTTGTGACTGGTTAAAAAAATTTCAGGCAATTTTGAGGTTTAACTATGAAAAACTTTCATTTTTCATTGAGAAAAGTACATATTCAATTATTGGGAGGTCTTCAAAGGCATATGTGTACTAAAAGTGGAGTAGAAAGCTTGCTAATTTTACTTCATTTAATTAATTTCTTGGCTTTATGCAAAGCTTGGCAATTTCATTTGATTTGAGATCTAAGAAATTGTACTTATCCATTTGCTTTGAGAATGGTCGCAATGAAAATTTTAAAGTCTTTTCATGATTTTCACCATTGAAAATTTCAACATGCAAGTGTTTATTTGAAGCTATTTGCAATTTCTACTTAAAACAATTGCAAGGTGGATTGTGTAATGAGTTTGATGTTTTTTCATGTGAAATTAAGTTTTTTGGAAGTGCATTTTAGTGTGCTAACACTCTTTGAAGTTGTTCATGTTACCTCCAATCCCCAAAAACATTTATATGCAAAGTTTTGAAACATTGTGGACAAAGACAACATACTAAAAATAGAAAATGTACTTTTTCCTTGGCATATATAATATCACAACTCCTAGGAAATCTTGCACTCGAAATTGGTGTGCGTACTAATAAACAAGCTCTATTAACATCTATACGGTTAGATTTGGAAAAAAATACAATTTGCTTCATTGGGGATAACTACAAGCCAATATTCTTTTTTCATAGTCAAAACACACTTAAAAAGGCTTAGGCACTTAGGGATCAATATACCATTTTAGAAGGTGAACATACTTATCACTAGTCATTTTATCAATCTAAATACCTTGGAGAATATGCTAAGAATCACATTTATTTTTAAAAAAAAGGCAAATTCTTATTTAGAAAAATAGTAGAAACAATATTTTCCAATAGAAATAATAATTATATAAGTTTTCCAAGTGAATTTTTTATAGCACCTCATATGGTCAGTGTCATGAGGAGCAAATCATATATTCATAATTAAACACAATTTGACCTATGACTACCAATAAATATCTTAGAAACATCCAAAATATAACCTAAAATCAATTACCTTGAGTCACTCCTTTCATGGATGCAAAATTTGATCTAAACCCTCAATTTCAAGTAATTATGTACAAATTGGTCAAACATCACTAACAAACCTCTTATCATACATTGAGAGTTTAACAAAGCTTTAATTGTCACCAATTTTCATCACTTTCATTATTCAATGAACTCTTTGTGTTTATAGCCATATAAAAATCAAAGCAATTTTTCTCTTACAAAGCCAATAGGGATGTGAACCAATAACTCTTAACTTTTCCAATGATATATAATATACATACAATATTTTTCTTAAATTTTTTATTGGATTATAAATTTTAAAAACACATTCTATATACATACATGGAATACATTTTTAGATTGTAAGGTCACTCCTAATAGCAAAATATAATGTTCATTATCTCCCAAATAACAAAACTTGCAAATTTCATTGTTATACAATAGTATATTGCCATATTATTAGCTTATATTATGCACATTATTAGCATATTACTAGTATGTATTGTGGTATTGGAAGTCTTCTACATCTTGGAATGTAGTAATTCTTGTACCATTTATGTAGTGCAAAATTTATAACATTTGTCTAATTTTCATGAATTATGAGATTTCAACCAATTTCACTTTATCAAAAATTACATGCTTGAAGTGACCATGTTTGGCTCCTATGGGATTTTTAGGATGAATATCTAAAGTTCTATAACAATGTCTCATCCAAAAGAAACCTCCACCACTTTATTATTACAATGAACAAAAAAGAAATAAAATGTGTCCTTAGCAAATTTAATAATTGAATCTTGTACTCTAGGGACTAGTATAAAAGTGTGTGAAAAAAAATCCAGAAACTTTGATAACATAAATTGCAAGATAGTGCTTGAACTTTGTAGAGAAAAAAATGATCTTTCCACTAATTTCAAAAACTTGAAATCCTCTAAACTTAAAAATTTTGTACTACATATTAGGAATTCACTCTATTAAAGAACTAAGTTGAGAATCTAGGCATATAAAATTTAAGAAAATTAACTTGATTTTCATTTGTTAAAAAAATTTTAATTTGAAGAAGGTACTAGATGGAAGGAAAAAAATAAATTATTAATAACTTTGAGATAGATTTGAAATACAACAAATGAATCCTACTAACAACATTGTTCAAGGAAGCAATCTAAAGTATACTGATTTCTTTTTTGTGGAAAATTGTAAAAATTGAGTTCAAAACAAATCCTATATATTATTTTGTTAGAAAGATGCTATGATTGCTTGCTACACAAGGCTCTTAAGAAAATTTCACATTAAAAATCCAACCAATTGAATAAAAGCTTATTATATGAACATTGATATTATATGAGAAAAAAATTAAAAAATTAATGAATTTTTGTATTTTATTTTGTTGTTGGGTTATGCATATTTTGAACTTAGGGTAGCCTAATATTTCCACCTAAGCATTGATTGAAATACAAATTATATTCTCTATAAGCTAATATGTTTCTCTATATCAATTTAAAAAAAATCAAGCCAAATATTGAGATGATAAGAACTTGCCCAAATTTTTATTTTTCCTCAATGGACACAAGGATCCTTCAAAGATTAAGTGCATTCTTTTGTTACTATCGTTCCTCTAAAAGTTATTCATCACACCTCCCAGTCCTTGACATCTTCAGTGGTTAACTCTAAAATACTTAAATTGTGTCATATGGATGATTTCACAAAGGCTTCAAGGATGGATGTTAGACTCATTCTAATTTCCCAAGTTTGAGTTTAGTTTTGATACTAGAGGGCCCAAATTTACCTTGGATTGTGTGTGTTGGTGTGTCTATTAGGAGGATTGCTATTATGTGAGCATAGGAGTGTCAGCCTATAATACTACACACCTATGTCATAGGTGTATATAATATAGAAACCGTTTATGATTATAGGATATATATGTTACAAATACCCATATTATAGGTGTTTATAATACATACACCTTTTATAGTGTGTGGTATCTATATTATAGGTACCTATAATATAGGCTCAATGCTCTCAAGCTTGCATTCTTGGGCTCACATACTAGCACTATTGTGTTTGTTAGAAAGACGAGTTAGTCTCATATACACTTGGCCCTTGTTTGTATCAACATTAAGAGTGGGAGAAAATCCCATGGTTCTTCCATAATACATATAACATAATGATCATAGATTTAGATTCTCAAAATATTATTGTCTTAATGTCAAGAAATACTCACAACTAGGTGATCTATACAATTGTTTTTCTAAACTTCTAACTAACTATACAATTTAAAACTCCCAAACCAAAAATTACCATCTATAAATACTATCTTCTCGCTAGAATTATTTAAGAATGGACTCTAGTACCATAAACTTTTTGATATGGTACTTGCTCTATTTTGTCAACATCTAATTATGGTGATTTGATTTTGCTAATAAAGTAGCTTCTTATCCTATTAAAATAGAAAAAAATATTTTCTCATCCAAATTTTTGAGTCCCATTTCAATGATGTTGTATCATATGTGAGGATCAAAGTTAGATATAGCAATAGACTCTTGGAATACTTTACTTTCGAGTGTTGAATGGTTTTGGCAAGTTAAAAATCACATTTTATAATTTGGCACTCTTGACTATTAGAGTTTTCTTTATCTATCACAACTCTTCTTAGTTTGGTTGGAGTAACTTTTTTATTTTTTAAATTGATTTGTTATTTGTTGGTGTCTTTTCTTGGTTGTATTGTCTTTTCAAATTGATGATAATCATTTGAGTAAAATTTTAGATTTTTACACTAGAAAATGTTATTCTTGGAAATTTCATACAAAATTTTAAGATATTTAAAAAATTAGGCAATATAGAAGAAAATGGCAAATCCATACTTAGTGTATTTTGACAATTTTTAGTCCTTTCATTGAATCTAAATTAAGCCATTAAAATGATCTTTTTTTACTTTAAGACCAACTAATGAAATGAAGCTTATAAAGTGTGGTTTCTAATCCAATTTGAAATTTCAACAAAATCCTAAATTGGAATATTTTATTAGAATTTGAACTTTAGACTTGTTACCATGAAGTGATAAATTGATCATTTTAAAATGACACATTAAAAAAAGTGCACTAGGGTGTTATACACTATAATTTACGCCTATAGAGAAATTTTCAAAATTTTCAAACATATTTTGCATTTGATATGATTTTTTTCACTTTTTATTCAAAAATGAATAGTGATTTTAAATTTTAGCAAAGAAATATGAAAATTTTATGACTTACCAAAGACATTCCCAAAAAAGAAAAAAAATAATTCTTTCATATATAGTTCACAAAATGAGAGTATACAAAAAGACTAACTTTTAAGGTTTGAAAAAGTAGTCACAAGTTTGTCCTTCTGATGTTAAACAAGTCCTTTAAGGATTAATCTTATAAGGACATTACAAATCTAAAAGGTGCAATAGATGACTTCATTGTTAAATGTAGAAACAAAGAATACACCTATTGATCCAATAATTGGAGTATTTTGGAGACTACCTTGGTTATAGGGACTACATCCTTCTAGGGTGAAGCAAGTCCAGATGTTTCTCGCAATATCCTATATGAAGATCAAATTTGGCATAAATTAATTCATTTTTGTAAAAATAAAAAAGTGCCACTTATCATCATATAAACATGGTGAGGTGACATGGCCCACTCCAAATTTGTCGAGGAAATTTAATTTCGACACCTAAGTGTTGAATTATACCTTCATGTACGGTAATTCACTAGAGGTAGAAACACCCATTAACCCTAAAGGACCATGGTCTTTTTTTGGTCAAAAAACACTCAAAATTGCCATTCTATTGCAATGAGCAAAAAACTTTGAAAATTGGTTTATTTGCATATTTAACTATAGGATCTTGCACTAGACTACTATGAGAATGTTTAGAAGAATTTTTAGAAACTTGGACCCCACAGATTGCAAGATACTTATATTTAAAGTGAAGAAAACAAATTTTTTTGCACCTTGAATGACTAGAATATAAGACTTCAAATCTTCTTAAGTTAAAATTTTTTGCACCAAAAAGTTAGAATTTAAAGAACATTTTATGATGAAGAATTGAATTGAGAATCTAAAGAAGAAAATTCATCAAGAAAAACTTGATTTTCAATCTTTGAAAAATTGTTAGATAGAAGTAGGTACAGGATAGAAGGAAAAACTAAATAAGTAATAGTTCTAAGATGAAAATTGAAACACACTAATCCCCAATGTTGAGATTGTTCTAGCAAGAAAATTGAAACTTGTAAATTTATTTATTTATATAATTGCAAAAAATGAGTTCCAAAATGAATCCTAGAAGTTATTTACAAGAAGATGCATTGATTGCCTCCAAAACAAGAAGCTCCATAACTTTCACATCACTAATCTAAATGTAACAAATCAATACTTTTCTTATAAACAAAAATACAATTTATTAAAAATTTAAAAAACTTAAATTCCTTGAGTTTTTGTGATCATATTTTGTTGCCCAACAAATAAAATAAAAAAGACTTACTTTAGTATAACTTTTGCTCTTGGACACCAATTGAAATAAAAGTTATATTCCCATAATGATAATGTGATTTTCAATCTTCAAAACAAAATTTAAAAAATCATGTCAAAAATTGAGGTCATACAAGCCTATCCAAAATCTATTTTTTATCCTAAGGGGACAATGGTCCTTTAAGGGTCAAGCAAGCAAAGCCTAGCAAGCTACACCAGTGTAAGCCAAAGACAACTCATCTACATGGGTTATGATACTTGTCTAACCCCTAAATGACTGAGGCTTTAAACTTTGGTGTTGAATATACTTTGAAGTTAAATAAAACCCTCACCAAGTTGTTATTTTTAGTAGTTTATATTTTTGAAAATTTCTTTTTGAAGTCTAGTTTTAGCATCAAAAATCTAATTTTGAAATTGATTGATTATGATTTTTCTATTCAAGATTTTGTGCAAGGGTGTCTATTGCAATCTTGACTTTTAGTAGTGTTAAGGGCTCTTGGAAATGAACCTCAAATACACAAGATCGTGGAGAAAAAATCACATTCAAAATCTATTTAAAAAAAATGTAGAGTAGATTTTGAGAAGCCATAAATTGATTGGAGTTATACATGTTAGACCCTTTAACCTCATATTTTTTGGTGACCAACTTTTTAGATTTGACGTGTGAAAAGAAGATTGAAAGACTTCAAATCACTTTCACACCCTCATGATCAAACATTATAATCTTTCAATCCAGAAGTAACATTGTTGTGTTTTCTTTTTGTATATGATCTCTAACATGTCTACTTTGAATTTGTATGGTTACAATTTAGAAAAATTGATAAAACTTATCAAAAAGTTGTTTTTTTGTTCAATCTAGAGCAAATTCCAAAAAGCTCAAAAAAGGCCTTCAGCATTTATGGGCTAAATCATAACAAAACAAAAAAACAAAAAAAGACATTTTGAACATAAGGAGGCCAAAGAAAAATTGAGTGGGAAATTGAAGCCATAGCGCCTGGTATTTAGGGGTTTATCAATATATTGTAAGATACAGCTCCACAAAAATACCTAATCTATATACCGGCAGTTGTTTCAGCAGTTAACCAAAAAAACACAATGGCAGCTGCTCAAGTGAATTACCAGACAAACATATTGCTCCCTGCCACTCAAAAATACAGGTCCCAGATAACCTTTTCATGTAGAATTTCTACAACCAATACCGTCGAGGTGAAAACATTCTAACAATTTATGCTGGTCGAACAGAAGGCACAGATGACAAATCTCTTGACGTCTCCAATTCGTCCACCAGCTGAAGCGGACTTAGAATGTTCTTGATTTGTTTCGAATCCAGAGTTTCATGTTCAAGCAGAGCTTTTGCTAACAAGTGCAGATCTGATTCACGCTGCAAGCACCAAACAATAGGGTGTAAATAAATGGAGATCCAATTTGCCTATTGTGACAAAGCATTACATTCATCATCCATTTATCAATAACCTTCTCTTGATTGATTACGGTCAACTAAATCACAATGACATGGAGTCCCAGATTCATGCAAACAGTTGGTTTGATCATCTGCATACCATTTTTAATAACTTCTTTACACGCTCGTAAGCTTCCTTGAGCAGTCGCACAACCTGTACAATAGTATGTGATAAGAGACAAACTTGGCGCAAAAATCAAGTTGAATTAAACCCAAGGCTTGCTCAATGATCAGTGCAAGAAAAGATAAGCTAAAAATTAACCAGGCTAGATAGCAAAATAACAGAGCACACCAATGGTGTAGTGAGCTACCTCGGCATCAATACTCTTCTGGAAATCACCACTAAGTTTCTGGTCAACAAATACGGGACCCACTGTATCACTCATACCACACTCTGTCACCTGCAGTGAAGATTAACACGGATGTTACAACAAGTTTTCTAAATGAATTGAAAGTATCAAGGAGAGCAACTATGAGAAATACAGTTTCACACAAAAGCCTAGAAACTTGAACAAGATAAGCAAGCTTCACGATACCATGTGGCGAGCAAGAGCAGTGGCTTGCTGCAGATCACTCCGGGCCCCACTGGTGACTTGGTCCGGTCCAAAGACCATCTCCTCCGCAACTCGACCACCCATGCAAACATCTAACCGAGCCAACATCTGCCTCTTGCTGACTGAAGTTTCGTCCTTGTCAGGAAGCTGAGTCACCATACCCAGCGACATGCCCCGTGGAGTGATGGTGGCCTTATGTATGGGGTTTGCACCTTGGGTATTGTAGGCTACCACAGCATGACCAGATTCATGATATGCAGTCAACTGCATCGGTAGAAAAATTATGGATGAGTCTCGTGACTTTGGAAATTGGAAATTAACATCCACAAATTTCCAGCTCAGGGTAGAAGTAGCTGGCACACAGAAGATCACTCATGATACCATTGCAAAGCAGCCCAGCTTATACTCGACATGCAGGAGAGTTCTTGTCGGAATTTGAACTGCAGATTGCACAGAAGGCAACCAACTAACTGACTGTAAACATACTGCGATCAAAATAGCATTTCCACAATGCATACAACCGAAGCCTAAAAGGAACAGCCTCAGATTTACCTTGCGAGACTCTTCAGTCAAAGCCATGGACTTGCGTTCAGTGCCCATTAGCAGTTTATCTTTCGCAAATTCTAGCTGTTTGGTCGTGATCTTGTCAATACCATCCACCGCAGCCTTAACAGCTGCCATGTTCACCAAATTCGCAAGATCTGAATTCACAAACAAAGATTACATTGAAGTAAACCCCCAGCAAAAGAGACTGAACAACCATGACAGATAACTAAAAGTATCTCTGATCGAGTACCAATATTTATCCCAAACTGCAGTTCCATATCCATAGAAGTTGAAATAAAAAATTTAGAAAGCTTCAAGGTAACAAAATGAACCAAATGGAAAGAAGCCTTTCCCTACATTATTGAACAGTCATATATGATTGAAAGTTACCATTATCAAATATTGGCTTCCACAGTGGACTTTGAATAATTAGACTGGACACATAGGGGGTAATAATACACATGTGTTGAATATACTGCAGGCTGCTGGAGAACTTGTAGGGTCTTGCTCATGTGAAAAAAACAGTTATGAGCATCTAAGAAGAAGGATGTGTCACATCAAGCTCAGAAATGCCCATCCATAAACATGAGAATAATTATCAAGTCCATCGTATACAGCAGATTACAATCTCCAGAACATTCTCAGTAGAACCGAGATATAAGACAGCTTACCAGCCCCACTAAACCCTGGTGTCCCTCGAGCAAGTACATGCACATCAACATCCTCCCCAAGAGGTTTGTCCTGCAAATACAGATTGAGAATCTCGGTTCTCCCCTTGGCATCCGGGTTACTCACCACCACCTACAATATTGAGCCGAATCATTTTTTCAGCACTGTAAGGGCTCTCCCAACAATCGCAATTTAAAGCGATGCGACGATTCCCAATTACGAACATATTAACGAGGACAAATCTGCTGTCATCTTGAAGAACCCAAACCACAGTAAGATTGCAAGATGCACTAGGTCAATATATACAATGGGAGCTATATAACCACTGCTATACTTACATGTCGGTCAAATCTACCAGGTCGTGTTAGAGCCGGGTCGAGGGTCTCGGGGAGATTTGTGGCCGCAAGCACGATAATGCCCTGCATTGTATAACGATGTAAAACATCCACAAGTAAAAATAAGAACTCAAAAACGAGCAAAGATACCAGAACTTCTCCCTTCAACCTCACATACTATGTCGATGCACAACATTTACATTGCACGGGTTAAGTACGAGGCAAAGTGGCTCAACGATACATCAAACGTTGAACTGACCTCATTTGCATCAAAACCATCCATCTCCACCAGAAGCTGGTTGAGAGTTTTTTTGGTGTGGCCTTCCCACTGTTTACGGCTTCCTCCAACGGCATCAATTTCGTCAATAAAGACAATGCAAGGAGCCTGTAACCATAAGCAAAAAACAATCAGAAAAAACATTCAAAAAATATAATTGGAATTCTCGTTGAATAAAATATCGAAAGAACCCAAAAGAGTAAGATGCGGTAAATTAGGTAGTATGGGGCTTACTTTTTTCTTAGCTGCATGAAATAAGGATCGAACTCTGCGAGCGCCAACTCCTACAAACCTGGACAAAACCTAATTGTCAATACCAATGCGAAGAAAAATCAGAACTAGGAAAATATACCGGATCGATGGATATGAGACCGCTACAAGACAAGTGTAGGCAAGAACTTTCTTACGATGCAATTTTCACACAAAGTCACAGCTAAAAATAGTAACCAAGACCACAGTTGAGAATTCATCAGCAGTTCTTTATGATCTGAACCCTTAATGGAGTCAATGAAACCTGGAGTGTTCCATAAGACGGGAGCACCTTACATTTCCTCAAACTCGGATCCTGCGCGATAGAAGAAAGGAACTCCAGCTTCTCCAGCGATAGCCTGACATCGGTAAAAGATAACACCATACAAGGGACTGTGAAAACGTGTAATGAAGAAGAGGATAACCAGTATTCACGTAACAGAAGCGAGATGTCTAAGCTTAATAGAACTAACTTGCCTGAATCTGTTTTCTCCATACAAAGCATGCAAATCAGAACCTGTAGAGGTTTGACATAAAACATTTTGGTTCGAACATACAAGAAAGTTACCAATTTACTTGACATCCCTAGAATAAATACCGGGCACTCAGGCAGCGTGATTAGGCATTAGAAATAAAAGATGAAGATTTATATATTTCAGCCACACCTTCGAAAACCATATCCAGTTCAGAGACTCTAGACAACATTTCCATTTTGTAGAATCAGAAATTACCTTAGCCAGCAGAGTCTTCCCAGTACCAGGTGGACCAATCAGGAGAACACCCTGGCAATAGAATGACAGTCATCATTAAGGAGAAGCCAAGAAACAACTCCACAACTTTGAAGTGAAGGTCTAGCCAGGATATTACAACGGACTTTCTAGCCTCCTGAAAATGGAATCCAGATTACAGTAGTGGAAGATGAGAGTGAAAAAACAGATAGAAATAACACAACGATATGTAGAAATATGCAAACTCGGAAAAATGAGTTACCTTCGGCAACTTGCCACCCAGTCGAGTAAATTTAGCAGGGTTTTTCAAGTACTCCACAATCTCCTCCAATTCCGCTTTAGCCTCATCACAGCCTTTAACATCATTGAAAGTCTTTACGTTCTGTGCCAATTCACAGGAGAAAAACAATCATAAGTACATCGATCATTGCCCGTTTACTTCGGCCATAGAATAAAAAAAACTTCAAGCACGACTTGTAGAGGGTGATGGCCGCCAGTGGCCCCCAACGCGGTTCACTTGCTCAGATAATGCATTGCAAAGTCCTCCTGAACCAAAGTGATCTCCACAATCTCATGATGTTCGAATCATATTCACCTTCTCTGGAATATTCTCTTTGTTGAATTCCTTCGGTGCATATAAGTTGCTACCACTGATGCCGGAAGCGGAACCCACACCCGCCACGCCATTCACGTATTTGCGAATAGCTGCAGCCCCTACAACCCTGCCAGACAGCTACACATCATGAGTAAGTCTGAAAGACAGTAGATGCATAAAACTGCCACGCGCTGGGTGAAGCCAAACTAATAAGAACGCCAATAAGAAAAGTTCCGACAGTGATTGAAGCTTAGACAAATCAGGAAACTTTCCTGAACTTTCCACAAAATTAGGGTAGAAGTAGGGATTGTAAAATTTACCACATAACACTGAAGATTATCATAAAGAGGACTGTCGAAATAAGCTCTTGAACGAAGCGCATGGACTTGTTGTTGGCCTTTGATTCAATCTGTATCAGCATTAAGTTCCAAATGTTAAATAACAGCCACATACACCCAGACAGACAAACTATCTAGATGGCCTCAGAACATACCAGACAGGTACTGATAATGGACAAATACAACTCCCAAGGCAGCCCTGTTGCAAATGGTTCATTTACAGACGACACAAGCACAGATAGCAAACACACATACCATAACGACGTGTAAGGGTTGATGCTCCGTCGTTCCTGGGGGAGACAATAGTTTGTCGGTATTGCCTTCCACCCGCTGCATTAGGCCTTGAAGCTACACAACCACAAACATCCGGCAAATGGCATGAAAACAAGGGACAAAAGCAAGACACTATCCGCAAGTTGGAGAACTTCAAAGTGCACAACCTCATGTTCTGAAAATGGTCCCTCTCAGAGGCAACATTGAGGCATATTCGAAAGCAATGATAAAACATGTTTGAAACAATTTAGAACTAAATTTCTGTGAACGCAAGGGTTGCATACCAGACGAGAAAGTCCAGAAGACCGCCCTTTACTGTCGTCTGGAATATACTCAGAAATGGCATCGGTGGTCACAAGCGCACGTAAGTACTCAACGACGGCCTTTCCATCCACAGCATACTCCGTTTTCTCAAATCTTTCCAGCACAGCTTGTGGCCTGCAAGAGACGCACAATTTATCTTGCTCTTACAAAGACACCAAGAAAATTAGGTTTCGTAAAACAAAAGCGCATTTCCAGACCTAATCATAGAGGAAAAACACGCGGACTCAAAGAAGAAACTCTTTCAACGATGCTTGCGATGCATATTCCAAATCTCTTTAACCTTACCACCAAGAGTCACAACTTTTTTATTACGACACAGATCGGAAGTGTAACACGAGTGCTACAGTTAATGACAGTGTGGCAAGTGTGCAGGATATTCTAGAAAACCAGTTTAGAAAAGGTCAAAATAAAGTTTGAAATTTAACTGGTGAGATAGGTAGGGTTATGAAACTTGGGAATTCCTGCAGAATGTTCGGCAAATTTGCCCTAAAATGCTAAAAAAACGAAGTGCTGAATAATATTTCAAAGAGATCACACCTTTGCTTGAAGAGCTCTGCAAGCAGAACAGCTTGCTTCTCAGCATCCTGAGGATTAGCGTCGGCTTCAGCCAACAAACGCTCCAGTTTTCTCCGTTTCTGCCACGCCGGCCAACTCGTGATAAACGCGACCAAGGAATTACGCATGAATCTGTCCCACACCATAGCGAGCAGAGCACCAACGTCCCAGGGGGCGGGCATCCCACTCGCCTCTCCCGCTGCCTCCCCTTGCGATTGGCTACTGCCATTCTGGCTCACCTCCACCTGACCGGAAACGCTTGCCGCCCGATCAACCCCCTCATTCTGACTCCTCTGCCCATACTCCGTCAAATTGCTAAACTTCCTGGACGACTCCGCCACCCCGACCTCCCCATTTCCGTTCCCAGAACCTTCATCCCCATCAGCTGCCGAGTTACTAACAACCTCCTCACTCGCAGCACGAATAACGCTCCCCCTCTTCCTTCTCACCGGCTGAACTCTACCCGCAAAAGACGAAGAAAAAGAAGAAGAAGCTCTCAAACCACCGACAACACCAAACCCTGAAATCCTCCTCGCAATCCTCCTCCCTCCACCGCAAAGAAGCACCAATTTCACTCGATAAAAATCGCCACAACGAACTGAACTGCGGCCTCCACCCAGCAGGTGCGGCGCACACTGAAGAGAGCACATTGCTCCTACTTCTCGCCCCTACACCCTCCAAAACCTAATCATACTCCGACGAATTCTCCGACAAATGCAAAACCCCCCTCCCAGAAAAGAGTAGCAACTCACGTTCTCCAAGAAAGCGAGAAGCTCTCTTCAAGGGAGGGAGCGCGCAACACGGAATGGCAACCAACACTTCCAGTTACCTTCACTTCCACCACGAACCAAAACCAAAACCAGTAACTTAAGCTTAACTTAGTGCAAAACAGCGGTGCCGGAGCTTCGCTGCAGTGCTTCAACGACGAATTCCCGTTACTCCACGTTTGAGCGATAAGACAAATTGCAATATCTTAGAATATTATAATTGTCAGCAATGATTTTCTTGACGATGGCGAGATGCAAAGAAGCTCCCTGCTCATCCACTGCTGCTTCCTCGCCGGGAGCTCCGTCGACAGAGCTTTCCTCGCTCGCTCGCAGAGCGATTCCTAGGGAGGGGCTCACGTTGAGATTGGGAACGACGACTCAGTGTCGGGTTGATATCCGCGCATGTCCTGGAAGATGAGGAGATGCGGGTATATGGATGATATACAGTAAAGGTCGGGTCTCGACAGGTCACGTCGGGTACCTGGTGGCTGAGTTGTGTCGGGGGGTCAGGTCGGCAGGGAACTGAGAACTCGGACAGTCGGGGACTGCGGAGAGTGAGGTGGAAGGTGGGTGCAGGGTTCCTGGAAGGTACCTTTTGGATGAATTCTGGGGGATGGGGGTATCTTTCATCCGATTCCTGTACAGTGTCGGGTGCCGGCCTGCCGGGAAGGGAGGAACGACTGTAGTCAATAGTACCCGGTACAGTTGGGAATTGTGATTCATTTAGTTGACTATGAATCTTAACCCTTGAACGCCGGGCTGGTGACCATGGAAATCAGCCATTTTGGAACCGTGTGACATCATCCACTTTAATAAAATAAAAAATACTCGTTGGGAGTCAAACTATTGTACAAGATCTCTCCTTTTCACCCCTAATTATGTGGATGAATAGTCCACATAATTAATCTACATAATTGCACTTCTGTCCTAGAGAGGAGATTTCCTTGTAATTCATTGGACAAAAAATGTCCGTCATGTCATTTAGGGATTAATGAATTAAGGTAGGAGGTCCATAAACCAACCATGTTCTAAATGGGCCCCTATTTAAGAATGAGTGATATGTTCCTTGAAATATCTATTACTATCATTGATGAGGTAGGTAAGCTTAAATTGAAAGGGTCATTTTAAGAATAAACTACCTTAAACCCTTAAAGCCCCAATCTTTTGGGGGAGTTTGGAGCACTTTTGCTTAAATCTTTGAATAAGTAAATATATTTTACATGAATTTCATGAAATTGGATATAAAAAAGGTCATCATGTAAAGATTCAAGAATTGTTTGGAATAAATGAAAACAAGTTGGACAAAACACTTATTTCAAGCATAATATTTATCATGCTAAATATGGATGTTGAAGTACTTAAACCCTAAATGCCCAAGGCTTTTTTAGAGCTTCTAAGGATTTGTTCAAAATTGAACAAAAATCAATCATTTTGATAAGTTGTATCAATTTTTATTTATTAGGAACCATACAAATTCAAACTAGACATCTCAAAGATCACATAGGAAAAGAAAACACAACAATATCACTTTATAGATTAAAAGATGATTGCTATTATGTGAGTATAGGAGTGTGAGCCCATGAGCCTAAAATACTACGCACCTATGTAATAGGTGTATATACTATAGAAACCATCTCTAATTATGGGATATATATGTTACAAATACTCATATTATAGGTGTTTTTGATGCATACACCTTCTATAGCGCGTGGTATCTATATTATAGGTACCTATAGTTTAAGCGCAATGCTCATAAGCTTGCATACTTAGGCTCACATACTAGCACCATTGTCACATGACAAATCTAAAAGATTGGTCACTAAATATGAGGTTAAAGGGACTAACATACATAACTCCGATCAATTTACAGCTTCTCAAAATCTACTCCGCAACTTTTTAAAACGAATTTCAATTGTGATATTTTCTCCAAGATCTAGTGTATTTGAGGCTCATTTCCAAGAGCTCCCAATACCACCAAAAGTCAAGATTGCAATGACACCCTAGCACAAAATCTTGAATAGAAAGATCATAATCAACTTTTTTCAAAATTAGACTTTTGATGCTAAAAAATAGACTACAAAAAGATTTTCTCAAAAGTACAAACTCTTAAAAATAACAACTTGGTTAGGTTTTATCTAACTTCAAAGTATTGTGGACACCAAAATTTGTTTCCTTGGGCATTTAGGGATTAAGAGTCAAGATTATAGGACCTAAAATCATTCATTTTAGGTGATGTGAGTAAATAGATTCAAAATTTATAGTTATGATTTTTCACAAACAAACGAAAATCATAAGATTTAATTTAATAAATGTCATGGCACTATTAAATGGTGATTCAATTGTAGCTTATAAATCAAGATAATATTTTTTGAACTAGGAAATAATGGAAAAGACCTTGTTGAGAATTAAAGTGATTATTGATTTAATTTCCTTCAAAATTTGTTGAATTGTTCTAATCTAAAATACTATAAATTTATGATCACCTTAATAATTTATAAAAGCCCCTTCAATAATAAGTTGAAATTTTTTCAAATTAAAATATATGATGAATTAAATCTTTGATTTGAATGTATCGGTTTTAATTAGGATAATCTTTTTCTATTGAAGGTTTCACACAATTTAAATCTATAGGTTGAAGATTTTGAATTCCATAATCTCTATTCAATCTGAAATTTAAATTTTTGAAAAAAGTAATTTGCATTAGAAGGGATTTGAGCCCTTTAGAAGATTGTGAATTCTAAGAGTTCCCAAATAGTAGGGAACATTGCCACAACAACAATTTGACGTGGCAATGACACTACCACGTGAGGCAATAATATTTTATTTATTATTTATTGTTATTTAATTTAAAAATATTATTAGTTATCAAATTGATTTTTAAAATGAAAATGAAAATTTTTATTTATTTTTATTTTGGACAGTAGAGGCTAGTTCCTAGCATAGGAGAAGGGCTTGAATTTTTTTTCTATACCCTCAAATCTCCCCTAATGAAATACTAGCAAGAAAATTTCGAAAAATAGAGAGCAATTATAGTATTGATAGTAATGTCAATAGTAGGATTACGAGACCTATTTTGTTATTGTTTATGCATTGTAAATGTCACAATTGTTTCTAACCTTGTCTGAACTTTACTAACCTTGGTAATAGGGTTGATTGGATAGTACATAACACATATGTGATAGCTAATGGCATTAATTTTATTTTTGTAATCCCAATATAAACCTTCAAAATACTTTGAGAAGCTTGTATGAAGCAATGTTTGATTGTTGTAAATAAGGATTTTGGCAACAATTGCCATGTTCTTATTGATTTATCAATTAAAGTCTTCTTGCTATTTGTCAATTATATACTAGAATATCAAGTATTTAACTGAAAATAGGAATATATAATGTCTTCATAATTGCTAATGTGGTGGGATACACACTATTCAAGACTATTGCATGTCTACTCAATTCTTTCATTGAAGAAATCATTAAGTTTCAATCACATGCAATATTTCATAGTGAGTTAATTTCTCTATAAATTGTGATTGTATGTTCATAATGTCTATTTTCTTAGTTACTCAATATAGGCAAATTGTGTTTAAATTAAGATGATACTCAAGACTTCTATTAAAATATTATATATCAAAATGTATAAGAGGTAAAAAAAGATACTGAATTTTTTTGAAATTCACACCTTATTTTCATGCCTCCAAATTGAACATTTTAGGATGAAAATCCTTTTTTTTTTTTTTTTTTTTTTTTATCTAAATGCATTATCTAAGATCTATACCTTAAAGTAGTTGTTTATTTGTTTGTTTTGTTATGGTGAGATCTTTGGGACTCTATATCTCTTAGTCACATTCATAAATACGTTGAAAAGTTCTCAGAGAGAAAGAATGGAAGGCTTTGTTTCATGGTGTTTGAACCAACAATGTAAAAGTCATTATATTTTGAAGTTTTTTCGAATTAAAAATTAAAAAGTTACTTTTACTTTTATTTTATTACATTGTGGCAACACCACAGGGCGCACTAATATTCACTTGATATAATTATTAGTCCTACCTTGCCCCCTACTGGAGTGTCTAAAAAAGAAATATGCCTTTCTTATTATAATCACCCAAAGTCCTTTTTCCTTTCCACTAGGGCGAATATAAAACAATAGTTTCACCCAATTGGTTCCACTCGCGCCATCTATCACCCGCCACGTGGTATCCCTCCTGGAACCCTCCTAGAAACGGGCAACCCCGTTTCCACGGTCAAGCAACAGGCGAACCGGAGCCTCGGGAACCCGCTCCGCAGCCTCAAGGAAGCAGTCAAGGGAAGGCTCCCTCGCAACCCACACTAATTGCCCATTCCTCCCACCTCACCCACACTAATCAAATACTCTTCCTCCTCAACCCCAACTCTCTGCCGGTCTGCCCCCAACAGCTCCAGTACAACTACACCTCTTCTCTGCGGCAGTGCGCAGTGAAGAATCCGAAGCAGCGTTGTAAGTTAGCTTAAGAATAGCATCAGGTACGGCGATCAATTCCAACCTTCAGGGTTCGCTGTGGAAAATTCGAACAAGAGAAGACGAAAGGATTGGTAGCTTTGGATTGAGCGGTTTGAAGCTTTGAGCTTTCGAGGTCTGGAGCGTTTGATTGAGCGTTTTTGATTGTGTGTGCAGGGTTGTTTGCGGGAGCAAAAAGCCTAAGGAACAATTTTAGGTAGAGAGAACAATTTTCAGGAGAGCGCAATTTTTATTTTAAGGTGGCAGGATGTCGGTGACTTCCGTTGTGGAGAAGGCCACGAGCGATATGCTCATAGGGCCGGACTGGGCGCTTAATCTGGACCTCTGTGATGCCATCAATAACGACCCTACGTGAGTGTTTGTTGGGGTTTGGAGTTCTTTTGGTGATTTGTTTGGGTTTTGAGACGTTCCGAGGAATTGTTTGGGGAGGTGGGGTGAGGGCTTGTCGAAATTGCGGAATTCAGTCTGTTTGGAATTAGTTGCGTTGACGGTTGTTTTTTAGCTGAGCGAAGTGAAATTTTGTAACGTCGGTTTAGAAGAGGCTGGTTAACTGTACTTTACTATTCTTGGGCAAATTTGGTGAAGAGGTTGGGGATACAAAACTGTGAGGAGATTCTTGAGTGGGAGCTTGATTGTTGAGGAAGCTTTTTGGGGGGGCGCGATTTATGGTTGTTGGATTTTTGATTAAGGAGAAAGTATCTACCTACTTTTTTCTATGTTTGAGAGGCTGTACTAGAGTTTTTGCTTTTTGAATTGGTCAGTATGTCCTTGGTGGTTTATGAATTGAGCTCAACGGTGGTGGTGTTTCAGACAAGCCAAAGAGGTAGTGAAGGCTGTCAAGAAACGGCTGACGAACAGGAACGCGCAAGTCCAGCTTTTGGCACTTACGGTATGGAATTCTCGTTTGCTAGGCGAATTGTGGTTGATACCGTGCTCTTTGCGGTTTGGAGAATACTCTTTCAGGTTTATTTTGTACACTTTTATTGGAAGTGTGCAATTTTGCAATTAAGAATCGGTTTTCTGTTTTGCCTTGTAGGTCCTGGAAACCTTGATCAAGAATTGCGGTGATCATGTGCATCAGCAAGTGGCTGAGAAAGACGTGCTGCACGAATTGGTGAAGCTCGTAAAGAAAAAAGTAAGTCGTTTCTGGGAATTGACTGATTGCGAATAGATAGGGTATTCTATTTCTATCAAGTGTTTGGGATACGTAAGTCGTTTTTAGTTTTTACTGAATATGAACGAGTTTGAAGCTTGAGATTTGAAGCCAAGCGGTGTTTGAAGCTGTCTTTGGGTTTAGGAGTGAGACCACTTGCTGATGAAGGTAGAGGATTTCATTTGCGTCACTTCTAAGCATTTTAACTAATAACGGAGTGTGGATTTTACTGTGGGAATTTGGAGACTACTATAAGTGACAATAGTCAAGCCCATTTCCATTCAAAGATTAGTGACCAAGTCATGCTTACTCTCAGCATGCAAATTTAAGCCCAACCAAGTAAATGAATAGATGATGTGCTGCTAGTAGCAAGGGTCAGGTCCTTCTCGAGTTTAGTATCCGTTGCCTTACTGATGTAGTGGGGTTTTTTAATGGTCCTTTACCAGGCAGATATGCGAGTGAGGGACAAAACCCTTGTCCTATTGGACTCGTGGCAAGAAGCTTTTGGGGGTTCGAGTGGTCGTTATCCACAGTATTATATTGCATACAGTGAATTGCAGGTAATTGTTCTCGCTCTTTTGACTATCTTGCTCGTGTCAGTGCATTGCCTTGCTTGTTGAATTTGGTTCCTCCTTTTGTTTTATTAGGTTTCTCCTTATCAGAAATCACGGTCCTCTTAGGAATTCAATTGTTTTTAAAATTAAGAACTTTTGATGTTTTGGTCAGCATTTCATCCCCGTCTTTTGGTTGTGTTTTCCAGAAAGCCGGTGTAGAATTTCCAAGGCGCGGAGGAGAGCCATCACCGCCAATTTTCACCCCACCTCAGTCGCAGCCTCTCTCCAGTCCTCGTCAATATGGACCACGGTCTCCAGGTCCACGGTCTCCGGGACCACCGTCTTCTTCAAGATCCGTAGACACGGAGAATTTTTCAGGAATGAGGTATTTTCTGAGCTACTAGAATCGGCAACTGTTTGAACTGCAATGCAATTTGGTTGATCGAGAAGCAAACAAACCCGGAGTTGCTTGTGGGTCTGGCTTGTGTTTGCTAGGGGCTTATAATGCATTTGTCGCGCTTCTGTACTATTTTTTTTTTTATGTTGGTACTCTTTTTGACAAAGTTGTATCCTTCAATCCACTCACGAGATTTCGTGTGCATCAGTTTGGCAGAAATCAAGCAGGCACAAAACCTGGTGGAGCTGTTACAAGATATGGTTAGGGCCCTGAATCCACGAGACAGAATGGTTTGCATCTCAACCCTGAGGCTCTTCTGTGGATTGAAGTCCATGTTACGGATAACTTTGTCTTATTAGCTGGAAATATTTTCAGAGAGGGGGAAATTTAATTAAATTAAATTACTATTAACGAAAATGGAAATTTATATCTGTATGTTTGGAAACTTAATAGAGGAAATAAGATGCTTCAAGGTTGCCACCTGTGAGAGCCCCGCTTGTTATTTGCCTGTTGTTGGAGTCAACTCAATATGTTCAGCAATGTATTGAAACCAGTATCTAAAGTTTTTGGTTGGTTTATTTTTTAATTTAATCTTGGTTTACCCTGGTTTGGATTATTGCGTTGTACTCGGCATATATAGGTGATAACAGTTGACAAAGTTTGTAGAATAGGCTTTGTTGCCGAAACTGTTATCTTGACTAACTTCATCATAATTAAATGCTGTGGACAATGTGAAGTCTGCGAAGGAGGAAGTAATTGTGGAGCTTGTAGACCAATGTCGAATAAATCAGCATCGTGTCATGCAGCTTGTTAACGTCACTTCGTACGTCCTGCCTGCTTTCCAGTTTTGATTTGTACATGAATTATGAAGTGGGTTAATTGGAAGTGGATTTGGGCTTTAACAACTTGCTCTGAGTATCAACGCAATTTTGATTAACGTCGGTTGACACTATATTAACTCCGGTGGATTGCATGTGCAGAGATGAGCAATTACTCGGTCAAGGTTTATCTTTGAATGATGAATTGCAGCGAGTGCTCGCCAGATATGATGCCTTTTTGTCTGGAGCCCCCATCCCTGAAATATCTCCTGAGAGGACGACTTTGTCGCCTAAGTAAGATTCAAATCCTCGTTTGGCTAAGTTTCCTCAGAATCACTGAAAGCTGGTACTGTGAAAGATAGTCAAATATTCTTGTCCAATTGGTTTACATCTTCTCTTGAAACTCGATTGCATTGGTGATTTTGGTGCGCTTTCTAGTTGAGCTACAAATAGTATGCTGTCTATTGCCTGGTGTCGATGAATGGCTTGCATTTATTTACGTCTATGTTCTGGTGCAGAATGCAGACGCAAACAGATGCTCAAATTTCACCTCAAGGAGCAGCAGGGACCAGTGCAAGACCAAAGGGTAGTGCACGCACTATTTTCCCAGGTCTTCCAATACCTCCCCCTCCTTCTACAGGCAAGAGGCCTGCCACACAAAGCTCAATTGCTGCTAGTGCAGTTCCGTCTGCTGCGTCTGCTGACGCATCATTTGACCTTCTTAGTGGCGATCCAACATTTCAGCTTCTTAGTGGTGATACAACGCCACCCAGTAGCCGGCCGGAAGCGAGTTCTTCCTCCTCGATGGCTTTGACAGTAATTGATCAACCTCAACCAAAGCAGGAGCAAAAGGTGGAGGATCTTTTGGCTTTACCTGCACCTGAGGGGTTTTCCAATCCGTTCGATTCTTCGCCTTTTCAGGCTACTCCAAGTGTAGAAGTTACTAGCCCGGCTTATCCTCCACAGAGCTTCGCTGAAACTCCAGTGCTACGTTCAGAGAATTCGTGGGCTACAGCTCCTGTGGTTGGGAGTCCGAGGCAGCAGAGTTCCTCTTACGGAACTCAACAAACAGAGTCTGTTTCAGGGCAGCCGGTGCAACCGCAATATTATTACCCGCAACCGCAGCCCGTGCCTACAACCCCACCCCCATGGCAAGAGGACACGCAGGTACCACAGGTAACTCAGCAATGGCAAGCGCCTTCGCAGGGATATGGATACGGTGGTAACACAGCGTGGAATTCAGGTCAGCAGCCGGGTATGGGCGTCATGCAACAGCAGTACCCAGGAACAGGATATGCAGGGTTCTCAACTCAGCCATCGGCTCAGCCATCTTGGCCTTCGAATGACTCCTCCAGATTAGGACAAGTCGGTACAGGTCCTGGTGAAAATTTCAGCAGTCAGTATCTCAATCAGAGAGGGATATCATACGGTCAATCTTCACCTTACGGAGCATCCCAACAGCAGTACACTAACGTTTCAAAACCGTCGGTGAAATCACCTGACACTTTGTTTAACGATTTGGTGGATTTTAGGAGTGTGAATGCGAAATTCAAAGCTGCGAGTCTTGCCAACAAAGCCCCCAATACTAGCAAGGCGGGTCCTTAATGGGGCTTCCTAGTTCTTTCAACCTTTAGGGCACTGACTTTAGTGCGTGTGGAATAGTAGAGGCTGGCTTGTTGTTCTCTAGCCCTTCACCTTGTATTCTCGATCTCTTTTGTGTACTCATGTCGAAATGAGATTTTTCTACAGTCACATTGAGTTACCCTTACATAGCATACCGTTATTCTCTGTGGCCATCATGAAGTTGTGATTAGGAAACTGTACATAGGCCAATATATGGTGCAACACTCTTGGCTGGAGACTGTCCTCCGGTTTGCTGAGTAGAAAACCATTTCTGAATAATACTCTGTAACGTGCTCGTGTTCGTGAAGTCTTTTGACAGATCCTGTCCTTGCTTTTTCATTGGGCTTGCTGAGCGTTTTGAGTTCCGCGACCTAGCATTCTGTTGCTTTCGTTATTGATTTGGCTCGTCTCTTTCCTGTAGGCTCCAGGTGGTTTCGAACCACCATTAGTGTGAAGAGGGAACGTTTGAGTATTCAGGATTATGTTGAGGTACATGTTTTGAGCCTCCTCTCTGTTCTATTGTGCGGTTTGGAAACCTGCAGGTGTGAAAGGAGATCGGTTGAAGCACCCCTTGGCTGCTCCAGGACTTGGAAGGAAGGAATAACCCACCCTTTCCTCTTTGCCCACCTGGGTAGGGTAGGACCTAGGTTACCGGTTGGTGTCTTCAAACACGGAGTTTACGTTGGAGTATCCTTTGAGCCAATTACGAAGGAGACTGGCTGAGTAGGGAGATCCAGGGACGTGAAAGGCAGGTAGTTAACAAAACCTAGCGCAACCAAGTTTGCCCATATTTCAAACTTTTACCTTCCCAGTCGACGATGCATCCCTAACCCTGAGTGAATGAAATTGTTGCACTCAACCTGATTTTCATGCATGATGTGACAAAAAGTCCGCGGTTCCTACTGGAATTGGACCATCTGCGTTGGCTGTGAGGGAAGGAGATTGTAGGACGGTTGAATGGCTGCTGCAGGGCAATACAAGTCATGTCCGAGTGGGACGACATCTATTCCGAGGAGACGGTTGGCCGAGCAGTGGATTGTTCGTTCCCTTAGACGAGATGAAGATGCACTCATTTTCAGGAGAGTTTCGCTTTGTACGGGGAGGGATTTTGAGGAGGCTTGATGATGCTTGTGGCCTGATGTTCACTCGATTTTCCTTAATTGATTACTGAAGCCTCTGGTGACGAAACCTCGAAGATTAGGTGAAATTTCCAGTAAGATGGGGAGGCGAAGTCCGAGTCGGAAGGCCTTCATTGAGATGTCGCAGTATCAGAATGATACCTCAGTTAGTGCCCATTCCAAGAGGGTCAGCTACATTGCAATGGGCTGTTTGATTTTTCTCGGCCCTATTATCGTCGTTTGCCTGTAAGTTTACCATACATCATTGGGACCTTCAAAATCTCTCGATTAGATGACTGACGAAATTTAGGGCCGAGAGCATTATATTATCGTCATTTTCGTGAAAATGGCGAAATTTCAAGGGATTGGCACTTTTCCCGACGCCCGTCTGGAACCGCAAATCTGTACAAATCCTAGTTGTTAGAGCTATGTGCACTTGAATGCCACAATTTTGGCGCTCTGAAACGTTCCATTTAGCGAATATGACCATTATTGCTTTTTATGTTACGCAAACAAAGGTTTCGGCGAACTGTTGAAATCGTGTTTCTGCTGTCTACCGAGAATGCTAGGCTAGGATCTTCACCAATTGACAGGATGTGCTTTTCATTTTCTCAACTGCATATCCTTGGCAATCCAAACATGAGCAATTTCTAGGGACCCTTTATTTCTTCTCATAATCGTGTATTTCTACTGCTGATAATTGTCCTTCGAGGTGTGAGGTTACTGGAACTGCTTCAGTAGTCCACGCGCTGTGAGTCTACCTAATGACAACATAACGCAGAACTACAGAAGCTCACGGGAGTGGTGAATGCGTTTGCAACTTTTGCTCTTAAATTGCTAGAGACTCATCAAGGAGGTTTCTGAGGACACTCTAGGTCAAGCCTGAAAACCTCGCCCTCCTTATGGAGATTCATTGGGTGGTTGAGAAGATTTTCATTCGCCTCTTCTGTACTGTTAGTTTTTGTAAGGAGAGCAGGTTATTCCAGCGTAAATTTCACAGACCTAAAGAAGTCTGTGGCAAGCAGGTGGCACACAATAGTGAACCTGGACGGATCGGCTCTAAATATGTGGAAATATTGGAAGGCTTACAACTTTGAGGGAGTTCGCAAAATTTGGCCCATGCCCAGTTTCTATGCCTGCAAGGTCATCTTTACTTTTGCCGTGTTTGAAGCTCTTCTGCAAGTTTATGTACCAGGCGAAAGGCACATTGGCGTGATTTCTCCTACTGGGAACCGTCCTGTCTATAAGGTAAGCACGCACTGTTTTTCCTAACAATTATTATCTTGTATCAAGCTCTAACATTTTCTTATCTAAGTTCTGGTACGATCTTCTCGTGCTGCATTCTCAGACTTAAACTAGTGGCGCCTGGCTTGCAGAAAAATGGTTTTACATGCTGCGTTATAACACTGTTTGTATTCTACTTCGCCCACAAGTAAGTCTAAAAACATACTGGACACCATATATTTAGTCAGAGGTGAAGTCTAGAGTACAGCAGCAGTTTCCAGGAATCTTGCAGGAATCTAGTTCCTCACAAGATCCAGAGTAGAGATCAGGCCATTTTTACACTACGTTGATATATCATTTTTGTACTCATGTGGTCATGAATTGATAATGCAAATGTGTTATATTTAAAATATTATGCATTTTCTAAGAGTCGATTTAGGGTGCTGGAGTGTGCTGGGACCCTCAAATTTTCTCTGGTCCACCATTTGCGGTATCCAACTGTTGCTTTGAGTTGTGAAATAAGTTCTGTATGAACAGGGAAAAACATTTCAATCCTGCGGCGATCTATGATCACCTCGGTGAGATTTATTCAGCGCTCATTATCATCAGCTTTGTCGTGTGTTGCCTGGTCTTTCTTAAAGTAAGTAACCACTTTTCATGATCTATGCCTTTGTGCTATCGTACTAGCTCTCAAACCAATGCATGCTGGGCTAAACAGCTTAGAGGCTTTAGAGCTACGTATGAATCGGTTTTTCTTTAGTCACGAATGAGTAGTATACATCTTTGTTATACGTGATCACTTCTTTTGAGAGAGTTGTTTTTTGAGAATTCTGATGGATATGTGACCAGATATACTTAACTACATTGTAGCATGTATGGCAAGTTTAATGAACAGGTCAGATCATCTTGCTTTTGTTAACTTTTCAGGGCTACACGTACCCCTCATCGACAGATTGGGGTTCTACTGGGAATCCTCTTATCGACTTCTACTGGGTACGAATGTGACCCATCTGTTTTATAATCCCATCTTTTTGTCTGTTCAGCATCTAAAACCGTCCAACTCCTGTATTGACCCCTGTTGCCAACAGCTACTCATCTTCAATTAGCAAGTGGTGTAAATATGACTTGGCTAAATGGCTGTGGCCATTGATCTTTGAATGGAAATAAGCTTGTCTCCTATGACTTTTAGAGGTCTGCAACCCTACTTTGAAATTGCACAAGAAATTCATTCATAGTGACTAAAATTCATCTCAATAGATTTGATACTCGTAGCCAAAGTGATCTCTCCACTACTCTAACTGATCTTCGAAAAATTCACACTCCAACATATGTCTAAAATGTTTAATGAGGCGCAAATAGTATCCTTCATCTTTGCAAGCTGCACCTTGAGCTGTGTCCTATTGCCTTGTGCTTATGGTAGTAATTTGCCTATGACAGGGATTGGAGCTGTACCCTAGGATAGGGAGGGACTTCGATTTGAAACTTTACTTCATCAGCCGATTTGGCATGATGTCATGGGCTTGTTTAGTTATCTGCTTCGCTATCAAACAAGTGAGTTTTGCACCAGAGCAATTTCGAGCTTAAAGAATATGGTCAAATAGGTTTGAACTATAAGAAGTAGTCTTTTATCCATTCGTACAGTGACTCCGTTCCTGAGACGGACAATATTATTGGAACTGTGCGTATTCTTCCGTTGGTGCAAATTTCTGCGAAGGAGAGTCTCAGAGCATAGGTTCAGCATGTTCTATTTGTTATTTAACAGCACTCAACATGTTCTAATACAAATGCGATGTTCCATCATTGTGACGCTGCAAATGCCTTCTGTGCAGTATGAGCAAAAGGGAAGACTTGCGGACTCAATGTTTGTTACTTCTACGTTGCAATTGACGTACATATTCAAGTTCTTTTGGTGGGAGGGTGGCTTCTTGAATACCTTGAGCATGATGCATGACCGAGGTGATTTTCTTAAGACCGAGGTGATCATCGTCTTGACATTTGCTTGTGCTTGATGGCTGACATTTAATTTTCTCATATCATTGAGTTAGTTTGTTGCAGCTGGGTTCTACACCATTTGGGGCTCTATGGTTTGGTTACCGGCTGTGTATCCGTCACCTGCTCTCTATCTCGTCAGTCATCCAATACAACTTGGAAACTATGTACTACCTCCTGACCTTCTCTCCCCTACTCTAAAATTCCATTTCAGCATCGTTTGATTGTGTTATAGTACAACTCGTATTATTCATTCCTGCTTTGTGACAAAGTAAAGTTGGATGATGATATGTTACAAAATTACTGTCAAAATTACAATCCGGCTCTTATGAAAGAAACTAAGGGATTTTTCTGCAGGTTTCAATCTACATATTGTTTGCGGGTTTCTTGTGTATATACACACAATATTCTATTGACTACCAGCGTCAAGAGTTTCGAGAAACGCATGGGAAGGCAAGGGTGTGGGGCATACTGCCTGTCAAGGTATGCATGCATCAGCGACTTCTAGAACTGCAATCAATTTTCTAGATTTGCAAAGGAGAGTGTTTATACCTTTGCTTTTCAAGGTTTATGGTACTTTCTGCTGACAAGAAGCAGAGTTTTACGGTTTTCTGGATTATTAATTGAATGTTGTCAAATTGAAGAAGATATTGCAGCAATAGGTGTCAACTAATAAAGGATATGGCTGCAGATCCAAGCTCATTACGTAACGGAGAAGGGAGAACACAAGCAGACTATACTACTCGCTTCTGGCTGGTATATGTCTTCTTTCAGAATTAATGCTCGTATTAGCCGTATATTACAAATAGTAAATTATGTTGAAACTACACATATGACCGTGTAACCTTACAGATTACCACCAAAGGGTCATGTAACTAAGGTTAAGGATAATAAACTTTTAGGAACCCGCTGTTCATCTCCTAGCACTGATCCTGTTACCAACAGCAACTCATCTACTCGTACACTTTGTTGGCCTTCAATTAGCAAGTTGTGTGAGTATGAGTTGGCTATATGTCTATGGCCACTGATCTTTCAATGGAAATGAGGGTTGTCTACTGTCACTTCAATTGTAGTCTACAACCCCCCAATTTTAAATTGCGCAAGGAACCCTAGCGTAGTGATAAAAATTTGATTCTTATAAGGATTTGGCTCTTGTAGCCAGAGTGATCTCTCCACAGCTCCAAGTGATCTCTTAAAAAGTCACACTCCTACATATCTTTAGAACGCCTAAAGTGACAAATAGTATTGGAATTTCTTACCAAGTTTTGATAGACGCACAATTCTACAAATTCTTACTAAAACATTCTTTTAGTTGTCCTGTGCAGGTGGGGGCTTGCACGACACATCCACTATGCCTTTGAGATCGGTGGATGTTTCTTTTGGAGCGTGCCTGCTCTTTTTACTCATGTACTTCATTCTGACTTTTTATGTTGAAACCTTGCACGTGATTTTGGTGAATTAGTATAGCACGCATTAACAGTATAAATCAGTGGACTTTATAACCTCGCTAATTTCCTTCTAGTACAAATCCTAAATGTCTTCTAAATGTTGGTTTGAACTTGATTCAAGGATAATTGCACCCATAATTTTGTCATTTGAAATGAATGTTTACAGGACATTTTAGGTGGCGATACCTTCAAAAATGATGTCATGAATCAATTCTATCTTTTAGTATTGATAAAAACATGTCATTGATGCAGGCTTCGCCTTACTTCTTTCTCTTATTTCTGACGCTTTTCCTGCTTGACCGAATTGAGCGTGACGATAAGAGATGCAAAGTCAAGTAAGTAATTGCCTTCAATTCTTGCCTCAATTCTTGCGCTTCTAAACTGATGTATGATGATTATTTGCTGCCCATGTTTGTGCCTTTGTTTTTATCCAAAACTGAACTGAACTGATTTGAGTATTGGTAACAGGTACATGAAATTCTGGGAGCAATACAGGAAAAAAGTGCCAAATAAAATCATTCCTCTGATTTATTGATGTGTAAATCATTTTGGGGGGGAGGGGTGGCGACATTAGACCAATGCAGTATGTAAGAGTGGTTTGACACAACTTTTTTATGCTTTTTCTTCTTGAAGGAAGGTGGCATGAGTCACTACACTGAATAGTGAAATTAGGTTGCCCCTCCCTAATTTCTCGACATTTGACACTAAATAAATATTTACAGTTACTGTACGAGAATGAACTACTTTTGAATTTCATATCGCTCATGAATCTCCAAGTGTACAAATGGAAATATTTTTAGAAATAGTTGTTGACTTTGATGGCTTGTAAAGTAACTTTCTTGGGGTAAGGCAACCTAATTGTGAAGGCAACCTAATTTCACTATTTGGTGTAGTTATTGGTTGGAACTTGTCAAAGAGTCCACGTATCCTTAAAATATTGAATTCAGTTTTGACAAGCTGTGTTTGAGCTAGCTAGAATTGAGCAAATTTCTGAGCTTGTACTTGTGTGTTAGTTAGGGAGGTCTCTTTTTGGAGTAGTCATATGTACATCAATTGCAACTGATATTGTGTGAAGTTCAAGAATGGCATTCGAATATTGTATGCAAAAGGTATAAGAGGTCAAAGTTGAATTAGTAGATTTTTTTTAAATTTGTGGCATAATTTTAAAGTTTCGTGTTGAACATTGTGCAACAAAGCATCTGTTTGTTCTCTAGATTTTCTATGGCTTGCTTTTTCTAGAGCAAATTGAATTTAGAGTGATCCTACTTTTAGATATCTTCCCTAATAAACATTTGCAATGTTGTTGGTTTTCTAATAGTGATCCATTTTTGAAGCAGTCTTCAAAGTATTACCAACATGATCTTGACTATGTAACAATGCCAAGGACTCAAAGTGTCTTGTGAATGACTTTTAAAAAAATTGTAATGTTGGAAAATGCACCTATTCATTAAAAAATCTGATTTTGGGGGGCTAAGTTGCTTGGTAATAGGGACACGTTTTTCTAGTATTAATTGTTAAAGGTTTTGGGAAGTTCATTTTTGTATGCAACATGACATTTCTTCTATATTTGAGATAGACAAGCACCTTATTTGAAAGTGTACAACATTAACAAAAGTTTGCATTCATGTGATATATGTCTCATAAAGTATTCACATATCTACGTGTATGGTGTTATATTTGAACATGATGATATTCAGATGTCCAAATGAAAGACACATGTCTATATTGTTGTATTATCAATCCAATGGTATATGTCTTGCCAAACTCCAATACATAATTATATTCTAGGAATCAAATATAGTATAGTATGTATGGTTCCCCACATACTTTTGAGGGTTAATAAATAATAAGAACTATGTCCAAATGTTTATTTGGACAATTTTAGAAGCAATTATCTTACACAATTTAATACTTTAATATTTCTTTGAGTCTTGTCTTTGAAAATTCACCAAAATTCTCCACAAAACATGGATTTTTCAAAACTATGATTTTTCATTTACCTCCATGTAAAAAATAACCTCTAATACCAATGCACATCAATTTTAATTAACAAGTTTTTTTAGTTCCACATTCTTTGGAAAGTAGAATGTAAGTCTAGTCTTTGAAGTTAAGCCAAAAATTTATGTACATTTAAAAAGCTTTAAAGTAGACTAGTCCATTTCCACTTGTTGCCTAATCCTATCAGCCTATTTTTGGCCCTGATTCCATCCAAAAGTTCATCCATATCTGTTCATTTTCTAACAAAATCATTGCATTAATGCCAACAAGGGTTAACCTAAAGTTCTATGACTATGTCTTCACTGAAAATGCTCCAAAACTGCCATTTTTAGTACAAGTGCCAAATTTTTGAATTTTTTTTTTTTAAATATGTAACCATGGGATCTTGTAGTATACTAACTTGAGAGCATGTGGTAAAAATCTCAAAAATTTCCACTACATGGATTGCATGATATCAAAATTTAAATTCACTAAAATCATTTTTTGGGCCTTGCAAAAAACAAGGCAATTGCACTTCACAAGCTCAATTTTCTATGAAAAATGTCGAAAACAGTGGTGCTTCTTTGGATTCTTTTTTCTAGACAAGTTGGACAAATGTTTGAAAAATTTCAGATCATTTGGAATTGTACAACATATAGGAAAAAATAGTAAGTAGATAGTAGTAGAGAATGATTCAAAATACTAAACTGTTAAGAGTTTAATTATGGAATTGAAAAATGCCAATCCCAATGGTTGTGATGTTCTTATAAACAATATACATCTTATGATTTTATTTTTTTCCAAAAATATTGAAAATTGAGTAAGATAAAGGACTTTGAAGTTTATTTTAGAGTAGAGAATCCATAACTACCCGCAAACAAAAAATCCTCATAACTTTTGACTTCTTGACCAAAATGGAATGATTCAAAGCTTTCCAAATATGTATAACTCTGGAAAACCAATTTCAAATTTCAGTTCCTGAAAAAAGTGATTTTTAAAAATTTGGCCAGGACTACCCATAAAATCAACATATTAGGCCATGACTTTTGAATCGTATTTCCAAATGTCATGAAATTTAGTGCATATGAAATATATTCTTCATCCCCACCTTCTCTTAAAATTTGGGCCAAAAATAGAGAAATCTCCAGCCACACATACCTACCCAAAATTGCTATGTAGCCAAAAAACGCAAGTTGGTCCTTCAAGGGTTAATATATCAATCCTTTTATGGTGAACACTTAAGTACCATTGGATACATGGGAGAGTGGATATGGGTTGTTTATAGGATGTTCATGACTCCACTCTATGAATGGTTTTGTAATTTTAGGGTAGACTACTTCAAAAATTCATAGAAATTACAATATTAATAATAAAATTATAACTCTGCTTAGGTTTGATTCATGAAACAGTCAAGTGCACACCTTTGAAAAATCTATGCCCCTCTTGGAATTGGCCCTAAGATATTAAGATAGCTAATTTGTGTGGTAATAGGCTTGTCTACCATAATAAGGTAGACTGACCCAACTCAACCCAATTCAATCACCCTACATTGGACCCAATTCTGTCCAAAAAAAACTTCCAAATCCATTCTTTTTATAACAAAATGAGAGCATATTATAACAAAATAAAAAATTCCTTGACAACAAGGGCTAGTGTGTCATTCCATTAATGGTGAATACTTAGTACTTGATTTGGTGGTTATGGATTGGTTATGGGATGTTCATGATTCTAATCTATGGGTGCTTTTGTAATTTCAGGGCTGACCACTTCAAAAATTCACAAAAATTACAATTTTCATCAGAAAATTATAATTCTACTTGGTTTAGATCAGTCAAGCAAGTGCACACCTCTAAAAAATACGTGCCCCTTTTGGAATTGGCCCCAAGTTACTCAGATTCCAAATCAAGGTGGTAATAGGCTTATCTACCTTAATGTTTTTGGGTTTTTTGACTTCCAACTTGCTTTAAAGTACAAACATAGCCAACTACCAAACTTTCTTGAAACTTGAGAGGGCTTACTTCATTCCATGCCTTAGAAATAGTAGCCTTTTAAGTTATTAGATTATTCGAGTTTAATCCTTAAAGGATGGACTGGTGAATGTGGAAATCCTCCCTCTTCGAACTGTGTGACATCATCTACTTTATAAAATCCAAAAATGTTCATTGGAAGTCATACTACTATAGAAGACCAACACATTTCTCACAAAATTATGAGGATGAATAGTCATAGTTTTGTCCTACATAGAGAGATTCTTTGTCATCTATTAGACACAAAACGACCATGTTGACGTTTAAGGGTTAAAATTATTTTCGTATGTAAGGGTAGCGACAACACCATGCCCAACTACCCAAGAGGCTACTATAGAAGAATCCTTGCATAATATTAGGTGGGTTGCTAAAGTGCTAAATTAAGGTAATCCTGTTAAACCATTACTCCAAAAATGAGGTGCCATCAACATCATTCATTAAAATTCTTTAAAGAAAAAAAATTTTAATTTTTGAGAACCCACTTAAGAACAAAATCTAATCAAAATCTTGAAAAGTTGAATTCATGAGAGAGTTTGTGAGTTTGGGCCTAAGAATCCGAGTTCAAAAAGCATTAAGACAAAGCTTAGAAAGCTTACGACCCATTTGCAACCACTTAAGGAATTCAGCATAGTTAAAGGATGGGTTTGTTGAGGGAAAAAATTTTCCTCATGCAGTGAAATAGAATTTAGAAGGATTTGAATTTTCTTTACATTTTTTTCATCAAAAATAAAATTACAATGAATTATTTTCATGAAGATTCTGTAAAACCTATTCTTGCTATATAGGTCATTCTAAATCCAATCGTAGGTTTGTAACAAAATCAATGAGAATGATAATTGTGACATTCTATGTACATACTTTGATCATTCTAAGCTTTCGATGTACACTTTTTGAATATTTATGTTGCTCCAGCTATTACATGTCAATTGTGAGCATGAATGTAAACCACAATTGATTGGGAAAACATCAACCTATATTGTGAAAATGCACAGTGATTGAGAATGGGTTGCTACCTCAAGTTAACTTACAGCTCATCTTCTTTTTTCTTTTTTCTTTTTTTTTCTTGAAACACAAGAGCAAATTCTTACAATGAACCCACACTTCAATGTGACTTTTTTTTTCTATCTACCATTTTCATTTCTTTCACATAACCTAAGTTTTTTTGCAGCAAAAAAAATAACATAAAGTTCCCAGGATGTACCATCAGTGCGAGCCAGACTAATTGTTCCCCTCCCCTTGTTTTTAATTTATCACCATTCTCTTGAAAAAAAACCAACACAAAGTTTTGTTTTTTTTAAATCATAACATAAAGTTTTCCAAAAATTACATTCTGTTCACCAAGACTTGCGTTATGTAAACTAAGTTTAGATTTATCTAAGGAAAGTGAACCGCACCTAAAATTGACCACTCATGAAAAACACCCCTTACTTTTGAAAGGAAACTAAACATGGAAGATACTTGAAGTGGTGAGCATTAGAAAGACAAGTGTAATAAGGTGAAGTTGGGGACCTTTTTGGGTAGTAGTATTTTTTATTTAACCTCCAAAAGACAAAGGCCTTTTTTAGCCCCCAAAGCACTCAAAACTGCCATTTCTATTGTAATGAGGGGAAAAAACTGAAAATTATTTTTTTGCACATCTAACCTAAGGATCTTACACCTTACTAGCATGAGAATTTATGGAATAAATTTCAGAGATTTTGCCCACATAGATTGCAAGATATTTGCATATAAAGTTAAAAACAAGTGTTTTTGCAAGTTGTGGGACTAGATTATTTGACTTTGAAGCTTCTTAACTTAAATTTTTGGCACTACAAATTTTTGAGGTTTAAATCTTTATGGTGGGAATTAGATTGAGAGTCTAGGAAAAAATATTTAATCTTCATCTCTAAAAAATTGTTAAATAGAAGTAGGTACAAGATAGAAGGAAAATCTAAATTATTAATATCCCTCAAAATGAAGATGGAATTAAAATGCACTAATCCCAATGGTAAAATTGTTCTATCAAGCAAGATAAACCATGTTGAAATTTTCTTTTAAATTGTAAAAATTGCATTAAAAAATGAATCCTACAAGTTATTTTTTCAAGAAGATACTTAGATTGCTTGAAAAACAAAATTGTCCATAACTTTCACATCACTTATCCAAATGAAATGAATCAAAGCTTTCCATATAGACAAAAATATAATCTATGAGGAAAAAGAATTTGCAAAAAATTCAAATTTTTCAAATTTTTTTTGCTACCTAGCTCCCCAATTTTTAGCATAACTTTTGTTTCTAGGCATAACTTTTATTCATGGGCATCAATTGAGAAAAAATTATATTCCCATAGATACATGCCCAAAATTCAAGTTGTCCCTCAAAGGGACAAATGGTCCTTTAGGGGTTAAAGTACTATGAGGTAATGAGCTTACAAGTGGTTGATTTTGGATACACTCTCTTTTGTTTTTAACTTCTTCTCTATGCTTTGATATTACTAAAGTCATTTCTTAATGTGCATCAAAAGGGTTTTGACATCACCTACATTACACTTTTAGCCTCCTACAACTTGCATCTTCAAAAATTTGAGACTAATTCACAATGCTTTCAAACATTGTGGAGCCACTTGCTTTTTGATTCAAAGTCTTTCACCAATGTGCCATAATTGTTGTTCATTTCCTAGAGCATATCAACTATGCTACAAAGTTGATTTGAGTGATTTTAGGTGTAGTTACTTTACATGAAGATTAACAAGTTTTTAGGATGGTTTTCAAAGATGGTGGAGGTTACCTCCAAGGGAAGGTCTTTATTGCACCTATTAAAGGTCTAATAATTAATTTTGGCAAGTTATAACTCTTGAAAAAACAAATGGAATTGTCATCTAACCCATTTAGTTTCATATTTTGGGAGCTCTGTGGAATTAGTTATTAATTTTTTAATAACTCAGGACTCCAAATGCATCTACCTCTTGAAATGTACACTACCCATACATTGTTGGTGCAATGAGAAAGGGTACATTCTTCTTTCTTCAATGTACCAACATGGCACATCTTAGGAGGTGGTCACTTTCAATGATCACTACATTTCAACTTCATAAATTTGTAACTAATTCCATGAAGGTCCAAAAAATAGAAAACAACTTGAATCGAATGCCAATTCCATTTTTCTTCCTACAAAAATTGACTGAAAATTGTTTCAAGAAGTTTAGCTTTCCCCCAAAATGCAATTAGTTGTTGAACCTCTAACTGCCCAACCGACCATATATGGTCAATTAAAAATTTTAGGCTCATTTGGGGATGGGTAGTTAAATTCTTGTGACCGATTAAAAAAATTTACGAATAGTTTCAAAGGTAAACTATTGAAATTTTTTATTTTTCATTGAAAAAGGTAAGTACTTGATTTTTGAGAAGTCCATATATATATATATATATATATTGGAAGAGTAAAGCTTTGCAAATTTTACTTGATTTCTTGGCTTTAAACAAAGCTTGTCAATTTCACTTGATTTGAGATTTTTAAAATTATATGTATCCATTTGTTTGGAAAATGGTCTGAATGGAAAGAGTATAGTGTTTTTCTGATATTCACCATTGACAATTTAAACATGCAAATGTTGATTTGGAGTTAATTGTGATTTCTACTTATAAAAAAAATTGCATTTCAATAATTGTGAGGTGGATAGCATAATGAGTTTGATAGCTCTTTATTTGAACTTCAAATTTTTGGAAGTGCATTTTAGTGTGCTACCACAATTTTTAGTTGGTCTTGTCACCTCCAAAAAATCTTACATGCAAATTTTTGAAACATTGTGGGAAGGGGCAACATACTAAAAATAATAAAACATACATTTCTCTTGTTATAATCTCACAACTTCTATGCAATTTTAAACTCAAATTTGATATGCATACTAATAACCAAGCTCTTTAGACATCCATACATTTAGATATATATACATACATACATATACATTGTGGATAACTATAAGCCCATGCTCTTCTTTCATAGTCAAAAACCACTTGGGCATTTAGGGGTTATAGGTTACTTTAAGAGCAGACTCCTTCTGAGCATCCCCATGGCTGGCGCATGGGAGGCACAGAATTGGGTTGTTTTGGCGTACTCATCCAAGGCGGCCGGCGCGTGTGGTAGTCATTTGCCCCACTGCTTAACGGTGAATATGGCATTCAAAGAGGATCACAGGTTCAGACCAAAAAATCCATATTATTTCTAGTAGTAGTAAATTCAAATTCAATTTTCTATCCTTAGTGAATTACCTCATCACATTAGTTTCATGACATTATTATCAGAATGCTACCATACCCAATCAGGGAGGAACTCCCTGTGCATGATAGCATGACCTGCAGAAGCTCTATATATTCACATGAGGTGGTAGGAGATTCTCCAACCCATTTGGGATATAGTGAGAGCATGAACTAGTGAGAGCTCCCACTAGTTCATACTTTAACATATCCCACATGGGTTGGAGGACCTCCTTCCACTCTATGTGTATATACTGAGATTCACTTGCTCTTCCAAACATTTGAATTTATAAATGTCCTTCAACATCATGTTCTCTGCTCATCTAGAAGCTGACTTTGTCTATCCATGTAGATGTACTGCATATGAGTACTCCACTTGTGTCAAAGGAGTTTTATAAGAATACGAATCCAGTTCACTTAACGGTCATTTTGGGGGCTCCATTACTGTTAAATTAGGGTGCACAGGACAGTCAACCTGATACTGCATCAGAAAAGTTGGGCCAAATTGCTTAGGTGCTATTTTGACACCAGAGGCAGCATACAGATCATTTTAGTGTCATTTTATCCATACTAGGTTGGTATGGAGGTTGGCACCAAATTCACTTATTTGCATTTCAATGCACCATTGTGGCACCATGTTCACATGCCTTGAAATTCGTGCTGTGAGCCATGACCAATACACTTCATTTGGCAGTGGCTGGCCAAAATTTTGCCCATGGTGTGCCTGTCATGGGGCACTCATTTAGGCCGGGCACATCCAATCACAGAGTCTCCTTCACTTCCAGAGCTGCCTTGGGGATGCTCTTACAGAATATATGGATGAAACATTGGATGTTACCACTTGTGGCTGGTGCTCTTGTATTTTGCCTTTGGCAATGGAATTTTGTTTCATTTGTTTCAAAAAAACAAAAAACAAAACAAAAAACATTGGATGCTGTTTCCAAAGCAACTTCCTTTACTCAGGTTTCAGAAAAAGAAAAGCAACTTCCTCATTCCATTCCATTCCATTCTATTCCATTCCATTCTCATTCTCTTCTTTTCTACTCTGACAGATTTGTGTGGTAATGGATTGGTTTCCTGTGCAAATGGTCGGTGTGTGGGGGCTTTGTACACTTATTAGACAAACTTAATGATAAGTTTTAAAGGGCGATGAACAGCGAAAGGCTGGTTTAGCACTGTTTTTGTTTTCGCTTTATCAGAGTTCAAATCACACTGACTCTTTCTCTCTCTCTAGATCTCTCTAGCTCTCTCTAGCTCTGTGCGCTCCTTGCCCCAAACCTGAGCGCAATGTAAGGTAAGGTAAGGTAAGTGGCGCCCATCAAATTGCTTTGTTTCCCTCGGTTTCTCGCTGACAAACACCTTGACTTTTGGCACATGTGAACAGGACCATGGAACTCACATGTGCCGACACACGGGATGCCAATTGGAAGGGATGGAAACGATGGATTTCTATGAGATGGAAAAAAGCTGTTTTGTGACTACATTTGAACTGCTCTGATTTTCGACTTGTTGTCGTTTCATTTGGCGAGACTTGATGGCCCTTGTGAGCGAATTCTTTGAATGTGGTAATGGAGTTTGTAGATGGGTTCTTACCCTTGTTGGTGGTGAAGCTTGAGTTAACTTTGACAAAATTCAAATCCTTCTCCACATAAATGCAAAGACTCGCATGTTTTGAAATTTGGCAGAATTGTTGAATTTCATGTTAAGATTCACCTTCTATAAAATAGAATGCTATCCGAAGGTTTCTTCTTGCAAATTTTATTGCAATTTAATGGTGAGGAAGTTGAAATCTAGTTTAAAAAAAATCTTTATAACCCTTCATTACATAGTGTGTGATCAATCTGCAGTGATGCTAATGAAATTTTTGCTACCATCACAGTTGAATTGATATTGAGTTGTGCGGTTATTGTTTGGTGATTGGAACAATAGTTGTTTAGTTTTTGGTATATATGATGAATGGTGTTTCTTACTCTATAATCAATCTAGAAGGGATTGACCTCATTGATTTTGATAGTAGAGTCAATTGTCAATCAAGATGCCTCTTCTCAACAATAATATAGAGTGATGATGGCCATTTTAGGCATGTTGCAATTTCAGGTATATCCACTTTATTAATGTTGACAAGCAAAAGTAGCAATTGTCATTTATTTGAGCTTTGGATATATATATATATATATATATATTATTATCATTAATTTTTAAAAATTTAAAAATTTTTATTTTTATTTTTTATAAAAAAAATTTGAAGCAATATTGATACAAAAAAGCTTTATAATTAGAATATCAATGCAATATAAAAATAATCATATTAACTATAACAAATGTATAGATCAAATTTTTTTTTGTGTTTTTTAGAAAAATTTAACACAAAACAATGTAATTTGAAAAAATGGTAGAGTGGATAGGTTTGTAATGTCTTTTGCAATGTGTAACCATGGGATATTATACCAAACTTGTATATTTAATTCTATATCAAATTTTTAATTTTACTTCATAAGCATCTCTAAGATTGTAATATTCAAAGAAATGCAACAAGCTTTATTCAATACTTCACAATGGAGAAGGTTCAACTTTGAAACTTCTTGAGAAAAAAATTGTGTCTTTAATGACTCAAGAAATTTGATATCATATTGAAAAGTGGAATTGAGAATTTATAGATGAAAAAATCAACAATATTAAACTTGAGGTTTATCTTGTAAAAAATCAATATTTGTCTAGATGTACATGATGATAGTAAAAACAAACTAGTCATAAATCTAATACAAACTTTAGACATCCCAATCCAAATTGTTGGAATGTTGAATCAAACCATCTAAAATTTATGCATCTTCTAGGTTTCAAAAATTACAAAAATTGAATTAGAAAATGAATCTCAGATGATATTTTTTTCAAATAGATTCTATGACTTTTTGGAATAAAAAATTATTCTTAATTTTTCATCACTAGTCAAAATTAAATGTATAAAATCTCCTCTTGTAAGTGTGAATCTATTCTTTAGGAAAATCAATTCAAATTTTTGAAAAAATTATTGCTTAAAAGTTTAAATAAATTTTACAAAATTGTGTAAATTCCTAACCACAAACTTGTTTCTTTTACAAATTGGCTCATTAGAAAACTAAGAGAACACATACGTTATATAAAATCATAAAGAAAATAATAACAAAAATAATATTCATTGGGGCTTGCACAAAAGCACAAAAAAACATTTTGACTCATGAAACGTGTTAGAGGTTAACATTGTATTAATAAAAAGTTACATTCAAATGTGATTTTTTTTATGGCCAAATAAACTCAATTAAACAAATGGTAGTTGTAAAGCCCCCGTGCTAATAATCTCATCCATTTTTATCAATGGAGAATTTCAATAGCTATTTATTTTTCCATAAATCATTGTTATACTTCACAAATTTTACAAGTTGTGACTAGCTTTTCTTCAACTTTTACTAATTTTGTTTACTATGTTTTTTATGCCATGTGAAATTTTTGTAAATAATGTGTTATAAGTGACATTACATTAGTAATTTCTAGAGGACTATATGGTTTTTTAATAAAGTATACAAAACTGAAGCTTTCTAGTGCATTGAGCATAATCAAATTATTAAACAATTTATTGTAATTCCAATCATACAAAGTCATATAAGACTACTATAGGGATTTGTGGAAAAAAATTTGAGTCCATTTGATTGCATGAATTATATCATCTGAAATTAGAAGAATAACAAATTAGGCCCTTCACAACAAGGTCATTATAGTTTAATACAACTTTGTAGAGAAGGAGACTCTATCTAACTTTGAAAACTTTGACCATTGGATACTTAGTTATGTTAGGGCCACTTTACATTACATTCCAAGTCCCATTGAATTCTCTAATTTAATTGGTCGAGAGTTGAAAGTTGGAACTTGGGGCTTCACACTACGTTCCAAGTCCCTTATCACTCCCGAAAGCCTATCATTAGATGAAATTTAGCTATTGTAAAGGACAACAAGTTCCCCTCAATTCTTGGACTGTGGAAACTTGGCTACATCAATAGGTTGACATGGCTGAGGGACGATTACATTAGACAATAATGATAAATAACTTTTTGATATTTATTTTTTCATTTTAAAATAATTTTCAATTTTGGCCTGTAGTGGCTAGTTCCTAGCCTAGGGAACCTACTTGAAATGTCCCTTTACAATATCTAAATTTCATCTAATGGTAGCAACACTTTTTGAGAGTTTTGGTGTTAAGGAACTAGGACTTGGGGGTGGATGCATGGTTGGATGTCTCACTATAGTCCATAGTTGATTCACTAATTAACAAAGGAAAGCCATCTAAAGAGAGCCATCATAACTTCATATAGACATATCTAAAGATAGACTTCATAAGTAGTTGACCAAAAAACATGCCCACTTAAAACTTCAAATATATTATGCAAAGGAAAGAAAAAAAAATATAGAAAATGAATTTTTATTCCATAAGAAAATGATTTCATAAGATTGGACCTAATTTTCACTCTATAAAATTCCATAACCATAAAAAATACAATGATATTGGCACCAAAAAATTCATTTTTAGATCAAGAATGTTTTCATTTACTCTTACATTAGTCATTGTACACCATTTCTTTGTATTTATTTATTAAAAAAAGTCCATATATATTAAACCTAATTGTTGAGATAGTCTATATATTTATCTTTGAGAGTCAATAAATCAATGTTGATAGACATTGGTTGTCCAAAAAAATATACACATGTCTTCTTAATCAAATTCTTATGTTTTTTACCCCAAAATAGCATAATGAACTACAATACTTTGTGTGATATTTACTTTGAAATGCATACTCCTCCTTGAAATCAACCTTGTGACACGATTATTGCGACACTAAACCATGCATCCACCCTTGGAGGCCAAAGAGGGTTTATCAAAAGTTGAGATCCAATGCAACCTCCAAGTCCAAACTATTGTTTTGAATATAAAATCAAGGGAAAAACATCATATAAACCATCCTCATTGACTAAAATTCTATCCAAATCTACCCAAAGCATATTTGATGTTAGTAGTGCCCCCAAAATAAGGTTTCAACCTTTTGACCCATTTTTGGACATTGCATTACTATAAAATGTCATATAAGAGATGAGTTGGAACTTAGAGTTGAGACTTTGGCCTTTACACTATAAAGTTCTAAGTCCTACAATTGATACTATTTATTATTCACTCCTGTAACCCAAGGAAGTTGGAATTTGGCCTTGAATAGGGCCTTAGAAAATTGGGACTTGGAACACAATATGAGGCACTACTTAGTTACTTGCATGTTGAATTTCAATGATAATGGAGGTGTGGAACAAGCCAAAAAACATCTTCATCTACTAAAAGGGTGTCTAAAACAAAGCAACTACATGAGCAAGATTTTAATTTGTTTTGAAAAATTCATTTTTTGAAATAGTCAAAATCCCAATGTTCAATGCAAAGATTTTCTTCTTTTAGTCATGTGAAAAAAAGCCTCATGAATTACACTAGAATTTATACTAATGGTTCTAATTTTTTTGAAATTGTCTTTTTGATTTCATTGAATGAAAATTAGAAAAAAAAAGTGAACTCTTTTTTTCAACTACACATTGATTCTATATACTACTGTGAGAATGTGTGGAAATATTTCAACTGGTTCGGCTTTATAGATTGTAAGATATAAGTGTTCAAAGTTAATGAAAACTATTCAAAGTTGCTAATAGACTTTCAAGCCCCTTCATTTTTGATATAGGCATACAATTCGAAAAATATATATTTTTCAAAATGTGCACCTTTGGTAAGAAATACACTTTCATCCGCTCAAAATTAACTTTACATGAAATTAACATGAGTTGAAAGAGGTTTAGTGGTTAACCATTCTAAAAAACTCATGTTCATTTTCTGAGATGTCATGAAAATATATACAAGTATGTATGGGCAAATAATAGCATTGTATTATCCTTTTTAATAAGCAAATGCAATAAATCATTGTATATATATGCATTAGAGGAGAATTGAGGACTTTAAGATCCCGTTTCAGAATTGTTCCTTGCATTGTCCATTGTGCTGCCAAAAATTGGGAACCAACCCATAATGGTCTGAATTTCCAAATTTTTGAAAAAAATAATTTAAAATAATTTTTTCCCAAAATTTCTAAAAAATTACTGATAAACATGAAACTGAATTTAAAAAATAATTAAAAATAAATTTCTGACATAGTAGTGTGACTAGTGTCTATGCCACCTCATATTGTTGATGTGGCAAGTTCCTACACCTTGCAAACTCAAAATAACTCGCATCATCTTCATGCCCTCAAATCTCTTCTAATGAAAAAATTTTAACTTGAAAAGAGAGAAAAACTGTAATTAGTGAGCTTGACTATTTCCTCAAAATTGAATGCAATATTATCTAGCCAAAAGGACTCAAATAAATCCAAAAGAAAAGGTCAAAAAAATTGTTTGTCCTTTGCAATATTTCAATGAATAGTTTGAGATGTTTGTAGATCTTATACCATTACAAATACTTGAACCTACTAATCCATAGTTGATTCTACTTGATAGACCTATGTGGAGTATGTTTCCAAACATTTTGTTGGCTTCAATGCCAATGCATTTGGAGGACACCATTAATTGCTAAAAATCAAGCTCACAAAAATCTCCCATATGAAGGGCCATCTAATGGTGCATGATACCTTAAGCAATGAAATTTTTACCAAGAAAGGGACCACTTCTCAAAGCTTGGCTCGTATATAAGGCGCCTTCTATCTTTGGGCTCTAGCCAAATGTTCAAGTTGCCATATTTGGCAAATATGCTCAAATAATGCCTTATTGAAAAGTAAATACATGTAATTTTGACCTCGTGATTAAAATTTGCCAATCAAAATTCTAGCCTAAAATTTACACTCTTCGTTTATGTGAAACTAGACCAATTTGGGATATAAACAACAAACTTCAAAATTTTATGATACATTACTCCAAAATCACAATCTAAAAAACATCTAGAATCCTCTATTAGTTGCTAATGAGATCCAACAAGAAGCTAAGATGGGTTAAACCCCGGAAGACATATTGGTCACTATGGAAATAAATTTTTTTGGATATTGTGTGAATTATTTGCTTAAAAAATCCAAGAACACTCATTGGAGGTCAAATTTTGTACAAACCTTCACTATTTGCAAAAAATTTCAAAGACAAACATTTGCACTTGCGTCTTATATGAAGGGATTTTCTCATCCATCAAAACTTAGTGTTGATGGAATCCTTCTAGGGTTAATAATAAGAATCTTACTAAACACTTTAACTTGATAGATCTACACCTATCACTATTACACTTTGCCAAAAATAATTTGATTCTCGAACCATAGGTGCATTCTTCATTTCTATAATATTCTTGAAAGATGTCCATTGGCAAAGATGCTAGTATGTGAGTCTAGAAATGCTAGCCTACAAGCCTTCAACCTAGGTGTAAGTAAATACCCTATGACCACGGAAGAGCCTATACCATATGTATCCTATAACTATGGAATATGCCTAGACTTATGGGCTCAAGATTCTAGGCTTACATGCTAGCAACCGTGCATCCATTAACCCCTAAAGGACGAGGCACATTTTGGGCACAAACTGTGAAAAACTGCCACTTCTTAGAACAGTAAGAAAAAAATGAAAAAAAAATGTTTTTTTTCAAAATTCAACCGTACAAATTTGTACTAGACTACTATGGGAATATGTGGGAAAAATCTCAGAAACTTTGACTACACAGATTGAAAGATTATAACGTTCGAAGTTAGAAGAAAAAGCTTTTTTTTTACCCTACCCAACAGGGTCAACAGACTTTAACTCCTGTGAAAGTGAGATTTTTACACTATACATGGTTATTTTTTTTACATTTGTATCTAAAATCATGTAAATTACATACCTGTAAAATTTCAGAAGTAAAGGAGGAGTTTTGCAAAAGCTGCCCGATTAAAAATAAATTTCGGGGCAGCATAACTTTTGATCCGGGCATCTAATCCAAAAAAAAATTATATTCCCACTTAGGGGGTACATGCTTACACCTTGTGTCAAAAATTCGTGAACATCCAACCAAAATTGACTTCATAGGAACCTACCCGGATTTCGATTGTCCATTCAACGGACAATTGTCCTCTAGGGGTTAATCACATTTTAGCCTCAACGTCCTTCGAGGGTTAAAAATTCACAACACTCTTACATAATGTCCAAAATATAAACAAGTAGACAATTTAAAATCCTCTTCAAGTTGCCATTTTCACCAAACTAAAATCAAAACAACTTTGTAATAAAAAGACCATGCTAAGATATTTTAAAGTAGACCAATCCAATTCCATTGATTGCCTCCTTTCGTCACCCTACTTTGAGCCCCATTTTCATCTACCAAAACATCCAAATCTATTCATTATCTACCAAAATCAATGCACTAATTCCAAAAATGGGATAACATGTCAATCTTTCATTGATCATTATTTAAATGCCATTCAATACATGGAAATTTTAAGGCACTTATGGGTTGATCATGGGAGGTTTATAGTAACTCCACTCTACAGGCAGTTTTATAATTTCAAAGTTAACCACTTCCAAAACTCACCAAAATTACAATTTTCATCAGAAAATCATCATTCCACTTGGGTTTGACTCATGAAACAAGCGCACACCTCTGGAAAATAAGTAACTTACCCCTCTTGGAATAGTCCCCAAGATATTCAGATTCCAAATCCGGGTGGGTATAAGGCTGGTCTGACTACCTTAATTTAGACAATTCTAGGTGTAGTTACTTGACTACTAAGTACATGATGATCATGATGATGGGAAGCTTGCCAGTCTTGGTGCCCTTGCCAGTCTTGACTGGAGAAACTGCAACGGAAACCTTACAAAGAATGTTGGAGCAAGTGCCCTGCTGCAGCAACTGCAGCAGCTGCTCCTGCTCTTGCTGCAGCACCACTTGCACTTGCTCCAACATTGATCAGCGGCACGCGCCCTATGACACTCTGAGCGGGTGCGAATGCTGCCACCAATCAGTCGGAAGGTAGTTCTGAAGAGTATTTGAGAACTTGAGGAAGTGACGACAACCAAATCCATCATGCCAATGCAAGGGGGATCTAACCTTATGCTACCTTATCTTGACCTTACACATGATATAATATCTTTTAAAAAGAAGAATTTCAGCATGGGAGGTTGTCATCTGCGAGTGCATAACCTTTGGCAGGGGGTGGAGGTGTGCAGGGGTTGTGATTGACCTTGGAATTTCAAAGCCTACTCAACTACTTTACCTAAAATAGGTGAAGACAGACACTTTTTGCAATGAGCAGCAGCACCTGCAATTGCATCTCCCCTTCCCCCCTGAACTTACGAACTTTCGTGGTTTCTATTATTAACCCTTAAAGGATGTAGCCCCTATGACCAAGGTAGTCAGCAAAATTGCTTTGACCAATAGGTGCATTCTACTTTTCTACAATCAACAATGAAGTCATCCATTGGACACAAAACATCCATGTCGACATTTTAGGGTTAAGTTGTACCTATCTAATCTAAAATTATTGGTTGCAAGTGGAAGGAAGAATTTATTGTGAAAAGAAAAGGACATCCTAAAATCATTTTTCATCTACATATTGGAGTTCATCCTAGTGAACCCCAATTTTGGAGAAGGGGTGTTTAACCCCTAAAGGATTGGGGCGTTTGAGCATAGCTCATGTTTTCTTGTCTAGTTCTTGTAACAAGCATAATTCTTCAAATGTGTAGAATAATTTTGATGATTGCCAACATTGAAATGAAAGAAGACTTATATAGCTTTCCCATGGAATATAAATCAACAAAATTGCATAATTTTTGAGAAAATGCCATAATTGACAAGATAGATGAAAGGTGTTTGGTTAGGCGGAACTTTGTATATACATTGAAATTAGAATGTTGATATTGGAATGCTCAAAAGTGATCCCAAAACTTTGAATTTTTTCCCACAAGCAAATATCATCATGATTTAGATGTGTAAATTTTTTCAAATCATTTTGAGGTGTGGAAAAAAAGATATGAGGATGTGAAGTGACAACCCAAAGCACCTTTTCCATTCTAAAAAAATTCACGAAAAATCACTCACCCAATCAATTCTTGATTGGATTGCACCAATGGATTATGTGGGAAAAATCATCTAGGGTCTCTTTGTTGTTCAAAAATTGTTAGTGAGGTTTCCATTTCAAATTTTCTACAAATGTAGTTGTAGAAGACCTTATGGTCCTTCAGGGGTTAAAAGAAGGTTTAATTAAAAATAGTGCAAAAGAAACACATCACCAAACTTCATTAGACCAAGTTTGGGTGCTTCAAGGAGTTTTGTTTTGTGTTAGTTTTTCTCAAACACTAGCTTGTGGTCCCTTATTGCATACACTTTTTATGATTAACTCTATTTGTAGAAATCATTTTGGGATAGCAATGATTTTGGCCGGGCTAGCAATCATTTTTCATCGATACATTATACTTTCAGTTTTCATAATTTCCTCTACTTTTAATGACTATTTCCAAGGACTTGGATATGAAAAAACAGTTTTTTGCACCCCAATTTGAAAAGTAAAAAAAAAATCCCTCTTAAATTTGCAAAACTTGCCAATAAAATTGACACTGCAAGGCCACAACGCTTTCGCACAGCTGGGCAGCCTCTCCAACCGAATGTTCCACAACAGTTTCTCATTCATCCATTATCGATGAAATTCATCTCTAAGCGCAGCTAACATGTACTCTCCACTACTGTCACTCAGTCTTCAGCTCTGCAAGTCTAGCTAGGACTCTTGGAATTGGAGCTTCCTGGATCTGGAGAACTTTTTCCTTTGCCGGGAGTCGACAATGACCGTATGATTGTCAGAAACGAATGCCGCAATTGGAAACGGTACGCCTTGGACTTTTACGCTTTGAACGCTCCTTGCGGCACAGAAAATGGTGCGGGATTGCCCCTGGACGAGTCTGTTTAGGGTTTGGATTTTGCCTACTGATGCTGAATGAATTCATTTCGTCGGTTTTGAGATGAGCTTGCGAATTAGGGTTCCAGAACGAGATCAATGGTGCGGTAGAGTGGCGATTTGAGGTGCTCTGTATGTTTTGAGGAGTGCGATTTGATAGGAATTGAGTCGAGGGGAGTGTTGGGCTTGTGAGACTTACTTTTGGTCGGAATTTATTGTGAGCTGGTATGTTTCAGCTACAATTTGTATATGCAGTTTTCTTATTCGATGGCAATGTTGCTCTTGAAATGCCCTATACCCTAAACCCTAAATCATGAATTGCCCTCCTTAAGTTATTTATCTTTGATGTTATTTGCGCGAATGGTGATCGTTACGCTGGGAATGTTTTGTTGGTTATGAGATGAATTTGGGAAGGACGTTTATCAGAGCTCCAGCAGGATGAATGGTGCTTTAGAATGGAGATTTTGATGTGTTCTATAGGCTGGAGTGAGTAGTGCAAGTTGGGAGTGATCTAATTGACGGTGTATCCGGCTTGTGAAACTTAGTGTCGTTCGTAATTGTTGTGAGCTGATATGTATTAACTGCAATGTGTGAATGCTCTTTTCTTACTTGACAGCAGTGTCATTCTGTACCATTTGATGGTCCCTAAACCTTAAACCTAAACCTAAACCTGTAACCTAAACCTGTAACCTGTGATTGCCAGCCTATCCTTACAGTGCTTATCCTCAACGACTTTTTCAGCTCATATGTTAACCGTATAACTCCTTGTGGTTTTCTTTGAACAGTTCTCCTGTTTTATTACATCGATTACGGGAGTGATGAGGAATCTTTGATTTTGAGATTTGCGGTGGAGAGAAGAACATGGAGTTGGTGTCATTGAAGCAGCTCTTCCAGAAGCTTAGCAACGGCGGGCGTTTGCTAGGCCTGGATGTGGGGAGCCGCAACATCGGCTTGGCAGTTTCGGACCTCAAATGCCGGGTTGCATCGCCGCACAGGTTCAAGAATAATTTTTATATCCGTGTGTGGATTTCAGTTCTTGATCTCTTGACTTTACATGCTGAGAATTGCAATCCGATTTGGGTTATTTCAGTAATATTTCTGAGCTTTTGCTTTTAGCTTTTTCTGCTATCGTGGGAATGGTTAGCTATATTAACAAAAATGAATTGAGCTCATTCATTCCCTGATTTGTTTTTTTATTACACTGAGTAGTGTTATTGATGGTTGAGTGCAGTGTGCTTTATCGGAGTAATACCACAACATTGAAAAACATCAGCCGCCTGGAGAGTTTAGTACGTTTTTTGAGCGGAATGCACGTTATTTGCAAACTTATCTCTCCTTTATTAGCAATGACCCTCCCATTAGATTGACAAAGTTGTTAATCCTAAGTTAATACGGTAGGCATTAGAGTCATGTATTCCTCATGTTGAATTGCAAAGAAGTCATTGTTAGTGTAACGTAAATGGTATTAACTTAATGTTAGTGGCCTTATCTTGATGTTATATTGGTAACTGAGTATGCTATTTTATTAACCAAGTGTTATATTGCAAATCTTCATTGTCCAGTAGATTTCATTATGTCGCAGTTTATTGTGTGAATATGCTAGGCTGTCGTTTGGAGAGAACGAATATGCTGGAGAGGCAGCTAAAATTGTATTGTTTTTGACGAGCAGGTTGAGGAGATGAACATTACTGGTTTGGTAATAGGATATCCACTTGAATTGACTGGGTTTCAGGGAAAGCAGGTAGAGTTTCCAGCTTTTCCTGCATAGTATGGTTCCTGATTCTGAGATTTTCGAAATGACTCGCATCTAGCACATGCATGTGGTACTAATCCGGACTAGTGGATGTTAATTAACTCCTGGCATCTACATGTCTTTGATTAACTGTGACGAGGGTTGTTACCTTCAATTTCGTCTTTCCGTTTTAATGATGCTTTTGACTCACTTCATCTTGAATTTTGCAGGGTGCGCAAGTAAAACTCTTTACGAAAGAGCTTCTGCTGAGTGGTCGCTTCCCAAACCTTGCCTACGTGTACTGGGATGAACGCCTCACTTCTGTGGTAAGTGTTCAATCCTAAATCTGGGCATTTTACTTCACAAGAATTTTCCATTATATGATTTCAAGAGCAGTAGGATAGTGATCCGGTAACACCATACGTAACCGTTTGGACGCCTTTAAATTATTGGAAGGAAAAGACTAATTGCAGTTTGCATACCCCCAGGGTTTGGATTCGTTTACCATCAGAATCACAAGTTCTCGATGTATTCTATTTTCTGGATATATGTGAGGTAACATGAATTTGACTAATTTTAGACTATTTTGTTAAATCTAGGCCATTAACGGGTTGCCAATCCTCTCCCGAATTTGAATTTTTTGTTCCCTGTCAGAATTCACTTCAATCGTCATTTCAAGGAACGAAAATTTGATTTCTCATCTGTTTTGAATGTTACTAAGAGTATTTTAAATGTTTTTGAGTCATTATCACTGCTTCAAACATTTTTTAATCTACAATTTAGGGTTGAGTACCTGTGTGGATGGCCTGTTGCTGTCAGATGCCTGATATTTGTTAGGTTCAAGTACACCCACCCCTCTCTAACGATACTATCTCTAACGACAGTACGTAATTGCACGTTTGAGCACATTCTGAGCATCTCTTCTGTCGTGTACTCATCTGATTAACGATATCCACATGTCAAGTCCTGAACCTATTTATTCTCCCGAGGCGGTGTCATTAGAGCGGTGAGTGTATCTTTGATTGAGTAGTTGATTGACCACGGGGGATGAATCATCAACCCGAGCAACTTTAGTGAGTGAAGGTCAGGATATGTCTTGCCCATGCTTCCGGGCATGTACAGCTTGTCAAATCAGTTGGGTAGGTCTCCCAAAACACCACGTCAAGTTCTTACGATCACTATTCCTGTTTAACTTCTACACAGTTGTATAGCAAGAGTTTGATTGGTCCTTATGTTCCTGGCGGTTGCTTTATATTTCTCTTTTTGAGTTCAGATGCTCAATTGAACCGTTTTGGTTCGTCACGTGAAGCTTTACCAATGGAGTATTTACCTCTGTATACTGCTACTATTCCACAGGCAGTGACAAACGTGATAGGTTCAATGGACATCACAGGAAGACGACGAAAAAACATCATCGACAAAATGTCGGCTCTGTGCATCCTCCAGGTATGCGGCTCCCCTCGCGTGTGTTTTGGCACCCCCATCTGGTGAGGTTTCTCTTACTGGAGAATTGCTTTATCTTGGGACTCGCTGCCAAAGACTTTTCTTAAAAAGAGTTTGCTGATTCAGGCAATGCATTGGTACTTGACAATGACCCTCTAGTGTTGAAGGATGGGCCTTATCTTATGGGGTGGGTTACCACATGGACAGGGTTGCTTGGACAGTCTTTCCAGACTGGAGAATGGTACTCATGGTTTTGCTTCGCCACAATTGTGAGGCTGGATGCGTCAAGCTTATTTTAATGAGAATTTCGTTGCAGACTCCGTGAAAGTTACATAGATAGTCTTAAAATAGACTGGGTAGAAAAGGAACTTGCACTCCAGGAGAGAAGTGGAATTCTTCATTGGGATGCAAATTAGATGATTTTGTTCTTCAGAGAAAAGCTGTGGCATCGTACAGTAACAAGAATATTCTACTGCTACGGCCTATATTCATTTGATGGTCTACTAAAACAAGGAGATCTTTAGTCAAACTAGAAATTATTTATAGGCGGGGTGGGGTGGGTGGTGGGTATTCAAGAACACATATACATTTCAATTTGTGACAAGAATTTGGCTATTGTCATTTGGTTACGTGAAATCTGAAATTCTACAACCGCTTTTGTTGATGGTTTTAGTAACTACACTTTGAATGCTTGTTAAAAATGACAACAGTGTTTACATAAGAAAATCAGTTTATATGCTTGAAAAACTTGACTGGTCTTATACGGTATACTAGATTTAGATTTAGGGATCTACCATTGTGATAGAATGCACTAGAAATGTGAAGTAATAGTGTTTGAGATAACATCTTTAAGGATTTTGATTTTTGAAATTTAAAATTATTAATACTGTCTCAGTTATTCACATTTTTATTTTGTTACTGTAAACTAACCTATCGTATATTCTCTATTGAAGTACTCCGTATGTTGAGTGATAATATTGTGGTTTTTCTAGAATTTTGAAATAAAATTCATTCCATTTTAATGAAATATTAGTATATTTACCTTTTACAATAATTTTATACACTTTTATTTGGTGTTTTAAAAATTATAAAGAAATATGATTTTTTAAATGATTGAGATTACATCATACAATGTTGTTAAAATAAGTTGTTAAAACATTAGGCATAATTTCCAATTCAAAGAAAATTAATCCCTTTTGCATCTTGATTTTAACATGCTTATTTGAAATTATTTAACAAGTTTATTGGCAAATGTAATTATTGGCTACTTGAAGTGTTGGAATAATTAAATGGGTGAGAGGACACCATTATTGAAGATAGTGATGTATTGAATTTCATCTTTTTCCAAATCTTTCATTTAGTAAGTTTCAATGCTGAAATTATTTTAGAAAATAGATTTCTTTATTTGTGATAATGCAAATTTTACAATGTTTATAATTGAAATGCCTTTAATGCCTTTGAAAAGTTCCATACAAGTTATTAATCAATACATTTGAAAGGAATGATATTGTTTATGATGAAACATTGATAAGAATACAATGAGTGTATACTTAAATTTAATGATCATGCAATAAATGATTGCTTCAAAATGCTTCATCTCAAGATTCATTGTAACTCCTACATAAACAAGGGAAAACAACTTTCATAATTGCAAATTTCTTAGAATTACTTTCAATTATCAATTGCATTGTTGAGAATCAAGATATTTTTCACTATGTATAAGATTCAACAACATAGTTGTTGCAATGCCATTGAGATTTCTGAACGTGAATATCTAAGACTTGCTCAAAAAGAACCTCTTGATAATCGATTTGCTCTTTTTCAAGCCGAGGTAATTCTAAACCTAATTGTGACTAACATAAAAGACCATTGCATTTGAAATTTTCATATTTGATGGGAAAAAATACTTATATTTGATAAAGAATTGAAACAACATTAATAAATATTATACAAAAATACTTATAAAATTTTAATCATATATTTTTAAAAAAGGATATAATGTATATAAATGAAAAAATTGAATCCTTGAAAATAGAATAGAGAGAGACAATTATTGTTGACACTTAATCTACAATAAACTTATATTATAGAACAAGAAATATCAACATTTGTTCTTCTAACATTTGTATATTTAAAGTATATATCTTAATTTTTTCACAATGAAAAATGATTTTTCAATGGAAAATCTTGTGCACTCAAATTTCTTATTTTTAATAATATGTCATAATGTGTACATTATAGAGAAAAAGATTAAAAAAAGTATCAACGGACAAGGCTTCAAAATGGCCAAATACACTTGTCAATTTACGATTGTTGAGAGAACAAGCTCGTTTGGACAAAATAAAGAAAGAAGAAGTAATATGATAATGTAATGATGTACAAATATTGAACAATGAAAGAATTTCTTTTTATAACAATAATTATTGAAATTTGAGTAGTATGAGGATTATTAATATTTTTGTTATATAGAATTTATTTGGAGATATGTTTAGAAACTTACTTTGAATCATTCAGGATTTTTCAATACTCATGTCATATATAATATATTAGCTACAAATTATTTTTAGGATTACATGTTATGTACCATTTCTATTGTTATGGAAATAATGTAGGAAGAGATGATAAAACAAGATCGTGAAAATGTAGGTGTTCGACATAAAGAACGACTTGATAAGGTGAATTTCAAAGACTTCTTTGATACATTATAAACCTTTAAAAAAATATCATTTGACAATTTTAATTTTTTTTGTTGATAGATATGTATAATTTCAAATACTTCTTATTAAATATATTTCTTTAACGACAAAATAAAAAATATTTCATATATAATATGATATTATTATCAATATAATTATTTCTAACCTTTCTTATATTTTAATTATATTGAAAATACAATTTGAGTATTATGGTTGAAATGGTTAATACCAATGTTTTTCCACTTATTTCAGTGTAATGTGATTTCAATTCTTTGTGTCTAAATGGCTTGAGCGTTGTAACCTTTGTAGTCAAATTTGCAATTTTAAACCTAAAAACTTTCAAAAAACATTGAGATCTAGAAAATTGAATCAATTCAAATTATTTTTGAGTTTTTCAGTTATTTTGTAAATATAAATATGATCAAATGTTTGTTTTTTAAAATTACTATAACAATTTTATAAATCAAGGTTACATACTTTTATCATGCACTCAACCCTCTCTAATGCCATTGCCTTCATCTAAAAAATGGACAACTCAATGCACTTTGACATGTACAAGTTGTCTAAACAAATTTGTACAAAACAAGAGATTTCTTGGGATATGTAAGATCATAAAATTATAAAGCATGCAATTCTAGATTTATGAGTTGATTGCATTTTCATTGCTTAAAATTATTTTAATAGAACATACATAAAGATATAGAGTGCTTTTTGTCAAAAAAATATTCAATTCTATTCATTCTAAAGATTCTATTGAAATTTTCATATAAAAACAGAATGTTTTACAAGATTTAAGAAACTCACTCAACTCTATTATTTTTTTGGTGATTTAAAAAAAATGTATACAATAGAGATATTTGTTATGTGGAGACCTAGTTTTTGCTTGACTAGAAATAAACAAAAAAACATTCTCTTGTATATTTTAAATATAGTAGAGAATTTAAAGTATACAAAATTATAATCCTTCTTCTAAATTGAATTTGAATTTGATTTTTGTAGATTGACAAAGCAAATCGTCTTTTGGAAAGACCACATATCAAAGCACTTCAATCAAAAGCTTGGATTAATGATGTTATGAAAGTATTATTTCTTCAAATAACCTTAATTTGAGTGTATGTAATGCATATAAGAATTAAATTTCTATGTATATATTCATATGTTATGAAAGTTATGTGGATACAAATATTTCAAAAAATATATATTCTAACATGTACTCTAAAAAATTATTAGACGAGAAATATATTCATTTTTGGATTGTATATATAATTTTCATAAAAATAGAAATATTCTAAAAAAATATCAATCAAATATACTATTTCGTTTAAAATAATATGATAAGACATTTTATTTTATTATGCCAATTGTATTCTAAAGCTTTATTATTGGTTTATGAATTAGAGTTGTCAAATTACAACCAAATATTTGAATTCTATTCTACTAGATTTTTATGTTTTTAAATGTTTCATATAGGAACGTATAGAACAACTTAAATTAGCAAAGATTTGGAAAGATAAATGGATAGATCAAGAAAAATATTATCACAATGAAATGTTGAAAACAGTTGCAAAACTCAACCAAGAAGAAGAAAACAAAGTAAGAAAAGCTTATGAAGTAAATCAAGAATTGATCAAATCTCAAAATGAACAGGTTTGTAATACTTATAGTTAACTTAAAATTGCCTAAATCAATTGGTAATAGATTTGAACTTTAAAAAAGTTGCCTTATATCTTTCATTTTTTGTATTCCCTATAGTCACTACATTCTTCCTACCTTTCTCTAATCTTAATCAATAAAATTGAAGACATTATATATTTTTTCAATTTTAAAATAGAGAGGTATATCTTATACTATTAGAAACACATTTTTTATAGTTTTTTTCACAATCCATGAAACTCTAGATTTTATAGAGAAATACTCTAATAATTTCTCACGAAATTCTTGATATTTTATCATGTGCACTTATAGCACTACTATACATGAAGGTCTGATTTGGCACTCAAGTGCCAAAATTGAATTTCCATGTGCATCAAATTCTCATAGGTCCATGCCACCTCACACCATTCAAAAGTTGACATGTGGTACTTTTTTACAAAATTGACTTAAATTATGCCAAATCTAACCTTCACATAGAGTATTTCGATTTGTTCAACATCCATGTAATTTGACCAAATCATTCATCAAAAGTTGTAAATTCAAGCCTTTTAAAGGCCTTAAACCCTTTCTAATGCCAAATGCCTAAACCCCTATATGATGGTCATTGAAAACATTGGGCAACAAAATGTGTGAGTGTGGCAAGCTTGCACTTGGAGTGACTAAGTTTTACTTCTTTTTTCTCTTAAGAATCTATCTATTAATTATTATTTTTCCTCAAACAATAGTTGTATTAAGAAAAAATAAATTTGACAATCAAATTTAAAATATACTCATTGAAAATATAATATTTATTGTTGAATTTACAATCATTGGATTGCTCATAACAAATTTTGATTTAGACCATAGAGAAAGAACTTCAAAAGTTTATGCTACATTTCTAATCACACTTTATAACCTTCAAAACCAACCAAAGCTTTATGTTTCAAATTTGTTAATACCAAGATTCATTCTAGAACATTTGTATTGCAACATGTAAGCAATTCTAATCATATTTTATTTATTAATCTTAACTTAGTCATTATATGATATAATAAAAATGAAATTTAATACATTTCTTAAGATTTTAAAACCATTCCTAATATAATTTTCTATTACAAATATTTTGAGGATATATAACAATAAACTAGATTTCTTGACAATGAACTAGATAGCAGAAGTTCACAAACAACGAGAAAAAGAAGAAAAGGAAAAAATATTACAAAGGGAAAGGCTCAAAAAACAATTTGAAGAAGAAGAAGCAAAAGAAATCGCGAAGGAGAAAAGAAGAAAAGAAATATTTTTAGCGAATATCAAAGAGGTTGCAGAAATTAATAAATCAGCAAAGGTTAAATTTACTAGTGATTGCTTATAACACCTACATAACTCTTATAATATACATTGTATGGAGTCATCATCTTTACCCTTAATATACCTGACTTACAACCTTAAGGAAATTCATTCATATGGGATATATTTAATTATTATAGGATTTGAAGAATATCAATAAGTAGACCTTTCTAAATTTATCTTCACATATAATTGATGCAAATTAATACGTTTATAGTTTTCGAATGAATTATTTCCACAAATTCCTAGTATTTCTAAGCCAATTTTGCTTCAAATTTCTTATAACTTACAATGGTGAAGCACAAGACTTTTTTTCCTAAGAAAATGGTTTAACATGAAAATGCTTCCTATTTGAAGATATTAAAATTTGAAAATCTGACGAGTTTTTATATTTTATTAATTCAAACTAACTTGGCACAAATTTACTTACATTTAAAAAAAATTGAATTATAAAATTTAAATGAATTAATTTTTATGGTATTTCAACTATTAAATATTTCCTCTATTTCTGAAAAAGACTTCTGTTTCCTTTGTGTTTTACAAAAGAAATGCAAGTCTTTTTCAAAAAAGAAGGTAGTATATTTTAAGTTATTGAAAAATAAATATTACTTTGAATAAAAAAATAAAAAAATAAAAAAAATCTAGTTTTATTTAATAGTATAGAGTGTTTTCAAGCTACAATGTAGTGAATTTTGTTGCTACAAATTTGCAGTTTTTCCTTTTTTTCAAATTCTACAAATTTTAGAATTTTGTACCAATACAATAACGGCATTATTAATGAACTTATCATGGCTATAATATATTTTCATATAAAAATTTATTGTATTTTTCACATGTCATACTATTTTTGAGACAATAATTGAAGTACAATGTAAGTTTTAATCCATATTTTAGTTTTTAGATTTTTGCAATAAGATAATGCAACCTCTTTATGGTTGATTGAATTTTTTTTAATTCCATTTTTTAAAAAATATTTAAAAACTAGACCTTATTTTCATTGATTAATTGAAATTTAAAAATAAAAAAATATTTTGGCTACTTTGAACATTTAAGAAATTTATTGATGGTATTGTCCACTTTTTTCTACAAATTTTTTTTGCAATCACTACATTTATTATAGTGCATTGCATTATCCCTAACACTTCATTTATATCTTGAAACACCCTACAATACATTTTAAGTATTATTTATTCAAAAAAAATTCTCTTTAAGAGCTCAAAAATGTTTCTAAATAAATCTTATGTGGATTTTACAAAAGCTTCCAATGATATTTAAATCTCACTCTTATCGATTATTTTTTTAAATTCCATCTTTGAAATCATATATGTAAGTTGTATTTAAAACTAAATTTCATTTTAAATAGGGCAAAGGAGCAATGTTAGTTGAAATGGAGCGAAAACTTGAAGAAGAGATAACAATGTATTGGAAAAAAAGAAAAGCTTGGGAAGCAGACTTGAAAAAAACTCATGATGAAAAAAGAGCTGCAGTGAAAAAACGTCAAGATATTATGAGTGAAAGACTTAATAAGGTTAATATTTGAATGGTTGCTCCATTGAATCTTTATTGCAATTGCAATTTGGATAATTTTTTAAAAGGAAAATAATTTCTTTTTGTTATTTATTATTTTCCATTAAAAAATATCTATTTTAAAACAAATCTAAATAGCTTCATTTCTTACCATAAACTTATGTCAAATACTAAAATATAATATTATATAGTTATAGTAATAACCCCTAAATGCCCAAGGTACCACATTTTGGTGTTGACAAAACTTTGAAGTTAAATCAAATCTTACTAAATTATTGTTTTTAGTATTTATTGTAAAATAATATATTTAAAAAAATATTTTTAGCATAAAAATTTTGATATTATTCAAAATGAATGTTTCTTATTTTTATTCAAGATTTTGTGCAAGGATGCCCATTGGAAATTGGATTTTCTAGTGTCAAGGACCATTGGAAATGAGCCTTGAATATAATGGATCTTGGGGGAAAATCACATTAGAAATTCATTGAAAAATATTGTAGAGTAAAATTTGAGAAATTGTAATGTAATTGTGGTTATATTTGTTACATCCTTTAATACCGTAATTCTTATGATCCAAATTTTAGATTTGACACATAAAAAGAATTCACAAACTTGAAATCACTATTATAATTTTAAAAGCCTCATGTTCAAAAATTATAATTTTTTGATCCATAAGTGATATTCATTTATTTTATTTTCCTATGTGATTTATGACATGTTTTTTTGAATTCTTGTAGTTAATTTTTTTTTTAAATTGATGAAACTTACTAAATTTTGAATTTTTGTTTAATTTAAGAGTAACTTCAATGAGCTCAAAAAAGGCCTTAGGCTCTTGGTGATTAAGCTTACATATATTATTGAATGGAAAAATGATGTTCTTTGAGTATCTTTAAATGTATTATAAAATATCATACAAACTTTAAGGCATAAATGTATATATATAAATGAAAAAATATTTGAGATCTTGATATAATGCATTGAATTGTTGAGTTTAAATGATAATATTTTGAATTGATTAAAAATATTTTAATTTTAATTTTAATTTTTTTGAAAATAAAGTAAATCTCTAAAAGACTAGGTGTTTTTCAAGAGAAATTGTCAAAAACTACCATTTTTAATGCATGGATCAAAATTGAAAACTAATCATTTTTTTGTGAATTTCAACCTAACAAAAGTATAGTATACTATTATAGAACTGTGTAGATAATGCTTCAATCTATTTGATTTCATGGATTGAAAGAATATAACGTTTGAAGTGAGAAAATAAAGCCTCCTTTCATTCTTATGAGACAAGCTCACTAGGCTTCAAGTCCCTTTGGAATAAAAAAATTTCACTATACAAAACTGAGCATCTATACCAATGTTTTTTCTACAATTTTCTAATTCCTTTGTTGTCTTCACTGCATTCAAGAGTATTTGGAGGGATGTGACTCTATTTGCTCCAATCTATTAGTTTTGATGAAACTTTGTTAGTAGAAAAAACATTGCTCTATACTATTGAGTATTGCATCTTATTAGGGACATTCATGCAAAATTTCAAAAACAAATAAGTGGTCTATTGGTCTACCTTACTAGATCACCTTGTTATACAAGGAAGTCAAGTACATTGGCATATGTGATACACTAGTTATTTTTTGACGATTTCTTAAGCTGAAACAAATTAATTTGTTAGAAATCCAAATAATGAAAACTTAGAGACAAGTACTTGGAATACGTGGAAAACTTTACAAAAACTTTAAAAGCCGGCATAGATTCCAAGATAATATCAATTGGAGTTAGAAGAATATATTCTCCCTCAAACTTGCCCAACAAATTTAGTGAAAGATGCCAAAATTGCCCCAAATGCCTAAATTTTTTGGGGCATCATAACTTGTGATCCAAACATTTGATTAGAATTTGTTTTTAATCCCTACAAAGGTGGTGAATGCACTCATGCTCTATCAAATTTTTTTAAATCCTTTGTTTATTTTTACTTCATCCATACCTACCTGAATTCTAATTGTTCCATGAACACACGTATTGTCCTTTAGGGTTTTGTGGAAAAATTGATTCTAAGATAGGAAAATATAAAAATTTACGTCTAATGTGTATTTTAAGATATGAAAATGAGATTAAAAAAATATAAATATAAATGCATCACTTATCTATAAGTTAAATAACAACAATCAATTTATTTCATTATAGGTCTTGTAGGGCATATTGCCATTGTTTAATTTGTAAAAATTATAATTGAAACTTTATTCTTACTTTCTTCTTTTCTTATTCTTTTAATGTTATCAATTGGTTTTATCGATAATGTTACCTAAAATAGTTTAAAGATATAATTTTTTATGTATTTAGAGATAGAACTTCTAAAATATATGATTGACATTTATTTTCATGTACTATTAATAATCTTATTATATTCAATCATTAATTTATTTGTTTTTGAAATTATCTAGTTAAGGTATATTCTTTGATTAGACAATGTTAAAAACCTTATTCTAATCCTTTCATCTCTAAAAGACCAAGTTTTTGTTGAATGATCAATTGAAAACTCAAGTAAGTTCCCACAAAGTCAATTTAAAATGAGTCTTTCTAAAGTTTTGCCACAAGGTGTGGACATGTACCACCTTTTATTGCAAATTTAAAAAATTCCAATTAGGTGTTCCAATCAAAAGTTATGTTGCCCAAAGTTGTATGAGCAAGTCAAGCAACTTCACATGTCATTTGCAAAATTTATCTTCTACCTTCTAAATTTGCTAGGCATATAACCAACACAATTTAGGATGGAACTATAAAAAAAATATGTGTAGTGTAAAAATCACATTCTAGGAGGTGTTATAGTCTATTGGCCCTGTTGGATAAGGTTAGGAAGGTAAAATCTTTCTTCTAACTTCAAACACTAGAACCTTTTAATCTACTTAATCAAGGTTTTTGAAAACTTTCCACTCATTCCCATGGTAGTCTACATAAGTTTGTATAGTTAAGTTTCAAACAAAACTTCTTATTTTCATTTTTTACTATTTGAAAAATTCCCAATTTTTGACAATTCATGACCCCAAAGTGTTTGGATCCTTTGAAGATTAATGATTTTTGGTCTTGTAAATAAGGTAATAAATATGAAAATTTTAGATATTGTAGGAAGGTGAAAAAACTTTGATGTATACAAATTTAAAAAAACATTAAAACAACAAACTTGAATTGATACTTATAATTGACATTGTGAGGTACCCAAATACAATCCCAAAATTAGAATCTAATTGGCCTAATATCCAATTTCATCTTTCGGGGAGTGGAAAAAAATTTAGGTCCCTCGACCTTATGTATGTTATAACATTTGACAAATGAAATATTAAAACAATGTCTATTTACATGTCTTTTCCTAAACTTGTATTTTTAAAATTTTAATGACATTCATATTTTAATGATTAATGTTGTTCATTAAAAACATCTAATTTGTTAATTGCAGTTATATAAAGAAAAGGCAATCAAAATTGCTGGAGATGAAGAGAAGCATAGGATAGCTAGAGAAAAAGCTGAGGATGAAGCCGTAGCAGCTAAAGAAGCTAAAGCAAAAGCATTATTAGAAGAATGTCATAAGTCTCGACAACATCAAGTAAAAATATTATTTATTAAAAAACATTCAACATAATATGTGTATTTTTGGACAATGGATATTAATATAATTATTTTTAAATTATAAAAAAATATCAAAATTTGAATATTATATTACATAAATCTATCCTATTTGACATATTTCATGATGCTTTCATGATTGCAAATTTTTAACCCCTAAAGGACCGAGGCACATTTTGGGCAGAAATTGTCAAAAACTGCCACTTTTTAGGGCAGCAAGAAAAAAATGGAAAAAAAGTGTTTTTTTTCAAAATTCAACTGTACAAATTTATACTAGACTTCTTTGGGAACATGTGGACAAATTTTTAGAAACTTTGACCACATGGATTGAAAGATTATAATGTTTGAAGTTTGGTGAAAAAGTTTTTTTCTAACCTTGCCCAATATGGCTTGCAAACTTTAACTCCTAGAACGAGATGCTTACACTAAACATGGTTATCTTTTTTACATTTGCATCTTGGATCATATAAACTACACACCCGCCAAATTTCAAAATCATAGGAAGAGTTTTGTACATGCTGCCCAAAGCTACCCAAGCTGCCCACAAAGTTCAGGGCAGCATAACTTTTGATCTGGGCACCTGATAGGAAAAAAATTAGATTTTTAGGAAGGGGATATATAGTTACACATTGTGTCCAAATTTCATGAACATCCGACTAAAAATGACTTCATAGGAGCCTACCCAAGATTTCTTGCGTACGTTGAATGAACACTTGGTCCTTTAGGGGTTAAAATAAATTGTGAGATATTTTATTTTCTTAATCATGAAAATAGATAATTAATTTGTATTTGAACCATTTTAGATTGCACGAAAGAAAGAATTATTAGAAGAAGAAAAGAAGGATATTGACTATGAATACAAGCATGTGGCTGAGAATATTCAAAAATCCATTGAAGAAGAAAAGCAAGAAGAAATTGCTAGATACAATAGAAATAGGAAGATTTCTGAGTTTTTAATAGATCAAAAGGTACAAAAATGTCATATTTTATTATACTTGCATATTTTTATTTAATTCTCACTATAATTTAAAAATATATAACCTTTAGTGAAGATGATTTGTTGAAGATGATTTCACAAATTGTCCATCAAAATTTGGAGTTAAATAGTATCACTCATTTTGTTTGATTTAGTCTTCAATGAATTGTAGTTATTATTTTTGAATTTCAGCAATAATTTTATTAAAACTTATAGAGCTTTATAATAAGAATCATAACTTAACCCTTAAGCGCCCCAATGCCTCAAATTTGGCCTCCAACATTGAAAGATTGCCTTGTTTGACTATCATAATCTTTTCAATTATACAATGAAATCATTTGTCTATTTCACCACAACTCCAAGGCTATCTCTACTACTGATCAATATAGTCAATTTTTGTGTATCTCTATTTAGGGGACAATTTGATTGGAATGAGTTTAGAAGTGTTTGGATTTTGGTACACATGTTGGGCACTCAAGGGTTAAGACAAATATAAGCTTTGAGTTATTGTTTTGATGATTCATTGTAACGAAGCTTGATTCCATGAAATTAAAAGATAGATTCATCTAGTTTGGAAAATCTTCATTTTAAATATACTCTAAATCAAAGATAATTGTTTAAAATCATTCACTGTTTCCTTTAGTCTAACAATTTAAGGAAAATGCCATATTATATTTGAAATGAAAATATGTTATCATATAGTTTTGAACCACTATACAAACTTCATGAATTTTTATAATTGATGAACATCTAGAGTTTTTGATTCATATGCATCCATGATTGCAACTATATTTTTCAAAAACGACTACCTAAATTTTTCCAAAATTAATTTCATTAAATTTCAGCTTGAATTAAAACCATATGGGACAAGCTATTTTGATTCTCTCATTTGCAATGATTGCTTAAATAAATCATCAAATGAGTACTAATAAAATATGCATTTTTTGTTTTATTTCTCTAAATTTGTAATATAGATAAAAGCAATATGTGAAGAAAGGCAAAGTTTGATTTACCAATATGTTTTCATTTTATTTTAAAGCTTCCAAGTGTAAAATTATTTTTATTTTAGATTGAAGAAGTCATTTGGTTTAATTGATTCCTATAAATAATTTGATTTTCTTATTATCTAAATGATCAATGGATTTCATATTACTATATATACAAATTCTTAAATTTTTTTAATGATATAGAAACAAAAACAAGAAGCAATTAGAAAAGCAAAGGAGACTCAATTACATGAAGACATTGAAGCTTTGATCCAATTAAAAGCAGATGAGGAGTATCTCAAGAATATAACTTTTGAGTAATTTAGCTTGAAAAAATACTTTTCCTAATTTTTACATCTTCTTGGGATGCTTTCAAAAGAACAATGAGAGAAATTTTGAATTCCTTTCTTTCAAGTTCATAATGTTTGTCTTATATATAGAAATCATGATTGAATTTGTTCTTTAACCTTAAAATGAGTGTCATTCATCAAATTTATGTAGACTATTGATATACATTCATTGGATATATTTCCATATTTTAACACTAGAAAATTAAAGTTAATGAAGAACTTTAAAAATCCATGCATTCATAAAGCCTTAAAATTAAGCTAGCTATGAATGAATTTTAGATTTATTTTATTAGATCAAGTCAAAAAATCAGTGGTGTTCACATAATTTAGGCATTTACATTTAAGGAACTTAATTGGTTTTGAACTTTGGTTGAAACTTTATTTTAGTTTTTACAATAGTAAACTTACAATGAAAGTGTTCAAGCAACAAATTTTCAAAGAATAAAGGAAAGGAAAACAATATGAGTATATGAATAACCAATTGAAAATTTGAAAAAGTTCGTACAAAGTCAATTTTGAATGAATCTTTTTGAGATTTTGATTGAGATGTGGACATGTACTCCCTTTTTGGAAATGAAATTTTTTCCCAATTGGATGCCAAGATCAAAAGTTATGTTGAGTAGCTTATGAAAAATCAACTTATAAATTTTTTTCAAATAGGTAGCTAATATGATGTAGTATGAATTTGTCTGAAAAGAATCCTAAGTGTAGAGCAAAAATCTCATTCTAAGAGGAGTTGCTCCCATATGGTGGATCGAAAAAACATTCTATTCTAACTTTAAACATTATAATTAATTTTTTTTTAAATATGAAAAATTCCAAACATTCCAATTATAGATTAGTATACTTTTGTACTAATAGATTTTTTTTAAATCATTTTTTCTTGTCGTTCTAAAAAAGTGGTAGTTTTTAACAATTTTTGCTTGCATTTTATGTAGATTCTTTAGGACTTAAAAGTATAAATCAACATGAAATATTTATGAATATATTGTTAAACAACTCCAATCAAAATACAAAACTTGAACTATGAAAAATGAAGAACCAAGGAAAAATCTACTAGAATTTCAAAACTAAGGGAAAACAAAGTGACTTGGTTGCAAAACAAGTGATTATCTTTTAAACTTCCTTTTCCAAGGGTATTTTAGCAGGTTTTAAGAAAAAGAAGTCAAAGAGATTTTAAGTTTTAACCCCTAAATGATAAAGACAATCACTTTTTGATAGGCAATTGTGATCTCGATAATTGATATATAAATGAAATTTTGCACACAGGGTTTACCTTCAAAGCAAAACAAATTTCATAGAATTTAGATTAGTGGTTACAAAGTTATATTCACTTTAGTCTTTCATCCCCTATATGGGCAAGTCATACAACCAAACAAACCTTTTCTATTTAATTTTTTTTTCTCAAATTTTTTTCATGAATTTTCAACTAAATTTCAAAGCAAGTCATTAACTTAAAGAAATTGTGAGATACATACTTCTTTCAAGAAATAAATTTGAAAGACAAATAATACTTGTGCAAAGTGATGTAAAAAAGTATTCACAAAGTTTCAAAGTAAATATCTTATTCCCTTCATCCCCAAATGATTTTGTTGGATTAATTGTTCTGGATTAAGGTTGAAAACAACATTTTTTAGACCCCTTTTGTGTTGTAAGTAGAGTTCGGTGCACTCCTATTGTCCTAAAAGCTTTGAGTTTTTGAGTCCTTTTCAAAGTTTAGTTTAGGAGTGCTAAAAAGGAAAACTTTTTCGGCATTTTCAAGGAGCTCTTGTTGGCACTTAATTGTTGAGTGTGAGGTAATCCTTTTGTAGGCAATTAGAGTCGACCTCTATTCCACCACCTAGAGCTTCATCTCCTTCAATTGGGCAATACTCAAGAAGATGCAAAAAATAGAAATGAACAATGTTGATTGAACCTTTAGTCATTTCATTTGTCTTTTGATTGATGATTGCATGGATGGAGGGGGAACTACTGATTGAAGTTGTTTTGCTAGTCCAAGATAGCAATTGAAAGCTAAATTTGACCAATTTGCAACATTATAAAGTACAATGGGAAGATAATTTTGGGACAAAAAATTATAGCCAATATGAAGATCATTTTAGGATGGAAGGAGTATTCTTTTCATTGCCTAGGTTGAAACCCAAAAGACCATCTACTTCCTCATTATACAACTATTTTGTCAAATTGGGCACAAATTGGTTTGCTAGAAAGCTAAAATATGAAATATACTCTCCTCAAAGAAATTTGGTTTTCTTTACTTATTTAGCTTTGCAATGACTTACCCCCAAAATGATAAAGTCCAACATAAGCTTCCTAATCCATTAGCAGTTAACAACTATTTTCATATTCTAACTAGAAGATCTTGAATCAAATGTGTTATGGATGATGCAAAAAAGAAGCAAATTCAATAATGTAATTATGATTGGATTGAATGATTACAATACTTGATTTTGAGGATGTTGAAAATTTGGTAGTTGTGCATGATGTTTAAAAAAATAACTTCTCTCTATATATAAATAATTCACCCTATTTCAAAATCTTCTCTTCAAATGAATTTGCAATGTGATTCATCTAAAACTTCTAGTGAATTGGAAGCTCACCTCCAAGAACTATTAATGTTCGAAAACCTAGTTTTGCAATCGCCCCCCTTGCATACTTTTTTTTTGTAATACTAAGATTTTGTTACCATTATTTTCTAATCAATTGAAGATAAAATTTACCCCCTAAAGGATTGAGCACATTTTGGCAAAATTTGTCAAATTGCCATTTTTTAGTACAAGGGGAAAAATAAAACAAAAAGTTTCTAAAAATAAATTCAACCATACAAAATTGTATTGGGCTACTACAAGAACCTGTGACTTTTTTAAAGAACTTTGACAACGTAGATTGAAAGATTATAATGTTTGAAGTTTTGAGAAAAAGTTTTTTTCAACCTTGTCCAACATGTTTTGTAGACTAAAACTTCTCCTAGAGTGAAATTTTTGCACTAATTATGGGTATTTTTTATAGTTGCATCCTACATCATGTTTGTTACATAGGAGCCAAATTTCAGAAATAGAGGAGGAGTTTTGCACATACTAGCCAAAGATGCCCAAGTTGCCTCAAAAGTTTAGAGCAACATAACTTTTGATCAAAGCACCTAGTTGGAGAAAACTTGTAATTCTACCAATTAAGTATACATTCATATCTTAAAGATGAAAGACCTTAATTTTTTTGAAAAGAATATGTATTCGAGATCATATTCATATTTTTTCTAGACCCATATAATCATAGGAGTTGACCTTTGAATCATTTATTTAGAGGTTAACCCCTAAATGACCCAAAGTCCTATTCAATGTGATGATCATGAATGTAGTGCTTTAGAGCCTTTTTTTTATAGTTTAGACATATCAATTATGCATTTTTTTGATATTGTAGATAATCTACTAGTACTTGATGTCTTTAAAATATAGCACAAGTACATTATACTTTTTGAATGACAATTCTTTAAGGGTTTAATCAAATGGGCTTCTAAATGCACCATATGTCTAATCAAATGTTAATTGTAATGTGTATACAAAATGGTATATTATGAGGTTATGTAGAAAATGTGCAGACACCAAAATGCCATGTGATACTATATATGAAATTATAAGACATTATGTACACCAATAGCAATTTAAACTTCAATTTGAACTTCAATCAATAGGTGATACTTGGTTAGTGGATGCATTTTAGACTTGTCATGAGAATATTATAGCACATATATGTTTGAACATTCTTTTGAGGCTTGTGCCTTTAGATTAGTACTATTGCACCAATAGCATTTGTTTGAACTTCATTCGATGTGACACTTCTATCAGGAGCATGGTCTTATTTTATTGAGTAATACACAAGCACAAAGCATACTAGCACAACAAGATATAATACTAAATCACAATGAACACACTTTTGAACTTCATTTGATGTGACAATTCTATCAGGAGCATGGTCTTATTTTATTGAGTCATACAAAAGCACAAAATATGCCAGTAGGATAGGATATAGTGTGAATATTCTTTTGAACTTCATTCGATGTGACACTTAAGTCAATTGATGCATTTCAGAATATTGATGAGAGGATCATGAAAAAATGGCTTAAAATTCTTATAGTGTCGTAGGTGGTACAACACATGCTAATATTGTACCACATAATACAATAGTACCAATATTATTCATTTTAACTTCCATCTATGTGACACTATAAGAATCAATATTGTAGTGCATTGTACAATAGTACCAATATTATTCCTTTAAACTTCAATCAATGTGACACTGCAAGAGTCAATCAAATGCATTAAGATTTATAATGAAAAAATTCCAAAAAATTGAGTGGCTTAAAATCAGTACTTTTGAGGCAGCTAAAACAAGGAGAACCAATCTTATTTTCTTTATAAAGGTAGTAATTAAGAAAAAATACTACTTAGAATTCTATTGTGGCTTATATGGCACAATATATGCTACAAGACATAGTAAGTCTATAGGACCAATAATATATATTTTAACTTTAGTCAATATAATACTTAGGCAGATAAATGCATTTTAGATTAAAATTGTTTAATTGAATTGGATTCCAATTTTAAAGACTTTTTAAGAATTTAATATGTTGTATTGAAGGTAGAAGAATTAAATTCTGACTTCTAAAGTTATTTCAATTAATCTAAGAATTTGAAGAATAAGGCCCTTCATATTGATTTTGTGAAACCTAAATGAATGTGGTCTAATTAATGATCAAATGTGAATGAGATTGGAATGAAAGCCAACAAGATTTGCATATACATATACACAAGTCCTTGAATGACAATCACACCATCTAAATTAGTATGAAATAGTGTCGATCACATTAATTGATGTGCCTTACAAATTTGCATAATTCCAAAATTGGTGTGAAGTACGTAGTGTAATTAATTTGGGGACAATGTATTAATTGAATTAATTTTAGTAGTATTTTTTATAACAACTTAAAACTCATGCTAAGGTCTTGATAAGACAATTTATAGAAGAGCCATTTAAAGACAAAATCTACTTCAAATCTATAAACAAGAATAAAAGATATTGAATTTTCATTCATAATTCATGATTTTCATCCATCTATAGAATAAAAAAAATTTCATTTTCTTAAACTCAAATTCTTCTTAAATTTCTATTCTTAGATTTTAGATTTTGAAAAAAAATGTCTATAAAAAAATCATAGATTCCCATTCCAAAATGTATGGTATTCAAAATTCAACACCATACCATAAATTTGGGGTACCTAGGCATCAAGAATTTATGTTGAATTTTGGTAATCTACTAAAGAAATACTTGGAACCTTCATAGCTTCCAAATGTTGTTCAAATGAAACCTATTTAATTGTGATGAAATCTTCTTTAGCAATGTTGGAGAGTGTCAAAAAAAAATTAGGAAATGCAAGTAACTTCACTATTTTCAAATTTTTTGCTAAAACACAATGCAATTTTTTTTATAGGATCTATTTGACAAAATACTCTTCTTTTTATCATTGGATGATATTGCAAAATGCCATCCAATCCAAGCATGGTATCACTTGATTTTAGATGAATAAATAAAATTTCATCCCAATTTTGCAAGTTTCATTCATTTTCTATGGATGTAAATAGTTTCATCACTCAAGTGAAGATTGCCTTTTTTCTGCACTCCCTAAAATAAATGAAAAAGAAAAAGAAATACCAAGAACCTCACTATAATTCTCAAATTTTCACTTAGAAGCAATGCAAATCTTTTTTACAAGCAATATTTGGCAAGATACTCTTTCCTTTTCCAGTGGATGAAATTAGACAAAATGCTATCCAATCTAGGCACAATATCATTCTATTTTAGACGAATAACTAAAATTTCATCCATATATTGCAAGTTTCATCCATTTCCGTGGATGTAAGTAGCTCCATTCCGGAAGTGAAGATCGAGGGCTTTCTTTTTTTTCTTTCTTTCTGCACTACTGTACTACCCTAAAATAAATGAAAAAGAAAAGAAAAAGTAATCCCCCGGCCACCACTGATTCTCAGATTCCAAAGCCCACTCAGTCATGATTCAAAATCCATTCCCACCTCCAAAATTCCCTTTTTCTTTTTCTTTTTTTTTATTAAAATCCTCCTCCCGATTCCTTTTTTCTTTTTTTTTCTTTTTTTTTCTTACACAAATGAAACACCCAATTCCCAAATGGCTGGGGTGGATTGACCCCCTCGCTAGGCCCCCCCAAGTCATTCTAGGGGTGCATGTAAAAAAAAGACCCCCTATTTTGTGTTTCATTAAATTATCTTCTCTACCTCTCCTTGATAATTAGGGGCCTCTGATTGCAAATACGAATTCAAAATTTTCAAATTTTATCATGCATGAAAAATAAAAAATTTTAGGGTTTGTACTTGGGGATGATGCAAGGGGGTCAACCAAGCAGGGTGGATTGACGGCCAAGGTGAATTGACCCCCTCATTGCCCCACAGTTTAAGCACTGAATTTTTTTATTTGCAACACATGATAAAATTTGCAAATTTTGAATTCATATTTGCAATCAGAGGTCCTAAATTAATTAGGAGTGATGAAGAAATACCAGAAAATGCGGCACAAAATAGGGGGAATTTTTTTACAATGACCCTTCACTGGGGCAATGAGGGGGTCGATTCTCCCTGGCCGTGGATTGACCCCCTCACTTGTCCCCTCCAAGTCATTCCAGGGGTGCATGTAAGAAAAAAAACAGACACCCTATTCTGTGCTTCATTAATTTATCTTCTCTACCACTCCATGATATTTTGGGGCCTCTGATTGCAAATATGAATTCAAAATTTGCAAATTTTATCATGTGTGACAAATAAAAAATTTCAGGATTTTTACTTGGGGAGGAGCGAGGGGGTCAATCCACCCCGGCCTTCTCAAATGAAGTGAATGCCCCTAACGTAAGTAAAGTAACTTCAGGGCCGGGTACGGAGGGAGGGAGGAAAGCCCCCATCATTCCCACAATCCCGCCCCCAGATCCCCCATTAAAAAAATTCCCTGAAATCCAACCCAAATTCCCACTCCATCCCAATTATGACCACTTGGGAGTTCGGACCCCAAAAGGACCAAAAAAATCATCAACCCCCCCTTGGAATGGCCTCCACCTGCCATTTGACAAAAGACAAATGAACTTTACCCCCAATTCCAACCCCCCGGCAACCCACCCACCAATTCCCACAGGGGAAGTTAAAAATAGTTGGATGAAAAGTAAATAGGTGGATGGATGGATGAAGATTTTGGAGGAACCCTAATATATTACATCCACGCAGGAAAATCCCATCGGGGTACTAATTACGTTAATAAAAGTACATGGGGATATACTGACGGAGAAAGTGAGAATGGGAGTATTAAAAATAATTATTGACTGGCATCAAAATCAGCCGACACCATAAATTATTGGAATTACTGTGGGTTCAAAATTAGGACTACTGTAGGACAGAAACAAAATACGGCCGGGGTGGCAATTTGAAAACAATTCCATTTTACTCAAAACACTTATTCTAGGCCTAATTATGTATGTGTTTATTATTGTAGTGTTAAGAGAAAGTTCTTTGCCGATTAGATTTTCAACTAATTAGGATTTTGGTTGGGCCTGTATTGAATTAGAACCGGTTCTAATTCAATACAAGCACAACCAAAAATCCTTGTAGTTGAGCTTCAAAAATTTATTGTTTTGTTAGTACCAATTTAGAACAACTATTACCATTTATTTTTGAAATCGATGATTTTCAATTGTCACAAGTCTTGATTCCATCCCAAAATATGTTAAATTAGTTAAAATGTTGGTACCAGGTGCTTCTTTTCTAGTTTAAAATGAGGAGGAGATGCATAATACTCAAATGCTTATTCGAAAGGGATTTGGGGTAAAGTTTCCACTATTTCCACTATAAAAATAGATTAGGGCAAAATCACATGTGATCTTATAGACTTGGGTTAAAAAAAAACTCCAAAATTTCCACCTTGGAGAAAGTTGCAAAAAAAATATTATTTACCATGAAGTAATCAAACCCATGAATTTTGAAGTCTTATTTGATATGAGAGGCCAAAAAAGATCAAACAAGGGGAGTAAGTTATTACAATGCCTATTCCAACTTCAAAATTTCATAACTAATTCAATAAGACTCCGAAAAATACAAATAAAAGCATCTCAGATCCATCTCCTTCTCCCCTTCCAATCCAAATCACCAAAAAAGGAATATCTCCACTTTCAACAACCTCCCCCCAACATAGATCAGTGGATAGGTAGAGCATCCCCCTTTATGACCTCCCCCCATACGCCCCCACACTAACAATGGCCCCCGCCACAACGAGAATAGACCCAACCCCTGTTAAACCCGAGACGAACGAACGCACGAACGAATGAACGAACGCACGAACGAACAGAGAGCTTCAGTCTCATCCAGTGGCGCATAAATGGACGCCCTCCGAAACGCTCTATCTTCGTCTCTTTCTTGTTGTTTCTCGAGACGCCATCACCAAGCTGTAGCCTTTACACCTCGCCACCGAGCTAGCTCCCGTTTTGCAACCCAGCGAAATGTGAATTCCAGGGACGCTGGCCGCGCCTCCTGCAACTTCCGCTTGACGCTCTCGGCGCGCTTGCCAACGCTCCCTGCGTTTTGAGCTTGCGTTTTTTGAACTTTAGTCGTCTGCGTTTGAGTTTGAGTTTGAGTTCGTGTTCGAGTTTGTAGTCTGCGTTTGAGTGGTTTGCGTTGCTTGGAAGTGTTGTTGGGGTGTGCGGAGGTGAACGGGGAAGCAAGCAAGCAAGCAAACACCCAGAGAGAATAACGGGGAAAGCAAGAGGGGCACGGATGCACACGAGTTCGTTTCCCCCGGAGTTGTTGTCGTCCCTCACGTGGGCTTTGCAGTTTGGATGTCGGCAAGGCTCCATGCGCTGCGGGATGTTCCGTTCGTTGCGATTTGACTCGCATGGGGCGCACTTCGGGGGATAACAGTAGCAGCAGCAACAGCAATAGGATTATTCATCAGCAGTAGCAATCGCAGAACTTTGTGCTCTTCTAGCTTCTTCGCCTTCTTGACCGTCTTGAACACCATTTTCATCACTGTCGATCCCATTCGCTAGGTTATGTGTTTGGGACCAATCGAATCAGCAATCACAGGGGTGTGCTCTTTCTCTTCAGGTTACTGGAAACGTTACTCGGACACTACGGTAGGCTCGCTTTTGTTGTCGGTGGGGAGGAGCTGGGAGGGTCGTTGTTGGATTTCGGGCGGCACGCGGGAGGCCCGCATATCGCGCGTTTGTGGGGGTTTTCTGATTTCGGGACTAGCGAGGTTTGTCGCAATTGCAGATCCTTCTCGGTTTTGAATTCGGAGTGGTTGAGATTATTGGAGTGAGGACGGGTTGCTTTAGGAACTGATCTGTTCGAGGGGGGTTCGTGGTTTCGGTACCAGGAGCTGTGTACTAGCTGTGTAGAGGACGTAGTGGACTGATCGTTCCTGCGAGTTGTCTGTGAATTCGAATGGAGTGCGGAGGCGCTTGTTCTCTGAGCCGACTCAACTTTCCGTGTAGCGTGCGCGTGGTGCATTCGTACGGTTGAATTCCTTCTGTCCAAACCTTGTCGGCGGTGTTTCTTACGAGCGCTTCAATTCGAGGAACCACGGAGGGGGGAGTGCTCCCTATCTTTCCATACAATGCAAGAGTTCATCGTAGAAAAATCCATGAGTGTGTCGAGCTCGTCCACCAGTCATTCCGGCCCTGATTTGGCACTTCACATCAGTCCCCTCCACAGCAACACCAACACCACAACGCTACTACAACACCAACACCCTTCGTCATCCTCCCAGCAGCCCCTGCGCGAGCATGTTCACGGCTTCGATCTATGGAAACAGCCTCCCAAATCCGGCCGCTACAACGACTGTGAACGCTCCACTCCTCACTCGACTTATGACAATGTGGGTCTGTGTTTGGGCACCAATCCACACCCTCCCTATCCTCCAATTCCACCAGAAAATTGTGACTATCGTCACCCACCCCATCAGTTCTTGCCGGAGGGGCGGCACGTCACAAGTGAAGAATTCGAATACTCTCAAAGCTTGGTTTCTCCTTACCACAATACGATGCATCCCTGCTTACTCTCTTCTGCCATTCCGGAGCTATCTCTGGGAAGATTGAGCGACGTTCATGTTGAGCCCCCTCCTCCTCCTCCTGAGCTTCTACTTCAGCGAATGCAGCAGTCGTATCCCCATCATCATGCGGGGGGGCTGCAGTACTGCAGCTATGCGGGGGCGCAGGTTCCGCGTCACTATCAAAGCCCTGGAAATCTTGCGACGGTGATGGGAAGCTTTGGGAATGCGGCAAGACATTATGAAGGGGGGTATACGAATGTAGGCTTCAGGCCGCGCGTTCCCCCGAAGTCGCCGAATAAGAGGACCAGTCGGGCGCCGAGAATGAGGTGGACGAGCGCGTTGCATGCGCACTTTGTGCACGCGGTGGAGAGTCTCGGGGGTCATGAACGTGAGTGCAATTGAGAGGTGTATTTTTTGTTGTTGTGGAGGATAGTTGCTGTTGTTTTTGAAGTGCAAATCAGTGTGTGCAATTGATAGTTGCAGAATTTTTTGTGTCAATCAGTGAGCGCAATTGATAGTTGTAGGTATTTGGGGGGCTTTTTTGAGGCCAGAGAGAGTGACATGTGGTGAGAGGAGACGGAATTAATTGGTGCATGTCCTGTGTTGATGAATTGGCACTTGCGAATCTGATTTTAGATGCTTGTTGTTGGTTGTGTACAGGGGCTACTCCAAAATCTGTTTTGGAGTTGATGAATGTGAAAGAACTTACCTTGGCTCATGTGAAGAGTCACTTGCAGGTAGGAAGAATACTTTCAAATTTTGCTTCCTTTCTGGCTCGGATTGGGGGTTTTGCGTTTTTCGCTTCGTATTTCATATATGCTTGCATTGATTTTGAGCAATTGTTGTTAACGATTGCAGATGTACCGGACGGTGAAGACCACTGACAGACCAGGTCCTTCCTCAGGTCGGTGATTTGGAAAGGTTTCTCGGAAAGTCATATTTGAATGCATGCTTCTTGTGTTTTTGAGCTGTTTCGCCTCATGAAACGCAATCGTAGGATAGGATATCCATGACTTTCCCTCAAATGCGCAGGGCCAGCGTCTCTTGATGCGACATCACCACCACCAGAGGGTACTTCGCTTATGAATGACACAACAAGGAATGACGTCCACATGGCGAACGCGACCATGCTGAACCTGGAGTTAAGCAATTACCATGGCGTGGGTGACGATCAAGATGACAACAAACCCTGGCTCCAGGAACCAAATTACAATCCCACTGAGAGAGGTACTGATCTGCTGCTTCCTCGATCCCCAAATGCTTGTGCTTTGGTTGACATTTCTGTACACTCTTTACGATAGGTTTTGAAGATCATTGTTACCTTTGCGTAATTGTGCATTACTACCCCAATATGGAGTTCTTATCGATTGCGAATTCAGACCGTTATCGGTCATAACGGGTTGGTATGCATGCAATTGTGAACAATCAGATCTCTGGGGCATCAACAACAAGTAGCTAGGTTACGCCATAAGGTGGGGAACCCAGTACCAGTGCTATATGTTCGCATATATACACACACAGTAGTGTATGTACACCAAGAAGGCAACATGTTTTGTTAATACTGGCCGCGTATACCCACCTTAAACCTCCATCAGAGTTCGTGGTGAATGTCATCTGGTAAAACAGTGGTTTATATTTGAAAGTGATCACCTCTCCTCAGCATGTAGGACCACCTCCTTTTCTTTCTTTGGAGGGGCTCAAAATTGGTTGTTTAAGCATGTCCTAAGAAAATTGCGCTATTCCTGTACTTACGCATGCTGAACGTAATCTTTTCTTCGTGTTTGTGTGCAACAGGTTGCAGGTTGTTTGGAACCCTCAGCTGTTGACTGCTTCCCGTTTTGCTGTCCAGATATATGTGCATGTGCATGGCTCTTGGAAAAGCGTGCAGAAAACACATTTTGTGACCTATATAGCTGTGTTTTCTTATATATAGCGAAAGGAGGAGGATATATGAAAATATATATATATCTACTTTGCCTTGGGGGGAGTTGTTAGATCCTGGTGGAAGAGGAGCTGTAGTTTGTGTGCAAAAACCCTGATTCGATGGTTTTAGCAAATGCTTGGCTTTGAGCGAAGCGCAACGATCAGGTTACTAGCTAGAATAAAACGGGATGTGGCAACCACTTGCGGGTAGTACTCACGTACTCCTGATGGAGCTCGGAGTAAGACTGGCGAAATCATCCCTCACAATGTTATGTGTGTATTACTTACTGTAAATGTTCATGGCCCTTGTGAAGGAGCCAGGATCCAAGGTTTTAACTGTTTAAGATACCGTGTTTGACACTCATTTCGTACTTTGAATGTTTGTGTGTTTTACGGCACATAACGTACTGAACTTGTTATTTCCAAAATGTTCGCATGTTTTTGCGTAGAATCGGCGGGTTTGCAGCGTGTGAAGTAGCTAAGCTTAGGCAGCATATGATTGCAATTGATCAAAGATGCTTTGGGCGCAAAAGATTCCCCCAAATGGTGGATAATCTTATGAATTGATGATGTTGTACTGGGTGTGCTGAATCGACACTTGTCCTTCAAGCGGCTGGTTGTGGGTCCTCAAGTCCTTACGGGAATTGTCTCATTCTTCAGGGAATTTACGGTAGGCCAATCTACAGTTTGTCAGGCAATAACTTACTTGCATTCCCTAAAAGAGGGCCTATTACAATAAGGGCCTATTCATTATGTTAGCCACATGCTCATTTTGTTTTTGGAGGTTTCACTCTATTCTAGCTAGCTACTAGCATTGCAAGTGTGCCACTTCCCAAACAAAGAATTGATTAACCCCTATGGGACAACGAAATTCTCTCATATTTTTATATTCCCTCCCATCCCAAAATGATCTTCTTGTTGGCCTTAAGTTTTTGTCCCAAAATGATCTTCCTATTGCACTTCATGACTTGAGAATTGGTCAACTTCAATTTTTGATTGTTACTTGAGACTAACAAAACAACTTTGAGCAATAGTTTCCCTTCCATCTATACAATCATCAATCAAAATACAAATTAAATGACTAAAGATGTCAATCAACACTCTTCGTCTTTATTTTTTGCATCTCTTTGAGTGTTTCTTGATTGAAGGAGAAGAAGCTTTGGGAGATGGTATAGAGGTCCACACATGGGCTTAGGCTTATACTAAGTGCCTACAAAACAATGACCTCACACTCTATAATTATGTGTCCAGTGGTGCTCCTTGAAAATGCCCCAAAAATTCCACTTTTCAAAACTCCAAAACGAAACTTTGACAAGGATTCCGAAACTCAAAATTTCTAGGACATTAGGAGTGTATCAAACCCTACTTGCCATGTGAAACAATTTTGAAAAAATATCATTTTCTGCCTTAATCAAGAATACTTTGTCCAATAGGAAGATCATTTTGGGACGGAGGGAGTACTATTAGTAGGTCGTGTAGAGACTCTATTGTGTAAGTGTATTTATCTTGTGTCCATTGATTGTGGTGATATAAAATTTGGAAGCATCTGGATTGTGCTTCTCATTGGATATGTCAATGTGCTTAGTCATTTAAAACCACTAATTTTTGGTCCTCAAGAAGTTAAAATTCGAAATGAAGTTCACTTCCACAATAGAATAGCTTTTCCATGGGTCAAGAGCCTAGAAATTAGTATATGTATTTTATCTTCAACTTTGAAGATGTGCCTCTCATGCGTGGACTCTACATTTATAATATTGTATGCCAACAGTCCCTTTCACTCCCAGAAAATCACAACTCTCTACACTTGATACCTCTTGGAACTTAAGCCATATGATAAATGTGACCATGAATCATCATGGCTTTTGTTCTACGCCAAGACAAGTGTCATCATGTTTTGTCACTACCCCATTAGCACAATAGGCATTATTACCAACAATAAATTGTAATTTAGGAGGATATTCAATTGTACTACAAGTATGATTATGCTTTGGAGTCACAATGATTAGCATGTTGAGCATTGTTGGCAAAAATCATGACTTGAATGAATATTCAATTGTACTTCAGACAAATGTGACTAGACTTTATCATTACATTTACCATAATAGGATTTCTACCAATGTTGTATATATATGTTCCACATTAGAATTTTGTTTTGAAAGTGTAGGAATAAATCCTAGCCTCAATATATGTAACTAGCTTAAAACTTACAACATTTATAATAACCTTTCAACATGCATCCTTGTAGTTAGAATGTCCAATTTATAGTAGCAATGCTAGTTTGTGAGCCTAAAAATGTGAGCTTAAGAGTTGTGAGCATACAACTTGTGAGCCTAAAACATTGACTAAAAAAAACTTGGAATTTTTGAGGGTAATAGTGAGAAAAGTGGAGACATTTCAAAATTTTCTTATTACTATGGACCTATGACTGTGGGAACATGGCCAAAACACATGCAACAATTTCAACCCACCTCCAATCCCATTTTTTTCCTTCTCACAAAAATATTTGTTCAAGATCAAGCTCTTGAAGGTATTCCATTGGCAAACAAATATGTTGAACCTATGACAAAGTTGATGTAGTAGGCACTGCCACCATAGTCTATGCAAATTTTAAGAGTGTCTCAAGCCTCATACCCCCAAGGACCTTCTTGATGCCCAAAGGTTTTTGGGTAGGTAATGGAGTTGCAACACATGCACATAACAAAAAAGTTTTGGAAGTCTCAAACCCAAGACAAACCACACACACCCCAAGGACTTCTAGATTTACAACAAAAGGTGGGGGGAATTGAATTTGTTATTGAAAAAAAATTGAAAAAAGGAGTTTTGAGAGTCCCAAACCCTAGAAATCCCTAAGGAGCTTCTCAAAGTGAGGGATTTGGAAAAGAAATTGGAAAAAGATTTAAAAATAAATAATTTGAGAATTGAGAGAGATTTTGGGGGTGACAAAGTTAGAAAAAAAATTGAATTTTTTTATTTTGAGAGTCCCAAACGCTAGAAGAGGCCTCTCAAAGTTAATGAAGTTGTGACGAAAAATATTTGAAAAGAAAAATTAAATTTTTTTTAAATCCCAATCCCTAGACCTTTTCAAGGAGCCCCTCGATGTCCAGAGGGGTCTTTGATTCTCTAGGGGTGATGGGGGTTGCAACTAAGAATGAAAAAATGAACATTTGGAGTATTCAAACCCTATTTTAGGCCAATTGATATATTCTTTGAAGTTCATTAGTTGTAAGGATTCTAAATTCCTAAAGCATGGTCATAGGTCCAAAATTCAAACAACAAACTAAATCCCTCACAAATTTGAATTTCAAAGGCTCTTGGGCTCACACCCTAAGGCTCACAAAATAACACTAGAAGAAAACTGCATTGGATTCAACATAATCAACTTAATGTTTTCTTCTTTCTAAGGTAAAATTTCTTGTTTACAAAGCAAAATTTTTGAGTTGGAAACAGAAAAACATCAAGTAGATTATGTTGAATCCAATAAAGTTTTCTTCTAATATAACACTCCTACAAATTATAGCATCTATTTTATGCAACATTTTTTTGTGAAGAAAATCATGACTTTATATAGGCGATACTTCTCAGGGTTCAATCCATGATGATATGTGAGACCTTGAATTACCATGTCTTTTGTTATGGCACACCCTTGCTTTGTCACTATGCTTAGTGTAACATGATTGTTTCTATCAATTTGACTTGGAAAGTATATTCACTATCATATGTACATATAAGTGTGACTTCACTTTGTCACCACACTTAGTATAACAATATTGTCACCAACAATCTTAACCTAGGTTGGATATTCACTTACCTAATTTGATTTTAAAAGAAGACTTTGTGACTATTCACTCAATATCTATATTCCCTCGCCTAAAAGGCTTTAAGACTGTTAACCCAACAATCATGTTTGCCATGCCAACGATGCCAGTATGTGAGCATGTGAACCTTGAGCATGTGTAAAACTATATATCCTACCACCATTGACGGTGCTTATAATGTAAACACCTATAATATAGATATCTATAACATAGCTACACCATTATCATGGAAAGTTTTTATAATATAGAGACCTATAACATAGGTGTATAGTCTTCTAGGCTCATGAGCTCATGCTCCTAGGCTTACATAATAGCAACCCTCTTTGCCACGCTTAATATGTGATCTAAAAAAGAGGTTTGACTATTCACAAATGTACATAATGTGATCTAGTCAAAGCATATTTGACTATTCATACAACAATCATTTTGGCAATGTCAAATGATCATTAATAATTGTTCATAGAGGTGGGATATTCAAGTCTTCCACTATCAATGGCAAAGTGATTTTATTCTAAACTAACTTTATAGTCAAGAATTTGTTTGAAGGTTGCATCCCTTCAAGTTTTAGTGCATTTCAAACATTTTGGCAATTGTACTATGATGAGATTATTATTTTGACTGATTTTACCACATCACATTAGTAGAAAACAAGATCTGAATCAACATATTTTTTTGCTTCAAATTGTTTGGTTTAGCCACTATTTTCTACTATCCATTCTTCTATTTTCTACATTCCCTATATGGCTATTAATATCCTGTTGTATTGCCTCATGCTACTTTTTTTTGACACTTCACTCTATTTTAGCACCATTGCAAGAGTGCCATCTTCCAAACAAAGAATTCATTAATCCCCATGGGACAAGGAGACCCCCTCAATAATTTTTTTATTTTAGTAAGCCGTGTGGAGACTCTCTTTGTGCAAGTTTATTTATTTTGAGCTCATTGACTATGGTGATATCAAAACTGACCACATTGGATTATGTTTCTCATTGGATATGCCAATTTCTTAGTCTTTTAAAACCACTAATTTTTGGTCCCCGAGAAGTTAAAATTCGAAAATAATTTCACTTTCACAATAGAATAGAATATTCTCTATAGCATTGGAGTAAATTCTATCTTTATCATAGGTCATGAGCTTAGAATTTATGATATGTATAATATTCTCAATTTTGAACATGTGTAGATTGCTAGACTTTATAGCAATCTATACCAAGAGTCCCTTTTACTGCCTCAAAAATCAAGACTCTTGATTGGTACCTTTTGGGACCCACACCATATGATAAATGTGACCATGAATCATCATGTCATTTGTTCTGCACCAAGATAAGTGTAATTGTGCTTTGTTAGTGCACATAGTATGATAGGTATTGTTACCAACAATTGTAACTTAGAGGATATTCATTTGTACTCCATACAAGTGTGACCACGCTTTGTCACAACAGTTAGCATGTTCATTATTACCAACAATCACATGTGATTTGGGAGGATATTCATGTACTTTATACAAGAGTGACTATTCATTATTATCACATTTAGTATAACAGACTTTCTACCAAAGTTAGATAGATATATTCTAGATTAGAATAAAATATTTTGAAAGCATAGGAAAAAATCTTAGCCTAAACATATGTTACTAACTTAGGATTTACAACATGTATAATACCCATTCAACTTTGATCATGTGTCTTCATGGTTTGAATGTCCAATTTATAGCATCTGTTTTAAGCAACATTTTTTCTCCAAGAAAATCATGACTTTGTGTGATACTTCTTAGGATGATAAGTTAGATTATGAATTACCATGTCTTTTGTTATGACCTTGTTTTGTCATTAAGCTTAGTATAATATAGTTGTTACTATCAATTTGACTTGGAAAGGATAATCAACTATCATACATACAAGTGTGACTACTCTTTATGACTACAGTTTGCATAACAATGTTGTCACCAACTACTTTAACTTGGGTTGGATATTCACTTACCTATTGCAACTTGGAAAAAAACACTTTGTGACTAGTGACTACTCATTCAATAGTTATATCCTCCCCTAAAAGGCTTTGCAATTATTAATCCAACAATCATGTTTGTCATACTTAGTATGTGATCCAAAAAAGGTGCTTGAGTATTCACCCAACAAATGTGACCTAACCAAAGGATATTTGACTATTTATCCAACAATCACTTGGGGCATGTCAAATGACCATCATTAATTGTTAGCAAGGGAAGGATATTCAACTACTCCTCAAACAATAGTGAAGTGACTTCATTCTAAAAAAACTTCATAGCCATTTGTCCAAAAGTTACATCCCTTCAAATTTTAGTGTATCTCAAATATTTTGCCTATTGTATCTACTATAGTATTATTATTTTTATTGGTTTTATCATATATTCATATTGCACTAGGAGAAAACAATGTCCAAATCAACATATTTTGTTGTTATGGACAATTTGATTCATGCACTATTTTCTACTAGTGCGATCACTCCATACTAATTTGTATAATCATACAAATTAATAACTAGAATAATATTGATAAAGATTAAAGATTCTTGTATGACAAATTGTATGTCATAGAAATAGTATGTCATACTCACTTTTTCTTCATATTAGGTACTTGTATGATTCAACAATGCATGTTATTTAAAAAAACCAAAAAAACCCTATTAGTCAAGGTTTCTTTGGGGATTGAAAATTCCCTCAAAATGCAATACAATTTTTTTTCAAAGGAACATTCATTGATATTCTCCCTACTCCCTACACAAAATAGTGAAATTAGGTTGCCTCAACAATTAAGTTGCCATACCCCAAGAAATTTACTTTACAAACCATCAAAGTCAACAATAATTTGTACATCAATATTTTCATTTGTACACATAAAAGTTCATGAGTCCCAAGTACAACAATACCTAATTTGGAAGTGGTGCATTCTTGTAGAATAATAGTAAATATTTATGTAATGTCAAATGTCAAGAAATTAGTGTGGGGCAAGTGAACCTAATTTCACTATTTATTGTAGATGAAATCACAAAATTACTCCATAATCTTCTCATGGTGTTGCAATTTTGAATGAATGAACACAAAGTTTTGGTTGAATAAATAAAATTATTATCCATAATTTTCACGTATTCATCCAAAACCATGGATTGAAATAAATTCATCCCTCCAAATAAAGGAAAATCCCTTTGCGGCAAGCACTGCCCCCCAAATAAAGGAATAAAAAACCAAACCGGCAAGTGGGTTGAATTAGTGTACTGTCCAGCCAAATAGTGTGAGTGAGCTCTCACGTGGGTGACGACGGATGACGTCAGCAGCATTTTGGAAAGTGAAATTCTCTCAAGCAGGGTCAGTTTTCGACAGAAGGAAAGGCTTCTGAAATTGGGAAAAAGAATGAAGGAATGATCCTCAAATTTGTCTACAAATGAGTGAGGCCGCCTTTCAGTTTTGATGCTCCCACACAAAGGTATGTGCACCCATAATCATCGCCTACCTAAAATAAAATAAAATATAAAATATGCGGCATCCACATTTGGACCGGAAAATCACCACATGTTTATGGCCGGGGCGGGGTGGTTCGTACTAAGGTAGGAGGTTCGAAAAGCGCACAAGCTCTAAAATCGCCCACCTCTGTAGTATTTGAACATGCTACTTTTTCATTGAATCAGCGATGTACAAATAGTGTACATTCGAGGAGGTGGGCGATTTTAGAGCCCTATGCCATTTCAATTTCAAAAATTCAGAACTAATACTAGAAAACTCCAAAAAATATGAAACGACTTGAGTTAGATGTCAATACCATTTGTCTTTCAAGGAAAATTTACTGAAAAATATTTGAAGAAGTTTTACTTCCCTAAATTCTGGTTTCAGCTCTTAGGTGAGCGCTTTATGGACCTCCTACCTTAAGTCCCAAGTTCCAACTTCCTAAGTAGAGTAGAGTCCGGGTTCGATCAAGACGGACAAAATATGGCCAACTTCCTTGGGAGTGGAGAAGGTGCCAAAAAGAAATATCAAATGTGGGATTTGGGGATTGGGAGGTTGTAGTGTGGAAGGCCAAAGTCCCAACTATGGTATCTTGCACGATAGCAATTTAGTGCCTCCAGAATGGGCCAAATAGTGAAAACCTCGTTTTTGGAGCCACTTTTAGCATTGAATCTGATTTGGACTGATTTGGACAGAATTTCAGCCAATGAGGGGGGTGAAAATAGGTTGTTATTTTTTGCCTAGTTTTATATTCAAAACAATAGATGGGACTTGAAGGGTGAGTTGGGTCTCTACTTTTGCTAGATCCAATTTGGCCTCCAAGTCCTACTTCCTTGGCATCCCAACTCCTAAAAAGTTTTGGCATGTAAGTATTTTGGAAGGATGTGGGATTTGGGACGTAGTGTGAAATACCCCTAAAACCTAGATATTGATGGCACAAGATGTACGCAATTTAGGACATGAGACTTTAGGATATTTTAATGTCTATTTTTGGTAGACTTCAAATCAATACTTTGAAATTTCATAACTCATTTATACCATGTCCAAATAATGCATGCTGAAGTATGTTGGATTTGCTTTACTTGATAGTAAGACCCAATAAAATAATTTGAACTTGAAAATAGTAAGAATTCTCAATAGAAATTATTGTTAATTGTGCCGAGGGCATCATTGATTTTGAGAGTAAATTATATGCCTCTAGAAGCACTGCTTGAAATGAATGCAAGTTGTACATTTAAGGGCATGCTTGAAAATATGTATAGCTAATTTTGAATGTATTACTAAAAAAATTACATTTAGATTTTTGCTTAGTATGAACAATTTTTGAACATCAGAGCCTTGGGTTGCTGATGGATATAAGATCTATCAAAGTGTAAGATAATTTAAGAATGTAATAATGGTCAAATGTTTGTTTGAATGATTTTATACTAATAGAAAAGGAGGTTTTAGAGCACCAATCTACATTATCAAAGCTTGGTGACCACAAGACCTTCTTTATAGCTAGTGCTAGGTCTTCTTGCCTTAGTGACTTTTACATGCATCTTAGTTGGGTTTTTGAACTTTGACCTTCAACATTTTTTGGGTGTAAGTGTTGGTGATTGAAAACAAGTGGTGTGGCCTCTCTTGTCCATGAAATACTTTTTGATGTCATGGAAAATTGGTGGCATTGCAATTGTATGTTTGTACAACATTTTTCTTAGGAATCATTCATGCTTTGTCTATATCTTTTATTGAAGTAGAGACCTTCATGCTAGAATTTGCAATACCATGATTATAATTCTCCTAGGCGACATAATGTTTTGTGGGATCAAGCTTAGATTATCAACATTTTGTGTCATTGATTGATGAAAATATAACAATGCTCTCACTACATTTTTCCGCATTGTACAAATGTAGTTTTGAGTGCTCTATACTAATAAATTCAGTTCTAAGCAGTCATTTATTTTTGGTCCAATAGCAAAGGCTAATCCATGAATAGGACTCGAGCACTAGGTGCTTTTTTTCATTTATGCTAGATGAGTTTTAAGTAATGAAACACAAAAGTTCACACACACACACACACACACACACAGATATATATATAGCTATATAAGTTGTGTTATTGGGGTGTAATATGGCTACTATATATAGGATGACAATTGGCAATGTGAACATTCAATTGATTATAAATCAAGCTACAACAATGCATTGCCAATGGGAAATTAGGCAATTTTAGTGTATTTTTTTGTTTTACAATCAAGATGACAATGAGAAAATGTACCAAGTGCTTCCAAAACAACTCCTGGTCCCAGAGGTCCTCACAATACTCTTGGACAACTCCATTATTGAACTAAAAATAATAATACAAAATAATGAAGATCTCCATCCATTGTGCATTGTGTGTCCATCTCTTGAGTAGTGGCATTCAAGAAGGTGGGTGTGTTCTCATAGAGAGGGTTATGGATTTGGCAAACCAATTAGAGTTTTGTCATTAACTACTGCAAATCTAGTACATCTAACAATTGAGAGGTGACAACAATGTCATTGGTTCTAGCAACTAGATGTACTAAGAGCATCCCCACCAATTTGTTCCCATCCCTATCCCCATTTGGATGAAGAATGAGTAAAGATGGGGATAGGGAATGACAAGCCCCACCAATTCTCCCCAACATGTGTCAAAATTCAGTAAATAACCAAGCAAGTAGTAAGTAGTAACTAAGTAAGTAATAAGCAGGTAAAAGTCAACAATAGAGTGACAAATCAGAGAAGCATACATACTAATTGTGAGTGAAAACCCGTATAGGGTTTACTCAATTTGAGTTCTCTATAGCACCCCCATTGGAGAGCTGGACCTTGTCATCCCTAAATATTTAGGGATACAGGTGTCTGGTGGGGTGCAAGTCTTCCCTACCCAGATGAAAGTCATCCGAATAGGGGTAGGGAAGACCCCCGGTGGAGATGCTCTAAAAAGGCTATTATAAATCTAAATTTAAAGACATACTACAATGAATAGAGGCATTGCTAGCAATTTGAATATGCTTTCTAACAATTTTTATTAAAGGGTGTTACACAAAACTTGTCATGGTTGCAAGCTAGCTACAAGTAGTCAACAACAAATTGTTGGCTACCACTATTCTATTTTGTTTTGTCCACTTAGAAAGTGGTTATTGAATAACAAAAAAATGTTTGCTTCTCTCTAGTTTTTATATATCGTCAATGGAGCCCAAATGTTTTTGAAGAGGTGTCAAACAAACGTTGGATATGGAAAGCTTAGTGAAATGCAATATTGGTATATCACATGTTGCTTTGAGAAGTTCTTAAATTTGCAATGTCCTCTTCATTTGAAATCTAGTGCAAGCACTTGCAACCGAGATAATACAAGAATTCAATGGCATGCTAGGATCCTTTGGGATTGCAATGAAAAAGAGAATTGGAGAAATTCAAGTAATTAATAGTGAACTTGAAAAAACTAAGTTAACCCCTAAATGCCCAAGGCCTTTTTTGAGCTTCTAGGAATTTTCTCTAAATTGAATAAAAAACCAACATTTTGATAAGCTTTATCAATTTTTTTTTAAATGTAACCGTACAAATTCAAATTGAATATGTTGGAGATCACTTAGGAAAAGATAGTACAACGATGTCACTTATGGATTGAAAGATTATAATGTTTTGATCATGAGAGTGTTAAAAGTGCAAAAGTGACTTAAAGTCTTCTGATCCTCTTTTCACATGTCAAATCTAAAAGTTGGTCACCAGAAAAATGAGGTTAAAGGGCCTAACATGCATAACCCCAATCAATTTATGGTTTTTCAAAATTTACTCTACAGTTTTTTTAAACAAAATTCTAATGTGTTTTTTCCTCCAAGATCTAGTGTATTTGAGGCTCATTTCCACGAGCCCTTAACACTACAGAAATTCAAGATTGCAATGGGCACCCTTGAACAAAATCTTCAATAGAAAAATCATCATCAATCATTTTCAATTTTGGATTTTTGATGCTTAAAATAGACTTCAGAAAGAAGTTTTCAAAAATACAAACAACTAATAATAACAACTTGGTTAGGTTTTATTTAACTTCAAACTTTTGCAAACACCAAATTTTGGTGCCTTGGGCATGTAGGAGTTAATTTCTACATGCATTGATTCATCTTTTCTTGGGATTGATTTGTAAGCAAAGTTATAGATTTTGAATTTTGAATTACCATTGTTTGGTTTGATTTTTATAGTAATCATCAATAATCTTTAATTAAAATCTGAAACCTGAGATCATTCTATAATTATTGAGGTACTAGAATTTTAATTTGCAAGTTTTTTTTAAAAATTACTAAAAGAAATCCATTCTCCAATGAAAGTCTCTAATTCCATTCCATTTTTCTTCCTTTCAATGTTTTTGGTTGGAAAGCAAAGATGTGTGATTTGATTATTAGTTGTTAAAGAGACTAGTTGGTAAATATTCAAGCTATCTCACTAAATGACCAATCCTTCTATTATGATCTAACTCTTTTCTATTTTTACATCTAGTCATTTAATTTGGTTATTAGCCATGTCTTCAAGGTTCAATTCTATGATATTCTAATCATCATTATCTTTTTGCTTAGAACCTATTCTATAGGAATGGACAAATGAGTCTCATTGGGTAATTCCAAAAGACAACCTTTACTTTCATAATTAAATTTTTTTTTTAATGTAGTTAATTTGTATGGATACAAAACATCTATATGAATTGAGTTGATGTTGTTTGAATACATGAAATATTGAATAAAGGTTATTTTATTCTAAAGTGATTTACTTTACTGGTATCCTTACATAACAAGATGACTCTTTAAGGTTGTTATTTTGTACAATAAAAATAATGTATAGCATTGTAAGTAGATTGAAAGTTTTATCATTTGAATTTGTCCTTTTAACTAGGGTGGAGAATATAAAGTGACTTACTAATGAATTGATTTTTCATTTATAAATCTTAGAGTATTGATTACGATGAATGTTATGTTGAGCACCATTTTAGATACACAAAAACTTGTGTAGCATTGTATAACTTAAGGAGAATTAAAGGTTTATTCTTTCTCACTACAAACTTCAAATATTGATTGTACAAAATTTGAATATGCAAAATTTGAACTTCATTTTCTAACTTGAACATTTTGTCTTCGGAAGTTTTATCAACTCTTATGGCTTTGAAGACCTATTATGTGCCCAATTAAAAAACAACATTTCCAAGCATTATCATGATGTGGGTCATCTACTAGTTAAAAATAGAAATCTCAATATTTTTCATATTAGTTCTATAATGGGAGTTAAAACTCAAGGATAGATTGGTGGTTATTTTTTAGTTAGCTTTCATGTTAGCTTTTAAGTTTCTCACTATTTTTATTTTATTTAATAGATTAAAAAATAGCATATAAAGGGCAACATAGATTGTAGAAAGAAAAAATTGTAGAAGGATATATGAAAGGATTAGGAGACAGAAAAATATATTAGGAATTTTTTAGTATGAGGGTTATACTTTATATCTTGAGAGGTTGCAATAGACCAACTTGAAAGGTATTCAAGTACTATTGTATCTTACAAGTATCAAAGGTTCAATCCTAAGTTTGAAGGTTGCAGGTGTAGGAAATTCACTATCTCCTATGATTAGAGAAGAGAGGAATTTGGTTCCCCTCTCTCTTGAAGGAAAAATGAGGGCTATCGATTGAGGGATGAAGCCATTGCCCCTGCCATTGATTCCATTTTTAGGGGGATATAAATTATAGGATTTCAAGATTTTTGACTAGCCCTGCCTCTGCCATTCACCCATTCCCATTCCCTTCCCCCCCCCCTTTTTTTTCTTGGCTATTGATTTAAAATTAAAATTAAATTGAAACCCCTCTTAATGCCGTTGATTTAATACAAAATATATATTGAATATTGAATACATATTGTATACATACAATATATTGTATATTGTATACATATAAATTACTGAAAACATAATTTATATAGAATATTAAATACAGGATATTGAATACATCGAGTATACGGAATACTAGATATTGAATACATATTGATTATGTATTGAATACATAATATATTTTATACATAATGAATATTGAATACTAAATACGTATTGAATATGTTGATATAACCCGTATCGTTTGCCAAATGAACTACTCATAAAAAATATAAGTATGTGTGGGAATGGATTTTAAAAAAGAATTTGGTAAGATGGGAAATGAAATAATTAATCAATCCCACTGTCTTTTGGATGGATACCTATCCCTCACTATCCACTCAAAAGACTTACATTCACTAAAGCAATACTAGCGTGCTCTACTATCTATAAAGCAAGTGTTGTTAGGAAAATTGTGTCATTTGGCTCTTTTGTCTTGGGATTAGGGTTTCTTGGTCATTTGGAGTTTTTGGTTCTTTTTTAAATATTTACCACAACCCAAAGCCCTATGCTTTTCCAAATAGGTAGCAAAAAAATGATGACATGCAATGCACTCTAAATTTTTAAATGATTTGTAATTTTCAAATGATACATCATTTACTTCTTGTTGTCACATATTGTTTTCCATTGAATAGAAGTCATTTGTAGTTAGTATATGGGTCAATTCTATATGCTTTAGCATCTCCACTCCAAACCCTCTGAACCCTCAAAATGATAAAAAATCTATTTAAAATCAAATGGAATTAAAACTTGAGAGTGTCATTACAAAAAGTGCTCTAAATTTTTTTATTAGATTGCCATACTTTAGCTAGGTCTCTTATAAAAGGCCTTTTCCTAAGTGGGCTTGAATTTTGATGCAATTAGACTTGGTTTATCTACTTCATTGAAAGTTGTAGCAAAATTGGTTGTGGAGTGTGTAATTTGGAAGATAGAAGGAGCTTGGTGACAAATATGATTCACTTCCAAAAAATGTGAGATTTTGTAGTAGCCACTACACATGTTAGCACTTGGTGTCCTTGGCATAGCAAACAATAGTTAAAAGAAGGTCACTACCTACTAAATAAGCTCTCTTTGGGATGACTTAGATTCCTAAGGCAAGAGTGTAGATCTTAGAGTGTCCATTTGTAAATTAAGTTTGTACTTTAATAATACAATCCATATATGGTTCAAGGTATATGGATATATACACCTCTTGCATTGACTCATGTACTTATTATAAGATTGAAAGGTCAATCCTAATATCTACACATTAATTTCATAATCCTCCATAAACAAAATGCGGTTTCATAACATATGTTGTAAATATGCAATGGCATATTGTTGTACATTATTTTATGTTGTAGTAAACTAACATATTATTAGTATAATATTAGTGTACATTGTGTTATTTAGAGACTTACATAGCTTGGATTGTGATGACTCTTATACCATTTGAGGTTGTGGAAGATTTCCAACATCCATCCTAATTTAAAACAAAATTTGAAAAAGGCTATTATTTGCCTAAAAAAGTTGTTCAAAATTGGATGGTGACTCTAAAATGGTTGATTGGTCATTGGGGGGTCAAAGAGAATTTTTTTAATATAAGACAATGAATGAAATATTTTTTCCACATCCAATGTATATGAGATTTGTCTCCAAACTCTTTTAAACTTCAAGACATCAAAATTTCTAAGAGATTCTTGCATAAAAACCTGAGTTTGAAAAATTCATTTCTATCTATTTCAAGATGTAGACAATGACATTGTTTAATTCAAAATGGAACACTATAAAGTTGTAATTTTTTCATTTTTTGATTAAGTCAAAAAAGAATTGGAGCCACATTTTGGGGCCATAGGCTTGAAAAAGAAAAACTAATCTTTTTTGTTGCTTACTATACTAATCTCTTTTGTTTCTTCCCAAAACTCTTAAAACTATATAGAATATACAACGGAAGAAAATTCCAAATCCTAAAGTAACTCCTAAACATGCCCACTTACTCAATTCTTTAATCTCTTTTGCAATTAATACATCATGCCCTGTCAAAATGCATGTTGTTGGATTCAAATCTACATATACAGTATTCTGCAATGCGGGCAATGATCTTATATAAACTAGCATATTGTCAACAATGCTTTCATCTAAATTAGCCAATGGGGTACCATGGAGCATTTCTCGTCCAATTTCGTAGCATACATTTGAGTTATCAAATTCGTTGATGAGAACTGCTTCATATGGATATTTGATGATGGAAAGGTAATGAAACCATCTCCAATAAATAGGAATCCGAAGCCTTGAGATAAAGAACCCGCTTAGTAATAGGAAATATGCAAGTATTGCTACTACTACTGTATATCCTAACATTACATTGGGCATAACGGCTGATAGTAAAGTAACAAAAGAATTCCCAGCCCAAAATGATGCCCAAACAATAAGAAAAAAGAAAAGAAAGCCTGAGCCTCCACCTGCTAATCCTACAGCCCACCAAACAACTACACAAAAAGCTATAGATAAAATGGCAAGAAATGGGACATATATGATTGTATGTGCAAGAACGTATGAAGACTTGCGGTATGCATTGGTTGCTGTTTCTCTCATGAATATGTAACGTTCTTGAAGAAATACCGGTAGTGCATCTGCACAAGTATAGAATGTTGTTGACATTGCAAATGCAAAGAAACCTAATCGTTCCTGCAAAAAAAATATAATAATTGTCATCTTTCATATTTATATTATTTCAATATTGTATAATGACATTCATTTGATGATATTCAATAATTATTGTTATTAAGAAGCCTTTGTCAATAATTACACATTTTAGATGACTACAAAACCATACAATCAAAACATTTGTACATTATAAACCACTCTCCATATATGAAAAGCTAGTAGATTAATATAACAATATTGTGAAAGTTCAAAAATATAATGAAATATCTTTCAATTAGTAGAAGAATTTAAAAAAATCATCTTTTTGTCATCAATTTATGCTACCAAATCTTTTTCCAAAAAAATGAAGTTGGATTCATTATTTGATGCTAATAATAATCTCTCCAAATTATTGAGAAGGGGTAACTTAATAACTTATCATCTCATTGAATAGTGTGAAGAGTTATAATAGACAATGTTTATGTTTTGTTATTTCAATATATATTTACATAAATAGGGGGTCTCTAACTACAAAACTTCTAACTACATCACATTAGGGTGACAAGTTTATTCAGTGGGATGTACAATGAAGAAGATAGAGTGTAGAGGTTCTATTTTTCTTCTTGAAAAAACTAATTAGAACTTTGAATTAAGAAAGAAATTTCAAATATGCCTGTTTGTAGGTAGAATATGATCTACCTTTATAATGGAATTATGTGGTTTTGTATCATCACATGGTCATGTATTTTAAGAGAGTTGAGTTATTATGAAACACTTGGTGAGAATTATAAATTTACAAAGAGAGCCAAAAATATTCATGATAGAAGATAGAACTAAGTCAACAAAAAGTGTTTCAAAATTTTACAATTTAAGAAATTAAAACTAATACTACGTTTCTATGTATTAGAAGCCTACATCCAATGACATCTAATGTACACTAACAAAACATAGTGTCAAATTTTTGAAGCACTCTTGGTTTTGAATATACTTATGTAAGTTCAAAAAGGGAGAGTATAGTTTTGGTATAAATCATATAATCTTGAGGTGGATGAAGTGAGATTAAATAAACAAATTCTCGATGTATGTTGGTCCTATCAAAAGAATAGAATTAAGTTAACTACATCTAAATGTGACCTGATTTGAAAAAGGCTTTAGTAATAGGACCCTCATCAAATGTTCTTTTGGATGATTTTAGGTGTAGTTATATAAATTCTTTTTCTTTTACTTCTTATAAACCATATAGGCCTAGATGACCATGCTTGGGAGAGGTGCTTAATTGTAAAATGTTACCTTACGTTACCTTCTTACCTTCTTACAAATGAAGTTATTCTATAATGGAAGGCACTCATTCAGTGGAATTCACACCATGTAAGAAATATCCTTTCAAACATTTGCTAAAGAAGATGCCCTTTACTTTAGGACTCCACTATCAAACTCTAAGCATCTTATTTTCACAAAGGCCTTCAAAAAGTTGCCTACACTACATAAATATCACCTTCAAAGTTTGACACCTAATGGCCAAAGGAAAGAAAAAAGAAATAATATTTGTTCAACCAAAGAAAAACTCTCAAACAAAAAAATCTATTTTTGGAAAAGCAAAAATTTGTTGGTTGATTCATCTCCAAAATTTTCATCCATTTGATGTCATTTACCATCCAATTATCCACCCTCAATCTAGTTCCAATCACAAAACTATATCATTATTATACTGAATAGTGAAATTAGGTTGCCCCTCACTAATTTCTCAACATTTGACACTATGTAAGTATTTATTGTTATTGTACAAGAATGCACTACTTTTTAATTAGATATTATTGTAATTGGGACTCATAAGCCTCCATGTGCACAAATGGAAATAAGGTAAAATAGCCCATTATGGAACTCTATGAATGAGCCCATTTCAATTTTCTTTTAGTTTTTGAGATTTGGGCTACATTCAATGTCTTAGCTAACTAGAATGGAGTAATTAGCGATTGCAATAGGAACTTTTAGTTTTTTAGTGTTAGTTCATTGCAGGAAGTGCCTTTTTCAAGTCTTCTGTCTTAGAAAATATTGTGACTGTAATAGGTAAGTAAGATGAGTGTTATGGATAAATTTTTGTTGGTTTTGGGATAGTCTATAGGTTGTGATTGGCTGAAGACTTCAAAAATTCATAACAAATTCACACTTTGTTGAAAAAATATAGTTTCAAATGCTCTTGCCATTTCTATCACTTGACTTTCTCTGGAAAAAAAAGTAGAAAATTTCAGAAATGACAAGAGGACAAACCCCCCATTTGGTCCATAATGGGTTGTTTTACCTTATTTGTAGAAATATTTGTTGACTTTGATGGCTTGTTAAGTAACTTTCTTAGGATAAGGCAACCTATAATTGTTAAGGCAACCTAATTTCACTATCTAGTATAGCTAAACTATATTCCCAAACTTCTAGAAAATGCCGTGGGAAAAAAACGAGGGAAATCGAAAATTCTAATTCTAAGAAAAAAGGCGGCAAGTCATAAGGTATGGGTCCCCTCACCTGTACGCCGAGGGGGGAGTGATCGAGGCGCCAGAAGATGGTGGCGAGCACGAAGCCCGTGACGGAGACGGTGGCCAAGCGCATCCAGAACAGCTCGGGAGTGCGCTTGATGTTCTTCCACGACCGCCGCACCAGCACCGCAATCTCCGCCCACCAGGGATTCGCGAACGTGCACACCGTCTCCGAGTTCGTCTTGTTCTGCGACACTTGCTCCAGCTTCGCCGAATTCGTCGAGTGCAGCTGGGAGACGACGACGCTGGGTCCGGATCCGTCCGGGTCGACGTCGGCAAACTCATCCGCAGTGGACGCCGCCGCCGCCGTCGAGGGCTTGGACTTGAGTTCCCATACTCGGCAGTACTCCACCAGGGGCTTGATGCCTTCCTGCGTGTCACGCAAATGGAATCTTCGATCGATCAATTTCGGTAGGCTGGACTCGATCTTGAAGGCTGGTTCAATTTTCGTTAGACGGGATCTTGAAGTTTTAATTTCGTTAAACTGGACTTTCGGTCTTTCAATTTCGTTAGACTGGACTCTTGAATCTTTGATTTCGTTAGACTGGATGCTTGAGATTTCAATTTCGTGATTCCAATGCAGCCAGTATCTTGAAGCTGATGGTTGAAGAGTCCAGTCACACTAGTTTGAGCTAAATATTGCCAAATTTTTACTAATTCTTTGGTCTAACTGTCGGAAATTTAAGGAGAATATGTGATTACTTAGCCTCGTTTTATAGCAATTTTCTTGATTTGAAAAAAAATCGCTAAAAATTCTATTGTAACTACTAAATAACAATTGTATTTGCAAAATTCGCCAGAATTGATGATAACTCAGAATGTTAGCCCTTCTTAATGGCACTCACAATCCATTAGAGAATCTGATTTAGAAGATATGCAACCAGTGAGGTTCATGTGCAGAAACATAGCCTCGAAGGATTAAAGTGCAGGTCTGAATTTTGAAGTTTAATTGATAAATATAATGATCTTTCAGCACACTTAGAATCAACAGCTCAAAATTTGAGCACACGACATTCACAACGTGATACTCAAGTTCTTACAAATTGAATTAGTAAATTAGGTACCAGAAACGAAATTTGAAGTAATCAAATTTGAACTGTAAGTTGAAATTGGGATTTGCACTAGCACTATTTACGTTCCTGGCAATCAAGGTCATGTTTACCAAGAATTATTTGCTGTCAATCTTAAGTTGAAATTTCAATGTCATAAGTACTGTCTCCTGAAATGTCAATTTTATAAGAGGACGCTCTTTTGCATTTGCATTTCATGTTCTTAATTTCAAGAGCGAATGAGCAAGGAAACTGAGACAGGGCTTCACGTACTTTGGAAGTGTGAAGTTCTTGAATGAGGTCTAGAGCATGTTCGGTGCTGTTCTCGTATTTCGGGACAGGGCGTCCAAAATCCTCGAAGAAGAGGTTGAGGTCGCTGGGTGTGCCGCCGTAAACTTTTTGGCCGAAGGCGAGGATGATCACGCGGTTGAAGAGGCCCATGATGCGGTAGCTTGGTTGATGTATTGATAACACTACGAGACTTCCGCTCTGTGCAATCTTTTGGATTGTACGCACCTGAATCAATCACATTCAAGAAAAAACCGCATATAATTCCATAATTCTTGGTCAGTGCAAGAATAGCGGGATTAAAGCTTTGAAGGAGAAGGTGGATGAATTTGCCACTGATCAATCACAACACTAACTACAAAGAAACGTTGAGGATTCCTAGTGACGATAATCTTGTTAACAAGAGGATAGCCAATGCTGGTTTAAGCAGGGCAAAAACAGCAACAATCCATTCTGAATGGTGCCATTATTGAAATGGGGAAGATTAAAAACGAGTTTTGGATTGCTCACTTTCGTGTCCACATCCTGATTCAGCGTTGAAAGCCTTCTTTGAGGAATGCATCTTAATTCCGCAAAGTCTAGGGTTTAGGCTTTAATGCAAAGAGAGGATTTGCTTACCACAAGATAAGCACTCGTCGAGTCCAATCCAGACGTAGGTTCGTCCAAGAACAAGACGAGTGGATCATGGACAATGTCGATGCCGATAGAAACACGGCGCCTTTCACCTCCTGAAACCCCGCGGTGACCTTCATCTCCGATGATGGTATTTGCCACTCTAAGCAAACCCAGTTGCTCCAACAAATTACTGACTCTCGCAACTTTGGCTGCCTTTGATTGAGACGGCGGGAGCCGAAAGAACGCGGAGAACATGAGGGTTTCTCGGACGGTGAGCATTGGGTAGAGTAGATCGTCCTGCAGAATTCCATGGCCACGCTTTCTGTTATTTGATTCGTGCCAATTAGCCCTTGGTTTTGGAAATTGGACCCTCAGAATTAATGTAAAGCCTTTGATCGCTCAATTTGTTATCACCCAGAAGTACACATATGCAAGTCCCTTTCAACACTTCTATATTGTGACTTCTGCTACAAATTGAGTGTGATAATTCTTTGTAGACAGAGAGCGCTTGAGTACCGTACATCCTATTTTATGGTAATGCGAAATGCTTATAGTGATGCTAAATAGTGGTAAAATATACATAATACTTTTCAGATGCTTATAGTGATATGTCACGCTTTCTTTGCAGGCTACTTACGATAAGGCTGCTATTTGAGATACTTAAAGTATTTTAACATGTATGGAATGCAGTCTTACTCGTTCTCTGCCTGCAGAGATTCATAATATCCCCTGAAAAATCACCAAAGAAGCCACCACGAAGAAGGAAAATCTAGAAAGAGACTTAATAGAGAGAGACTTGCATGTGTATCCAATTGGTCCTTAAGAACTCTCACCTGCATAACGTAAGCCGAGATGTTCCGCAGCAGTCTCTCCCCAAACTGATTCCCATTCAACGTCATGCTCCCTTTCACAGCCCCAATTCGCTGTGCAAGCGCATCAATGAGCGTGGATTTGCCGGAGCCGCTGGGTCCCATGATGGCCAGAATCTCCCCATCTCGAGCCTCTCCCGAGATCCCGTCCAACACGCGCAGGGGCTTGGGGGGTGGCTGCTTCAGGCTTGGCAACAGAGCGCCCACGAATCGCTGCCAACGCGACTGCTTCTTGCACACCGTGTACGTGAGACCGCTGAAGTGCAGGTACAGCTTCTGGGGGGGCTTAGGATCACAGTCGGAAGTATTCTTCACGTGAATGGTTTTGTGTTGCCCTGGTTGGGGAGGGTCACTGTAACTTGAGTAAAAGTATCTGCCGTTATCCGCTGAAACACCAAATATTCATGGTTTTAAAATACACAATTTGATTGATCATGTTGTGAAAATTCAACAGCGCAGAGCCGCAGATGGAGCCATGTCTAATATCACCAAATCAGAATATCACATACATGAGTTGGTCAAGTATATGAATCGAAGGCATTTCCACTAGCTGCTGTACCTGTATTTGGGAATGAGGACTTTCGCAAAGTTTTCAGATAAAACTAGTGTTCGTTTTTCAGAAGCTCGATAGATTACAGGCACAAAACACTCTAATTCTACGGACTTGTAATGCCACTGATTAGTTATCTTACAGATCATGACTTCCAGTTATCTTAGATACAGAAGAATAGTGAGGTTGCTTTAAGATTAGACCAAAGAAAGTCCTACAAGATCAAATTGTTAAAAAAACACGAGACACAAATTTGAGCTTCTGTAAGGGCTAGCAATACCTGAGCTTAACCCGTTGATGCCCACCACTTCCGGAGACCTTAAGAGCGACCTTGACGACCCCTCAAAATCAGACAAGAAGGCGAAATTGGATTCCCGTGGAGTAGCAATCGTGTGCAGAGGCGAATGAAGGATGGAGTCTCCATTACGAAAAAAAGATCCAGACTCATTCTTCTCCTCGACCTCAGTTTGGTGATGCTCTCTTCCTTCAGAAAATGTTTTGCAACTCTCTTGCAGCTCTCTTCTGCGTGGGGCTCGTGACTTTCTCCCAAGTTCCGCCATTGCTATCGATCAATGGTAAAAACAAACTCCTAAGCTTAGAGCTAATGCCTAAGATGACTTCAAGAGTCTCTCATTCCATTCGGAGCAGTCTCAAAAACAACTATCAACTTGCAAGAGACTCACTGATCACTTGCAGGTTCCTGCAACTTGTGATATCAAACAACTATACTTGCAAGAGACTCAATCTCAAGCGGCCTTGAAGGTTTTCTTTACATCTCTCCAACAATGGCACAATTGATGGAACATACTGTTGATTTCAAGCTAGATAGTGACTTAACAGTGGAAAAATGCTTAGTCTTGGACTAGCAAGGGACCAGACTCCATGTCTGTTCTGCCTGTGAGCCTTTGCCAGTTTCCTTGAGAACTTGAAGAAGCTAGAGAGTATATTTGTTTCCTTGAGAAGCTTGCCTGTGTTGCTGCATCATGAAGCCGTGGTTGTGTACCGTTGTGCAGATGGAATCAATGATGATGGAATGGCAATGCCCGTGGTGGTTCTTGACCATAGAAAACAAGGATCGTTTAGATATTAGTAGCAACAACTACAAGCTTTCAAGAGGAATAAGGTACCAGGGTGTTTCATTCCATTTATTTTGAGAAGTGAGCTTCACTAGACTGATGAAACTATTTACATCCATGGATAATTATATAGATGAACCATGCAAAATGTGATTGATAACTCATTAGTTTATTCATTCAAAAGTGAGCATTCATCCAAATGAAAGGATACCATCCAAAGAGTTTGTTGCAATTTAAAGGATTTTGTTTCATTTAGAAGGGGGAATATGTCACCTAATTTCCCTTTGAGTTTTTCATTTTTTTCTCTTAGAAAAAAAAGCCTGTGTGGTACTTGACCGCCAAGACCCTTGTGAGAGCATTTACCATACAAGTGCAAATTGAGGTATAACAACCGTACTTGACTCTCCTGATGAGCAGCCCTGGTTCTATGCTTGCACTCATGTTTCCTACCATCCTTTCATTCCCCGTGTGCTGTTTTTGTGATTAAGAAGCTCTCAAGGTGAGATGAGAATTGAGGACAAAAAATATTATTTAAGAAAAATTTAAAGCTAAAACATTCCTGCACCCAATATCTAAAGTTGTTAAGGCCGTCATCTAAAACCAACCTTCTTTGTGGTAATTCCACATGAAATCAATCGAATAATGAAGCACATGGGTGTGGCAGGGCTGGTTCCCATTATTAAATGGTCTGAATTTTGCAGGATCTTTTTGGGGAGTCAAAAGAGGATTCTAGATTCTCTTCGTAATTATGCATTATATGGACAACAAATGAACAAACTCTGAATTTTCAAACTGCTCAAAATAGGTGAATTCAAAATTGATTGGTACCCTAGGCTTTCATACTAAGAGGGATTACAATTTAGGCAAGAATCTAGATGTGATTGTTTTGCAATCAAGACACAATCAGGTTTATTTTTTTAAACCTTATATATGTCAACTTTTAAATCCTTCAACCTTCAAAGGATGAGAGACTTATCTCCAAGGTAGTCAACTCAACAATTATCCAATTAAATTATACATACTCATTGTGAACACCTTCAAATCACCTGTGCCCCTATCTACATTTGTTCAACACTTTAGCACTTGAGTGTCCATAATGATTTTATATACCTTTAGTTAAAAGATGAATACTTGCATTGTTTATTTCTACAAGTATCTTGAAAGCCATTCATTGGACACTTTTTGTCTGCTTCAACACTACATGATTAATACCCAAAACAACTTCTTTCTTGGAGTTTTTTGCATGAGGAATGCATTGGAGCTTGCCATCTAACTACCGATTTTTGTACATAGAGGACAAACATAAAATTTGAAATTCAATGAGTTCTTTGAAGATTTGATTGTCTTATTAGTGTCTCCTCATAATTTTACTGAAATTCTATTTTTTGTACTAACTCTAGTAAAAAAATATGGTATTCAAGTTGTTCTTGATAGAAGGTAAACCAACCCATCTCAAGCAATTGATCCATCATAAACACCTAGGGACACCTAGGGAATGACCCATTCAAGTGTTGCATCAACCAATAGATTTTTTTCAATAAATGAGATTTGGGCTACAATAGATTGAGCTAGTGGTCACAATCAATGTCTTGGATGAGAGTGATGGAATGATCAATGATTGCTATAGGAACTTCCACCTTTTGAATATAAATTAATCACAAGAAGTGACTTTTTATGCCTTCATGTTGTGGCCATATTAGATAATATTGTGACCGCTTTAGATGAGTAAAATGATCATTATGGATACAATTTTTGTTGGTTTTGGATAGTGTAAGTGCCTCTTTTAGGCCAATTGGGTAGCACACTTCAAAAATTTATAACAAATTCATACTTTGTCAGAATAATTGCGAGAATCAATGCTTGAGTTTCCAAGACTTTCGTGTTTGAAATTTTCAATCAAAGAACAAAATACAATTAGAACTCAAAAATTAGAATTCACTTAAATATTAGAACTAATTTGAAGGAAATAATTCAAATGATATCATTGCTACCAACTTGTACAAATTTTATAAGTACCTTTCCAATGTGGTTTGTCTTCTGTGATCATCTATCAAGAAAATCATTGAATCAATTTAAGTGCCGGAATTATAGAAAATAAAAAAATGAGAAACCAATCTATAGTAGGATTAAGGAATGAATCAGTCAAAACTAAAATATGAGTATAACTTTTACTAATAAGAAAATCAACACAACTATAGCCATGAAATGTATTATATAATGAGTCTATCTATTGAAGCAAGTGTCTTTGTCTTTTTGTTTTCAATATTTGCTTAAACTTATTTTATAGTTGATCACTAGTATTATATTAAAATGGGATTGCTTGAAGCATTAGTAAATACATCTAGAAAGACTTAGAACAAAGGTGGGTTTAGGAGGTCAGTTTAAAACATATGAAATGATTGAATGTTGAAATTTTTGTCAAAATAATTTATTAATTCAAAATAGGAGTAAATCAAAAATAAAAATTTCTTGAAAAATGAATTAAAGTAGAAAACTGAAAAATAGAAAAAAGTTTTGATTTACAAATTCATATGAGATTTTGTTGAATGTTCAACTAATGATAATATCTTGATGAGATCAGAAAATCATCAATTAAGTGCCATACATATTGAAAGTCTTACAAGAATTAAAATTGTGGTAATTGTGGTAATGAGACATGTCGAATTGACCATTCTACAATGTAAATAGGAAGATACACAAACATAATTAGAATTTGAGTACAATGTACATACTTTAAGAAATAGTTGTTATGACTTTACAAGCTAGGTTAATTATAGTAGAGAGATTAAAGCAAGTGCTCTTGTTTGTTCCACGTTTATTTACCTATTCATTTTTGTAGTTGGATCACTAGAAGAAAACAATGTTCAATTGAACAAAATTCAGTTGACGCAGTTTCTGCATTTTCTAGCAAAAAACAAAATTCTGTGTCAACTGAATTTTGTTCAACTGAACGTTGTTTTCTTCTAGTGGATGATTGAATCGGTATGTCTCTATGATTGGGGGACAAATGGGATTGTTCATGTTACCATTGAAAACTCTTATGGTGAGGGTATTCAATCTAAAGATTTCATATAATAAGAATTTTGAATCAACCAACCAATACTTTTAAAAAGACTTATGAAAGATAATTAGACTTTTGTGGTAATTACACAATTTTATATTGCTCATAAGATTATAACATCACAAGCATTAAATGTATTTGCCTCCAAAAAATGGCCACAAAGGTATGTGAATGTCATGACTTTACACTATATAACTGAAAAGAGGGGTGACAACCTTAACATTCTTGAGGCTTGACGAGGGGGTCTTTTCCAATAATTTCATCCCCCAAATTGCTAGTATATTTAGAACTCAAGATTTTAACATCAATATGATATATGTAAACTTTCTACAACCATTAGTTACAAAAAGGAGTATTGACCTTTGTATTTCAATAAAAAAAAATTTATTGTGAATAAGGTAGATGAACCTATTGTGGGAAAAACAATTGCCTTGTACATGTAGGATGGATGAAAAATTAATTGTTTTTTTAAATATAAGGGAATAAAGGAGAAGGCAATAGCAATTGATTTTTTTTTTTTTTAAAAGTATAAATTTGTTAAGAATTTTGAAGTATACAACACCAATAGATTCACAGTACTAGTATATTATTAAAATGTAGGAGGCCTTTAGATCTAAAGTATTGAAAATTTACCTTGCAAGTGCATACTATTGAATACAAACCTTAGACTTTGCTTATCATTTTGTAGTGAATGTCACTCAGTAATACACTTGTACTCCATATATCTTTTCAACACATTGTTGTAGTTTTGGGTTGCCCACCTTAAACTAAAAACAAATATTTAAATGGCTTTACATTTCTAATTTGTATTTACAGTAAACAAGTAGATTGCATTTCAAATAATATAAACAAAGTCTTCTAAATGTTCATCCATTCCATCAATCAACACAATATCCTTGGAGCTATTAAAGTGTTTGGTAGATGAGCTAAAACCAATCACCCCTATAAAAATATGTCATAATAAATTCAAATAATATATAGATTTTTATAGAAGAGTACTCACCAACAAGATATTGAAATTAGGGGCAAGTATTCAAAAAATCTATTCCTTGAATTTTGAGCCATTGCAATTTCTTGCACACAATCATTAAAACTCCATTCACAAATTCTATATAAGGTAAACTACAACTAGACTAGGTATTATCAAAATATCAAACCCCATTTGCATACAATCATGGCTATAAATTAAGTTTACTCAAAAACAGCTCATAACTCTTTAACTTAGAATATCATTTGTGCCATATTCATCAATTACTTTTTCATCCCCAATAGGGCCAAAATCCACATTTTGACTTTTAAAGAGTTTTGTTCCTTGATAAAGAGTTAAAGTTTTGACATTTTCTTGCAAAAAGTTTAGAAGAGTTTAATGAATCAATATCTAATTGGTGGTCAAGGTTAGAAATTTTCACTTGAAAATCAAAAGATATGATTTTTTCCATAAATAACATAAAATTGAGCAACAAATAATTTTATGTTTAAAGATTTGCTTTTAGATCCTAGCTTCTTAGATTTATACCTACATGAAAAACTTTGATTCGTTGAATTTTCATTCTTAAAAAGAATAATTAGTTTTTTTTATTTCTTTTGAAGGCAACTAGATTATGTCCTATATAATAATTAAAAAATGGGTCTCCCTTCTAGCAAAGGTATGTAGCATAAGTGTCACTCATTTAGACTCTTTGGAGTCAATTGAGGGATTTTAAGTGAACATATGCTTCATTTCAACAAACCATTTATGGATTGGAGTTCTTTACTATCTAGAAAGATAAAAAACGAAGTCCACTTTAAAAACTTTAGATAATCTTTAGAAATTTTGATTTTTGCATATTTAAAGAAAAATTCACAATCTTTACACTAACATATAGATTTGTACACATCAATGAAGTAATAATATTTGCATTTTTTTTACAATTCTATAGAGTTGTAAAACTTTTTTGAATATGCTAAATTCCTGAACTACCTTTGAATATTGGTAGAACACCTACTATAATTTAAATTGTGATATACTTTCAATAAAAATTCTAAATAAAAAATTTCAAATTCCTTCTAAAATCGATCATAGACTACATTGAACATGCATACTTTTTGCAATGATTATTTTATGTTTAGTTAAAAATGATAAGTGCTGATTATAATGGATAGTAAGATTTTTGTTTTACTAATTTAATCAAGTTGTTTCTGATAGGTTATTTTTTGAATTTGAAAACTTACATTCAAATAAGTCAAAAATTATTGAACATGTTTTAGGACTAAATGTTCAAAAAATGCTTTACCTTCACTTCAAAATGAGAACGATTCTAAGAAAAAATAGTCACAAAACTTTGAAGATTGAACAACTAATGCTAAGACCAAGGAATCAAATTTCAATCCAATTCAACGTTCTTCCCTAGCGATTTACCACTCTCTAAATTGATGCTTACAACTGATAGAAACTAGAAGAATAGACAATGAAAAGTTCAATACAAAGAAGTTGTGAAAACAACGACCCTCACACCTGGTGAAGTACCAGGATAACACAATAAACAGTTCACTGAGAAATTTTCTCAGCACGAAACCATTACACCTTCAATAAAACTTCATCATTTGAGGATTATTTCAGAAACTTTTTCACTTCCATGCATGACTAGGACACACTTTCGAAGCCTACCAGGCTGGTTGCTGGCACAGGTCAACCTAGCACCACTACAACACACTAAATTTTCATTACTTTTGCTCTTCAATCAATACCTTGACATGCATTCCAGGCAGAAAAGAATCAAGGGAACCTAAAATACATTCAAACAAACTCACTCGAGCATCGTGTAGACAAGTTCCAATCCCCAGTTAGGTACACAATCCAAATGCAGATCCCAACAAAGACTTAAACAGGCAGCATTATCATTCCAACACCACTCCATCATCACCACAATACTCTGTTAGGCTCCGACCCGTGAATGAGCAGAACAAAATGCCTGCAATCTCCATCAATAAGGAAAAATGATAACGTTACAACACACCGCATGTTTTGAGGTGTGCAACCAAGAAATACAAATTACTCAGGAAGGACTCCTGGGAGGCACACTGCTTCCGGATGCAGAGCCCTTGTCAGAGCTGCCCTCGGGGTACTCGTCGAACAGCGTCCGGTAAATGGCACTCGGACTCCGCGCCCAAGAGTTCTTCGCAAGCTTCTCCGCTTCAGGCTTCTCGAACACAGCAGCAGGATTGGAAACCACCGTGATGGGCAGACTCCATTCGCCCTTGCGACGCTGGCTCACGTCGATCAGCATCGGGTGCTCCACTTCGGTCCAGTCCACGTTCGGGGGAGTGGCCACAAACTCAAAGCGCAGAACCCATTCCAAAGACATCAACGGGGTGGCCATCGACGCAGGCCCGTCGACAGGGACGGAGAACAAGAACTGCGTGTTGATCACGTCGTTCACAATCTCGTAATACTCCGAATGCACCTGCCACACCAAGGAGTCAGTAAGCTGTACCATCTACACCATACCCAACCACATCACACCCGAGGAAACAACAAGCGTGCACGACAATGAACAGCATCTCTGCAGCTGCCAGGAAACCCTTCATGACCTCACCCACCACCTCCACCTTGCCTGCGTACCTGAGACCACATCAGCAACAGATGCTCAAACAAAAAGAATGCTCACCTTCGTTATCGTCGAAGAATTTTTTCGAGAAGGATGCAGTGCCGCTGGATTCAATACCTCCCTAGTTTCTAAAACGGCTGTCACCTGCGTTATAAATATCAGAATCCAGCAGTCAGTGAATACTTGTCACAGGATACGACCTGCTCACGTGGAAAATGCTGTAGGACATGAGAACAATACACCTCACTCAGACATAACAGTAGGATTCAGACTCACACAAAATGAAACTCACGAAGTCGAGAAATCCACACGGTTGCCACACAAAACGGAACTCAAACGTTGCGAGCTCGTATCCAAAACTAAACCAAGAAATAGCATTCAATGCACAGATGTAGGACTCCAAGCCATCACGACACCAAACGCAAAAGTACACGTCAAGCAGGTTTCTGTTGGACTGTCTCTCCCAATCAGAACATCTCAGAATCTGATCTCCACGATACTCGAACAACTCAAGTGCACACTGCACGAAAACATGACCACAGACTGCTTCACAACTTCAAGACCAAGGTGGACTACCTCCAGGCATCTCCTCCTGTCGTTGTGAAAAAACTGCAGAGTTCCGGCCACCTGGTCACGCAAAAATCTCACATCAACAACTAGGCCAAACAAATGGAAAATCTCGCAACGCATAACTAGTGTTTCATTTGAAAACAACCAAAGCAGAACAAAGGGTGCAAGCGCACCCAAACCTACACCTCTCCACGCATGAATATCTCTCTCAACTGAATTCAAACCTCATGCTAACGGGACAGGCATCACACAAATCCAGAGATCACGACCACGCTACTCAGAAGGGGCAGGATACCAACACGGAAAAAACCACAAGGGTCACCAAACATAGTCATCCACAGACACGCACCATGTCACCGAACACATACGTCGATGCTGGATTCTTCGGCGAAAACTTCACCAGAACGTCGCCGTCCATACGGATGTTGTAAGATTTCCCTCGGTTATTCACGGCTGACAGATCACAATGGAAAAAACAAAAACTCAATTCGCTGTCTATCTGCAGGGTCTATCACCCTCACCGTTCCAAGATCGTAGCAAGATTGCCCGACCCAACTCAAACACAAGCCAAATGTCCTCATAAACATACATCTCGCAAACTCGAAACATCTCATACGGTGGATCAAATCACCCAAACGCAGCGCTGAAAAGAGAAATTCCACGACTCAGTACACACACCTGGAGGTAAATGAGGAGGGTCTGGAACGCTTTCCTCCTCCACTCTGGGCCGGGGCCTGGAATCAAACCCGTTCGCATGATGACCATTCATCCTCGCGACATGTGCTTCGTTACTCAAGCTATCCAGACTAATGGCTCTCTTATGGGCTAGACCAGGCCCTGCAGGACCGCCTGGCTTCGAACCTGCATATAAAAGATGCTATCGTTAAATGCATACACTCGCTTCAACATGCACATCACGACATCATGGTCACTCTCATCCGACATCGTCAAACAGGGCACATCGTTGAGTGAGGTGAACGAGGGCTCACTTGCAGGAGTCACAGACAAATCGGCCATCGACGAAGATGTAGAAAGGAGTTCTCTTCTGCTTGGAGTTGGAGTCGAAAAAGAATTAGGGTCCAACTCCAGAGAGGATATCGAATACGGACGGTCAAACCGATCCAGGGAAATCGACTTCGTAGGGCTGGTGAAAGTAGAGCCTCCGGCGGACTTCGGAGTGCTGACTCTGTCCTCCCCGTTCCTCACGCTGGAGTCATCAGCCCAAGCCTGGAAACAACACGGTTAGGGCGAGAAAAACAAAGAAAACTACCAAACAACCATACAAGCGTCAGAAGCCGGCAAGCAGAACATCACCAAATCAACAGGGCGGCTATATCCAAGTCTCAGTACAACCTCCGTTTATCCCACAACAGGATCATCCAATATTTCTATAGAACTAAAAGACGAATCTCATAGGAGAAAGACTTTAAACAGGCATAGCAGAGTTGAATCGAACTTGCACCCCGAATGAAACTTCCAAAGTAAGGAAGACAGAGGCAGATGGATCGGATGTTTACCCAATCACTTTCGCTACTATCCTCTTTCCATTGGATCTCAACTTCCAACGCATACGGTGGAACGATTCCTGTAGGAAACAGATATACCTCTGTGAGAAACAGATCCACGAACCTGCAAAGCATGCCAAACGAAAACGGACGAAGAGCTGACTCTTGCTTCCAAGCATAACCAAACCCCATGACCTAAGACGAATACATGGATTTTCACGTGACTGCAGTGCGAAAGTCAGCAGGCAGAGCTGAATCGGTATTGTGCAGCAACACTGTCCCAATGGTGCCACTTGCAAACTTCCAAGTGACATGACCAGCCCCGTCTAATACAGGTCAGACTAGGACACCCCAATCATCACGAAAGCAGAATAAGATCGAGAGACGTACCAGATTCGCCATAGTGTGATTCATCCTGGGTCAGTCCATTGGTAAGAGGTAGCGTCCAGACTGGCAACGCAGTACGCACCTCCTGAACAAACAAAACGCACGTGGTCATAAACAACTTGAATGTTGTATCGGTCCAACAAGAAAAATACACATCGCAACGATTACGAAAGGAGGAGTACATGCTACCCTGAATATCCCGAGACTTGACAGGTTTGCTTGTCTGCAAGTACAAGTGAATCTCAATTCCGAACTAGGATACGGAAGTACTAATAAACTTCGTCATTCTGAGCGTGATTTTCCGAGTTGATCAAATTTTGATCTTCAAGAGGTAGAAGCTCAGAGAGCTGTATCCACCTTGGACGAGAGAAAAGGCGGATATCATGCCTATATTTCCTACGTTTTAAAATGAAATGTCCGCAGGTCGAAATTGATACCTAACGGGATCCATCTCAAAATTTGAAGGACCCACGAATCTCATCTCGAGAATGTGGAAAGAGCGAGCAAATGAACCTGTACAGATGTATATAGAATCCCTCAAACTAGGCAGCCTGCAGAAGGAACACACTCTTACCAGAAGCTCCGAGTTGGGCGTTGCAGCTGGTGAAGGACCGTGTCCATTTTCCGCAGCAGAACGAGACCACCGAATCGCGGCAGTGATGTAGTAAAGGTATCGCACGGCAGTCCCTCGAAAGGTTGGCGGCAACACCGTTGGAAGGGTCGTGCGCACCATATCTGACCAAAGCAAACGCATTCAGTTGAGGAAAAGCATATACTTATCTGACCAAGATAGAACTTAATATTCCATGGCAGAACGATAAATAAGCATACAATGTTTCCACTCTACATCACAGCTGCCATTCACGTGGCAGACCTTCAGATACAACTGAACGGGAATGACACTCACAAGTGCTGGTCGAGCCCGGATAGATGAGGACGTCCGAGACAATAACAGACGAAGGAGACTTCAGAATCAGTCTCTCTCCTGCAAAACAGGATCAAATATCACGTTCCCGTTCAGGCTCCTCTCACCGTGTTCCAACAGTAACCACCACCTTCCAGATCCGATGCTTTCCATATTTGACCCATTCAGGTTACCGAAGTTCTTCTCATTATGCCAATGCAGTCTACCTGGTTGTACTTTTAGTGATATAGTTTAGCATGTCCTCTTCGTCCACACTTTCTTTAACAAAAACACGAGCGCAAAGCTGCACGCAAGGGAATTTCTCATTGCCATGAACATGTTTACGTGACGACCTAATCAGCATGCTTGCAAGGAGAACACCATCTCATAACTCTGAAGCGGTGGAGACAAGGAGAACTATCAGACTAAGAATTTCTAGAATTTCCTCAAACATCAAAATGGCTGCAACCCTTGCACAGCGAGCATTGCATGGACAGAGGTTCCGGAGCAGATCCACAACGACAGAAACTGTCGCCAAGCATGTCTAAGAAGTTTGCACACATTCTCCACAGACTAGATTTATCGGCATTGACAGGATTGACAGGACAAAGAGATCGAACCTCGTCGTTGCTTCGCCGTGGGCGGTTTCGGAGTGAGAAGCCACTGCGGGTCCAGTTTCTCGATCCCTCGCACTTCCACGGACAAATCCTCCATCAACACGGCGTCGGCTGCCACGTCCCGCACCATCCCCACCTTCACCTCATTCCCGATTTCGATGGTCGCCACCACCGTGTCGCCCGGTCTGTAAACTTTCCTCTCCAACGCCACCTTCACAGACGGCGCAGCGTTGCGAATCTTCGACCTCGGAGATCCCAATCCCGATTCCTGACCATCCGTGAGAGCCTTCGGCCTTCGTCCCAGGAAGGGGAACGACTCCATGCTCGGCCACATTCCGCTAAAGTTCTGTTCTCACCCACATCACACGATCGCGACCCAGTCCTCCTTGAACTCAATAAAACACTATCTCACCATTCTAAAGTCCGCATGATCTCATTCGCTCCACCATCACACCGCATCATCACCTCTCAATGCCACATTATCAAAATCCACCAAACAATCCCACTGCCTACGTGCCCCTTCCATCATCACCCCAAACCCTAAAGAAACCCAATACTCGATCCACGTCTTCTCGATCCTGCAACCCATTCCGCCATCGCCAGACCTCCACTACCAGGTCAACTAGCACCAGCTCCCAATCCTCCACCTGCCAACACTCCCTCAACCCCTCTGCCCGAATGCCACCACACCAAAGAAAAGTCCGCAATCTCCGTCTCACCTCGAACTTCGCGCCACACCTGCGCTTCCAATCCGTCGAGAAAAATCGTAGTCTCTCATTACAAATCACAAATCAGCTTCGATACCAGCTCGGGACGCAGAACAGTGGCGATACAGTGTCAAGTGCCCAAACGCCAACCCTAAATTCTGCATAGCAATTGCTGCACTGACTGTGTCTTCAGAGGATTTGTTTTGAATTCTCATCTGCAATAATAAGTTAAGTTATACAGAGAGTGGGATCCAGAGTCTGATGAGTGTGGAATGGCGGCAAGGCCGGCGATGGCATCCGGAGGCAGGTGGATTGTATGAAGCTCGACAGAATGGAGACAATGGCATTCCAACAGCCTAGCGGATCTGTACTTTCTCATTATTGGGGATGCCCTTGGGAATGGGGTTCCGGAATCAACAGGGGTGCCGGTGTGAAAAGGGGTACTAGTTGGCAATTCTTTTCAGTTTTAGACTTCAATGGTAGGTACTTCAAAAAAATGAATTGTTTTCAGGTACTTCTAAAAAGGTATGATGGGTTGATGGTGTGTTAATTTTGGATATATGCATCTAATGGGGGTGGCATTGATAGTTCAAATTAATATTTGAGTTGAGAAAAAAATAATTAATAGCAACAAAAGTAAATTTCAAATACATATTAACACCCATTGATGTGCAAAATGTCACTTTTGTTACTTTTGTCACTTTTTTGGTTTTGACGTTGTAAAGGTAAAACCAATATTCAAATCTGAAAGAAAAAAGAAGATTGTTTACAAATATGAATCAATGTCATTCCAAACAATTATGAATTTAATGAGGATGGTTCAAATATAATCTAGAAAAATTATTAGTATTATTGTATTCATTGTGGGATGGAATAAAGAGGGATTGCGAATCAAAATTCCTTACATAAAATTAGGTTGTTTGTTTCATTTGTTATGTTGAGATCACCAATATTGGAAAACTCTCTAGAAGGAAGGGTGCACTTTCTACGATCTTTAGACCTATAGTGTGAAAGTTGTGGATTTTTGAGTTATTTTTTAATTAAAAAATTATGTTAACTTTTATTTTGATTGTAGCAATGGCACAAGGCACACTGGTAGATCATAACTTTTCACATAATATTACCTTTATTTGAGAGTGGAAAAGAATGTATTAAACAATGCATTTGGGGGGTAATGATGACTAAAGCTAGAGAATATTTTGCGATTGTATACAAATGTCAAAATGTGTAATATCTCCTCTATAATCTATAAGTTTGTAATCAAATTATGAAAATTTATGATTCTTCAATTTCCAAAGTAGTAACTCCTTTATAGAGTTTTATCAAAATGATTCAAAATGTCTTTCTCTTCTAGTTAACAATAAATATTATCCCTTGTGTTTTATGTAGAGAGAGGAAAAAAACAAAAACTCTTATCATTTATGATAATGACTGGTATATATATAAAGAGTTTGTTCACTTATTAGTTTGAGGAGTGACTTCGAGGAGTCATCACAAGACAAGTTGAAGATTGCCATTCAACAAGCATCTTTGTCTTAGACTACTTGTTAAGCTTTCAATTGGAATACAATTTTGAAATCATTTCTTATTGGAACAACCCTAACACACCTTCATATAACAATTTGTGAGATATTTGTTGGTGATTGCCATTGATCATTGCATAAAGTTATAAGTCTTCATCATTTATCTATTTATATATAGGTTGTCAAACTTCATAAGTCCTATCAACAATGGTAGATTTATAAGTGATTTGAGTATAATGTAATTCTTCAACGTATTAATTTCTCCCAATAAGAAATAAAGAACCAATTTTGAACTATTCAAACAACAAAAGCTAAACATGAAACTCCAATCCAATATCAACACAAGAATTGCTATTGCATGTCCAAAGTATTTTGTTACATCTTTTGCTAAAAGAAGATCAAAAGTTCTTGGATAACCCCTGAATGTCAAGAGTCTTTTCCACAATTGACAATTTGAAGAAAACCATTATTAAGTACTATTTGGAAGAATATTGTGGAATTGATATACAAAGGAAAGTTTAAGATTTTGAGTTGTAGATTCCATCCATATAGTTAGATTCACCAATGCTATCACCAATATTTTTCATAAATTTTCAAAGAGAAAATTCAGAATTCCTTCAAAATTCAATTACAAGAAAAATATTATCATTTTTGAGTAAAGTTTGTTGGAATGGATTTGAAATGAAGTTCTCTTCATATGGTGATTTTTTGAAATTTTTGTGTTCTTAAAATCTATGACCTCATTTTTGCAAATCCCATTTTGAACTAAAGTCAATGCAATTTTGGCTTGGTCAACCACTTGACCTACTTGCACATTCGTAATTTTAGAAAAATATGCACTCCAATTTCACCAAATCCAACTATTAGATAAGACAACAACTTGATAAAGTATCTCCACAAATTAGAATAACTTTCATCCAACCAGTAAGGAGGATGAAACTTCAATTTCAATCTATTCATCATCTAGAAAGTGGACATTGGAGCACTTAGGGGATAAGATAACTACACCTATTATGGATACTCTAAAATTATAACCCAACTCTTATTCATTTCGATAATGAAATCTTGGTGCCATTTCGAATTATGTCTTGCAATTATGCCAGTGTCACAATTGGATACTCCTACCGGCTTACCTATTATGTGATGTCAACGCGGCGTGCTACAGTGAACAGAGCTTTGCCGTTGTTGCACACTAAGCAATGAGCCAACCGAAAGCACATGTACACACTTGAACTGCTTAGCACATTGCCTATCCTGCACCCGCCCGCAACAATCACCCGGAAATTCTATAATACATAATCCTCAATCATGAATCACTACCTCTGAATTCATTTTGTCCTTAACATTTCTAATTTATTGCAAAAAGAGTGCTTGATTTGCTATGGTTTGGTATAAGTGATCGCTTGGATTTTTGCACTCGCAAAGCAGAGTCAAAAAGGATGAATTCCACTCGCTGGTGGGATGAGTGACATGGACCTCTTTCTGAATGGGATTGGCTAGTGAAAAGGTCCACACCCTGTTCCAGTGTTAGCAACCTCTCATACGAAGTAACTACCTAGTGATTCCAAAGATACCTGCGAAGAAATTTAGAGGAAATTTTAAATTTTAACCTCTTCAAGCTGGAGTTTTGAAAACAATCGGTTGCTTCTAACTCGCGCCTGTTAATCAACAGATGCAAACCATTGGAGTGCTATGTTACTTAGGATTAGAGAAGGATGAGCAACAGTACCTCCTGCTAGATTGAGATGACGATTTGCGGAAGAAACCTTGGGCAAGCACCGACTGGAGATGGCAATGGAAGATGTTTGTGTGGATGGAGTGCATCAATCGCATTGTTGCCAAAGGTTGCTACAGCCACAGCATAATTCCGTCAACCATAATATTGGACTAATTTCAATGTTATCATGTGCAATGGCTCAATTAGGTCACATTCTGAATGGCAATTTGAGTACTTTACCAGGCCTTGTGCAGACTTGTGAACTTCTCACAACTTCAGGCCACAGTAGGTTGCATATGTCAAAGCAATAGGCTTTAAATTGGAACATCATGTGCATTAAAATGACAAGGGATGACGTAACAAGCTTAAAATAATCCATTGCATCTATGGTAACTTATGACTCATTTGAGGTAATAATTGCCCAATCTTCCTCAAAGAGATAGCTTGAACTCATGTTAAGGTAGCAACACCATAAAGCGACAAGTCCCGAAAACAAAGACCTATTTTTTACCTCATTGCAAACCAAATTTGCATGTGAAACCACCAAATCTCATACTTAGAACTTGAGTAGATTAGCAAAGTGGTTATTCATAAGTGCCTTTGTTCATGCATCACTCTCTGATGCTTCAAAGTTCTAAATGAATCTATGATCCATCATTGAGGCCTATAGTGCGGTGCTTTTGAAAATTTATAATATATTCTCCAAGTAGCAAAAACTTCAAATTGTACTTGCAACATCTATTACTACAATTTGCTAATTTGTTTGAACAAAAATTTCATTCTGTCACCATGCAAAAGACACTGAAACTCTTATATTGTCGCTCTAAGGTGCTCCTACCTTTTCTCAAATATTTCTTGCATGCCACGTAGGAGACATGTAAGCACCCACTCTTCATTAAACAAACGAGATAAAATGAAAATAAATGATTCTTCATCAGTCAAGGCGTAGGATTTCTTGATAGCTTGTGCGATCTAAAGTGCCCTGTAGAAACAGACCTGGAGGTGGGAGTATAGCGTTGGCAAGATTTGCATCTCATGCTCCATCATAATTCCTTTGCCTTGCGTGGCTGCATCACAATGCAAATTCAACCCACAATGAAATTCAATGATTAGTCTTGACGTCTTGATCATATGCCAGAATCAATTCAAGGAATGTTGGTTCCGAGGTGGACCTAAAACTCTCCGGCACACCCTTGCAGGAAGCCACGAAGAACCCTCAGCTGATTCCTCTTCATTGCCGACGTGGTGATGATCCCGCTCAAATGCGTTAGAGATTTTCATGTGAGGAGAAAGAAGCTCGGAATGTAGATGTCGCTGGTCAATCAGCCTGCAGAGCTCCTGCAACTCCTCCACATTCTTCTGCACTCTGTGCCGTATTGCCTCAACCTGCTTCAATGTTGGTGCCGTGCTTGAACCATCGTCTTCGGAGGTCATCTCAATCAGATCGCCATCTGGGGCATCCCCAACCTGCAGGAGCCTCACATGAACACATGGATTTCTATACCCTAAAAATCTGAAAATCTGGAGCACACGTAAACAGAGGGTTACGGTACCTTTGTCTCCGATACAGCTGGACTTCCATGAATTGTCCACAGTAAGTCCATAAACCTCCTCGCGGAGTTCGAACTCTCCACAGATTTTTCATGTTTCTGTTTGGCCGCAATGTGAAATGATCTTTGCGTGTTGCTCTCCATCCATCTCAGTAACATTTCGTGTGCAGGTGAAAACGGGGAGTGACGATCTGCATCTTCTAGAGCACACGATCAGGTCTTCCAGAGGACGCAGTTCTGATGCAAAATCACTCTATAGAATTTGAAAATTGCTTCTTGATTTCAAACCTGAAAACAGAGTAGCTTTAAGGTATTCATACTTTGCGAATCTAAAACTAACCCCTGGGGGAGTAAGGGACCAAAGAATATGGTTCTGAAGAAATTCAGTTTGATTGATGATATTGCCAAAAATCTAATTCAGATAGCCACCTGAATAATAATATGTAACCTGAATCAGTGAACAACACTGCACCCATTCGTCCTTAATTAAATAAAATTGAATAAAAGAAAGCCTCTATATAACCTACTCAAAACTGCTATGAAAAGCATGAGGCCAATTACAGCTCCTTAGCCTAATAATCGACAGTATATCATTCTGGGGAATACCTTCCAGGATCTGCATACCCACCTCCAAGATCTGTACTGACGGTCTTCGTCGGTCTCATGTGCAATGCTTGCGAGAACCGTTCCAAAGTCTTCTTCTTCTGCTCGGCTACTTTGGATTTGTGCGCGATGGCATTGTCTGGGGTGCTTATAGCCCCCTGCACATTACATTACAGCATCCCAGCTTTAGGTTTTCCAAACAAGAGAATCATGAAACAATCATAGCTTCAATAATTCGATGAATTCAACGAATAACTCGATTTCTGGAAGAGCACCTTGGGATTCGCACGCTTCGAGCTCCCCCGCACAAGCCGGGCTTCGCCCAAGACCGCATCGATAGATTTCGACACAGCAGAGAGGTCCGACTCGTAAGCATGGACTGCGAGTTATTAAAATGCACTTTCATCATAAAACCCTAAACAAAATCTCGAATTCTAAATAACCGCATTAAATCCGAGTCCAACAGCATTGAAAGAGACGCAGGTGGAGCACTGTAGCTTACATTGCGATGATTCAGCTTCTTCTTGACTTGAATTAACCCTGTAATCACCCAATTTCAGTGAGCCGCGCACAATCCCCATTAAAATTCGAAAGACAATTAGCTGAATATTCAGCGGTGCAATTGAGTGAAATTCGCTAGGATGATGGAGGCGGGGATGGAGAGGCGCACCAAGAATCAACGATGTGGTTGACGAATTTCTGAGACGCAACAATCTGCGAAAGCGCGTATTCTTCCTTGGCTTGAGCGGCTTGCACCCGAGCTAAGGTGTCTCCCAGAAGCGCTATCAGCTGCAAGGTAACGTCGGCATTGTTCCTCGAGTCGTGCATCACTATTTGAATTGTGAGATTGACAAAACCGGGAAGTAGGATTATATTATAGCTACAAATCGAAATGTGAAGAATGTGCAGAGAATTGCAATGTGAAGAATTTGTTGAAACAGGTGTAATGTAATGTACAGAATTTCTGCTGCAAACTGAAATAGGTTTGAAGAATTTGTTGCTGCGCGCAAAGAGTAATGTCATGTAAAGAACTTCTGCTGCACACTGAGATAGGTTTGATTTCTGCAGGCAAAATGAAACAAGAACCCTGATTTTCAGCCGGAGAGAGTGACCAACTGAATGTTCACTTGAATTCTTATCAACGGACGTTCAGTTGGAGTGAACTTCTGCGATACCCGGCTGAAAAGGGAGATAAGCAAAAAGGTGATTGCACCGGCCGGGAATCGAACCCGGGTCTGTACCGTGGCAGGGTACTATTCTACCACTAGACCACCGGTGCTCGCCGACTGGAACTCTTCGACAGGCACGAATTACCGACCGATCTTCAAGTCAACGCCGCAGATGAAATCAAATGTTCCAAGAACCTATAAATTCCACTTTCCCGGCTTTGAACGAGCCCTATAACCTGTGTCGTTCCTATGATGCATGGTTCGGCAGCTGCAAATGGGAATGCCATCACAAAAGCCATTGGCGCAGTAGAAACACAAAAAATACAATCAATCCTCAGGAGCTCAAAGACGAAGAGCAGTCTATAGCATTGCGAGATACACGACTGGAAGTGTCATAAGACCGAGGGGAGAAATTGTGTCCCTGCGACTTTCAGATACTTGTATCGCATTCATACCAGGCAGGTTGGCCATTTTTACAGGATGACCAACTAAGTTAGCTGCTTCAACCTGTTTGCATGCCTCCCCTACTGGGAGAGAAGCCCTGTGATAATAGCGGCCACGCGAGCTCTTGCACTTCCCTTGGTATCCACATCATATCCTACATCAAAGACAAATCCAAGACAAATCCCTGATGTGAATAAGCAATCGAGAAAACATTCAAAAGCAACCATCAAACCGTTCGCACCAAGACAACCTGTGGATTATGCTAACGTATCAGATACTAAAAGCATTAGGACCTCATTCGGTCACCTATACTGACCTGGAAATAAGGTAGTCTACTGTCACATAAAGTGGTCTACAACCTCCCACTTGTGCTTCACTGTCGCTTGCTCTGCATTGATTCAGCTGAAAGCACTTGACTATCCCGAGTCACTTATGGTATACGTGTCAATCACAGGGCACATACAACTTAGCACTAGTTTCTTAGTCGGTTGGTCTGTGTGTACTACTCAAATCTTACTATTTTGAAAATGCTGAATACTACTAGAGTTGACCCCCTGGTACAACAAGAAATTTAAGGTTTTCCAAAAAAAGGTGTGACCCTTCTCAATTTGAGTTCACATTGGTCGTAGCTACTACGAATAGGTTGTAGCTATTATGAGAAAACACCATTGCCCTTCACTGGACAGTTCACAGTGCCTCTTATTTTCTATATTCACTGCACATTCACCACATTCTCTTATTCATCAGACACTTCAATATGCCTGGTGAGCGGTCTGGTTAATGGAAGTGTGAAGTGTCCGTCCATTGGCATGTGTACGATAGTGGCAAATGCGGAGAGCCTAATCCAATCGAGCATAGGCCACAGATGGTCCAGTAACTCATAAATAGAGTTGCTCACTCCTCTCTAGCCAGAATGAATATCACCATATAACCTAACGAGACATGCCCCATGAACTCTCTCTACACAAATCAGGCACATGCATCAATCCAACTTCATCACTACACGAAATAGGTAACACCGCATATCACAAGTTACTCATCCAACGCATACAATTCAGCAACTACGAGATGCACCACCTCTGTCTAAAAGCTCTTTATTTGGAATGAGTCTAAATCTGATCAGTTTCATGATAAGATGTTCACATTGTGTGTCTATGAGTTCGCTTCCCCGTAAAGCCATTTTCTGCCAAACCTTATCAGAAAGGGCCGAAACTGCTTCCAGCTGAATGCTGACGTCCACCTGAGAAACACACCAGTAAAGCAACCAATTACACCCATTTATGAAACGGCACTCTACACCTAGAGTTGGCCAACAGTAAGCAACTCATCGACTTTCCATATGCATAAGAACTTGCAGAATCTTGATTAAAAGTATACCCGCAGCTCGACGACCAAAATCTCAAAATCCTCTGCAACAATTACACAATATGTCATTAGCCATGAGTATCATAAGCATGGTCAAAAAGCAATGAATTCATCAAATAGGAAACCTCTACACGAAAAAGAAACAATGCGTTCTGTATGCACTTCTTGTAATTCAATAGAAAGAGTCATTTTGTACCTGGATTGTCTGGCTTGTATCCACTTCAGCTTCGCCCTAAATGCCTTCTTCGCGACTCGTTTGTCACGCTCCTTTCGTGCCAACACCTTGAGTTCCGACGGTTTCCTGAAATATTGTCGCTCTCGTAGGAGCTTGATACCGTTATCATCCTTCAACCTCCTCTTCATTTTCCGAATCGCTCTCTCTAAGTCATCGTGGGTAACCTCTACCATCACATTGCGCACTTGCTGGTTCCCAGCACCCCACATACTACCGACGAAGCCTGTCCTCTGTCCCCAAAGGCCTTGGGAAATGCCTGTGGAGTTGAAAATTGCAGGTGTGGAGCTTCCCAAGCTATAGGTGGAGTTCGAAATTGCACGCGTCGCTGCTGGCCACAACAAGGTTTTCACCGACTGGCGCGCCACTCCCCCGAGCTTCGCAAGGAACGCCATCGCACCAGAAAAGACCTAAATTTTTATGATCAATCGACAACTTCCCCAAGATACTAACAAAAAAAATCAGAACCTCGGAAACTGCTCTTGCAAGTAAAATGTTTCACAGTCGAAAAACTCGGAGCTGCTTCAGATCCGTCACGCTTCGGCGACACCGACGAGTGCGCACTAAAAAATTCCTAAACCCTAAACCTTCATGGCATCATGCCGTGAAGCTTTGTGCTTCGAGCGCAACAGGTCCTCAGGTTTCACACATGGTAAATGGGAGAACAGGCAACAACACTCTTCATTCTATTTAGTGTTGCTTTGCAAATAGTGTTACTCCTATAAACATTGGGCTTCACTAAACAAAGCTTTTATCATCAATTACTCTAGATTGTACTTCACCCCAATTGCAAAGACCACACTCTACAGTTAATTGTAACACTATTCACAGTACAAAGAAAAATTCATCACTGAATAGTGTGGATTCTTTAAATCATAGGAGCCAATACTAAATGAAATAATTTCAAATGTAATAATGGTATCTATTTAGTGTGGACCACACTAAATAGAAAGAAGAGTGTAGTGTATGACTTAGTATAAGAGCATCTCCACCCCTTAACCCCTAAGCGCTCCAATGTCCATTTTTGGACAATGAATAGATTGAAACTAAAGTTTCATCCTCCTAACTACTTGGATGATAGTTATTCTAATTTGTAGAGATACAATATCAAGTTGTTGTCCTATCTAAGGGTTGGATTTAGTAATACTAGAGTACATATTTTTCTAAAATTACAAATGTGCATGTATATCTAGTGGTAAAATTGCATTGACTTTAGTTCGAAATTGGATTTGCTAAAATGAGGTCATAGATTTGAAGAACACATAAATTTCAAAAAATCACCATGTGAGGAGAACCTCATTTCAAATCCTTTCCAACAATTTTTACTCTAAAAATGACAAGATTTTGCTTGAAATCAAATTTAGAAGGAATTTTGGAATTTCTCTTCCAAAAATTGTAAAAAAAATTAGTGATAACATTGGTGAGTCTAACCATAGAGATGGAATCTACAAATCAAAATCTACAACTTTTATTTGTAGCTCAATTCCAAAATATGCTTCCAAATAGCACTTTATAATTATTTTTCTCAAATCGTCAATCCTAGAGATGAATTTGGACGTTTAGAGGTTAAACTTGCTATTTTAACATTCAACCAATGGCAAGTCTCCTAATTATATTTGTATATCTTTATTATAGTGTCAACCTTTAGATTGGAACTAATTTAGTTGATATATGGTAATATATATATAATTTTTTTAATTTGAATTTGAACTTGAAATTTAAATTTTTTTTAATTTAAAAATTAATTAATTAAAAAAAAGATTATATTGACAAATATATGGTGCACTAAGTGTGAAGAGATACATGTATAGAAATGACTTGGCTATGGAATTTGGAAGCCACATGACTGAAGCCATGAAATGAAGCCACAATATGGACATGGAATCAACAGAATCATGATGTCACACAATTGAAGCTATGAAATGAAGGCACATAAGTGCAACCATGTTTATTGCTTCAAATAATTTGAATATCCCTTCACCCACAATTGCATTTTTTTAATCAAAAACAAATTAATTCCTAAAGTCCCAAAAATCTCTTTATAGAATTCTTGAAGGTTTGGGTAGGTACATATGATCTCAATTTTTGTCAAGGTTTTTGAAACTTGTTTTCAAATATGAAAAATTATTAGCTTCATGGGGAATATAATTATTATTTCAATTAGTGCATAATTGGGAGTAAAATTTATACAACAATAAGCTCCAAACAAACAAAGATGGGCAACAAAAAAATTTTAATTTATTTTTTAATTTCTTATAGATCATATTTTTGTCCATGTCGAAAGATTTGATTTATTCCATTTGCTTAAGTAATGTGAAAGTTATGGAGCTTCTTGTTTGGAAGGCAATTTTAGCAAATTCTTGATAAAATAATGTATTGGATTCATTTTTGAGCTCAATTTTAACAATTTGGATAGTGCTTAGTTTTCTCTCTAGAACAATCTCACCATTGGGATGATTGTGTTTCAATTTCATCTTAGAGCTACCATTCCTACCGATAATTTAGTTGTTTTTCCTTCTATCATGTATCTACTTTGACTTAACAATTTTTTAAAGAATGAAAATCATTTTTTTATTTTTTTGAATTGTCAACTCAATTCTTCAATGTAAATTTCTTTTATTCACAATTGTGTAGTATAAAAATTTTAAGTTAAGAAGATTCAAAGCCTTATAATCTACTTAGGCTAGGAGAAAAAGATTCATTTTCTTCACTTTAAACACTTATATCATGTGATCCATATGGTCAAAGTTTCTAAAGTTTCTTCTAAACATTTTCATGCTAGTTTAGTGTAAGACCCTAATTTTGAATATGTAAAATAAATGAATGTTTAAAATTTTGTTGTTTGCATTGAAAATAGCAATTTTAAATGTTTTTTGATGAAGAAATGTCTTAGGGACTTTAAAGGTTAATATAAGCAAATGAGACTTCTAAAAGTTGAAGAGTTGTTTTTAGGTACTTTATAATTGGGTTTGTATATTCAAATATTTTTTTTGTTCCTTGACTCCCTTCATCCACAATTTTTTTTAATTACTTTATATTCTAATATAAATAAACTAGGACTTTACTGCTATGTGCTACCAATGACACTCAATTGGAGGTTTTAATTTGTAGTTAAAAGTGTATGGTGTGAAAATTACCATGTAATATTACAAATATTTAGTATTCAACCTATAATTAGTTTTAGAAAAAAAACATCCATAATTCCTAAAGTTGCAAGGCTAATTTTTTGTCAAGACCCACTCAAAATTGTCATTTTCAATGCTAAGAGCAAAATTTGTAACCTTTAAATTTCCAAGTGTACTCTAAGGGAATAAATTCAGTTTTGGATAAATCCCCCATAATCTTTGGCTTAATTTTTTGAAATTTTTTATGAAGATGCAAATTTTCAAGAGTTTTGCAAGGTTATACTTTTCCTTGAAATTAGACTGAGAGTCTATAAGTTATAAGTGTTTTAGTTCAAGTTTTGTAAAGAGTCAAGTTAGGCATGGGGATTTATGGAAATTTCACTTTACTTTTGGGAGAGCAGTACCTAGGGTAGTGAACAAAGAACCAAAATTCCCAATGTTTGGGAATGTTTAGAGAACAAGATTTTCAATAATGAAATTTCATGGGAACAACATTTTCAATTATGGGAATAAGAAGAATATAGTTTCAATGATGGGAATGCGTGGGAACAAATGCAAAGAAGAAAGATGAACATTTTTGCAATGGTGCTCAATATCTTAGGAACTTGGTTGATCACATTGTGCTTCTAATTTCTATAGAAATTAGAGATTTCTTTTCCAAGTTTTATTATTTTATTTGTGAAGAAATTGGGATTCTTTTAATTTGAAAGTATGAGGTGTGAATTTTGTTTGCAAAAGACCTAGTGTATTGTCATTTCTTCACACATCCATGCATTACAAAAAACTTTGGATAAGTTCCACTTCGTTGTTACATTTGAAATTTGGTGAAGATATGCTTGAATGACATGTTCTTCAATATGGTAGATTTTTAACAAATAAAACTATAAATTTTTTTAATAGTACCAATGTTAGAAAGATGTTATAGTACAAGTCAAGGCCATTTGAAATTCTCATGTAGGGTCAAAAAAAATTCTTCTCACTTCATGTACATGAACATGTGTTAAAAATTTCATCAAGTTTGATTAAATAGTTTGCAAAATATTTGCTTTTAAAGTGAAGAAAATGAGTTTTTTACACCTTGCTAAACTAGATTATAAAACTTTGAATCCTCTTAACTTAAAATTCTTGCACTACTATAGTTGTTGGAGAAGATTGATGGAAAATCATCCTAAAAATAAATGCCAAAATTTTATAGAAATTATTTTTTCAAAATAATTTTTTGCCCATAGTGGATAAAAAGAATACTGGCATAAAATTATATTTTTAGCATTTGACAAAACTTATTTTGGAAAAAAGTAGGATTTGATAGAGATTTGTTGCCCCTAATTTATATTTACAATATAGATTTTGAATTAAAAAAATATACAAGAATTGAATTGAGAGTTTAAGAAAAAAAATTCCAAAAGAAAGATTTGGTTCCATTCTTTAAAAAATTGTTAAATGGAAGTAGGTACTAGATTGAAGGAAAAACTAAATTGATAATAGTATTATAAAGGTCTTGAAGCACACTAATTCAAATGGTATGTATGTTTTAACAAACTAACTAAATCTTGAGCAATTTTTTTCCTTGAAAATTTGGAAATTGTATTTAAAAATGGATTCAATACATAATTTTTGTGAAAAGATGCTATGACTGCTTGCAAAACCAAATGCTTCATAACTTTTACAATACTAATCCAAATGAAATGGATCAATTTTTCCATACATAGGCAAAATAGAATCTATAAGAAATAAAATTTAAAGAATTTAATTTGCTCTCCAAGCTCTACTATTTTGAGCTTTGTATGGCATAACTTTTGCTCCCAAGCCTTGGTTTAATAAAATTTATATTTCTATATATAAAATTAATCTAATTTTCTATCTTAAAAATATTCAAAAAATTCAATCAATAATTGAGAATGTAGGAACCAACTACAAGCTTCAATTGTCCCCCGAGGAGATATTTGGGACTTTAGGGATTATGGGGCTAATCAAAGTAGAATGAATCAAAGGTTTTTGAACAAACATCTATCTAACCAATAAAATAGAAGAAACAACAATGGTGCTAGTTTGTGAACATGTGAGCCTTGAGCATCTATATAAATAGATACCCTACAACCATTGAAGGTCTTTATAATATAAACACCTATAATAAAGATAAATGTAACATAGTTACACTACTATCATGGAAGTTTTTTATAATATACACCTATAATCTAGGTGTACAATCTTCTAGGCTCATGGGTTCACACCCTTAGGCTCACATAATTATAGCAATCCTCACTTTTGCAATAATTGCCTTTTGAATGTTTTTGTTTAGATGTATGTGATGCAAAGTTTTGTTGAAAAGAAATATTTAACCTTTAACAATCACTTCCAATGGAAGCTACTTTACACATGGGCACATGTAATCAATTCATCTCTATGACCTTAATTTATAGTTATTACTTTGTGTTTTGTTCCAGTTTATTGTTCCCTTGCATGATTGTTTTCTATAGAAAAGCGGGCTATTCAAAGTGTTAGTCTTTTTGGATTCTCACAATCGTTTGTAGGATGAATTTCCATTACCAATGGTCTTCTCAGTTGGAAATAAGCCACTAAATCTTCCTTTTTTCAATGGGCATCACAAGTAGCGTTGAAAGCAATGAAGTCCCAGTGATATTGTACATTAAGGTTTGATTTGGTACCCATGTGCCAAAATTGAATTTCCCTATCAAATTCTTAGGGGTCCACATCACCTCACACCATTCACAAGATGACATGTGACTCTTTTCTTACAAAATTAACTTAATTTATGATAAAATTTGATTTTATACTCTAGTCAAAAATAATAACATACAGTAGGCACCCCTATTAGGAGAGATTTTGGGGCAAGGGAGGGCCATTTTAGGGTTGTTCCCCTAGCTATTTTCCTTGTAGTAAGGGAACTTTGAACCAACTATTGTTGCCAAAATTTTTTAATAAAATAAAAAAAATATATATTTTTTAAAAAAATTCAAAAAGTGTGAAAAAACTGAAAATTGATTTAAAAAAATATTATTAAAAAAATATTAAAAAACATGAATGAATGAATTACTTTTTTATGACATGGCATGGTCTCCACGAAGTCAGATCGTTGTTGTAGCCAAAACCGTAAGGAACTCAAGGCCTTCTTTTGCCCCAAAATTTCTTCTAATGCATATACACTAGTGACCCTAAACCGCCATCTTCACTTTGTATACATTTACAAAATCAATTATGTACTTGTGTGGAAGAAACACTTTTCAAATCAAACTTTGTTCCTTCATAACTTTTGTATACAAAATCCAAATGCTGTGTTCTTTGGTGCATTAGAACCTCCTTTCACTTGCCAATAAGACAATATAAAAATTTGAACACTCTAATAATAATAATAATAATTAAGCACAGGAGCAATTAGTTGCGGTTTGGGGGGGTACCCACCTTATTTCAGTTGCTGAATCCTTTTCTTCGTTGGATTGATGCAGAATGCTCTGCTGGCAGCCACCTGCCCAAGAAAACATCAATGTCAACTGACTAGCCCCCGTTCACACCAGCACCGCATCCGAAACCCCGACCCCGTTCCCACTGTCACTCTTCAATAATGTCGACCACCCTTCCTTCCTTCGGTTCGTCTTCCTGCCAGTCCCATGGCTGCATTTGCTCACTTCCCCGCAAGCTCCGCTCAATCCGTCCTGCGCAGCCTGGCATCGACACTCGCACGGAACCTTTTCGGACCCTGGCTTGTCGTCCTTGTCTGCATCAACACTTCTTGTATGGTGGATGAAAAAATGTATGATTACGGAATCACAGTGCAAGTAATGCTCTCGTGAACACATAATTTAGTTTAGGGTTGGTGTATTTCCCTCTCGAGCTCGTTTGTATTCACCAACATGAGAAGAGGAAGCTTTTCTTTCGCGGATTGGAAGCACAGACTGGGAGAGAACTTCGAGGAGTGAGTTGGGGAAATGAAGCTCGAGGGTGTAGTATTGGGACGAAGAGATCCGTGAGTGTTGGGAGCTCGTGATTTGTACTTGAGGTGGGTTGGCGTCTTCGTGGAGGTAGGGCACTGGCGGCATCTGTTGCTGGATAGAGAGGACCTGGATCGAGTTTTAAGCCATTTTAGGGTTTGGTGGGTATTGGATTGTTTGCTGGATTTTGACAATGTAGGATTGGGAAGTGGTCGTGCGATGAGGTGGTGGAGTTTTGGCGGCCATTGGACATCAGAAATAGGGAGTTAATGGTTTTTGAGTTCGCGGAGGAAACAGTGGGTGAAGAGGAGGTTGAGGTAGTGAATGGATTGGGACGCGATCGTGTGATGTTGGTGAGGAGAAGAGAGGCGTAGCAGAATGTGGGCGGGCATAGAGTCGTTCCCCTTTCTGGGACGAAGGGCGAAGGCTCTCACGGATGGTCAGGAATCGGGATTGGGATCTCCGAGGTCGAAGATTCGCAACGCTGCGCCGTCTGTGAAGGTGGCGTTGGAGAGGAAAGTTTACAGACCGGGCGACACGGTGGTGGCGACCATCGAAATCGGGAATGAGGTGAAGGTGGGGATGGTGCGGGACGTGGCGGCCGACGCCGTGTTGATGGAGGATTTGTCCGTGGAAGTGCGAGGGATCGAGAAACTGGACCCGCAGTGGCTTCTCACTCCGAAACCGCCTACGGCGAAGCAACGAAGAGGTTCGATCTCTTTGCCCTGTCCGTGCTGATATGTCTTGTTTGTAGAGAATGTGCGCAATTTCTTGGAAATCATTGGCGACAGTTTCTGTCGTTGTGGATCTGCTCCGTAATTTCGCTGCCAATGCAATGCTCGCTGTGCAACCAGCCATTTTGATATTTGAGGAAATTCCAGGGTTTGGTAGTGTGGATGGGATGCCTAGCACTTGACTCCACCTTTTCAGAGATATGAGATGGCGTTCTCCTTGCAAGCATGCTGATTAGGTCGACCCGTAAATTCAATGTGCATGGCAATTGAAAATACCTTTGCGTGGTATGTCGAGAAAAGAGTGGACGACGTGGATTTGCTTACTTAAATAATCAAGTTCCTCTTAAGCAGACGGGTAGACAGCATTGGCACAGTTGAAGAATGCGAAGAACTTGGTTAACCTGAGTGCGTCAAATATGGAAAGCATCATATCTGGAAGGTAGTGGTTACTGTTGGAACACGGTGAGAGGAGCCTGAACGGGAACGTGGTCTTTGATCCTGTTTTGCAGGAGAGCGAGCGATTCTGAGGTCTCCTTCGTCTGTTATTGTCTCGGACGTCCTCATCTATCCGGGCTCGACCAGCACTTGTGAGTGTCATTCCGTTCAGTTCTATTGGAAGTCATTCATGTAAATGGCAGCTGTGCTGGAGAGTGGAAATTTCGTGTGATTATTTTTCTCTCTGCCTTGGAGTATTAAAATCTCTCTTGGTCAGATAAGTATATGCTTTCCCTCAACTGAATGCGTTTGCTTTGGTCAGATATGGTGCGCACGACCCTTCCAACGGTGTTGCCGCCAACCTTTCGAGGGACTGCTGTGCGGTACCTTTACTACATCACTGCCGCGATTCGGTGGTCTCGTTCTGCTGCGGAAAATGGACACGGTCCTTCACCAGCTGCAACGCCCAACTCGGAGCTTCTGGTAAGAGTGTGTTCCTTCTGTAGGCTGCCTAGTTTGAGGGATTCTATATACATCTGTACAGGTTCATTTGCTCGCTCTTTCCACAGTCTCGAGATGAGATTCCTGGGTCCTTCAAATTTTGAGGTAGATCCCTCTAGGTATCAGCATTGACCTGCGGACGTTTCATTTTAAAACGTAGGAAATATAGGCATGATATCCGCCTTTTCTGTCGTCCAAGGTGGATACAGATCTCCGAGCTTCTACCACTTGAAGGTCAGAACCTGATAGACTGGGAAAATAACGGTAGTCACCCTTCTACCACAGCATGCCGAAGTTTATTAGTACTTCCGTATCCTAGTTCCGAATTGAGATTCACTTGTACTTGCAGACAAGCAAACCTGTCAAGTCTCGGGATATTCAGGGTAGCATGTACTCCTCCTTTCGTAATCGTTGCGATGTCTATTTTTCTTGTTGGAGCGATACAACATTCAAGTTATTTATGACCGCGTGAGTTTTGTTTGTTCAGGAGGTGCGTACTGCGTTGCCAGTCTGGACGCTACCTCATACCAATGGACTGACCCAGGACGAATCACACTATGGCGAATCTGGTACGTCTCTCGATCTTATTCTGCTTTCGTGATGATTGGGGTGTCCTAGTTTGCCCTGTATTAGACGGGGCTGGTCATGTCAGTTGGAAGTTTGCAAGTGGCACCATTCGGACAGTGTTGCTGCACAATACCGATTCAGCTCTGCCTGCTGACTTTCGCACTGCAGTCCCGTGAAAATCCATGTATTCGTCTTGGTTCATGGCGTTTGGTTATGCTTGGAAGCAAGAGTCAGCTCTTCGTCCGTTTTCGTTTGGCATGCTTTGCAGGTTCGTGGATCTATTTCTCACAGAGGTATATCTGTTTCGTACAGGAATCGTTCCACCGTATGCGTTGGAAGTTGAGATCCAATGGAAAGAGGATAGTAGCGAAAGTGATTGGGTAAACATCCGATCCATCTGCCTCTGTCTTCCTTACTTTGGAAGTTTCATTCGGGGTGCAAGTTCGATTCAACTCTGCTATGCCTGTTTAAAGTCTTTCTCCTATGAGATTCGTCTTTTAGTTCTATAGAAATATTGGATGATCCTGTTGTGGGATAAACGGAGGTTGTACTGAGACTTGGATATAGCCGCCCTGTTGATTTGGTGATGTTCTGCTTGCCGGCTTCTGACGCTTGTATGGTTGTTTGGTAGTTTTCTTTGTTTTTCTCGCCCTAACCGTGTTGTTTCCAGGCTTGGGCTGATGACTCCAGCGTGAGGAACGGGGAGGACAGAGTCAGCACTCCGAAGTCCGCCGGAGGCTCTACTTTCACCAGCCCTACGAAGTCGATTTCCCTGGATCGGTTTGACCGTCCGTATTCGATATCCTCTCTGGAGTTGGACCCTAATTCTTTTTCGACTCCAACTCCAAGCAGAAGAGAACTCCTTTCTACATCTTCGTCGATGGCCGATTTGTCTGTGACTCCTGCAAGTGAGCCCTCGTTCACCTCACTCAACGATGTGCCCTGTTTGACGATGTCGGATGAGAGTGACCATGATGTCGTGATGTGCATGTTGAAGCGAGTGTATGCATTTAACGATAGCATCTTTTATATGCAGGTTCGAAGCCAGGCGGTCCTGCAGGGCCTGGTCTAGCCCATAAGAGAGCCATTAGTCTGGATAGCTTGAGTAACGAAGCACATGTCGCGAGGATGAATGGTCATCATGCGAACGGGTTTGATTCCAGGCCCCGGCCCAGAGTGGAGGAGGAAAGCGTTCCAGACCCTCCTCATTTACCTCCAGGTGTGTGTACTGAGTCGTGGAATTTCTCTTTTCAGCGCTGCGTTTGGGTGATTTGATCCACCGTATGAGATGTTTCGAGTTTGCGAGATGTATGTTTATGAGGACATTTGGCTTGTGTTTGAGTTGGGTCGGGCAATCTTGCTACGATCTTGGAACGGTGAGGGTGATAGACCCTGCAGATAGACAGCGAATTGAGTTTTTGTTTTTTCCATTGTGATCTGTCAGCCGTGAATAACCGAGGGAAATCTTACAACATCCGTATGGACGGCGACGTTCTGGTGAAGTTTTCGCCGAAGAATCCAGCATCGACGTATGTGTTCGGTGACATGGTGCGTGTCTGTGGATGACTATGTTTGGTGACCCTTGTGGTTTTTTCCGTGTTGGTATCCTGCCCCTTCTGAGTAGCGTGGTCGTGATCTCTGGATTTGTGTGATGCCTGTCCCGTTAGCATGAGGTTTGAATTCAGTTGAGAGAGATATTCATGCGTGGAGAGGTGTAGGTTTGGGTGCGCTTGCACCCTTTGTTCTGCTTTGGTTGTTTTCAAATGAAACACTAGTTATGCGTTGCGAGATTTTCCATTTGTTTGGCCTAGTTGTTGATGTGAGATTTTTGCGTGACCAGGTGGCCGGAACTCTGCAGTTTTTTCACAACGACAGGAGGAGATGCCTGGAGGTAGTCCACCTTGGTCTTGAAGTTGTGAAGCAGTCTGTGGTCATGTTTTCGTGCAGTGTGCACTTGAGTTGTTCGAGTATCGTGGAGATCAGATTCTGAGATGTTCTGATTGGGAGAGACAGTCCAACAGAAACCTGCTTGACGTGTACTTTTGCGTTTGGTGTCGTGATGGCTTGGAGTCCTACATCTGTGCATTGAATGCTATTTCTTGGTTTAGTTTTGGATACGAGCTCGCAACGTTTGAGTTCCGTTTTGTGTGGCAACCGTGTGGATTTCTCGACTTCGTGAGTTTCATTTTGTGTGAGTCTGAATCCTACTGTTATGTCTGAGTGAGGTGTATTGTTCTCATGTCCTACAGCATTTTCCACGTGAGCAGGTCGTATCCTGTGACAAGTATTCACTGACTGCTGGATTCTGATATTTATAACGCAGGTGACAGCCGTTTTAGAAACTAGGGAGGTATTGAATCCAGCGGCACTGCATCCTTCTCGAAAAAATTCTTCGACGATAACGAAGGTGAGCATTCTTTTTGTTTGAGCATCTGTTGCTGATGTGGTCTCAGGTACGCAGGCAAGGTGGAGGTGGTGGGTGAGGTCATGAAGGGTTTCCTGGCAGCTGCAGAGATGCTGTTCATTGTCGTGCACGCTTGTTGTTTCCTCGGGTGTGATGTGGTTGGGTATGGTGTAGATGGTACAGCTTACTGACTCCTTGGTGTGGCAGGTGCATTCGGAGTATTACGAGATTGTGAACGACGTGATCAACACGCAGTTCTTGTTCTCCGTCCCTGTCGACGGGCCTGCGTCGATGGCCACCCCGTTGATGTCTTTGGAATGGGTTCTGCGCTTTGAGTTTGTGGCCACTCCCCCGAACGTGGACTGGACCGAAGTGGAGCACCCGATGCTGATCGACGTGAGCCAGCGTCGCAAGGGCGAATGGAGTCTGCCCATCACGGTGGTTTCCAATCCTGCTGCTGTGTTCGAGAAGCCTGAAGCGGAGAAGCTTGCGAAGAACTCTTGGGCGCGGAGTCCGAGTGCCATTTACCGGACGCTGTTCGACGAGTACCCCGAGGGCAGCTCTGACAAGGGCTCTGCATCCGGAAGCAGTGTGCCTCCCAGGAGTCCTTCCTGAGTAATTTGTATTTCTTGGTTGCACACCTCAAAACATGCGGTGTGTTGTAACGTTATCATTTTTCCTTATTGATGGAGATTGCAGGCATTTTGTTCTGCTCATTCACGGGTCGGAGCCTAACAGAGAATTGTGGTGATGATGGAGTGGTGTTGGAATGATAATGCTGCCTATTTAAGTCTTTGTTGGGATCTGCATTTGGATTGTGTACCTAACTGGGGATTGGAACTTGTCTACACGATGCTCGAGTGAGTTTGTTTGAATGTATTTTAGGTTCTCTTGATTCTTTTCTGCCTGGAATGCATGTCAAGGTATTGACATGAGGAGAATCATGCTATTTAATCACATTTAGGTTGTCTTCTTCCTAAATTGAGATTTAGGTCCCATGCATTCAAAATGAGGCCGGGGTGGATTGACCCCCTCGCTTGTCCCCAAGTAAAAACCCCGAATTTTTTTATTTTTCACACATGATAGAACTTGCAAATTTTGAATTCATATTTGCAATCGGAAGCCCCAAATTAGCTAGGAGAGGTAGAGAAGATAAATTAATGAAGTACAAAATAGGGTGTCTTTTTTTTTACATGCACCACTAGAATGACTTGGGGGAACAAGCAAGGGGGTCAATCCACCCTGGCCCAAAATGAGAGGGATCAAATGGTGGTTTTTTTCACTTTTTTTTTCACTAAGGTAACTTCACCTAAAATGGACCTCTCCTCAAAATTAGTGATCCTAAAACGAGTTTAGGGAAATTAGGCAAATCTTCATTTTTGGAAGATTTTTTTGAAGTTAATAGTAGGTTCATGATGAAATTAAGTAGCAACCAAGCAAAATTTAGCCAGTTTTGGGATCACTACTCAAAATCACCCCCTATTTTTGTAGGGAAACTAAATAGGGAGGATACCCAAAATGGTGCGTCACAAGGACAAGTGTAAAGGTTGTTTTGAGAAGTGTTCAGTCCTATTTATAGTACGGAGGAGTTGGCAACCTTACAATGGTTTACTTTTTGTATATTTTTTGTTGTTTTATATTCTTTACTATAACATGCTTCAATTCTTAAGGTGCTTAAAATAGATTTTGGCATCACCTACAAGACACTTTTAGCACTCTACACCTTGCGTCTTTGAAAATTTGTAACTAATTCACAATGTGCCCAAAAATTATGAAAGCACTTGCATTTTGATTTGTAGTCCTTCATCAATGTAGAAAAATTGTTGTTCATTTTATAAAGCATATTGTTCATGCCACAGAGCTTATTTGTGCCATTTTCGGTGTAGTTCCTATAATGGAACCCCATTCTCCAATTTTGGATGAAGACAACTTGATGTGATTATATAGGCAAGTTTTGGACTTAAAATTGTCTAGTTGATCACAGGGAAGACTACATTTACTTATGATATAAATGCAAGCATGCCTTGTCGTCATTCTTCAAAGAAAGTTGATTAAAAATTCAAATCCAATTTCGAAATAGGAGTGAACTAGGGATTAATTAAGGAGAAGGTTACTTTCAAGGCTTTTAGGATAACTCTAATATATGGCTATTATGATTTGGGGAAACACCTCATGTTCTTCCAATATATAAATCCCGTTACTTATATTAACAATTGGAGTGCAAAGAATATAAAGTTTAATATTCAAAAGCTTCTCCTTCTAACTAGAGTAGATTCATTTTGAGATTCCAAATTTGTAGCATCAACAACATGAAAATCTTGGGAGCAACAAATATTATGAAGCCAAGATGTCATTCAAAGCATTGTGAGGTACAAACATTTCTAATTTTTGCTTAATAGAGGTACCATATTCACAAAGATAAGGTTTGTTATGATAAGGTCATAAATAAACATATTAACAATTGCATTAAAGTTTGAGAATAAAAATGGAAAAATTGAATATATGTATTATTTTCATATCAAACCTCACTTGAAGGTCCACAAAAAATAATAAAACAATATAAAAATATTTATACATACAAAATAAATGTGTATATCTACAAATTTGCATGTACCACTACTCATTCTTATACCACCTATATAGGTAGACAACAAAGAAACTAAGCTCAAAGAGTGAGGGTTCAAATAGAGTGCAGACCAAAAAAAATATATGTGCTAAAAAAACCAAAAGCAAAGTTTTGATAAGTTTTAATATTTCATTTTAAGTTGTTACTATTGGATCTTAAACTAGATGTGTAGATGTGCTAGGTTAGATTGAAAAAAGGAACCCAATAATATTACATATAGATTGAAAGCTTACAATGTTTGATCACAAGGAGATAAACAATTTAAAAGTGACTTAGAGTCTTTCATCTTGTATTTATTAGGTCAAATCTAAAGTTATGATCTTATTAAAATTATGAAGTTAAAAGGAAATTATGTGCATATATATATATATATATATATATATATATATATATATATATATATATATATATATATAATGAGCTTCTTCATCTATAAATTTTTTCTAAAAAAAGAGAATAAAGTGTTAGTGTGATTATTTTCCAAGATTCAATGTATTTGAGGCTCATCTCCAAAAGCTCTTTAGAATAATTAATCAAAGTTTGCAATGGCCTCTTTGCACAAAACTTGAAATTCGCATTTCTTTATTTTCTGAAAAAACAATAAATTAATTCAAAATTGAGCGATGATTCCCCTAAAAATAGTATATTTCTAATATTTTGTTTCACTTCAAACCCTATCTATATCCAAATTCCATTGGTATGTAGTAAGCTATTAAATAAAATGATGTATACATGTTGTCCACTAATGCATTGCATCCTACAAAATTTGTCACTTCAAAGCAAACTTTTGAAATCTTCATTGAATAAAAATTGAATAATATATTTATGCCTTCTAGGGTTTCCAAATACATATGGTTGCAAACAATTTAATATCACAACATAGCAAGTTTTACCACAATATTAAATATTTTCACCAAATATTGTGAGAAATATCTTTAGAATTTAGATATACGGGGCATTTGGTAATCCTTCACAAGATGTCAATGGACCTTATTTAATCCCCTTTTTACAATGGACCTCAACAAAATTCTTGTCTAAAATATGTTGCCTTTATTCATTAGAGCCTAGGGTGACTTTTGGATAGACTTATTTCAACACTTTGAAAATTCACAGATTATTCATATAGTGTCTAAGAAATTCAAAAGAAATGATTTGGAACATTCTTTTGACTTTCAACAAGAACTAATAAATGATTAGGCAATTTATTAGTAGGAACAATAATCAATTGCTTATTTATCTCAAAATATCCTTTATAATGATGACACAATTTTTTACTTTTCATGAAAAAAAGCATATTATGAATTGGGTTTCAATATTGTTTGATCAAGTATTGAATCCGGAATCTCTTGTATGTTTGATATATTTATATTTTTGAAACACATAGGGCATGCCTTTTCAATTTCAATAACCTGCAAAGCAATTTGAATATCTCATTTAGTAATTAATTGGTATAAGACATTAGACATAACATTACTAACCAAGGGCATTTGGGTGTCTCTAGTGGAAAGTTAAGTGTATTTTGTTGTTTTCTTTTTGCTTAAAGTTAAGAAGTTGATAATTGTACCATATTTTACTTCTAGCCATTTATTGTGAAAAACATTTTGACTTGCTTAATAATGTCATTTATAGGAATAAACCTTCAACAATATTGTTTCAAACTTGGAATGCAATAAACAATGATTGTTTTCTATATGGTTTGCATGTGAGGCAAAAAACAAACAAGTGTTCATTTTTTCTTCAAATGCAAGTTAAAATATTTTTTTTGAGAATATAAACATCATAAAAATAAATTGTTATTTTATCTTTGTATAAATCTTAAAAATATATGCAATGTTTTTTGGAGAAATAATAGAATTTGGAGCATAAATATATTGGTATATTATTATTATTATTATTATTATTATTATTTAAATGAATTTAAGAATAAAGGAATTCAACTTTATTTTAAAGTTGCCTATTTTTATTCAAAATTTTCCTTCAAGAATTATTAATTTGTGCAAATCTTATCAATGAGTAACATTAAATCAGTAGAAGAAATTCTTGTTCATTGAACTGATGTGTTTTTGTTAGAAAACACAAAACTACTTTTTTTTCAACACAGTTTTGTGTTTCCTATCAAAAACACATTAGTTCAATGAACAAGAATTTCTTCTACTGATTTAATGTGAAAGTTGTTCATTGGAATTATGAAGGTGTGCAAATCTTGCAAATCTTGTCATTGAACATAGACAATATTGTATTCTTGCACTAATTAAGTAATTAAACTTCATTCGACAATGGATTTCACTTGACATTTGTAGAAGTGTACTATGTTTCATTACAAGACAATAAATTGTATGAATTGTTGTTTTAATAAATATTTAAAAAAATTATAATAAAATAAGAAGATACCTGTAGAAAATGATTTGTTAAGGCAGGAAATTTGCAACTTGGACATTGGCTCCAATTTCCACGCACCATATGTCGTCCAGTTGCTATACAATACTGTAATTAAAAAATAAAAATAATTTAAAAAATATTCTACATTTTATAATCATAAAGACCATTATCAAAAACAAAAGCTTATTTTTTTATTCCCATCACATAATGGAAACACATGCCATTAATTAATTGTGAGAATTTTTTTATCACTACATTGAATAGGGGTATCAAGGGGACACATACTCATTAATCGACATTCCACACTATATAAATATCTACCTTTATTGTACATCAGTAGTTATTGAAGTGTCCGAAGGATGTACATCTTGTTTCAAACATCTACAATTTTTCACAATCAATCCCTTTAATTTTTTGGTCCCCTTAATACTCCTATTTAGTGTAGAATTGTTTTCCACAAAGTCATGAGTAGTGATCCCAAAACTGGCTAAATTTCACTTGGTCGCTACTTAATTTCTTCATGCCCCTAGTGTTAACTTCAAAAAAATCTTCCAAAAATGAACATTTGCCTAATTTCCCTGAACTCATTTTAGGATCACTAGTCATGAATACTGCTATATAATTAATTTTAAATAAAATTCCTATAATGATTTCTTATTATTTAATTACCATAATCTTTCATCAAATAATAATTCATTTGAAATTATTAAAAAAATTTCATGGATAAAGTAAAGAACATTGACCGGAATATTGGATTGACATGCAATGCATTGAAGTTGTGTTTCTGGAATTTCATATTGACAAAATGGGCAAGGTGAAAATGGTTCATCTTCTTCAACAGCTTCATATTTTCGAATGATGTTTGCCAACATTTTTTTATGATCATTGGAAATGGAATCGCTGCTACTATCAAATTCATGACCCAAACCAAAACATATATAATTTCATGCATAATTAATTTATATATGAGACTAAAAAGTTAATGCATTTTTAATATTAAAAATTATTTGTTTTGGGAATAGATGTAGAGACCATTAATATAATTATGTACCTAAGATCTTGACGTAGTAACATAGATGCGTAGGAATAAGCAGTTTTCTTCAACCCCACTCTTTGACATTCAATAGCAGTAGAAATCAGTATTGGATTTATATGTGCAGGAAAATTGCTAATATGTTGAGCAACTCTCATCAACATTCGTGCACTTGATCTATTTTTTATTACACAAAACTACCTATTAGATTTGTGAAATACAACAAGATAGTAGAGGAATGCATATAATATTTTAATTGCAAAGTTTAAGCATTCATGAAAATATAAAGTAAATATAGCATTGTATATTTCAAATGAAAATCATGCTACAAATAAAAAACTTACTTGTGATCACCAATACGGATTAAAGTCTTTACCAAAATGTATGAATGCAATAACATGAGTTGTTTTTGTAATTCAAGTGGCACACATCTTCCTAATGAAGTTAGAATTTTATAAAATTGAAGTAATTGTTGATGAGCCACTTTGTAGTTTCCCATCTCCTATGCATACAATTAATCAAAAACTATTTAGTATGAAATTATCACTATAGAAAAGCATGATTACAAGTGATTACTAGGCCATAGTTGTATGAATATAATCATACAATACTTTAATAATTAATTATTTTAATAAAATGTAAAAACTATGTAATTTTTTTATATTAGCATTTTCCAACTTGTTCTTGGGTGGCGATTTGAAAAGCTGCTTTTGTAGCTTGATCATAATTGCCCAAAACAATGTGAAGAGAAAATATATATTGTGGGCCTTTTAAACTAGTTTGATCCATTTCACCCATAAAATAATCAAGAAGTTGATTAGTCAAATTATCTTGTTTTAGTTCTCCAACCATGCCAATTGCCTATCATGAAATGTAAAATCATGATACACATTATTATTTTATTATATTGATACAATTAAAGAATGAATTTTACAAAAGAAAAAATTGATACAATAATTTAAAATGTAAAATAATATTAATATATATTATAAATAATTATCATTTACACATAGGATGAGAAAATGTACAAGTTCCATAGCTTCATGAGTTCCCAACTGTAATATCATATGAAGAGCTTGTTCATGTTCTCCACATTTGTGAAACATGGTTGAAGCTTTTTCATACTCTCCAATAGACTCATAGTATCTATTATAGCCATTAATGAATTTCCATTTTAGAATTAGATTTATTAATAGTTTATTTATATATAAACAATGGTATTGAATGTATAAATATATATTTTAATCATTAAAACTTTATTGAATACAATGCTAAATTTAAATAATTACATTTAAAAGTTATTTTATAGATAATGCTTACTTTGCCAAGGAACAACATTCACTTTTACTTGCAACATCCTTCACCAAATCAAAATATTCATCTACCAATCCATGTTGTTTTGCTAGAATATTTGCTTCATCAATCCTTCAATCAACTTTTATATTTTTAATTGAAATAATTATTTATATTGATATTAAATTTTTATCATTGATATTACAATAATAATTTATTTTAAAAAAATTCGATGTATGATCAATTTTTTCGTTAATTTATTGATAAAGTTGAATGTTCAATACAAATCATTGTAGTAAGTTAAATGAAGTATTATGGTATTGTATACATGATGAAAAATCATCATCCAAATTCATGATTGGGTGAATTCATTTAAAGCTATAAAATTTTAAATGTGGATTTTAGGTTTTGAAAATTTTGAATATTTAATTTATTATAAAATTTTAGATATAAGTTTGCAAGCCTCACTTTTTTTGCATGATTAAAAACTCTATTGCACCTTTATAGTTTCCAACATTTTTACAAAACAATGTAGCCATAGCAGCTCCTTCATTAGATTTGATCTTGCAAAATATATTTTAAGATATGTCATAAAATATAGAATATTATATATTTATGATATTTTATTATCTACATTGATTTTTGGTCTTATAATGATTCAATTTCCATTTCAATATTGATTTTTAAAAGTTGTAGTATAATATAAAAACATTATAGTAGTACCTTGTGTATGATTGAATATGCTTTTGATGGATTTTTCAAATAATGCAATTGTAGTCTTATTACATTTATATAATCCTGAAATAATAATTGTTATAATTATTTATTATATTTTGATTGATCTAAATGTTTCTACAAGTGATAAAAATTGTTGTTTAATATGGCTTTATCTTTTTAACTTTTATTCATGCTATTTAAATAAAAATCGAAATCACATAATTTTTTTTCATGATTTTTATTGATTCAACAAACCTCGGCTGATTCATAAAATGTTGATGCTTCTTCATATCTTTCATCACTTTCCAAAACTTTTGCATACTATAAGAAGTTTCAAATTTGTAAAGAATATCATGTTTATACTTTATAATACAATGTAAAAAAAAGAAACAAAAAATATTAAAAAGGCCAAAATTCAAATTCAAGCCAAATTATTCTTTTGTATATTGGTTTTCTATCTAGTTAATACCTATTTCAATATTCAATATTATCTTACATTTTTCAGTTACTTTATACAAAAATAAATTATTTATTTTTATTAAAAAATTACTGTATTCTTTTCTCTAGAAATCATTTAAAATTGGAATATGTGATTTATAGCATTAATGACTTTGAAAAATTGTCATTCATTGAAATGTTTATAAATTCTATGTATTTTATTAATATACAATATATATATATATATATATATATATATATATATATATATATATATATATATATATATAATTATGATATTTTTCATTTTTTAATAATGAAACCAAGAATTAACTTACACAAATAAATAATTTTGGAGTTGATAAATATTTTACAATACTATCAATCTTAGCATAGTTTTTCAATCCAATATATAACATAGCCGCTACTTGAATATGAAGCCCAAGTTCATACAATTCAGCAACATCCTATAAAATACATATTTTCACAAAATTTTATAGTTTTTTAAAGAAACAAAAACTAACTCAAAGAAGTATTGATATTAAGGTTTAATTTGAAATTAAGACTTTAGATAATTGAAATATTTTAAATTTCATGTTTGCAATATTGAATCAAAAAAATTCATATTTACTTGTAGTAGGTTAAGGTTTTTCATAAGCATAGCACATTCACAAAAAAGGATAGGATAGTTGTATGATGTTGCCAATTGACGACCTTTCCACAAATCTCCAAATTTAATACAAATGCGTGATATACCTGTCTATAATCATTGTAAATATATGAAAATTTTCAATTCTTAAAATGTATCATTTGTTTTCTTAAATATTTTCAATCAATTTCTCATTTTACCATGATGTTATTCATTATAATGATTCTTTTTTAAATTGGTTATTTTTAAAATTAAAGTATAGAAATTATAAAGATTTAGACAAAAATGATTAATTTAATTCAATAATGATGAAATCATTATTTTTAGGATTTTATAGTATATTATGAATTTTTAAAATATAATTTGATTATTTTGAATTTTGATTACTATTATTCACTTAAGTAATTTGTTTTTTAAATTTTAGAATTACATATTCTTTTCAAAATGAAATATGTTTTACAAAAATATAACACAATTTTTGTACTTGAGCAATTATTTGTTGAGTTGGACTTGTATTATAACATTTCAATTTTTCTTCATAACTTGAATATGCCAATTGCTGAATATTATGAAGTTCTAAATAGTGCCCATAATTTGGTGGTAAAAATGATGAAAACTTTGAATCTACTTGATTGATGTCTACTATCTATCACCATTTTACCCACAAAATTGAAAATTTTATCTGTACAATGATGACTTGATGATGAGGATAATAATGAAAATATTATTTTTGAACTTTGAAATAGAAATCTACATAATTGTATGAAATATATTTTAAATGAATTGAATTCCAAATTAAAAAATATATACTTACCTGATTCCAATCTTGAAGATGACATAATAACATACATGCACATTTGTTTTTTAAAATTTTCCTATAGCATTTCTAAAATTGAAGTTTAGATATTTTGACACTATTATCTTTGCATTTTGACAATGGTTATATTTTCTTCATTGAATATTTTATTTTTTCGTCTTTAAAATTTAAAATTTTATATATATTATTATTATTAAAAAAAATTCCATGAAAATATCTATACAATGCTTGAAGTACACTTTAAATTCTAGTATTACACTTTGTATGTGATTGCATAGTGGTTAGTTTTTTATAAGAAAAAATGTACAAAAAATATATATGATATAATTGTTATATAAGGATATAGATGAATTACAAGTGCTTCCTTGTATTCTTGTAAGAATTTTGAAGCTTCACCAAGTAATAATTGATGTTCTTCAACCTCTTCCATCTCATATAGTCTAGTTAAATTTATAACATTGTTGGATTCTTCACATGCTTTAATGGCTACTTGAAGCTCCAAATGTTTTAAGGCAACCTCTGCTAAAGCTTTCCAAATCTAATCATATTACTAATTGTTTAGCAAATGAAATGAACATCTTGTGAAGAAAAAACATTGAATCTAATATTTCTAACCTAGAACTATGTTAAGAAAATTAGCTTGTAGTTTATAAAAAAAAAATTATTCATATTTAAAATTACCATGTTATTGTTCAATATGGTAGCAGAAATCCAAGCTTTGTCAAGATAAATCATACTCAAGTCATCCTCAAATTTGGCCTTTGTTTTTGTGTGATCAACATTATCATCCTAAAAATTTATAGTAAAATCTTGATAATTATGTATAATTTTTACATAATGCAATAGAAAATTTTAATTAGAAAAAAAATAAAGAAGTATTAGTTAAAAGATTGGGATTGGCTTTAGAAAATAATTTGTCTGCAACTATAGAATTCATAATGCATACTACATTTATTCACATATCACAACATTTTTTGGTAATACAAGAATGAATTTTTTTTTTAAAATTTAAAATTATAGAAATCTTATAAAATTTATAGAATTTGAAATAAATAAATAAATTCCTTTAGTTAATACCGTAGACACAATGTTAGTTGATTGGTTGATGTGATTGATTGAATTAGGTAGTTTCTTAACACCTTTAGTAACTGAAGTATAAATGAATGTATGACTTGATGTTCTTTTGGTTAAAAGGCAAAAAATATGGGGATCCCATTCATTCCAAATCACATCTTTGATAAGGTTTGAAGAAGTTGAAATTTGTTGCACCTATATAGTACTTGATTTTATTTATAATATATTTAATGAGACATATTTATAAAAAAAATTGAAGATTTTGTTATTTCTTTGAATTTATATTTTGAAACTTTTAAATTATTACATTATATTTGTAGAAATATGAACTACAAACTCAAGAATTAATCAAACAATAATATTTACATATAAATGTACTTACAACTATCATCTATATTTATCATTGTATTGGGTAGAACTTACTTGATGGTTAAGTGGGTTATAAAAGTATACCACTTGCCTCTCATCTTCAAAGATTACTTGAGTTCCTAATTGATTTGGCCATATTCTGACAATTTTTATATGATTATGGATAAAATTGTGAATTTCGTGACTTAATTTATTGCAATTTATATCAAATCATTGTAGATAACAATATTAACATATTTACTTATTTAAAAATCATGAAAAATTAATTATAACTACTAATTAAAAAATATATTTACAACATTTGTTAAAAGATGAATTAAAAGAAACCTGATGATGCCACCTTCAATATGACGCAATTCACTTATAAAAGTAGGAGAATTATCATTAATATAATAGAAGAATAGATTTCCAGTTTGTGTTCCAAATATCAAAAACATTGATGTACAATGAACACATGAAACCATAGTTGCCTCTTTCAATTATTATATAGTAGCCTTTCAAATTTAATCTAGTACATAAAATTTGATTAATAATTTAAAAAATAAAGAATTAACATTTATACTTAATAACAATAATAGAGCTTCTAGTTTTGTCTTGTATGTATTACTTTGTGTACATGTTTAAGATTATATAGACATATAAAGACATGAAATAAAAAGATTTGAGGATCTCAAAAATCTGCCCCCAAAATGGCTATATTAGAATTTAAGCTTTAAAATTAGGCTTTTCAACTTCTTGTTAAATGCATATATGAATGTGAGAATGATTCATGATGCATGAAATTAGGGGTTTTGGTCTTTTAAAGTCCAACAATTGCTTGGCCCAAGTAAGGAATTTGTCATGGTTCACTTGTACAATTTTTAACCTAGTATAAATGGTACACATTCATGTAATAATGTTGTAAGTAGATTTTCCTAATTGCAAATTAGAACTGATTTCATTATTTATTATGCATTGATTGTAAATTAGGCACCCTGAAAATAATGTGCTATGCCAAAATACTTCAAATGAATTTGAGTAAAAAAATTCTATTTCATCTAATATTTCTTTGCTCCAACTTCTTGAATGCTTTCCAAAGCATTTGATATGAAACTAAAAATTCTTTACATTGTACATTCTTTACAATCACAAATTCACCATTGATCCACCCATTTCTTGTAGATTCATTCAACAACAATTGACAAGATCAAATCTTAAATAAAATAAATTATGTGGAATTTCCAACATTGAATGTTCAAAGTAATAATGTTGCAAAGCCAATCATGTAGTACATGTACAATTGAATATATTTACAATTGGAGTAGTTTATTGCGCGATGTATATGCAATTTTATTTAAACCAAACATTAAAGTGAACTAATCTAAATAAAATCATTTAAAACATCTATTATAGACTAATCCATATATGAAAAATGACTCTTTTTACAAGTAATTTGTGATGATGTGATTCCATAGAAATACATCTTACCTCAAAGTTGATTGATTTAGAGCCTTACCCAACATTTGAAGTCATTGTACACAAAAAGCCAATTGAAGTCTATTTGATTTAAAATATTTCAAAATCCTTTAAATCTAATAACTTGGTATAGTCAACATATTAAAATCCCATACAATATATGTTAAATCTACTCAAACTTCTTTACATTCATTCTATTACAAATGTAGTTTTGTCAATGCAAGATTCCTCTCATTGATTTAGAGCCAACTACAAAAAATAGACAAATCTCCAACTTATCATATACAATAAACATGATCATTTCAACATTATACAAGTCTTCTAAGAGAAAATTATTTTGACAAAAACACTTAATAGAATCAATGAATTTAACTTTCTAACACCTACATTGTATATGGTACATTGCTTATTAGTTACTACTAGTTGAGCTAGTTGAAGTGACATATCTATAAGTAAAAAAAACATTCTAATGCTCCATCATTTTGCTTCTTGATGGAAGAAAGAAAAATTCTTGACATTGGTGAGATGTTAGGACAAAGTCAATCAAGTTACATCACACTATTGTTTTCACCTCGCTAAATAATTGAATTGCAATACAAAACAATGTAAATTTTTTTGAGGTGCTTTCATTCTTTTGAAAGTGTTCTACAATGTCAAGAAAAAATAGAAGTCCATTGTATATAGGTGACATAACTATGAGAATTAAAATGGGTCACAATAAATAATTGGAAAAACATTGGCCAAACAAATATATAAATAAAATTACTATACATGTTCTGAATTGTCCATACTAAGTTCTTGATTGCATGGAAAAAGACTATTATTATCCCACCTAAAAGATTGACATAAGATGGTGGTGTCACAAGAATCTGCTATTAGGTTTAGAATAGCATGGGGCCTTGGCTGTAGAAGTGCTTTGTATTTCATTTCAAAATCCCTAAAGAATAATAAACCTACCCTCGAAACTCCCTTTTCCCTAATCCCAATCCTACAATTCCCACTATACTCTAAAAACTGCCATACCTAATTTTGATCTAGCATAACTCATGAACAATATCTCCAAACAACTTGAAACTTTTCTACATTTTAGATAAACTATCCAAATAATAGCATACTAATTTTCATACCAAGACAAGATATTGTCCAACTTTGGTGGACATTTTTCTACAACCAATTTTCTACCCTTCAAAAATACCCTAAACTAGCATAGCCGACTTTGATCTAGCGTATCTTTTGGAGAGTTTTTCCAAATGCTTTGAAATTTTGTGACGAAGTAGATCAACTCATCAAATTATCAACTCTCCTCATACCAATTTTCACCCTAATCCAAGATATTGTTCCACTTCGGGTGGACATTTTCCCTTTCAAACTTGCTTACTTATGGTTCTCTACACCCAATTGTATTTTTTTGCATTGCTCATAGATACTAAGTACATAGAAGTTAATATTTTGATACAAGATAGAAAGTGAGTGAAGAAATGTACCCTCTAAGATTCATATCCATAACAAAAATATTCAATAAGATCCAAGATCCTCAATACACCTTCCTTGGTTGCCTTAGATTTCAAACACCTCTACTTTGTAGCTTCACATCTCCTCCTTTATAATAGATCTAAATCTCAAACTCAACTCATACTAGATCAACCTTCCAAGATCTTAGATCCAAAATTGGATTGTGCAAATCACATTAGTTGCTATATTGTTGTTCCATTGCTCTCTTTGCTAAAAGTTAAGATCAATTTAAAATTATGAATTTTTGAATTGTCAGAGATTTAATGTCTTCATTACAAATTTATTAAATGTCAAAGATTTCGTATCTTAAGAAATTCTGAAATCTCAAAAATCTATAGATTTGTCAATTTAAATCTTTTTGGATTTGTAAAATTTTAATTGATAAATTTCAAAAAAATTATAGTTGTTATTTGAAGGTTACAAATTTAAATATCAAAATTTTAAATGATTCAATTTTAATATGAAGTAATATTTTAAAATTAAAAAAAAAAAGTTAATGGAAATCAAATAATCTGAGCTACTTACTTAATTTTTATTGTTTGCCAAATAACAGTAATCCAAATAGTTTTTAGAAAAATAAGCTAACTCAACTAGTTTTCTCACTTTTTTGGAACTGGTAGTTAGAAGCTTCATTCCCTTCATGAAGTTATCTATGCATTAGGAATATGGAATCAAAATTGCACTTTAGTCATTACAAATTTAGTACATTTGTTGTCTAAAAGATGATGGCAAAAATGTATTTTGTTGATGAAGAATGAAACCTTAAAAGAAGTCACAATTTTTTCCCTCATAAAGATCTATATGTGATCATTATAAATTCATTTAAAGTATAATAATGTGAATGGTGCAAAAATAAAAAAATTATTGAAGTTAAAAAACTCAAAATTGCAGCTTCAAGACAACAAAATCTCTATACCGTGGCTTGAAATCACTTAACTTGAATCAAATACATGAAATTGTTTCTAAGGTATTTGGAATAATATACTTTTGGACAATTAAATTTAGTACACTTAACCCTCAATGTACAAGACTTATTATTTTGCTAAAAATGATTTGATTTTTGGACCGATAGGTGCATTCTTCATTTCTATGATGATGCTTGGTCACTTTTTCAACTATAATGTCTTTGTAGGGGTAAGAGGTAAGAAGGAGATTTTTTGGTGAATGAATTTATAGGTTCTAAGACCCTAAAAACCAAAACTTCTAGCAATCCATTGAAGAACCTTTTCCTAAAAACTTTTCATGCAAAATTAATTATGTAGAATCCTCTAAATCATAATCTTGTATCCTCCCTTTGTTGCTTCATGTTATATTGTTGACTAGTTATAAAGAAAGAAGTTTATAAGTTTATAAGGGCCAAGCTTTTCCAAATCTTCATGCACTCCAAGAATTAGAGTTGCTTCTCTTCAAAATCTTCAATTGTGAGCCCTATCTATATTATTGCATATCATGTTAGTGATGGTCCTTATTCTCGACTAGCCATTATAAGTGGAGTAATGATTGCAACTTGGACTATTAGACATGCATGTGTCTTGTCCTTTGGCTTGTAAGCTTGGATAGCAAGTCATCTATGTGCTATGCCACTTGTGGCTTTCTTGTAGATGTAGAAGTATATTGACAAAATGATTCATGCAAATCTCTATGCACTACAATCATTCTCCTTGAACTTAAGATCATGAATCATTTTCAACTTACTGCATGTTGTGTTATTGATGGTCTACATCATAAAATTTCCTTGAAGTCAAATGTATGTTAGATCTAATCTATTATATTTTGTAGGACTACTTTGTTTGCACCACCTCACTGGATGTGATGTTCTATCTATATGATTTGTGGCCAAAAGACAAATTGATGTAGGTTGAATGTGCAAGAAAAATTGCAAAATCCTTGACCTTATACACTACTAAACTATCTCATAAGAAAGACACAAATGTACAAAAAGACGACAAAAAGACGATTTGCATGGACAAAGGAACTTTCCAAGCAAAGGATGCAATGCATATGTACTCAACACTCAAAGTTACAATATCACTCCAAAGTGATAATGGTAGAATTTGGAAGTTAAGAAACACCAATTCTTGTATATAGTGCATCAAGAGTTGTATAAGCTTAAACATAACAAAAGTTCAATCTTCACAAAAACTCAACCCTTCCAAAAGTTTGACCTTGACAAAAACTCGATATTACCATAGAAAAGCTTGACTCTTACAAAAGCTCAACCTTGATGTTATAACCCTATGATTTTGCAACCTTAAGCAAAATCTATGTAGGTTGTGCACTTGTACACCAAAGAATTGCAAAAAGCTTGACCTTAAATACTACACCACTATTTCAAAAAGAAGTCACAAATGTATAATATAAGACTACAAAAGGATGCCTTCCAATGTGAGCTTACAAAACAATAGACACAATGCAAATATACTTGACATCCAAAGTTGAAATCATCACTTTCAAGTGACAAGTATAAGGTTTCACATTTGGATGAGATGCAACACCAATTAATGCTTGCATACAATGCATCAAGAGTTGCAAAAGCTCAACCTTACTTTCTAATCTTATAGTTTCCTACAATTGATCAAATGCAAAAAAGACTACATAAATGTACCAATTTAGCAATTTGTCTAATATTAGAAGTTTACATTGTTATCTTTGCGATGGTCTTCACAAATTAGATGCTTCTTGAGCAATGCATTTACGCAAGGATACCATTTATATTGGCTACCTATTGCCGCAAGTTGAATCCCTCATAATCAATTCATATTCTCGATTCATGTTATAGATGGTTGTGTGTGAGTTACACAACTAGAGCTTTCAAGCTTTAGTTGGCTGTAGATTAGAAGACATTTGAAGCCCCTTTAGTATTGGACTCCCACTTAAATAGTTAAGAATTCAAAGAACTTTACTACAATGTTGTTAGTGCATATTATCCATGTAATGCTATGTGGACCCAAATATTATAGAATAGAGTGCTAAAAATAGTAAAATTTTGACCCTCTAAAATTCAACTATTTAAGTGCCTATAGAAATCAAGTAAAAAAATAGTCTAGAGTAAAAATGAACATTGGTAGAAATTTAAAAATAATGTATATGCCTCATAATTAAAGAACAAAAGTTTGGATACAATAAAAGCATTCTTGATCAACTCTTTTAGATAGCAAGGGTAGACAACACATTTGTAGAAAGTGTAATGTATTAGTTAGAAACTAGACTTATAGAAGTATAATGGTATTGACATAAGATTCTAATGTTCACTATTGGTACATTGAAGAATCCCAAATACATTTATATCAGAAGATATTATAACCAAACACTTTTATCACCTCCAAATCTAATATACAAATCCAAAACAAGTACAAGTGCATCAATATGACTAGTTGTACCAAATCTAGAGTCCACATGACATAAGTTCTAATTAAACCACTTGGTAACATCAAGCTTTCCTGACAACAAAGATGACATCGCTTCTAGCTCACTAGCATAAAAATTGGCCGATGTCTTTCTTGCTCAGATTCAAGAAGATCACTTTGACAAAAGTTCAACCTTTACAAAAACTAGGTCCTTCCTGATAAAAGTTCAATCCTAACAAAAACTTGATATTGCTTCAAAAACAATTCAACTTTGACAAAAATCAAACCCTAATCTGACAAAAGTTCAATGCCGATTAAAAAATTACTACCTTAATAAAAACTCAACCTTGAGATTCTACCCCTATTGTTTCACAGCAAGAAGAGTTGTATGAAGAGTTGCAAAAAGTCCAACTTTAAATACCATGACATTGTCTCAAAAAAAAGCCTCAAACATACAATAGGACAACAATAGGATGCCTTGCAAGGTGAGCTTACAAAGCAAAGGATGCAACATAAACATGGAGTTGAAATCATCACTTTAAAGTGGCAATGGTGGAGTTTGAGATTTAGAGAAGAAGTGACCTCAATGCTTGTATATAGTCTACAAAAAGTAACAAAAACTCAATCCTAATGTTCTAACCCTTAAACCCTATGATCTCTTGGCGAGAAGCAAAATCTATAAAGATCATGTATGAAGAGATAGACAAGCCCAACCTTATATACTACTCCTCTCTTTCAAAAAAATGCCACAAATGTTCAAGAGGACCTTGACAAAAATTGTCAAATTGTCAAATTGATATGCCATGTTGACATTGTAGTGACATGTTTTCAAAAAACATTGTCGTACAAATGGCATAAAAAATTTAAATGGACATTGCAAAACTTGTTACAAATTGATAAAATAAATAAATAAAAATAAAATATTTTTTTCAAAATGAAAATTTTAATCCTAAGATATCAATCTTCTATTTTTCATGTCTTTTCTACTAATCTTACACAATGATATTCACATAACTGCATCTAAGGTCTTCAACTAAAGCCTAGAATAGAATTGATTTTCAATGAGATTTTGCTTCAAAAAGCCTCTTATACAAATGGCAATATTGTTTCAGATAACCAAAATAGTTTGCTTAAGCTCCATCAATATGAGCCAATTTTCATGTCACTAAGAGGCAATTTTCCCTTCTTTTGTGGTACTATTAAATACTTAAATTTTGTCTTTCACATGATGTGCCTTACTTGAAATGCTGGCCTATAATGCAATATTCATATAAATTAGAACTAATGGCAAATTTTGAGACAAATGTATTAGGTGATAATCTCTTCAAAATAACTAACATTCTAGCAAATCTTATAAATTTTGTAGAAGAAACTTTCAATTATGTTTAAAAATTTCATCTAATAATCATCCAACTTTTACTGAGAACTTTAAAGAGAACAACTTTGAATACTATTGTTGGAAATATTATGGAAAGATCATTGGAAACATCATGGGAATTTCATTGGGACCATCATTAGAATACCTTTTAAAACATTCTAAATCACTGATTTTTTTTCTTCAATCAAACAATAGGCATCAAAAAAATGAATTTTGTAGTAAACATATTCCCCAAATTCCCAAATGTTGTGAAGAAATTTTTTTCAATGCCAGAAAAATTTACTACTCTTACACAATATTAATGAAAGGCAAATTGCTCCAAAGGTTGAAACATTTTTTAAAATAATACATATGAATCACCCAATATAACTAAAGTACAATATTGAACAAGGAAATAAGAAACACTAAAGGGTAATAGATAATGTAGTTTTTGCCATCATCAATGATTACAAATCAAAGATTTTGAACTACTACATATTAAAATAACCTATTTATTACTTCTATCTCCAATATTCATCTATAATAAGATATCTCTAGTGGTAAATTTTCCTTGCAATATGACCCTAAATCATTTACAATACAATGTATTTGAATAGACTCCTTCCTACATGATCATCACCTTTGGGCTCAAGTAAACAAAATAGGTTGTGCCACATTTGGTGACATCATGAATTATTTTAGACACTTCAATTTTGGTTAAGGTTGTACTAACATCTTTTGCTTCATAAAAGAAAATGTAAAGAACCAAAGTGTTGTACATATAATTCAATTTCAAGAAACTTTTGAAGTGAAGGTGAACACCTTGATCACCAACATTAGCCCTTTTGCGACCCCACACACATGTCAATTTAAGGGGAGAACATCAATTGCCAAGATAATAATCTTGCCATTGTAAAAGTAAAGTAGTTGCCTTCAACCATAGTCAAATAGATTAGTTTGTAATCCCATTTTCAATTGGTCAACACAATCACCAAACAAATGCATAACGCATTTCACTATCTAAAATTTCTACATGGTTGTCAAGAAAGAAATATGTGAAACAAAAAGACATAATTGGTGAAAATCAATTTTTGTTTTATTCATTTTTCTCAAATAAAACAATGTTTCCAAAGGATCTTGAAGTTCCATTACTGTACTTCGAAATTTCTAGCATGTATGTCAAGGAAACCAAAGAGATGATATAAACAATCAATAAATCAAATAAAGATTTGATATTTTTTGAATCACATTTTCAATCAATATGATCTAGTTTCAAACAATTGTAGAAATTCATCATTGCGGGGAGTTACTGTTTTAAAAAAAATTCACATGTTTAACATCTAGAATGCACATCATTGTGTATTTTGATTTTGATGTAGTACGTCGTTTTTAAATAATTATGTTTTTTTGAAAAATACATTGTTTGAATTTTTAAAGCCTTGAAATCTCCAACTTTATAATTTCTAAAGTTGAAAGTTGAAACTTTTTAAATTCATAAACTATTAGAGTGCAACTATTTTTATGAACACTCTTTGACTTTGGGCAACAACATTGAATAGATAAAATTTCATATTTTAATTTTTTATTAAATTGATGGTTTTTAAATAAATGTATTAACTATTGATATTGATATTGACTAATTTGTTAATTAAAAAATGATCATAAAACTCATGTACAATATTTTTGAAGTGTCATTGATAATTTTATTAGAGGAGTTTAGAAAATTCTAGGTTGTAAGATTTGAAGATTGACTGGTTGATTGATTTCATATATTAAACTTACTAATATGCAAGAATTCTAAATTTTACTAAATTTAGAATTTGATTGAATTAAAATGCTCTTTACTACGATGATGAATATTTATTATTCACCAAACTAATGATATTGCAAATTTTACTTTTTATAAGTTAAGCCAACTCAACTAAGTTTGCTTCATGGATAAGGTAAGGTTGTCAAAAATCTTGATTATAGCTACTTGAAATTTTGGAACTTGACCTATTTGCCCATATACGTCTATGGTTACAAAGCTAAACATGACCTTCTCTTTCTTAGCTCCACATTTAAGTTGATAGTTTAAATGGAAAAAGAATTGCAATGGGATGGGGGGGCATTAGAGTTGCTTACTATGGCAAATTTAATTTCTAGTTTTGAGTCTAGCCACCAAAGTCATCATGAATAGTGGAATTCTTGATTTTTTCAAAATGCAAAAAAAAGAGGTTCCATTTCAAGAATATTTAGAATTTTAGAATATCTCCTTGTTGCTCTCTTGGTCTCTCTTTGTGGTTCCCATGATTCCCCTTAATTATTCTTACATATTAAAGTATCTTTTTTGGTTTTCTCTCTTGCTACACCACTTCTAATAACTAGTGAGAGTTCAATCTTTTTATTCAAATGCTGACTGCTAATGTAGTGAAATACATTGATGAATGGTATTTTGAAATGCTAAGATGCTAAGTAAACGTATGCTTAGTATATTGTGGTGTCACATCACATTACAAACCAGAAGTATTGCCCAGTGAGGTTTTGAAATCTACAAAATAAATTATGTCAAACACAACTAGCACTTTACAATAGCCTCAAGTCAAAACTATAGATTCTCTATTGTCATATGCATTGATGTATATTTCATAGTGCACCTTAAATCATCAATATAAATGTTTTGATGTCTTTCATGTGACTACATTGTGAAAATTTTGTTCAACCAAATAAACAATTTGTAGTAAATAGAATTTGAATTTTTTGTTGTTTAATAAATCTATTATAAAATTTCAAAAGAAACAAATTGTAGGTTTCAATTCAAATTTGTTGTTCACTATAGAGTAGACAACACATTTGAATTCCTAGAAGTACCAAAAAGTGATGCTTGAATCGTAGCACCCAAAATTATCCACTTAAATTACAAACTCAAGTTTTAAATAGGAAATTGACAATTTCACATGCAAATTTTGTTTTGCTATTATGAACAAAAAAAGAGTTCATTTTAGGTATGTGGTGGCTTAAGGTTCCACCACCTCACCCTCTTTGAAAGTATCAATCATATATTCATGTAAATAGATACAAAAGAAAAATTCCAGTTACTATTGGCATTAAGCATAAAATCCAAATGAAAGGCAACTAGTTAGTTGCACAAACAATTCTAAATGACTAAGAATGACAAATTGTATCATTCTTCAAGACAACCTCTAGTAGCTTGTCTTAATCCCTAATTGTTCCAATGTGTAATTTTGGATGAGGGTTAGAGAGTCTACTTCCATGGTGAACTTGAATATTTTGCAAACAAGTTTTCATGTATGATAGAACCCATTCTTGAAACTAGCAAAAAGTGCTTTGGGTAGTACTAATGTTTTTTTAGAAAATTTGCCCCCTCAAGCAAATCCACATGAGGTTTTGTAAAGATTCCAACTACATGTTGGTTATGTCATTTGAAAGATGGATGCATTGTTCTTATGTTTTAAAAAATAAATAAATTTGCACAATATAATTTTTATCAAAGAAATTGAAGTGAAATATCCCTTTGTCTTTGTTGACAATTGATATGCAATTCCTTGTCAAACTTCTTGTAGGATTTAGTGGAGTTGATCAAGGTGGAAAATTGATTGATTTCAAGGAAGTATGATAAGTACTACAAGCTTCTAATTTCTACAATACCACCTTTCAATTTGAATATCTCCATTTCTCCTTTTGAAGTTTCAGACACGTGCAAAAATTTGCAAACATTTATTAACTCTCCACATTCAAATACAAAATATCTCAACATCAATGTATTGAATTGTTCCTAATTTTTAGTGCAACTCCATCTTTGAGCCAAAGATCCTATAGTTGTAATATCAATTTAGATTTTTAAATCAATTACAAAGCTTATCAAAAAGAATGTCAAAAGTACCCTCCAAGAAACTCAAAAAAAGTCATGAGACATTTAGGGGCTAAGTAAGAAACCCTTTTATTTTGACAAATTTGATGAACTGAGGTTTACAATAAATTTCAACAACACTATATTAAACAACAAAAAAGGTGTATAAATTCAAAACATATTTATGAGTATATTTAGGGTTCAGGGTTTGAATATGCCAGAGATATCTCCATAGAAGGAAACGTTTGACTATGGACATTACATTTGAAAAGACAATTTCAAAACAAGGACACAAGGGAAATCCAAAATGAATTTAATGTTCTTGGTTGGATTATCGACAAAATGACATCAAAGAAATTCTACTATACTTCAAGTGGGTTGCACATGCTTCAACCCAACATCTCTAACTTAAATCCTATCAAGAATCTGCTAAAAAATTCTAGTGTGAACAGAAGGGTAATATGATACTCGGTACAATCTACAGATGATGTCCTACTTCCTCGGAATCCCAAAAGGCAAGCTCCTCCAAAGTCCTGTTAACAGAAATACAACATTGGTTATGAGTTATGAGGTTAACTTCCTCATACTAATTTGTTGAATTTTGTTCCCTTCATTGACGCTCCTAAACAATTTATTACAGCTCCTATAGATAAGGAAGCGGCCACTTTGGGCCATTTGAAAACTCAGGGGTTAACAGTAAAAATATGTTTTGAACTGCTATAATCAACTACGAGCTTCCAAATTGGAATCTTTATTTTTAGTTTGAGCACTTAGGGTTAAAAGTGTTATTAAAAAAAAAGTATGAGACAACGGCAATGCAGATCCAGAAACCACCTACGGTGATTGATGATATACCTTCAAACTGCCTCATGGTTCCACCCCATCGTAAAGCCGGTAGTAAAATTAGCTTCTCTAAAACATCAGCAGACCTCTTGGAAAATATTTTCCAAATAATCAGTGAGGTAGCATTCACTATTGAAAGACTAGACCCAGGCCTCTTCAAATCTGTAGTTTCAGGACCGCAAATTGATAGGCCGGTCAGCCTGGTGTAGAATATATGTATTCCTGGCGTTCAAGAACCAGCTGTGTATGTGTAAAACGCTTGAACACCTTGTATCAGCTCCACAGCTTTCCCTGAGAAAGTCCGGAAGAAAACCCCACCATCAGAGGGTCAGTGATGAATCTTTAATTTTCAGAAAGCAAAAGACTTACACTTAGCAGGCAATTCAAGCAATTCAGGGTTATTACCAGCGAGAGATCCGAAAAGAGGGACCGGCTTAAGGGTTTTCTCAACACGTTGCAAGCGCCGCCTGCACAGCCAAACAGTAAGAAGGTAATTATTTAACCCAAATGGCCAAAAGCAGTCGCTTCCATATGCATAAAAGTTCAAATAAATCATTAGGAATCTCCAAGGAAAAAAATGAATCAAAAGAAAGACGAAATCATACTCCATGTTATTTAACATAGAATTAGGCATTGAAAGTTCCTATAACCGACTGTTAGCGTCCAAAGTGGACTTTCTACTTATAGCTTGGGCACTTAGGAGTAGGAATGCACAAAATTCGAGGAAGTCTCAATCTCAGAATGCAGAAATGGAAAAAAAAAGTATCCGCTTGCATATGTATAGGAGATGAAATAAATCATAACTTCCAAGGCAGCAGAATAAACCAATAGGACGAAGAAATCAAGGCCTATAGTTTTGAACAATAGAAGTATTGAAAACGTAATTGTTGTGAAAATTCGGTGAGTCTGTTTGTCTTCATGACTAGATTACAAGATTTACGAGGTTTTCATTTTTCCAAAGGCGACATATGAAATGGGACACGTACACTGTGTATCGATCAAAGAAAGGACTTCGCATGAGGTAGAGAGCCCACAGCACTTGCCTCCTCATGAGCTGCAAAATTCAAAAATCAGCGGTAATCTAGTTACAAACGTCAAAATTTAAAATAAAAAGTTAAAGAAAATTAAAGGAAATCCTCACAAGGACATATGAGAAAAAATCACAGGACTGAAGTGTTCAACAGAGAAAAGAACTGCTCAGGAATCCTGCCTACTCAACTTGTCAAAACGAAATGTAATGAAAAGGCACACTCAGGTCTATTACAAGGGCGCTTCGTGATCAGAGAAGACAACCCTGATTTATCTTACTAACCTCATTTTTCTCCTGTTTTGAGGGGCTACTTCTTGCTGTCGACTTGCTGCCAAATACTTGGTCAGAAAATAGAGTAGTGGCATACAAGATGCCCATGCCACTAGCATCTAGAGCTAATGCTGATAACCACGGCCTCCATGAGCGCAGTCCATGGCGTCGGATCATCATAACGTAAAGGAAAGGCCTCAAAATCAGGAGAATCTCTCCAAGCACCGCACCTTTATCTACCCATGTGGACGGCTTGGCTTCGACTGCAATGCAAACAGACCACATCAATTGAGAGTCTATTTTATTTTATTTAACATATTATACTAATTGGAGGTGTCAGCTATGGTTGAAAAGGGGGTGTCTAATTCGGTTTGTAAGAGATTCCGTTCCTCACCCAGTTATTCTAGAATTTTAGGCTAACTTTGTAGCTAACTCTCATTTCTGTAATCGACAAGGGAATAATATACTACAGATTTTGAAAAGTAGCAAAAGACACTAACCAGTGTCTCCTGCGGAGCAAAAAGTCTAATTTTATGATTTCTTTCTCTTATACTCATGCGTAATACGAATGGTACTCGGCTGATATTCAGATTATACTTCAATGATTCTGGAGTCAAGTTTGGCTACAGACCGTATTGTTCTATGGAAAATTTGGCAATTAATCGGGAGGGATCTTGCTATTATCCCAGCCATTTATTCTCCAAGGAGCCACCTAGCAAAGTGCCCCATAACTTCACCACATTAAGGGTCCACAATAGCTTAGAGATTGCTAGTGTCTACTGTCTTGCGTACGACACAAGACACTGGTAATCTTCAAACTTTTGTTAAGTTCTTGAATGGGAGACCATCCATTTGGGTCCCACAAAATACAATTAAAAAATAGGAATTAACCGGGAAGCAAAAACAGACAAAATGGAATCTTACACTACCATAATAGACACCACAATCTCTCACAGTTACACCCACCACATTCTCAAAAAAATGCTGGAACTTACAATACTGGGACGACGGTGGGGGTGCAATAGGTTTAGCAGCCAGCCATGAAGGCCTAACGCCAACATTGTCCCGGTACTTATTCATCGCTTGTATGGCTCGGGGCTGATGGCTGGAACTCGCTGTGGTTCCCCGAGGTCTGCCAACTACATCGCAGTGCGAGGACTCAGGCTTGACTTCATTGTTGACAGTTTCGCCTCCGTCAATCAGCATTTTGCAACCACTTTTATACAGCACCAGTAATCGCATCAATGCCCTGCAGGAAAATTTGCAGAAAATTTAATCCAATAAATGCATCTCGAAAAAAAGGGATACTACCACATACCACATCATGTCCTTTACTGCCAATACGCAGACTGTAAGGCAGAGGACGCTCAATCTATTAAATCACCTGATCCTCTGTTACTAACAACAACTCATCCATTCATAAACTTGGTTGGACTCAAATTAGCAAGTGGTGTAAGCATGACATAGCTGATGTGTACGGCCACAAATCTTTGAATGGAAATGGAGCTCTCCACTGCCCCTACAATAGCGGACTACAACCTCCGACTTTGAATAATTGCATAAGAAATTCATGCATAGTGATAAAAAGTCGATCTCCAGAGAGGTTAGCTCTTGCACCCAAAGCGATCTCTCCAGGAAGCTCTACTGAGTAATCTCTCAATGAAAGCACACTCAGAAATATTTGGTTTAAATGCTTAAAGTCACGCATATAGTATTATCCTCTGCAGTGGTTATCCGCATCAAACTGTAGCAAAGGTAAAATTTAGAGAAGAGTTCAGGCAAAATTACTTGAGCCCCTCGATCGTCGCCACAGGCGTCCATTTCTGATCTTTGCCCAGGTAATGCTCGGCACTCATCTCCACTAAAACCTCCACCTCCTTCACAACTGATAACAGGAGTGGCCACGGGAAGCTTGGATCCTCGCGCAGCGGGACTTGCAACCCTGAGGGTGTGGTTTCTGGTGCCGTTGCAACGATGTGTTCATTCATGACCGTCACCAAACCCACCATCGTCGACACTGCATTCATAAATGTAGACGACACTAACACCGTTAGCAACCTGGTCCTGTTTCCTATTGACTGACCTCTGTTACCAACAGCAGCTCTTATACTTTCCCATAAACTTAGTTGGGCTTCAATTAGCAAGTTCAGTGGAAGAAATCATGAATTGGCTAAATTGGTCGATGGTCGCTGATCTTTGAATGGAAATGGGGTTGTTACCTGTCCTTTAAAAGAGGTTTACAACCTCCCACTTTGAATGGTTGCATAAGAAATCACCCATACATTGCGTGAGAAAATTGACCTCAAGAGAGTTTGACTCTTGTAATACACAGAGAGATCTCTCCAGTGAACTATGTTGACTGATCTCCCAATCAAAACACACTTCTACAAATGTGCTTGCTCAAGTAGATTCAGCAACAGAAAGGGAAAATATCATCAGGACAAGGAAAATTATCTCATTAGGCGTGAGTCCAGTCAAGAGGTCAGTCAATTACCAGCTTCTGGGCCAAGATCTGAAGCAGCAAATCGCTCCGGCAAGAACCATGTCAAGGTCTGCAAATCAAGACCCCATCACACACAAGTAAGCTCACCCTTTCCAAGCTAAATACACGGTAGGGACTGTCAGAGTGAGCACTCAGTTCCGCAAGAGGCGATTCTAAGAAACAATTTGAAAACTCTACGCAGGGTAGGATTTTTAGGATGCTTGGGCATGGAAGTGCACAGGGTTCAACATAGAAACAACAGTGAAACCTTCCACTAGGAGTCGAGAGCTCTTACAACCCTAGTAAAACCTTGATCAGAAAGAACCAAATTCGCTACTCATGCTCAGTTCAAAAATCACGCAGGTCAAGATTACAACACTAATGGACAGGGTTCAACCTAAGGTCGGAGAATCCAATTCCAACAGGGTCCTAATTCCAACGCACTAAAATTCCTAGATACTGATTATGAGAATGTGCACCACTTCAACATCAAGTTTCGAAATCTTGGGCTGTCTTTTACCTCATCTATCAGAGAAAAAAATTGAACACTCAATAACTTGTGCATTCAGAATCCAAATACTTAGGTGCATTCAGAATACCCTTCCAATCACAAAGAAGAATCAATCGAGGTGTGAACGCTCCCCCCAGAGAGTCAATTCTCCAACAACACCCTAGTAGCTTTTACAACAATCTGGGACTCGGGATACAGAAAACCTTCAAAATAAAAACAAGAAGACAGCCTCGCACACCCTCAAATAACCATTTCATCAGTCTACTCCGATCATTCTCGAACCTAAGCATCGATCTAAAATTCTCCTACCTTACACCGACCCTACACTATTCAACACAAACATCATATTCTCCAACAATTCAAAACCAAAGCACACCCAAAGAAACTCCTTCCAAAATAAAATTTTAACCAAAACCAAAACCAAACTAAGAAAAAACAGAGAAAAATTCTTTACATTCGCGAGGCTTTCCATGGACGAGAGCCAGAGACGGTTCCGCCGCACCCATTCCTTATACGCCTCCATCTCCCGCCACCCCCGTTTCCAAGACCCCCCAACCCCCAACCCCGTCTCCTCCCCAAACCGTCACTTCCTGCTCGCCATCATCATCCCTTTGCAACAATTAATCAACCCTCCCACCACCACATTTCTTATCCCCTCCTTCTAAACCCTAAAACCACGTAAGCTCCATCTGAGCTTGTTCTCTTGTACAACCCAAGTCAGGGTTTAAGCGAGCTCTCGCGGTGAACATGGTCACGACGATTCGGCGGAATTCTGGTGGGATTTAGATGAGATTGTTGAGAGTGGTGATAAAAAATATGAGAAGAGCAAGAGAAGTTTGAGAAGAAGGGTGAGTTGGGGAATTGCTTGATCGCTTGTTGGATCGGCAATGATTTCTTTCAGTTGGGGGATTGGGAAGAGTGCAGTTAGCGCTGGATGGGAGGCTTTCGTTGCCGGACGGTGGGGGAAAGGATGGGTGGGTGCGGCAACGGCAGCGAGCAGAGCGGCGGGAGGGGGTCTGTGGACTTGGTGGCGGGTGGCAGACGGCGGGGTAGGAAGGGAAGGGTGGGGGGTGGAAATGGGGTTGTGGTTCGATTGGTTGGTGTGCAAGGATTGTGATTGGTCATGGATTTTCAAAAGCGTATTTCAGTGTTTTTGTTGCTTGCGAAATTTTGTGTCGAAGTAGAGTTAGAGATAATTGGGGAGGTCGTTCCCAGTTGTAATAGTAATAGTGGTGTTAGAGGAAGGTTTAACCTCTAAATGTCCAGATTCATCTGTAGAAATGACGATTTGAGAAAAATCATTATAAAGTGCTATTTGGAAGCATATTTTGGAATTGAAATGCAAATAAAAGTTGTAGATTTTGATTTGTAGATTCCATCTGTACGGTTAGATTCACCAATGCTATCACCAATATTTTTTTTTATAAAATTTGAAAGAAAAATTCCGAAATTCCTTCAAAATTCGATTGCAAGTAAAATATTATCATTTTTTGAGGAAAATTTGTTGGAATGGATTTGAAATGAGGTTCTCTTCACATGGTGATTTTTTGAAATTTTTGTGTTCTTCCTATCTATGACCTCATTTTGGCTAATCCCATTTTGAGCTACAGTCAATGTAGTTTGACCACTTGACATAGTTGCACATTTATAATTTTAGAAAAATATGAACTCTAGTAACACCAAATCCAATCCTTAGATAGGACAACAACTTGATAACGTATCTTCACAAATTAAAATAACTTTCATCCAAGTAGTTAGGAGGATGAAATTGGAGTTTCAATTTGTTCATCATCCAGAAAATGGACGTCAACGTGTTTATGGGTTAACTAAGAATAGTACAAAAGAAACACATCACCAAATTCCATCAAACTCTAGTTTTGGTGCTCCAAAGAGTTTTTTCATGTGTTTTTCTCAAACTTTGGTTCCTAGCCTACTATGGTAGGTCCCTAGCTTCAAATATGCATTGGTCATTTGCTAACAAAGAAATCATTGGTGTTTACAACTCCAAAATGGAGAATTCAACAATATTGCGCATTTACAATTGCATCCTTGGTTCCTAGTAAAAGTTGATATTATAAGGTTACAAGTGAGAAAAGAAGGAAGACACACTAGTAGAAATGATTTGCGGTTGAGTTTATGCCTATATTTGGCCTTTTTTCTCTTAGGATCCATTCACATCAAGGTTGATATGCTGAAGTTGTGAGTAGGAAAGGAAAGAGACATATCATATTGTGGTTTGGTTCTTGTTTTTTTTCAACCTGATTTCTTAGGGTATATTCATACCAAAGTTGATATCCTAAGATTGTGGGTGAGACAGAGGAAAGGGAGGTGTGGTAGTGAAATGGCGTTAGGATTTGGTTCATACAATTCTTCAATCCCTTCTCTTTTAGGTTGAATTTACAAGAGTGGGAGAATAGAAGCCAAGTGCAATATCATTTGGCCTAGGTTGTGCCACTAAGTATTTTGAAGTTGGCCTTCGTTGGATCAATGGTGAACATACACAGGAAGAAATTATGTTTTTTTTGGTGTCGGGCCTTGACATGCTCGTGTCTAAGGCCTGGACACTTTATGTTCAACTTGGTGTCTACATGTCTTCTTGTACATCTCTACGTCTACTAGGAGTTGAAGTGGATGTTGGAGATGAAAAAGGGAAATTTGCATGAAAAAACATGGTGGTGTTGCTATTTGCATCCACTTTGACCTTGAGATGGTGCCTAACATCATCATGTTCAAATGGTTGTCTGAAAAAACAATATTTGACACGTCAGCAATGGGGACCCACTTTGACCGTGGGTCATTTTCATTTACATTATTATATTTTTAAATAACAACGCTGCCTACTTGAAAGAAAGAGTTGGGCAGCATTTTTTGGGCAGGGTATGTTAAAAAGTGATGACGTGGCAGATGACGTGGTCCAAAGCTGACGTGGCAGACACTGCCACGTCAGCAATTTCTTAGTTCAACCATTCTAATGGCCTTCTTTGGAATGCCATGAGCAACTTCAAGACGTCCCAAAAGACATCCACATAGACGTTTAATGTTGTAAATGATGTCTCAAAGGACCTATTGGCGTTGAGGGTGATCTTCCTATTAATATTCGGGTATTTACATTGAGGCACATGAGACAAGAGGATGTTGATGATGAGATTAGGATAAGGCAATACGAACATTCCCCAAGACATTCAATGGGGCATGGCAGTCTTCATTGTCTTGCACATGTGCACTTCAACATAAGGTATGTTTGTCTAAGATGACGTGCATTGAATTTACAAGAATTTAGCTTATGCAGTGTCTAAAGCATGAAACTTTACTATGATGTTTAGGGTGTTCATCATGGAAGATGATTTCCAACTATAAATTTCCATAGGGAAAGGTTCATGAGTGCTCTTAATAGTCTAATACAAAAGTTATAAGAACAAGTGGCATGGAGGAGCATGATGATGTGGGAAACTACAAAGACATGCATTGCGTAGAGGGCTCACATGAGGCACCTTCAATGCAAATTGGCAATGTCATATGAATGTTTTGGGAGCACTGAAACATGCACTAAGACATACATATCGTCTATAGTATTGTCATGATGTCTGCACAGACGGCTATGTGTTAGGCAACCCTCTAGGAAAAAATTTGTAGGCCTTTAAAGCCTACTTAGGAAAAAAATGGAGACATGTTTTGCACCCAATTAAAAAAAAATATGAAAACATGTGTAGGCCTCATAACTTCAATAACTCCAAAAGGAGGAACATCCATCCCACTAAAGAAAACAAACGTGAGCACATCTGTAGTATTCCAAATCCATCTTAGGAAATGACAAAAGAAGATAAAAGGGTCCAAATTCACAGGTCCACATACACTAATTATGTCCACATTCAAAAACAAATGTCTAAAATGACAAAGAATGGACCAAAAATGTCTGAACTAACACATCTTAATTGATTGAAAGTGTCCAAATTGACAATGTTCATTTGAACTAACTTAATATTTTGCTCCTCTTAATACTTCAAATATTGCTTTAAGCATTGACACAAAAATTCTCTTAAGAGATAAAGTATAAAGTATAAATATAATCTACTCAAAATGACATCAAATTCTCTCTTAAAGAGATTCTCCTTTATATAATGCTTTAGGCAAAGAATACTTACTCATCACTTAAGTGATTATTAAATTATTCAATTTACTTGATTTAACATTCATAAAATACTCAAGGTAAAATATCATCAAAATTCAACTTCATGCTTAAGCAATAATCACTATAACTTAAGTGAATAAAATAACTAAGAATGACACTTATAAATTTTCTTAAAAAAATAATCCAACAACAAAAAGCATAAAAACACAACCCCACATCCCGAATGCAATAACAAATAAAGGAGAGAAAAAATGAGAGAAGAGAAAACTATATATCCCCATCCTCCCTCAAATATCCTTTCCAATCTCTTGATAAAAACCTATCAAAATCCACAACCGCTCAAGCCAAAAAGTCATTTCACACTTTAACTTCAAATATCATCACATTCACACTTAATCTCACAAAACTTTAAATACCGAATCCATTTCACACTTAAAAAAACAAAATTTATTTAGAAAATGAAATTATCCTAATTACACGTAGCATCTGAAATGTCTCTACTGTTTTCAAGTAATCTCATGAAAGAACTTTGCAAGCGTCCAAGCCTCCTATTAAAAAATAAAATATGTAAAGATGGATAGGCCTCCAAGCATCCTCATAAAATAAAATAAAATATGCAAACATGTGTAGGCCTCCAAGCATCCTCATAAAATAAAAATAAATGTGCAAACATGTGTAGGCCTCCAAGCATCCTATTTGAAATTAAAATATGCAAACATGTGTAGGCCTCCAAGCATCCTATTTAAAACTAAAATATGGAAACATGGGTAGGCCTCCAAGCATCTTCATAAAAAAAATATGGAAACATGAATAGGCCTCCAAGATTTTGAAATTATATTATACTACTATTGTTGTCATCTATTTTGACAGAAATGGTTTAAAAAGGCGTGCCACCTGGGACTCTTAGATGTCTTAGAAGACATTGGAATGGACGTTCTAGTGACAGTCAACAATCGTGACTACGGAACCCTAAAAAAGTCGGCGGCTGCTTTTGCCTATCGCGTGGAACCCTAAGGCATCTTCTTGCAGACTATTCAAAAATTTAGCTTTGGAATTGAGAGCAATCTTTTGTGTGCAACATGACACTTCACTTAGGTGCGCAGAGTTGTCTTCCTTTTCCAAGTGGAGAAGGAGCTTTAACAGAAGGAGCTTTAACAGAAGGAGATTATGATCTTGACAGGGATAGTGCAGGTCTCAGCATTTTCAAGAACTTTTTGGAGGGGGTTATGGCTGCATCACTCACTTCAACAATGGAGGCAACCGAGGCGCCCACTGCATCCACCCAAAACCTCCGTAGAAGTAGCCACCTACACAATCCAAGTGAGTTTTAGGGTGACAACGCTTGTGTGATGCCACAAATCCAGTCGTTTGATGCTTGGTACGAGGTCTCAGTCTTAGTGCGGACGTCTCAATGTTGTCTTGGACCCTATTTTCGACATTGAATCAAGGCAGTCCGATTCCATTACAACATCTTCTTATTTCTATGTTGGGGCTTAGGGGGGGATAATCTCAGTGAACTTGTTGCCTTGATCATGTTGCCTTCATCCTCAACCCTTGTCCTCAAGGAGCCTTTGTCGAGCTTTAATTAGGATCGTCGTTAGTTTTAGGGTGAGAATGTTTGTGTGATGCCACAAATCCGGTCATTTGATGCTTGGTACGAGGTCTTAGTCTTGGTGCAGACATGTCAATGTGGATGCAGATACTGTTTTGGACATTGAAGCAAACAATCTGATTCCAGTTGTTAACTACAGATTCTCACCTCTCTGTGGGTTTAGGGTTTTAATAGGTCAGGAAACGTAGTTTATGTTCATGAACATTGAGGCCCCCATTGGAAGCCCCCCTGATGTTTTAAATTCTTTGTGTTGACATGGATTGGATGTGCCCCCCAAGGTGTTGGTGCTTGGGCTTGGGCTTATATTTTTATTGATTATTTTGGTGAGATTGCATGTCGTTGTTGATGTAAATCCGTCATTGTGGACGTCTAAGATGTCTAAATGTCATGGTGAAATTCCAAGACCATGGGACCGTGCTATTGTAGTCATATGGTGTTCAAGTCGGTAATTATGAGACTTGTGTTGTCATGATCAATGATCAAGGCCTTGTGCGTGTTGAATCTCAATTTCTACCTACAATAATAGCTATGTTGCTTGAGTCACATCCTTTTCGAAATCCTTGTACTTAGACACCCTTTTTGATATCTTGAAATATATGAAGGTCAGAGATTGGAGATCGTCTTGCTGAGATGACTAACTTGATCCGTTTGCTTGTGCAATCCTTTGGCCCTAACAGTGTATAGCATTAGATGCTTGCATCAACGCCCGCAGGCCTGGCATTCTTGTAGGGCAACGTCTGCACCAATATTCCCCAAGTTTTTGACAGTCACAACACTACTGCAAGTGACGTTGATGGAAATAGAACCAATGCTGTGTAGGTTGGTGAAGTTGGTGCAGACGTTGGCGTGGATGCAGATGAGGACGCGGAGCCTGAGGTTGACTATTTGATGGACCATCCCTTGGACAACACAAGAGACATTGATCCCGAACAGAGTGAGGTTCATGCTGCTGTGGATACCACTCCCAGCCTTGACGGAGTGGCCCTTAACCCCCCTACAACGGTTGTTGATAACATGGTGAGCGCTCCCGTGGACGTCCTTGCGGATCCATATGCCATAGTGGCTCAACCTGCATCCGGCGAGGGAGAGGGTACTCCTATTGCCTTGGCAGAGCAATCCAACCCTTGAGAGGTATTTCTCATGTTGGTTTTGACAAGAACATAGATGGGAGGTAGACATTGGTGTGTTGTTTTAGACATTGTATTGGACATTCTGTATCTCTCTTTTATTATAGTGTTTTATCATTTAGTTCTAATAGTATGTACGGTGGTATTATGTGCAATCAGGTTGAAAATCTTCCATCTAAGGGATCTTCGTCTCGCATCAATCGAGTGACAAGGACCTTGAAGCCAACACCAAAGCCAACAGAAGTGGTCACCACTGTGAAGGCTACGAAGGGAACCATGCAGCAAGTGCCCAAACCGAATCCCCCTACAGGAGGAGGGCAACCCCGAAAAGGAGAAGCATCACGGAAGAAATGACCATTGAGGTGTGTTTTGATTCTCTCAAAAGCATGGATATGTGGCTGGTAGGCCTTCAGTTGTTTGTTTGTCCATTGTCACTAACGTCGAGCGTTTGTTTGCAGGACTCCTTTTGTCCATGGAGACCTCGCCTTCAACGCTCAGATGTTTGCTTAGACATAGAGGACGCTTCACGCAACATTGTGAGAACTTCTTGGTGGCACTATTTCATGATTATCTTAACGGGTTTAGTGTCTATCATATTTTTTGTGGGGCATGTTGTGCTATATTCCCTTTTACAAAAGCTTTGTTCTCCTCATAGAGATTTTTTTTCCTTGCAACACTTTACCGGTATATGAATATGATATTTTTTATTTGCCTAAAGGTGGTGCATGTATTTTTTGTTTGCCTAAAGGACCATTGAGTGGTGCATGTATTTCAAGTATTGTGATTGTGCTAAGCTCTCTTGCTATGCAATGTCATTCATTGATATAGTGTAAAACCAATTTTGGTAAATACGTGCCATGCCAGAGCGTTGTTTAGGTCTCTTCAAATGTGGGCACAATGTCTAATGTTCAACGTCCTCAAGATCATTGCAATGTTGCACCGCATTGTTTTGATGTCTAAACGTGTGTCTACAAGCGCACATAGGAATGCACCATGTTGTTAGGTAGGACATAATCCTAGACCCCTTCAATTCAATGTCAATGTCTGTGAAGTCTACAACATGTCTTCATTCACGTCTCACAGTGCATATTGCTATCACATCTAAGCTTGCCCTAAATGTGGAAGCATCAAAAGCTATGCATGCATGTCATTAAACCTAGCCCTATACACGTCCTGAACATTGTCTACACAGACTTGTGCTTGTTAATTGCCTAACTAGTTAGTGTCATTTCAGACATCCCATGCTCAAATCCAATCTTCAAGGACGTTGGTACGAAGCATGCACACGTTGTCTACAATCATTTGTTACTTGTAAAAATGTTGTACATGTGAATGTTGACATCCAACGCGCCACACGTCTAGTAGAAAATAGCATGAACATGTCCTTAACCATGTCAAATTCCCCACTGTGAAAGCCTCAGACGACACAAATGGCGTTAGAATCGACGTGCTTACCAAGAGTGCATGTTCCGCATAAACATTGTCGTTAACATAGTTGTGTCTAGGACAACATCATGTTAGACATTTTGATGTCTGGAAAGACATCTTCCAGACGTATGTAGAAAGCTCCAGAAGAGGCTTCTCCACGCACCAAAATTGTCCACGTCAACATTCGAAGATGCCATGTCACCTACTGTTGACTCCCCAGTCAATGTACACATCAGATGCCACATCACCAAAATTAGATGGATGAGAAAATTGCCAACCTGGCTGCCCGTGCTCACGTGGCACCAAATTTGTAGCCACATGGCAGAGTTCTGGCACCCGTTGACCAGTGTTTTTTTGGATGTCCGGTGCTTAGCATGCCGCTGTCCATGCTAATTCTTGGATGTCAAAACCCTATTTTTGCAGACGCGATGTGATTAGACATCTACGTCGACATGCCTGATGTCGGATCCAACGTCTGAGTGTCTAAATTTCGCAGTCGAGCGACTACGTGTTTTCTTCTAGTGATAACTAATTCCAACTTCAATAACATCTAGTACCCCACCATCACCCACTTAGATGGGCTCAACATTGAAATCCATTGTGCCTCCATATATTCAAGATTTTGCCTTCCTTTGTTTCCACAATGGTAGCGATTTTGGTCAACTTAAGATATTGTTTTTGACTCTTAATAAAATACTTGTTCACAATTTGCATCTAGAATTCCAACTTTTTAACCATGGGGTATTCAAACAAGATGGTCATGTTGGTCTTATGGCTATGGATATGTCTACCATTGGTCCAATAGCGACAAATATAAATAAAAGGCTTAGGATTTAGAATACTAAATTAAAGGGCAAATAAAATACAAAATGTGAAGAAAACACAATAATGATAATTTAATTGTTTTTTTAAATTATAGCTAACAATTATATTTTAATAAGAATTCATAGCCTTAATATTTTTATTTTCACTAATGTTGAATTTTTATGTGTCCTTTTATTTCAATATTATAAAATTTAATGAGTAAAAACCAAAATGAAATGAAGCACAATTGATCTCATAAAATAATTATATAATTAAGTGTGGCGCATTTAAATTTTTTTTAAACTTATTGTGCATTGTCTTCAATAATAAGTGAGATTTTATTTTATTTTTTAATACAATCACAATTTTATTAATCCACGGTTACAAATGCAACATCTTCAACTAGCTTAGAAAAAAAATCGAGTTCTCATTTTGAAGTTTTAAAATTTTAAATCTTTAGCTTTTGTAAATCTATTTGTTTAGTAGAATTTGAAAATAGATCACAAGAAGAAAATGAAATTCATTTATCCACATAATATGGATATATATATATTTGGTCACTATTGAAATTGGTATATATACCTAGTTAGTAGCAAAGATATTAATGACTAAACAAGTTTCCAAGAGAATTTTAGTCTATATATAAAAAATATTTATGAACATTGAGGTTAATAAAATTGACTTAAAAAATTTAACGATGTGAAATGTGCATAGTTGTATATACTTCAAGACTATGCATTGTATGAATGGGCAATGTCGACTACCATAATGATTTGGTTTTTAAATCATTTTTAGATTTGATTATTTCACTTAACATTATCATATAAAATTTAAATTTGAATAACACAAATGTAAGTGTTCAAAAGTAACAGGTGACAATTAGGATCTATTAACTGAAAATTCTACATTGTGATGTATTCATATGTGAGAGAAATTGATTGGAAATTCTTCTTCACCATCAAGTTGCAATCCAAGAGTAGAAAAAACTTTGTAAATTTATGAACTTTGATTTAATCATCACTTGACCACCTTTTCACTAAAAATTTCTTGTTACAAGAGCATCTTTTAATTTCATCTTTTACAAAAGAGCTTTGTGATTCCACCACTTTTCATGTGTCTTTTTGAAGCTTTGTAGAATGCTTGGAATATGCTTGTAAAATTTATGTACTTCCAAGGCATATTTTATACAAGAAAAATAATATAATCTAAACCTAATATTATAACAACTACTCTCATGATGAGCACACCTCAGATGTAAGTGGTACTCTCTCTAATTCTAAATTTGTTTCTCGTTGAGAAGCTCGAAGCTTACTGCACCAAGAATCAAAAGCCTCACTCAAATCTGGCCATGCTTTGCGACATTTCAAGCATGCCCCAATCCATATTTTAAATATTGCTTTTTGATCTAGCATAGGAAGAGTTTCAACAATTGCACCGAGACCTACTTCTAGGCTTTGTTGCAACTCATTATCTTTCCCAAAATTATCATCACCGTCATTGCCTAACTTGGCAATAACATGCAACCATGTCAATACAAGACCTAACCTCACTGCTCGGGGAGCTACAACCTCGCCTTTTTGAAGTGCTTGTAACATGCGTACTAATATTTGGAATAATGTCTCTGTAAAAGGATTTTGATACATTCTTGATACCATCAATTGTGCAAGTTCTTGTTCTTCTGAGAATATTTTGATTGACATGTCTGCAATTTGAAGAGCAAACAATTCGTCTAATAGCCATCTCAATGCTGAGCAAGCCAATGTTACCTATAAATTAAACTAAAAACATTTGTAAAGAAGCCTTTTTGCAAAATAATAGACTAAATCATAGACTTTAAAGTGTGGAAATTGAGATTTGGACTTTGAGAGCTTAAGACACTTGGATATTATTTTTCCATTCTTGTTATGTTTTTAAAATTGAATAAATATTGATGATTAACATAATATAGTTATGAATTTATGATGCACTTGACAATACAAGATCAAATGCAAAAGTATAGTATTTCTTTCAACAAATATGTAGAAAATAACAAGGATTACTTTATGGATACATCTTTCTCAAAATATGTAATTTAAATTTCTCTCAATTTTATCAAAAAGTGAAAATCATGTATAATATTCTAAGAAATGCTTTATTATTGAAATATGCAAGATATTAGGTTAGTGAATTAATTACTTGATGAGCATTCCATGAGAAAAAATTTGAAAACTTCCGCAATTGAATTTTCAATTGACTTAAATTTCCTTGAAATTCTTTCAACAATGCAACTTCATTAACTGCTGCAAAAGCAAGAGATGCTGAAGGGTGAACATTTGCAAGAAGCACACGCTCAGTAATGTCACGTGCTTTTGAAGGTGCACCATTGGTAACAAGAGCTAAAAGTTCACCCAATACATCTTTCATTACATCAACTGGCTTTTCCATAGTGCCATTTTCAGGTATACACAACCTTGCTGCCAAGTCAGGTGATGATTGTAAGTGTAAGCTTGCAACACAACCACGAATTGTTGCCTCATTTTCAAGTGTCCATGGCACTGCTTCCAAATATCGCATACATGCATCAACACAATCATGAAAGAGTAATTCGGCCGCCACCTCCAAGATTCCAAGTGCATCTTGTACATCATTAAATGCTGTATGTTTGATTCGATCAGGCACGTATAACAATTGTATACATCTTACATAAGTACTTGGATTCACACATTTATCTAATGTAATTTCTAGGGGTCCATTATGATTACTTGAAGTTGCCCATCTCTCACTTAAGCGGGTTTCAAAAAACTCACTCCGTCTCAATGCTCGAGAATGTAATAGAAGAGGTGGTAAAGGAAGACCTTCTACTGGTTTCAATATTAATATGACATCTGCAGTCCCTTCATCACCATAGCGTGGCAAAGTTCCTTGTCCTGTTGCCATGGCTTCTAAAGATCGACGTGGCAAGTATGGTGCTGCACTCCATCGAGCTAGTCGTGGTTTCTTACGAGGTGGACGGGATGATATACCATGTGTTCGTAATCCCACAAGACCATTTCCATGTGGACCTTGCATACATGTTGAGGATGTTGTTGGCCACATTCCATGACCATGGTGGTGATGCATGATTCCAGGTGGAGATGGCTCTGGTGGTAAAATTAGAATGGGAATTGGGATGCGTGAAGCTTGAACTCGACCATAGCCACAAGCATGCATCGGTTGGAAATTCCACCTTTTATTTATTTATTTAATTTATTTTTTAATCTTTTCAATCATGCGTATTATCAATCTAATATCAATATAATTTATACTTGTGCAACAATAGCATTTACAATTTTCTTCCAATCATATTGCTTCATGAAAGTTTTTCATATTCAAATTTTAACCATTTTTAAGTATGCATTTGGGCCCAGTTTCAAAGTGTATTTTTGTATTGAAAATTTATATTCTTTCAACACTTAGATCTTGTATACATTATTATTGCCACTACTACAAAGGCTGATAATGCATACGGAAAGTGAAAGTTATCCATTAATTTAACGAAAAATTTGAAACAACCATGTTAATAAATGTAGGAATAATCTTCCCTTTGATAAATCATGAAGAACATATTGTTGCCCTCGCTTTGTAATTGCTTTAGTTAATAACTCAGCAAGCAAAAGTCGTTCTGATTGCTTTAGTAAAGCCAGTTTGAATGCTAAAATGCTAAAATATTTTCAATTTACATTAACTTTTGCACTTTTAAAAACAAAAAGATTTGATCACTATAATGTGAAGTATTTTAGGGCTAATGTTTAAAAGTTGATGGAGAAGAGACTCATAGGACACAATTTAATATGACCAATGACATTTATTCATTGAAAAGACACCAATGTCACGAAGAGACACCATCTTACATCACATTTGTACTTTGCAATAGTTGTAAATTATTATATATTGGCAATCCATATTAAATAATTTCTTATATTTATCATGTATCTCATCATTGTCCAAAGAGTATGAATTATTATATATTGATTGTCAATATATATTGAGATCCACATGATATAGAAAAATAACAATGCAAGATATTTCTATTTAGTTTTTAAAATTTGTATGCAATATAACTTGTAATTAAGAGTACAATTGCAAATTTAGCCAAATTTGATAGTATTCAAAGGATTTATTTGAAAATCTTTGAAGTAGTAAATTACGCAATTATTTTGTAGAAAATACTTTTGCCTAATGTTTATTTTCATGTCAAGCATCAAGTTTTAAAAAAATGTGTACAATGCATAGAATGCAAGTTTTTCTTAAATAAATTGAAGAAGCTATTATCATTTTCTTAAGTAAGACATTCCTTAAATTAGATCTAAATATTCAAATATTGAATTGAATTTACAACAAGAATGAATTAGACATTTCATTATTATAAAGAATTTCTATACACACAATGCTTCTTTTACATATTAGCCAATAAATTCCACCCAAAATAAAATTTTCATAATAATATCAAATCTAGAAACTAGATTCAAACAAACTAAATTAATCACATTGAGAATGATTCATAATTTATTATTTTGATTTTCTTCAAAGACCTTCAATACCATGAGAAATATCATACATTCGATGAAAAAATTCAAGCCAAACTTGACATATTTGATATACAACCTTAAAAATTCAATGTTATCAATATCAAACAATAAGAGCAGGCCCAGCTTTAATTATTGTTTGAAAATAATTTACCACTTGGTCTCTTCTTTGTAATATCCTTTCCATCTCTTCACTAGATATGTGCAATCCAAGTTTCTCTTGCAACATTGATAAATCTATGCTTCTAAGTGCAGCTAGGGTTTGATGAGAAATTTTCTGTCACAATCATTTTAACAATACTTCAACAAAAGATGAAAAGATAGATTAAAAAACATACTATATAAATTAATAAATAACCATAGTTAGTATTTTTTTTTTCTTTATTATTTTAATTTATTTGAAACTATTTAAGAAAATCATAAATCATTTCATTATTGAATTATTCTATTTTATTGAAAGATTAATTGATACTCATATAAAATCTATACAACTTTTGTAGCTTACCAATTGTAAAATGAAAGGCAACTATGATATTTGATAGATAGAAAGACTTGATTTGAATTCATTAAATTCTAAACTTTTGAATTCTAATAATTATTTTTGAAAGTGAATTAATTAATCTATAAACATAACATTCACTAGTAGATGATGATGATAGTAGATGATGAGAAATATTCCACATCCATTAGTAGCTAAGAGGACATGTAGAAGCTCAATGTGATGAGTAAGGTGCACAAAGGATAGGCAATGAAAGACAATGGGCATGAAGGCTATTCAATGTTATGAAATTAATGATTGAAATTTTAATTGATTAAAACTAAAAAATCTATTTTATACTATTCTATTTTACTAATGTGAGTTCTTCAAAAAATTTAACAAGATTGGAAATAATATAGATTAAAGTATTTTATGAAACATCAAAAAATAAGAATTGTTTGATTTAGTAAAGTACTTTCAATATTGACAATAATTTTAAAATGATCCATACATGGACTTTGAAGTCTTCATATGGTCAATTTGATAATAGAAAGACCTTTTTATGAAAAATAAAGAGTTTTTCTACATTGTTTAAATTTTTTTAAAATCTAATTGTATTGAGAGCAAGTTTCAAACCCCAAATTATTCTCAATACATATTATCACTAGATGAAATTTGAATATTTGATTGTATCATAGTAGGATGAAAAAATCAAAATCAAAATTACTTGAACACCCCTTGAGTTGTTTTTGAGATTCCACATTGGATGTAGTTTTCCGTTTGTTATTCCACAAGGGTGATCTAACAACATAGGACGTCGTCTACCATGTCGTACCCAATGTAGTCCTTCCATAAAATATTGTCTCTCTCGAGGAGCTGATCCCACAAGTGCATCCAAAATATGAACATTGCTTACGAAGTATACAGATGACTCTGCACCCCATTCCTATTTAGATCAAAGAATAATAGTGAGAAATTATTCATATTATCACATGCATATTTTATAAAAATTTAAAAATTTATTGAAAATAGATTCATTAAATCACAATACCTTTAGTATTACATTTGTCTTTTTATTCTAAAATTAAAAAATAAATTATTAATTAAATCCCAATGGAAAGAAAAATTACAATTTCAGATGTTGATATTTTGAAATAATATTTTTCATTTACGAGTTTATTTTTAAATCTATTAAATGATTTCTTCATCAACAATCGATATTTAATATAAATAAAAAAAATTTATTGTTAGAAATTATTGTGCAATAATTATTAAGACTTGTTTTCCATTATCACTCATTTTTTAGTTTTTTCCAATTAAAAAAAAATTATTCGATGTCCCTGTATTGATAGCTTATTAATCACTTTGAATGCCAAACATTTACAATACATGAAGACAGAAATCTAGAGTTATTATTTTTATATGATTGTATTTATTGCAAGCAAAACAATTTTCATGTAAAAAAGTATAACCTGAGGGCCTAAGCGAGTCAATATCCTCACATCCGGTACAAAATGAATGATAGTTCCCAAGGCAAAGCATTTGCCACCTACTTGAACATCACGTCGCATTACTGCTGGAGGAACCATATCTGTTTCTAATAATAATCCTAACTGCACCACATAGTATTTAGAAATATTCTTCTAATATAATCCAATAATTGAAAAAATTCTAAGCAAATTCATCTTGATATCTTCATTTTTTATAGAATAATTTGTTAAATTTTTTAATTGAATCTTTATTTAGTATAATAACAACTCTTTCTAATATACCTAACAGGAATTTAATAAACATTTCTATCTAATTGAACAAATCAAGATTATTGAAATAGAATAGGTTATAAAATTACAAAGTTGATGTCTCAACTTGATAAGCAACCCATTCAGGTGAAGCATAAGAATATTGATGGTTGTCATTTGGAATATAAGGCTTAAAAATTGCATGTGAAATAGAATTGTCTTGGTTAAGAAGCCTAACAACATATACAGGTCGGAATGGAGTAGCACCATAGCCTTTTTTTACTTCAAAAGCTTCTGCAATTTCACCATTTTGTAGTTTATCTACAATACAATTATGTTGAATTTCATCTTCAGTTTGAATTGCAGATTTCAAAGTAGCAACTCTAGAAATGGTTCCTTTTGAACTTGTTGTTGAAAATGCACTACTTGCTTTGGCTTCCAAAGATGAGCAGACACAAGAGAGAGCTCGTGCAGCAAGGATTATAGCTTTTTCTTTCATGTTCTCACCTTGGTTTGACAAATCTCCTCTTACAGTTGCAACTAGTGTTACCACTCCAATATTTGTATCCTTATTGAATTTCACAGTTGATCTTGTACACGTAATTGCATCATGTTGTGCATATGTGTTTTGTGAATCAATTGTTGCAAACTCTTGCCCATTTTGCAATTGTTCACTCAAATTTTTATCACTAGTGTCTTGTCCACCAATTAAGTGAGTTGGGGTTCGGTAATATATGTTGTTTTGAGTGCAATGTCCATTCATTGTCTCTAGCATTCTATCTTGACCTGTAAACATTTTTTTAGTATGAAGGTAAAATTGATTGCTTTAGTTAAGAGTATGTTATTAAAAGAAAATATATAAGCACTTTGAATTTTTTTATTACTTAATGAAAATCAAACTACAAGGAAAATGAAGACAAAAATCAAGATACAAATAAATACTAAAAACAAAAGTATAATAGAAATCAAAATACCATCTTCATATATTTTATGTGAGCTTTCTGATGGAGTGTTGGAACTTTCTGGTGATCTTGTCTTCACTCGGAGAAGGATATGTCTTAACTTTTCTATGGATGCTTTTGCACGTTGTTCAATTTTCTCAAGGTTTAATGTAGTATATTTCGAATCATCTTTTTGTTCACAAGGAGAATTAGTCATTTTAGATTCTAAAGCTATTGTTGGCATTTTTTCTCCAAAATTTTCTTCTACTTTATAACTCTTGGGTGTAGTCACGAAAGAATGTTGTTTAGAGATTTGGTCATTGTACATATCCTTACAAATATCAGAATTGACAAGGCTTGTAACATCACTTGCTCCTATCTTTATCCTTCGGACATAGGACAAAGCCTTAAGTGGCCCAACAGCTTGTAAAAGTGAATTAGAAAGTGCAAGTGAAGAAGATACCGGAATAATAGGTGATTGAAATTTTTGGTTTGGATCATAAGCAAATGGAACAACATAAGAAGATGTTGGAGTTATAAATTGATTAAATAAGACATGTTGTGGAGTCAACAACATCGTCATACTAATACTATTGACTAGTACTATTGAATAAATGCCACAACAATTTTTTTGAGTTCATTCCTACCTAAATTACTTAACCAAATGGTCATTCAATTTATAAATTGAAAAGAAGAAATTAAATTTTAGATGATAAAGAAGATTCCATGAGCCTATATTCAATTTATGTTCCTACAAACAATACAAATAGAATTCACGATGAAAATAGCTCAATAAATGTAATATTTTGAACAATTTTTTGGAAACCTAATTTTCAAATGGATGATTTTTGTAACAAGAATACACATTTTTATTATAAGTGAATGCTTATGTTAAATTGTTTCAACAATTAATTGATTTACATTGTGGACTCCTACCAAAATCATGCCAATAATTTTCAATCCAACCATCATAGAATTTGTCAACATCACCAACATTCTCATTTAATATTTAATAAATTAATTTTTATCTATTTCTTCAATTTTCTTCCTTATGATTTTCTCAAAAATTTGCAAATATAGAGTGATTTTGTTTAAGAAAAAGAAAACTTTGAGATACATAATTGGAATTAAAAAATGATATAGAATTACAAAAAAAAACTAGTACAAAGTTTAATCTTGCATGATAAATAGAATTACAAAATCTTAACAATAGGGTTGCTTCATCTACAGTATCTTGAAACAATGACAATATGATATTGTATAAAGTTGATATAATTTTTAATTCCTTATTAATTGTGTTATAGCTAGACTTGAATGCAACTCCGAAGATTGAATTTTTTGTAACCATGTGTACATAGTAATTATATTTGAAAATTTCTCAAGATTTTTGGAGGATTTAAGTTGAAGTCCCTTTGAAGATTGTATAATTTTTGTATATTAGAAACTTTACAAGCAGATTTTGAATTTTGGTGAATTGAAATTTATAAAGCTTATTTTTTGCATATAATAAATAAAAGACTCTAATTACAACTTTGAATAAACAAAAATTGTTCAATTCCAATCAATTGAACATTTACATATTGACCTAAACCCTAAATTCAACAAGTATGCAGGTGCAAGACATCTCAACCATTTTTTGTTTGAACTCTATTTTTAACAAATAATATGGAATGTATTAGAAGTTGTTTCATTCATATGGTGATAAGTCTTATAAATGATTGCAAAAATAATTATATTGATTTTTCAAACATATAAACACAATTTATTTCCGAACAAGCAATGTATTAACAATTTTTACTTACCTAGATGTCCTAGCAATGTAGTTTTTGCTCTTCTCTTTCACAATCTTCTCTTCTTTGCTGAAATAACAAGCTTTTAATCACAAGTTTATATTGAAAATCATAAAAAAAGACATGATACGTCTAGAAATTTGACATAAGCAATCGTGGATCTTTTCTAGTGCATAATGAGATAAAATTGCAATGATTTTGAATAGACTTTGATCTTTTTTGAAAGCATCTTTTTTCTTGTTTATTTGGTGGCGGCTCCAGATTTCTAGGCCCTACTAAAAGATTTGGATGTCAATGAACAAAATATACATTTTGGTCAAGGTAAGGAAAATCAAACTAAATGAAGCCAATGGAACATTCATGGGAAGAAAAAAGTCAATTACATGTATCATTTTCAACTACCTCAAGTATCTAGACCATACTTCGAAAATACGACAAAGTTCCACTTAAAGTCAATGGTGTAGAATCCTATTATTAATGAAATAAAATCACAATAAGTTTCTAGGAATGAAACTATTGCAAATTCCAATATAAAAAAGGATATAACATCATTATAATATTATATCAATCCATCATAATATTAAAATGAATTTAGATAATAAAAATATGTTGACTTTTCATTATTGTAAGGATTGACATCAATAAAATTGTGCCACATCATTATTTATATTCATCATAAACCATTCTTTTCAATTGTTACAAATGAAACAAAGGAATTATTAAGAATTTCACCATTATTGCTATAGTAGATTATAAGCTCATTGTTATAATAGTACTAATTACTTCAAAGGTTATCTTTTTATATTGTTCCTAAGACTTTCTATGCTTGAGCTACCAAAATATTGTCAATGGAAGAGTTAAATAATCTATTTAGTCATTTATTATAGTCATTTCTATACCATTTCTATACATTTTTTTCCAAATTTATATGAATTATATATTTTTATAAATATGAAATTATAAATTTTATTTTTAAAGAATGTATAATTTAAAAATAAATCATTTTCCAATAAATAGAAATTAGAGTAGGTCTTTAAATTTTTAAGTATTAGTATTATTTATATTTGATCTAAAATATTTTATAATCCAAATTTACTTTATTAATTTTGAGTTTTTGTGTTATACTAGAATGGACTTTAATCATTTGTTGTTTATAGAAATATATTGTGTTGAACAAAATCTATGAGATGAATGCATGAAAAGATTCACAATCATATAATCAATCCATTTAATGAATTTGAAAGAATCCATCTTTGAAATAGAATTGTCTAATTTCACCAAATGACATTTTATAGTATAGGTACGTAGATGCTATCTCAAGAGTGGAGCTTTGGAAAGTGCGTCAATGGATGAAATCCCTAAGCATTTGTAATAACCAACAATGATAGGCAGTAGTAGTTGTAATTGAAAATATAAAATATTAAGTCTAGAATGAGACAATACATCCTCTTTTGAAGTATTCGCCATAGTACCCAAGTTGGATGATACATCTTGTATAATATATGGTGGTGAGAATTAGCAAAAAAAATAGTTTGAAAAATAGTTTCTATATTTTTTCAAATATTTTCATTTTTATGTATCTATCAAATTACAATTTCCATCTTCAATTAATTATTTGGCCTAGAATGTTTACCTTTGATCATTGTCCACTAGCCAGTGTATATATTATCTCAAACCCTTAACCTCTAGAGGACCAACTTAAGGCCATATTTTTTTATCAAAACACACTCAAAACTTCAATTCAATTGCATTCAACTAAGAAAACTATTTTTTTTTAATTTAGAATCGAACCACAAGATCTTATACTTTACTTGTCTAAAATCATGTAGTAAAAATTTCATGAAGTTTGGCCATACAGATTAGAAGATATTAGAATTCCAAGTTGGAAAAAAAAGTTTTATTTCTAATTTTGACCTACAATTTCATATGATTTTGACCACCATTTGTGGAACTTTTTTGCATTGTACTTTGAATTAAAAAAAATCTGTTGAATAATTGAGTAGAAAGTCCAAGAAAAAAATGAAGAAAAAAAAAACTTGATTTTTATTATTTAAGAAATTATTAAGTAGAAGTAGGTCTAAGATTGAAAGAAAAACTAAATCATTAATAGCTTTGAGATGGGATCAAAACACAATGATCCCAACAGTGAGATAAATTGTTCTAGCAAGCAAGCTTAACCTTGTCAATAAATTTATTTTGAAAAATTGTGAAAATTGGATTCAAAATTGAATCCTCTAAATAATTTTTTCAAGAAGAAGCTTAGATTGCCCCCAAAACAAGATTGTTTATAACTTTCACATCACTAATGGAATGAATCAAAGCTTTTCATATAGACAAAAATAATATTTATAAGAAATCAAAATTAAAATTTCTATTTCAAATTTTTGTAGAATTTTTTTTTCTGCCCAACAATGTGAAAATCGTGTTTAAGATGGCACAACTTTTTCTCTTGAGCACCAATTCAAAGAAAAAATTATAATTTCTCAAAGCTAATAATTATTCTATATTATAATAAATAAATAAAAAATTCACCAAAAATTGAGGTCATAGGAACTTGCCCAAAATCCATTCTATTCCTTTAGGGGACAAAAGTTCTCTAGAGTAAAGATTTAGTGTACTTCTTATTTTTACTTTTCAATTATGTAATTTTCATTATTTAGTGCTTAGAAAAGATATCTGTAGATTCTAAACCCTAAGTATTTTAGCTTATTTTCATCAAAAGTATCCTAAACTACTACTTTTGTGTGCATTGAGCAAATAAAAAATTGAAAATATTTTTTGAAGTACCATTGTATAAAACTATGATAGAAAACTATAGAAATGTGAGGAGAAAATTTCAACCATTTGACCATGTAGATTGCAAAATCATAGTGGTGCTAATTTGATTTTGCAATCTATAATGTGAGAATATAGATTTTACCTACAAATTTTAGACATGTTGAAGTAGAAGTAACATACTTGTATAAAATTAAATGATTTTTATTTTTTTAATAATTTAATCAAACTTATCCATGAATTTTTTTAATAAAAATTAAAAAAATTGTGACTTTTCAGGAAGTAGAATGAGAATTCTTGTTAGAATTTTTGGTAAATATCACAAGTTTTAACATATTATTTTGTGAAATATTACTGACTCTAATATGACTCCAAATTTCTATGTTTCTTACAATTTATTCCAAAAATCTCCAAAAAATCATGAAAAGGATATAAAATATTTAGATATTATTTTTCATGATTTTTTGGAGATTTTTGGAATAAATTGTAAAAATTTAAAAATCTATAGTCATATTTTAGTCAATAATATTTCACTCAATAAAATTTTAAAATTTGTGAAATTCTTACCAAAAATTCTAAAAATAATTCTCATTCCACCTACTAAAAAATCTTGAAAAAAATTAACTTGTATGAAAAGGGTTTTTTTCACTAATAAGTTTGATTAAATTTTTTTTAAATCCAATCATATTTTACATATTTTTTAATAATTTTTTCAAGCAAATGTTTACATATACTATAACACATCCAAATTTCACTTAAAATCTCTAATTTCTCAATTATCTATGGCATTTTTTTGTTAATGTATGAAACATTATGAGAGACATTGTATAATGTTTGAAGTTAGGGGAAAAAATGATTTGCCTTGCCTAGTAGGGTCACTAAAGTTTGACTCAACTTTAAGAATTTAGACCATTGTGTAGATGCTTATGTTAGTTTCTTGAATATGACAATTTTCAAAGATAATGGAGGTGTACAACATATCCAAAATAATCTTGCATAAATAGGATGTCCAAAAAATGGCAACTACACCCACAAGATTTCAAATTCTAATGATCCTTTAGTTGAAAACTAGTTTAGCCAATTTTTGAATGACCTTTGGGATTTTTGTATTGACATACATAGGATCCGCTTTGCAACTATGGAGGGCTTTTGAGGCACCATGGCCAAACTAAAATAAAGCCATGGAAAAAATAGTGGAATGAGGCTAAGACAAAAATAATAGAATTTCAAAGTCACAAGATTAAAACTAAAGCCTGTGGTGTGATTTCAATTAAATAAGTTCAAAATATTTGAGGGAACCAATGAAGACCTTGGATGTTCATTTAATTTGCAAAAAGCATCAAAATTTGGGAATAAAAAAATTATTTTACTACGAGGATTGAAAGGTTTTTAAGCCTAGCCAATGGATTTTGGATCTTTGAGGTTTTTGTATTGATGAATATAGGGTCCAAGGTTGGTTATTGGTCAACATAACCTCCAAAGTTCACCTTAACAAGTTCACATTTATCAAGATTTCTACATCAATTGAAGTCTATATACTTATAATTCTCAAAAGACAAGCCCATACTACTTTTTCAAAGTTAACTTCAAATACAAGTAATTATGAATGTGATTATTTGTATTTATTTTTTAAAAGATGTGATTACATGTCTTCTCTTAGGTGTAAAAGTTTTGCATTTTTTTTGTAAAAAGGTTCGAAATTACCAAGAATTTGTAAATGAAAGTGAAACAATTCATAGTTAATGCTCAAAAAATTCTTTGTAGATTTATCATAGTGTAGAACATTATGGTACAATTTTTCTTATAGTGTTATTCTAAAATTAGATAATAACTTATCACTTCATGGTTATAGATCCAAACTTCAAATTGCTATAAAATTCAGGCAACAACCTTTTGGTCCAAATTAGTTTAGACCAATTATTAGATTGACCTTTGGAGTTTCTACATTGACAAATATAAGGTTCACTTTACAACCATTGGTTTTGATTGAAGTCACAACTAAGAAAATGATGAGATGAAGCCATGACAAAAATGGTGGTATGAAGCCACAATGAAAATAATGGAATTTTGAGGTCACACAATGGCAGTTGAAGCCAATAGAGAATTCAATGTCTTTTCAATTGAGGGAGTTGAAAAGTTTTTTGGAAGAACCAATATATAAAAATCTTTGGAGTACAAAACTAAAGCTATAGGAATTTAGATTTGAAATAGGATTTGAAAAATATGAGTCAAATGGGTGCACTTTTCAACCATAGGGTTTGAGTACTTGTTAACATATACCTCCGAAGGCCAACATCATAAATTGATTAAATTAAATTCATAGTTGCCAAGACTTCTGTGTCAAATATTCTGGTGCATTTTTTGAATTGTGTCATTAGAAAATTAGCACTCTATAGTTGTAAATTCATTTTTTCAAATATCTAGTCAATATTTTAGAAACTTGTCTATATTTTTAGTAGAATCACAAACAAATACCCAAAGTGTATAAATGAAAAAATAATTTCCAATATATGTATGAAAATTTCCATCACTAAGGTCCCCCAACCTCCAAATGGGAACCTAAAACCTCCAATTAGGTGTTACAAGTAGTGCAAAGAGTAGCAAAGCCTTAGTTGTTCTTGTAAGCTCATGTTTTTGAAAAATTTCCAATTCCAATTGTGAATACAAGTCTTTCTTTTTCTAAGTCAAGTCACTAGAAGAAAGTTGCTCTGTTTTCTGTTGAAACCAACGCAACTATCTTCTAACGAGTATAATAACCACAAATAAACAAAATCTCATGATTTTACACTTGAATTGATCTATAGGTCTAGAAATTGTTTTATAATTGTCATTTTTAGTGCAATGAGTGAAAACGAAAAAATTGGATTTTTCTCAATTCTAGCCTTATATTTTTGTTCTAAATTACTTTGAGAAAGTGTGAAAAAATTGAACCTATTTACTTTCATAGATTGCGAGATATAAATAGTCAAAGTAAGTAAAAACATTCCACATCTTGTCCTATTGCTTGCTCTCTATAGACACACTTCTTAAGCTATCCCTAGACTTTTGGGCATTTGATTGGAAAATTAATTACATTTTTGGAAATCTCATACAAATTTGTATCTTTGTTAAACAAATTTACTTTCAACTTGCTAAACATTGACTTCATATGAACCCATCCATACTTTCAAAAAACTCTATGGGAGCTTATAGAACTTTAGGAGGGTAACCATTATTAGTAATGCTGTAGAGTATGACTAAGTTTGTTGATTTTTCAAGATATTGATATTGAGATCTAAGACCTTCTCCTATCACAATGTGTGGTGAATTTGCCAATGTGTCAATAGCAACCAACTACCAATGCAATCTAGACTATAATTTGGACACTATACATTCAAGGTTTATATTTTAAAAAATCATGTTTCCTACAGATACCTTACCATTCATTAGTGTGGCCATTTGAATTTGAAATTTGTTGTGATACTATGTAGTGGTTCTCATGGTACTAAGTCTCAATCCTGTCTTGTACATTCAAATTGAAATAATACTTTAAGAGCAAAATATAACTATAACATGAAGTTGGCAAATGTTGGGCATTTAAATACTATGATGTACCAATTATTTCTTTTGTCACAATGCACTAGTTTGTGCTTCTTTTACATAGACTATTTAAAAAACTTTACCATAGAAGACACTAATATGTGAAATAAATGTACAAAGAAAATATGTTAATCATAAAAATGCTTGTACCTACAAGAACAATTGATTTTTTGATTTTGAGTATAGAATCTATTGACTTAGCGACAAGCTTTTAGAGGTAACTAAACAAAACTACAAACATTCACAATACAAACTAGGAATGTTGTAGAGACAAATTAAAAGATTGTGTATCCTTGGAATTAGAGCATATTTGATCAAATTGAAATGCCAATATGTGTAGCCCACTTGTGATATTTGTACCTAGCACCTTTAATTACCTTCTCCAAATGTATTGCCAAATCCCCAAATATTTGGAATTACCAATTTTCTACATTGTAGAATGCTTAAAGAGCCAAATGGCTTAAATCTCTAAGTTATTGGTTATTTTTTATTATGTTCATAGATTTTGAACATAAGGGCCGGGAAATTAGACATTTTTTCCAATTCAATTAGAGTTGTTAGAATTTAATTGCATCCCTCAAATCCAAGAATATAAGTGACTTTCCATATACTTGGGTGTATTGGTCAAAATAAAGTCCCATCACTTCACCATCTTGTGTCTTAGATTTGTACATTATGCATTAACCCCTCACCACCCAAGGGGACCCAAAGTGTCCTCATGTCGAATTCAAAGTGCTATAACTTTAGCATCCAATGTCCGAATTCAATAAAACTTGTTGGAAAATTTTCAATCTTCCTTATTGTTTGTGTAATAAAATTTTCAGATCAATCCAAGATTTTCTGAATTTTTGGAAGCCAATCAAAGTTCATAAGTTCAATTTGAGTTCACCAAATTGTATTTGGTGGCTGCAACTTTGGGGGCTTGTACCTCCTTCATCTAAAGTTTGTTTTCAATAAAAAATTTGTTGGGTTATGATTCCCTTGAAGTGTAGTTATTGTGGTAGAATTCTTATGTCAATCTAGGTTGTTTTGAATGTCTGGGAGCAATTCGAAGTTCAAAATCCTGACATTTTTGGATTACAGTGAACTTCCATAGCTTGTTTTTTCTTCATATGATGTTTGTTTCCAATAATGTTTCTTGTAAAAGTTGCGCATACTAGTCTAGTTTGTGTGTATAAAATTTCATATCAATCCAAGAAGTTATGAGTGACTGAGAAGCATTTAGTAGAAGGAGGTTCAATTTTTGATGTGTTTTTTGCAGCTTTTCTTGCTATTTTTTGACATTTCAAAGCCATTTTGCAGATAGAATGAGTCAATTGAATGATATTTTTTTCATCAATGTGTTTGTATGCTGATTTTGAATCACTTTATAGTTTAAAGTTTCTTCATTTGAGTAGATTTAGAAACCAAATGTCGCCTCTAATTGTACTTTTAGGAAAAATTCAGCATCCTTTTTCAACACTAAATCATTACAATCTTGCAATCTATGTGGTCAAATGACACCAAATTTGATGCACATCATTTGCAACAAGTGCACTACAAAATTGTATGGTTGAGATCTCTATAACTCAATGAAAATTATATCTATAACACTTCAAAAGAAATATTGTTTTTGAGCTTGTTCACGCCTCGGACGGTGAGGGGTTAATGATAATAAAACAAGCTTGAGTAAGGTAGTAGATGCTCTTTCTATCACTTCAAGTTGTATTATAAAGTCATATGGTGTCCACTATTTTTGTTACAAGTATTAAAACCTATAATTTTGTTTTGATATCTAGAAAAAAGTTTAACAAAAGTAGAGTCTAAAAAACACATCCTATTTTGATTTGAGATGTAGTTTTTATGGCCTTAAATGTTCTGAACTTTAATTTCTATCATATCATATTAAAAAATGATGAACTTGAGGTACCCTTCTATCCAAAAGTGTAGAAGATAATAAATCAATATATTTTAGCCTATTTTGTTCAAACTTTTTAAGTGTCTATAGTCTTCAAAATATGCGCAAAATTTTGTAAGATTTTTTGTACAAAAAAATATTTGAATTTATAAGAAATTATAGTTTTTTAATGATTTATAGAAAAATATTACAAAATCCACATTTAGTATATAGTTTTGAATGTTGCATTGTTGGATCTTCCATTCTATAATGAACTACTTACTTTTTCTTGCTTGCACCAAATTCAATATGACAATATGAGAGTTTTTTAGATGTCTAATGCTATCTTTGATTTGTATCTTTGAGAGAGTAAATGTCAATTTTGGGCACAAAATGCACATACTTGTTAGACACAATGATGAATTTCTTTGGTTTATAACTTTGTAGGCATTCATTTGGATATTTTTAAAGCAATTTATGTTAAAATTCTTCAAGATTTCACAAAAACTCATGCATTGAAGAACATTGCATGGCCAAGCTAAAGACTCAATTGGATATATCAAAATCTTCTTGAAACAATAAAATTTGAATTCTTTATCCATAATTGGCACCTTGGCAAAAATTATCATGCACATCTTATCTTTATATTTTTTGGCCTATCTCTATCTCATAGTGATTTAAAAATATATATGACAAAATAAAATATACAAAACTAATTCAATGATAGTAGTGTTTTTCTCTAGCTAGTTATTCTAAAATATTAATTTGATTGGAACACATTAACATTTCATGCAACATTGTGTATATGAAAATTACATCTCATCTCCCAAGAAATACAATTAATGTATTATGGACCACTTCATCTCAAAGTTGGCACAAGGTATTAAATAACTATTTTTTGCATGTTTAAATGGAAATAAATAGTTATATTAAAAAAACAATTGAAATTCTTTAATTGCCTAATGTAATTAAATATGAAAGACACCGAAAAGATATACCTCCAAGAAACCATACATTCTTCATCCAAGTAATGTTTAGCTCTATTGCAAAGTTTTTTACATGTATATAGTGGGTGATTGCAAGAAACACTTGTCCTAATTTTTGTCCCCTTGCCCTTGGACATGTGGTTTTTTGGTCATAACTTTTGCATCATAAGTCCATTTATCTTGGAATTTGGAATGAAGGTACACATAAAAGTTTCACACATTTTGTATTTTTTTGAATTTAAAAAAAATTACTTTACTATTTTTAAATTGCCCCTGATTGGTTGTCTACCTTGGCCATTTTGGAGGTTTTTGAGCCAAAATTGTACCCAAAAATGTGAATTGGAAGCCACAAACTAGAGAAGCTGGAGGTGTACTTGCATTCCAATGAGAGACGAAGAGTGTTTTGCAAAAACCCTTTCTATGGGGTGTCTACATAGGGCCAAAGTGATTGTTGTTCGTGCACATTTGGGGGGTAGGAGAAAAATTTCTTTGAAGAAATTTTTGGTGTAATGTGAGAGCAAGCTTGTTTACAAAAATGGTTTTTTTTCTAGGAATTTTTTGAATTTTTTTTGAATTACTAAAAATGAAAAGGTCCATAGATCCCTTTTCTGCTATTTTTTGCTCCTCGTGGCTTCTATAGTACGGAGTACTACATAGTATTGTATAGTACTGAATCAACGGTTAAGATTTACAGGTGCCCAAAATCGACAGTTGAGATTCGTAGACGTAGTTTGACAAGCAAAATTGATAGTAGTCCGTAGTATTGCTAGTTCTACAGCTAGAAATCGATTTTTTGAGCCAAAAACGTGAAGTGTTTTTTGCAATCACCTTAGTATATAGTGAAATAATTACATTAGTTCAATAAATTTTCTACTCAAAAACAACATGAGTCCTTCAATGAAGATAATTTATGGACAAAATAAAATAACACTTCCATCCTACCAAGTTTGAAATGTTGAAGATTAAACAAATCCAAAGGTGTTGGTGCAACTCTCTGAGATTGTTATAGAATTAGAAAACTATTTATGGTTTGACATGGTTTTGTAATAATTTTTTTAAATTTTAAAGCAATTGCAATATTTAGATTTAACTTATATTTAATAAAAAAACATATAAGACTATAGATGGTTTCCTTTATAGAGATAAACTAAATGACTATAATTTTTTTGAGCATGATTGTCTTTGTGGATGTTTTTGAAACTTGACCATGATTTATTTTAAAACAATATGTATCCATATGCTTTTTATTTTTTTAAAGATACTTGATAATTATAGCAATTATTTACTTGTTGTGTCTAATGATGTTGAGAGGGGCTCAGTACTCGTTTGTCAACTTTCAATACTAAAGTAGGACGCAAAGATTGTTCCAAATTATTAAATTTGACCCTTTGATATTTCTACTATTGATTATATATTTTTTGCATTGTTCACTTCTTCAACCTTTTGTAGATTTCTTTTTGAGATATCATTTGACTTCTCTCCCACTTTTTTTTCCATTTGATGTTCAATATTTAAACCATTAATTGAATTCTCATCAAATTTAATTGGTAGATGATCCTTAATAATAGGTTTGTTTATTGCATCAACTTCAACCATACTATTTGCAATATCAACACTTTTCTTCAATTTATGTCCCTTCAATTGGTCATTCTGAGAGTCATAACCTTGTAAATTTACATTTGCAACAAGTTCTTTTAGTTCTTCTATAGCTCCATTTTGGTTATTAGAATGAGAAGGCATGATAAATTCATCTACATTGATTATTGTTTTTATGTTTATATCATTCATAGAATTTATGTCTAGTTTTTCTTTTGAATGCAAAAGCTCAGTATGTTTTTTAGGATTGTCGGGTTCCTCATCTTTGACATTTGGGTTTATCATAATCTGTAAAGAGTTCATGTTTTCATTTTCTTGAGGGTGGATTTGTTTGTTTAAATCATCTAAAGATATAAGTAAGTGAGTATGTGGCATTTTTGATTGGTAATAAGGGTTTTCATATATTTTGGGGGGGGTAAGTGATTCACTTTTGTTTTGTTTAAGATGGTGAAATTCATCATCTTTGGCATTAGGATTAATCATAATTTGTAAAGGTGTCATATTTATATTTTCTTGGTAATAGTTTGGTCCTTTGTCTTGGTCATCAGAGGTCAATAGGACATGTGTATGTGGCTTATTTACACAATCATACCGATTATAGTGTGTGGTTATTTTTGGAAAAATTTGGATCATTTGTTGAAATTGATGAGGTTCATCTTTGACATTGGGATTTATCATGATTTGTAAGGAAGTCACGTGAATGTCTTCTTGAGAATTTTTAAGTCCTTTGTCGTCATCTTCATCTTTAATTAAAACATGCATATGCGATTTTCTTGAATGGTAATAAGGATTTATATATGTATATTTTTTAGAAGGTTTATCTTCTTTAGGTGCTTCTTCGTTTGCATTAGTAGCTATCATAACATGTAGATGTGATTTGGTTGCCATAAATGAATGAAGAGAAGATTTTTTGGGTTCTTCATTATTTGAGGGACTTTTCATTTTGTCAATGTCAAAAGCTAACTTTTTAGTTGATGTACCTACAAACCATAATTTGAGAAGAATATGATACATTTGAATATAGTTTTCTACCTAGAAATTTTATGTAAGTAATATCTATAGACTATAGTGTTTCAAGTTGATTTACAATTTATATAGACAATAAAAATTGCGAAGCATTTACGATGTAGAGGAGTTGGGCCCGCTTGAAGTGGTTGAGGAATTTGGCGAGGGGTAGAAAGACTAGTGACCATGTGGAATCCACTACTCTTTTTCTTTCCATCCCAAGTAGTAGAGTTTGTATGATCTGTTGCATCAAATCTTTCATCACTTACAATTTCTCTCCAAGTCTTTCTTCGAGCTATAAGTTTAGTTCCTGCCACTCGAGGAAATTCGAAATAATTTTCTTGAATATCTTCTTCAACAATACAACCGGCTTGTTCTTTTGATTTAAACAAACTAGGGGCATGTATTTCTTCTTTCCAATATAAGGAGCCTTTTATAAATTTCCCATCCTGCCATCCATATTCTAATTCTCGTAGTATTGTAGCATCTGTTGGATTAGAACGTTCATGAAAAATTGAATATGCAATGTCTGGAAGACATGCTGTGATAGGGCTTAGTATCAATAGTAGCCAAAATGATGGCTTGTAAAATAAGTTATAACCTAAAGAGTCTAGGTCTTCAATTATATCTTTTGCACTAAAAAATATTGATAGAAGTAACAAAAAGATGAATAGAGAGCAAATAGTGACAACTAATATCAATATTTGAATTACAACCCACGATGACACATGGATAGCTAACTTCACATTAACAATGACAACTGCCATGACATATATTGTTGTTCCAAAAGACCATAATCCAATACTCTCTCCATTAGTCCTGCATGAAAAAGAACAATAACTAAAGTACCAATTAAATCCCTTCAAATTAATGATTAATACTTCAAAGTGGACAAAAAATTAAAAGAAAGATTTGAAAATAAAAAATAAAATATCAATGAGATAAATAAAGGTAAAACAAGTAGAGAATATAATATTTAACCAACAAAATTGTGAAGTTTAAATAATAGACAAATGAAGGAATAATATGCATACTTTTTGTATTCATTTTGTAATGACACATGCCCATTTTGGATCACTTGGATTGATTTACAAATAGAAATGAAATATAAGAAATGCGATGCAAGTTAAAGAGTTTGACAATAGATGAAAGTAGAGAATAACTTCCAAGATATTAGTATTATGCCCAAATTCACATCACATACATATTCCTTTGGACAAACCTGGCATCACATATTATCTAAATTCTTGTTTACAAAACACATAAACTTCAGTGAATAATTCTTACTCTGCTTGGTGCATAACAAAGTAGGAAAAGAAGAATGCAATAATTGCATGCCAGATGGCTGATAAGGCCCATAGGCCTACGTCAATAGCAAATTTGTACGTTCCACGAAGTTGAGTTGCCAAATAAATTTGGGGATTGTTCTCAGCAGTATAATGGCAAACATCTCGCTCTAGTACTGCGACTGCTATAATAGGGAATAAAGTCCACAACAAATCGAAAGTTGAAAGCAATAACCCTGGAAAAATGGCTTGAGCTGAATAGGCAGAGAAAAATGAGAAGAAAAAGTTGGCCATCATGTAAACTATACTTTTGTAGATAGAATACAAAGCCAAGTCTTTGTTCCTTATGAATGACCTACAAGAGTAATCAAAATGTTCAATTTTTTGATCTATGAGTAAGAAAAAGGATACAATGTATTACTTTCAACATTGTTTTAACCAATATGTAGGAAATAGGATCACTTCTCTAATGAATTTACCAACCAATATATAGGATGGGCTTTCATTGAGAGATTGCTTTGGATATAAGAGCCAAATTTTTTTGAGATCGAAATTTCATCACTATGGTTTATCTTCTTATGAAATCATTTAGAGTCAAAGGTCAAAGACCATTAGTATAGGGATAGTAGACAATCCTATTTTCATTCAAAGATCATTGACTATATAGGCATTTTACCATGTCATGCATACACCAAAATGAAGACCAACTAAATGAATGAATACATGAATTGTTGTTGCTAATAGGGGTCAGTGCAAAAGATATGGTCAAGTTCTAAATGATTTTAGAATCCTATCTATTATAATGAAAAGACTTTTGAAACCAAAGATGTAGAAAGAACAATATTAGTGGCTTTCAACATATACCATCTCCCATGGACAAGGAGGAGTCGTGCAATGAATCGAAATTGAGCAATGGAGTAATCGCTTGTTGCTACCGCTGCATTGCCCTCTCGGCCATGAATTCCCACCCCTATTTGCGCTGCTTTGATCATGCCCACATCGTTGGCTCCATCACCAATAGCTGCTACCATAAAACCATAAGATCTAACCAATCGTGTCACCTGCTTCAACAAATAATCACTATAAGAAACCAAAGTTCTTTGATGTCTAAGTTGACAAATTTTAGGTGACATTGAATGTAATGACTCGTGTTTTCATGTCAACAATAACATCCTAAATAACATCAAGATGTTACATTGGACGTCATTGTTGACACAAAAACATGGATTGTTACGTTCAATGTCACCTAAAACAAGAATTTTTTATAGTGAATACAAAGCCATTTGAGTCCAAGACTATCTGCATTCAACAAGAGAAAGCAAGATGTAGCTACCCTCGTTGAAATGGAGACTTCAACATGGGAAAGCATGATTGTTTCTTTTGAAGGGAAATCCAACTTTTCAAAGTTTTAGCATATTGATGAATCCAAAGCAATTTTGTACTGGAAGTTGTTTACACCAAAATTATTCTTTTTAAGGAACATTTAGAAAGGATCATAAGAGAAAGTTCTCTATATTCTTAGGAAGGTCTCCTTTTAGAAAAGTTGTTGTCTAAAAGTTTATTACTCTAGGGATGATGTTGAGTAAAAGTTTTTGAAACAATCTAAGTTTATTAAAAACCTTGTTTGTTGACTTTCATGACAAACAATAGTAGCAAATTCTAACAAACCTCTATTTTACAAAATCAACTAGAGAAGGAAAGGTATCCTTTTAATAAGAATATAAGATGCACACCTGAACTTTTTGTTGGGGAGTCACTCTACAAAATATGACTGTGCGGCAAAGTTGACACAACCTCATAAAGTTCTTTCGGTTGGTGACCTCTAAGGCAACGCGTAGGGCATGACCCTCAATCAAAATAGCCATGTCTGAATGCGGAGAACTCCCTAGAAGTTCAACAATACATTTCATTTTTGATAATTGTGGTATTATATAATCTAAAATTTGTTTAATGCAATACATGGATTTTAGTTAAATAAGACTTTCGTAGGAACTTTAGACAACATCAATAGAGAATCTTCTCCATGATTCACATGAAGGCTTCCTTCTTTATGTGACCATATGGAGACCATCCCATAAATCATGGAGAAGATTTTTTTTCATGCAATCTAATTTAAATGAACCATGTTGCATTTACATTTACATACATATATTTTTGTAAAATTTGGTGAGATTCACCAATAATGACCTGCAACCAACTTGTCATCAAAATGACGGCGAGCTTCATCAAGCATATTTCTAAGCAATTGGCCAACAGACTTGTTCAATAAATCTGGTAGCAAAAAGAGATGCATGGAGTCCGTGAGAAGATTGCAAGACAAAGAGATGGTCGTAGCAGTCTCCATCTTGTCCCCTGTGAGAACCTGTCCCTTGATTATTAGATTATCAATGGTATTTAAGAATCTTTTCTACTCATATGAAAAGCTTGAAGAAATCTTAAACTTGCGAGTGCATCAAGGGAAACTTACAGCATTATAATTGCACGAATACCCATAGTTGTCTAGTAAAGTCCAACCCCAAAGATATGGCAAAAACTAGAGAACAACTCATGACACTACAACTAGCAAGATTTACAAAGTGCTTTAATAAGATTATAATTGGCAAGGTTTATTGTAGCTAGGTTTTCAAGAATATCACTTACATGTTCTACTACAAATACATGATTTTTTCAAAGCTAGCTTTGATTTCTTGGTGCACAAATTTAAACTTCTCTTTTGTGACTCAATGGAAGGAGTTAAACCTATGAAAATTAACAATTCAAGAGCAACTCACCCAAATTCTTATGCCGGCCTGTGCTAGTTGGGTAACTGTTTCTGCAACTCCATCTTGTAGCTTATCTTCTACAGCTGTAGCTCCTAAAAGCACCTAAAGCATAATCAAGGGTGACAAGGAAGAAGTCAAAATTATCAATGCACAAGATCATTTGTTCTTAATTGAGTTAGTTTACAAAATAGGGACATAGGATCGTGTTTCATTCTCTAGTTGCAATTGCTATTCAATCATTCAAGAAATGGAATACAACAAAGAAAATCATTAAAATAAATAAATAAATAAATAAATAAATATATTCTAGTTGTGTTCAACTTGTGCAAATGATAGCCAAACTCTATTACCATGTCTCGTTCAATGGTCTCAGCAGCAATTGCTAGTTGAGCTTGTCGATCATCAGCTGAAGCACTTGAAATGAGGAATCGTCCTGCCCAGGTTTCAAATTCTTTGTCGCTCATCTAAAACAAAAAAAATCATTGTTCAATAACAAATTCAACAAGATTTTTTCTTACAACCACTTCAATAAATGAAATGATTAGATAGCAAGCCCACATTCTAAAGTATGAATAAAAATCTCATTAGCAAGTATTTTAGTAGTGACTCCTATAGTGAGGTAGGTGTAATTCTTACCTCACAAGTGTATCCAAAATAAAATGACAACTTTATGGTCCAATTAGAAATTAACCACTCTAGAATTTGATTCCATGAGAGTCACTATTGATCTATACCTCCCGTTCGGCTATGCAAAGTGTACGGTAACCGTTGCGAGAAAACTCCTCAATTTGTTGAATAGTTGAATCGACTATCGAAGAATCTGGATCTCGCAAACGTTTGAGAATGGCAGAGTCTGCCCCTTTGCAATAAAGCTTTACACTGCCAAGCTCACATTTCACTTTAGTTTCATATGCACTTTTGTAACAAAACTCAACTAATGCAGCCATGGAAAACAAATGTTTTCATGAAAGATTTAGTGTCTGAGGAACTTTTAGACATCATAAAGAGTCTTGTGGGTTGGTATCACATGCATCATAAAGAGTTTGATAACCTTGTGGGTTTGGGATGCCTTTGAATGATTGATCATGACTTTGGTCAGACCCCTTAATGAATCATGAGACCTATTGTCACTCATGCATAAAGATATTGATGAGAAACTCATCTAGAAAAAAATGGGCTACTAAACAAACACATGGCTAGGTAGAGGCAACCAAAACCCACAAGTAGTTGAAATAAGAGAAATGAGAAGCAACATGTATAAAGGAAACTACACCAACGGATATCAACTTGATAATCTACCTTCCTTCTTGATTCTTACAAATGATGCTCATGCGCTTCCGATCCCAAGTAAAATCTAAAATAGCTAAAACAATGTACTTTTCAATGCCAACCCCCTGCAGCATAATGTCAAGTAGATTTTGCATGAACATGATGAATTTGGAGGAATAGCCCATTAATAACTACTAGCCTTAGAAACCATGAGAACTCAAAAATGAGAGAAAAAGACATGTGTTTACTTCTAAGTAGAGGTGTATCTCTTCTGCACTTCGAAATTCCAAATGGAATCCACATTCTGCGGCTCCCTGGAGTCATGAACATGTACACAATTGACCACAAAGTTGGCACTAGTACTAACTTGGCACCAATTGGTGCAAGTTGATTTTTCCATGGCTATCATGTGTCAGTGGAATTACAACTACATGTGATAAATGCAAAACAACCTTAGTAAAATTTGCAACACATCTTTAGACCAATTGATTGGTCACCTAATTAGATAAATTGGCCATACATCGCAACTTTTCCACATATGATTGTCATGAAAGACCACCATTGTCTAAATAGACACAATTATTTGGCTGATAAGAAAGAAAACCAAACTTCAAGGACCAGCTAATTTCCTGAACAAGGGCTGCTTCATCTGGAGAAGCTGCTTGATACCTGATCGAAACTTCTTCCTCAACATGAGGATACACATTGTGGCAAAGTGCAAGGTGTGTGAAAAAATGACAGCAAAGTCTGCTTGTATCACTATTAGTTGTGAAATTTTCCCTCAAAACATTATCTTGTGCAACTAGGTGGACAGATGGGCGACAATTTGGGATAGTAGTCTCAGGACCCTTTGTAGTCTTTGAATCCTTCTTAATAGTATTTGGCTTCTTTCCATATGCAACACCTCCAATTGAACAACAAACAAAAGCCATAATATTTTGCGTCAAGGTCCCTGTTTTGTCGGTCAAAATGTACTCCACCTATATACAAAAACAATAACAAGTCTCATTTGAGAATACTGCATCCCAAAAGATCTCTATGAGATTGACAACAATAACAATGGTAGATTAATATTATTGTAATCAAACATTAGATCAACTTTAAGATGATGTTAAATTAACTTAACTTTTTCTAAGATGTTAACTTTATGGTTTCTAGCACAATATCAAGTTAATGCCAAGGCCATTAACATCGCACTAATACTAAGTTGAGAAAATTTGTATTATATTAACGTTAACATAACATTAACTCAACATGAAGATTGTATGGGCCTAATGCCAATTAATACAAAAATCTTTGTCAATTTAATTTGGGAATGGTACTCTTTTGTCATGTGGACAACATAAACAATAATCATCATGATCACCTTGGACAATTGATCTACATAAACAAGTTCTTGCAATTAGTAGGACAAAAAGATTGTTGCATTTCAATGCCTTAGATGTTATAGAAGACACTTTCTTAAGTGAAGAGTTACCTGACCAAGTTCTTCTAAAAGGCCCGTTGCACAAGCTAGGGCTGGCCTGTCTGCCTCAAGAGAATACATGTGAAGATCCCAGTCGACAAAGAGGCAATGCATGACCTTCACTAGCTCAAGTGACATATATAATGAGATGGGTAGAACCTCATGCAACAATATAAAGAATCTGCACTTCCAAAATACTTAAACGATAGATGAAAAGAGTTTGGCACAATGACAATATATAAAGGCCTATCTAAATGATGGTCATTGCTCATAATGAGAGCATTTGATGTAATCCCAAAATGTTATATTTGGTGCCTTAAATCAATTTTTGGCTTCTACATTAGAAAATTTAGGATATAGAAATTACCGAATAAACCGGATGCAAGTTCCCTTGATTCCAACTCCATAATCTGGCCATGTATTAGACTCAATGGGGATATAATAGTAGTGGCCATTCTTCTCCATCCAAACATTACCAACGACTGCCAAAGAGAAGCAGATTATAACATTGAAGACTAACATGATTGGTAATATTGTGTTGATATGACCATTGAGGTTAGATACCTACACAATTATTCAAAATACAATTTAGAGGGAAACAACATTCGAAAATAAAAAATATTTTTATAATATACTAATAAAAAGTTGGAAACAAACTCCAACCTTCCGCTTAACACTTCTCATGTTACGTAGGACTTTTGTGTCACGCCCTGTAAATATAACACAACCGAGAACCCATGACGTGTTTCGAAGACTAGCTCCTCGCAAGAGAACTTTGGTTTCATCTAAAAACAATCTCCCTGCACCCTGCAAAAGAGATGTGGAGCAAGAACTCATGCAATGAACTAAAGTGCATGATTAAACCTTATAATAAACTTCGAGCAAGATGCCTGCATACCATCCCCAAACATCCCCATAACAATCACAAAAAAATGTATAAATCTTCCAATTGAACTCTCATCTTTAGCTAAATGTATGGAGTGTTTTCAACCCCAAAAGGCCTTGTGGTGGCTTCTCAAATTACATAACTCAATTATAGTGCCACATAATGATCATTCACTTCAGTTCATAGAACTGTGTCTCTTTCAAATTTGTAAGTCATCTATTGCAGCTATCAAAAGAGAACAAGTATTTATTGTCCATAAATCCACAAGAGAATGTTTAATTATGATGGTTTTCATTCAAATCATGTCAAATGCATGGTTCTATGTGTGTTATTCATATCAATTTGATCCAAAATTCATCCTAAAAATCAAGAAAATCTCAAAAGAAGTTGAACTTCAATTGCCAACAATTTAGAGATCCTCTTTTGTGCAAAGCTTTTGTGAAAGCCATCATGAGGAGAAAAATTAAGCATCAATCTTTACAACAAGATTCTATAGAAAGGGTCTTGAACCTGAAGTTTAATAGCACCCTCAAATTCATAGAGACGATTATTTGGATGCTCGCATTTAATTATCAGCCCAGAGAATATTGTTGGAGACATTTTGAAATCTCGAAATGCTTTTTGATATATTGCATTGCGAATCTTTAAATAAGAATCACCATCAAAATTAGTTGTCTCCACATATGCAAGCCCTACACAAGCACAAGTAAAATCACCGCATTCGATAGTCATAGATTATATGTCAAACAAGTCTAAGAATAAGTAATATCAATTGCGACGAATCTATTCATAAGTAGTGATCTAGTGTAGTACAAAAGATGTGAGACGTAGGCTAAATAGGAAGAAGATTTTTTCTATCTTCATTTTGATCCTTCCAATAGGTCCATTCTAACTAGTGATCAAATCATTGAGTATACTGGTTCAATTGATGATGATACTGAATATCGGTATATTATGTAGTTTTCAAGTTGAGCTAGAAATGTTCACACCTTCGGAATTTGAGGAACATAAAAAGACCATGTCTGCTGGAAACTCTTCATCACTATTCACCTTCAAGATATCCCCTGCTACAACATCCTCCCAAGTCAACGGCTCAAAGGTTCCATCCTTCAAAACTTCAGTTTTTTTGTGGTTCACCTGCATTTGTCCAAATCAACTTGAGTTGTGAGTACAAAAAGGAAGATATATAGTTGACAACCCCTACTAGAAGACTTAGTTGTGTTAACCCTGCCTAGCGTGATCCATGAACGATAGATTCTAGAATGTAAATCTTATCTTTAATACATCGGATATATTCTCTATTATTGGTAAGTGATTGGTGATCTGATCATTCATGAACTACCTCTTGTTTTATGATGTACATCTTTCTTACCAAAAGTACTTACATACCGTAGTTGTATAAAATTTGAACATCCTGCTTAATAAATCTCTAGAGCAAAAAAATAAGCTCAAATGACAACACGGACTTTAGTGCCAAGTGTCCACTATCTTTTGAGCTTTTGTTCATGCTCCAAATAAACTTCATTGGTCCTAGAGACTGTTTGGCAAGGGGGCTTGGAGTAGATAGCACAATACCTACCTTTTTGTCAGATTGGTGTCGATTGTAGTCATAATGACCATCTTTGATTCCATTTAACAACATAATACAAGAAAGGGGGACAAAGGTTGTTATCCAGCTAGTAGGTGACAACTCTGGTATGAGTTGGAGGAACACAATTAGCAAGAAGTAGAAATTTGCTGGATGGGAAAGTTGATGAAATAGATTGAGTGGAAGAAATGAGGCATGAGTATATGTCGATGTTGTATAAGCATTTGAACAAAATCTACAATTTTTAGTTGAAAAGTGTTTTTTAGTACCAATACCTTATAAATAATCATTTTTAAATTATTATATATTCAAAATTACAAAAGCAAAGTTTTATTGTCATATTTAAGGTCAGAATTACAATACAAAGTATTATCGTCATCCTTAGGATCAAAATTACAGGCGTAGTATTATTGTTATGCATAGTCCCAACATATAACAATATTCAATGACTTACTCATCTTCTTGCAAAGCGAACTCTCGCCCTAGTCTTGTAACATGGCCATGAATGCTTCGAAAACTACTAAACTGTCTTGGCTGCAACCAATGCCAAAATTCAACAAAATAGTGAAATTCACCTAATCTTGTCTCCAATTGATTAGCCTCCATTGTTGTTACTTACAACAATTCATCTATTCATACACTTGGTTGGGCTTCCACTAGCAATTGGTTGTCAAAATTAGTTGATAGTCAATCAACACTTTGTTGAGGAAATGAGGTTGAATATTGGTCTACAACTACCTATTTTGAAATTCAAAAGATACTATATTCAGTGATAAAAATTGGATCTCAACAGAATTATTGACACTTGAACCTTGTTGTAAATAAGTGATCTCTTTGCAGCTCTGTCAATACTAATTCCCCCAAAGATCACAGTTCTATGTGTCAAATTGGTGGCCAATAATTGAAACCAATGAAAATCATTCAACAAAATTGGTTAGATTAAACTATTTCGTGGAATCCTAAAATTTTTGCAAGAAGCACAAGGGATAGCAATAAAAACCAAATACTTTTGACAAAAATTCCCAACTACTTCACTCTCACCTTGAAAGCGTGTTCAAGAAAACGGCCAAAGCTCTTCGCTCTTGGAATCTCCTCCACGTTTTTGTTCAGTTTTTGACGACGATAAGTAGTCTTTCAAATGTCAAGGAGCACCTCTCAATCCAATTCACCAACACGACATGCACATGCCTATTTTTTTACAGATATGACTTAAGCTTACTGCGTGCTTTCAGTTCCAAGACTTTTAAAGCTGTGTTGCAGCAGAGATGCAGGGCGTAATGATCGACACATAGGATACTGCCATGGAGTCAAACACTGGCTACCACCACTTGAAGATAAGCTTAAGTCACTCTTGATGACACAAAATATTGCTCTTCAGAAACTCCAGAACAAACAACTTGAAGACAGTGCCATTCAATCTTTCCACCTCTGCGATGCTGCAACTTCGGGACTGCAAACCCTACGAACATCATCATCAGTCCAACTCGTCGTGCTCCTCACATCATGAAAAATCACCCGTGCGCTCATCATGAGGAATACACGTGAAACTGATGTTTGAAACTTGAACTACACATAAAGAAAACCACCGCTTGAGAAAGAGAACAAGAGAAGAACCACACACAATCACCTTCCAATATCAGAAAACACAAAAAACTCACACCACCGTTACCTCGAACACTACATTTTACCATGCTCAGGAATTAGGGTTTCATACCCCCGAAAATCCAGTATAGTTTTGCATGATCATGGATTCAGTAACGAAACTATTGAGAGAAAATTGATTTCAGATATTCTCAGTACGAAACCCTAAGAAGCTTGCCTCAGTAATAGACATTTCCCCACATAGGATTTGCTGCAAACTTCTTTCACAAGTGACTGACCTGGTAAGTAACTTAGTAAGTTTTGGGTCTTCTTCAGTTGTTCAGTTCTCCTTCTGCAGTCTTTCCTTAGAATATTGTTCTTCCCCTTTTCCCAAATGCTTCCGAGTTTGGACGGCTTTTCCTATGTTAGGTTGTAGTGTTGACCCAGTCACGTGCCTGGCTCTTTCCTTCCGTTGCCTCGGACGTCAGTAAGTGTGCAACAACAACAACTCAAGCTTTTGTCACTTGTTGGCTTACCATTCTGTTGCAAGTTTCCGTGGATTTGGGTTTGGTAGCCACAATTTCGCAGACCTGAAATCCTTGACTCTTCAGGAATTCGTGGGGTTTTGTTTTTGTTTTCTAGCTCTGTGTACTGTGGTTTTTTGACCAGGTTTTTGGGGTTCAGTGTCCAAGACAGGAGGCCACTGAGAGTTCTGAACTGAAGCTTTTGTCGATGGCCCCGCCATGGCTGGCTCAAAAGATAACTTAGCCATAGCCAAGTAGAGTAGCGATTCATGGAGCTTCCTGTACACCAAGCACGATGGCGTGTAGCTAGAGATCGTAACTTAGCCAAGTTTTTTTGCAGCTGAGAATCACAAGCTTTACAGGAGAATAATTCGGCAAGAATGTTGTCCTAGGATTGTCGATCATTCCGTGTCGGATGGAAAAGGGGTTCAGAATATTCCATTTTCAATCACTCGTTAGAATCTGCTACTTGTTGTTGCTGTTGTGCTTCTTCTCTTTACAATCCCACGACCCGTTACAACCCAAAGTCTCTTTTCAACTCTATGAGGTTCCTGTGAGTGCAGGACTGGGATGGACTATGTGAGTGTACGAATTTTTCAGGGTTTTGATCCCGTGTGTTGAGGGATTGCATGTGCGATCGTGAGGGACAAGATTCTAGTTGGCAAATAGGGTTTACAAGATCTGCAGATTCGGTGTTGGCTTGAATTGAAGCTTTCTAGGGTTTTGTATTTGGGTCGCGAATTGGAACCTAAAATTCTATGCAAGGATTTGGGGTTTCAGGTTAACTCAGGTTCATGTCCGAAAGAGGTGAGCTCTCAACACAATCATCCTAAAGTGGCAGTGATCTTGGAGTCTCGGTTCTTGTCTTTAGAAATTATCCTCTTCTGTCCGAGTCTTACCTTCTCCTCTTCTTCAAGTCTCAAATTTTATAATCTTTTAAATCAGTGTGTTGAATTTGGACCTTGTGAAACACCGCGTTACTTTAGCGATTCGAGAGCAATGCATGAGCATTTTATTGTAGGATTTGGCCTGCTGGCTAGAATTGTTTTTGACCTCTTCGTTGTGTCTCTCCAAGCCTCATGTGCCATACTTTTTCATGTTTGTGTGTGTGTCCTAAAATTGGGTGTATTAGTCTTCTGAAACAGTTACCTTTTTGAAATTTGAGAAGATTGCATGGGCATTATGTTATAGGATTTATCTTAATAACTTATGTCCTGCTTATTAGATTATTAACTGAATTTTGAGCTGAAAATGGCTAGGTCAAACTTGGTGGACTGTCCGAGTTCCGGAGAGAGGAGACCATGGGTCACAGGGACTTGGACTTTGGTAAGAGACAGCTTGTAGACCGAGAAGAAGAGCTGGAGGTGGGCGACATCATTTTTCTGTCGTAGCCATCGCCAGTTGATGAGTAGGACCATCATGGCGGATTCCAATACTCCATTGTCTCAATCCGTGCTGCGGAATTTGGCTGATAAGCTTTATGAAAAGCGTAAAACTGCAGCCCTTGAGGTACCCTTGCATTTGGCTCCACCTCTTTTTCTAAAATTTAACACAATGATTTTCTCGTATTTGTTAAAATAGCGTGTTCCGAAGCGCTATTCAAGTGCACAGAGCTTTAAGAATAAGAACTAGAACTAGAGATTAGAGGATCTCTAGAAAAATGTCAATTATGCCATTTTCAGGATAGTACTATATGTGATAATGTGGCGAATTTTTACGATAGTATGGTCGATAATTTTATCGTTAAAATACAATTCTGGAAGTATGACGGTGATGTTGTTGGTTTGAATATAGCTCATAAGGTAATATCCTTTTATACTTGTGGTATTGCTTGCAACTCTTACTTTCTCTATTCTGTTATTTTATCAGTTTGTTTTCCTAAGGCAAGGGTTATCCGGAGAATTTATTTGGTTCGCAAATGCAGTGTTGTACGAGTTCCGTCACATCTTAAGGCCATGAGTACCATCCTGTTCACCTTAGCACTAGCAATTTAAGGTTCTCAGGGTGTAAATTGTTGGTATTCTTATATAGAGCTTATATATGGGATTGTATGGGTAGGAGCTTGACGGTCACTTGTTTTGGTGGCATTGATTTCCTCAGGTTGAGAGTGTAGTGAAGTCTCTCACAACTTCCCAAGATCATGAAAAAATCTCCAGCATTATCCATCTTCTTACTTATGACTTCGCTCTCTCTCCTCAGGCCAATCATCGAAAGGTTAAATAACCGCTACTCGCCATTACAATTAGTTCCTGGAATTTATGCTCATTTACCAGATGCTACACCGATAAGTGAAATTACTGAGGGTCAAACTGATTCTAATTTTTCCTTTTTCTTTTTTTCTCTTTTTTTTCTTACCTGTTTTTTGAATTAGACGTATCATTTCACTCATGTAAGTTAGTATAAAGCCATGTCCGATTCAGTTCTTGATTCGTTAGAAGATTTGTTACAAGTATACAGTTGTAACGCTTTATGAAAATTCCAGTGTAACCTATAGAAATGGCACTTTTTGGTGTCATCATAGAGAGATGGTGGAAAGATCAGAGTGCATAGCCAATGTTTTCTTGGCATGGAGGTCCTTTTTAATTCTGAAATCTGATTAGTTGAAGTTTCTTCTCTAAGCAGGGAGGGCTCATTGGTTTAGCAGCTGCAACAGTAGGACTTGCATCGGAAGCTGTCCAGCATCTGGAGGTACTGTGCCTATAATTGACTAGTGTAAACTTACAACTACGATATATGATTTCAGATGGGTGTGGTCTTATAGATATAAGAGTAAGCTATTTGGGGAGCTTCTTATTCGGATTTGGAGTTTGTTCCCGAGTCTTTTGACTGTTTTGAGTCGTTTCTCTCATAAGAGTGGAGTTTTTAAATGTAGGCCCTTGTCCCCATTCGTGAGAGAATTCCAATGCACTGAACTTCGTATTCTTTGGATCTTGTATGAATTAGTTATTCATTACTCATAAGGGTGAGTTAGACTAAGGAGAATTTTGACTCTTTCGGTGTTGTACATTGTCATATTCACTAGATTCTTATTATGTACTTGTCAGTAACATTTATTTTCACTTATGGCCTATACATGACCTCCCTACGGCACGAGGTCTCCCATGAGAAATGATTCGCTTCCTTGAATGCTAGATTAGTTTGCTGCTTAGAGATTTCAGTAGCAATGGGTGTCACTTCTGAATCTTTCTTTTAGAATTTAGTAAATTTATAACTTGTGACTTGTTTATAATTGTGAATAATATTGCTACTGAAATCTCTATTATTGTTTGCAGAAAATCGTCCCTCCTGTTCTTAACTCATTTGTAGATGCGGACAGCCGTGTGCGATACTATGCGTGTGAAGCTCTCTACAACATTGCGAAGGTAAGTCTTTGGTCCAAGTTTGAAGAATGAAACTGAGTTTACGCTTTTTCAGATATGAAACAAGCTGAATTTTAACCCTAAGTGCCCAAGCTCAAAATACAACGTCCACTTTGGCAGCTATCCGTTGATAATATTATCTTTTGAAACATGTTTTTATATTCCAAAGATGTAGGGTATGATTTCTTCTTTTCCATTGGTTCATTTTGTCACCTTCCCTGAGGCTTCTTAAGTGATTTATTTTAACTTCTATGGATATAGAAGTGACCTCTTTTAGCCATTTGGTGACTTCAGTTTTAAGGTATAGAGTTGCTTCATTTGCTTATGGCTCTTTACGACACTGGCGCAGGTTGCAAGGGGTGATTTCATTGTGTTTTTCAATGACATCTTTGATGCCCTCTGCAAACTCTCAGCAGACTCTGATCCTAATGTTCAAAGTGCTGCACACCTGCTGGACCGCCTTGTAAAGGTTGTTAGCTGACCTACTTCTAGTTGAATTGCTTTATAGTATTGAATTTTGTTTGGTTACTGCTTATAAATTGCTACTTTATTTCACAGACAGTCATCAAAATCAGTGACTGGATGGTTTGTTGAGCAGCAGGGAAAATGCAGTGCTTGGTTGGTAGTTTCAGACTCCTCTTTGGTGGATATCTGACTTGTAATTGCTCTGGAATTTCTTCATTTCGCAGGATATTGTTACAGAAAGTGATCAATTCAGGTTCCCTTCATTTACTTCTCATACTGTTGTTCTGTAGCATATTCATTGTGATAGTTGTACCTTTTGTAAGACACATGAAAACCCCCAGTTCAACCGTCAATCTAGTTCTTTACCTGTGAGTAAATATTTATGTGCATGCTTGCATCTCTATTCTTTTTCTTATTTCAATTGGTTATTATTTACTATCAATTCATTGAAATGAATTCATGATCTTATGGATGCAGCATTGAGGAATTCATCCCACTATTAAGGGAGCGCATGAATGTACTCAACCCGTTTGTACGTCAATTCTTAGTTGGATGGATTACTGTGCTAGACAGTGTCCCAGACATTGACATGCTTGGTTTCCTCCCAGACTTTCTCGATGGTAAATATTTCTCATACCTGTTTCCTTCAATTTTGATTCTGCTTCTTTTAATGCCGAAGTGCCCAACTGGCCAGAAGTGGCCGCTCCTACATATGTATTTAAGTTGAAATAATCATTTAGGAAGCTTCAAGTAAGGTATCAGTGTGACACTAGAAAGAAGAATTCATGCCCTACATTTTTATGCAGTAAGAATATGTTCTGGAAGTTACTATAGTCAACTATTTGCTTACTACTCTCTCGACTTTTAAGTTTCTGCATTCATGACCAATAAGGGGAACTATAAAATCATGGGTGTTGCATTCTTGTAGGGTTATTCAATATGCTCAGTGATACCAGCCATGAGATACGACAACAGGCTGATCAAGCTCTTGCAGAATTTCTGCAGGAGATTAAAAATGCACCCGTAAGTGCCTAACTTTTTTTTGATTCAGGAGTGTGCCACTTAGAGATATTCAGAGGTAAGTTCCATGCTTACTGCAATCTTGACCGATGTATTAAAAGTATATGGTTCTGGTTGCGGTATGGTGGCAGGAGTTCTTAGTCGAGCACTAATTATTTTAATTAATTGTGGGATCTGGTGGATGATGATGTGGACAGTCGGTGGACTACGGTAGAATGGCAGAGATACTTGTACAAAGAGCTGGATCTAACCATGCATTCACTCGGCTGACCTCAATCACTTGGGTGCGTTTCTTTCACCGTCTGTGGAACTTTTGCTAGAGGAATACATATTCTGTGAGAAGATCGTTACTAATGTGATCCAGAAATTAATTTATGCACAAAATTTTCCAATTGCGAGTTTCGTTCAATTAACGAGCTTTTGTTGCGGGTGCAGATCAATGAGTTTGTGAAGCTGGGAGGTGACCAGCTTGTGCCATATTACTCTGATATCCTTGGAGTTGTGCTTCCTGCTATATCTGATAAGGAAGAAAAGATACGAGTGGTACGTTTATAGCAATCTACACTTGCAGAGCTATCTTGTCGTAGCACCTTATGACTTAACTTACTCTTCTAGAGTCTTAAAGACTGTGTAACTAATTGTAGTCAATATAATTAGATTCTTTCATGAACTTTTAGACATCATACGCGGAATCTTCTCGTGACTTATGGGGATGACTTCCTATGGTCGCAATGGAGAGGCTTTGGTTTGATCTCTATGACGACAGGGAGGTTTCCCTAAGACTCATGAAGAAGCTTTTATGAAACAGTCTTTCTTTACTCTCTATTATCTCTTATTATCGCTTGCCTTCTAATTTGCCGTAGAGTTTTTATTCATATGGTATGGAGAACTGCGTTAATTGTGTGTTCTGAGTTCATTGAGGGAATACAAGCAGTGACGATGTGAGGTTTCCAGGTCGCTCAAGAAACAAATGATGAGCTGCGCGCAATAAAGGCCGAACCTTCGGAGGGCTTTGACATTGGTGCTGTTCTGGTCATCGCAAGAAGGTTTTTACTCCGCTCTTATTTATCTAGATTACAGAATTATGTATTTATACTAAAATGTTCTCGTGGCCAAGACCATCCTCAGTAAGAAGGTTGTATTGTTACTATTGATATTGTTGATGAAGCAACTCTGCCTCGTCATTCATCCAATGCATTATTTGGATACAGTAGAAATTGAAATCTAAGTACTACCGAAATATTTGGCAAGGAGACTATTATTTATCTGTCCCATTTGTTTTATCATTAGGGAGCTTGGAAATGAGTGGGAGGGAACGAGGCTGGAGGCCTTGAGGTGGATTTCTGTGTTGCTGGAGAGACATCGAACAGAGGTGATTTTCTTCTTAGAACATCAGATGGCATCAAAAGGAATTTGCTTCGCAGTTTTTCCTTATAGAGTGCTTAAATTGGAAGCAGATGTTTCTAGCATTGATATATTGTACATCAAAAACTTGTTAGGTTCTCAGATAGAAAGTGATTAAAAAGATGATACATGCAAATCGTCTTGGGAGATAGTTGTTTGGCAATTTTCCCAGAGTCAAAGTTGTCCCTGATGAATGAACGGTGCGTTTTGCACAGGTGCTCTCATTTTTGGATGACATCTTTCCTGCTTTGTTGACATCACTTTCCGACACATCTGATGAAGTGAGTTCCCGCTCTCCCTTATGTGCACGGATGGTTGAGTAAGTCTTTAGCATATCCAAATCGTTCAGAATTTTTGTAGTATTTTAACCCGTAAGTGCTCAAGTTAAAAACAGAGAGTTTATTTTGAAAGCATATTGTTGATTACAGTAACTTTCAGAACATATTTCTGTTGCGCAAAATGTAGGACACGATCTCTTCTTTCGTTCTGTATATAGTGTTACCTTCTAAATGATTTATTTCAACTCCCATAAATGTGGCAGCGGCCACTTTGGCCAGTCGGGAACTTACGGGTTATCTTGGAACAGATTCTGAGTTAATTTGCTTTGCAGGTTGCTCTGCTTGTGCTGGAAGTGCAAGCTTGCATAGCTCGAGACGCTCAACATTTCCGACACCTCATGGTCTTTCTTGTGCACCGCTTCAACAGTGAACATTCCCTTCTTGAGCGGTAATTCCTCTGGAGCAGCTAGGTCTCTGGTTTTGTGAGTGCGCTCAGTTAAACTTTCTTCTGATTTGACTTCGAAATCTGAGAAGTCCTATCTGGATGGTATGCTTACGTTCCAGGAGAGGTACGTTGGCGTTACGAAGATTATGCCAGTTGCTGGATGCAGAACGAGTTTATCGGGAACTGGCCACCATTTTGGAACAGGAGGTGGACCTGGAATTTGCAACAATCATGGTTCAGGTGAGCTTTAACAAGTGGATATGGCTGTCATTGAATGAATTTCGGGTTCTTTAATCATTTACCTGAACTTTGAATATGTATTGGACACTTGAATTTCAAAATGGGAACTGTGTAAAATAGTTTGAGCATACTGGTTTGCCCCTAAGGATTCATTCACCACAAGGGTGATGAAAAGGCTTGTGCACTTAGGGGCAAGTGTGGCAGGAGAGTTCAAGAATGTTTATGGTTCTAAAGCTTCAAAGTTTGTCTCAGTATTGTTACTGACCACATCGACGTGTACTGCAGGCTCTCAACTTAATACTATTGACTGCCCCAGAGCTAGCAGATTTAAGGGCTCTTTTAAAAGAGTCTCTTACAGCTTCTGCTGGCCGGGACTTATTTGTTGCTCTATATGCATCCTGGTGTCATTCACCTGTGGCGACCGTCAGTCTCTGTTTGCTTGCCCAGGTATGGCCTCGATTGTCAATCTCACAGACCAAGCCATTCTGATGATGCTTGTCGCCATTTTCACGTAAAAGTTCCTAATATCAGGTCTTGACACAGTTAGATAACACAGCGAAGATAGTGTACACTCCACAAGATGTAAGAGAAAAAATAGAGCTGCTAACTCCTTATTACAAACTCTTTTTGAGTATTGCACTGACCCTTGACAGTATCGTTGTTGCTTTTCATAAAAGTCTACATGGCCTTCTATATTTTGTAGTCTGAATTGTTTGTCGTGAGGTTTTTTTGGTGTCGATGTTGGCTCACGTTGGTTTGGTATTTTACAGGCTTACCCGCACGCGAGTTCTGTGATCCAATCCCTCGGGGAGACAGATATTAGTGTAAATTTATTAGTACAAGTAGACAAGTTGGTGAGACTTTTAGAGACCCCGATCTTTGCGTATTTGAGGCTGCAGGTAATTCTTCTATTCCAGATTGAGGTCAAGATTATTTCTGAAGAATTATGTCCTACTCTGTGGAATTTGTGTTACTCTTTAGAATGCATTTGGTACTCTATGCATGATAGTAGTACTCGATTGGTGGACACATTAAGTAGCAGTAGACTTCTAATTGTTCCTACTCATTTAAGAGATCTGGACATTGACCAAGTGTATCACCTTAGACCTGACCATCAATTGCTGCTGTTGTGGGTCTGTGCTACTAGTTATTAGAGCCAGGGCGTTATCCGCAACTTCTAAAAACACTTTACGGGCTTCTTATGCTTCTCCCTCAGGTACTAATCTGATGCTATTTCTTTAGTTGCTCTCATCTTGATTTACAGTGGTTAGCAATGACAGTGCATCAAAGGAGACTGTGAAATACGCCACTTAAAACAGTTGGAACTGGCTCCCCCTTTTGTGATTTTGATCTTTGGTTTATTTACGTGTTCTCAGTCTCCTGTAAGGGTCGCCTAAAGTCTTTAGTGGTATTTTTCTCTGCCTTTTCCAGCAAAGCTCAGCATTCAAAATCTTACGCACTAGACTGAAGACAGTTCCCTCCCATTCTTCTATGCTCACGCAACCATACGGAACCTCCACCTCTAGTGAATTTACTGGTCTTGGCGCAATTCGGAGGAGTGCTTCAGCAGGACCTTTTCCCCAGATTGTATCTCATATTCCAACGAGCTCACTCAGCCTGCAGACCTCTATCGAGGATGGTGAAAGGAATGTAGACGGAGGCCATGGAGCTGCAGCTATCAACTTTGCCATGCAGTTGAAACAATTCCAGCAAGTGCAACAGCAACACCGTTTGCAAAGAGTGGTTGGTAATAACAACCCCAAACCACCTCGCAGGCCTCCGGTTGTTCCGAACCAGGTATTTCCAATTTCTTCAACTGCTCTCTGTCTACAGTTTTTGAACAGTTGTTCGTAAAATTAGTCTGTTTCAGGAGCATGCATACATTATCATAAGGAGAATCTTCCCTGTTTTTTCATGAGAAGGTCTCCCTATGTTCACAGTTAAACCTACAGAGGCGCCCCTATGTGTCGTGGGAAGGCCACCCTACGATCACTGACCATAAGAAGACTGCGAATCATGGAGAAGATTCTCTTTATAATGATTTCTAATAGTTCTTGAACCAGTTAAAATGTTTTTGAGATCCTGTGATGGCTTGGGAGTGCCGTGGGATTTATGAATTGACCTTATGTGGACGGCTGGACCTGGATTTCCGATTGTGTGATGAGTGACGTCGAAAACTCAAGTCTTGCACATACTTTTGACATTTCTGTTGCTTAGGAGGCTGGTGGCAGACGTTGCAAAGTGTTTTACGAGTGATGGAAGTTGTTGCAAACAAGGACACAGACAGCAGTGCTGGTCTAGTGCAGTGTGTTCATAGTATATATTTTGACTCAGGACTTTGGTTTGTGACACACCAGAATGGACAAAGACCAGAAGACCGACCCGATTCTCAAACATCAAAAGCGTCTGCCTCTGAAATACGCACCCCTCCAAAGTCTCCACGGTCTGCATGGAGCTAATATTGATCACACTCCCTGTATCAATCTGATTGCACCATATACAGCCCAATTGAAAGATATAAAAAAAAGGTCAATATTATTTGCTTTGCTTTGCACTTTGTTGATATTTGATTTTATCGGATCACCCTCGACATCTATTGCAGGGATGGTGACATGACGATTGTACGTTTACACCCTTGTCAAAGGCTACTACCGCTGTTGGGAAAACTCTAGGCCGGCTTCTCACATCCCCCGGCCGAGGTGATAATGGGAAATTTTGGTGCTGGACGAATAAGTCTGGCCCAAGTATATACTGCTGCAGCTGCAATTGTGCGGCTGGGTCTAGAGCTCAGGCGGGGTTCCATGTGACATAGAATGAAGGGTATTTCACTTTTCATTTTTCTCCAGATGGAGTTGCGGACATTGCTTTTGCTCTACTTTTTTTGGAACAGGCAATACTCAACAACAACACGAAGCATTTGTGCACAGTAACTTATGATATAGTGAGGAGTGATGGAGAAAGCTCCTTTTTCCACTGTTATTTCTTGTGCCACTCCCTCAAAACCTCTTAACTTATTGGCAGTGATACGGTAGGCATTTGTTTAATTCAGGCCAGCACTGACGTTTTTGAAAAGTGTTTCCACTGGATGACTGGCTTGTATCTATTATGCGAGCTGAAAAGCTGCATCACATTGTAAAATGCGAGCTTTGCTCATTTTCTTTGACCTGTATGCCACTGTCATGTGATAATTTTTGTACCAGTAAGATAGGGACACCTCAAATCTCCACTGATCATAGTCAGTTCTGTTATTAGACTTGTCAAATTTTATCATGTTTTTTTTGTCAGCAATTGAAAGAGGATTCCAACGGCACCAAGAAAAGCAGTTTGTGGATGTTGGATCCAGAAATTATGAATGCTCGAAGTTGAACCCTTTACTGTTTGAATCTTGCTGTGAATTTTTGCATATTTTATCTTGCATCACCAAATTTGTTATAGACAAGGGTTGGCTTCTAAAGACTCGTATATTACTTTGGGAGAATGAGAATTCAGTTGGACAAAACCTTCAGTTGCCATGAAGCACTTAGTTCATCATTCATTGTTTGTAATATGGACTTTGGATTTAGAAGTGTTCTAAGAGTCATGGGGGGAAGCTTATTGAAAAAATATTTGTGTATTTCAGTACTTTTTGAGTTTTTTTAATCCTTAACTAGACTAAATGACCAATATGGGAATTGTACAAAACTAAGATGTTCTATAAAATGTCTTCTTCAACTTTTTCTTATGCAACAATGTAATCATTAAAATAACAAGAAATGCAATCATATCTTGATGTTGTTTCAAAAGCAATACAAGTTGAATAAAAATTCAAATGCAATTTAGAATTATTCACAAATTATGAACCAAAGAGAGGTTGACTTTCAAGACTTTTTAGGGATTAGCATATGATATATGGGGATAAGTTCATATTTCACTTTTTCATTCATGTATTTCATGTTTAAGAAAAGATTTCATAATGTCCAAAAAGTATTATTTTCCCAACAAAATGATTGCATAGGTCATTAGGGGTGGAGCTCAACAATTCATAAAAATGATTCTAACATGTGAAATTAATGGCAAATATATCCATTTACAAAGTGCCTATGACATTGTTTTTTACATGCTAAAGATTTTAATAATATTTCTCAAATTTTTTTAATTTTTTATTCCACAATTTGAAAGGACATTTTTGAACTACCATTACAACTATTTAACTAGATAAAAAACCCACATTCGAAGCACCCACTTCCCAAAATCATTTCTTCTACATGTAATATGACATATGGAATAATAATCCATTATACAATATAGGATACACATATGGGTAATTGGTTCAATTTTTCCATATTGATTGTAATTAGATGTGGTTTAGAAAAATATACCCATAGATGAAATTCAATTAGTCTACAAGGCTACGAGTACGCTTGAGTTCTTAGACTAAGGGAACTTGGTCATAGAAGTAGGTTGATGTGTTACAACAATTGCTACATTAGAGAACAATAAAAAATTCATTTACAGGGATTTTTTGAATTTTTTGAATTGAATTTATTTATTTATAAATATATATTTTTTATTTGAAAAAAAAGAATAATTTTTTATTAATTTTTTATTTTAGCCAACAATGGCTGGTTTCAAGCATGGAGAACAAGTTTAAAACAACCATCCAATGTAGCTGAAAAACATCTAATGATATAGAGGGAAGTTTAATGAAAAAATATAGTTCAATGAGGGATAATTAATTAAGTAAAATTGAGTGGGTAGTGAATAGATCCATCATTATCTACTCAAATTACCCACTAAAAAAAGCAACATTCACATTTTAATAATTATCCCCTACTATCCCCTCCAAAACACCAAGGCATCCTATTTTAGAAAATAGGTGGCAAAGGAGGAACAAAATATTAAAAATTTTAAAATCCAACAACCATTGAAATGAAGTTACAAAACTCATGTTTCAACCCCCATGTTTCAACACCATCAAAAAAAACCCACCCTAAATGTCATTTGGATGTTGTTTCAACCTTACACTATAAGAGTGGTTGAAACAACATCCGAATGTTGTTTAAGATGTCTTTTCACCTAGTAACTTGCACTAGTTAAATATGCATTAATAAATAAGTCTTTTGACAAAATATTTTCTCTTAGACCAAAAAGCACCAAAAATTGACAAGTGACCATCAAATATTAGATTCATCATGTACAGATAAAACTTGATTTAGACAATCATTTAAAATATTTTCTTTTGTTTTTCATCATTACTAACAAAAATAAAGCTTTTTAAAGTGCAATTTCTATTTCATTTGAAAATTGTTTAATATGAATCTTTTACTACAATTTGAATTTGAAGATTTGTAACTATGATTTAAAATATAGAATGGCATCTTTATTTATTTTAAGCATGTTATATATATATATATATATATATATATATATATATATATATATATATATATTTATTTATTTATTTGATATTAATTAATATCTTCTTCTTTTTTTCAAAAACTCATAGTAGTTTTAAATTTTCATGAAAAATTCTAAGTTTTTTTAATGAAATATATATGATATGTGATTACATGATTGAAATATAAAACAAAAAAACTTCACTCATAAATAGTGGTAAATAGAGGATACCAAATGGAAGATTTTTATGTTTGATTACATGATCGTGGGCCATGTCCTTCAAATTTTTCACAAGTTTTAGACTATCCAATAATTTTTGTAACCAACATTTGAAAGACTATTGATTTAAAATTTTTATTATCAATTGAAAGAAAAAATTGAAGCAATAGATTTATTCTAAGAAGTCATGAAAGTCCCCCACTTTTTGATCTCTCGTTTGCATCATACTCTAAATTGCATTTGAACCTTTATTCAACTTATATTGCTTTTAAAATGATAAGTCATGATTGCATGCAATCTAAAAACATTTTGAAGGTTTGTACAGCTTGAAAAAAAGAGGTCTATAGTGTATGAAGTGCTAAACAGAAACTTCTTTTCAAATAATTTACCAAAAAAACCCCAATTGCACATATGTTGTAAGACATTGAGACTTTCTACTATTGACTACAAGGTGAAGGATTCAAGTCAATCCCCTTGCTTGTGTATTAGTTGCCTAGGGCTACTCAAGGCAACTTAGAAATTATAGGTGGCTTGTTCAGGCAATCTGAAATTGGAAAGGGGCAATTTGGGAAGCCTAAAATTTTTGGATAGATAGTTGAGTTGTTTGCTCGAAGAGTTCATAAAAAATCAAAATATTATATTTTGTGTTTTGGTCTTTGTTTTCAGCACTCTTCCCTAGACATTTTCTAATAGTCTTTTTGACAAATTTGGTTTGACACTCTTGTTGAACAATATTAAGATTTTTTACTAGGATTTTTTTATTCTTGTCAAGTTCCAATGATGAAAATGTGTCAACCAACAACTTGTACTTGTTCTTTGTAGTAGGGATGAGCAATGGAGTGTCTTCTTCTTGCACCATCATGGTTAGTATACACATGAAAGTGGTCATGAGCTTTGAGATTGAGTGAAAATTCTAGTTGTAGTTGTTGACGATGACTTCCTTGTTTCCAATTAGTTTAAGAGGGACACTTGTAGAAGTGGCAACTTTCCGTTCCCATTGTTGAACAAAACATCAAGTGAATTCACCTCACCCTCCCTCTCTCGCAAAATACAAATGACATCCAACCCCACTCAAACCCTACAAAGAAAATTTGCCATTTTCCTATTTTTTTATATAACCAAAAGATTTAGCCATTAACCCCTAAGCGCTTTGATGTCCATTTTCTACATGATGAACAAATTGGAACTTAAGTTTCATCCTCCTAACGACTTGGATGAAAGTTATTATTAATTTGTGGAAATATGTTATCAAATTGTTGCCCTATTTAAGGGTTGGATTTGGTGTTACTAGAGTATATATTTTTTTGAAATTACATATGTGCAAGTATGTCAAGTGGTCAAATTGCATTGACTTTAGTTCAAAATTGGATTTGCCGAAATGAGGTCATAGATTTTGAAGAACACAAAAATTTCAAAAAATCACCATGTGAAGAGAACCTCATTTCAAATCCATTCCAACAAATTGTACTAAAACAATGACAATATTTTGCTTGTAATCAAAGTTTGAAAGAATTTTTGAATTTCTCTTTCTTATTTTATTAAATAAGATTGATCATAGCATTGGTGAATCTAACTATACAGATGTAATCTACAAATCAAAATCAACAACTTCTATTTGTATATCAATTCCAAAATATGCTTCCAAATAGCACTTTATAATGATTTTTCTCAAATTGTCAATTCTAGAGATGAATTTGGACGTTTAGGGATTAATAGATATTTCCTATCCATATTTACCCCACACAGGGTTCTACACTTGATTGTTGTAGCTACATGTCTAATAGCTCTGCTACAGACCTAAACCCTACTCACTTTGCTATGAATAGATACAATGTGTGGTCATTGGGCAGTGATACAAAATTTTGTTCTCATGGCAATTGAATTGGTAGTTGCATCGTGTGGTTAGTGTTTAGTGTATGGTAAATGGCAACGGATGTTGTGTGGTAAATGACAAGTTTACTCTAGAGTATAGACGGGCGATACAGTCTCGATAGGCCATTCAGTATGGATGCGCTACGGACAAGGCGAGGATGAACATGCGCTGAAGCCGCAATGGACAGCGATGGACTACGGGTCGCCCGACCATTCTTCCGGCGATGGCGCCCAGGTCATCGGATCTACAGACTACCCAGTTTACGGCATAGCGCATCCAGGGTTGCCCAAATAACATTCAGCACCTCGGGCTTCGCTCTGGATCGATCTTGACAGACGGACATGCTGCTGAAGGCTCTTGGCACAGACTACTTCGACCGGATTCCATGGTGTGTTGCGCTCCACTCGATCTGGTTCTTAATTTCCTCCATGGTTTTATGTCTTTCTGTTGCGAAAGTCGGTATTGAATAGTAAATTGGTATTGAACAGTAATATTCAAACCTGCACTAGTTTGGGACTTTGATAATCTAGTGTCACACGCACTGTTAGCAGAAATCGCAGTACAGATGAGGACGAGTCACTGGGAGCTCTCAGGCCTTTAGCCCGGGGGTAAAGGGAGGGCTAAAATTTCCCATGACCCCGGCACCGGCGCGCGACGCAGGCAGTGGAGTGATGGAGGCCAGGGCGAATACGTCACCTGGGTAGTTCTCTGCTGTTCGAGTATCTTCTAGGATGGTGCAAGAGCAGTATTCAAAGATGTGGCTGAATTTAATTAGCCAAATGTTGATCAGTTTTTCTTTACTCTGCTACAGAAATGCATGAATGACATTCCTTAGCTCTACAGTTGTAAGTTAACTTACTCATGTCTGTTCGCAATGAATATGAAGCATTTCACTTCTGTCAAAATAAATATAAATATAAGTATATGAATAACACAATTTTAAATTTGAATTTCTAACACATTTAGTAGTGGTTCATGCGACTTGGGCTCATTAGGAAAACCCAATTCGGAACCATTGGAGGATAGATTGAGAAGTCAAACTTCACTATGAAAGGAAGTCTGCTCTAAAAGTACCCATGCTCTAAAAGTGATTATAACACAAAGGTGCATTTTGCTTTCTTGGATGTGAGAACAATGTACATTTGAAGAAATGGTCACTTCAAATGACCACTATTTTTCAACTTTAGAAATTGATGACTACTTCCACAAACGTCCATAAAATATGAAATGGTTTGGACTAAATGCCAATTCCATTATTCTTCATACAAAAACTTACTATAATTGTTTCAAGGAATTGAGCTTCCCCTAAAAGACAATCCAACCTTCAAATCATAGCTATAAAGGAAACTACCTTATCATATTGTCTTTTCTCATTTTGCAACTACCTATGACTATAGAATGTATATTTTTATTTTTATTTGTCAAATATAAAATTACATGTCTTCCATTAATCATAAAATTTTCCTTCATTTTTCAAAAGCTTTGGAATTACCACAATTTGTTGAAGAATAAGTGAAGGAAAATCATATCTAATTCAAAATATATTTAATTGAAAGTCATACATTCCACCATAGATGTATACTATAACGAGGAAGTTCATATAGTAATCACATTTTCAATTTTTCATGTTCTTTTGTAATAAAAAAAAATATTATGGACATAGGGCCTACATTTCACATTTCAATACAATATTCAATCCCTAAAATTTTAAGATGTTCCTACATAGAATTCAAAGTATAGTATGTGACTTCTTTTTATTGAAATTTAATCAAGTTAAACTTTAAAATTTTAGGTGAAGTGAAATTCAACATACTTTTCAAATTCAAGCTTCAAAAACTAATCTTCTCATGTGTAGCACTCATACATGTTTTAAGGACATTTCAAGGACATCTCTTGTTCGGGCTTGTTCAAACTTCATTACATTTCTACATTAAAGCCTATATTACAAGAATGTGAAAATTTTCACATGCAGCAGCACATGCATGTCTAAATTTTATTATCTTTTTATTCATAATTCAAAATATGAAATTGAATTTTATATGATTCATTAAATAGATGTTGTTGTAAGAATCACATTAATTACAAAAATGCCTAAAAGATTATAAAGGATTTTTTGAATTATTTTTATTTCAACCCAAAATCATCATGGTATTATTGATATATTCCTTGAGTTCACACGAAGATCAATTTGATAGACCAAGTTTTGAAGTAGTTTATTTTGAGCTTCTAACATGTTACCTAGAAAGTATCACAAACATTACAAATTTAAATTTTTGGAAAAAACATTGAAATGAAATAAGCATTACATTATTGAAGCTACATACTCCAGTCACCGAACTAATCTATCACGTTTTAATGTATCTTGCATCTCATATGCCAAATTTTTAATTCTACCTAGACGAGAATTTTTTATGCACATAAATTTGTGCATAATACAACTCATTGGCCTAATGCATGTATCATCAAAGGGAACAAAAACATTGTTCTTGATGAAGTTCATACCAGTGAATTCATCAACTACATTTATTTCCTGGCCATTCATTGATATTTTTATCTGCTCATAGTATTTCGTTGCAAAATATACTTGAATGTACCCTTGAAAATCATGTGTAAAAAACTATGTAATTTTAGCTTTGAAGGGGGTGCCCAATGGATTATCATGCTTTACTACAACATCATCACCAATTTCATAGAAAACATTGCCCATCATGCACCTTCTATGCTTATATATGTACGGTCTTTGACTTATTTCCATGAGTGGATGTTGATGACGCAAATAAGAAACTATGATTGAATCAACTCGCTTGGGTCTATTTTGAAGAGGACTAATTATAATACCCTTTGTAGTTGATGCGACAGCATAAGCATTTTTTGGTGTAGACTTCAACAACTTCATCACCTCCATAGCTTTTCCCTTTGTAGAAACTCTAAGACAACCATTACCATGTGTTGGTGGACATATCAAATCACTAGCATGGTCATCTACAACTTCTTCAGAATGCCAATAGGATTTGTGTATTTCTGCAAGTACTCGTTCTGAGGTCTCCAAATTTTCATGTTCTTGGTATTTGTAGGTATTAACCATTTGAAACAGTCTTCGTGAGCAGTACTTTATGAATGTTGCCTCGACATTCTTTTGGTTTGTATTCATATTTGTAAATTTTTGTATTTCTCGTTCATATGGAAAACACCAATACACATCACTATGTCCAAAACGTTTGATGTCTTCTAAAATGTGTCCTACACCAACAACATGCTCCAAAGGTCTACCATTTGGACCATCCAAATCTTCTGAAAGGATTCGCCATTTTTGCAACAATTGATTAACAACTAATAGGTCATCCTTTGTCCAACCTCTTGACCTCATGTAGTTGAAAAAATAATGACCTACATCCACGAGGTACAGTCCTTGTATACAACGTTCTTTCAAATAATTTCCTTTCAATTTATGTAGAACTATGGGTAATATCCATTGCACAAATTTTTGGTATTCCTTAGCTGTATAAGTTTCATGGTAGCTTATAGGATCGTAGGGCCATTGGCTTTTCTTCAATTCTACTACACATGCTTATGTGACGGACTTGCAAGCTGACCTCAAAACATCAAATATGTTGCTTTTGCGTTCATCCTTCTCAATGTCTTCAAAAAAAAATTTTGTGTAAGTTTTGAAGAGGTTCAATCCTAAGATATAAATTACATCAAATACTAAATCCTTTGACAAGTCAAAACCATACAAATGGTACAACCGCCACAACTTTGATTCTCCAGATATCCTAGATATTTTGCTACGACGCTCTCTTTCCTTTGGTTCATTACTATGAACATTCCATTCTCGCACACCTTGAAATAGCTCTTGTGATGTCCTCCTAGGTGGAGGATTGAAAACTTGCTCCTGGTTTCAGTTGTATGCATATTTTCCTGCACCCATCTCAATATAGCTCATTTTGCAATGTCTACATCCTGTAGGCCCGGAGCTCTTCAATTTCCCTATCTTGCACTATGCAACATGGTCACCTGTAACCAACATCAAGAATGCCCGAATCACTGGTAAACCCTCTGAAGTTGATAGATAGTTGCTAATTCTACGAATTGGATAGTTGTACTCACACTTTATGCCTTCCAAAAATAACACTTCCAACTCTTCTACAAATGGTTGTAAGAAAGATGAGATATATTTCTTCATGCGCTTAATATTGAAGTCCTCATTATTACCCAATGGAATAAACAATACCGGCAAAAGTGAAATGTTTGATGAGGTCCCAACATTGAGTACTGTAACATTTAAAATCCAACAACCTCAAGCCCTTTTCCCCATCACATTAAAACCATCCCAATGTGCTCCTAATGCAACATTTCGTGGATCCCCTTTCACCATCAACTTGGGTTGTACAATGCACCTTCTACAACTCCAACATTGAAAATCATAATGCTTCGTTAGAGGATTCCAATTGTTCTTCAATTCATCACACTTGCTTGGATAGGCACGATATACCATGTGACATTCTCAATTTGGACAATGCACTGGTAATTCCCATTCACGTAGGGGATTCCACCAATCTTGAGTTTCTCTCACCTTCTCACCATCCCATAAATTTTGAATATATGGTGGAGGTGCATTTCTTCTGAGCCACTGCTCTCGATTGTTCCACATAGACAACATTTCAGTGCAAAGAGTTCTTGATGACATGATTGATTGCAATTGCAAAGAAATTGGCAAGTAATCAAAGGCAATCATTTTTCCCCTCAATGTTCCACAATCGGTGCATGATTGTCCATGAATAGTACATAATTGCTTCAACTTGGTAGGAGCAACACATTCGCAACGTGAATCAGCATTCCTTTCATGAGTATCATCCTTGCTAGGTGCCATGAGATAAGGCTCATGAGCATAGTCCTCTGTGCCCAAACACATTCTCCATCTTTGTGGTTCAACCATACCCCACTTCCTATACATAGTAAGGAGCCTTTTGAAAGATGATGGTGTAGTCGAAGGACCTTCTAAGTCTCCATTCCAATCCCTTGGCATATTCCTTAGTACATTCCCTAATTTCTCTTTTCCTGGCTCTATTGGTATTTCTAGTCTTGAAAACATTTGATCAAGCATGTAGTCTTGTAACTCGATTGACATTTTCTTGTTATCCCATTTTGCTTGTACATTAATCAACACATGCTTCATTGTAATTTTCATTTCACTAAGTGCATCCAACTCTTGTGATTCATCCACATCCACATCTTCTTCTTGCATTCTTTGGTTCATTGGAGCTTCAATTGGTTGTGATGGAGATGGGGTTCATTCAAATGGTGGTACATCCACATTGAGAGGTTCTTCAATTGATGGATCTACATCTTCTGCTACTTGAGAGCCATGTAATTCTTGTTCTCTTTCTAATCGATTTATTCTTTCTTGTTCACGTAGCATGTGTAAACGGTAAGTCCTTCTATCTACATGTTTCCCTTCTCAGGTGTTTGTTTTGCAATGAAAACATGTGCAAAATCTTGATCATATAGGACAGTTTCCTTGATCTCTTCTCCTCATTTCTAAGAATTCTCCTTACCAAATATGGATATTTCTATATGAATATATAAAAAATATAGTGCATACAATTTACTCCTTACAAAGTTCTTGTTACTTCAATAACTATTCTATGTCCAATTGACTTTTACTTTCAATTAAATATAATTTTCATATGAATCAGTTTTCATAAAAATATTTATATATAAAAATATAAAAATATATTTTCTAACTTTTGTATTGTGTAGAACTTACATTATTATATACATGTGTTCAAAATAAAGTAAAAGAGACATTGCACTTTTTCTTTTGACAAAAAAAGTTCTCTAATGTAAACGAAAGATTTCTCACCAAGTAAGGGAGAAATACACAAAAGCATCCTTCTTCTCATCATTAGAGAAATTTTGGACTCTTTGGACGATTGCCAAGGTTTGACAAGCTAGTCTATTTCTGGAGCCTATTGAAGCTACGCAAAAGAGGGAATTTTTTGACAAAACAAAGATTCACCTTGTGTGAATACTAGAAGTTCCAAAAGCTTATTTCAGTTTTCTATTGCACAATTGTCAAAGGGAGGTGCTTTAGGGGTGCTTTCAAATATCAAAACCACACTTGTCACAACCTTAACTAATAGTGCTTGAGAGTGAATGCTCTAACATTTGGAAGTGATGAAGTGCAAAAATAGGGGAAATTAAATTTTTTCAAGCAAAATAAATGTAATGCATTCAAGGTCCCTCTCAGCACTTCATGGGAGTCTTGTTGGGAGTCCAAATTTTCCCTAATGTTTATGCACACTAGATTTTCTTTAAAGTATCCCAAAACTTCCAATAAAATGCGGAAAACAAGTGTCATTAAACTATCCCTTTGCTTAACAACAATGAATTGGTTGTTGATTTTTTTACATCTTGATTTTAGATCCACATATATGACTATGTCAGTGGTATAGAAAGATTCCACTTTGAAAATTTATAGAAATTACATGCCACATCTAATAAATCTAATTCATGATTTTTTGAATTCATGATTTTCAATTGCTATTTCTACAAATAAAAATTCCATCAAAGAAGGTGTCTCCAACCACATTGAATTGCTTATGTTGACAATGTTTCCACCATAGTTTATTTTCAAAATCCTTTCTATTCTACAACTACTTACAATTGTAAATTTGCCTTTTTATTTGTCAACTATGAAATCACATGTTTGCTAGAAATCATAAAAGTTTAATTCATTTTCTTAAAGATTTGCAATTACTGAAAATATTTGAAGAATTAATGAGAAAAATTCATATGTACTACAATATATGCTTACAAATTATAAAAACTCCACCGTACATGAACATGATAATGTGGAAGTCCATAGTGCAACCACATTTTCTTGTTCCTTTGAAATTGTACTTGTCAATAAATTATTCAATCTTAACATTCTTTATTATTGTGAGGGCTTTATTTTGAAGAAGAGAATTTGTTTTAGTCGAAAAAAATATTTGAAAGTAAGGACATTTAAGTCTCTTGAATGTTTTGAAATGATCTTAATTCCTAACTATTGCTAAAGTGCAAGGTCTTTTTGAGCTTCTCGGAATTTGCTATAAATTGAACAAAAAATCAACATTTGAATAAGTTTTATCAATTTTATTGCAATTGTAATTGTACAAATTAAATGTAGCCATGTAAGAGATTCCGTGGGAAAAGACAATACAACAATTTCATCATGAATGTATTAAATTTGTGAAATTTATTTGAAGTCTTTCAATCTTCTTTTCACATGTTGAAACTAAAAGTTGTCGACTAGAAAAATATGAGGTTAACCCCTAGATGTTTTGAATTTTGTATTCTCCCAAAACGCTCCAAAACTACCACTTCTTGTACAAGTACCAAGTTTTACTAAAAAAATTTGGACAAAGGTAACAATAGGATCTTGTAGAAAATTGGTTTGTGAAAATGTGGAAAAAATTTCAGAAATTTCTACCATGTACATTGCAAGATATGATGATATTAGCATTTGAATTGACAAGAATCCTTTTTTTGGTTTGCACGAAACAAGGCAGCTACATTTCATAAGGTCACATCTGTATGAAAATTTTCCAAAATGGTGGTTATTCTTGGTATTAATTCTTCAAAGCAAGATGGTTATATGATTGAAAAAATTTAGATCACTTGGAATTGTACAACATGTAGGAAAAAAGAATAAGGAGAAAGAAGTAAAGATGATTCAAAATATTATAATATGATAAATTTACGGTTATGGAAATGAAAAATGCCAATCCCAATCCCAATGGTTGAAATCTTGTAATAAACAATCGACTTCCTATAGTTTTATTTTTTTCCAAAAAAATTGAAAATTGAGTGAAATAGAGGACTTCAAAGTTTATAGTAGAGTAGAGATTCCGTAACTACCTACAAATTGAAATCCATGATAACTTTCATCTCTTTAATCAAAATGGAATGATTCAAATCTTTTCATGTATGTGTAAATCTAGGAAACCTATTTCAAATTTTTATTTCCTTAAAAAGTTTTTCTTAAGAAATTTTTGGATTGCCCGAAGATCAATGAATATTACCTACCATGCAATAACTTTTTAACCATGTAGTCAAAAGTTATGAAATTTGTTGCGCATCAAAGCTACTCCTCATGCACGAGATTTGTGAAAATTTCAAACAAAAAAAATCTTCCATGTTTTGTGAGTTGCCCAAAATTGCTATGTTGCCAAAAAACGAAGTTTGGTCCTTTAGGGGTTAAAAATCACAACATGAATAACCCCTATCAATTTACAACTTTTCAAAACCTACTCTTCAGTTTTATTAAATAAATTTCTTTTGTGATTTTCCCCAAGCTCTAGTGTATTTGAGGCTCATTTCTAAGAATCTTGAACACTTAAAAATCAAGATTTGCAATGGATACCCTAGCACAAAATCTAGAATAAAAAACCCATAATCATTCATTTTCAAAATTGGATTTCTGATGGTAAAAGTAGACTTCAAAACTAATTATAAAGAAACTACTAAAAATAGTAATTTTATAAGGTTTTTATAACTACAAAGTTCTATTGACATCAGAATTCAATGCCTTGGGCATTCAAGGGTTAAAGCATCCTCTTCACTATTGAAGACTATTGAGAATAACATTATTTTACTCATTTCACCTTTGAAGAGTCATGCAAGTATAAGGGCTTTGTCCATTCACGGTTGTTGGTAGTTCAGACTATGCTAAGGAATCCTCTACCACAACTAGTTGTCAATTTTATTTTTCTCGAAAAGTGAAAGCCATATACATTAATAATACATTGTAAATAAGGTGCATTGTAAGTGCACTTCTTGAACCCCTAAAGGACATTGAATGCCATGAAGGCATTTTGAAAGTTAAAGTCCAAATTTTCACAAATTCTTGATTCTTAATGTTTTTATCCTTAACCCCTAAAGTCCCAATGCTAACTTTGGGTACAAATTTGATTACGTATAGGTTCCTATGCTCTCAATATCCATCATGATCTTTTGGAACTTTAGGTGAAGATAGAAAACGACATTAGCTTTGGGGGAATTCCCTTTTTTATACAATTCTTGCTTGTAGATTGTAATTTTACCTACATGGAAAGTTTTCATTCATTCCATTTTGAGTGGGAGTGTGGAAATTTTGGAAAATCTTTTTTGGGGGGCAATGCTAGCATCTCTCGTAGAAAACAACTTCTAGGATTCAATGGTGAAGGCAATTTCTACTATTTGAACTTGATCTAGAAGATTAAGTTATTTTGCAAGAACGATCTCGTTGTTGACATTTTTGTGTTGCAATTCCATGTTAGTGCTTTGAATGATGGTATTTGTCCTTTACTCTTGAACCTAATTCTTATTAACAATATTTAATGTGTGAACATTAAGTGTGTGATTTTTAAGAAAAAATTTCATTTTAGACTGTGAACACATTTCTTCAACACATAAAATTGGAAATTCAAAATTCGTATTGTGAAAATATTAAGTAGAGATGACTGCAAGCCCAAAAACATTATTGGAAGTAAGTGCAAAAAAAAAATTTCCTCTTCACTTTGAATGCAAATAACTTGCAGTCCATGCAATCAAAGTTTTTGAAATTTCTTCCACACTTTTTTACAGTTGTCTTACAATTAGACATGGCTAAGAAAAAATATGTAATTTTTTTTCATTTTGCTATACAAATGGAAGAAAATATGGCTTGAATAATTATGTCTACATTCCATTTGAATCCTTCTCAAAAAACTGAAAATCTTAACCCCTAAATGTATTTGACTATGTTTTCACCAAAAACATTCCAAAAATGCCATTTCTAGTGCAAGTACGAAATTTTAAAAAATATATATATATTGGACAAATGTAACTATAGGATCTTGTATTAATCTAGTTTAAGAAGAAGTGGAAAAAATTTAAGAAATTTCCATCTTGTGGATTGCTAGATATCAGCATTTGAAGGCCCCAAAAGCCTTTTTTGGGCCCTGCAAAAATTTGGGCAGCTGCACTTCAGAAGGTCAGATCATTATGAAAAAATGTCCAAAATGGTTGTAACTCTTTTGGATTCATTCTTCAAGTCATGTTGTCTACATGCTTGAAAAAATTTAGATCATTTGGAATTGTACAACATATAGGAAAAAGTTAGTAAGTACAAAGAAGTAGAGAATGATTCAAAATACTAAATTGTTAATAGTTTATTTATGAAATTGAAAAATGCCAATCCCAATGGTTATAATGTTGTAATAAACAATCTACTTCTCATGATTTTATTTTTTTCCAAAAATCTTGAAAATTGAGTTAAATAAAGGTCTTCAAAGTTTATTTTAGAGTAGAGATTATGTTATTTCCCACAAACTACCCACAACTAAAACTCTTCATAACTTTCATCTCATAAATCAAAATGGAATTCTTCAAAGTTTTCCACATATATGTAAATCTAGAAAACCAATTTCAAATTTTTATTTTAAGAAAAAGTGATTTTTAAAGAAGTTTTTTCTGTTGCCTAGGCTACCCACTAAGCAATGAAAACTACATATCATACAATAACTTTTTAACCATGTATTCAAAAGTTATAAAAATTGTGGGGCCTTAAAGCTACTCCTTGGGCACATGTTGTGTGAAAATTTGAAAGAAAAAAAAAATTCATTTGAAGTGAGCTACCTCAAATTGCTATGTTGCCAAAAAACATTGTTTGGTCCTTTAGGGGTTAATTATCTTCACCTGAAGGACAACATGAATCACACTATAACGTTTATCACTATTATTTCCATTTTAAAAAAAGCTTTCTACTATTTCAAGTATGTTTGTATTTTCTTTGATTTATGCACAAATATATGAAAAGAAAACACTTAATTCAATGTGTTGTGTACATTTAAGAAAAAAGGAGGTTGAATTGTAGACATATATTCCTATCGGAAACAATAATATAGCAAAGTTTGATCAAACCTAGACATGAAATGTTTCTTAAGGGTTTATTTCTATGGATTCCGAACTTGATGAATTATGAGGAAAAAATAGTGCAATCTTTCGTATTCCCATCTCCTTAACTGTTGAAAACACTTTGCAATACTAGAAACGAATTGTGAAAGTTACATTACCACCACAATTGGAATGAATTTGAGTGAAATGTTAAGCCCTCCAATGTGGTCCCTTCTTTTTTTAAAAGAACTATACACTTGTCATTGATCCCAGCCGTGAGAGACGATTTTTGCCACCTGTACGTTAGGGTTTAGGAATGCTCTATCTCCCTCCCTTCTGTGACTACTTCGGAATGTGGTGGACGCAACTAGTCTCAGACGCTCATTTTGTGACTGCTTGGGAATGTGGTGGACACAACTAGTCACGGATGCTCCTTCCGCATCTACTTGGGAATGTGGTGGATGCAACTAGTCACGAATATTCCTTCTGCAACTGCTTGGGAATGTGGTGGACGCAACTAGTCACAGACACTCCTTCCGCTCTCAGGGTAATTTTATATGCGTATCTCTTCGGAACCTTGCATACATCATTTTGCTTCGAATGGACTCAAACTAATTGTACTTTCATGTTCCCAGCTTTCTAAAGTTAGAGTTTAATTTCGCACTCACTTGCATTTAGGAAGAAACGACTTTGGTGGTGATAGTTTGCACCATCAAATAAGTTGGGAACCTCTACTTCAACCACAAAGCTTGGACAATGCTATTATATATCCGCAAACATTAGGTGAGTGGCATCCTTGGAGAGGGTTATAATGACATTGACATGGATCATTGTATTCCTAGTGCTACAATATGCTTTCAAGTTTAATGGATCCATTGAATTTTTTTCACCTCTGTAGGACAAAAGGATTGTAGTCAAGGCCATCTGGAAGCATCGAAGAGCTAGGTCCTTATACACAAGAACTTCAAATCCTAAGTGTTGTAAGTGATTTTTCAACTCTATCTATAGGGTGTATTGAATTTTGTTTTGTATTTCTTTGCTTTTCATCAATAAAGATGCTTGTTTTGGGCAATTATATAACCTATGCGGTGCAAGCATGATATACTATTGTGGTCTTCAGTCTTCTTTGAAAAGTAGTGACTATAATAGATCCATTACAATCATGCTAATGTAGAGATAAGATATGAACAAAATTTATGTAAGCGGTGTTTTGGATCTCTGTGATCATCATTCATGTATACCACTTTCCAAATGCTAGTGTCAATTTAGTATGACGGGTTGGATTGAAGATTGATATGGGCATGCAACGAAGGGAATTGATTTCAAAAAGTAACCATTGTAGTCTATTTTGAAAGAGCCTATTTAAGAGGTGATTTCCTTTTCAGGGAAGCTAGTGGCCTTGAAATAATTTTCAGTACAGTAGTGTGGAAAAAATCAGAATTGGCATATACCCCAAGTCGTTTCATATTTTTTGGACCTTCGGGGATTAGTTACAAATTTTTGAAGTTGAAACTAAGTGCTTTCTTAAAGCAACCCCCTCCTAAAATGTACACTAATGATACATTGGACACAACAGAATGTATCCCTTCGTTATGGTCTCTTACAGAATACGTTAACCTAATTATAAAATTAGTAGATAGTAACTTCTTAGTCTATTTTCATGTGAGCCTATAAGTTGACATTCCTACTAACACGCATTGGATTAGAAACATTGCATGTTCTGATTTCTTAGCCTTTCAGCATTACAATTACAATGCAAGAATCATTTTGGGGATAATAAGGGACACATGTATTCGTAGATGGGTTTTTTTTCCACTTAGTGGTGAAATGCATTTCTCTAGGAGTACAATGTGTGTTTCTGAATAGTTATTTGAATTCTCTAGCTGGAAGAATACTGAATAGAAGTAGTTATTGGTAATTTACAAAGTTCATTCTTCAAAATTAGGCACATGTTATTTCAGTTGTTCAATAGGTGCAATAGCAATTGTAGTAGCCTCAAGCCCAAATTTGAGAACTTTGTCATCATAATTATACAATTTTCAATATGCATAAATCTATCTTTAAGTAAATATTATTTTTTAGAGTAGTAAATTTAGGTTGATGATTATTGGAGTCCTCTATCATAAATTCTCCTTTGCATATTATGTGTATGTGATTGTAAATGTTCCATTGATCAACTTTCTATTGTTCCCTACTATGAATGTATTAAATAATTACCATTCTTTGTTGTTGCAGGTGAAGAGTCTTGTATATAACGAAATTGAGAGGACTTTGTTTATTTTGGAATACACTGTAACAATGGTGATAGCACAGTGCTGTGATGTTTGCGGTAACAAATTTTTGAGAGACATTTCAAAATTTTGTGCCGTGTGTGGGGAGAAGAGAGTAGAACAAGAAGCGACAGAGGAAGAGGAGGTGGAAGATGAGGGCAACATGAGGGGGCCTCCTCCTCAAGTTGCACTTCGGGAGAAATGTGTAAATACACTTTCTTATACTCAGGTTTTTGCTCCTCCTACTTGTTGAAAGAAGAATAAACAATATGGAAAGAGAGCTTTATTGGTTGCTAAAATGGACATTTAGCACAGAATAATGTTAGACAATTATGAGCAAGTTAATAAATGGGTAGGAGATGCTCAAGAAGTTGGGAGATTGCCGCAGGAAGCATTCAGTTTAGAAGAACCAGGAGTGCAAGAAACTTTGAGACAAATAACAAAGGAAAAATGTCCAACATTGCAGGAAATGAAATTGGCGAGGAAGAATCATAAATGGGATGAAAGAGAAATCTATAAGTTTTTGAAACACCATTTGAGATACTTGAGAAGAAAAAAAAGGAATGTAGATAAGTTGATGAGAAACAAAGGGATTGAGGGACAGGAATTAGATGAGGGGGATAATGATGTTCGTTTAGAAGAAAACAGGGATTTGCTCTCGATGGACATAGGTGGAGATATAGAGTCATCAAAGGGACCGGTACATGATGAAGGGACAACAGATGTGCCTGAAATAGAGCCACCAACAAATCTCGAAGACGATGAATTTTTTTTGTTAGTAGTTCTTTCATTACCTCCTATTGACATCATGAAGAGGCATTTGAGGAAGGTCATTGAAGACTTGAATGCAAGAGTGACACCAAAACCATTTGGAGTAGGCTACCACAAATGGTCGAAGGAGAAGCAAGTGATAGAGGTGGCGAAGTACTACCGCAAGCAGTCTTAGTGATGCATGCATCAACTCCCTAGAGTGATGTCCTTGGAGATCTCAAATGAGCACAGTTTGCATTTGTAACAAAGATGCTCCTGATGAACTTCTTAGTGGATGCAGGTCAGAAATTTGGAGAATTAGTACAATAGATTTCATCAAGAAGGTGAAAGAATTTCTAGTATTTCAATGTATTGTTGAGGTCTTTTTAAGCAATAAACTCTACTCCCCAATATATGCAATTGGTGTTTCATCCATTCAGTTTCTTATTTTCATCCAATTTGTAATGTTTATTTTTGTATTCATTAATTTATCCATTGTGGTTGATGTAATCTAAATATGTAAAGATATTTACCCAATTGCATGATGAAAGTCATCCATTTTCTTCAATGGAATTCATCCAAAATTAACCACAAAATCATCCAATTTGGTTGAATTCATTGAAACATGTAATGTCATGCATCCAAGTGCATGTCGAAATTCATCCAATCATTTGATAGATATCATCCAAAAATTGAGCAAAAATCATCCAAAAACGGTCCGAAATCCATCCATGGTGCTCCTGGTGAAATCACTTTAGCCTGCCCTAATGTGTGCAAAAACAGGGCTAAAGTGGGGTGTAAACTTCAGCCCCCCCACAACTCATCAACTAGTGCTAAGGGGGGGCTAAAAGTGGAGCTAACTCTTCACAGGTTAGCCCGGGCTAATGCCCCGAAACCTCCCAGTGAGTCGTCACTGCTTCGCGTGTGAGTTATGAACTGTGCTGACCCATAGGAGTTTTTAGTATATAAAGAATCCGAAAGGTCCGCCCATCTGTCCACCTGGCTTCTTGCCCAGGGCAATGTTTTGAGAGAGAGCTCCTCAACGAACACGGACACCGACAGACTGTGTAGCCATTGTTGCACACCCCTCGCGCTGTGGCACAATGAGAACCCTCGAATTTTGGGAGAAGTAGCGGTCAAGTTCCACTTAGATGAATTCAATTAGAAATTAAATCAGTCGATCCTTCCAGTTTGATTTTCTTTCTTCCCAGACAAAATTTTAACCATGCCTAAGAAAATTAAATACTGGAGGTCAACTGATCATTCAGGCCCATTTCATGTGAGAAAGGTTGCTCATCGATATTGGCCAGTGTAGCTAATAAGGAGAATTGACTTGATAATTAATGGATTCTCAGCCTTCATGTGTAACTAATCAACTCGTCAAAAGATGCTCTGATGAGGTCTTTGGCGTTGATTACCGACACATGTAAGATACGATTCCGCCGACACATGATCATGGCAGTATGAGTAACCTTGCCGGGTAAGTACTTCTTTCAATTTGTGGTGAATTTTATGCTGGTTTCTAACTCCACGGAGCCACAGAATCTGGATTTCGTTCGGCACTTCGAAGTGCAGAAGAGACAAAATTAATCTCTCTATAGACGCGAATTTATCTTGAGAACGTTTCATTCTTTTGAGTTCGCAGTGCTTCAAAGGCTCTAAGTTAACCCCTCTTGATCCACCTAAAACTAGAATGTCCACTTTGGAAGGTATAATTAGGCAACAGTAGTAACTTTCATATTATGTTTATGTCGTTTGAAAATGAAGGGCATGATCTCAGATCTTCTCTCTATTGGAACTTTTTGTTGCCTTCTTTGAGGGCTTTCCACTCAATTTTGTTTCCATGTTACAATAGATTTGCCTTCCTTGAAGATTCGTAGATGACTTTTGTAAATTCCACTATAGATACGGAAGTGGACACCTCTGACCGTTTGGGCACTTCGTGTTTAAGCTCCATTTGATAGGTTCTAGCAACAACCAAGCTACTTTCCCCGATCGGCAGATATGCAGATAAGATCTTGCCACAGAGGGGCAATCACAATTGGTAGATAGTGCAGAAGTGGATACTATTTGCGTCACTTTAAGCATACTAAGTGTGGTTTGCGGAGATGTATAGAGCTGTAGAGGGTTCAATTTCGGTTTAAAGACCTTACTAGATCTATTGAGCTCAAGTTTTTGTAATCATATATGAATTTCTTTCACAATTTCAAAGTGGGAATTTGAAGACCGGTACAAGTGACAGCAGCTAAGTCCATTTGCATTCAGAGATGAGTAGTCATAGACATTTCGCCGACTCATGCGTTCAAGCGTCTGATGGATCAGTCGCTGCTGGTACGAGGGGTCAGTCCAGGAGATGGGATGAGGTCCCTCGTGGTTGTTGTCTTAAGCCTCTAGGTTACATTTTCCATCGTCTGCTTTGCTCCTAGCCCTTCAGATATTTGCACAAGACTCACTGACATGGTCACTAATTATTATTTGCGGATTGCACTGAAGATGTCTTGTCGGTAGTCGAATGTTAGTGCACGCATGCAGGCCACGAATGCAGGTTCAAATTGATCGAGCCAAAGCCGGGGATTTTAAAGTGTGACCTCTGAATTTGCCTTTATGAATGCTCCCTTGAGATGCAATGACGACCATGAGCAGCAAGTTCTTCCAAGCACTTGGTGCAACTTCGTCGTCCATCGAACCTGATTACCTGAGTCTCTCGGTGGACAGTGTGCACTCCCTTGAAGAGCTTGTCAGCAAAGGGTTACAGCTGAATGAAAGGCAATGTCAGGATCTCTCCTCCAAGTTTGTCCAAACCCTGGAGAATATTCAGAAACTGGTCCCTCCTTCTGGACCCTTGAAGGTTTCCTTTGGTCCAGCCTTGAAGAACTTGTGCAGAGTATTGGAGAAAGCGAAGTTGCTTGTCAATCAGTGCTGCCACATAGATTGGTGTCGAGCAGCCGTGTTTCAGATTCACAATGAGAGGGCCTTTCGAGTAGTGTTGCTAGAGGTCGGCTTATGTTACAATGTTATCTACGAGCTCGCCAAAGGTATTATAAGAGGTTGGGACTGGCCACTAATTCCCGCAGAAGACCTTCGCCAGTCCTCCTTGTTCTTGCCTGTATCTGAGAGTGAAGTCAAGGAAGATCAAGAAACTCTGAAGAGAAGGCTTGAGCAAGTAGAAGGCACATCCGATGATCGGAATTCGTATCTTGCTAGATACTTGTTGGGGAGGTTGGAGTGCCTTTCTGAAGCTCGCATGAATGCAGACTTCAGCGTGCCGGATGCGCTGCTGTGGATGAATGAAACTGAACCGCAAGGGACTTGGAAATTGCAACGCGTTATTGGAAGTGGTTCTGGTGCATCGTGTGTTTGTCGCTACGAATGGCTTGGCATCCCCTGTGCCAGGAAGGAGTTTCACTGTCGAGTGGAAGATGGTATTTTCCGCAGGGAAGCAACCATCTTGGCCCAGCTGAACCACCCGAATATTGTGAAGTTCTTTTGTTGTAGCAACGATCCCGAAGTGGGTCAGTGCTTCATAGCCATGGAGCTTATGGAGATGAGCTTGGACAGTTTGATTGATAGTCGAGCGAAGGCCAGACGTTCATTTCCACTTCTTCTTGTTCTCGACATCATGACCCAAATATCACGTGGGCTGTGCTACCTCCATGGCCTCAACATTGCTCATCGTGACTTGAAACCACTCAATGTGGTTGTGACGAAAACCCGTGCTGCACATCTTGAAGATTTTTTTTGTGTGAAGTTGGTTGATTTCGAGATGTCCAAGACCAAAGTGCAGGTCTCCAAGTCTGATTCCATTTCCATACCCGGTGTTGGCACCACCAAATATAGAGCTCCCGAGTTTTTTCCTGAGGCCCAGCGAGTTGCACCAGGCCTGAAAAGGAAGGTGAATTGGTTCCAGGCGGATGTTTATAGCTTTGGCATCACTTGCGCAGTGCTTTTGTCGTTGAAGAATCCCTTTGAGGATGTGCCCGCGAGTGAGTTGCATGAGAAATTAGTCCAGGGAATCCGACCCGAACTTCCTGAAGAGTGCCCCGAGGCTTTGGTTGGTCTATTGAAGGACTGTTGGGCTACGAACCCTCATTGTCGACCTGGTTTTGCAGAAATTTGTTCCAGGCTTGAGCAATGCAAACTTCAGGAGTTATTGAGAGGTTCCTGTGAAGGTTTGCAAGGGGTCGTGGGTTCTGAGTATATTGGGACTGTTTTGATGAACCAGTCTCACGAGCAATATCTATGTGCGACTGGAGTTCCATATGTGCAGTCTCAATGTGCCAGCACAGTGTCCTTTAATTCAGATGATGCCAAGGTAAATTTAATTTTTGTCAAATTGCAAGTTTTTGAACGTTCCTTGTCACTGACTGGAGTATCAGGGTTGAATCCATGATTTAATTCCTACGCATGTACAATTTTGAAGGTACTGATGAACCATGGGTGTCAATTCTTAGACCTTGAGCAATTTTTGCTAAGCATGTCGACCATTAATATTTCCGCATGTTTAGTTAGTTTCTCCAGTATGCCAGTGTCTGGTCATGTGATGTGAATGTCGTTTGACCTAGTGTAGTGTGTTTAATGTGAGCAATATATGTGACTGCATTTGAAAGTTGTCTTGATATTAAGACTCTGCTCTTTTCTTTCCTTTTTGCATCGTTTTACAGGAGACCGTTGGTATTTAGCAATTTGATATGGAAGGAAGTTCATCAAGTGATGATTATTCTGAAGATCACCAGACAATTATCTTGTCAGAATTGGAGCAGAAGAAGGTGCCTACGTCTTCCCTTTATTGCACAATTACTGAATCATCGAAAGTTAGTACTGGTGTGTTGAGAATTTATCTTTTTTAAATTGATGCATTAGCATATGAAGTTTGAATGAAGTTTGATGTGTTTTTTGTTGGTGAAACTCACATTGACATTGAACATGATCTATTTGCATAGGGCCTACTGACAAATAAAATTTTTGCAATGAAAATCAAGAATGAATATGAAGGCTTTTTTAATTCAAAGCTTCGAAGTTGAAATTTCACCTTTAAAATGGTCTGACAGTGTACATGATCAATCTGATATTATTAATGCACATGATCAAACTCACAACTTTGAGCATTTTGACCTTTAGAATGCCAAATCAAACATGATAATGTCAAGATTTGTGTTTGCACAACTATAGGAACTTTAAGAGCTTATATATACATTTTCAAAATGTTAAGTTTGGTTATGATTCAAGCTGTTCTTGTTGCTCTGGCATTATAAGCTTGTGAAAGCTCAAATGCATGATATTGTGTGATCATGCACTAATTATTACCAGCATGCATGTGGGCTTGGGATGTTTGTACTAGAGGGGTGGTCTTTGGAGCTGTACAGTGTCAAGCTTAGCTCGTGTAATGTCTACGGATGCTTTACTTTTCAAAGACTTAGGAGAGTCGATATCTGCGGCTTAAATTTCAGCAAAGTGAGTACCTTGGCACATCACTCAATTCCATACCATTATGCTTTTTATAAATACATACTCTATTCCCTAGCTTCATTGAACTTCCTCTTGATTCAATTCCTCTACTATTTGTAGAATGTAAAGATTTTGAAGTGAAGCCTACTTTGTTCCCATACGATGTGCTTCGAGTTGCCACAAGAGATTTTCACGAAGATATGAAATTGGGGGATTCAGGCTTTGGAGTGGTGTATAAGGTACTGTAGAGTACATCAGCAATTTGTGCCAATTATATAATGCAATTCTCATATCAATTTGCATGGAGTTTGAGATGTAGTTATTGCACATGTCTAATTGATATACTGTGCGTGACCTCAATTCCTGCATAAATTAATTTTAAGTTAACTTGAGTGCTTTTCTCACTTGTCGATTCCTTTGTGCCGAGGACCTGTGGAGATTCCTACTTTACATGCATGGCACCTATCACTTTTTAATTATTTCATCATTAGAGTGTTTAAACTGGGGGCACCTCCAGTATCAGCAAGTTACAATTAAATATTAAATACTTTATACCATCTGTTAAGTGCGTTCATATTTCACAATATTACTGAGTGGACATTGGAATGCTGCAGGGTGTGTTGCCAAACGGAAGTAGGGTAGCCGTGAAGAAGGCCTCTTCTCCTTGCACCATAGATGACTTTTCTAATGAAGTTGTCCTTTTCACGGGAGTCACACATAAAAACTTAGTGACTCTAAAAGGATGTTGCCTTCATGACGAGCAATGGCTGCAAGTTTACGAGTATGTGGAGAATTTTGATGTTTCCTAAATTCTACTTGGTACGTAATCTCCTAGCCCAACTCCCTTATTATTATACTTATTCATTCCAACTGCACACCAAGTGCAATTGAGAAACTAATTCCAAGTCCATATCTTTGCCCTGTTGCCACAGACAAAGGACTGAGTAGGCAGATGGTGGCTTGGCCTATGCGGTTAAAGATTTGCTTGGGCGTGGCTCAGGGTTTGCATTACTTGCATACACTAGCGCGTCCAAGAATCATCCTTCGGGACATCACGGCAAGGACAGTTTTTCTCGATAGAAACTTTGACCCTAAAATTGGTGGTTTCTCCTTGGCTTTATCATTTCCAGATGAACAGAGTCATAATCTGGTGGATCAAGTGGAGGGAATACTGTAAGTTACCCACTCTTTTCCCTTTCCGTACGTGTAGTTTGGTAGACAGGTCTTGATTGCCCCATCAAACAGTCGAGTTCAGTCATTCCTACTTCATTCCTGCATTAAGGTAGGAGGTCCATGAATCGCTCATCTAAGAGCTGAAACAGGAATTTGTGGAGGTAAAACTTCTTGAAATATTTTTCTTTAAGTTTTCCTTGAAAGACAAATGGAATTGGCATCTAATCTAAGTCGTTTCATATTTTTTGGAGTTTTATAGAATTAGTTCTGAATTTTTGAAGTTGAAATGGCAAAGGGCTCTAGAATCGCCCACCTCTGTAAATGTACACTATTTGTACATCATTGGTACAATGAAAAAGTAGCATGTTCAAATAGTGTACATTTACAGAGGTGGGCGATTCTAGAGCCTGTGCGATTTCAGGACCTCCTACCTTAGGAGTTGTCGAAACTCAAGTCTTGGGCTCCCAAAAGCCAGGGACACTCGGGAGGTAATTCTCTAAAGCTCTCCCCAAAGGTGAAATTTTTGAGAATTGGGGCCTCAAGTTCGGAAGCAAGGATTTTGAGAGTTGGGGTCTTTAATTCTTGCGGCCTGGATTTGGGAAAAAAGTAGTTGGTACCCGTATTTTGGAGTTTAGGGTTTAGGGTTCAGGGAGAGGACGCATTCTGGATTGACATGCTCTGCACATACATCATGGAAGTGTTTCTGAGTACGTGCAGGGGGTACATGGCACCGGAGTGCTTTTGGGGGGAATTGAGCGAAAAAGTGGATGTCTACAGCTTTGGTGTCTTGTGTTTGGAGATTATCAGTGGCCGACGCCGAATTGAGGAGACCGTGCCTCTGGACCAAAGGTATCACTACGAATGGGCGTGGCGACTGCACAAGGAAGACAGGCTTTTGGTACTCGTCGACCCCACACTCCACTTAACGGATGTCGAAGTCCGAGAAGTGCAGCGAGTGATCAAAGTGTGTCTCATGTGCTTACAGAACGAAACGGAGAGTCGGCCGAGCATGGCTCGCATTTTGACCATATTGCAAGGGGATTCGGAATGGGATGGGCAAGTGCTTCGGTGAACGGAAGTGGTTTTACCAGTTCACAAGGTCGCACAGATCTGTGGATTTCAGGTCTCAAGAGTACCAACAGTGTTTAGAGTGTCTGGGTGGAGCCTGCATCCCCAAAGAGGGTTTGGAATGGCATTTAGCCCTTGTGGAAGACAAAGTATACCAATTGGGGGGGATATGGTTGAGTGCTTTTGCAAGAAGTTGGTGTTGGAAATTCTCTCTTTGTGGTATTGTTGACTTTTTTACATAATAAGATTCTTAATTCACGGATCACCTTGTGGTTTATTTTGACAACTTTACAAGAAATATGGGATGACAATTTTGATAAATAAGTATAGAATGTTTCAAGAATAATGAGGATGACCTATGACCACATAAATGAACTTCTAAATCCTTTCCCTCTTGATGTATGATCCCTCATAGGATAAATGTTGTGATTTGGATAGTTTTGCCATACAGCTTAGTGAAATTCAAGTAAGATGGAATTTGTAAGGTAGAAGCACTTATTTTGAACACTTTAAACAATTCTCCATACTTTGAAGTGGAATCAACACATGAGCTAATTTTTTGTATAGTACATTGGCGATTGATCATCATGAAGATTTTTTTTTAAATTGATATTTTTCAAGAAAGGTACAAATGTGCTATGAATTTGTGAAATTCAACTATATGGAGTACCCCAAATCATGTTTGCATTCCTTTATGTAAGATGTATATTTTGGACCTCCTCTAGCTAAATTATTTTCAAGATTGATTTAGTATATAGTATGAGGAATGGGTGTTTTCTACCTTATGTGATGGGCCTTAGAAATAAGTATTAATAGGCTACATTCAAAGCTTGTTTATACTAAAATTAGCTCAATGTAAAGAATGATGTATTGTAGAGTAGTAGAACACAAGGTCATCCCATACTTGTTAGGGCCTTTGAATCCCCTTTCCTACACAAACAAAGGTTGTTTCAAACAACAATTAATTTGTTCATGCACTTGGTTGACCTTCAATTTCCAAGTAGTATATAAGTGTGCCAAGGCTAATTGTCTATGACCATTATCGTCACTAGACAATGTACTTATATTGTGGTTTACAACCTCACGTTGAATGTGCATAATAATTTCATGCATGTTGATAAATATTTGATCTCAATGGAGATGAGGGTTGAGTATCTATCACATAAATAGTTCTTCTTCTTCTAAGAATCACAATCCACTCTGGTTAAAATGCAAGTCGAAGTAGTAAATAGAATCCTTATTCATAATCTATAGATGTATAAAGAGTTCAATCCCTTCATTGTGAGGTATTCAACAATGGTTATATCCCATGTTGACTTCATGTAGACACAAACTCATAACAAGTATCAACATGTTCATTTGGAGAGTATATACATATTGTCTACCATATGGGGGAAAGAAAACTTGATGGGGGAAGGTATCTAAAGTAATTATGCATTATGCATACCCATTATAGCCCTTATCTACATTTGTATAAATGTAGGTAGAGGATGCAATTGGGAAGGGACCATTGTGGTTGTGTAGCTACCTTATCATTGATTCGTCAATTAGTTCATTCTTGTTCACCTTGTTGTAAAGTATGGTCATGTGATAATCAAAGTTCCATTCCTCTTGATCATGTTTTGAAATTTTGAATGATATGCTATACAATTTAGATATCCAAAGGTAAAAATTTCAAACTAGGATGTTTGTTAGATAGGTCTTCATGCTACTAGCAAGCAACTCAATTCATTCAAGACTTCTTCATTAGGAGTTGTCACAACTCAATTCTTGGGATTTACAATGAAAGAAAAATTCTAGATTCTTAACCTTCAAACTCATTTGAAGGTAAGAGTTTAAAGGAGTGAATCCCAAAATCCAAAGCATGAGTTTTGGGAGCTAGGGCCTTTGATTCATATTGCACCAGAGTAGGAATAAAATAGAGAATTCAAATAGTTTGAATTGAAGGTTACTTACCTCTAAAAACCCTATTTGAAATTCAATCAAGAATCCAAGTTTCAAGTTTGGTTGACTTGGTCTTCAAATTGAACAATACTCCCTTCATTCCATAATAAGTGTCCATAGCTACTTCGTTAATTTAGTAATAGAATTTGCAATTTAAACTTACTATGGTATCATTGCAAATGTGTACATTATATATATATATATGGGTCAAAGCACACTAATAGGAACCACTAGTGGACCTTATTGAGGTGCTTATGGAGGTCTTTATTGGAATATTCTACTTAAAATTGTTGCTTATTCATCTGAAATAGTTCTTAATTGAATGAATTAAGGATGAATTAAAGAGTGGTTACAACTACATTTTTGTCATTTTAATACTTAGCAATTTAATATAATTTTTTTTGGTATTATGTTAAATAGCCATAACTAAAAAACAATGTACTAAATTTTTTTTCATATTTCAAGTCACATTCAAGAGTTATAATGAAAATTCTTCAAAAAAATTAATTCTTGCAGTTGTTGTAATTGTTTTGAAATCAAATTTTGTTCACTTTTCTTTAGGGAACATGGACGAATTGACAAAGGCAAAACTACCTATAATCCTTAGATGGTTAACATGAGGTTTTCTTTGACTAAATCTTTGTTCTAGGATTTGATCTCTATTAGCTTTTGAAGGTCCCTTATTAGTCAAATAATTTGTGGAATAATTGACTAACTCTGTCCACAAGAACATAGGCAGACAACTTTGAAACAATAAGCTTCTAGTCTTTTCAATTAAAGACCTATTTTTTCTTTTAGCTATATCATTTTGATTTGGAGTTTTTACTTGGGTTAATTGTCTTTGAATTCCATTGTCGTTGTAGTATGTTGTGAAGGCTTCAGACATGAATTCTCCTCCTCTTTTTATTTGCAGCACCATCATTGTTTTGCCAACTTAAGGTTTCATTAGTTCTAGTCGGTTATAAAGCTTGCATTTCTCCAAAGTTTCATCCTTTGTGTGCATGAAATACACAAGGCTTTTTCTACTCATATCTATATGAAAATAGCAACATATTTGGATCCATTAAGTGATTTTGTCTTCATTGGTCCCATCAAATTAGCATATACTAATTCATTGAGGTATTTTACTTTTCTGGTAGATGAGGGTTGCTATTTTGTGAGCCCATGAGCTTAGAAGACTATATACCTATGTAATATGTAAGTCTCTATATTACATAAACCTTCCATGATTATAGTATAATTATGTTATAAATACCTATATTATAGGTGTTTATATTATGAGCACCTTCAATGATTGTAGGATATCTACTTATACATATGTTTAAGGCTCATATGCTTACATTTTCATGCTTATACACTAGCATCGTTGGAAGTAGATATGAAATAGAGGAAAAAAACAAATCATTAATAGCTCTAAGATGGAATTAGAACATACTAATTCCAATATTGAGATTCTTCTAAAAATTAAAGTTAAGTTAGTTAACCCCATAGAATATTTTGTTTTGAAAAAATGTGAAAATTGAGTTGAGAAATGAATCTTATATATTAATTTTTCAAGAGGATGCTCTGATTGCTTGTATAACAAAATGCTTCATAACTTTCACATCACAAATCTAAATGGAATGAATCAAAGTTTTCTATGTAGAAAAATAAAATCTACGGAAAAAAATTCTATTTCTATTTCAAGTTTTTGTTGATTTCTTTTATTGCCTGTTGAGTTGAAATTTGGGCTTATTGTGGTATACCTTTTGTTTCCATGCACTGATTGAAATAAAAATTGTATTTCCAAAAATTTAATAATTTTTTCTATTTTTGAAAAATATTTTGAAAAATTGCCAAAAATTGTGCTTGTATGAATTTGCCTAAAATCCACTTTGTCCTCCACATAGACAATGGGACTTTAGGGGTTAACCAAAATATTGGTAGGTTTTGGAAATGTTGTTTTATCCAAGAAATTTGGTACATTTTCGAGGAAAAAAATATCCTTTAATGATTGTTGGAGGAAGGGTAAATTCACAAAATAAATGGTGTAAATGGTTCTTGTCTTGGTATCATATATCTTATCCATTTGAGGATATGGTAATATGATGAGAACTATGAATATGTTGAATTTCAAGAATTTCAAAAAATTACCAAAAATATAGATTTGAATTTTTAACAACTCTACAAAGTTCATAGATTTGTCCAAAAATATTAAATCGACACTTTGAATATATTTTAGCATCTAAAATCTTCTCTCTAAATAGATTCTTAAATCCCTAAACTTTGCATCTTAAATAGATTTCACAACTAAAATCTAATTAGTTGAAACAACATTATAAAAATGTCATTTCAACTACCATATTCAAACAACATCAAATTAACAAGATCCAAAATGACATTTGGATGTTGTTTCAATTGGGACCTTGCACTAATTGAATAAGCATTAAAGAATAATTTTGGTAACAAAACATTTTTTCTAGCTAGAAAAATTTCTTGAAATTGGATAGTGACTATAAAATTGTAGATTCATCATTTAGTATTAAAACTAGGTTTTGATATTTAAATCAATTTCTTTTGTTTTTTAGCAGCACTAATACAATGAGGCTTTTTGAAGTGCAATTTTTACTTTTATTGAGAATTTTAAAAATTTCCTAAAATGAATATTTTATTGGAATTCGAAGTTGAAGATTTGTAACCATGATTCTAAATATAAGATGACATGGAAATTGTTTTCACACTATATTATTCTTCACTCTAATGTGTGTTTGTTTTGAATATTTTAGATATTTTAACCCCTGAGTGCCTAAGCCTTTCCAAGTGTATTTTGACTATGAAAAAAGAGCATAGGCTTATAGTTATCTCCAACCCAAAATTTTTATTTTTATTTTCAAAATCTAATCGTATGGATGTCTAAAGAGATTGCTTATTAGTGTGTGTACCAATTTAGAGAGTAGAATTGCATAGAAGTTGTGAGATTATACCAAGAAAAATACACATTTTCTACTTTTAGTATGTCCCCCCTCCCCTACAATGTTTTAGAAATTTGCATATAAGATTTTTTGGGGATTGGAGGTGACATGACCAACTAAAAATTGTGTTAGCACACTAAAATGCACTTCCAAAAACCTTAAGTTCAAATGAAGAGCTATCAAGCTCATTACACAATCCACCTTGCAATTGTTGAAATGCAATTTTTTTTAATAAGTAGAAATCACAATTAACTCCAAATCAACATTTGCATGTTTAAATTTTCAATGGTGAATATCATGAAAACACTTTACTCTTTCCATTGGGACCATTTTCAAAGCAAATGGATAAGAACAATTTTTTAGATCTCAAATCAAGTGAAATTGGCAAGCTTTGCTTAAAGCCAAGAAATCAAGTAAAATTTGCAAGATTTACTCTTCCACTAAGATACATATATGCCTTTGAGGACCTCTCAAAAATCTAGTATGTACCTTTTTTTGTGAAAAATAAAAAATTTCAGTAGTTAACCTTTGAAACTACCTGTAAAAAATTTCAAAACAATCACAGGAATTTAACTACCCATCCGAAAATCAGCCTAAAATTGCAGGTCGACCAAATATGGTCGATGAGGCAGTTAGGGGTAAGCATGTTCTACATTTCATGTGAATTATCTTTTCTATTTCTTCAAGAAAACATAGTCATTTGAAATTTACACAAAAAATTCTAATTTTTATATGAAACATATTAGATATGCATTTACATGTCTAAATAATAAAACAAAATAAGGGATTTTGAGGTTTGACTACATAAGCATGGGCCCTATCCTTCAAATTGTGACAAGTTTGGACTATTAATTTAAATTTGCATGCAAAATTTAAAAGACTATTGATTTTAATATCATCGAAGAGAAAAAGTTTAAGCAATAGATTTATCCTAAGAAGTCATGAAAGTCCCCCTCTCTTTGGTCTCTAGATTTTGCGTACAATTCTAGATTACATTTGAACTTATATTCAACTTGTATTGCTTTTGAAATAATAAGGCATGATTGCATGCAATCTAATCATAATGGGATTGTCTTCTTCCTACGTCAAGTTTTATGACACATCCTTGTAAAAAGAAGAGACAAAAAGTTTTTTTGATCTACTATTCTAATAAGTAAGGACTTGTATGTCAATTTATGAAAAAGCTAATCCCAAATGAGATTAGATTATAAGTTGAATAAAGGTTCAAATGCAATGTAGAGTAAATTGCAAATTTGGAACCTAAATGAGGGTGACTTTTCACGACATTTAGGATAATTCTAATCCATCCATTGAAAAAGGAGTTGTTTTCAACACATTTTTTGACACATTTTATTCAACAACATTTACAACATTTTCAGCATGAAAGTGTAAAAAATGAGATGCTTATGAAATTCAAAACATTTCAATACTATTTTTAATTCTAAAGTGTCAAAATTGATGTCAAATTTTTTTTTGACATTTTATTGTAGAAAAAATTTGAAAATTTCTATTGTTGAAAAGAGTGTTGGGAAAAATGTTAAAGACAAAGTGCTTCACTTTGATAATTCATAAATAATTCCACAAAATCTAGAAAATATGAAACAATTTAGATTTGATGCACATTCCTCTTGCCTTTCAAGTAAAAAAATTTGAGGGATTGTACATCTAGAAAAAAAGAGGTTAATTGTGCAAGAATTACTAAATTCACACTTACTCTCATACATGTCACAAAAAAATCTCCAATTACACAATTGTTGTACTCCATAAGATATTAAATATTCTCACTACTTACTAGAAGGTGAGGGGTTCAAATATCATTGCTTGCATGGGCCAGCAATTTGAGCAACCTAATTTATGTTGGTGGGTAGTCCGGCAACCCCCCAAAATCAAAATTTTTATGTTTGTTTCTTTGGCCATGAATTTCTGACACTCTTTCTGACACTTCTTCTAACATTTCTGTTTGAATTTATTTTCTTACAGTAATTCCAATATTTGAGGTTCAACAATTTTTTCGACACTTTAGTGTTCAAAAACTGTCCAAAGAAATGTCGAAAACAACACCTGTTTGGGTTGTGAATGTGTCACATGAAAGAAGTCGAATTCCAACCCTAAAAACGCGAATACCGACAGGTTGCACTTGGTTTAGGAGGCGAGCGATGGAGACTCTTCTTCTCGAGCTTTGCGGTTGGCCTCGCTTGTGCACACCAATTGTCGTCTATATCGATGGGCAACAACTGGTTCCTCTCCGCTCTGTCAATTTGTGTACTAAATTATGAAATAATCATGCTCGCCACTCGCAGCAATGATTTCGTCACCGATAGAGCGCTTGTAATTTGAGCACCACGCTTAATTTTGATCAGCCGTTCTTTTTCCAAGCTCCTGTGAGTGTCGTTTAGATGAAGATCGAGTGAAAATTCTTGCTGCAGAAGCTCAAGACGACTTCTCTTCTTCCAATTAGTTTACGGCGTGGCGCATCCAGGGGTGTCCAAATGAACTACCTCGAGCTTCACTCTGGATCCCGACAAACATGCTGCTGAAGGCTCTTTGCACGGAATGCTTCGTCCGGATTTCATGGTGTGCTTGCGCCCCTCTCCGTCTCTTAATTTCTCCATGGTGTTATGTACGTCTTTCTGTTGCGAAAGTCTGTTATGAGTCCCGTAGCTTCTTTTGAGCAATTGGTTGAACACCTAAGCCCGCCGGAGTCCGTATTCTGGATGACTTGTAATACAACCCTAGCTATCAGAAAGAGCAGAGAGAATTTTCTGCCACTAGATCGTATCGTATATCGAACACCCTAATTCTGCAATTCCACTGCACTGATTTGTCCTAATAGTGAGGAGGTGGTGGTGAAAATTAGAGTCACCTTGAAATTTAGAGTCATCAATCTTTTTGGTACCAAATAGTAATATTTCAACCTGCACTAGTTCAATATAGTGTGAGTTTGATAAATTAGTGTCAGACGCACTATTAGGACAATCACAGTACAGATGAGGACGATTCGTCACTGCTTCACATGTGAGCTATGAACTGTGCTGACCCATGGGAGTTTTTAGTATACGAAGAAGCCAAATATTACTACGAAGGGTCCCGGGCTTCTTGCCCAGGACAGTGTTTTGAGAGAGAGCTCCTCAACGAACAGGGACACCGGCAGACTGTGGTGCCATTTCTGCACATCCCTCGCGCTGTGCCACAATGAGAACCCTCGAATTTTGGAAGAAGTAGCGGCCAAGATCCACCCAGATGAATGAAATTCAAAATCAAACCAGTCGATCCTTCCAGTTTGATTTTCTTTCTTGCCAGTCAAAATTTTAAGCATGTCTATGGAAATTAAACATTGGTGGTCATTCAAGCCCATTTCATGTGAGAAAGGTTGCTCATCCATATTGGCCAGTATAGCTAACAAGGAGAATTGGATGATACTTAATGAATTTCCTGCCTCCGTGTGTAACTAATCAACTCGTCGAAGGATGCACTGATGAGGTCTTTGGCGTTGATTACCGACACATGTAAGATACAATCCCGTCAACACATGACAGCCATGTCAATATGAGTAACCTTGCCGGGTCAGTACTTCTTTCAAATTTGTGGTGAATTGAATACTGGTTTCTGACTCCATGGAGTCATCGAATGCGGATTTCGTTCGGCACTTCGAAGTGGGGAAGAGACAAATCTCTCTTTAGAGGCGAACGCATCTTGCGAACGTTTCGTTCTTCTGAGTTCGCAGGGCTTCAAAGGCTCAATGTTAACCCCTCTTGATCCAACAAAAACTAGAATGCCCACCTTGGAAGCTACTAGTCAATAGTAGTAACTTTCAGATTATGCTTATGTCGTTTGAATATGTATGGCATGATCTCTTCTCTCTATTGGGACATTTTGTTAGCTTCCTTGAAGTCTTCCTACTCAATTTGTTTCCATGTTACATTTTATTACCTTCCTTGAAGATTCGTAGATGACTTCTGCAAACTGCACCATAGACATGGAAGTAGACACCTTTGGCCATTTGGGCACTCCGTGGTTAAGCTCCATGTGATGGGTTACAGCAACAACCAAGCTATTCTCGTAGATCGGCAGATACGCAGATAGGATCTTGCCACAGAGGGGCAATCCCAATTGGAAGCTAGTGCGGAAGAGGATACTATTTGCGTCACAATAAACAATACTAAGTGTGCTTTGGGGAGATTCCCAGAGCCGTGGAGGGTTCAAATTCGGTTTAAAGACCTTACTAGATCTATTAAATTCAAGTTTTCGTGATCGTGTATGAATTTATTTCACAATTTCCAAGTGCGAAACTGATGACCAGTACAAGTGACAGCAGCTAAGTCCAGAATTTCCATTCAGAGATGAGTGGTCATAGACATATGGCCAAGTCATGAGTTCAAGCCTCTGATGGATCAGTTGGCTGTCGGTGAGAGGGGTCAGTCTAGGAGATGGGATGAGGTCCCTCGTGGTTGTTGTCTTAAGCCTGCTTTTCTCTTAGTCCTTCAGATATTTGCTCAAGACTCACTCACATGTTCTCTAATTATGCGGTGTGGTTAGCAGTGAAGACGTCATTTCGGGAGTCGAATGTTAGTAGACAGCATGGAGGCCACGAATGCAGGTTCAAATTGATCGAGACAAAGCCTGGGACTTTAGGGTGCGACTTCTGAATTTGTCTTTATGAATGCTCCCTTCAGGTGCTCATCATCTTGTGATCAATGACAACCATGAGCGGCAAGTTCTTCCCAGGACTTGGTGCAAGTTCGTCGTCCATCGAAGCTGATTACTTGAGTCTCTCGGTGGACAGTGTGCACGACCTTGCAGAGCTTGTCACCAAAGGGTTACAGCTGAATGAAAGGCAGTGTCAGGATCTCTCCTCCAAGCTCGTCCTAACCGTGGAGAATATTCAGACACTGGTCCCTCCTTCTGGACCATTAAAGGTTCCCTTTGGGCCAGCTTTGAAGAACTTGTGCAGAGCATTGGAGAAAGCGAAGTTGCTTGTCCATCAGTGCTGCGCCATAGATTGGGTTCAAGCAGGCTTGTTTCAGATTCATAATGAGGGGACCTTTCAAGAGGTGTTGCTGGAGGTCGGCTTATGTTACAATGTTATCTACGAGCTCACCAAACGTATTCTACGAGATTGGGAATGGACACTAATTCAAGCTGAAGACCTTCGTCAGTCATCCTTATTCTTGCCTGCATCTGAGAGTGAAGTCCTGGAGGATCAAGAAACTCTGAAGAGAAGACTTGAGCAAGTAGCAGGCACATCAGGTGATTGGAATTCGTATCTTGCAAAATACTTGTTGACGAAGTTAGAGTGCATATCTGCAGCTCGCGTGAATGAAGAGTTCAGCGTTCCGGAAGCCTTGCTTTGGATGAACGAAACTGAACCGCCAGGGACTTGGAAATTGCAACGCGTTATTGGAAGTGGTTCAGGTGCATCGTGTGTTTGTCGCTACGAATGGCTTGGCATTCCCTGTGCCAGGAAGGAGTTTCACTGTCGAGTGGAAGATGGTATTTTCCGCACGGAAGCGGCCATCTTGGCCCAGCTTAACCACCCGAATATTGTGAAGTTCTTTTGTTGTAGCAACGGTCCCGAAATGGGTGAGTGCTTCATAGCCATGGAGCTTATGGAGATGAGCTTGGATGGTTTGATTGAGAGTCGAGCGAAGGCAAGACAGTCATTTCCCATTCTTCTTATTCTGGACATCATGACCCAAATAGCGCGTGGGTTGTGCTACCTTCATGGCCTTAACATTGCTCATCGTGACCTGAAACCACAAAATGTGGTTGTCACGGAAACCCGTGCTGCACATCTTGAAGATTGTTTTCGTGTGAAGTTGGTTGATTTCGGGATGTCCAAGACCAAAGTGCAGGTCTCCAAGTCTAATACCATTTCCATACCCGGTGTGGGGACCACCAAATATAGAGCTCCCGAGGTTTTTCCCCAGGCTCAGCAAGTTGCACCAGGCCTGAAAAGGAAGGTGAATTGGTTTCAGGCGGATGCTTATAGCTTTGGCATCACTTGCGCAGTGCTTTTGTCGTTGAAGGAGCCCTTTGAAGATGTGCGCAGGAGTAAGTTGTATGAGAAATTACTCGAGGGAGTCCGACCCGAACTTCCTGGCGAGTGTCCCGAGGCTTTGGTTGGTCTTTTGAAGGACTGTTGGGCTACGAACCCTCATTGTCGACCTGGTTTTGCAGAAATTTGTTCCAGGCTTGAGCAATGCAAACTGCAGGAGTTTTTGAGAGTTTCCTGTGAAGGTTTGCAAGGGGTCGTGGGTTCTGAGTATATTGAGACTGTTTCCATGAAGCAGTGTGATGAGCAATCTTTATGTGCCACTAGAGTGCCATTTGTAGCGTCTCACTGTGCCAGCACAGTCTCCTGTCATTCAGATGGTGCCAAGGTGAATTTCCTTTTGACTAATAACTAGTTTTTTTGAATTTTTTTTGTTACTATGACTGGAGTATTGGGGTTGGATCCATGGTGTAACTCGTCCATGTATAATTTTGAAGGTGCTGATGAACCATGGGTGCCGATTCTTAGACCTTGCGCCTTTTTCATAAGGATGTGGACCATCATTAATGTTTCCGCATGTCTAGTTCGTTTTTGCAGTATTCCAGTTTGTGGTCATGTGATGCTAAATCCGTTTGACCCGTACAGTGTTTTTAAATTGAGCTATGTATGTGACTGCTTTTGAAAGTTGTCTTGATATTCGTACTTTGCGCTTTTCGTTTCTTTTGCATCATTTTACAGAAGACCTTTGGTATTTCGCAATTTGATGAGGAAGCGAGTCCACCAGGTGAAGCTTATTCTGAAGATCACCAGAGTATTGTCTTTTCAGAATCGGAGCCTAAGAAGGTGCCTATGTCTTCCCTTTATTGCACAATTACTGAAACATCCAAAGTTAGTACTGATGTGTTGAAATTGAGCTCATTAACGTGTCAAGTTTGAATGGCACCAAATGGATGTGTTTTTTGTTGGTGAAACTGACATGGACATTGAGCATGATCTATTTGCATAGGGCCTACTAGCAAATAAAACTTTTGTAATGAAAATCAAGAAGGAACATGAAGCATTCATTTCAAAGCTTCAAACTAAGATAAATTTTCACCTTTAGAATGGTTTGATAGTGCACATGATCAATTGGATATTATTAATGCACATGACCACACTTGTAACTTTGATAATTTTGACGTTTAGAATGCCAAATTAGACATGATGCCATGATTTTTGTTTGTACAACCATAGAAACTTTGGGAGCTTTTATATATATATTTTTAGGATGTTAATTTTGGTTAAGATTCAAGCTATTCTCTTTGCTCTAGCGTTATAAATTTGAATGAGAAAGCTCAATCACATGGTCTGGTGTGATCATGCACTAATTATTATCAGCATGTATGTGTGATTGGAATGTTTGTACTAGAGGGATGGTTTTTGGAGCTATACAATGTCCAACTTAGCTCCTTTCAAAAATTTCAGAGAGAGTCGATCCCTGCGGCTTCAATTTCAACAAAGTGAGTACCTTGGCACATCCCTCAATTCCATACCATTGTGTGTATTATAAATACCTATTCGACTCTACTTTATTGAACTTCCTCTTGATTCAATTCTACTACTATTTGCAGAATGCCAAGAGTTTGATGTGAAGCCTACTTTATTCCCATACAATGAGCTTCGGGTTGCCACACGAGATTTTCACAAAGATATGAAATTGGGGGATTCGGTGTTTGGTGCGGTGTATAAGGTACTGAACACCAGTTTTTCATACCCATTACACAATGGAGTTCTCATATGAATTTGCATGGACTTGGAGATGTAGTTATTGCACACATATTGTACAATTGATATACAGTGCGTGACCCTCGTTCCTGCATGACTAATTATAATTTCATGCTCTCCTCACATGTTGGTTCCCCTGTGACTAGGACCCGTGAAGCATCCTGCATTACATGGCACCTATCAATTTTAATGATTTTATCATTAGAGTGTTCAATCTGGGTGGCACCTCCGGTAACGGGAAGTTACGATTAAATAGTAAATACTTTATACCGTCACTCGGCTAAGTGAGTTCACATTTGACAATATTACGAAGCAGACATTGGAATGCTGCAGGGTACGTTGCGAGACGGAAGTTGGGTGGCCGTGAAGAAGTCCTCGCGTGGTGTCTTCACCATAGATGACTTTTCGAATGAAGTTGTCCTTTTCACGGGAATCAAGCACAAAAACTTAGTCACTCTCAAGGGATGTTGCCTTCATGACCAGCAATGGCTGCGAGTTTACGAGTACGTGGAGAATTTTCATATTTCTCAAATTCTATTTGGTATGTAATCTCCTAGCCCAACTGAATAAGTGATTTACTTTTGCGCTCTTCTGCATGATGGATTCATTCCAACTCCACACCAAGTGTAATTGAGAACTAATTCCAAGTCCATATTTTTCCGTGTTGCCACTGTAGACGAAGGACCGCGTAGGCAGATGCTGGCTTGGTCTGTGCGGTTAAAGATTTGCTTGGGCGTGGCTCAGGGTTTGCATTACTTGCATGCGCTAGCGCATCCAAGAATCATCCATCGGGACATCAAGGCGACGATTGTATTTCTCGACAGGAACTTTGACCCTAAAATTGGTGGTTTTGGTTTCGCTGTATTATTCCCAGATGAACTAGATGCAGTAACGTTTCCAGTGGCAGGGACAAAGTAAGTTAACCACTCTTTTCCCTTTCCGTATGTGTAGTTTGCTAGACCGGTCTTCATTGCACGATCAAACAGTCAATACTGCTTCATTCCTGCATTAGGAATTGTCGAAACCTAAGTCTTGGACTCTTAAAAGCCAGGGAAACTCGGGAGGGGATTCTTAAAAGCTCTCCCCAAAGGTGAAAGTTTTGAGAATTGGGGCTTTTGAGAGTTGGGGTCTTTGATTCTTGCGGGGCTAGATTTGGGAAGAAATAGAGATTTCTGGCAGTTGGCACCCTTATTTTTGTGGTTCAGGCTTTAGGGTTCAGGATACAGTTCCGATTGACATGCTCTACACATACATCACTCAAAACTTTCTGAGTAATTGCAGAGGTTACATAGCACCGGAGTACGTACAGTATGGGAAATTGAGCGATAAAGCGGATGTCTACAGCTTTGGCGTCTTGTGTTTGGAGATTATCAGTGGCCGACGCAACTGCGAGATGACCTTGCCTCAGGATCAAGTGTACCTCCCCGAATGGGCCTGGCGACTGCACGAGGAAGACAAGCTTTTGAAACTCGTCGACCCCACACTCCACTTAACGGATGTCGAAGTCCGAGACGTGCAACGAGTGATCAAGTTGTGTCTCATGTGCTTACAGAACGAGGCGAAGCGGCGGCCGAGTATGGCTCGCATTTTGACCATATTGCAAGGAGATACGGAATGGGATGGGCAAGTGCTACGGTGAACGGAAGTGGTTTTACTACGCTTAGTTCACAAGGTCGCACAGATCGGTGGCTTTCAGTACTCAGTGGTGCCAGCAGTGTTTAGAGCTTCTGTGGCAGCTCATCAAATGGAGCTTAACCCTGGAACGCCTGGGAAATGCCCTTTCTTTATGGTATTGTTGACTTTTTGACATAGTAAGATGCTTAATCCGTAGATCACTGTGTAGTGTATTTTGTCAACTTCATAGGGAATATGTGATTTCAATTAGTTCATTCTTGTTGTAAAGTATGATGATGTGATAACAAAAGTTCCACTCAATCCTGATCATGTATTGAAATTTTGAATGACATACTACACACTTTAGCTACCCAAAGGTAAGAATATTAAGCTGGGGTGTTGGTTGGATAGGTCTTCATGCTAGAATCAGGAAACTGAAATCACTCAACACTTCTTCATGAGGAGGTGTCACAGCTCAATACTTGAAGAATTCACAAAGAGAGAAGAACTCAAGTTTTTTTGCCTTCTAACTCTGCCCAAAGGTAAGAGTCTTGAGGATTGAATCCCCAGATCCAAAGCATGAGTTTCGGGAGCTAGGGTGTTTTTGACTCCTGTTGGGCTAGAGTAGGAACGAAGCAGAGAATTTGGGAGCTCAAATTGCAGGTTTACTCTAACAACCCTATTTGAGATTCCACAGAGAATCCACGGTGCAAGTTCGATCGACATGGTCCTCAAAATTGAACATTACTCCCTCCGACCCCAAATCAGTGTCCGCAGTTGCTTCGTTAATTCAGTAGCAGGATCTGGGATTAACCGAAGAAACTCTAAAATCACTATGAGCTCTTTTGTTTTTTGTTTAATTTTATTTTGATTGTGCCTGATTTTACATTTGCTATTCGAAATAAACAATAACAAAAACAGTGGGCTGAAAAGTTCACACAATACAAGGTGCAAGTGATTCTTCATCATTGACGTCGACACAAATGAAGACAGGAATCAGAGCTTCCAGGACTAGATGTCAAACAGTCCCAGTGAAACGTGCAAAGGAATGTATATATATATTACAAGCTGTCATTCGTTGTACAAGAAGAAGCTGAATTACGAAAGAATGGGTAAAAGCCCAACTTAACCTATTTAATGAATCATCATACGACATATGTGGAGCAGCTTCACAACCAGGGTTGAATGCGACTCCACAACAATGCCAATACTGCAAAATTTCACCACCACCAATCGTTTCCATTGTGCCACCCGTGAAGACGCTCTCAAACTTCCTTTTCGTCTCTCCTGCCACCACAACCACCTCAGAAACAGTGATACCGCAACATACTTCAGAAACAAAATTTCAAGTAAACTCAAAAGTAAATATGAGAAGAATCAATTATCACCTAAAGGCACTTAGGTTTCATGGTCTTAAAGTGACCAATTCACTCAATCACATTGTAAAAAATATAATCCAAACAGGGTCAAATTATATAATCGTACAATCGGTTAAGAACATTGTATCCGTTGGTTCAATTACAAACAAAATTGAACAAAAAATAGTCTCCATGTGACCTACTTAAAATCCAGTAAGGACACCAAGGACTAAAAGTGCCAGGTAAATGACTTTCAAGGAAACTAAAAATGCACCTGTTCATTCTAGAATCTGCTCAGTTTTGGCTAACTTCCTGGGTGGATAGGGCCACGTCGTTCCAGGGTTAAGAGTGCCAACAATCATGACCAATCCTGGGATTCCAAGGTTTTAAGTGACTAGTGACAAGGTTTTGATTGATCGTACTGTGACAACTAGTACTTCAGACACGGTCGAATATTACATCACCAGAATCAATGAAGAACCGAGCATGTACTGGTCGGAGAGGGAACAAAAATTGAACAAAAGAGAATCCCCATACAGCCTACTCAAAACTCCTCAAATAAACAAGCAACCATCTAGGGTTTCAGCACGATTCGCCACCCTGAACCCCATACCAGATACGAACCCGAACTGACCTCCGAAGTGCGTAGCATGGAATCGACAAGCGCGCGGATGATTCTCCCTCGGATTGTACATTTGCTTACAATTGCGGCATGTGCGAAGCTCCACTCTCCCTTCCGCAGCTTCTCCCCCTCCACTTGCTGCTGTTGCTGCTTGTGCCCTATTAACAGCCCCTGCACCACAAACATCAAGGGCAGCTCCCTGTTACAATGTAGCAATCGCAGACATCCCCAATCATATAAATTCCGTCTCCTTCGTGGTTGATTCCATCTCTGAGGGTGCGGAATTTTCACCTCGTTGTGAGGTCGGCTTGAGGATGAAATATCTCTGCGATTGCAACACGGGATTTGAGTGGGAAACGATTGGAAGTTGCGCATTGTGCCACAATGGAAGTGACGAAGTGCAGGCAGTGGTTGTCTAACATGGCTTCGAAATCTTTGGAAATCTGGCGAGGAGCAAATGTGGTCGAAGGAACCCAGAGAAACAATCTCCAAGAATGCAAACTTCACAGAAAGGGAGGATAGAATTCAAATAACGTAGGGGCAACTCTCGGAGGAATGTTGGTTTAGGATTTGGGCACACTTGTAGAATGAGGCTGTCTTCTGATGGTGCATGACTGAAGTAAGGTGAGGTGCTAGGTGATCCCTTCTTTAACCCCTCATCGCCCAAGGGGGCGAAAAGTGTCCTCACATTATGTAGCAGTCAAATTCAAAGTGCTGTTACTTTTGTATCCGATGTCCTAATTCAGTAAAACTTGTTGGAAAAGTTGCGCATATTAGTCTAGTTTAATTGGTAAAATTTTCAGATCAATCCAAGATGTACTGAGTTTTTGAAAGCCCTTCGAAGTTCACAGGTTCAATTTGAGCTCACCACATTGCATTCTGATGGCTGCAACTTCGGGGGCTTGTAACTTTTTCATGAAATGTTTTTTTTCAATAAAATTTGTTGGGTTTTGTTCCTCTTAATGTCTAGTTATTGTGGTAAGATTTTCATTTCAATCCAAATTGTTTTGAATGTTTGGGAGCAATTCAAAGTTCAAAATGCAGACATTTTTGCATTACAATGAACTTCCGCGGCTTATAACTTCTTCATACTTGGTCCGTTTTCAATAATTTTTGTTGGAAAAGTTTTACATACTAGTCTAGTTTGTGTGGTTAAAATTTCATATCAATCAAAGAGGTAATGAGTGACTGAGAAGCATTTTAGTAGAGGGAGGTTCAGCCATACATGTGATTTTTTGCTACTTTTTTCATAGTTTTTTGACATTTCAAAACAATTTTGCAGACACAATGAGTCAATTGAATGATATTTTTTTTCATAAAAGTGTTTGTCTTTGGGTTGGAATCACTTTGCAATTAAATTTTTTCTTAGTTTGAGTAGGTTTAGAAATGGAATTTCACCTCCAAATGTGTTTTTAAGAAGATTTCAGCATCTTTTTTCAAGACTAAAACATTATAATCTTTCAATCTATATGGTCAAATGACCCCAAATTTTTTCACACCATCTACAACATGCACACTACAATATTGTACGGTTGAGATTTTTATACTTCAATGAAATTTAGACTTATAGCACTTGAAAAGCAAATATACTTTTACACATGTTTGGACTTTGGGTGATGAGGGGTTAACCTATAAGTTCTCAAGCCTTTCCAAGTGTATTTTACCTGTGAAAACAGAGCATGGGCTTTTAGTTATTCCCAATGAAGCAAATTTATTCTTTTTCAAAATGTAACTAAACAAGTGTTTAACCCCTAAACGCCCAAGGTCATTTTTGAGCTTCAAGGAATTTGCTCTAAATTGAACAAAAATCCATCATTTTGACAAGTTGTATCAATTTTTTAATATTTGTAACTGTACAAATTCAAACTAGACATGTTAGAGATTACAAGGGAAAAGAAAACACAACAATATTACTTATGGATTGAAAGATTATAATGTTTGATCGTAAGGATGTTAAAACTACAAAAGTTTTAATATCCTCTTTTCACATGTCGAATCTAAAAGTTGGTCACCAAAAAACATGAGACAAAAGAGGCTAGCATGCATAACCCCAATCAATTTATGGCTTCTAAAAATCTACTCTACAATTTTTTTAAGTGAATTTTGAATGTGATTTTTTCTCCAAGCTCTAGTGTACTTGAGGCTCATTTTCACGAGCCCTTAACACTATAGCAAGCCAAGATTGCAATGGACACCCTTGCACAAAATCTTGAATAGAAAAATCAAAATCAATCATTTTCAATATCGGATATTAGATGCTAAAACTAGACTTCAAAAATAATTTTTGAAAAATATAAACTACTAAAAATAGCAATTTGGTTACATTTTTTCTAACTTCCAAGTATTGCAAGTCCAAAGTTTGGTGCCTCAGGCATTTAGGGGTTAAAGAGTTTGCCTAATATTGTGAGTACTAATTTTGAGTGTAAAATTGCATAGGAGTTGTGAGATTATAACAAGAGAAATGCATGTATCCTATTTTGAGTATGATGCCCCTCCCTACAATGTTTGAAAAATTTGCATATGAAAGTTTTGGGGGATTGGAGGTGACGGACATGAACACCTAAAAATTGTATTGGCACAATATAAAGCACTTCCAAAAACCTTATATTCAAATGAAGGACTATCAAACTCAATATGCAATCCACCTTGCACTTGTAGAATGTCATCCTTTACACTATACCACAATGGGAACCCTCAAATTTTAAAAGAAGTAGAGGTCAAGATCCACCTAGATGAATGAAATTCAAAATCAAACCAGTCGATCCTTCTAGTTTGGTTTTCTTTCTTGCTAGTCAAAATTTTAAGCATCTCTATGGAAATGAAACATTGGTTGTCATTCAAGCCTATTTCATGTGAGAAAGGTTGCTCATCCATATTGGCATGTGGAGCTTCTACAATTGGTGGAAGCCCATCATGAGTGAGCCTTCGATAGCACTACGCAACTTCGGTGGAGCTTTTGCAATTCGCAAAAGCTTGATGTGAGCGATCCTTTGGAGGCACTACACCACTCCAATAGAGCTTTTGCAATTCACAAAAGCCTGCCATAAGCAATCCTTTGATCAATAGCACTCGAGTAATTCTTAGCACCCAATTCTAGCTTGTGTGACTTCATCCAATGTCATTCTTTTCCCTACACCAATTAGAAATCAAGTCTTGGTGGGGTGATATGAGTGTTTTCACCGAGATGGCAAAAAACAACCTTAGAAGAGTACAATAGGGAGTATTTACTACCTAACCTTACAAACAATGGATTCCATTTTAGCAATTTAGTTTACTATTTTTAGACGCTATTTTAGGAACTCTAAACCACCATGGATTCTTAGCATAAAATTCACTTCACTATAATTCCATAGCTCCTCTACAATTAATTTATCATTTTTTTCCAAGCCTTATATATAATTTAAACCATTTCTTCATACCTACATCCCAATTCACAATATTGCATAAGATCACTCACATTCAATTAACACATATAGCCACTAGAATTCCTAATTCACACCTTGAGTCCTAAGTAAGGGAGTAACAATGCCTTACATTTAGAGAGTCTTAGTGATCAAATTAGTAATCCATGTTTACATGGACACTTAAAAGTCACAAAAACATACTACTCTTTAATGAGGTTGTTCACCCAATAAGTGGAATTTTCATGCCTTGCCTAAGTTCCTTTTAAGCACTTTCAAGGATTTTCTTTTTGCAATCCATATGTCCTCTTGGATTCTATCTCACCCTCTACTCAATCCTTCACCTATTCCCTAATAGGCCTTCATGGCACAAGGGTACTGCAAAATTCTTTCTACACCTAGCATTCCAGCAAATAATGAAAGAAAGAAAACAAAACAAAAACAATGAACAACACTAGCACGGTAGCAAGGAACCAAACCGCCTTTTAACCCCTAAATGATGCCACGGACATTTTTTGTCCGATTAACATCAAGGAACTTTCCTCTGTAGGACAAAATTGCAACTATTCATCCTCGGAATCAAGGGAGGAAAGGAGAGATCTTCTACAATAGTTTGACTCCCAATGAGTATTTTTGATTTTGATAAAGTAGATGATGTCACACGGTTCCAAAATGACTGATTTCCACGGTCACTAGCCTAGCATTCAAGAATTAACCCCTAAATGCCTTTTAAGGACATTTTTGAGCTTCTAGGAATTTTCTCTAAATTGAACAAAAATCCATCATTTTGATAAGTTGTATCAATTTTTAAAAATTTGTAACCATAAAAATTCAAACTAAACCTATTAGAGATCACAAAGGGAAATAAAACACAAAAATATCACTTATGGATTGAAAGATTATAATGATTGATAATTAGGGTGTTAAAATTGTGAAAGTGATTTGAAGTCTTTCAATCCTCTTTTCACATGTCGAAACTAAAAAGTTGGTCACCAAAAAAATATGAGGTTAGAGGGCTTAACATGCATAACCCCAATCAATTTATGGTTTCTCAAAATCTACTCTACGAATTTTTTAAGCAAATTTCAAATGTGATTTTTTCTTCAAGATCTAGTGTATTTGAGGCTCATTTCCAAGATCCCTCTATACTAAAAACATCAAGATTTGCAATGGACACACTTGCACATAATCTTGACTAAAAAAATCATAATCAATCATTTTCAAAATCAGATTTTTGGTGCTAAAACTAGACTTCAAAAAGAATTTTTTCAAAAATACAAACTATTAAAAATAGTAACTTGGTTAGGTTTTATGTAACTTCAAAGTTTTCCCGACACCAGAATTTGGTGCCTCAAGCATTTAGGGGTTAATCTTGTGGCCATATCTTCTTGAATTTTGCTCTGGATTGGAGCTACATTGTTGCTTTCTATGTCCTTCTAACTCCCAATAGGACGAGGTTTCGTCTTGTTCTCTTTCCATCTTTTGATGTTTCGTCCATCTCGTCTTGCGGTCGTGTGTTGATTTTCCCCTGGTTGCCGAGATTTCTAAGTACTCTTTGTTTCGTTACGGTTTTTTCCTTCTAGACTTCCACGCCTTTGATTCCCGTGTTGCGGATCTTGTAGCCTTCAGCTTGTCTTCTCCTTACCTCTTGTGTTGTGGTCTCCATTTGGGGCCATCTTGATTGAATCTCTTGCCTTGTAGTCTAAGGTAGCTTTACCCAATACCAACCCTTGCCCCAATACCACCCAAATGTAAGGTCCTCATTGATTCTAGAGTGAGAATGTAAAACTATAATACATGTTTTATGTGAATTTAATGTGAAGTTAAGGCATGCACTACTACCATAAATTCTCATGATAGAATCAATGAGAGCCCTACATTTGGGTGGTATTGGATCAGAGGCGGTAATGGGTAAAGCTACCTTAGTCTTGTTGTTGTTACTTCTGTCTTAGCTTCTTGCCATGATCTTGGGCTAATGTTGTCTTCTCCCTACTGTAATGTGGCACTTTGATCCTCCTTTGATGCCCTTGAAGCTCTTGGATTCTTTAGCCCTGAAGGGCCCAAGCAGAATTTGCTCCCCTTCTATGAACACCCTAGAATTCTAAAACACCTCCTTTGAACTCTCTAATCATTCATGATCTCATCTTACCCCACCCTAAGTATAAAATCAATCCCCTCTTTCTATGCCCCCAAGCTCTACCTGAACCACTTCTTTTCTTTTTTTCCACCAATCATGTAGAATAAACCTATTTGACAAATGTTGTTCTTCCAACTTAATTCATCTCACTAATCTCCCTAATGTTTTTTGAAGTTCATTTTCCAACAACAATTTTCAAGCACTTTCTCAAAAACACATAGTTACATGTACTGGACAAGTTCCAAGAGAGAGAGGAAGAGAAGAGGAAAGAGAGCTTCTAAACCTAATCTCCTACACTAAGAGTTGTTAATTGTAAGATTCATATATCCATGAAATTTTCATTTCTACTCTAATTTACTGAAAAATGCACTAATTTGTGGAAATTGCACTAATTTATTGTAAAATGCATTACTTTGTTGTAACCTCCCAGCTTTATTGTAATTCTCACTATTTTATTGTTTTTCCCCCTATTTTAGAGTACCTTTCACAATGTTAGTATTCTAATAGTTGTTCAGACTCTACTAGTTACTTTTGTATTTTTGGTATTTGCATTTTTAATTTCCAATTCATTTGTATATACAATTTTCTTCATGTAGTATTTTGATCCCGATTTCTCTACATTTAACTATTTGCCTAATTTAATTACATCCATATTTTTTACTTAATGTGTTTTTTATTTTAAATTCCTAATTTTTCTCTAACTAAAGATTTCCACATCATTTTTGTATAATTGCAATTTCCTAAAGTTCATACCATTGTTAGAGGATATCCATTCCTACCTATTAGAAAATCTATTAGTTTATGATTATAGCTTAAATTCATCCAACTAATAATTCCTAACTTATCATTTCACTTAAATTGTCTAAATTTCTCTAATTCTAATTCATGAGCCTAAGGGGTGGCTCACAAGTGATACTATAGAATTAGGGTTAATTTTTGTTTTAAGGTGCATATGACATTCCTCTAAACCCTTTGGATCTAAAGGAAGGACATGGTGATTAATTCCACAACATGATCTCAAATTTAGGGTATAGAAAACAAGACCACTTGCACCTCGATCATTAGCGTCAAGTTTCATTTTAGAAATGATGCAAAATTTTCAAAAAAAATCAAAGAAAGAATGCTATAACTGTCTTTCTTTGAATTTAGTTAGAGATCTCCAAATAATTAAAAGCCAAAAAACAAGTACTATTGTCGATACTACAGAAATTCAAGTGACAACAAACCAAAATATATTGCACTTTGATCATCGGTTTCCAATCTCATTTCAAAAATGGTGCAAAGAAAATTTAAAGAAAGAATGCTACTCCTATCGATATCAAATTCAAGTAGGTTTGAGGGGAAATGCATTCCTTCGCTTTTCAAAATTGATGCAAAATTCTCAAGAGGAAGGTTCTTTTTGAAAGACGTACCCTAATTGCCCATGATTAATTCAACCCGTTGACCACCAAATACAATAGTTATTGTAGAAGGATACCCTATGCCTACCATAAAACCTTGAATGATGTAGGGGCATGGAAAATACACAATGCAAACCCTTCTCTTGGGTTGAGATTTTTTTACATTGTTACTTCAAAGGGTTTTTTTAATCATTAAACTTCCCCCGTACCTTTGCCATCAAGTTTTAAGTTTGGTGTTTTTTCAAATTCATTGATGCTCTTTACTAAAATGCAAAAATATAAAAAGGCGTAGGCCAATTTTGGTCACAACCTCGTTAAAAGATTAACCTAGGTTGTTGAGGTCAAAAGTGCTCAATTGATGATGACTCTTGAAACAAAAAATGCATGAAAAATGCACCAATTCATTCAAGAATATGATATTTTTTGGCTTACTACCTTGGTTGAAGAGCTCCATCTTCCTAGCCAAGGAGCATTGAGTTGTTTTAGGTGGTTCTAACTTTTCTTAACTATTAAATTTTTAAGCCCTTTTCAAGGTGTTTTCACTACTAGAGAAAGGGGTGAACATTTTAAGTATAGTCCTATAAGTGAACATTGACCTTTTAGGAGATTCTTAGTGAAATTTTACGAGAAATACATGTGCTTTGAGTAAAATTTTACTAAAAATCACCTAGAAGGTGAACACTTATAGAACTACACTACTTGGACTATATTTAAAACACACCTTTCTCTTGTAGTGTTTGGATTGGGATTTTATAAGTTACAAAGAGCTGAAGCTGAGAGTAAAATGAATCATTTTAAGGCAAAATCAATTGTACAATCTTGTAGGAAGACAATTCCTTAATTATCCTCTCTATAAAATTTGGTTTCATACTTCAATGAAATCAGTGTTTAGGTATCGCTAAAATTGTGCTTTGACTGGCTCTTTTGGTCACATACATTTCAGAGAGTTGGCATCCTACAAGCATTCCCAAGGTTCCCAAGTTCCTTATGCATGGAAATAAGTCTTGTAATTTTAATACCAAAAACGATTGAAAAAATGGTCTTGTTTTAAAGACTACTATATTGTTCACTAAAAAAATATATAAACTACTAAATGTAGTACCTTGAAAAGGTTTAGTGTAACTTCAAAGTTTTGTTGACACCGTAATTTGGTGCCTTGAGCATTTAGGGATTCAAGTGTTATAGTTGCATCTTCAAAGCAACTTCCAAATGAATCAAATTAACTCATTGAAGCTTGGTGACATTTTAGAGACTTTTGTACTTTCCTTTGTGCTTATGATAATTTAAAAGAAGTTAGTTTTAAGGTAAACCAACCCATGACAAGCAAATTGTCCAATGTGGACACCTAGAAAATCACCCATTTTAGTCTTACATCAATCCATGGCAGATTTTTGCTAAATAAATTAATGGGGTTAGGATTTCATTAGGTTTGTCAATGGTTGAAATCAATGCTTTGGGTGATGTTGATGGAGCTATTAGTGACTGTTTTAGGACCTTCTACCTTTTTAGTGTAAATTCATTTCAAGAGCTAACTTTTTTATTCCTTTATATCTTGGCCATGTTAAAAAACATTGTGACCGTGTTAGGAAATTTTGAGACTGTTTTAGGTGATCAGATGACCATTATGGGTACACTGTGTGGTGATTTTGGAGTAGTCTACAGACTGTTTTGGGTCAATTGGGAAACACACTTCAAATAATCATAACAAATAGATAATTTGTCAGAAAAATAAAATTTCAATTGCTCTCTGCATTTCTCATGTTTATCTTTATATGCATAATAATTTAATTTTTTTCCAAAATGTGAACCTGACAAACCAGCCATTCTGCCTGTCATAGGCTGGTTTACCTTAACCCTTAAACGGAACACTCTCGCTTGGTCAAACTTCATCCGTTTCCAATATAAAAACACACCTTTCAAAACTGAGTGCAATGGTTTACCTCCATCAGAAAAACGGGCCTACCGACAGAATGCTCTTGTTTTGCGGAAGGAGTGAGCGATGGAGCGTCCACTTCTCGCAGCTTCGTGACTGCCCTCGCTTGCATCCGTTTGTTGCTCGCCGCACTGCTAATTTGTGTAGTAAAGATATGTGCAGGCCACCAGTAGAAATGAATTCCGACAGAGCGCGTTTCATTTCAGCACTATTCTTGAATTTGATCAACCGGGTTTTATTAATCTCCCCGTGAGTGTCATTTAGGTTTAGGCGATCGAGAGCTTGATGATCGAGTGAAAATTCTAGAACTTATTGCAGCATCTCACGACGACTTCTCCACTTCCAATTAGTTTACAGCATAGCGCATCCAGGGGTGTCCAAATGAACTACCTCGGGCTTCTCTCTGGATCCCGACAGATATACTACATTTGGGGTCTTTACACGAAATTCTTCATCCGGATTTCATAGTGTGCTTGCGCCCCTCTCCGTCTCTTCATTTCCTCCATGCTGTTAGGTCTTTTTGTTGCGATTGTCGGTTAGGAGTCCCGTAGCTTCAATTAAGCAATTCTTTGAACACCTAAGCACGCCGAAGTCCGCATTCTGAATGACTTCTAATATAACCCTCCTTCACGTGTGAGTCATGATCAGTGCTCATCGACCGGAACATATATAGAGCGGTGAAGGGTTCAGTTTCGGTTTGAAGCCCTAGATCTATTGAGCTCAAGTTTTTGTCATCATGTATGAATTTCTTTCACAACTTCACACTGGGAATTTAAAGACCAGTAGATGTGACAGCAGCTAAGTCCATTTCCATTCGATTCAGAGATGAATGGTCGTAGACATAGTGAAGGCCGAGTCATGCGTTTAAGCGTCTGATGAATCAGTTGCTGTTGGAACGAGGGTTCAGTAGAGGAGATGGCATGAGGTCCCTCGTGGATGTTGTACCCTCTAGGTTACAGTTTCCATCGACTGCTTTGCTCCTAGTCCTTCAGATATATGCACAAGACTCACTCACATGTTCACTAATTATGCGGCTTGGATTGCAGTGAAGATTTCATGTCGGGAGTCGCATATTTATTGCACTGCATGCAGACCAAGAATGCAGGTTCAAATTGATCGAGACAAAACTGGTTTTTTTAGGGTGCGACTTCTGAATTTGTCTTTACGACTGCTCTCTTGAGTTGCTCACCATCTGGTGATCAATGACAACCATGAGAAGCACGTCCTTCCCAGGACTTGGTGCAAGTTCGTCGTCCATCGAAGCTGATTACTTGACTCTCTCGGTGGACAGTGTGCACGACCTTGCAGAGCTTGTCAGCAAAGGGTTACAGTTGAATGAAAGGCTGTGTCAAGATCTCTTCTCCAAACTCGTCCAAACCCTGGACAATATTCAGAAACTGGTCCCTCCTTCTGGACCATTAAAGATTTCCTTTGGGCCAGCTTTGAAGAACTTGTATAGAGTATTGGAGAAAGCGAAGTTGCTTGTTCATCAGTGCTGCGACACAGATTGGTGTCGAGCAGCCGTGTTTCAGATTCACAATGAGGGGACCTTTCGAGAGTTGTTGCTGGAGGTAGGCTTATGTTACAATGTTATCTACGAGCTCAGCGAAGGTACTCTACGAGATTGGGAATGGCCACTAATTCAAGCAGAAGACCTTCGCCAGTTATCCTTGTTCTTGCCTGCATCTGAGAGTGAAGTCCTGGAAGATCAAGAAACTCTGAAGAGAAGACTTGAGCAAGTAGCAGGCACATCAGATGATTGGAATTCGTATCTTGCAAAATACTTGTTGACGAAGTTGGAGTGCATATCTGCAGCTCGCATGAATGAAGACTTCAGCGTTCCCGATGCGTTGCTGTGGATGAATGAAACTGAACCGCAAGGGACTTGGAAATTGCAATGCGTTATTGGAAGTGGTTCTGGTGCATCGTATGTTTGTCGCTACGATTGGCTTGGCATTCCCTGTGCAAGGAAGGAGTTCAACTGTAGAGTGGAAGATGCTATTTTCCGCAGGGAAGCCGCCATCTTGGCCCAGATTAACCACCCGAATATTGTGAAGTTCTTTTGTTGTAGCAACGGTCCCGAAATGGGTGAGTGCTTCATAGCTATGGAGCTTATGGAGATGAGCTTGGACAGTTTGATTGAGAGGCGATGGAAGGCCAGACGTTCATTTCCACTTCTTCTTGTTCTCGACATCATGACCCAAATAGCGCGTGGGTTGTGCTACCTTCATGGCCTCAACATTGCTCATCGTGACTTGAAACCGCAAAATGTCGTTGTGACAGAAACTCGTGCTGCACATCTTGAAGATTGTTTTTGTGTGAAGTTGGTTGATTTCGGGATGTCCAAGACCAAAGTGCAGGTGTCCAAGTCTAGTACCATTTCCATTCCCGGTGTTGGTACCGCCAAATATAGAGCTCCCGAGGTTTTTCCCCAGGTTCAGCGATTTGCACCGGATCTGAAAACTAAGGTGAATTGGTTCCAGGCGGATGCCTATAGCTTTGGCATCACTTGCGCAATGCTTTTGTCGTTGAAGAAGCCCTTTGAAGATGTGCCCGGGAGTAAATTGTATGAGGAATTACTGCAAGGAGTCCGACCCGAACTTCCTGGCGAGTGTCCGGAGGCTTTGGTTGCTCTTTTGAAGGACTGTTGGGCTACGAATCCTCAGTGTCGACCTGGTTTTGCAGAGATTTGTTCCAGGCTTGAGCAATGCAAATTACAGGAGTTTTTGAGAGTTTCCTGTGAAGGTTTACAAGGGGTTGTGGGTTCTGAGTATATTGAGACTGTTTCGATGAAGGAATCTCACGAGCAATCTCTATGTGCCACTGGAGTTCCATATGTTCAATCTGAATGTGCCATCACAGTCTCCTTTAATTCAGTTGCTGCCGAGGTAAATTTCCTTTGTTTAATTTCAAGTTTTTTGGTCGTTTCTTGTTACTACTATGACTGGAGTATTGGGGTTGGATCCATGGTGTAACTCGTCCATGTAAAATTTTGAAGGTAATGATGAACCATAGCTGCCCATTCTTGGCCCTTGCGTATTTCCTTTAAGCAATTTCAACATCATTAATATTTCCGCATGTCTAGTTCGTTTCTCCTGTATTCCAGTGTGTGGTCATGTGATGCGAAATCTGTTTGGCCTCGTTTTACATGTTCAATTTGAGCAGTGTATGTGACTGAATACTTTTGAAAGTTCTCTTGATATTGGTACTCTGCTCTATTCTTTTCTTTTTGCATCATTTTCAGGAGGCCCTTGATACTGTGCAATTTGATGAGAAAGCCAGTCCATCATTTGATGATTATTCTGAAGGTCGCCAGGGTATTTTCTTGTCAGAATTGGAGCGTAAGAAGGTGCCTATTTCTTCCCTTTATTGCCCGATTACTGAAATATCCCAAGTTAGCACTGGCGTGTTCAAAATGTAGCTGTTTAAATTGATGCATTAACGTTTCAAGTTTGAATGGCTCAAAATGGGTGTGTTTTTGTTGACCTTGGACACGATCTATATGCGTAGGGCCTACTTACAAATAAACTTTTGTAATGAAAATCAAGAATGAACATGAGGCACTTTTTAATTCAAAGCCTTAAAGATGAAATTTCACCCTAAGAATGATTTGATAGTGCGCATGATCATTCTGATAATATTAATGCACATGACCAAACTCACAACTTCGAGCATTTTGACCTTGAGAATGCCAAATTAAACATGATCAATCTTCATGGTTGTTCATTCTTATCGGTAGAGTTAGTTTCGTTGATCAGATTTCACACAAAGCTGACTTCAATTATCGTGCAGCACTTTCAGCTACCCCATCATGTACGGAGACAGTTGGAAATAATTTCGAGGATCCTGTCTTCGATGACGAACCGTGCGGAACAGATGACTATTTGTCGTACTCAGAGTGCTTATCTTGTTGAAAAAACCCAGTATCAAGTATCGAGATTATGGCCTTGGTTCTCTGGAGGGGCGGCAGAGCTTAGATTGGATCTGCCTCATGCGACTTTGAATTGGGATCCGGTTATATTTCTTCTGGACAGATTTATCTGTTGTATGGTGGCGGCCCAGGACTTATTGTCGATTTGTGCTGAAGAGGACTGGATGGCCGCTGCTTTTTCTCTATTTCCTCCAGCACACTCTAAGTTTGCCATAGTGACTCGTGATTTGGATTGCGCTTCTAACATGCTCCTGAAGTGGTTGAAAGCCGCAGTAGATCCAAAATGTTCCGGTCCTAATGAAAAGGCAGAGACAAACTGGATACGGAGATTTATCAAGCAATTAATTTCATTTCTCCAGCTAACAGCTCAGGAATTGCAACCTGAAGATGACTCTACGGAGGCCCAGATTATGACAGATAACCTTATCAGCGATCGAAACGAAGTTCTCACGAAGCTAGAAAGTGGACCTAGCGAACGATCTTTAGAGTTGGATGTTTATGAATCTGTGCTGAGAAAGAGATTAGACCCACATTTGATCTCTGATGTATCAGGTTTGATTCCAGATTCTTTTTGGATTCCAGAGAAGCCGACATATGTTTTCCAAGATGTTGCTGGAACTGGAAGTAGTAAGGCAGTTCTAAAATGCGCGTGGTTGAAACATCAGGTGGCGATAGCTTTATATAGTGGTGAGTATGCAAAATTAAACCTTGAAGCAGAAGCAGGAGTTCTAGCACTAGTGCAGCATCCCAATGTGGTGACTTTCATTGGATGTGCATACGAGGATGTGGACCAGAAAGGTTACCTTGTGACCGAGCTTATGGAACAAGACTTGAGACAATTGATTAGGAAATCGCGTCGAGGTGAGGGTGAGATGCCTTTTTCTTTATCTGTATCAATGGATATAGTACTCCAAATAGTCGAAGCCATGGTCCATGTGAGAAAGTGCAGGGTGTTGCACCGGGATCTAAAGCCACAAAACTGCCTCGTGAATATGAAGAAGAGCGGAGTGCAAGGAGACGTGGGGCATAATTACTATGCCGTGAAACTAATTGATTTTGGGTCAGCCAAACTGCAGGGTCCCGACATGTCCATTGTTCACACAAGAAAGCAGGGGTCTACTCCTTACATGGCCCCTGAGGTACATGCTATGAAATATGCGTGCCAGTACACCTGGTCAGCAGACGTGTATAGTTTCGGAATGACCTTTTATGAGATCATTTCTGGGCAGTATCCTTTTGAAGGAGTGTGCCACGGACGGGAATTGGTAGATAAAGTTTGTGCAGGAGGGCGGCCGTTGTTTCCAGAAAGTTGTCCGGTGGTTTGGAAGCAGCTTATAGAGAAATGCTGGCATCAAAACCCGAAACGACGACCAATCTTCAGTTGGATTCAGAAGGAACTAACGGAGTGTTGTTGCAAGCTGGTTGAAAAGTGAGTGTATATGTATGGACCTTTATAGTATTGCCAGTGACAGAAGACGTCGCTCGGTCGTATCTTTTAGAGGGACTGGGAGATTATATGTGATATGGTCATGACCTCGGGACGAAGCCTCATGTGAGGGATTAAGCAGGCTAATTTGTCTGTGACCTTTCTCATGGTGGGAGAGATTAGCTACTACCAAAGAATGGTTCGCGGGGTCTCGTTGCAGTGTTAAATACAGAGTAGTAGATTTTCCAGCTGCCAGGGCACCTCAGCATGGACCAGCGTTAGTTTGGCTGGTGATGCTCATTTGTAATAAGATTAACCCCTCACCGCCCAAGGGGACCAAAAGTGTCCTCCGGTCAAATTCAAAGTGATGTAACTTTTGCATCTGATGTCCGAATTCAATAAAACTTGTTGTAGAATTTGAGTTCTCTCTTCTAGTTTGTGTGGTAAAATTTTCAGATCAATCCAAGATTTTCTGAATTTTTGGAAGCCAATCGAAGTTCACAGGTTCAATTTTAGTTCTCCAAACTCCATTTGATGGCTGCAACTTCGGGGCTTGTATCTCCTCCATCCAAAGTTTGTTTTCAATAAAATTTGTTGGGTTATGTTCCCCTTGAAGTCTATTTACTGTGGTAGAATTTTCATATCAATCCAAGTTGTTTTGAATGTCTGGGAGCAATTCGAAGTTCAAAATCCCAACATTTTTGGATTATAGTGAACTTTGGCAGCTTGTTTCTTCTTCATTTAGTATTCATTTCCAATTTTTTTTTTTTAAAAAGTTGCACGTACTAATCTAGTTTGTGTGTATAAAATTTGATATCAATCCAAGAAGTTATGAGTGACTGAGAAGCATTATAGTAGGAGGTTCAGTTTCTGATGTGTTTTTTGCAACTTTTCTTGCTATTTTTTGACATTTGAAAGCCATTTTGCAGACACAATGAATCAATTGAATGATATTTTTTTCCATCAATGTGTTTATATTCTCATTTTGAATCACTTTATAGTTTAAAGGTTCTTCATTTGAGTAGATCTAGAAACCAAATTTTGCCTCCAAATGTATTTTTAGGAAAAATTCAGCATCCTTTTTCAACACTAAAACATTATAATCTTGCAATCTATGCTATCAAATGACACCAAATTTGATGCATGTCATCTGCAACAAGTGCACTACAAGATTGTATAGTTGAAATCTCTATAACTTAGTAAAAGTTATATTATAACACTTCAAAAGAAATGTTATTTTTAAAAGTGTTCAAGCCTTGGGTGGTGAGGGATTAAGTTCGATAGGATCTCATTGAGAGTAATTTATATTTTTGCAACCACTAAAAATGAAGCATGCTATATATGGGGGGTGCACTACAAAGAAAGTTCATGGGTTAGGAGTGACCAAATTTTGGACCCCCTATATTATATCCTAATAATTTATTTTTTTTCTAAAAAAAATATGAATAGATTTTCCTACTTTGAAAGTTTATGTTCTGAATTATTGGTATTTTTTATGTTAATAATAATTAGTTACAAATTTTTGAAGAAAAAAGATACACTATAAAGCTAAAAATAACTTTCACACCCTTATATTATAGAAGAAAGAAAAATGAAAAAAATGAAAAAAAAATTCTATAAAATAACTTTCTATTGAAAATTTATTTTGGCTGAATATTGATACAATAGTCATCTTCGTGTGATCTCTAAAAATATTTTAGTTGAAAAACATGCCATTTTAGTTCATTTTTCAATCCTTTCTAAACAATATATCACATGTTATTTAGGATTGAAATTTTTGGCAATAGAAACCTATAAACATTATTAAACAAAGCTCAAAATTGTAGGTTGAAATTATAGTTTATTAGAAAGTAATTAGGAAAAGTAGAAATGGGTAGTTAGGGTTTGGTCAATCCTCACCCATGAACTTCCTTTGTAGTGCACCCCCCATGGTGTTGTACTGCATCAGCACCCAAAAAGGTTTTACAAGTTTCATTGTTTCATTGAGAAAATGTTTGGATGTCATTAGGATTCAACAAGAACAAATGAAAGAAAAATTGTTGAAGTTGAAAAAGCATTTGTACTACTATACGAACTTTAAGAGTCTATACATACATCTTTAGGATGCTTCTTGCTCTAGTATTGTAAATATGATTGAGAGAGCTCAAACACATGATGTTGTGTGATCATGCACTAATTATTATGTGTGATCATGCATGTGTCATTGGGATGTTTGTACTAGAGGTTTGACCTTTGGAGCCGTACAGTGTCAACCTTAGCTTGTGTGATGTCTACGGATTATAGATGATTCAATGCCAGTACTATTTGCAGAATGTCAAAAGTTAGATGTGAAGCCTACTTCGTTCCCATACAATGAGCTTCGGGTTTGCCACACAAGATTTTCACAAAGATATGAAATTGGGGGAATCGGTCCTTGGAGCGGTGTATAAGGTACTGAAACACCAGCATTCCATTTCTATTACACAATGCGATTCTCATATGAATTTGCATGGAGTTGGAGATGTAGCTATTGCACATGTACAACTGATATACCGTGCGTGACCCCCGTTCCGGCATAACGGAATTGTAACTTGACTGTTTTTCTCACATGTCGATTTCTCTGTGACCAGGACCCATGAAGCAGGAACAAACTAATGTACCCACTCTTTTCCCTTTCCTTACGTATAGTTTGGTAGACAGGTGTTCTGAATTGAACGATCAAACAATAGATTGTATTCAGTCAACTCAATACTACTTCATAACTGCATCAGGAGTTGTCGAAACCCAAGTCTTGGGGGCCTCGAAAAGCCAGGGACATTCGGGAGGGGATTCTTAAGAGATCTCCCCGAAGGTGAAAGTTTTGAGAATTGGGGCCCCAAATTCCAAAGCAAGGATTTCGAGAGTTGGGGTCTTTGATTCTTGCGGGGCTAGATTTGGGAAGAAATAGAGATTTCTGGCAGTTGGCACCCTTTTGGGGGTTTTTTAGGGTTCAGGGTCCAGAATGCAGTTTCGATTGACATGCTCTGCACATACATCACTCAAAAGTTTCTGAGTACTTGCAGGGGTTACATAGCACCGGAGTAAGCACAGTGTCGGAAATAGAGCGACAAAGCGGATGTCTACAGCTTTGGCGTCTTGTGTTTGGAGATTATCAGTGGCCGAACACAACGACGAAGTGAAATTCCCCGAATGGGCGTGGCGACTGCACGAGGAAGACAGGCTTTTGGAACTCGTCGACCCCACACTCCACTCAACGGATGTCGAAGTCCGAGACGTGCAACGAGTGATCAAGTTGTGTCTCATTCGCTCACAGAACGAGGCGAAGAGTCGGCCGAGGATGGCTCGCATTGTGTCCGTATTGCAAGGGGATTCCGGACGGGATGGGCAAGTGAAACGCCTGGGAAGCCAAGAAAGCGGTCGTTTATCATTTCCATCTGGGTCGAGACTCGGCAGCTTATTAGATGGCGCTTCACCCTGAAGCGCGTGGGAGGCCCAGAAAAACAGCCTTTGGATGACATTTTGCCCCCGTGGAACACGGAGAGAAGCAATTTTGATAACTGATAAGAATAAAAAAAAAGTTTCAAGAATAATGAGTCCCTTGAAAGGATGGCCTATGATCACAAAAATGAACTAAATCCTTTTCCTCGTGAGGTATGTTCTTTTTAGGATAAATGTTGTGACTTGGATAGTTTTTCCATACAGGGCAATGAAATGCAAGTAAGATGGTGGCTTTAAGGTAGAAGCACCTATTTTCAACACTTCAAGCAATTCTGCATATTTTGAGGTGCAACACATGAGATTGGTTTTAGCACTTTGGCAACTGAATTTTCAAAAAGAAAATTGATAGTTTCCAAAAAATATACCAATTTGCTATGAATTTATGAAGTTTAAGTACATGGTGTGCCCAAAATCATATTTTATATTCATGTATATAAGATGTACATTTTAGACTTCCTATCGCTACATATTTTCAAGAATGATATCAGGTTTAGTATCAAGAATAGGTGTTTCTACCTTAATATGTGATGGGCTGTGCAAATCAAGTTTTAATACTACATTCAATATTTGTCTGTATTGCAATTAGTTCAATGTAAAGAATGATATATCAAGGTAGTAGGCTCTTAGGAAAGTCATTCCATATATGTTTGGGCCTTGATCCCCTTTCCTATACAAACCCATGTTTAGAACAAAAATTCATTTATTCACACACTTGGTTGGCCTTCAATTGGCAAGTACTATAAGCATGACTTTGCTAATTCTAAATGACCATTATTGCCTAGTGTGCCTATATAGTGGTTTACAACCTCACCATGAATGTGTATAATAATTTCATGCATAGCAATATAAATTTGACCTCAAAGAGAGTTTAGATTGAGCATCTCTTGTGAACACTTCTACTACTTCCAAGAATCAAAATCCATATTAGTCAAAATGCTCTAAGTGGCAAATAGAACCCTTTTCTTAATCATATAGATGGAAATAGAATTCAATGCAATCTTTGTGAGGTATTGATCAAATGGTCATATCCCATTTTAACTTCATTTGTACACAAACTCATAACAAGTATCAACATGTTAATTTGAAGAGTGCATTATTGTCTGCCAATGAAAAACACTTGTAATGATGGGAGAATGTATCGAAAGGTATGCATTATCCATACCCATCATGACCCTTAAATATCTACATTTATATATACAAACATAGATATTAGGGGACACAATTGGGAAGGGACCATTGTGGGTGTGCCTACCTTAACATTGATTAGTCAATTACTATTCATTCTTGTTGTGAAGTATGATGATGTGATAATAATAGTTCCACTCAATCCTAATTATGTATTGAAATTTTGAATTGAATAGTATACACTTTAGCTACCCAAAGGTAAGAATTTTTACCTAGGATGCTTGTTGGATAGGTCTTCATGCTACAATCAGGAAACAGATTTCACTCAATATTTCTTCATGAGGAGGTGTCACAGTTCAATACTTGAGATCACAAAGAGAGAAAAACTCAAGATTTTTAGCCTGGCTTCTCACTCTACTCAAAGGTAAGAGTCTTGAGGATTGGAAACCCTGAATCCAAAGCACGAGTTTTGGGAGCTAGGGTGTTTGACTCATGTTGGGGCTAGAGCAGGAATGAAGTAGAGAATTAGGGAGCTCAAATTGCAAGTCAATTCTAACAACCCTACTTGAGATTCCACAAAGAATTTACAGTGCGAGTTCGATTGACATGGTCCTCAAATTGAACATTACTCCGTCCGACCCAAAATTTGTGTTTGCAGTTGCTTCATTAATTCTGTAGTAGGATCTGTGATATTAACCGAAGAGAATATAAAATCAATGTGAGCTGTTTTGGTTTCTGATTTTTTTTTTCCGATTGTGCCCGATATGACATTTGCTATTCGAAATTAACAGAAACAAAAACAATGAGCTCGAAGGCGCATACAAAAGCTCACACAATACAGGCTGCAAGTGGTTCTTCATCATTTACGACGATCCAAATGAAGACAGGAATCAGACTATAGGTCAAGCGGTTCCAGTCAAATTGGAAAAGGAATATATATTACAAGCTGTAATTAGTTGTACAAGAAACCGGCAAATTACAAAAGAAATTGGGTAAAAGCCCAACCTAACCTATTTAATCAATCATCATACGACATATACGGAGTAGCTTCACAGCCAGGGTCAGAGGCGTCCGAGACTCCACAGCAATGCCAATAACTTACTGCAAAATTTCACCACCACCGATCGTCTCCATTGTGCCACCCGTCTAGACGCTCTCAAACTTAGTCTTCCTCTCTCCTGCCACCACAACCACCTCAAAAACAATGGGACCACAGTAAACTTCAGAAACAGAATTTCAAGTAAACTCAAAGTGAATATGAGAGGAATCTAAAATTATCACCTAAAGCACCAAGGTTTCATGGTCTTAAAGTGACCAATTCAATCAATCATATTGTAAAAAAATATAATCCGAACAGGGCCAACTTTTATAGTTCTACAACTAGTGAAGAACATTATATCCTTTGGTCCAAATAGAAAACAATATTGAACAAAATAGAGTCTCCATATGACCTATTTAATCCAGTAAGGACACCAAGGACTAAATGTGTCAGATAAATGACTTTTAAACCCTAAACGATGAGGCAGACATTTTATGTCTGATGAATGACAAGGAATTTTCATGTGTAGGACAAAAGTCCAACTATTCACCCTTGGAATTAGGGGTGGAAAGGGAAGATCTTCTACAGTAGTTTGACTCCCCATGATTATTTTTTATTATTTTAAAGAAGATGATGTCACACGGTTCCAAAATGGCTGATTTCCATGGTCACCAACCCGGCGTTCAAGGGTTAAGGAAACTCTAGAATCAAAGAATGCACCTTTTCATTCAAGTATTTAATAATTTTGACTTACCTTGTTGGTGATAGGACCACAATCTTCTAAGATTAAGAGTGCCAACAATCATGACCAATTCTTGGAGTCCAAGGTTTGAAGTGACAAGTGAGTTTTGTTGGATTGTACTGTGACAATTAGTACTTCAGACAGGGTCGAATATTACATCACCAGAATCCATGATGAACAGTGCATATATTGGTCAAAGAGGGAACAAAAATTGAACAAAGGAGAATCCCCATGCACTTTACTCAAAACTCCTCAAATAAGGAAGCAATCCATTAGGTTTCGGCACGATTCGCAACCCTGAACCCTATACTAGATACGAACCCGAACTGACCTCCGATGGGCATAGTATGAAATCGACAAGCGCGCAGATGATTCTCCCTTAGATAGTCCATTTGCTTAACCCCTAAAGGACCGAGGCACATTTTGGGCAGAAATTGTCAAAAATTGACACTTTTTAGGGCAGCAAGAAAAAAAATGAAAAAAAAAGTTTTTGTTCAAAATTCAACCGTACAAATTTGAACTAGACTTCTTTGGGAATATGTGGAAAAAAATTTAGAAACTTCAACCGCATGGATTGAAAGATTATAACGTTTGAAGTTAGGTGAAATTTTTTTTTCCAACCTTGCCCGACATGGCTTGCAAACTTTAACTCCTTCTAGACTGAGATTCTTACACTGAATAGGGTTATTTTTTTTGACATTTTCTACTTGGATCATGTAAGCTACACACCCACCAAATTTCAAAATCATAGGAAGAGTTTTGCACATGCTGCCCGAAGCTGCCCGAAGCTGCCCGAAAAGTTCAGGGCAGCATAACTTTTGATCCGGGCAACCGATCGGAAAAATAATTAGATTTTCAGGAAGGGGATACATAGATACACTACATATCCAAATTTCATGAACATCCGACTACAAATGACTTCATAGGAGCCTACCCGAGATTTCTTGCGTACGCTGAACGGACACTTGGTCCTTTAGGGGTTAAAGTTGCGGCATGTGCGAAGCTCCACTCTCCCTTCCGCCGCTTCTCCCCCTCCACTTGCTGCTGTTGCTGCTTGTGCCCTATTAACAGCCCCTGCACCGCAAGAAGCAAAGGCAGTTCCCTGTTACAATAGAGGAATCTTAGACATCCCCAATCATATGAATTCCATCTCCTTCGTGGTTGATTCCAACTCTAGGGGTGCGAAAATTTAACCTTGTTGTGAAGTCAGCTTGGGGATGAAATGTCTGTGCGGTTGTGACATGGAATTTGAAATGGAAACGATTGGAAGTTGCACATGATGTTGCAATGGAAGTGATGAAGTGCAAGCAGTGGTGGTCTACATGGCTTCGCAATCTTTGAAGATCTAGCGAGAAGCAAACATGGTTGAAGGAACCCAGAGAAACAATCTCCGAGAATGCAAACTTCACAGAAAGGGAGGATGGAATTCAAATAGGAGAAACTCTCGGAGGAATGTTGGATAATTTACTCACACTTGTAGAATGAGGCTGTGTAGAAGAGATGGTGCATGATTGAAGTGAGGTAAAGCACCAGGTGACCTCTTCTTAACCCCTTAGGGCATCCCCACCCATCTTGCAAAACAGATGACTTGTCCAAGGCGGCTTGCAAAAATGCCCCACCCGTCTTGTAAAACGGATGAACTTGTTAAGAGGCCGGGCCAAAAGCCTTGGGTAGCTTGCAAAATGGGGGTGTTTTGCAAGTCAAAGCATGGCTTGCAAACCGGTTTGCAAACTTCATGAGACAAGAGCACCAACACTATCCCCTGCAGCATGGGCCTTTAGCGCTATAGCCCATTGGATGACCTTGCAAAGCAATCCAAATTTGGGAACTTATAGTATGCTATGGGTGGGGCAATTTGGCTTGCAAATTGGATGGCCCTGCATTTTGCAAGATGGGTGGTGATGCTCTAAGTGCCCAAGCCTTTTGAAGTGTATTTTACTTGTGAAAAAAGAGCATGGGCTTCTAGTTATCCCCAATGAAGAAAAAAAATATTCTTTTCAAAATCTAACCGTACAAATGTTTTAAGAGCTTGCTTGTTAAAGTGAAAATCAATTCTGAATATGAAATTGTATAGGAGTTGTAAGATTATAACAAGAGAAATGTACGTTTCCTATTTTTAGTATGCTATTCCTACCCACATTGTTTGAGAAATTTGCATATGAGATTTTTTTGGAATTAGAGATGATTGACAGGAACAACTAAAAATTGTGTGAGCACACTATAATGTACTTTTAAAGTTCAAATGAAGGGCTATCAAACTCATTACACAATCCACCTTGCAATTGTTGAAATGCAATTTTTTTTATAAGTAGATATCACAAATAACTCCAAATCAACACTTGCATGTTCAAATTTTCAATGATGAAAATCATGAAAACACTTTATTCTTTCCATTTGCACCATTTCAAAGCAAATAGTTAAGTACAAGTTTTTTAAATCTCAAATTAAGTGAAATTGGCAAGCTTCATTCTTCCACTAGTAGTACACATATGCTGTTGAGGACTTCTAAAAAATCAAATATTTATTTTTCTCAATGAAAATAAAAGCTTTCAATAGTTAACCTTTGGTGTTGCCTGTAAAAAGTTTTAAAACATTCAAAAGAATTTTAATTTCCCACACCAAAATGAGATAGAAATTTTGAATCAACCCATGGTTGTTCGGCTAAACAACTTGACAACACGACAAACACAACGTCCAACACGTCTAGTAGACCCCCTTGTCCGTCTAATAAAGTCAACTTTAAGGTTGACTTTCAAATAAAGCACTTTCTATTTCCAATCTTAACATATTTGAGTTTCATTTTATTGAAGTGTCTCAATTTAATAATCACTTATTACATTCTAAATTATGGATCATAAATAAAGGGAGATTTCAAATTGTCTCTACTGCTAGGATAAGGCCTTATGCGACAAAATTGTCTAATGTATGTGACACTAGTCTTATACAACACACGACATTAGACGAACATCTCAACACCCGAACCCCAAAATGTGTTCGACAAAACAACCCTGAATCAACCATATATGGTTGGTTAGGTTGTTAGGACTTAAACTAGACCCTAGAGATTTTACAACAAAAGAGCTTATCTCCCAATACAACAACCCAAAATTGAAATTCTTTTGCAAATAGGAAAATATAATTATAGATGGTTTCAAAAGAAAAAGTGAATTTAAAATACCAAAAGAAAAATATGAATTATAAAAGTGAGATTGCAACGAGCATCCCAAATTGCTTTCTTCATTTTCATGTACATGACCCATAAATATTGGTTTAATTTACCCAATTAAGAGTGGTTGGCTTCCATCTTAAAAATCTCATTTATCCCTTACGTCACCAAGGTCAAAAAGTATTCAATGGATAATGACTTCATATATGGAAACTGTACTAACAAAAAATTCACCAATTCATTCAAGAATATGATCATCTTTTGCTATTACCTTTGTAGTGGAGCTTCAACATTTTCCAAGGGGAAATGAATGGATTTACACCATTCTAACTTACTTCAATGATCCACCATCTCAATCTTTAGCATAAGTAATTTCATCATGCATTGGGGGCCCTGTGAACATTCAACTAAATGCTATCCCTATCAACGATGCTAGAATGTGAGCATGTGAGTGTGAGCCTATGAGCAGTGAGCGGGGATTGTGTGAGCCTAAAGTCTTGAAATTTAAAATATGATATAATTTTTTTTTAAATTGGTTGAAAAGTTAAAAGACCAATGTTTTTTCAACAAAATTTAGTATATTTTGAAAAATATGATCTATTACCACAAGATCCATGATCATGGATTTTAGATTTAAAATCTTGACAAGTTGATGGTACTACATGATTTGGAATTTGTATCATGTTTTGAGAGGTTGTTCCAAAGTGATTTGATCAAGTAAGAGTATATATAATTTGAAGTATAAATTAAAGTATAAATAATTTAGAGGCAATTCTGAGGATGAGGGGAAGGTGAATGCAACAAAAATATTATAGGATGTGGAACCTTGTGTATATAATAAAATCTTCTTTCATTACTGCAAGGAAAATATATTGGAATATGAATATAGTATTTTGCTACTAGATTTGGAAATTTTGAAGATAATATATTGATACTACATATCTACTTTATATCATGTTAATATCTATCAATTAGCTTGTTCATTTGTGTGTCTTAATGATTTTGGTAAGGATAAAATTGGTATCAATAAGAATAGGCCAAATGGCTTAGGATCTTGAATTAGGTAAGAACATGGAAATGCTTAAGTCCCATGACGCATTATACAATTTGATTTGCAAAAAACCAAAAATCCTCAATCTAAATTGCCATACACTTATAATCACGCTTTTGTTCTTTATAAATAGAGGCAACAATGGTTTCCAAAGCATCATAATCAATAGTTTGCATTTGTCTTGTGTGTACTTCTATATGGTGTGACACTATTTCCTTGACTTGTGTGAAATTCTCGCTATAGCTATTTTCAATATATGACAATCCATTTCCACTACAAATCGGATATGTGACATGATTGAATTAAATTCCTCAACTACAAGCCTAAGTTTCATTGTAGCAATTACCGATTTAGTTTCAACATGAAGATGAGAGAAGTTAATCTTGTGGGGTAATGAGGTCAACTTCAAAATCGATCAAAGGATCTGATTTTTTTTGCTCGAATCAAATACCTCTTTTCCCTCCAAGTGCAAAATTCGAGTGTAAATGTCTTCCACTCCAAAAATCTCATTGAATATATTTGCAATTTTCTTTCCATCTATAAATGCCATAGCTCTCTTCAATTTCAAATCCTTTTCATATGGGCCTTTCTTAAAAGGGCCCATATGGAGATAAATCCTATAGTTAATCATTTTCATGAAGGTTCAAATCCAGTCATCACACATGGCAATGAACAAATCAGATACATGTTTCCTAGAAGCCTACATACATTTGTTGTGCATTGTTTCTTCTAGGTTGCATATTGGGATGTCTACTAGTTTAGCTATTGTTAATTTCAATTCTACAAAGATGATTAATGAAGTCATTATTCAAATGGTTTGTGATTTAGGATAGGAAATAGAAAAAAAATGAGGTTAAAGGTGATACCATTTCTATAAATCCAACCCACTAACAGTATCAAAAAGTACCAAAATGCAATCCAATTCTCTAGTTCAAAATTTTTTGGTTCTTATGCAACTTTGAAAAGTATCACCAAGCTCTAATATCTAGATACATCTTGGCTACTTCACATATCAATGTTGCATCCTTGTAGTGCATATAGAGTCGGATATGCTAGTTCAAGAATTATTTGGTGATTAACTTCTCTATGTGTTTGTACATGTTTGTTGCCCAACGGAACAAGTAAATCCTTTCAAGAAATGTAAAGATGGTTTGCTAAAAATTAAAAGAACCCAAGAACAATTCATTGAATCAAATATCAATTATTGTTTGACCATCTACCAACAAAATTTATTATGGTGAAATTAAGGAATTATTTCATTAATAGTTAGTGAGATTGAAGGGTTGAGAGGACATTTTTAAAATGAATATCATTGTTTGTCACAAGTCCTCAAAAGGTATGAGACTATTTGAAGATGAAAGCTTGATCACTCATTGTCAAATTAAATGTCCAAAAAAATTGTTTCCTCTAACCCTTCTCTAAATTTTGTCCACAATTTTTTTTATTGGAGACTTGAAATCACAAACATGTTTTAAAGGATTGAAACTTAAATTGGTTTATCAACTTTCCTGTGTCTAAAGTTTTTTGAAAAAAATTATTCTACTATGCTTAAATGAGGTTTGAAATACCACTTTGAACAAAAAAATTTGCATTTGAATTAACTATGAGCAGTTGAGATTTTACTAAATCTAATTTATATACTCCACATGGATTTTTTTACCTAATACTACTCCATCTGTATAAATAGTTTGTCTTTTCTACTCTCAACACTCACAATAGCAGGTACTTGATTGACAAACTCCATAGGGTAATACGAATCGTAGAGCAATCGATACACGGGCCCCTCTCCAAGGAATACCCTTGTTCATAGACAGTGTCTCCGAGATGGTGAAATTTTGAAGATTGTCGTCACGTGCAACATCTACACCAAGTGCCTTCAACTTTGGGCAAAGTTGAAATGTGAACTTTGAAGGTCCAACCCCTGGCAAGTTTCTCACCCACAATTGAATTCCAAAACGCAATGTCTGCAAAACAAAGCATTCCAAGGTGAATACATTACCATAGAGCTTTTTTAATAAAATCCCTGTAAATCCAAAAACTTTTGATAGAAGATGAACTTACTGTGGAAGATAGATCGAAAGGTGAAGTCAGATGCAAGCGATTCATTCCCCACCATTCCTTCCGTAATTTAAATCCATAAGGTACAGCATAGCTACGAATGTCAACTTTGGCTTGGGCCCTGTAAGGATGGACAATTAGTAGTGCCCCATCATCTTGTAAATGTCCATCTGCAAATTCAAAAAGTAATTCAAGCCACTTCTCGGGGCGTTGATTCCACTTTGGAATGGCAGTAGGAGGGTTAGACACATTAAGTACAGGTAGTCCTTCAGGCATGTCGGCGATGATGAGGTCTACACAGGGCTTGTTAGAACGAATGCCTCGATAGAATCGATCCTTATCCATTGTGTGCTGCAGCAAAAGAAAACGTCAGAAAGAACTGAAAAATCTTTAAACATTTGGAAGTGAATACATGAATTCAAGAAGACAAGTGAAGGATCGCACCTTGTCTATGAAATTTAGAATGTCATGGTACAATGGAGGTAAAGGATCAGCAATCACAACTGCCAAGGACGAGTTGCAAATGAACTCGTCAATAGAGATATCATTGTTGTTAACTACATCAAGAAGAACCGGTCCATGGAGTAGGCTAGCTTGCGTAAGTGCTAAATGCTCTGCCCCACACTTCATGCCTCTAGAAACAGATGTCTGGAATTGAGATCCATGATCCACTACAAATGAGCCAGCTATTGGTTACTTCGCTGTCTTCGTTGAGCTCTTCTCCTTTTCTTTCTCAACAGCTCTAGCGGTCTTCTTTGTGATTCTTTGAAGCACCTTCTCCACAGCATCAAAATTCTTGATGGCAATTCTCTTATCTACCTCTTCTCTCTTCTTCACAGCCTTCAATCTAGCATCTTCATCCAATCCAGAAAACTCATCATACTCAAGAACAACATCTTGGGAGTCAATTGAGCACTTCAAACGCTCTTTGGAAAGAGGTGTAAACTTCGGAGGGCACTCGAGGTACCACGTTCCAGACATCAAGTGTGCACTTGTCCACCACCTCAACTGTGAAGGAGAGAACATGCAATGTTCAGTGGACACGTCCAACCAGGTACCGAGGAAGGGAGGAAGGTCTCGCTTAGTAATAGCTGCCTTTGGAAGGAGTTCATACTTGAAGTACCTACAAAAAAAGAAATGGGGTTCAGATATAAAGAAATTCTCAAGATTGGAGAAAATGGAAAGAGTTTAGACTAGACTATAAGCACTTCAAATGAATTGGTACCTGAACAGAACTCGCTTGACCACGAGGTCTAAGCCCTTGTGTTTCAAAAATAAATCAGATTTCTTGAAGACGTCGTGCCGCTTAAAATTGGAAAGGAAAGCATGATCCCAAAGTTGTATCCTCCAGCCTTTGATGTATTCAGACAAAACCTCAGGCTCTTGAGGCGAGTCCATAGCCAATACTAGGTTATCCTTCTTCACGATAGTGTCAAACATTTATGTTGCAACATCTTCTATCTGTGCAATAAAAATAATGTTTATGAAAACAATAAGCATGGACATCCAAGTCAATACAACAACATTGATCAAAATAATGAAAACAATAAGCAAGGACATCCAAGTCAATACAACGACATTGATCAAAATAATGAAAATAAATTCATAGCATGAACCTTCATTTTCATTTCCAGTCACTCACCCCTGAATACCAACAGGCCTTCACTAAGAAGGCCTTCAGATCAGATTCTCCCACAGGCTTCATGGGAAAGCGACGTGCCTCTCTGGTTTGGACAGAGGAGTTCCACCAACGCAACCACTTGACTTTGTGCTCCACCTTCACATTGCAAGTAGCAATCATCTACAACTTGTTGAGAGTCATCTCGGGAATAGAATTTGTACTCCAATGGCGCTCAATCTTCACACAAGCAATTCAGAAATTAGAAACAAAGTACTATTCATCAACTCAAGGATTCAAGAGTAAGGTAAACACAGTTACTTACCTCATGAAGCCACTCTTTCCCCAAACATGGATTAGCCACAGCTATAAGTTTCCCCAATTTTTTAGTCAGTTGAGTTGTCTTCTCTTTCGTGCCTAGTCTCATGGCTGCCAGACTCCCTCTTCTGATTGATCTTCCAATGGTGTATCTTCTTTATATGGCCTCACGGCAATATCTACTGCAGCAGCTATCTCATACTGTAGAAATAAATTGGTAGAGAAAGTAAGGTAAGGCAACAATCAAAATAGGGAAATGAAAAATTAAAGATGATGGAGAAACTTACACAATAAATAAATGCCGTGAACACCTCTAACGACATGCTGTACCAAGACTTCCTCAGATTTTGAGTGCATTGTGACATCTTTGAGGCACTGAGATGTTCGGAAAACTTATCCAAAGACATGCCTCCATATTTGCGGACCCTATACAAGGTGTGCAGCAAACTTGTTTTGATGAAGGAATTCTCGGTGTGTCTGTCACAAAAGAAAACTCAATTTGTTAGTGGGTAAGATATTCAAGAGAAAACTGAAAAACAGATTAGAAAAAAGACTCTTTGCACACATACTTGTTAATGTCATGCATGACATGCATGACCACTCCAATCCGCCCCTTCGTTTCCAAGATGATAGAATCAACGGAAACATGCCAACTTCAATCGTGCTCATGATGGCGAGCGATGTAAGATGACCAAGCAAGAAGGCGATGGTTCCCATCGCATACAAAGAACTTGGAGTTCTGAAGATGTTGCAACTCCGGGGTATCACTCAAAATTCCATTGAAAATTTCATTCTCTTCATTCCAAAGAGGTCCCCATGCAACTTTGCCACTATCAGTGACTTGCTCTTCCTCACCCTGTTCATTAGTAATTGAAACATAGAAAACAGATGATCCATCTTTATATCCATGTACATATTCCTCAGCTAGCCTAGTCAAGTCCGATTGCAATGCTGGCCGTACTATAGGCATTTGAACAAGGCGACACAAAGGAATTCGTAATCGAGAGACTGTATGTGGTTTCTTACGTAGATTCGAGATTGAAGCCATAGAATTTACTTTTTGAGATTTTCGAAAGGCATCTTCAGAGGTGAAGTTATCAAGTGGCTCGATAACATCTTCCTTTGAATAGTCATCCTCCATGTCTTCAGTCGTTCCAATGACTGGTTGATCAGAGGTATGAGATTCAACCATCACACATGGCAACTCGATCTCTGGAGTAGGATTCACGTCTTGGAGATTCTGCATGACAAATTAAATTGTGAATAAAAAACATCAATGAACACGATGAATTCTATGAGGAGGCAGCTCCTCTTGGCGCCGAGAGGAAGAGATTCGAAACCCAAAATGATCAAAACAATTGTTCAACTCACTATTCTAGAAGTCGAGAATAACATACAAAATAATGATTTGAAAAATAATAAACCAATTCTAGAAGTGAAAAACTTTTACTGAATGATCTATATTACAAAGTCAAGTTCAAAACTACAACAGCCATGGCATCCTCTCGGCGCCGAGAGGAAGAGATTCGAAACCCAAAATGATCAAAACAATTGTTGAACTCACTATTCTAGAAGTCGAGAATAACATACAAAATAATGATTTGAAAAATAACAAACCAATTCTAGAAGTGAAAAACTTTAACTGAATGATCTATATTACAAAGTCAAGTTCAAAACTACAACAGCCATGGCATCCTCTCGGTGCTGAGAGCAAAGGTGAAAGGACACTAACATGATAAAACTAATAAAACTCCTGTATTGGCTATTTCAAACTGAAGGGATGTATTCGTCCATTCTTATATGATTTATTATATTGGTGTTAAGCTCAAGGATCTATAGATGCCAACTAAGAAGGCCAGGAACTTCCCTTGACCCCAATAGCCAAAATAGAGAGACATAATAATGACTGAACTGGATAACATTTGAACACTATCTATTTTTTGAATTATTGGGGGCTACTTGAAGCATCTTTTAATTAAAAATAATGAAGCAAAGTTCCTGTCTCGGCGCCGAGAGGAAGGAAGTGTAGTCAAGAAACACGTGATAAAACCCAACTAATGTGTATACTTTCTCTAAGTATTTGGGAAATAATCCTTAATCTCAAATTCTAGGTATGTGATTTAAAGAAAAAAATTGAAGAAATTGATCAAGGCACTCTCACGAACTTGTTCCATTCGGCGCCGAGGGGAATGGAGTGGGAACAACAACGTGATCAAACCCAAAAGGAAGTTCATAGTCGTATTCTAATTCTTTTTAAATAAAAATGAGGAAAAAACGACATGAGAACGCTAAAACTAGAGTCAACAATGTTTTTGAGACTAAATGAATCTTTGACCAATGAGATACAACTAATCTAGGAACTCAGTCATCTACAATGGAAATCAAGACTGGGTACAATGGAAGTCAAGACTGGCCTGCCCAATTCTATCTCTCGACACCGAGAGCATGAAAGAGAGAAACTCTTGTGATGAAATACCTAAAAATGTGCATAACTTGGAACTCTCTATAAGCCAAATTGAATTCTAGAAATTGAGGGTTAATGAATACTATGCAGATGAACCTACTATCCAGGGAGGAAGATTCTGCTCAGCGTCAAAGCAAAGGCAGATGGAACGTTGTAGATTATTGGATGTCGTCCACCTTCCAAATCTATACCCAAGAATCTCCGGGTAGAAGAAGTCCTCGTTGTCAAATGAGACGAAATAGTTCGAATCGTTGTCGTCAAATCTCTTAATGACCGGTCTCTGAAATTGAATTTTTATGAAAGATTGACAAACTCGATTGACAAACTCCATAGGGTAATACGAATCGTAGAGCAATCTGTTTGCCCCACTGAAGTTCAAAATGAAATTGTAGAAGGACTTGTGACAACCATGGAACAATGACCAAGGCAACCATCTAGAGTACGGCATTCAACAACATGAGTGGAACCCGCATCGATTCTAACAACAACTCCTAATCCATTGTTGCCAACATAGCACAAGAAGGATGTCTTCGACTTCGGGCTTGATGAGGACACAACTATGAAAGAAACTGACTGCGTTCCCATTTCTCCATCAACAATGAGCTCAAGCAACAACATTATGACTTTGGCAAAAGCTCTTGACCTCCTCAAGACCAAAGATGCCGAAATTTCTTCACTACAGAATGAAATGAGGAAATTGTGATGTTAGTGTGAACACAAAAGTACACTCATCTCTTAACAAACTATAGAATTGCAACGCCTCCATGAGAAAGACCATGACACTTTCACTCTGTTGGATATGGATGACGCCTTTGTTGAGCAGAACCTCCAAAAAGTAGACAAGGTTGTAGGGGACCTTACCAACCATATCCTTCAGCCTTCTCCTCTTGTCAAGCACACTAGACACTCCCCCATCATTCCAAATACACTTCCTACTATTGTCACAAGATATACTACCAATGATACAATTGACCTCAATGGGACCTAAGACTCTCTTTTGTTTCCTGTGGTTCCATCAATTATTCAATTGGAGAAAGACCATGGACTTCAAGAAGAAAATAAGATGCTTCAAAGAAAATTGGCTAAGTTGACTACCAAATACTACCATTGGAAGGTTGCCTGCATTCTCTCCATGGATAGATCCCAACAAGTTGCAAAGAAGCTAGAGAAAGTTTCCAAAAACTTTGTTGCAAATGCTCCTAAATGAGAGAATGGACTGATGTCATGGGCATTATTGGAGGACAAGTTTCCCAATAACATGTGCATGGCGGAATTGCCAAAAAAAGAGGTCATAGATTGGGGCAAAAATGGTTGGGACTACCAGAACCAAACGTCGAGCCACATAGAAGAGAAGAAACGAATGCTCCTATGGCCCAAGCCTGCACCTTTTGTTTTGGACTATACCAAATGCCCCATATGTCTTGAATAATTTGGCCCCGAAGGGGATTGATCACTAAGATCTTGTGCACATGTATACCACCCCCAATGTCTCATCACGTAATGCTTGATTAGACGACGTTGTGTGATTTGTTCAACACCATTCTACGATCGCCTATATACCATGTTCAACTTGACGACCTACATGCATCCTTCTTGGGAACACACCTGTGATACTACGGCTGATACAATCTTGTAGGGCCGAGATTTGGTTTGTAGTTGGCGAGAAGGACAACATGATTAAGAAAAAGGACTTGCTAGCTCGCAATTGAATTGGAAAACAGACCCAGACAAATTTGCCAAAGTTGCACCGAGGCTCATGGGAAAGGGGCCACAAAACGAAGGGAGGAGGGCATTCTTCTTTCTATGCCTTGGTGGATATTGGGACAAGACCTCCTCAACCTTCAAATGGGGTCCTCATCCGCAACGACACCGTTGGAATTTAGAAGGACAAAGGGTGGCTAATCAAGATGATAGTGCCTCTCTAGAAGACTTGACTAGTATGGCTTACCTGGACTCTACGTACGGACCATATTACCAAAGTCAAGCACTTGACTACTTGTTGAAAGCACATTCTCCGCAAACAAGGACCCTCCAAGCTCTACAAGACTCCAACGTGTTGCAATCAATTTTGAAGGCAGACGGACCAACTTCACGAACCCGTGCAAAGCAAAAGCTTGAGGTTGGGGAAGCATCGACCTCGAACAAGGTGAAGGAAGTGGCTCTCAAAACAACCCAAATGTAATTGACTAGACATTCGTAGGAATTATGTAATTTAGCTTTACTTCCCATCATAATACATGAGAAGTAAGGGTTAGGTTTTAGTTACACTATGTTTCTAGTTGTTTTGGCAAGTACGATGGAGTGGTTTAGGGTTTGCTTCTTTCATTCCACTTCCATGACTTCCTATCATACCTATGTACGGCAATTCCATATGGCATTGATTTTTATTTAATACTACCTTTTTTTCCTCTCTACCAAAGTACCAATTTCTGAAATCATATCAAGAATGATCTTTTCCGGTTCTTCTGAAAATAGATTGAATGAATCAAATCAACAAAGCTCCTAAAGTTTAACTTTTCAAATTAATTTCACTTGCATTGAGAAGAAAACTAGGTCACTACTCACTAGAGTAGAGCATCATTGTCCAATTGGATATTTTCTTTCATATTCTTTAAAATCATAAGGTTCTAATTATAGGAAGCTTTCAAGATACTTGGCCAAAGAAGGAATAAAAGACGTTCAAATACAACATGCCCCTTTTCATGGATGTTGACTTGTTGACTTCACATTACCATACCTTCAAATGGTTCATCCTATCCTTGAGGGTCAAAATTTTAATTCATAAAAAACATGAGTAGGCCAACTTACATATAAAACCTACCTAATTCCTCAATATCCATTGTAATTTTCTTCAAATTACGCGAAAGCTAGAATTCTAAAAAATCCTATATACAAGGAGGAACAATGAAGCAAATCACTTGAGACAAATAAGCCCAATAAATTTCCTCAATTAATATGGTATTGTAGGCACAATCAATTTTTAGTTCTCCACTATTCATATGAAAATCATAAATACAAGTTGTATTGTAGATTTCACGAGGACATTCTCACAAAATACTATGTCGACTTTTATGGTCAAGAATCAAGAACTTCCCATCAATCTCATGTTCCTATTCGATTGTAATTATGTGCGAGAATCCCATTCCATTCATCATACCATCACCTTCTCCCAAAACATGAGAAAGACATATTCATCCATATAGAAAAGTTGTAAGATCCAAAAATGGTGTGGCATTTTCTCCCTTCCATGCATGCCACTAGTGTGTCCATACCAATTTAACTATTCTAGTACACACACTGCTTCAAGACACCATATACATTGTTTTATCTCAAAACATTGCATTTCTTTATATAACCACAATAGGCAACATACAAAATAATCGTGGTGACAATATTTATCCTCATTGTATTCCTAGGTATTTTATTCTGTGTCGAGGTAGTCCTTCAAAATGGGCTCCGAATCCATTTGCTGTAATTTTACATCAGACTTCCCTATACTAGCTCTATTCCACTTATACCAACCCGAATAAAAACGACTTTCCGCCCTTAGAACATTCAACTCCGATACCATCAATCGTAATCTTTGCTCATCGAACTTCACCAACTCCTAAAGTGTTGTTAATTCTCCAGCAACACTACCATATGCAAAGGAAGAAGCCAAAAGCTCTACTTTTGGAACGTTATCGAGTAGAGAGGCCTTGCCTTGGGAAAACACGAGGCTTCTAGCTACAACTAGATGTGACCCAAATAATGGAAGATCATGTGGTCAAAGTCACAAACATAATAATAAACTCCCCCCCCCCTGATGACGCCATATGAACCAAAATACTATCACATTTTCATACCCCCCTTCCAAGATGTCATGGAGTCTCAATATACATCATGTATGGTAAAAGATTTTGTAGAAACAAAATCATATCCTTCATAAACTCCCCTTGAAAAAGTGTCTGATAGTTGATTGAGTGCCACGTCCGCTATACAACTCCAAACTAAGAGTGTGATATGTTTCTGAAAAGCTAACAAAAAGTTCTACAACCTCTACAAAATTCACTCAAAACTAAGATACTATCCGACTTTTATGGTCGGTCAAAGTTCACCCTTCCCAACTCAAAAGCAGCTCACTTATACTTCACTCTGAAGCTCATAACTTTCACATACTAGCTTCAAATCAAGAAAATAAACCCATTTTGAAAAGCTAAAACGAATATCTACAAGATCACCAAGTTTCACTCAAACAAAAAATACTGTCAACATTTTATAGACTATCAAAGCTCACTCTCTTGAAAGTTTGAGGCAGCTCCACAACACTTCACTCTCAAACTCATAACTTACACATACTAACTCCAAACTTCATGAGTGATAGCTTTTTGGAAACAAAAAAGCAAGATACACAAGCTCTCAAAATTTCATTACCAAACTCTCTATGTACAGAGTGCTATGCCCTCCCAAAGTGACGGGTTCCCTCAACAAACAAGGAGGAGGAAGAAGAAGATCCTCCACCTCATCTGTCACCTCAACCTCCATGCCATCCACCTAAATTAGTGGATTTTTGCCACTACGATGCCACATGGGTCATAATATCCACATGGGTCACTTCCTATTCTCGATAAGTCTATCCATATCATCTACGTGGATTTCTAATCCATTAAAAATAAAAATAAGGAAAAAGTAAAACAAGCTTTACCTTTTGTTTTTTACAACTTCAACCAAACTAACTAACATATTAAAATATCTTCTAGTATAGAAATTAAAGAACTAAATGTTTGTCAAATAGAGGTAAAAAAAAGAGTTCAAGTGGAGTATAACCCCATTTGTTTCTTGAAACTCTAGAAAAAAAAAAACCTCCAATTTAACAAAAAATTATACATTTTCACATAATTAACACATTTACAATACGACAACGGAAAAGTGCAGGTTCAAGGTCTCATTTTATACTCACAATTGCCTCAAGGCAAGTACAGCTCTGGATGGGGCACGTGCGGGTCAGGAAGGCGACCGTCGGTCCATGACCTCCGTTAGTGACCACGGGTGATGGCGACTGTGGGTCTGGGGCGACCACGGGTACCGAACCCCCGACCGCAACGGCAGATACCTTCACTGAATAGTGAAATTAGGTTGCCTTAACAATTAGATTGACTTACCCCCCAAAGGTACTTTAGAAGCCATCAAAGTGGACAAAAATTTCTACATATATTTCTATTTGTACATATGAAAGTTCATGAGTTCCAATTACAACAACACCTAATTCAAAAGTAGTGCATTCTTGTAATCGAATATTAAGTATCTATATAGTGTGGGCAACCTAATTTCACTATTTAGTATAGAAAGCTCTTAAGTATTCCATATTCATTCATAAAATCAAAGTTATGTGGACTTTTAGTTTGCAGACAAATATGTATTTTCTAAATTTTCTATCTTCTTAGAAAATAATTAAATCATGGGAAGTCCATTTTGTATCACAACAAAATAGCCATTGGGATTGACATTTTCCAATTCCACAAGTACATTTTTTAGAATTCTTTTTTTTAAGTCATTATGTACTTCTTAGTACCTACTATTTTTTCCTACATGTTGTACAATTCCAAATTATCTATATTTTCGTAAGTATGTAGCCGATTCATCTTGATGAATGAGTCTAAAGAAGAAACACCATTTTCAAAATAAATTAAAACATATGTCATGATTTGAAGTCGAGGTGCATTTTTTTAGGCATGGCTAGAACAATGACTTCGGTCAAGTCCAAGGATAATATTTTCCGATCTTTATGGTGAAAATTCCTAACATTTAATTCCTAACATTTTAAACCCATATTCTCAAGTCTGCATACCGCCAAATCCTAGGGTTTAGGGTGTCCTTAAACCTTTTTCAAGAAAATTAGTACTTGCACTACAAAGTACAAATAGTAGTGTTTGGATATTTTTGGTGAAAATATAGTCAACGGATTATCTCGATCTAATTTGGGCATATCGACTGAATAAGGACTGGAGTTCTCCATAGCTGATTTATATCTTACTTATGAATCATATCAATCCCATTCATTTGATACTGAAGCTACAATGAACCATGCAAAGAATTCATATTCAAACCCAAATGCATGCAAGTAGGTAATGTGTATGTACAATACTCAATATTTTGGGTCCAAACATGCACTTCACATTAAAAATAGTTTATACACTTGCATTGCTTTTCCAAAATAGGAGGCACAAAAGGGGGCCAATGTAACTATTCCTACTAGAAAACTATTACATCAAATCCTATGAGAGGACAGAGTCCTGAAAGACAAATTCGGGTAGTTTCATGAACCATGGTTTATCCATGAGGACATCCACTACTTGCGCACATGATGGTCTCCTATTAACATCAGGATCACCTAGTTCACGTAACTTCATTGCAAAGTACCTTGATGACTCATGATTTCTGAATAAGTCCTTGTTGTATTCAACCATGTGTTCTATATTCATGCCTTGGATCAATTTTCCAATCAAAGAAGAGTTGAATTTCACCGAATATTTGTAGGTCACTTTCATCACATCTAGATTTGTATCTGAATCCTCTGGCCCAAACAAATAGAACAACTATGGAGTTGCCCACCAACGGCCCATCTTCTCAGCATCAAGTTTTTCTTGTTTTTCATATCCAAAATGCGAGGGAGCTTGTTCTTGAATACGACTTACAATTCCCCAATCACAAATCCCAATGTTGATCTCTTCATCCGAGAAGGGGGAAAAATGCAACAATATGTTCACAGGTGACAAGTCATTATGCAGCACCCCTGCATTGTGCACGAGACTTGTCACATAAACCAAGGCCCGTGCCAACTTCGCCTTGTGTCTTCGGAAGAGGCTAATTTCTTTTTGTTATTGGCGTGTAAGTTGCTTGATCAACTTGATTTCCTGCCATTCCGCATGTGGCACCACCTTCTCATTCAAATGAAGCAACTCTTTGAAATTACCACCATTCCACCACAAAGTATATGCTTCCATTGTTTAGTCATGGACAGCTAGGAATTTAATAATGGACGGATGATTCAATGGGCATACCAAAGCCTCCACTGACCACTCCACTCTCGCATCGCGTTTGTTCCTTTGCTTTGACAATTTCCCCGCAAAATGTACATGTGCTGGGATCGTGGACATCCCTTCAATGCGTACCTTGCACACCTTTGCATATCCTCCTTGATGGTCAAATCTAGTAAGTGGGACCACCTTGGCCTTTGAGTAGACCGACATGATACATGAACATCTATCTCTCGTAAATGCAACCTTCAATGCATCCATCTGCCACCCCATACTCCTAGCTTCAGACTTTGACAATCTTGTTCCTGCAATTTGCCACCAATTCATCTTCTCACAAAACTCCTGGGCCCTATCCGTTTCTCCAAATCCTGGCACTAGAGGTTGCAACTCAAGCATCAACTTCTTAGTGTTGAATATACCAGTTTGTAGGCAATTGCCAATCCACATTTGCCATTGGTTGAAATACACTTCATCCACATCTACATAATCCGAAGATTCCTTGCATTTCCTTGTAATAAAGTCCTCCAACTCATCCTTCAAGGATTGGATGCCTACCTCTTTATTTCTCAAGTATTTCCTCTCCAAATATTGTACATTTTTTTCCTCATACCATTGCAAACAAGCCTCATGCGCATAGGTCGTATATCGTGTTGGAGGATAGGTAGGGTCCTTATCGTGTGTTGTCTTAGACTTCTTTGTCTTGGATGGTCCTGCACCCCCAATTACCTCCTTTGTAGTTATATCTACAACAAACGTTGCAGGATTCTCAAGGTCCTTGTGCCAAACCGATATCCGACCTATACTACTTCCTTCCTTTGAAATAGACATGGTCCTCTTTTGAAAAACGAGGCGTTCTTGACTTGAACTTGGCAAGGAAAATGGGCAAAAACTTCCCCTTCTGAAGTCACCTTGGCCCACAAGCACGCATTCAGCCACTTCAAGGTGGATGAAAGCCAATGCGCAAGACCAAGAATGGAGAACGCGGGTCTCGGCGACCACTTAAGTACCCAAGGTTGCCCTGGGGGCGCGTGCGAAACAGGCGACCGCGGGTATGGAGGCGACTACGGGAAGGGGCGACTGTGGGTTCCAGAGGTGCTCGCGGATCTAGGCGACCATGGGTTTTGGGAAGACTGTTGGTGTGGGGGCAACCGTGGGTCTAGAAAGGATGGACCATCATAAATAATAGCAAAAAGAAACCTTGATATGGGGGAGAAACATTGGCATTACAACATCCCACTTCTATTTCACTTGCTTTCTAATAAAATCATAAGACCACTATGATATGGTCTAGAATGTAGAATTTGATTTTGAGTTGTTTCATTATAGTTCCAAAAATATGTCTACATTGTTCACAAAGAAAAAAAAAAGAATGGGCCAAAAGGGAAAAAGGGAATCAAAAATACAAAAGTACGTGACATGATTGACTTCTATTGAAACAAAAAGGGAGAACTTGAAATGCTTACATTCTACCATTGCATAATAACATTATAGAGGTTACTTTAGAAGCGCCCAAAGTCTTCTTCTAATTTCTTCGAGTTTGCTCTACATTGAACATGAAATCGACTTTTTTACACAACCCTAAACCTTTTTTGGGTGGAAAAGGTCATAAATGCAAACAAACATGTTGCAATGCACATTGAAATGAACAACAAATTAAGCATATGCACATCAAGTCAAAAGATTGTTGTCTTTGATGAAGACATTGTTCAAACCATCAAGGGTATTTGAATCCTATCATTTCTTTTTTTCGCATGCCAATCCTTAAAAATTGGTCACCCACAAGATACAAGATATTTCTAAATGGACAAGTGGGACACCTTTGAAATCATCTTTTTTAGACGTTGTAAATTGTTAAGTTACAAATTACTGATGCAGTCTTTGGAAGTAAACCTTCCAAGGAGGACCACCCCTTCTTACACTACAAAATTTACATGATGAAAAGATGCTCTTCTATCCTATATAGAGAGTTTTTATCATTTATGGACTCAAAATTAGCCACCTCATTGTTTAAAGATGAAGAAGCGTAATATGCAAATCCTTATACAATGTACAATTTCTTTGGCTAAGTATTCTATAGAGGACATTCAATATGTTCTTATAAAAGCTATCCAAGGATTACTTAAACTTTTGTATACAAAAAATAATCTCTCTCCAAAGAGACAAAACGTCAAGTTTGGTCACTCTGATAGGTGAGCAGGAAACATCATTTGATTCCCAAGGTTTCGAAGATGTACTATGAGGGTTTAGACGGTTAGTATTGAATTTCGTACAGAAATGTATGAGGTGCAAGGTTGTACCACACACATTTCCGTACGAAATTCAATACTGATTTCTTATAACTCTCATAGACCATCCCCTAGTCCTTGAGAATAAAATCACCTTCCCTCCCACATACCACATAGAGTTAGCTTGACGCCTTTTTTTTTCTTTTGTAGGTTGGCTACAAGAACCAAACCAAATTGATCTCATTGGGGATCGAACTTGAGACCTCCACAAGAACAATGACTTCAAGGAAGCCAATATCCTCCATGCATCACCTGTAGATGCCTTGAAGACCCCAAGGTCCTAATGAAGTGACTTGTTCTTGGATGTTAAAAGTTGAATTCGTTATACTTATTAAAAGTTCTTTGGATTGGAAGGCACGCCCCCACCCGCGGTCGCCTAGGACTTAAACTTGATCCCCACCTGTGGTCGCCCCCCATTCTACCAAATTGGGCTCAACAACACCAAGCCAGAAGTCCAAGCCCCCACCCGCAGTCGCCCAGGACCTAAACTCGCCCCCCATCGGCAGTCGCCCCCCATTCCACCAAATTGGGCTCAACAACACCAAGCCAAAAGACCATGCCCCCACCCGCAGTCGCCCAGGACCTGAACTCATCCCCCACCAGCAGTCACCTCTATCTTAAAGTCACGTCAGTCTAGGAACCAACATAGCAAAAGATGTGAGCCATCTCCAACTCTAATGAAGTCAGACTTAATTGCGTCTTCCATAGACTACAACTAACCTGTCCTTCAATGTTGGTAGTTAGTTAATACTACAGAATTAGTCTATAAATATAAAAAATTTAGTAAGACTAATTAGACAAATTGAAGAGGGTTTTCCAAACCCTAAACCCTAAACCCTAAACCCTCAGTCTTAGCACATTATATTTTTGGTATTACAAAGGAAATGGTGTTGACACCTCTTTTGAAATACATTTGATGTTTATAAGAGAGTTGGCCTTTTATAAATATTTGTTACTATTTAATGTCCAAGGTTTTTTTATATGGGTATTTTATAGTTATCTTCTATAGTGGGTTGCGTTTTATACACTTATTAATGGATTTCTTGATAAGCCTCTCCCATCCCTCCCATAAGTCTTAGTTTCCTTAGGATTATTTCTTTTTCTTTTAAATAGCCATTGGGTTTTTTCTTACACTTTGACACCATTATATGCAATATGGACCTTTTTCTTTTGATGGGTCTATATTCTTAATTTTTTCTAGCCATGGACAATTGATTGGGATCACCTAGCTTCTTCTCAATCATACAACAATTTTTTTACACTTGGTTGTAGGTCAGGAAATTATTAGAAGCTTCCATGCTTAAATGGAATTTGACATTTGTCAATTTGACTTGACTAGTGTCTTTTGCTTCATTGGTTGTCATTATAGGTTTGCCTGGCACATCATAGGGGGTACTATGCTAGTGCTGTGATGGATGGCTAAAAGTGGTCCTTAAAAAATCCTTGGCTTATGGAGGGTTGATTTTTCCTAATTTGAGGGTTCCTTCTAGTACAAGTTTGTCTGACTTGGCTAATTTTTTATCCCTAGACACCAAGTCATTAATTCTTGGGGCCTATGGGTGGTTGGGATCCAAGGCATCTTTTCTTGGAGACTATGGCATGGACTGGACTTAATCTTAATTGAACACTGCTATGGCCAATATATAAGGGATTGAAACTACCCTTGAGCCTTCACAATTTCATATTGGTGGCTTCTACAAGGTGTTGGAAGTGACTATGGTTGGTGGGAGTGAGGACCAAGATGGCGTCTACACAGGTCATCTATGGTGCACAATATATTAGGCTTTGATTTGTATTTTGTCGTTCATTTTTTTATGTGTAGTTTTGAGTTTTGCTTGTTGATTTTTCTTTTGTGACTACTATAACACACAGTTGTGGGCTGAAGACACTTTGTCTATGACTTACTCACATTCCGATGTTTGGTTTGTCATGGGGACAGGTGAGGTCCACAACCTCTTTGGTTAAATCTTCACGGCAGCTCTATCCATAGACCTTGACAACAAATTCTTTTGGGGATACTAAATCACTTTGATATTACTTGATTTAGTTCCTAGCTTGAGGTGTCTCTAATGATTTGATATTTTCTACCTATTGGTATTGTACCAATGAAAAGATCTTAGTCATGATCTTTATTTGGTTTTATGTACTTAAAAACTTTTTTTCATAAGTTTATTGAGAAGATATTGGGTTGATTCGGTGGATATGATAGTTTGATGGCTAAATATGTATATTCTCTATTTGGCTGTGTACTATTTTTTTATCTTTGAAGTTCTTTTTTGGATTATGATTGGTTTGTTATTTATAGGAAAGGCCCTATTTGGGATGTCCCTCCCATCCACCCGGATTGCCTATAGAAAAACTATGGACCTTCTCTATGTATGCCACCCTAAAAGTAATGTACTTCTATTTTTTAGGGTGGATAAAATGACGAACACATGTGAGTTGCTTTTCATTATATGTCTTAAAAAAGTTTGAACTCCGAAACCTTACACTTGTAAGATATAAACCATTCAAAGTGTCATTTCCTATTTTTTTAATCTTCAATAAATTCAATATTCATTCACCCCTTCCAATGTGTTTAAATCCCCTTGATGTATCAAGGGGAGGACTATATTGAAATTCTTATGTTGGAGGATGGAAAATGAAATGATGAGGAGAAGGGCTTCCCCAAGTCTCGATTTTGTAAACCACTTCTTATGTAGATAAATAGATTTCTTCCTCATGCATCCCATGGTGTTAGTATTTTTTTTGTACATCATTTCCTCCAAAAGGGAAGGTCTCCTCCAAATGTACTCCCTCAAAAAATTAAAATAGGAAATGGTCATGTTGAATTTTACATGAGCATGAGGAAAAAAAAATGTCAATTAGAAGAACTTCCCCAAGTCTCCATTTCTTAAAACCACCTCTTATGTAGATAAAAAGATTTCTTCTTCATGCATCCCACGGTGTTAGTATTTTTTTTGTACATCGTTTCCTCCAAAAGGAAAGGTCTCCTCCAATTACATGCCACCTTGGATTTTATCTTCTTCTCATCCATAATACAGGGACACATACATATTTCTCCAATTGGCTTCAACAAATAGATTTAACACTCAACACCCCTCAACAATTATACTCAAGATTAACTTTAACATCAATTTATCCAATTTGTAATTAATCTCTAACACAATCAACATTACTCACATAATACACAATTAATACTTCCATTTTTTAACTACTTAGAACAATTACAATCATACACATTCCAACTCCACATACCAATTTGGCTAAAAAACATTTCTATGTATTAATTTCCGAATTGGTGATCAAATCACCATTACAAATGTTCACAAGATGTATACATCCAAATAACTAAATATTTCTGCACAACATCCCAACTAGAATCTACAATTGATTCCTATCAATCTACACTTAATCCATATCTTTAACTCTTATTAGATCTCCAATTTCACTACATTTCTTTCACTGAATTGCCAATTAGGATTCACAACTTCCCATTCCACAGAACACCAATATGAGAACCAAATTGCTCATAGGCATTTCATCTCATTAACTGCACAATTGGATCTCATCCTTATTTCAACTAATTTCCAATCAACACATCCTCCAATTTGGACACAGACCAACTCCACAACATATTAACGCACCCACAACACTCCACAAAACACAAGCTCCTTCCACTCAGACACGCAAGCATACACAAAATCATACACAAACGCAAAAACAACAACTACCGACAACCAAAACTGGCTGGGACACGCATTGGCATTGCTCAACAGTGGGTAAGAAAAATGGCAGGACAAAACCACACAAATAGGAACTAGAGGGGATGAATACCAACCGTAACAACCGAATTGGCCAATTCAACTGACTCAACTGACACTTCCAAATTGGCAACTAAAACACAAACTGGGATCCCAACCCAACAAAACCCACAGACCATGCCAACTTGGACTTCACCAACCTGGCTAGCTGCCTAGCCCACATGACTCACACACTCTAACTTGGAACTCATTCAAATTCACTGCCTAATTAGAAACTGACTCATCCTAATTGGAACACTTGTCAGATCACTCATTGATGAACTCACCAAATTCGAAAATAATCACTTTGTTCTAAACAACTCCCTCAGCCGTAGTACCCAAATGACTCCAAATTGATTAAACACTACCTAAAATCACCCATTTGGAATTCAAATGTACCATTAGACTGTCAAAAATTAAAATAAAGCCGCAAAAATATACACAAGAAGTTTAACATATCCTCGAGCTAGGCTATCTACATAAAGACTAAAAAAATAATTTTTTTGCCCTAAAATTGCAAAAGAGGTAGAACAAAAAAAAAATTTAATTAAAAAAAAATCCGATGTGGTCGCCTTCCAACCACATCAGCACACTGAAGTGGTGCAGTTCACCGAGTTCCCTACTATGGGAAACTCACAGTCTTCTAAATGGCTAAATTTCATCTAATGGTAGGTGTTTGTATTATAGAAACCTTCCATGATTATAGTATAATTATATTATAAATACCTATATTATAGGTGTTTATATTATGAACACCTTCAATGATTGTAGGATATCTACTTATACATATGTTTAAGGCTCATATGCTTGCATTTTCATGCTTACACACTAGCATCATTGGAAGTAGATATGAAATAGAGGAAAAAAACAAATTATTAATAGCTCTAAGATGGTATTAGAACATACTCATTCCAATATTGAGATTCTTTTAACAATCAAAGTAAACCCGATAGAACATTTTGTTTTGAAAAACATGTAGAAATTGAGTTGAGAAATGAATCTTACATATAAATTTTTCAAGAATATGCTCTGATTGTATGTAAAACAAAATGCTTCACAACTTTCACATTACAAATCTAAATGGAATGAATCAAAGTTTTCCAAGTAGAAAAATAAAATTTAGAAAAAAAATTCTTTTTCTATTTCAAGTTTTTGTTGATTTCTTTTGTTTTCCATTGAATTGAAATTTGGGCTTATTGTGGTATACCTTTTATTTCTAGGCACCAATTGAAATAAAAATTATAATTCCAAAAATATAATATTTTTTTCTATTTTTGGAAATTTAAAAAAAAAATTGCAAAAAATTGTGCTTGTAGGAATTTACCTAAAATCTATTATGTCCTCTACAGAGACAATAGGACTTTAGGGGTTAACCAAAATATTGGTAGGTTTTGGAAAATGTTATTTTATCCAATAAATTTGGTACATTTTTGAGGAAACAAATATCCTTTAATGATTGTTGGAGGAAGGGTAAATTGACAAAATAAATAGTGTAAATGGTTCTTGTCTTGGTATCATATATCTTTTTCATTTGAGGATATTGTAGGATGATGAGAACTGTGAATATGTCAAATTTCAAGGATTTCAAAAAACTACCTAAGATATAGATTTGAATTTTTAACAATTCTACAAAGTTCATAGATTTGTCAAAAAATATAAAACCTACATTTTGGATATATTTTAGCATCTAAAATCTTCTCTCTAAATAGATTCTTAAACCCTAAACTCTACATCTTAAATAGCTTTCACAACTAAAATCTAAATAGTTGAAACAACATTATAAAAATATCATTTCAACAACCATATTCGAACAACATCAAATTAACAAGATCCTAAATGGCATTCGCATGTTGTTTTAATTAGGACCTTTCACTAATTGAGTATGCATCAAAAAATACTTTTGGAAACACAACATTTTTTCTAATTGGAAAAATTGCTTGAAATTGGATATTGACTATAAAATTGTAGATTCATCATTTAGTGTTAAAACTTGGTTTTGACATTTAAATCAATTTCTTTTGTTTTTCAGCAACACTAATACAATGAGGCTTTTTGAAGTGCAATTTTTACTTTGCTTGAGAATTTTAAAAATTTCCTAAAATGAATATTTTATTAGAATTAGAATTTGAAGATTTGAAACCATGATTCTAAATATAAGATGATATGAAAATTATTTTCACACTATATTATTCTTCACTCTAATGTGTGTTTGTTTTGAATATTTTAGATATTTTAATCATGTTTTACATTTCATATGAATTATCTCCTCTACTTCTTCAAGAAAACAGAGTCACTTGCAATTTACACAAAAAATTATAGTTTTTGTATAAAATATATCAGATATGCATTTACATGTCTAAAAAATAAAACAATTAAATTTCACTCATGAAAAGTGGAAAATAGAGGATACAAAATAGGGGATTTTGAGATTTGACTACATAAGCATGGGCCCTATCCTTCAAATTGTGACAAGTTTTGGACTCTCAATTTAAATTTGTATGCAAAATTTAAAAGACTATTGATTTTAATATCATCAAAGAGAAAAAGTTTAAGCAATAGATTTATCCTAAGAAGCCATGAAAGTCCCCTTCTCGTTGGTCCCTAGATTTTGCATCCAATTCTAGATTACATTTGAACTTATATTCAACTTGTATTGCTTTTGAAATGACAAAGCATGATTGCAAGCAATCTAATCATATTGGGATTGTCTTCTTCCTACATTGAATTTTAGGACACATCCTTGTAAAGAGAGGAGACAAAAAGTTGTGCTATTCTAATAAGCAAGGACTTGTATGTCAATTTATGAAAAAGCTAATTCCAAATGAGATTAGATTGCAAGTAATCATGCCTTTCACTTATCATTTCAAGAGGAGTACAATTTAAAAAAGGATCAAATGCAATCTAGAATAAATTGCAAATTTGGAACCAAAGTGAGGGTGACTTTTCACGACATTTTAGGATAATTGTAATCTATCTACCCAAAAAGGGTGTTGTTTTCATCACATTTTTTGAAACATTTTATTTGACAACATTTTCATCAAGAAAGTGTCAAAAAATGAGATGTTATGAAATTCAAAACATTTCAATACTATTTTTGATTCTAAAGTGTCAAAATTGATGTCAAATTTTTTTTCAACATTTCATTGTAGAAAAAAGTTGAAAATTTCTATTGTTGAAAAGAGTGTTGGGAAAAATGTCAAAGACAAAGCACTTCACTTTGATAATTCATAATTAAATCTACAAAGTCTAGGAAATATGAAACAACTTGGATTTGATGTAGATTCCTCTTGCCTTTCAATGAAATTTAAGTAAAAAAATTTGAGGGATTGTACACCTAGAAAAAAGGAGGTTAATAGTGCAAGAATTGCTAAATTCACACTTACTCTCATACAAGTCACAAAAAAATCTTCAATTGCACAATTGTTGTACTCCATAAGATATTAAAAATTCTCACTACTAACTACATTGAATAGGGGTATTAAGGGGACCCATACTAATTAATTGAGATTTCACACTATATAAATATCTACCTTTCTTGTACATCAGTAGTTATTGAAGTGTCCCACGGATGTACATCATGTTTCAAACATCTACAGTTTTCCACAATCAGTCCCTTTAATTTTTTGGTCCTCTTAATACCCCTATTCAGTGTAGAAGGTGAGGGGTTCAAATATCATTGCTTGCATGGGGCCAGCAATTTAAGCAACCTAATTTGTGTTGGTGGGTAGTCTGGCAACCCCCCAAAATCAAATTTTTTATGTTTATTTCTTTGGCCATGAATTTCTGACACTCTCGCTGACACTCTTTCAAACATTTCTGTTCGAATTTTTTTTTTTACAGTAATTCCAATATTTTAGGTTCAACACTTTTTTCGACACTTTAGCGTTCAAAAACTGTCCAAAGAAATGTTGAAAACAACACCTGTTTTGGTTGTGAATGTGTCACATGAAAAAAGTCGAATTCCAATCCTGAAAATGCGGCTACCGACAGGTTGCACTTGGTTTAGGATGCGAGCGATGGAGATTCTTCTTCTCGAGCTTTGCGGTTGGCCTCGCTTGTGCACACCAATTGTCGTCGATAAGTTATCGATGGGCAACAACTGGTTCCTCACCGCTCTGTTAATTTGTGTACTAAATTAAGACATAATCATGCTTGCCACTCGCAGCCATGATTTCGTCACCGACAGAGCGCTTGTAATTTGAGCACCACGCTTAATTTTGATCAGCCGTTCTTTTTTCAAGCTCCTGTGAGTGTCGTTTAGATAAAGATCGAGTGAAAATTCTTGCTGCAGAAGCTCAAGACGACTTCTCTTCTTCCAATTAGTTTACGGCGCGGCGCATCCAGGGGTGTCCAAAGAAACCACCTCGGGCTTCACTCTAGATCCCGACAAACAAGCTACTGAAGGGTCTTTGCACGGAATGCTTCGTCCGGATTCCATGGTGTGCTTGCGCCCCTCTCCGTCTCTTAATTTCTCCATGGTGTTATGTACGTCTTTCTGTTGCGAAAGTCTGTTATGAGTCCCGTAGCTTCTTTTGAGCAATTGGTTGAACACCTAAGCCCGCCGGAGTCCGTATTCTGGATGACTTGTAATACAACCCTAGCTACCAGAAAGAGCAGAGAGAATTTTCTGCCACTAGATCGTGTCGTATATCGAACACCCTGATTCTGCAATTCCACTGCACTGATTTGTCCTAATAGTGAGGAGGTGGTGGTGAAATTAGAGTCACCTTGAAATCTAGAGTCACCAATCTTTTTGGTACCAAATAGTAATATTTCAACCTGCACTAGTTCAATATAGTGTGAGTTTGATAAATTAGTGTCACACGCACTATTAGGACAATCACAGTACAGATGAGGACGATTCGTCACTGCTTCACGTGTGAGCGATGAACTGTGCTGACCCATAGGAGTTTTTAGTACACAAAGAAGCCAAATATTACTACGAAGGGTCCCGGGCTTCTTGCCCAGGACAGTGTTTTGAGAGAGAGCTCCTCAACGAACAGGGACACCGGCAGACTGTGTTGCCATTTCTGCACATCCCTCGCGCTGTGCCAGAATGAGAACCCTCGAATTTTGGAAGAAGTAGAGGTCAAGATCCACCCACATGAATGAATTTCAAAATCAAACCAGTCGATCCTTCCAGTTTGATTTTCTTTCTTGCCAGTCAAAATTTTAAGCATGTCTATGGAAATTAAACATTGGTGGTCATTCAAGCCCATTTCATGTAAGAAAGGTTGCTCATCCATATTGGCCAGTATAGCTAACAAGGAGAATTGGATGATACTTAATGAATTTCCTGCCTCCGTGTGTAACTAATCAACACGTCGAAGGATGCACTGATGAGGTCTTTGGCGTTGATTACCGACACATGTAAGATACAATTCCGTTAACACGTGACAGCCATGTCAATATGAGTAACCTTGCCGGGTCAGTACTTCTTTCAAATTTGTGGTGAATTGAATGCTAATTTCTGACTACATGGAGTCATCGAATGCGGATTTCGTTCGGCACTTCGAAGTGGGAAAGAGACAAATCTCTCTTTAGAGGCGAACGCATCTTGGGAACGTTTCATTCTTCTGAGTTCGCAGGGCTTCAAAGGCTCAATGTTAACCCCCTCTTGATCCACCAAAAACTAGAATGCCGACTTTGGAAGCTACTAACTAGTCAATAGTAGTAACTTTCATATTATGCTTATGTCGTTTGAAAATGTATGGCATGATCTCTTCTCTCTATTGGGACATTTTGTTAGCTTCCTTGAAGGCTTCTTACTCAATTTGTTTCCATGTTACATTTTATTACCTTCCTTGAAGATTCGTAGATGACTTCTGCAAGCTGCACCGTAGATATGGAAGTAGACACCTTTGGCCATTTGGGCACTCCGTGGTTAAGCTCCATGTGATGGATTACAGCAACAACCAAGCTATTCTCGTAGATCGGCAGATACGCAGATAGGATCTTGCCACAGAGGGGCAATCCCAATTGGAAGCTAGTGCGGAAGAGGATACTATTTGCGTCACAATAAAGCATACTAAGTGTGCTTCGGGGAGATTCACAGAGCCATGGACGGTTCAAATTCGGTTTAAAGACCTCACTAGATCTATTGAATTCAAGTTTTCGTGATCGTTTATGAATTTCTTTCACAATTTCAAAGTGGGAATTTGAAGACCAGTACAAGTGGCAGCAGCTAAGTCCAGAATTTCCATTCAGAGATGAGTGGTCATAGACATATGGCCAAGTCATGAGTTCAAGCTTCTGATGGATCAGTTGGCTGTCGGTGAGAGGGGTCAGTCTAGGAGATGGGATGAGGTCCCTCGTGGTTGTTGTCTTAAGCCTGCTTTGCTCTTAATCCTTCAGATATTTACTCAAGACTCACTCACATGCTCTCTAATTATGCAGTATGGTTTGCAGTGAAGACGTCATTTCGGGAGTCTAATGTTAGTGGACAGCATGGAGGCCACGAATGCAGGTTCAAATTGACCGAGACAAAGCCGGGGATTTAGGGTGCGACTTCTGAATTTTTCTGTATGAATGCTCCCTTGAGTTGCTCATCATCTAGTGATCAATGACGACCATGAGCAGCAAGTTCTTCCAAGCACTTGGTGCAACTTCGTCGTCCATCGAACCTGATTACCTGAGTCTCTCGGTGGACAGTGTGCACTCCCTTGAAGAGCTTGTCAGCAAAGGGTTACAGCTGAATGAAAGGCAATGTCAGGATCTCTCCTCCAAGCTTGTCCAAACCCTGGAGAATATTCAGAAATTGGTCCCTCCTTCTGGACCCTTGAAGGTTTCCTTTGGTCCAGCCTTGAAGAACTTGTGCAGAGTATTGGAGAAAGCGAAGTTACTTGTCAATCAGTGCTGCCACATAGATTGGTGTCGAGCAGTCTTGTTTCAGATTCACAATGAGAGGGCCTTTCGAGTAGTGTTGCTAGAGGTCGGCTTATGTTACAATGTTATCTACGAGCTCGCCAAAGGTATTATAAGAGGTTGGGACTGGCCACTAATTCCCGCAGAAGACCTTCGCCAGTCCTCCTTGTTCTTGCCTGTATCTGAGAGTGAAGTCAAGGAAGATCAAGAAACTCTGAAGAGAAGGCTTGAGCAAGTAGAAGGCACATCCGATGATCGGAATTCGTATCTTGCTAGATACTTGTTGCGGAAGTTGGAGTGCGTATCTGCAGCTCGCGTGAATGAAGAGTTCAGCGTTCCGGATGCGTTGCTGTGGATGAATAAAACTGAACCGGAAGGGACTTGGAAATTGCAACACGTTATCGGAGGTGGTTCTGGTGCAATGTGTGTTTGTCGTTACGAATGGCTTGGCGTTCCCTGTGCCAGGAAGGAGTTTCACTGTCGAGTGGAAGATGGTATTTTCCGCAGGGAAGCAGCCATCTTGGCCCAGCTGAACCACCCGAATATTGTGAAGTTCTTTTGTTGTAGCAACGATCCCGAAATGGGTCAGTGCTTCATAGCCATGGAGCTTATGGAGATGAGCTTGGATAGTTTGATTGAGAGTCGAGGGAAGGCCAGACGTTCATTTCCACTTCTTCTTGTTCTCGACATCATGACCCAAATAGCGCGTGGGGTGTGCTACCTCCACGGCCTGAACATTGCTCATCGTGACTTGAAACCACAAAATGTGGTTGTGACGGAAACTCGTGCTGCACATCTTGAAGATTTTTTTTGTGTGAAGTTGGTTGATTTCGGGATGTCCAAGACCAAATTGCAGGTCTCCAAGTCTAATACCATTTCCATACCCGGCGTTGGCACCACGAAATATAGAGCTCCGGAGGTTTTTCCTCAGGCCCAGCGAGATGCACCGGGCCTGAAAAGGAAGGTGAGTTGGTTCCAGGCGGATGCCTATAGTTTTGGCATCACTTGCGCAGTGCTTTTGTCGTTGAAGAAGCCCTTTGAAGATGTGCCGGCTACTAAATTATATGAGAAATTACTGCAAGGAGTCCGACCCGAACTTCCTGGCGATTGTCCCGAGGCTTTGGTCGGTCTATTGAAGGACTGTTGGGTTACGAACCCGCATAGTCGACCCGGTTTTGGAGAGATTTGTTCCAGGCTTGAGCAATGCAAACTACAGGAGTTTTTGAGGGTTTCCTGTGAAGGTTTGCAAGGGGTCGTGGGTTCTGAGTATATTGGGACTGTTTTGATGAACCAGTCTCACGAGCAATCTCTATGTGCGACTGGAGTTCCATATGTACAGTCTCAATGTGCCAGCACAGTGTCCTTTAATTCAGATGGTGCCCAGGTAAATTTCCTTTTGTCTAGTTTCAAGTTTTTTTGACGTTTCGTGTTACGACTATGGCTGGATTATTGGGGTTGGATCCATGGTTTAACTACTACATCTATAAATTTGAAGGTACTGATGAACATGAGTGCCAATTCTTAGGCCTTGTGCATTTGTTAAAACCATGTTGAGCAGCAATAGTATATCCGCATATCTAGTTAGCTTCTCGAGTATTCCAGTGTGCTCATGTGATGCGAAATCAGTTTGGCCTCGTTTTACATGTTTAATTTGAGCGATACAAGTGATTGCATTTGAAAGGTGTTTGGATAATGGTACTTTGCTCTTTCCATTTTTATTGCATCATTTTACAGGAACCCGTTGGTATTTCGCAGTTTGCTGAGAATTCCAGTCCACCAAGTGATGATTATTCTGAAGATCACCAGGGTATCTGGTCAGCATTGAAGCGTATGAAGGTTCCTAGATATTTCTTCCCCTTATTGCACAATTACTGAAACATCCAAAGTTAGTACTGGTGTGTTAGAATGATAGTGCACATGATCAATCTGTTAGTATTAACGCTCGTGACCAAACTCACAACTTTGAGCATTTTGACCTTGAGAACGCCAAATCAAACATGATGATGCCAAGATTCGTGTTTGGACTACTATAGGAACTTCAACAGCTTATACACACATGATTAAGATGTTAACTTTGGTTAAGACTCAGGCAATTCTTATTGCTCTAGCATTGTAAATATGATTGAGAAAGCTCAAACATATGATATTGTGTTCTCATGCACTAATTACTACCAACATGCATGTGTGATTTGGATGTTTGTATTGGAAGGTTCGTCTTTGGAGTCGTGTAATGTCCAACATAGCTCGTGTGATGTCTCCGGATGCTTTACTTTCCAAAAAATCCAGAGAGATTCAACCCCTGCGGCTTAAATTTCAACAAAGTGAGTACCTTGACACGTCCCTCAATTCCATACCATTGTGCATATTTTAGATACCTACTCTATTCCTTTGCTTTATTGAACTTCCTCTTGATTCAATTCCTCTACTATTTGCAGAATGTGAAGAGTTTGATGTGAAGCCTACTTTATTCCCTTTCAATGAGCTTCGGCTTGCTACACGAGATTTTCACGAAGATATGAAAGTAGGGGAAGGAGGCTTTGGAGTGGTGTATAAGGTACTGAACACCAACATTCTATATCCATTACACAATGCAATTCTCATATCAATTTGCATGCAGTTTGAGATGGACTTAGTTATTGCACATTCAATTGCTATACCGTGTGTGACCGCTGTTCCTCGGTAAATTAATTATAACTTGAATGTTTTTCTCGCATGTCGGTTCCTCTGTGACCCAGGCCCATGAAGCATCCTACATTACAAGGCACCTATCAATTTTAATTATTTCCGTCATTAGAGTGTTCGAACTGGGGACCAACTCCGGTTACAGCAAGTTTCAATTAAATAGTAGATACTTAATACCATCTGGTAAGTGAGTTTATATTTCACAATATTACTAAGCGGACATTGGAATGCTGCAGGGTGTGTTGCCAAACGGAGATGTGGTGGCCGTGAAGTCCTCGCCTGGTGGCTTCGCCATAGATGAATCCTTGAATGAAGTTGTCCTCACGGGACTGAAGCACGAAAACATAGTGACTCTGAAAGGATGTTGCCTTCACGACCAGCAATGTCTTCTGGTTTACGAATACATGGAGAATTCGGATGTTCAACACATTCTACATAGTATGTATTTCTCCTCATTTTCTGTCTTCGGCAAGATGGTTTCATTCCAAGTCCACACCAAGTGTAATTGCGAACTAATTCCAAGTCCATATTTTTCCCTGCTGCCACAGACGAAGGACCGAGTAGGCAGATGCTGACTTGGGCTGTGCGGTTAAAGATTTGCTTTGGCGTGGCTCAAGGTTTGTATTACTTGCATGAGCTAGCACATCCGAGAATCATCCATCGGGACATCACGGCGTATAATGTTTTTCTCGACAGAAACTTTGACCCTAAAATTGGTGGTTTCGGCTTGGCTTTATTATTTCCAGATGAACAGAGTCATATTCTGGATGCTCTAGTGGCAGGAACAGTGTGAGTTACGCACTCTTTTCCCTTTCCTTACGTGTAGTTTGCTAGACCGGTCTTCATTGCACGATCAAACAGTCGAGTTCTTTTAATACTGCTTCATTCCTGGATTAGGAGTTGTCGAAACCCAAGTCTTGGGTTCCAAAAAGCCAGGGACACTCGGGAGGGGATTCTAAAAAAGCTCTCCCCGGAGGTGAAATTTTTGGGAAGAAATAGATATTCCTGGCACTTGGCACCCGTATTTTGGGGGTTTAGGGCTCAGGGCTCAGGATGCAAATTTGATTGACATGCTCTGCACATACACCATGTAAATGTTTCTGAGTACTTGCAGGGGGTACTTGGCACCGGATTACTTGACGTCTGGGGAATTGAGCGACAAAGTCGATGTCTACAGCTTCGGCGTCTTGTGTTTGGAGATTATCAGTGGCCGACGCCGAATTGAGGAGACCGTACCTTTGGACCAAAGGTATATCCACGAATGGGCGTGGCGTTTGCACGAGGGAGACAGGATTCTGGAACTCGTCGACCCCACACTCCACTTAACGGATGTCGAAGTCCGAGACGTGCAACGAGTGATCAAACTGTGTCTCATGTGCATAAAGAACAAGGCGGAGAGTCGGCCGAGCATGGCTCGCATTGTGTCCATATTGCAAGGGGATACGGAATGGGATGGGCAAGTGAAACGCCTGGGAGGCCCCGAAAACGGTCTTTCATCATTTGCATCTGGGTCGAGCCTTGGCAGCTTATCAGATGGAGCTTCACCCTGAAGCGCGTGGGAGGCCCCCCCCAAACGGTCTTTGGATGACATTTAGCCCCTGTGGAAGATGGAGGAAAGCAATTTTTCTTCCAGTTTTGGGGGATCTTCTTGCAAGAAGTTGGTGTTGCAAATTCTCTCTTTTTTTTGGTCAGGTGGGTGTGTTGTGTTGTCCTGTGCTGAGACTTTTACTGCCAGGCCACTTGTGGCTGGTAGGTCCTGTATTCTTACGTTTGCAATGAAATTCCATTTCATATGTGTCAGAAAAACAAAAAACAAAAAAACTCTCTTTTTGGTATCGTTGACTTTTGTATGTAGTAAGATCTGTAATGCATTGATCACCATGCAGTGCATTTTGACAACTTCTTAGGAAATATATGATTTCAATTTTGATAAATTAAAATTAAAAGTTTCAAGGATAATGAGTCTCTTGAAAGGATGGTCTATGACCACAAAAATGAACTTCTAAATCCTTTCCCTCATGACGTATGTTATTTTTTAGGATAAATGTTGTGACTTGGATAGTTTTGCCACATAGCTCTATGAAATGAAAGTAAGATGGTTGTAAAGTAGAAGCATGGATTTTCAACACTTTAAGCAATTCCACATATTTTGAGAAGCAATCATCAATACATGAGATTATTTTTAACACACTGGCAATTGAAAAATCATGAATTTAGAAAAAAAATTGATACTTTCCAAAAATTATACAAATGTGCTATCAATTTGTAAGTTCAAGTACATGGTGGGCTCCAAATCATGTTTTGCGTTCATGTATACAAGATGTACATTTTGGACTTCCTATAGCTACATGGTATAGTTTAGGAATGGGTGTTTCTACCTTATGTGATGGGCCTTGTAAATCAAGTTTTATTATTCTACAAACACTACATTCTATATTTGTTTGCATTGCAATTAATTAAATGTAAGGAGTGATATATCATAGGATAGTAGGCCTTAAGGAAGGTCATTCCATCCCTATTAGGGCCTTGATCCTTTGTCCTATACAAACCCCTCTTTTGAACATCAATTCACTTCTTCTAACACTTGATTGGCCTTCAATTGGCAAGTAGTGTAAGCATGACTTGGTTATTTGTCTATGACCATTATTGTTTAGTGTGCTTATATAGTGGTTTACAACCTTACAATGAATGTGTATAAAAAATTCATGCATAGTGATAGAAATTTGATTTGAAAGAGTGTTTAGATTGAATATCCATCATGAATGCTTCTACAAATTCCAATAATCACAATCCACATTCATTTGGTCAAAATGTTGTAAGTGGAGAATAGAATCCTTTTCCTAAATGTACAAAAGTGAAATAGAGTTCAATGTATTCTTTGTGAGGTATTGATCAAATGGTCATACCCCACTTTGACCTTGTGTAGACTCAAACTCATAACAAATATTAACCCAGTAAGGACGTTGCGGACCAGAGTGGTCTGATGGATGACAGAGAACTCTCGCATGTGAGACAAAAGTTCCATCGTTCATCCTTGGAATCTTGTGCAAAAAAGGGGAGGTCTTGCATAGTAGTACTACTTCCAATGATTACTTTTGGGTTTTCTTAAGTAGATGATTCACACTGTTTCAAAAAAGAAGATTTCCACAATGACCAGTCTGTCCTTACAGGGTTAACATGTCAATTTGAAGAGTACATAATCATCTACCAATGAAAAACACTTGGTGGAGGAAGGTATCCAAAGGTACGCATTATCCATACACATCATGACCCCTTACCTACATTTATGCAAATGTAGATAGGGTATGCAATTGGGAAGGGAACATCAAGGGTGTAGATTATTTACTTGAACATTGATTCGTCAATTACTATTCATTCTTGTTGTAAAATATGATGATGTGATAATAAAAGTTCCACTCAATCCTGATCATGTATTGAAATTTTGAATGACATGCTACACACTTTATAGCTACCGAAAGATAAGAATTTAAAGCTAGGATGTTGTTGGATAGGTCTTCATGCTACAATCAGGAAACTGAAATCACTCAACACTTCTTCACTCAACACTTCTTCTTGAGGAGGTGTCATAGTTCAATACTTGAAGGATTCACAAAGAGAGAAAAACTCTAGACTTTTTGGATTCTAACTCTACCCAAAGGTAAGAGTCTTGAGGATTGGATCCCCAAATCCAAAACAGGAGTTTCAGGAGCTAGGGTGTCTGACTCCTGCTGGGCTCAAGTAGGAACGAAGCATAGAATTTGGGAGCTCAAATTGCAAATTAAATCTAACAACCCTATTTGAGATTCTACAGACTGAGATTCGAGATTCCACGGTGCGAGATCGATCGACATGGTCCTCAAATTGAACATTACTCCCTTCGACCCAAAATTCGTGTCTGCAGTTACTTCATTAATTTTGTAGTAGGATCTGCAATATTAACCGAAGAGACTATAAAATCACTGTGAGTTGTTTTGGTTTTTGATTAATTTTATTTCGATTGTGCCCAATATGACATTTTGCTATGCGAAATAAACAAAAACAAAAACAGACAGTGAGTTGAAAGGCACATAGAAAAGCTCATACAATACAGGGTGCAAGTGGTTTTTCATCATTTATGGCGACACAAATGAAGACAGGAATCAGGACTTCCAGGACTACAGGTCAAACGGTCCCAGTAAATTGGCAAAGGAATATATATTTTACAAGCTGTGATTCATTGTACAAGTAGAAGCTGAACTGCGAAAGAATGGGTAAGAGACCAACTTAACCTATTTAATCAATCATCATATGACATATGCGGAGCAGCTTCACAACCAAGGTGGAAGGCGTCTGGAACTCCACAACAATGCCAATATTGCAAAATTTCACCACCACTAATTGTCTCCATTGTGCCACCCGTGTACGCACTCTCAAACTTCTCTTCATCTCTCCTGCCACCACAACCACCTCGAAAACAAGGACACCTTAACAAATTTCAAAAACAAAATTTCCCCTAAACTCAAAGTAAATATGAGAAGAATCAATTATCACCTAAACGACTGAGGTTTCATGGTCTTAAAGTGACCAATTCAATCACTCATATTGTAAAAAATATAATCCAAACAAGGATAGATTTTATACTACAAATCAATGAAGAACATTGTTTCCATTGATCCAAAATTGAACAAAAGAGAGTCTCCATATGACCTACTTAACCCAGTAAGGACACCAAGGACTAAAAGTGTCAAATAAATGACTTTTAAGGAAACTGTAGAAACAAAGAATGCACCCTTTCATTCAAGAATTTGATCATTTCTGGCTAACTACCTTGGTGATATGACCACAATCTTCTAAGGTTAAGAGTGCCAACAATCATGACCAATTTTGGGATTTAAGGTTTTAAGTGACAAGTGAAAAGGATTTGATTGATCATACGGTGACAATTAGTACTTCAGATAGGCTCGAACATCAGTGAAGAACAGTGCATGTATTGGTCAGAGAGGGAACAAAAATTGAGCAGAAGAGAATCCCCATACAGCCTACTCAAAACTCCTCAAAGAAATAAGCAATCCGTTAGGATTTCAGCACGATTCGCAACCCTGAACCCTATACCAAATACGAACCCAAACTGACCTCCGAAGTGTGCAGTATGAAATTGACAAGCGTGTGGATGATTCTCCCCCGGATTGTACATTTGCTTACAATTGTGGCATATGGGAAGCTGCACTCTCCCTTCCACAGCTTCTCCCCCTCCGCTTGCTGCTTATGCCCTAATAACAACCACTGCACCACAAACAGCAAAGGCAGCTCCCTATTACAATGCAGTAATCCCAGACATCCCCAGTCGTATGAATTCCATCTCCTTCGTGGTTGGTTCCAATTCTGAGGGTGCGGAAATTTCACCTCGTTGTGAAGTCAGCTTGGGGATGAAATGTCTGTGCAGTTGCAACACGGGATTTGAAATGGAAACGATTGCAAGTTGTGCATGATGCTGCAATGGAAGTGACGAAGTGCAAGCAGTGGTGGTCTACATGGTTTCGCAATCTTTGAAGATCTAGCAAGAAGCAAATGTGGTTGAAGGAACCCAGAGAAACAATCTCCGAGAACGCAAACTTCACAGAAAGGGAGGATGGAATTTGAATAGGAGCAACTATCAGAGGAATGTTGGATAATATATTCACACTTGTAGAATGAGGCTGTGCAAAAGAGATGGTGCATGACTGAAGTGAGGTAAAGCATCAGGTGACATCTTGCGAAATGGATGACTTGTCCAAGGCGGCTTGCAAAAATGCCCCACCTTCTTGTTCAAGGGATGAACTTGTTAAGAGGTTGGGTGAAAAGCCTTGGGTGTTTTGCAAGCCAAAGTGTGGCTTGCAAACCGGCTTGCAAATTGCATGAGACAAGAGCACTAGCACTTTCCTCCCAAGCACGAACCTTTAGTGCTATAGCCCATTGGATGGACCTTGCAAAGTGGACCAAATTTTGGAACTTATAGTATGCTATGGATGGGGTGGTTTGGCTTGCAAATTGGATGGCCCGCATTTTGCAAGCCAAATCACCCCAAATTTTGCAAGATAGGTGGTGATGCTCTAAGTGCCCAAGCCTTTCCAAGTGTGTTTTATCTATGAAAAAAGACCATGGGCTTCTAGTTATCCCCAATGAAGAAAAAAAATCCTTTTCAAAATCTAACTATACAAATGTTTCAAGAGCTTGCTTATTAAAGTGTAGACCAATTTTGAATGTGAAATTGTATATGAGTTGTGAGATTATAACAAGAAAAATGTATATGTCATATTTTTAAAATCTTGCCCCTACCCACATTGTTTGAGAAATTTGCATATGAAATTTTCTTGGGATTGGAGGTGATTGCCACAAACAACTAGAAATTGTGTGAGCACACTATAATGTACTTTCAAAGTTCAAATGTAGGGCTATCAAACTCATTACACAATCCGCCTTGCAATTGTTGAAATGCAATTTTTCTTTGATAAGTCAAAATCACAAATAACTCCAAATCAACTCTTGTGTGTTCAAATTTTCAATGGTGAAAATCATGAAAACACTTTATCTTTCCATTGGGACCATTTTCAAAGCAAATGGATAAGTACAAGTTTTTTAAATCTCAAATTAAGCGAAATTGTGAAGCTTTACTCTTCCACTAGTCATACACATATGCCACTGAGGACCTCTGAAAAATCAAATATATATTTTTTTTCAATGAAAATAAAAGTTTCCAATTGTTAACCTCTGGTGTGCTTGTAAAAAGTTTTAAAACATTCAAAGGAATTTTAGTTGCCCACACCAAAACGAGCTAGAAATTTTAAATCAACCATGTATGGTTGGTGAGGGTGTTAGGACTTAAGCTAGACCCTAGAGGTTCTTGAGATTCTATTAATAGCCTTTATTCATGAGAATCTAGGTTTTGTTTAGAGAAATACATGTTTTCAACACTCTAAAATTTCATAGTTTATACATTAGTATCCAATAAATGCATAAAAAATAATCTAGATTATTTTTTTGACTTTCATGAAGATCCAACAAAAAATTAGGCAATTTAATAATGAAAACAATTGATAACAATTTGTTTATTCAAATGCATTTAGATGTAGTTACCTAAGAACACTAGAAGAAAAGTGCATCTACTACAACTGACTGAAATGCAACTATTGTCCTATGCAACTACCCTCTAACTACAATCCTTTGTATTTGCACCAACTTTGGCATATTTACACTATAGTTGCAAAATAGTCGCAAAGTAGTTGCAAAATGTAGTTATGGTTACAAGAATGTAATAGAAGAGTTGATGTGAGGTATTGTACATCCAATATTCATCAAAATTGTTGATGTGAACAATTTTTCATTTTGTAGAGTCCAATGTGTCTATCCACAATTGCATATAATCTAAATTTGATAGCAAAACAATTCCACTACAATTCAAGTGCAATTAGAAAGCAACTACAATGCAACTAGATTACAACCAACGACGCCAGCTTATGAGCCTAGAAATGTGAGCCTATGAGCCTTGAGCCTAGGTGTAAGTAGATATTCTACAACTATTGAAGGTATGTATAACATACATACTTACAATATGAGTACCCTATAGCCATGTAAGTTGCTTGTAACATAGGTACCTATAATATAAATATACTATAACCATGGAAGGTGCCTATAAAATAGGTACCTAAAACATAGACACCCATAATATAATTTGGCATTTATTATATAAACATCCTATAACCATGGAAGGTGCTTATAACGTAGGTACTTACAACATAGACACCTATAATATAAACATCCTATAAATATGGAAGGTGCTTAGAACATAGGTACCTACAACATAGAAATCTATAATTATAAACATCCTATAACTATGGAGGGTACCTATAATATAGGTACCAATAACATAGGAGTTCAGGCTCCTAAGCTCATGGGCTCAAGATCCTAAGCTCGCACCCTAGCAACCGTGGACTACAACTAGACTACAACTAAACTACAACTACAATTCAACTAGAGTTTGACTAAAAAATGACTAGACTTTAACTATAATACAACTAGCATGCAACTGAGAACCAACTAAATTGCAACTACTATTAACCCCTAAAGGATCAAATGGTGTTTTTTTGGCAACATACACTAGAAGAAAACACGCAGTCGCCCAACTGCGAAATTTAGACACTCAGACGTCGGATCCGACATCAGGCCTGTCGACGTAGATGTCTAATCACATCGCGTCTACAAAAACAGGGTTTTGACATCCAAGAATTAGCATGGACAGCGGCATGCTAAGCACCGGACATCCAAAAAAACACTGGTCAACGGTTGCCAAAACTCTACCACGTGGCTACAAATTTGGTGCCACGTGAGCACGGGTAGCCAGGTTGGCAATTTTCTCATCCATCCAATTTTGGTGATGTGGCATCTGATGTGGCATCTGATGTGTACATTGACCGGGGAGTCAACAGTAGGTGATGTGGCATCTTCGAATGCTGACGTGGACAATTTTGGTGCGTGGAGAAGCCTCTTCTGGAGCTTTCTACATACGTCTGGAAGATGTCTTTCCAGACATCATAATGTCTAACACGATGTTGTCCTAGACATACCTATGTTAACGACAATGTTTATGCGGAACATGCACTGCTGGTAAGCATGTCGATTCTAACGCCATTTGTGTCGTCTGAGGCTTTCACAGTGGGGAATTTGACATGGTTAAGGACATGTTCATGCTATTTTCTACTAGACGTGTGGCGCGTTGGATGTCAACATTCACATGTACAACATTTTTACAAGTAACAAATCATTGTAGACAATGTGTGCATGCTTCGTACCAACGTCCTTGAAGATTGGGTTTGAGCATGGGATGTCTGAAATGACACTAACTAGTTAGGCAATTGACAAGCACAAGTCTGTGTAGACAATGTTCAGGACGTGTATAGGGCTAGGTTTAATGACATGCATGCATAGCTTTTGATGCTTCCACGCTTAGGGCAAGCTTAGATGTGATAGCAATGTGCACTGTGAGACGTGAATGAAGACATGTTGTAGACTTCACAGACATTGACACTGAATTGAAGGGGTCTAGGATTATGTCCTACCTAACAACATGGTGCATTCCTATGTGCGCTTGTAGACACACGTTTAGACATCAAAACAATGCGGTGCAACATTGCAATGATCTTGAGGACGTTGAACATTAGACATTGTGCCCACATTTGAAGAGACCTAAACAACGCTCTGGCATGGCACGTATTTACCAAAATTGGTTTTACACTATATCAATGAATGACATTGCATAGCAAGAGAGCTTAGCACAATCACAATACTTGAAATACATGCACCACTGAATGGTCCTTTAGGCAAACAAAAAATACATGCACCACCTTTAGGCAAATAAAAAATATCATATTCATATTCCGGTAAAGTGTTGCAAGGAAAAAAAATCTCCATGAGGAGAACAAAGCTTTTGTAAAAGGGAATATAGCACAACATGCCCCACAAAAAATATGATAGACACTAAACCCGTTAAGATAATCATGAAATAGTGCCACCAAGAAGTTCTCACAATGTTGCGTGAAGTGTCCTCTATGTCTAAGCAAACATCTAAGTGTTGAAGGCGAGGTCTCCATGGACAGAAGGAGACCTGCAAACAAATGCTCGACGTTAGTGACAATGGACAAACAGACAACTGAAGGCCTACCAGCCACATATCCATGCTTTTGAGAGAATCAAAACACACCTCAATGGTCATTTCTTCCGTGATGCTTCTCCTTTTCTGGGCTGCCCCCCTCCTATAGGGGGATTCGGTTTGGGCACTTGCTGCATGGTTCCCTTCGTAGCCTTTACAGTGGTGACCACTTCTGTTGGCTTTGGTGTTGGCTTCAAGGTCCTTGTCACTCGATTGATGCGAGATGAAGATCCCTTAGATGGAAGATTTTCAACCTGATTGCACATAATACCACTGTACATACTATTAGAACTAAATGATAAAACACTATAATAAGAGAGAGATACAAAATGTCCAATACAATGTCTAAAACAACACACCAATGTCTACCTCCCATCTATGTTCTTGTCCCGTCCAACATGAAAAATACCTCTCGAGGGTTGGATTGCTCTGCCAAGGCAATAGGAGTACCCTCTTCCTTGTCGGATGCAGGCTGAGCCTCTATGGCATATGGATCCGCAAGGACGTCCACGGGAGCGCTCACCATGTTATCAACAAGCGTTGCAGGGGGGTTAAGGGCCACTCCGTCAAGGCCGGGAGTGGTATCCACAGTAGCATCAACCTCACTCTGTTCGGGATCAATGTCTCTTGCGTTGTCCGGGGGATGGTCCATCAAATAGTCAACCTCAGGCTCCGCGTCCTCATCTGCATCCACGCCAACGTCTGCACCAACTTCACCAGCTTGCACAGCATTGGTTCTATCTCCATCAACGTCACCTGCAGTAGTGTTGTGACTGTCAAAGACTTGGGGAATATCGGTGCAGACGTTGCCCTGCAAGAGTGCCAGGCCTGCGGGTGTTGATGCAAGCATCTGATGCTGTACACTGTCACGGCCAAAGGATTGCACAAGCAAACGGATCAAGTTAGTCATCTTAGCAAGACGATCTCCAATCTCTGATGTTGCTGCACGCACTCCCTTGATGTCCTGGGGGGATGCATATCGGATGTTTGCATTGCGGAGCTCTTTTTCACGCCAGGCAAACTCTTCTTTGGTGGCACGATGAAGCTCATCATCCTGGGGTATGCGTTCCAGTTTCAGAGTCTGCCAATTATACATCACAAACTCATTGTTAGTCTAAAGAAACAATAAAGAAAACATAAGATGCACATGTAGACATCGGTGAGGAAATAAATAGGAGGCCACTTGTCAACACCCATGCTTATACATGCATCATAACAACATGAACTAATGTTGGTACGGACAACAAATTTAGCATAGAAACATTGAAACAACACTTAGAGTGAAGTACATGTTACCAACTCCCCCATCAGACGCTTCTCTATGGACCTCATCTGGGTTTCCTTGTTGTTCTTAGACTTTGAAACTGCACGCATGTGCATTGACTTCTCTTGAGCCTTTGCTGATCTACACTTCGCTCCGAGCATTTCCCAAACCGAGGGGTCCAAGCCCACGGGCATAGGCAAATCAAGGTCAATGAGCCTCATGAGGTTGTGGCATACATTGATCAAAGTCTTCGTCATAAACTGAGCATACCAGCCTAGGTTGATCTCAAGACCACCTTTTTAACAGTCCAGTCTGGTGGGGCAACAAAATCAAGTGAACTTAGAGTCCAAAGTACTGAGTCATCTGATAAATTGACATCTTCCTCAACACTGAAACGTCCGAGACAACATGTGGACGTCTGTTGCACCAACACCAAAACGCAAACCATTACAACAACTCCAATGTCAATTAATACCTGCTGCCACGCGTTCAAAGAACCGCATCTTGTCCTTCATTGGCTGGTTGCCCCACCCATATGCCGGGTGGAGATCCTTTGCAAATGACTTCATGTCATTTGCAAGATATTCAGCGGCTTTTCCGTAAAGATTGCCACGTCGGTCCACCTTCACTACTTGCTTATCCACCTTTGTAGTGTCCTCCTTCTTCATGGTCCGTTTCACACGATTTGAGGGTGGATTTGGAGGTGGAGTTCGCTCCTTTTCCAACATCAGTGTGTTGGGATCATCGTCTGAGGACGAAGATGAATCCCCTTCCTCGGACATTTGCCTGTGCCATGAAGACCACAAAGTCAAACCAAGAACATCTCTGTTGCATAAAGACATACGACGTCTTCATCGATGTCTAGAACAATGTCTACATCAACGTCTCATGACAAAGCCGGTGTTGGAATCAGTGTCTACTAGCAAAATTACGTTGAAGTGAGACTCACTTGACAACACCTCAATCAGCTGAATGGACTTCACATGGACTCACGGTGTCATGCTACTACAGGCAAGCATTCTCTAAGAAAACCTGAAATTGGAAACAAAGGGACAAAATGAAAGCACAAACTTGGATTTTGAGGGATCATCCGAGTCATCGCTGGAACCCTCATACTCCACTTCATCTTCCGGGTCAGACTCCTCCACCTCCTCTTGTGCCATGCGCGCTCGACGCTTCTTCAATGGTGGACTCCTCGCAGCAGCCTTCCCCTTCCCCTTCTCTTGTTGGCGGCTTGTCACTTGCCACTTGTCATTGCCATTCTTGGAGCGCTTCTTCGGGGATGAAAGATTCTGGACCACTTGACGTAGCCTAGCATCTGATAAAATTCCACGGCCATGTTGTGACTCTAGTCCACGCTTCATTGGCAATTTCGAACGATTTGGTGCCATTCTTGGTTCTGATGAAGGCCACTTCACAAAATCTTCACCTGCTACCTGGAACAAACATGCCAGGAAAAACACCAAACGGGATCATTGTGACACTTCCTAAACATCACCTATGGCGCCCGAAGCTAAACATGCAGCACTTCACATGGCTGAGACGTCTATTACAACATCAGTCTCAATATCTAGACATCGTTCTAGGGTTCATTCACGTGACCTTCATATACTTCAAGATATCGAAAAGGATTTTAGTTCAAAAACTCGCGGAGACAAGGCAACAAGAAGACGAAAAGAAGTTCACAAATGAAAACCAAAATCTCAGCTCTAGCTACAGAAGGGGTCCAGAGGGTGTCGACAAGGCAGCAGGATCAATGCTCGGACCAATGTCCACAACAACGTTGAGACATCCGATAGGACGTCTAAGAGAACACTCTGTGCTCGTGACCAACCTCGAGGGTTGGATTTCCACCATCACCCAAGCGTCCCCAAAAATCACTGTAAAACTGGAGTTGATGAGGAAAACACTCGCGGAGACAAGGCAACAAGAAGACGAAAAGAAGTTCACAAATGAAAACCAAAATCTCAGCTCCAGCTACAGAAGGGGTCCAGAGGGTGTCGACAGGGCAGCAGGATCAACACTCAGACCAATGTCCACAACAACGTTGAGACATCCGACAGGACGTCTAAGAGAACACTCTGCGCTCGTGACCAACCTCGAGGGTTGGATTTCCACCATCACCCAAGCATCCCCAAAAATCACTGTAAAACTGGAGTTGATGAGGAAAACACTCGCGAAAGACAAGGCAGCGACGAAAACTTACACACCTTCCGCCGTGACGCTCACACCCTTGTGCTTCTCCAGCGACCTTCACACCCTTGCCGCAACCCACGGTACGCAACCCGCAACCTCGATCACTCCACCACAATCTGGAAACTACGTTGCCTCGCCCATCACCCAAGGCTCTTCCGAATTTCAAAGGCTCCTCCGAATTGCAAAGCTAGACAAAATTCGAGAACATAGAAGCAACAAGCAAGCACATTGCGAAAAAAGAGAAAACACTACGGTGTTGCTGAAGATATCTAAAATGAGTATTGTAAAACGCTAATGGATGGGGATGGATGAACACCAAGCCGCCAAAGGAGATGAACATCATAATTATCAATTGCACCGACCGTGATTGATGCCCATCAAGTAAAAAATTCAAATTCTGCCGCCGCATGGGAGGGACCGACAGCGGCGGAGGTGTAGGCAGGCTGCGGGAGCGGAAGGGAGTCGGCTGCGGGAGCGACCGGCGCAGAGGCGTTGCGCCCACCGGCGGGAGGGCTACGGCAGGAGGGCTCAGCACCGGCGGCCAAGGCACAAGGCCCACCCGGCCTTACTCCCAGAAGCATGGATGTCCAAGAACAAGGCCAAGGCGCCAAACCCTAGAACCTCACCTGTCCCTCTCATGATTCCTGTGCATTTTCTCCTCAGGCAATCACTCTCAACCTCTGTCTAAAACCCCAACACCATAGTGTCCAAACAGTGAAGGTGTGTGGTAAAGAGAGTTGGTTACCTTCTTCTTCTTCGGAATTCGTTGCAAGGGTGTTGCAATTTCATCGACTAACTCACTTGGATTGTGTAGGCGGCTACTTCTATGGAGTTTTTGGGTGGATGCAGTGGGCGCCTCAACTGCCTCCATTGTTGAGGTGAGTGATGCGGCCATAACCCCCTCCAAAAAGTTCTTGAAAATGCTGAGACCTGCATTATCCGTGTCAAGATTATGATCTCCTTCTGCTAAAGCTCCTTCTCCACTTGGAAACGGAAGACAACTATGCGCACCTGAGTGAAGTGTCATGTTGCACACAAAAAATTGCTCTCAATTCCAAAGCTAAAGTTCTGAACAGTCTGCAGAAGATGCATTAGGGTTCCACGCGGCAGGTAGAAGTAGGCGTCCACCTTTTTAGGGTTCCGTAGTCACGATTGTTGACTGTCGCTAGAATGAAGATCTGTGGCATCACGATGTTGTATACAACATCATAACGTCCATTCCAATGTCTTCTAAGACATCTAAGAGCCCCAGGTGGCACGCCTTTTTAAACCATTTCTGTCAAAATAGATGACAACAACAGTAGTATAATATAATTTCAAAATCTTGGAGGCCTACACATGTTTGCATATTTTTTTTTATTTTATGAGGATGCTTGGAGGCCTACACATGTTTATGCCATATTTAACTACTTTTGGGCTATTGAAAGTCCAAAATTAAGAAAACGCAGAAATCTCCCGATGCATGGTGTAAGGCATTACAACGGGAGATTTCCAGATACTCTGAAGTTAATTTTTGTAAGTATGTTGCATGGCTCCCGATAGGTCAATTAAAGCACATGAATGTGCATCTCAGGATATACATTAACTGTAAATGATGAAGTAAATAGGGCTCGCATGGATTTATTCTAAGCAATACATCGGGAGATATCTAGATACACAGAAGTTTAGGTTTCCTTGAGGGTGGTGCCAGGCCCCATAAGTTCACGAACATACATGTTAGGGAAGATTGAAACTCTGAATGATGAAGTAATTGCTACCACTTGGAATGGAGGTGGGGAGTAAGTTACCTGGAAATCTCCCGATGGAGTGCAAGCCTTGTAAGGCTAGCACGATCATTTTGTATACCAGAACATTCAGGTCTTATGCATCTTATGCCCTCCTAAAGTATTCCGGGCATGAACAATGAATGTAAAAACTTGGCCTTCATTGATATCAACAAAGTCGTTCGAAACATAAACATTTGAAAGCATAGAGGTAGAAGATTCCAAAGAATGACAAGACCAAGTCATTTGAAATGGAACAGAACGAATGAAAATGAATATTGGAAATAGTAACTTACAATGCAAGAAAGAAGGAAATTGTCTTGCAACATTTTAATTATCGCTTAAGAGATCAAGTACAAGAAAATATTGAAAAGCAAAGCCAATGGAGTGCCAGCACCTGCTATGACTAAGAAATGGGATTGGGAGGTTGCACTGCAGGAATAAAAAGAACACATTCCGGTCTTCATGAATAAAGTGAAGGCATTCACACCACAAAAGATTTCACAAGAACCGCTGGTCCCTAACTAAACCTTGAAAGACAAGAAACCATATGTGGACACGCAGGCTCCCACTTTCGCGCCCGTCCGAAGGAAACATCGGGAGATCTCCCGATGGCCCTGCCAATACCACGTCGACCAAAACCAAGGATCGGGAGATCAACTGATAGCTGTGCCACTATGCGGCCAATAAAAACAAAGCATCGGGAGATCTCCCGAAAGGCCTGCCACAATTACGAAAGATAAAGAAGCAAATTGGGAGATCTCCTAATAGCCATAAAGATCAGGACACAATAATCGATCAAGGGTCCACCTCGTTTGCCCTATTCAAATTCGCAAGGGCAGCTTCTCTACTTTTCCTAGGAATAGTCCTTGATTTCGGGTTAACTTTCTTGGACCAAGTCGCGTATACTACAGAAGATGCATCCACCCAAGCGGGAGGTGTATTCTCAACAACCCACTTCCCGTACCAACAATTTTGGTATCTCAATTTCATTGAACTTTCAGAATTATCCGGTCTCCAATATTGGAGCAGGAACTTCTAGTTGTTGACATGGCCTTCCTCTCTGCAAACCTCGCACAGTGCTCTTCCTTGCCAAACAGCACAAATTAAGGGGTCTTCGGGTCGGAGTAGAACCCACGAACCTAGACGAATATCAACCCAAGGATTGAAGCTTTCCCTTGGCGCCTCATTTGCGGGTCCGCAATAAGGTTCCAATTCCTCTACCTCTGGAAGGATGTCAACAGGATTAACTGTCGGCTCCTGGGTAGATGGATTTTGCACCCTCCAATCGTACTTTGGCCAGAAGCCTTCAACCAATTCCGTAGGATAGTCCGGAAGTGGCTCCTTTACCTCACGCAACACACGCTTCCAATACTCGACGTATGGAGAGAAGGCAGTCGCAAATCCCTTGCATTTGGTCATTCCATCTTCCCAGAAGTCAATGTACTTCTCCAGTCCTAACAGAATCAAACCCTTGTTCAAGGTTGCTTTCCGTGCCGCTTCCACCGCCTTCTCTTGATTTCCGGATGCTGAGGGAACTTCGCAACCCCACATGGGCTTGAAAGGAACAGGTTTAGGGCAACCCGGAGGTAGCTTCAGCCGACCGCTTCGGTCTTTCTTCCACAAGCATCGCGAAGGTCCATCGGATGGTAGCCAGTGTGAATCAACTGCTGACTTCTTATATTTCATGACAGGGACTCCATGACAGTCCACATAGAACCGAAAGAGGTGCATCTCCCCTAAACCAATCAGTTTAGCAGTGCCGTTGCACAGGTATCCCTTGACAAAGGACTTGAAATCCGCCACCTCTTGGATGAATTCTGGCATAAATGTCAATTCTTGGGACTCCATGAAGGCTTTCATAAGGTCCGCGACGACAAATGTATTCTTGCTCTTCAAAGCCTTGGACAGGTGGCTAAAATATGCATCAATGTCCTCGTGAGTATATCCTACTAGTAGAAAACCCACCTGAATTTCCTAGAATACTCCTCTTGCAGTAAGCAAGGACAAGAACGCCATGAGATACTAGTTCTTGTTATCTTTCGCGGAGTTGTCAAGCTGAAGATAGAGCTTTTTAGGAAGAGGGCGAGCTCCACGTCGAGCATCCTCGGGAATCAGTTTCAAGGCGTCCATACACCTAGATTTCCCTCTAAGTAATGCCTCGAACAATGTATTCGCAGGCGGATAGGGGAAAAGGTTGCCAGTCTCCCGAATCGGGGGACCTTCAAGTCGACGAAATAGCTTAGCCAACGATGAGACAGTGAAGTTCGAGTCGCCTGGCCAGCACGCTGGACCATAATGGGCATATGCACCGTCGGCATGACCATGAGCGACCATACCAGTTACACTCATAGGAAGCTGACCCAAACCTTGTGTGGCCTTTGTAGTCACCCGCATTCTTGGAAGAGCCGTCTTCCGTGTATCCATTTTGTCGTGAATGATGCACAATATCTCCTCAGGGTTCCTCTTAGATTCTTCACGCCATGTGGCATACAATCGACGGCAGGATGCTTGATGATTCAGATGTTCACCTCGCTGCTTCATGAACTCCATGAAGTCCAAGCTTCCTTTTGGTGATTTCAAAATGAATTGCTGCAGTTCATCGCACTTCGTACACTTGGCAAAAGAGCTGCCTACAGGCTTAATGGAAACGTTATTGAAGTGCTCCTTTTTTATTCTACTAATCGTGGACTAGCTGACTGTATGAAGGCCACACTCCACATTCAACTGCAAGTAGAAAACCCAGAATACACATCACATTCAGTTAGGGTATGGAATTCTAAAAGACCGTAAATAACAATCACACTAGCAATAGTGTCGACAAATTATTTCACAAAACGACAGTCAGGAGAATTTTCGATAGGATAGAAATAAAATCAAGTCCATTGGGAGACATGTATCGGGAGATCTCCCGATGAGGTAGCAATGGGAAAAAGTCCATTCTAAGACATGTATCGGGAGATCTCCCGATGAGGTAGCAATGAAAAGAAGTCCATTGTAAGACATTTATCGGGAGATCTCCCGATGAGGTAAGAATGGACAGAAGTCCATTGTAAGACATGTATCGGGAGATCTCCCGATGAGGTAAGAATGACAAGAAGTCCATGGGGAAACATTTATCGGGAGATATCCCGATGAGGTAGCAATGGCAAGAAGTCCATGGGGAAACATTTATCGGGAGATCTCCCGATGAGGTAGCAATGGAAAGAAGTCCATTGTAAGACATTTATCGGGAGATCTCCCGACGAGCTAGCAATGGAAAGAAGTCCATTGTCAGACATGTATCGGGAGATCTCCCGATGAGGTAAGAATGAAAAGAAGTCCACGGGGAAACATTTATCGGGAGATCTCCCGATGAGGTAACAATGGAAAGACGTCCACTGTAATAAGACATGTATCGGGAGATCAACTGATAAGGGCGGACTAAACTGAAGTTTATACAGAGAAATGTGTGGTGGAGATGTATCGATGCACTGAACTCCGAAAGAAACCCATCATAATTCTATCCAATCATATAAAAGGTTCAGCAGAATACCTCGTTCGCATCAGCATGAACGCGCTTCCAGTTGTTTCCCGCAGGCAGGAACTTCAATGTGTCCACTCTCCCATTCCCTATGGACCGCATTTGGTGCGGCATTTGGTCAGCAGTGTTGTCGATGATGGCTTTCATTGTACCAGTGACTTGCACTGTTCGAAGTCGAGGACGCTTGATCCCTTTGTTCCCGTGGGTCGAGGAAACCACTCCTTGCTTGTACAAATCCATGTAATTGTGATAGGTGGACTTCGGTACTCCGTGAATAGTGTACCATGCAGTGGCACAAACTTCATATCCTTCCAAAGTAATATATTTCCGCTTCCGCGTCCAATCCACACTATGCAATTGCCCGCCAGCAGCGATTCCATAATCTCGACGCTCTTCAAAAGACTTCGAAAAATATCTCTGTCTGACCATCAACGATTTTGCCTGGGGAAAAAACTGGCAGCAATGACTGTCGCAGCATTTCTCTGAACTGACCTTCCGAATTTCATCGTCGCTAGTTTTATGAGTGAACTGTGTCTCTGTATGACAAAGGGAGGGTTGACGAACTATGAATCGATACGGCGCCTTCTCTCTTCCACCCAGATACGCTAGCGGATCTTGTACATCAAGAAAGGCACGAAAGTGCTCCACCGTGTCCTTCAAACTTCGACCATTAGGGAACCAGCACTCTGAAATTGGCCAGCGAGCGTGGGTCATGATTACATCATGATCACCCAGGAAAACGTCAAGGACGGTCACACCTACGTGCCCCTCACCAAGGGTAGTATTCTGGAAACAATCGTCCGGCCTCCAACAATTTATTTGTCCGAATGACAGTAACACACCCACTGCATCATTTCGATGAACCTCCAGCCCAGTCCATTTCTCCAGTCGAATAAATGGACTCGAATCGAAATGGGGATCTTCAGTACATTTAACAACGTCCGCGGCACTCCACAACACCGTCCGGTTCAGGACATCTGAGAGCGTTGTAAAACCCCTTTGGCAAGGTGTGACCCTAAAATACTGAGCTTCAACGATAAACGATGACGGCCGTATGAGAACAAATATCCACGGCTCGAATGGAATAGGAACTCTGAGCCACTCGCCCTGAGGTCTTGCCTCCACTACAGACCCTACTCTGACTTCACCAAATCCTCGATGATAAAGCTTAACCACGTCCCCTACATTCAATGGTGAAGTCCGTGCGCAAGACTCTTGTGACTCACCCTCGTCAGCACCATCGCCAATAAATGGCGTAATTGCATAATCCATCGCCTCTGAGACCGAATCCATTGCCTCTGAGACCAAATCCATCGACTCTTCCCCACTGTTGATTGAAACCATATCTCCCATAGGTTCTGGATCTATATATCTACAAAATAAAGGACCCAACGTTGAAGTTAGAAAAGTCAATTCCAAATGACAGTGTCCACAATAAGTTAGGGTCAGTCACTACAAATTCATCGGGAGATCTCCCGATGGAAGGACTCTCCAGTAGAAAATATTTGCAGTCGAAGAAACCAGTAATATTATGAATAGAAATATTCGATCCCACCACTCCAGTAAAGTCATCCGAACATCAAACAATCTCACAATATGAATGCCCAAGAGAACCCGAGAGTGGAAGATGTCTGGACAGAAGTCTCCCGTCTCCGAATAACACAAGACCATCGGGAGATCTCCCAATGGACCCGACAACCACGGACCGTAACATTTCATCGGGAGATCTCCCGATGGACCCAACAACCACGGACCGTAACATTTCATCGGGAGATCTCCCGATGGATTCGACAACCACGGACCGTAACATTTCATCGGGAGATCTCCCGATGGACCCGACAACCACGGACCAAAACATTTCATCGGGAGATCTCCCGATGGACCCGACAACCACGGACCAAAACATTTCATCGGGAGATCTCCCGATGGACCCGACAACCACGGACCGTAACATTTCATCGGGAGATCTCCCGATGGACCCGACAACCACGGACCGTAACATTTCATCGGGAGATCTCCCGATGGACCCGACAACCACGGACCGTAACATTTCATCGGGAGATCTCCCGATGGACCCGACAACCACGGACCAAAACATTTCATCGGGAGATCTCCCGATGGACCCGACAACCACGGACCAAAACATTTCATCGGGAGATCTCCCGATGGACTCGACAACCACGGACCAAAACATTTCATCGGGAGATCTCTTGATGGACCCGACAACCACGGACCAAAACATTTCATCGGGAGATCTCCTGATGGACTTGACAACCATGGACCAAAACATTTCATCGGGAGATCTCCTGATGCACCCAGCCCGAAAATATGAAGCAATTCAATGGCAGATCTCAACATTCAAAATAAAAATGAGGTTCCCATTCCCAAGCGGAATGATTCCTGAAAGAAGTCAGCGGGAGATCTCCCGATGATTGCCAATCGGACTGCTTCCACACTCAAATCATACAGCGATCTCCTCATGATCTTCTCGTACTTGGATGGACTGACGTCATCGGGATATGTCCCGATGATATTGGAAATTCCCGTACACTTCGTTCATCGGGAGATCTCCCGTTGAGAATGCTGAATTTACGTTTCCCAATATCATCTGGAGATCTGGCGATGATAATGCAGAAATTTAGATTACTCAAATCAACGGGAGATCTCCCGTTGATCTTGCAAAATCTCCGTTTTCAAAAGTCATCGGGAGATCTCCCGATGTTCTCCTTGCGGATTGTCCAAGGATGTCGTCCGATTGACCTAGACGAACTCCACTGGTCATCCTCGAAATACAGTTCCAGAATTATGGCACTGTAGAGACATCGGGAGATCTCCCGATAATAAAGTAATTCACAAGAAGTCCGCCAAGGAATCAACGGGAGATCTCCCGATGGCGCGAATCCAAGAAATCCGTACAATACCAAATGCGATTCGTAGGGCCGTCTATACGCGTAATATACGACTATACGAACTGCCTGCTGGGTGAAGACTACAGTACTTCCTCCTTGCTCTCGACGTCTGGTTTGTACTCTGCTATAGACACTTGCATCAAAGTTTTACTTTAGGAAACAATCATTCCGCTTCAGTGATACGGAGTTCCAAATCTATGATCTCGCCATCCTGCATAGGCCACAAACTAGCGACGTGAAATCGGTGTACTTCGTAATTGTTCACAAATGCGCGCATTCACTCGCATCTGTGAAGACGGACTTCGAGGTGAATCAATCAGAAATCCATCGGCACCCCCTACAGATGCACAGGTTCCACATTCCGACGAAGACGACATTGACACTCATCACATCCTCCTACTCACTCAGTTTGCGATTCCACTGCATTGTCACTCTGGGCATCATCAGTCCATCACTGCATTTTCGTCATTCTAGAATTCTACAACTCAACGAACCACTGCGAAAAAAAGAGAATGATACCTACAGTGAAGGGCTGCGAAAAGCAATCGACTAAACCTCCTGCGCCAACGCACTTGAACTTACAATTTCCCACTCTGGTCACCTTCATTCCACTACTTCGTTCACGTCTGCGAAAGAGAGAAAGACCGCGGTCGTTGGGGGTCATCACAAACCTCAAATCTGGAATTCGTATTTCCCGCCTAAATTTGACAAGGGCGCTATGTTCCTACATTTCGGATTCTCTGAGCACTCTTAATGGTCGTGCACGACTGTGTGCAGGCTAAATCTGAAGATGCGGTCTTCTCTAAGATTGTTGACTACAGTCTTGGAGGGCGTGCCAGCCTGCCAGCTTCAATGCTGCGGATGTGTTCGTCAGAATTTGATAATGGCTCAAATATACCAAGGGGCACAATGTCCGTGTGGGTCTTCAAGTGGATTCTTCCTCTGATTCTTCAAAGGGCCTGCTTTCAATGTGCTGCTTCTGGTCCGTTAGGTCTCCCTCTGCGACTTTTTTTTTTTTTTTTTTCTGAAACAAATGAATGTGATTTCATTGCAAAAGTAAAAAATACAAACCCAACAGCCACAGGTGGCCTGAAGGGAGAACAAGCAGCAACAACATCCACACAACTAATGATCGGACAGAGGGACGGACTGCAACGACACAATCAAGCCGCAACGTCGGGAGAGGCCGGGGATCTCCCTCTATGACTAAATACTCTTGGGTTCGGCATCTTCTAACTGTACGTTATTAACTTTGCTCCACTATTACTGCATGCGATCTAGCACATGAATTCAAGCCATTTAAAACACATCCACACACGTGTATTTTATTGTTATGAAAAAGTCATACTCATAATCATTAAGTTGCCCGAAGTACTGGTCCCTTCATGCACGTTTTCAATTATTTCACCCCACTTACTTAAAGTTCCATGACTTACCTCAGGGTTTAGGGTTTAGGGTTTAGGGTTAGGTTCAGGGTTTCAGGGATTAGGATTCAAGGAAAAAGACAAAGAAGGGTTTAGGGTTTTAGGGTTTAGGATTTAGGCATACATTCATTTTCGAATATCTTCCATAATTATGTGTTTCTAAATTTCGGGTTGTGATTTAATTGCTTGGGGATCATTTTCTTTAATCTATATTGTTGAAGATATCTCTTTGCTTGGGACCCTTCTGGTAGTTATATTCTTTTTTTACGAGTACAGTTGGAAGGTTCTAGTGCCGCTTCATAGATTGGAATGATGGATTTTAGTTTCTGAAATCTTTCTTAGACGATAGAGTAAGTTGAATGGTTTGAAATGCATTTCATATTATAATTTCATGTTGTCATTTTTCACATTCTCTTGATTTTTATTGATTGCATTTTTATAGAGTAAATAATTGTGTGTCGAGACCGAATATACCATACCCTATCTATGGGTGTGCGATCCTTCTTTGGAATTGAGCGAGGGATGTTTGCTTGTTCTTTTTAATCTACAATGGGAGATTGAACTCTGGGAAACCTCAATCTAGGGCTTTCCTTCTCATGCTTTTCACAATGTTTTTTTTTTTAATTTGTAGACCCGAAAGTTGAATGTAAATAAATGACCAATCATATAATTAGTATTTCATATGATATATGCATAGGTTTAGGGTAAAAAAATGATGACTTCTCCGATTCTGTTTAATTAGAAACATGGGCATCCAATGTCTAATACTTAATCATTGAAGCCTAATATACTCGAGGAATTTGTCCATGTGATTTTTAAAATCAAGGCATATGAATTGTATATTCCAGCAAGAAATTCGGGTTTATGAATGGGATAAGTATTTAGGATGAATTTGGCATATAACATACCTGAAAACTATATTGAAACTTCTCTAATGTAAACTACGTAATATACCAGGGCTAGTTGAAAACGTGCCCCCCTAAATATTATAAGTACCATAACAATGTTATTAATCACCACCAGTCTTCTTCTCTTGATTTTGAAGAATTATGTAAGTAACATGTTCTTCAATGAGTTCTACAAGTTCAACAATCTCCTTCCAAATAGTTTATTCTTGCAAGTGTATGCAAAATACAAAAGTGAGTCACTCTTCAACAAAGTGTGTTTTGTGTTCTATTTTAACCCTACCATGAACGATGCAAGCATGCAAGGTTAGAGCCGTGCACCTGTGAACTTTGAGTGTGGAACTTGTGAGCCTAAAACCCCCAAAACTTTTGGAGGGGATTTTTTGCACAGTCACCAATTTCCTTTGTTAACTTTTTTTTCTAATAGTAGAAAAGAAGTTTCTAATTATAGTGACTATTGTGAACTATGACCGTATCACCTATAACCATGAATTGTTCTAGTCCTTTTAATTGTCTTGAGATTTTTTCATTGGTACAGGAAAAGAACTTCAAATTGTGTTGACAAGTTCAAGCACTTAGTTCAATAAGTAGAACAAGAAAAAAAGCCAAATGTTGTAAGTACACTAGACAAATGTCATTAAAATGGATGAAGGAAAAAAAAATGGGGAATCAACGGAAAAAAATGGGGTCCAAAAGAAGAAAAAGTGGGGAAAGAAAAAATATGGGGTCTAAAAGGACAAAAATGAGGAAGGAAAAAAAATGGGGAAAGAAAAAGAAAGTGGGGAAAGAAAAAAAAAAGGAAACGGAAGAATTGGCGAAAGAAAATAAAGTAGGAAAACTGTGAAAAAAAATGGGGACTAAAAAAAAATGGGATAGATAAGAAATGATTGGGGATTGAAACCCAAAAACGAGAAAGGAAAACCACAATGAAAGTACAATTAAAAGAAAACAATCCTAAGCACATACGAAAATGAAGGAGCACATAATTGAATTATTTTAAAAGTTAGAGTAACTAATATGCAAAAGTTTAGAAAATGGTAATAAAAACATAGGGGGAGAAAATGAGTGGAAAAAGAATAACATATTCATAATTATATGTCTTACTCAAATAAAGATTAGGGTGGTAGATTTGAACAAGGTACAATTCATGTAAGTAACTAAGTTCTAATTTATTCCCACATTTCATATTTTTTTATTCCACCAAGCATCTACATTTTTTCCCAATGTTTATTTTTTTGGCCACCTACTACATAATTTTCCACATACTTCTTTATGTTGAATTGTCAATCTATATTTGTTTCCCCCCCTATTGTTTATCCCTTGACCCATATTAGTTTTACCCCCTGTTCCACCATTTTTTCCAACTATAACTTTTTGTAGTTTTAGGGCTAACCTTCTTCATTACTTCTCTTCAAATTTATAATGATTTTGGGTAGTACTTCTAACTTCTGTTATTTTGTTTCTTTAGAGTTTAGGGTCATGTGAAGTTGGTACATCTTGTAAAAGTACATTTTTGTTGTTTATATGGCTTCCCTATAGAAGAAGTGTTTTGGAAATTGATGAAACAATCATATTAGTTATTTAGTGATGTTGTTTTTGAATAAGCGATTGTAAATGATGTGTCATTTACAATTAGAATGAATAGTATTAGCTAGGTATGACAATCCCTTATTCATGATCGCAACAATTTTAATTTTCTTATGTTATCAAATTTTTAGTAATAAGTACAATATATTTGGTGATGATGAATTCCAAGGGTTTAGAGTTTAGGGTCATCATTTTGGGCCTTCATCATAGAATATGATGTCGAAATCGCATCACAAAATAATTAATTTCGAATATGTACTACGCATATCTTTTTGATTTAGGATAATTAATATTTGATTTACGGACCTCATGTACTTTGGTAATGATGTTCTGTATCATTCTTTGAGGTCCTAAAATGTAATAGCATTTCATGTAGAAGTTTAGGGTATATACATGGGTTTATTTTTATAGGTTATTATTTGTCCAAGAACTCAATCATCTTTAACAAAGTATATGTAGATCACTCTAGTGGTCTTATTTTGAAATTCATGAGAGTCACTTGATTATTTAATGACTTGTATATAAAGTCTTTGTGAGGGTTACTTACTAGGAGATGAGTTTTGAAAATGGAAAAAAATGATGTACACAAAAATTATGGGAAAATGAGAGTAAGGCTTTTGAGTATAGAAATGTAATGCTTGTGTACATTTTTGAAGTTTAATGCAAACAATCATCCTAATTTGGGCCACAATGGGATAACCTTGCTCCCACTTGTTTGCACAAGTGAGTACCTCATCTTATGATTACTTCATCTTATGAGTACTTCAATTTTTGTGATCATTTTACGTGGTAGTGTGTAGTAATTTGAAACCCTTAGCCATTATTCCTCCATAACTAAGGAAATGATGAAGGAGTTTGAAATTCTAAGCGAATTAATCCCCCCTCCAAGTTGTAAGCAAGGGATAAGTCACTAATGCCCCCCTTACTAATTGCAAGGGAGTGGTAACAAATTAATCCCCCCCCCACTCATTCTTACCATGGGTGAAGTCATGATGACTCGTCCCGTGAAGGGTCTCTTCGCTTTGACAGACTGTCAGTTTGCCCTCCCCGTCGGCGGCGCCATGAGTGGAGGGGTCGACGTCGGGATTGCACTCCAGTGGGATCCGTTTTTCTCCCGCTGGAGTTGGCAGCCTGTGTTGGAGGCCATTTTTCTTGAGCCTTCGTCTTCCTCCCGTTCCTGCCTTCCCTGGTGCATTTCAGCGGTTTAGTGAGTGACTTCGTTGTGATCCGCTTTGAGTTCAGGGAATTGCGAAGCGTTGTTGAGGTACCTGCGCGAGGAGAGTTGTACCAGATTCTGCGCGAGGAGAGTTTGTGTCAGCGCGCGTTTGCATCTACGTGCCTTGGATCGCCTTGGATGCAGGATATGTGGAGGCGCCTTCATTGGCTGAAAGTTCCAGAGGAGATGCGCAGTTTCTGTAAGTTTGAGCGCTTCTCCTGTCTTCGTTTCTAGTTTACTTGCAGCAGTGATCACATTTTTTTTGGCTTCATTTAGTTCGTTTGGATTTTCGTGGTGTTTGAATTGGAGGCGGTGACCGACCCTGTGCTTCGCATTCGTGGTTTGAGCTTCGCATTCGTGGTAGTTTGAGCTTCGCATTCGTGGTGTTTGAATTGGAGGTCGATTGAAGACGGATTGGAGATGCACCAGTCGTTGTAGTTTTTCCTTTGAAACATGACGAGTAGTGCGATACACGCTTAGTTTCACGACATTGTATAATGGTTATGGCTTCAACCGCATTGTGGTTTTGATTAAAAGCAGAACCAGTTAGCCTTCACAGTTTTAATGTAGCCTTGACAGTTCTTGTTTATTTGAGTGGGAAGTTTGTGAAGGTCTCGTTGCGCTCAGTGAATTGTCATGTTTTTTGTCGTGGGGGATGAGGCTAATTAGCTTGTTGATTCTAGAGCTGTCATGGTATTAGTGGTTTCAAATTTCGACCCAAAGTGCCAAGAATCTAAGCACCTCTGTTCAATATGTTTGTTTGGACAGGTCTATTGCACCTGCTTCATGTTTGTTAGGGAAACATGAATACCATTGTCTTCAATTGCAGTAGTCTTACTTCCACAGCAATAGTCGTCTAACAATGCGTTCTTGTTCATTGTAGGAGGCGAGGTTATTTCTGTCGCGTGCTTGTATTTCTGGGAGAAGAGATTGTTGTCTGCCATCCACACGAAATTTGGAGCGACAACGGGAAGAGTGCTCAGTAATGTCAACATCCTCACCAGCACCCGAAAACCCAGATGATTGGACCAACCCGTAAGTTCTTCCCTCCATTGCGGTATTTGCATGTGTATTATTGTATTGGCCAGGAAATGGCTCCAGGATAAGTGCACGGCCACATGCCATTTCCAATGCCCTGGAATACCAAACCATGAGTCCCCAAGTAATGTATTTTAATTTGAAATAGTGAAATTTCCCCTATAACCGTTCATCGGGAGAACTCCCGATGAAAGTCGACTAAGAAAAATGCAGTACACTGTCACTCCGAGTTCACTTCGTGAAGAAATAACCTTGAACCGTCATTATGACATTGGTATTCTAACTGCTGCCGTCAATTTATTCACAAGTAGACCATCGGGAGATCTCCCGATAAAAACAGAAGCAAGAGTGAGAGATGAAACTCAGTCAAGATGAATATTATCGGGAGATCTCCCGATAGATTATAGACATATTTACCATACGCGATAAAAACTCTGCAAAGAATCAGGTGAATAAACTTTTTAAGTCAGAAACTGAAGAAAACATCGGGAGATCTCCCGATGCTTTATACTCCAGGTAGAGTGACTCCTTCCTCTGCACATAGGCATCTTGAAACTGCTAAACGAAATTAGGGTCATTATTACTCACTTGGTGAAGACCGGTACATCGGGAGATCTCCGGATGCCAGGTTTGATAAATTTCGAATCGCGCTTCATTGGGAGATCTCCCGATGCCAAAGTTGACTTATCAAGGATGTGAGTTCAACGGGAGATCTCCCGATGCCAAGCTATGAATTATGGCGGATTTAGGGGGCAACGGGAGATCTCCCGATGCCAAGCTATGAATTATGGCGGATTTAGGGGGCAACGGGAGATCTCCCGATCCCAAGCTATGAATTATGGCGGATTTAGGGGGCAACGGGAGATCTCCCGATGCCACCTATGAATGTTGAGGGATGCCAATGCGACGGGAGATCACCCGATGCCAGCTTTGAATTCTGACGGATGATAATGCAACGGGAGATCTCCCAATGCCAGCTTCGAATTTTGACGAATGAGAATGGAACGGGAGATCTCCCGATGCGAGCTTTGATTTATGAAGGATCTGATTGCAACGGAAGATCTCCCGATGGCAGGTTTGATTTGTGAAGGGTTTAGAATGCAATGGGAGATCTCCCGATGCCAAATTCGACCTATCTCGGATTTGAATGCAAGGACATATCTTCCGGTATCTTCTTTAAATTCAATAGGTTGGTCCGGTTTTCTGTAGAATTTATCCCTGGATAGAATTACCACTAGTCTAGTACGTCGAAAATATAGAGGATCATCGGGAGATCTCCCGGTATAGAGAAGGTGTTCAGAGTACACTCGATTTGTCGTGATCCAGTCAATCTAATATATTTTTATCTTCTTGCGCAGCTTGAATGTGAAAAAGGAACTCCCTGCGAGCCTTTCACCTATAAAATTGTTCAAGTTTTGCGATAGCTGGGTGCATTCGTATCAGTATCATGGCGAGAACTTCCCAGGAGCAGTGTTCCGATGCGACCGGAAAGTCTCATCTTGGGGCCTTGAGTGGATTGAGGACGAAGATGGAACAGTCATCATATGCCCGAAGCTCACCTTTAGCGACAAAGGTCACATGACAAAGGGGTTAGCTGTCTTAGAGCTACAGGGTCTGGATAACGCTACAGTCCTCGTCATTGTCAAAGAAATGGTTCCCAAGACTGAGGAGCGAAGGAAATATGGTTTGATCCTAGACTACGCCACCATGGATCTTGACATGTGTGAGAGTATTACACGGAAGGGGGTTTTAGAGAAACCAGACGGAACCCACTTCTGGACTCCTGAGGAGATGAAGAATGAGTGGGACATTCTGGACGAGACCAGACAACAACTGAAGTCTGCTGCACCCACACCTCCAAAGCCGTCTCCTAGTAAGAAGGGAAAGAAGCGGAAAGCCATTGCCGGAGGACCAGGAGATGAAGTGGTAGAGGAGCCAGTGGACAAGGGCAAGGGGAAAAAGAAGCCGAAGGCTGTCAAGCTCACATTGCATCCCGCCGTGAACATGACAGATGCTGAGGTGAGGAAGCTCGAGCCCGATGAGATTAAAGAAATCAACAAGCTGTACAACTAGGTATTCAAGCCAATGTACAAATGGGAGAAGAAGCCACTCGCCAATGCAAAAGGTGAACTACTGCGAGTGCACTACAAGAACCTTCACAAGGCTCCTCCTGGCGTACTGGTGTACAGAGGCATTGAGCCCCAACGCCTCAAGGGAATCAAGAATCGGATTCTCGTTGATGCCGACTATTATTCTGAGAACCGATACATTACTGTATTACCTCTAAAGAGAAGACCATACGGGATCGACAATGTCGTGGAATTCTGGGATTCGTGTCCAAAGAAGGAAAGCCTGACCGCCAAATCCCACTACTACATTATTGGCGGTCAGCACACAGTCCAAGCGCACCGGGAGTTGGTTGAGTCAAGACATATCCCGGAAGCTGATAAGCAGTTGGCCTTGACGTTCAACATAATTCCGATTTGGGAACCGTACTCCACCAAGAAGAATGATATGATGCATCTCTCCAAGGCATTGAACTAGAATATCGCCGAGGAATAGAAGGAGCAGAGTTTCTCTAAGCAACTTGCGCATGCTCGAATCAAGTGGAAGGATATGGGGAGCCCCATGCCAGCGTATGGAGGTCGAACGCACTCCGCCGAGTACAATGTAAGCGTCCCTAGCAAAATGTCCCTTCTTTTTCTGTTGCCTATGCAAAGCCATCGGGATATCTCCCGATATCTTGGCATCAGGAGATCTCCTGATGTCTTTCTAGCTGACGATCTTAGGATGCCTCCTTATTTCTAGTGGCCTTTGGTGAAGTTGGGATTCCTCGGTTTCGTCGCACAGCAGGCTTGCATTGCACGATCAACGGGAGATCTCCCGATAGATATTGGACCATGGCTTTCCTGACGCTATCAAGAGATAGAGCGCTGGTTTCTCCTGCACCCAAGCAGTGAACCAACGGGAGATCTCCCGATGGCCGATAGTGTTGAGATTTACATACTGTGCTGGTTTTCGAAGACGATGATTTTTAATAGTTACATTTTCCATGTGCAGGAGTTCTATCCGGTGATGTCTACAATATTCACGGGATTCAAGAATCCTGACCCGGACTTGAGAATTCCTCTTCTCTTCATGGAGAATGACGACGATGTGCAACGGTGGATCCAAATTGATAGGGATTTCCTGCTGGGAAAGCTTCCTGATGGGAATGGTCCAAAATCGAAAAGCAGAAGAAAACCACTCAGCTATAGTGACTACAAGCCCTTGTATGGACTCCGCAACGAGGACATAAACTATTTGGCGGAGCAGGTTGAGAATGCAATGGTCTGTATGAAGAAGACAGCGCTGAATGTGGACGATTTTGGGTAGCCATTGATGCCTCTCATTGTTGCAGCAAATCGAGAGAAGAAGGTCAGGGCCATGAAGAACGAGCTCATGTGCCATTATAGGCAGCATCCTCTTCCGAGCAAGAAGCCGGACTACATTCCATACAGTGCCAAAGAATGGGATCAATTTGCGGCGGAGAAGAAAATAACCAGGGAGCAGGTTGAGTGGTGGGTGGATAAGAGCATGGCAACGGAACTTGGGAAGGTATGGTTGGAAGAGCGAACGAGGGCACTCAACAAAACATGTGACCCCGACGAGTGCCCAGATTCAGTAAAAAGGATGTGGGAGTCCTTCATGAACGACCATGTAGAAGAAACAAACAAGGCTGCCGTGTCTCAGGATTTCGCAGATCAGTACTGCTGCAAAGTCATGGACGAGAAGAGCTGGGATATTACGAAGATTTTGACGGACGCCTCCGTGAAAGCATGGTGTGGTGAAGGGAAAACCCTCATGTATTTCTGGTTTCTCTTTGAGGTCACATCTGCTGGAGCGCGTGCAAAATACCTCGAGCACCACAAGTTGAAGCGCTTGTTTGATGCTCTCGAGTACAGGGACGCCAGTCGACAAATTGTGAGAGCACGATCGCCTGCGGTTCTTATTACGGATGCCGCTGGATTTCACGACGTCCTCACACATTTGAAGAAGCGTCGGGACGAGTGTAAAGCTCGTATCTGGGACTGGCATGTAATAAATTACATTCCGGACGTGGGGGATGGCTTTCCTCGTCCCATTGCAGGTGCAAATTACAATTTGTTCCTTGTGTTCCTCTTCGCGTACGACCAAATCCAGGGCTCAACAAGTAGCTTCAATAGCTTCTTCCCGGGCACTCAAGAAATTCCTGCTGTGTATTTGTCTCGGGATATGGAGGAAGTCAGTACCTTGTACAAGCGCCCTATTATGCCGTGGTTCTCTATCGCGGCGGCGCATGAAATTTTTTCTGGCCATATCTCTGAGAATATGGTTATTGTGAATGTGAACGGTGGTCCAGAGTTCACGTTTCTTGGACTGGTAAGTCGCCATTTGTATTCTTCTTGTCTGGGACTATATTCTTCTTGCGTGGGAGTCTTGGTGGCACACTAACTTGTGCTTGTTCAAATCTGACAGGCTACTTTGAATAAGGTACTCGAAGTTGTTGATGACTCCGAGACCCAGTCCAAAGCACAGTTGGTCGCAAGGCAAATTTGGGACGAGCTGCACATGGATGGTGATGAGGAAATGGAAGAGGCTAAAGAGGATCCCGTTGCGGAGCAGTCAATAGGTTATGGAGATGTAGCAGATGAAGGTCCTTAAGAGCCTCCACCACCTCAGAAAGACGACGAGATCGTGGATGTTTCTGATGATGACGACAAGAGCAGCTCTCACAGTTCAGAGGACACAGAGTCTGAATGTTCACCCGCGACCACACCTGTCGTCCGAAAGGTCAGTTGCCGGAGGGAACCATCGGGAGATCTCCCGATGCTAGTTCGTCTTTTCCATTTTCTAGCGCCCTTACTTATAAAGATCTAATGAATTTTCGTCCTTCTAGGAGAAGTCTGTAGAACCATCGCGACCGAGGCGAGACTTGCAACCGTCGTCTACGCCAAGTGCCTCACAAAAGAGGACGGGAAAGCGGGCTACTGAGGAGAAGTCGGGTAAGCTGAAGGCGAGAAAGATGTCGGACACGAATCCGCGCGTGAGGAAGTCAAGTGACCAGGTGGAGTGCAGGACGAAGCGACGGCTGGATATCCTGCTAAGTGACTCCGAGAGTGACGACTGTGTACCCTCTTCTCCAGTGCCGCGTCGAAAGAAGCCCAGCCCGGACGTGTCGTCCCCTCCGACGACTGGGGCAAAGGATGCCGATGTACTGACTCCCGAATCCAGAAAAGCGGCGGCTATTCTTCTTACCTATTCAGGGGAACATGCTGGTGTTGCAATTCAAGAGCCTACGAGTGAGAAAGTGGTGCAGGTGCGTAACCCACCGGCAGGCACCGACGCGCACTGTGGACGTGATGAACTCTCGCAAGAGGAGACGCGCAACGATGCAATGGGAGATCTCCTGATGGATACTGACCAAGCCGATACTTCCGGTCGTGAAGAGGGAGAGAAAACTCTGATGCAGCGGGATGCAACGGGAGATCTCCCGATGGATACTGACCAAGCCGGTACTTCCGGTCGTGAAGAGGGAGAGAAAACTCTGATGCAGGGGGATGCATCGTGAGATCTCCCGATGGACCCTCATCGAGAGGTTACTCGTGATCCAGAAGACATTGGCGGTTTAGGGATGACAGAGAAGGCGCACGCGGTGGGGGTTGGAGCTCCACATTTCCATGAGGTTACTGGCGATCAGGAAGAAAGGATGGAGGCGCAGGTGGGAGTCGCTACATCGGGAGATCTCCGGATGGGTAATGAACCAGACGAAATTCGTGATATGGAGGGGATAGAGGAGGCGCAAGCGGGGGGAGTTGCAGCGGGAGATCTCCCGATGCGTGAGGACCCATATGACATTCACGATCTGGAGGGTACAGAGAAGGCGCAGGCGGGGGGGGTTGCAGCGAGAGATCTCCCGATGCGTGCACTTGAGGATTTGAGTCTTCGTTCCTCACTGAAGTCGACAATTCAGTTGGAGGGTGGTGCATCGGGAGATCTCCAGTTGTCTCAGGTCGAAGGTGGAACTTCTGATGCCAATGTCGCTGCCAACATTTTGGAGGATACTCTAGTAGACTTGAGGCAAATGAGTCCGGAGGCTGGCACAGTGAAGGTGAATCCATTCATAGCTGTTCCGCAGGCTGGACTGACTTACGCAGAGAGACTCTCTATAAGGAATAGGTTTAAGGATCTTGTTGATTTGCCAAGTCACCATGCAAGTGTTACCCGCGATCCCACGAGTAAATCTTTTCGTGATATTCAGGCCGCGTGGGAGGCCACGAGTTTCATTTATCAAAGCATTGTTGATATCGCCTCTGACCATATACCGCAGGCAGTAGAGGAGGAGGTCTTTGAATCTGGGGCTACTTCGCCTTCCAAGGTTTATGAAGCAGAAGTTAATCGGACTGGAGAGGATGACACCAAAGGTGCTTGAGGTGACATCCTGTGTATCTTTACGGATTTGATTTCAATTGAATGTCGAGGTCGCTAGACTTATGTCTAACTTCTCTCTGGTATTCTGTTTTGCAAATTGTCCTGGTCCTTCGACGGCGGTTCCGGGGACACCCAAAAAGGTACCTCGCCGAAACTATACAGTGATTCTGGACTTGAATGGAGTTATCCTTCACAGGTCGTATTTCCGTAATAAACTTCATGTTGAACGTCGGCTGGGGGTCACAACCTTCCTTAATTGGTTGCGTGGAAAAGCGCAAGTTGCATTCTGGAGCAGTGTAACTCTGCGAAACATGAACGACTTGTTAGACATTGTCCTTGCAGATTGTTCCTTCGGTCGTGGAGATGTAATTTGTCTAAATCAAGAGGCGTGCACAAAGACCAAGTATAGGGCCCCAACTGCACCACATAAGCCAATCTTTCTAAAGGATCTTACGATTTTTGCGCGGGCTGCTGGTTTATTGACACTAGAGAACATTCTGCTAATTGACGACAGTCTAGTAAAGAAAGTCATGAATGATCCACACAATGCTGTTTTTCCTGAGTCCTTCTGCGGTGATTCCAATGACAAGTACCTTAGGATGCAGTTGATCCCTTGGCTTGATGGACTTTTTAAGTCAAATGAGAAGGTGCCAGTGTATGTGAAGGATAACCCGCTTTTTGGCGAACAACAGGGTGTCGACCCATTATCGAATGAGGGCTTCGCAATCATGACCAGGATAGTGCGTTGATCCCCGTTTTTCTCAGGCTTCATCGGGAGATCTCCCGTTACTGTAAATTCAGATGTAAAACATTGACACTGTACATAGGCCTCAGTACATATTGATAATTAGATTGTAAAAAATTGCACTTTTACTGCCACTGTAACAAAGAGATGAGTGTTAATGACATTGTAAAAAAATGCATTTTCCGTCCACTGTGAATTGTATATTACTTGTTATGAAATGTAAAGTGATTGCACTTTTATGCTCATTGTGAATTGCTTTCTTTTTTTCCTACTCAATTTTATGTTTTATTTGTATTCCATCGAGAGATTTTTTTCCGTGCACATCACTCCTTAGCTGTTCTTTGCATATCTTCTTCAAAGATACTTAAATGACAGTTACTTTCCAGAATGTACTTGTAATTCGTAGTCTACCTTTACCACATTCCAACTGGAAAATAGTGAGTTTTCTCGATTTTCAGCCAGTACTGGAAATGGTTCTCCGGAGTTGTCTATTCTTACTTCAACGGGAGATCTCCCGTTGTTAGATGGTGCTGTCCAACTCGATTGTCCACTTTCATTTCATCGGGAGATCTCCCGGTGCTGATAGGTTCTTCGTGAACTGAGTATTCCTCATGAGCTTCATTGGGAGATCTCCCGTTGTTTGGAGGTTTTCCATATCTGATGAGTTTGGTCGACGCAGAAGGCGGTTCTCGTTGTTCTTACAGGTGCTTTATGCGTGGAAGGCGGCATTACGGATCTTCCTCAGAGAATTATCGTACCTGCTGGTTTTCGTGGCTTTCTTAAACAATTGGTTGAAGATACTCACTGTGGGTTGTATTCCTCCATGAATGTTCTTGCCGTGGGAGCGCTTTTGCAGCGTCTTCTGCCATGGAGTACTTTGAAGAGTTTCCTCTATATTGCTGGTGCGAACAATCCTAAGAAGAATGACCCCTATCCAAACCGTGCTGAATTACTGAAGCTTATCTTAGGTAGCCCTAGAGAGCGCAGCATTCTCTGGAATCAAACTATAGTTCTACTTGAGTTAGATCCTCTTAAGTGGCCACATGCTCGCGTGGTAGGACCCTCCATACTTGCGAGGGATGATCTTCTTCCTTCAAGATGGGAGCGTCCGTGCTATGGTGTAAAGGAGCTAATTGCTGGGACTTAAAATAGAGTACAGGTAGAAAGTCCTTCAGTCATGGTGATTATGGAGTGAGTGTAGTTTATGTATTTAGGGAAGAAATAGGGCCACTTATCATTTCATTTTCAATCATGCACCAACTGTCTTTTCATCTTGAATCATGGATTCTATAGGTCAGGCCTTCAGTTCTTTTTAAAGGCAACTTCTGTTATTTTCTATATCAATATGAATAAATTGTGGTGAATCCACCTTACCTTTCAGTTACTTTCTAGTTTCATTCGTCCACACTAGAAGTTTGTATTTGCATTTGCCTTGTCATTTTCTATGTTCTCTTTTACTATAAGAGGTTTAGTGCAGGGATCATATCGGGAGATTTCTGGTTCCTAATTATGCGTGGAAATACTAACAGGGGAAATGAGACCTAATAGTTCCAGTTGAATAATAACCATTTTGATTGGTTTCATGCCACACTTATAGTCCTTGTATCTTGGATTTGCACTACATCGAGAAATCTCCCGATGATTCATCTTAATTACTATGTACAATTCAATGTTCTACGGTTGAATAATTGAATTGTCTTAATTATAGTGTTTTTTGTCCCCTTCTTGTGTGTGAACATGGTGTACTTCACTCTTTTTTTCCCTCTTTCATAGGCATTGGGGTCTCCTAATCCATAACAACGGGAGATTTCCTGATGGCTTCTCCCATCACAAAGTCCAAAAGTCCTCCTAAAGTCCAAAAGTAGTTAAATATGGCATGTTTGCACATTTTTTTTGATTTTATGAGGATGCTTGGAGGCCTACACATGTTTGCACATTTGAGTTTTTAATAGGAGGCTTGGAGGCTTGCAAATTTTTTTGATGAGATTACTTGAAAACAGTAGAGACATTTCAGATGTTACGCATGTTTCCATATTTTTAGTTCAAATGAACATTGTCAATTTGGACACTTTCAATCAATCTGAGATGTGTTAGTTCGGACATTTTTGGTCCATTCTTTGTCATTTTAGACATTTGTTTTTGAATGTGGACATAATTAGTGTATGTGGACCTATGAATTTGGACCCTTTTATCTTCTTTTGTTATTTCCTAAGACGGATTTGGGATACTACAGATCTGCTCATGTTTGTTTTCTTTAGTGGGATGGATGTTCCTCCTTTTGGGGTTATTGAAGTTATGAGGCCTACACATGTTTTCATATTTTTTTGGATTTGGGTGCAGAAGATGTCTCCATTTCTTTTCTAAGTGGGCTTTAAAGGCCTACAAATTTTTTCCTAGAGGGGCACTAGGAAATTGAAAGCATTTACAACGCCGGAGATGCTTCCATATTTTCTATTGAAATGAACATGATCAATTTAGACACTCTCTGTCAATTAAGACATGTTACTTACAACCTCTTGGGTCAGTTTAGGGTCATTTTAGACATGTTCCTGTCGATGCAGACCTCATTACTAAATTGTGTCTTAGCAATGTGGACATTGGTCATTGCTATTTTTTTTCCTTAGGGGAATTAAAGATGGTGGTTCTATTTTGTTTTTTCATTCTTGACTAGAATGAAGACTCTTAAGCTCACCCCTATTTCTTCCATGGCATCATCAATTTCCATCAAGAGAAGGGGGTCTATGTTAATTTGCTTGTGCTTTTAGAATTGAATGACCTTAAGTACATAAAAGTAGTGGACATCCAGAAGTGCTAGGGGATCTATATATCTTATACCCACAAATATGTTAACAACTATGTTTTTCGTGCTGCACAGAAATGGAAAAGATTCCCGCAAACTCTGTCTATTCTATAATGCTTGATTGGTCTGCTAAACGACACACATCATGGGACTTTTTAGTTGCCTCTAGTGAAGAAGAGATCCTTGTCTTCCCTAGACTAGCAATAGCAACAAAAGTTGGCAATCGATATCTGAAGGAATGGGAAGAGAACCACATAGTCATCATGAATTGAAGCTCCAGGTTTGATAGGTGCAAGTCATCATTACATAGAGTAATGTCTAGTCTGACGTTGATGATAGTTTTCAATGTCAAAATTGACTTTTTCCAGATAATTCCTTGTCGATTTGGACACACTGTATCAATTTCAGGATGGTTAATAGAATTAGACTTGTCCATTCGGACACTATGTTTTTAAAGTGATATGATATGGCATTTATCCCGGATATTTGGTATTTCGTACTGTACAATTCATGACATGTATGTGTGAAATTTCAAATATGATGTACATCTAGTATAGTGTCAGAGGAGGTAGTCTTTGTATTTGGCTTACAATATAATGAGTGAAATGAATGTGCTTGTTTAGGGTCTTCATTTGGAAAGTAGTAGTATCATGGATGCACATGCTGGCATGTTTAGAACAAGGATCATGTGTCGAAAAAAAAGTCTACTTTGACTTTCTAGAGTATAGAAAATTGCTTTGGTAGACCACATCCCGTTTGTCCTTCATGTCTATGAAGATGTTTTTTCCTTGTTTCTGGACATAGTACGTCTTTTACAGTGTCCATGATAGCATTGTGAAGTCAACTATGGCAGGCTTCCGGCAGCTATGTGTACGGCAGTTTGCCACTTCCAATGTTCAGTTTTGTGATGGTTTTGTGCAAAACCAAAGTCTTAACGTGTTGCATGTTTGTCATTGCATCTTGTTGCAGTAGGAGGGCTTCTTCAACTTTCTTCCAAGGCTCTTAGCCCTATGTGAAGCTAAAGAAGCATATACAACCATGGTGCGTGAAGCCCCACTATGAGGGGCCCGAATTAGAATCAACCACGATGGTCGAGTTCTCCGCCACATTCCCGTGTCAGACCTCATCCTTCAAACAGAGTTGAGGGTGGCAACGGAGATGGATTTGCAGAATTATCGTTGCCCTTGCCGGACCTGTCATGGAGGGCCACGTCGTGCCATAGACACTATTAAAAAACATCTTTGTGAGAGGGGTCGAGATGACTTCCTTATGAAGTCGATGGTCGGAGGGGACCCTCTAGATGGTTATCCTCATAATGGCATTTGGGTAGAAGACCAAGCTTATGGTGACGATGTCATTGACAATGACGCAGATATTGAAGGCAACAACATTGGCATTGCAGACAACATCCAAGACAATGAAATGGAGGATCACAATGTTGGCTTCGTACCACATGACGAAGACAATGCAATGGATGTTGGACATGATGTTGAACGGCAAGTCTTAGAGGCTTTTGATCGTGGCGACACATTGCATGCAGCTACCATGGCGTCTGAGCCCATCCTTGAGTCCATAGAGGCAGATGAAGAAGATGATAGAGTGGATAATATGGAACGTCTGTACGAGCATGCCACCACCCCAGTGTACTTGGATGCAACTTGTAGTATTCTCTCAGCCACCATCATCATCATGAATATGTGTGCAGTCTTTCATGTGAGTAACAAGTTTGCAGATGAATTGTTGCAGTATTTGTCATCGGACTTGCTACCACAAGGCAATAACATGCCAAGTAGCCATTATGAGGCTAAGAAGATGATGAAGAAGTTGGGCCTAGAGTACAACAACATCCACGCTTGCCCAAGTGGATGTGTGCTATATGAGGCAGAGCATGCAGAGCTGAGCACTTGTCCTAAGTGCACAAAATCACAATGGTTGGAGGGCTCAAATTCCATACCAGCGAGAGTAATTCGGCATTTTCCCTTGATTCCAAGGTTGAGACACATGTTTCGATCTTCAGAGTTGGCCCAGATGTTGACCGGTTGGACGAAGCATGTCAGTGAAGATGGCATCATGCGTTCAATGGTGGATAGCCTCGCTTGGAAGCATGTCAATTCAGACACTGTCTTTGCCAACTTTGGTGCTGAAGACAGGAATTTATGTCTGGCATTGGCATTGGATGGCGTGAACCCTTTCAAATTGAGCAACACCACTTGGTCTACATGGCCCGTGCTCATATTGATTTATAACTTTGAGCCATGGTTTGTAACTAAGAAGTTCTTTATTTCATTAAGCATTCTCATTTCAGGGAAACATTCCCCATCTTCGAAGAACTTGGATGTGTTTTTGCGACCACTACTTCGGGAGCTACATGCCCTTTGGCAAGGGGTTGCAGCGCAAGATTTCTCTAAACCTGCAGGTTCAAGGCAGTTCATCATGCAGGGGTTGTTGTTGTGGACTATATCTGATTTTCCAGCGTACGGCCTCATCTCTGGTCTTTGTTGCAAGGGTTATAGAGGATGTCCAGATTGTGGACCTCAGACAGATTCTAGAATGGCGCGGACGGGTGATGTCCGCGCAGATCGAAGTGTAAGAGGGTCCAAGATTGTTTATGGTGGCATACGCAGGTATTTACGTCGTAATCATCCATACCGTCGGAATCTTCGGTTCAATGGTTGCACAGAGCATCGTGGTAGACCAGCTCGAATGACCGGTTCAGACGTCGTCTGATATGCTGCATTGTGGCAATCATATCTAGATTTGGGTGGGAAAGAAGATGGACCAAACGACCCGGTTCGTTTTACTGGGGTCAAAAGGCTTTCTGCTTTATACGAACTTGAATACTTTCAGGTGAGCATTTTATAGCTTCTATAACTTATGTTGTACGCTGACGCACTTGTGATGTAAATTCCGATGTTGTAGACGCCGTAGGTGTGCACAGTTGTACTCTGTGTCTAACAATGAAGATGTCCACTTCTGCAGCATCTTCTGGAACGGCACATTTTGGACGTCATGCACTGTGAGAAGAATTTGTGCGAGAATATAGTGAAGACGCTTCTTGCTATGAACGACAGCCCTGGAAGTCGAGTTGATGCACAAGAGTTGGGGATTCGCGAAGAAATTTGGCTACAAAATCCACGTCGTCGACAAGATGATTTTTACATGCCCCATGTGCCTTACATCATGACCTTAGAAGAGCGAACGGAATTCATGGACATTATATGCAAAATTCGCACCCCAACAAACTACGTGGGGGCCATTCACAAACGATTCCAAGATGGAAGACTTCAGTACATGAAGACACATGACTACCACGTGCTTATGCAACAAGTGAGCCACACAATCCCATGGTAGTTGTTATAAGTGAATGCTGTCTACACAACCCACCAATGCAAACGTCTACAAAATCCACCAGTGGGCTCATGATGAGCAGGCTTTGTCCATGATAGTGTTGTAGTAGACACTGTGCTGGAAGCGTTGTTGTTTGTTACAACACTCAGCTGGATAGACTGTGTCTGACTGCGCTAGTTGAATAGACATAGAGCTTGTCCATTTCAGTGAAAACTTTCCTGTTAGACGTCTATGGTTGAAGTGGAAGCCTTCAATTAGGTGATTTAGGTCACATAATAGGCCACATGTCTTTAATGAAGTAATTTATGTTGCATGCAGATTTTACCGGTGGCAGTCCGAAACATCTTGAATGAGAACGTGAGACTGGCTATTATAAAAATTAGCAGAGTCTTCCAACAACTATATGAAAAAGAAATCAGAGAGGTAGACAAAGATGACGTCATGGATGATGTGATCATGGCAATATGCTTGTTGGAAAAGGAGTTTCCAACAACTTTTTTGAACATCATGACACTTCTTCCAGTACACCTTGTGCAACAATTATTTGTATGTGGACCAGTGCATTGCAGATGGATGTATCCTATAGAACGGTACATGAAGACACTCAAAGATTATGTCCGCACGTATGCCCAACCAGAAGGCAGCATAGCAGAAGGATATCACAATGAAGACACTTTTGGCTTTTGCACGGAGTACATGAAAGATTTTCGAGGAACGCAGCATCGGGTATGGGACGCAGAAGAAGACCCCATCATGAATGATGAGGTCATACGGAGCAAGGCACCAAAGAAGCGCCCCATGTTAGATGAATTACGTTTGTTGGTACATGTATTTGTCATTGACAACGCCGCGTGCTTGGAGTCTTGGCGCGAGTAAGTTGAACAATGTCAATCATGATGTTCTTGTGTCAATTGTGATGTTGTCTCTGTACTATCCATGTGTTTGACAAGATACTTAGCATTGTCGAGGAATGTCTAATGTCTGAATGCTTTTAGGGCATCCTAGATTCCTTTCATCATTGTCTTGCATATTAGTAATTGGAATTTATTACCAATGCTCTTGGATACGGCATGCAAAATAGCTTAGTTTCAATGTGGGTGTTTCTCACTAAACATATGCCAACTTTTTGCACTTCATATTGGAGATCTTTTTAAAATATGTAGAGGGTTGATTCCATGAATAGGGAGTACATTGAGGCAAGGAGTCAAAGATGGGAGCAGCGCGAAGAGTTTCGTCGGCGTTCAAGGCATTCACATCCTCGGAGAACTGTCCAGTATCCTCAAGAATTGAGTGACTTCCCCCCTTTCACGCAGTGGTTGACATCTACCGTGAAAGAAGCAGAGCATTCTGGACGTCATGTTCAGCAACATGTGTTGCAGTACTCGCAACCCCCTCAACGAAATGCAACATCACATCGTCAAATGTATTGTCATGGTATGCATTTGCGCGTCTGTAGTGCGGAAGGTGGTCTTATTACACAAGATTCATGTGTTGTCGCATCTTTTCGCCGGTAATGTCGTTGGGGTCTTTTGAACGGGAGGCCTCGTGAAGTTTCACAGGAGTATGTAGGATACATTGAGGAAATATTGGTTTTAGATTACCGAAATCATTGTGTTACCATCCTGCTTTGCGATTGGGTGCGTGAGGCTCGAGACGCTCGTTTTCCAAGTATTGAACGGGACCGGTACGGCTTTAGTGTGGCAAACTTCAATAACATGGACGGGCAGGTCCATGCTGATTCATTTGCCTTTCCACTTCGTTGCCAACAAGTGTTTTTCTCAAATGACCGGCATCGACGAGGGTGGAAAGTAGTGTGCCGAACTGTTGTTAGAGGAAGACGTGGAGCAATCCACTTTGATGAAGACACTCCAAACATTCTGCAATTGCGAAACGATGGTGACTTTGCTGGCTTGCAGCCAGTGGCAGCTGAATCAGACCCTATTAGACATCCCATGGATGTCGAAGAAGACGTTAGAGACATCCTTGGAAACAATGTTGTGTCCGACGATGAAGCTTGATTGACATTGTCCTTGGTACACGTAGCATGGGGTCGTCTAACACATAGACGTCTGCGCGGACATCATGAGAATACCGTAGACGATATGTATGTCTTACTGCATATTTTAGTGCATGTTTCAGTGCTCCCAAAACATTCATATGACATTGCCAATTTGCATTGAAGGTGCCTCATGTGAACCCTCTACGCAATGCACGTCTTTGTAGTTTCCCACATCATCATGCTCCTCCATGCCACTTGTTCTTATAACTTTTGTATTAGACTATTAAGAGCACTCATGAACCTTTCCCTATGGAAATTTATAGTTGGAAATCATCTTCCATGGTGAACACCCTAAACATCATAGTAAAGTTTCATACTTTAGACACTGCATAAGCTAAATTCTTGTAAATTCAATGCACGTCATCTCAGACAAACATACCTTATGTTGAAGTGCACATGTGCAAGACAATGAAGACTGCCATGCCCCATTGAATGTCTTAGGGAATGTTCGTATTGCCTTATCCTAATCTCATCATCAACATCCTCTTGTCTCAAGTGCCTCAATGTAAATACCCGAATATTAATAGGAAGATCACCCTCAACGCCAATAGGTCCTCTGAGACATCATTTACAACATTAGACGTCTATGTGGATGTCTTTTGGGACGTCTTGAAGTTGCTCATGGCATTCCAGAGAAGGCCATCAGAATGGTTGAACTAAGAATTTGCTAACGTGGCAGTGTCTGCCAAGTCAGCATATTTTTTGCCACGTCAGCTTTGGACCACGTCATCTACCATGTCATCTACCACATCATCACTTTTTAACATACCCTGCCCAAAAAATGCTGTCCAACTCTTTTTTTCAAGCGGGCAGCGTTGTTATTTAAAAATATAATAATATAAATGAAAATGACCCACGGTCAAAGTGGGTCCCCACTGCTGACATGTCAAATATTGTTTTTTCAGACAACCATTTGAACATGATGATGTCAGGCACCATCTCAACGTCAAAGTGGATGCAAATAGCAACACCACCATGTTTTTTCACGTGAATTTCCCTTTTTCATCTCCAACATCCACTTCAACTCCTAGTAGACGTAGAGATGTACAAGAAGACATGTAGACACCAAGTTGGACATAAAGTGTCCAGGCCTTAGACAGGAGCATGTCAACGCCCGACACCAAAAAAAACATAATTTCTTCCTGTGATAGCAATTTGGGGTAGCTCACTATGAATGGAATTTTTATTTTCTTTATTTAAAATTTTCACACAACATCTACCCAAGGAGTAGCTTTAAGGCCCAATAATTTTCATAACATTTGAATACATGGTTGAAAAGTTATTGTATGATATGTAGTTTTCATTACTCAACGGGCAACCTAAGCAACAAAAAATCTTCCCTAAAAAACACTTCTTTTTTTAAAAAAAAATTGAAATTTATTTTCTAAATTTATATATACATGAAAGATTTGAATTATTCCATTTTGATTTATGAGATGAAAGTTATGAAGAGTTTTAGTTGTAGGTAGTTTGAAGATAGTCATGAAATCTCTACTCTAAAATAAACTTTGAAGACCTTTATTTAACTCAATTTTTAATATTTTTGGAAAAAAATAAAAAATTGAGGTCAAGATTCTTTATTCCAACATTATAACCATTGGGATTGTATTTTTTCAATTCTATAAATAAATTATTAACAATTTAGTATTTTGAATCATTGTCTACTTCTTTCTACTTACTATTTTTTTCGTATATGTTGTACAATTCCAAATGATCTTAAATTTCTCAAGCATGTAACCAAAATGACTTGAAGAATGAATCTAAAGAGTTACAACCATTTTGGAATTTTTTTCATAATGATCTGATCTTGTGAAGTGCAGCTGCCCGGGTTTTTGCAGGGCCAAAATATAGCTTTTTGTCACTTCAAATGCTAATATTTTGCAATCCAAACGGTGGAATTTTCTGAATTTTTTTTCACATCTTTTCAAACCAGTGTACTACAAGATCCTATGGTTACATTTTTCTGAAAATGTATTTCTTCTAAAATTTGGTACTTATATTAGAAATGACAATTTTGGAGCATTTTTGGTGAAAACATAGTCAAATACATTTAGGGGTTTAGTCTTTTATTAATTGTCCCATATCAATTCTCAAGAACACCATTAGATTAGAAATATAAGAATTGTAAGTTATAGCATTCTTGTATAATGAATTTTGATAATAAAATTCTAATATTTCTATATTTTGTAGATTTTCATACTTTGTAGATTTCTATAATCTACAAAAATCTATAAATATTTAAAGTTTGAGAAATTTTTGGTTTAGCAATTTAAAATTTCAAAATCTAAAAATTATAGACAAGTTGTAAATAAGTCACAAACGAATTGCACATCAGTCGGAAACCAGTTGCATGCTAGTCGGAAACTAGTTGTATGCTAATCGCAAACTAGTTGTATGCTAATCGCAAACTAGTTGTATCTTAATTGCAACACCAATTGCACATCAATCACAAACCAGTCACATACAAATAATTCCACATAATCAACCACGTTAGAAGAGTTCATTGATGAACTTTCAAGTAAGTTGTCAAATGAGAAACAACCTTGAAAAATTTTGTAGCTAATTTGCAACTAGTGCAACTTGTCCATTGCAATTGCAGACTCTAAATTATCACCTAGTTGCAAATGTCTTGTACAACTACAAAACCAATTGCAAATTGTAATTGCAGAACCCTTCATTTTCTTCTAGTGGAACAACCTAAGGTAGAGGCACCTAATTCCAATAGTATAAACAAGAGAGCTTATCTCCCAATACAACAAGCCAAGATTGAATTATTTTGCAAATAGAAAAATATAATTATAGATGGTTTCAAAAGGAAAAGTAAATTTTTAAAATACCAAAAGAAAAATATGAATTATCAAAGTGAGATTGCAATGAGCATCCGAAACTACTTTCTTCACTTTCATGTGCATGATCTATAAAGATTGGTTTAATTTACCCAATTATGAACGGTTGGCTTCCATCTTAAAAATCTCATTTATCCCTTAAGGTCACCAAGGTCAAAAAGTATTCAATGGATAATGACTTCATATATGGAAACTATACCAATAAAAAATGCACCAATTCATTCAAAAATATGATAATTTTTGGCTATTAAATTCATTGTAGAGCTTCATCATTTTCTATGGGTAAATTAATAGTTTTAGGTTGTCCTAACTTACTTCAATGATCCACCATCTCAATCTTTAGCACAAGCAGTTTCATCACGCAATGGGGCCCTATGAACATTCAACTAAATGCTATCTCTATCACCAAGGTTGCATTCAACTAAGTCTTACTTCTATCACTAAGGTTGTCAGGTAGAATGACCTAGAATTTTCATTTCATTCTTGAAAGACATGCCCTCATCATTGAGATTTATAGTTCATTGACAAAAATTTATCAAAATTTTGAATGAATAGATGCATGCTTTATTTCTATAGCTCCCTAAAGGGTATTAATAAGACATTTTTAGTCTATAATATCCTTGCTACAATTTACAAATAGTGTTTAATTAGATTGATACAAGGGATTTGAGGGCATTAGAAGACAACAAGTTCCTAAGAAGTTCCTGTAAACCTATCTTTGTTGGAGATTGTTGTGGGAACAAATCCAATGTAGTTAGAACCTTGCCACATCGGACGAGGAAGTTATTGTACACAAATGTCAATGTCAATGTCAATTAATTAAAAATGAAGGACAATTCAAAGAATCCACTAACAATCCATTGAGTTGGTTCCCTATCTATCATTTGATCATCTACCATCAAGAAGTTTTTTTATGCCCAAATGAAGGAATGACTTCAATGAATTTTTGGGAGATTGATGGGTGGAGAGGTTGTTTTTATAGTGTAATGCATTGCTGATCATGAATCATCAGAGAATATGGGATAATTTGAAGATGAGAGTGTGATTGCTCATTGTCAAAACATAGTAATTATGTTTGAAGTGGAATTTCAAACTTCATTTAGACATAGTACAATAAATTTTTCAAAAAGCTTTCAACTAAGAAAAGTTGGTAAATCGATTTAAGTTTCATCTCCCAAAATACAATTGTGATTTTGAGCTTCCAAAAAATATTATGGAAAAAATTCAAAGAGGATGTTTCAAAATGTCCAAAAAAATTGTCCCCTCCAACCCTTCTCTAAATTTTGTCTATAGTTTTTTATTGGAGGCTTGAAATCACAAACATGTTTTAAAGAATGAAACTTAAATTGGTTTATCAACTTTCCTAAGTCTAAAGTTTTTTGAGAAAAATTATTCTACTATGCTTAAATGTGGTTTGAAATACCACTTTGAACAAAAGTTTTTGCATTTGAGTTAACTATGAGTAGTTGAGATCTTACTAAATCTAAATTATATACTCCACATGGATTTTTTTACCTACTACTACTTCATTTGTATAAGGAGTTTGTCTTTTCCACTATCAACACTAAAAATAGCAAGCACTTGAATCTATATTTCAGAGTTCTTGAAAATGGATGATTTCTTTAAATGTAAAGCCAATTTTTAATAAGTAATATTTTAAAGTAACAAAGCTTAATTAGTTGGCGGTGTACAAACAACATTGCAAACTTACGCCATCAACTCACCAACCATCAATGTTCTTTGCGATGTGCTCATGAGCTTTCCATGAAGAATCTAGAAAGTGGGAACTTTTGGAATTTTTGAGCACAATAGGGATGAAAGTTATTCTAATTTGTGGAGATACATTATTAAGTTGTTGTCCTATCTAATGGTTACATTGGATGTTATCAGAGTACATATTTTTCTAAGATTAAAAGTGTGCAAGTATGTCAAGTGGGTGACCAAGCCAAAATTGCATTGATTCTAATTCAAGATTGAATTTGCAAATATGAGGTCATAGTTTTGAAGAACAAAAAAACTTCCAAAAAAACATCATGTGAAGAGAACCTTACTTCAAAACGATTCCAACAAATTTTACTCAAAAAATGACAGTATTTAGCTTCTACTCAAATTTAGAATGAATTTTGAAATCTTCCTTTCAAAATTTATAAAAGAATGTTGATGATTATATTGTTTAATCTAACCATATCAATAGAATCCAAAATCACAATCTACAACTTTTATTTGTTAATCAATTCCAAAATATTCTTCCAAATAGCACTTTATAATAATTTTTCTCAAATCGTCAATTCTGGAGAAGATTCTGGATATTTAGGGGGGTAATCCCTGAAGGACATTTCATGTTCTCCCTTGGTCAACCTTCATTTCATTACAGTACTTTTCTATAACCTTCAAATAGAATTTACTCCGTAATTAAGAGCAACGTTTTACACAATAGTCAACGGTGCTTGTCAACTTACCGCGGAAAACGGGCCTGCCGACAGAATGCTCTTGGTTTTCGGGAAAGGAGGGAGCGATGGAGCGTCCACATCTCGCGGCTTCGTGGTTGCCCTCGCTTGCATCAGTTTGTTGGTCGCAGCTCTGCTAATTTGTGTAGCAAGGAGATATGCTGGCCACCCGCAGAAATGAATTCCGACAGCGCGCGTTTCATTTGAGCACCACGCTTGAATTTGATCAGTCGGTTTCTTTTTCATGGTCCCGCGCGTGTCCTTTAGGTTTAGGCGATCGAGATCTTGATGATCGAGTGGAAATTCTTGTTGCAGCAACGCACGACGACTTCTCCTCTTCCAATTAGTTACGGCTTGGCGCATCCAGGGGGGTTCCAAATTATCTACCTCGGGCTTCGCTCTGCATCCCGACAGACATGCTGCTTTCGGGTCTTTGCACGAAATTCTTCCTCCGGATTTCATGGTGTGCTTGCGCCCCTCTCCGTCTCTACATGTCCTCTATGCTGTTATGTCTTTCTGTTGCGAAGGAGTCTCGTAGCTTCAATTCAGCAATTCGTTGAACACCTAAGCACGCCCAAATCCGTATTCTGAATGACTTATAATATAACCCTAGCTGTACATATCAGGACGAGCAGAGAGAATTTTCTGGCATTAGATGGTTGAATTGGATGATCGTATCGTACGTCGGAGAGGTTAAGTCTGCACTTCCACTAGACTGGTTCGTCCTAATAGTGAGGGGGGATTAGCATCACATTGAAAACTAATGTCGCCATTTTTGTTTGTTTTCGTGAAAATTGGTACTGAACAGTAATAATTCCACCTGCACTAATTCAAAATAGAGTGCGTTTGGTAAATTAGAGTCACACGCACGATTAGGACGAATCAGTGTAGCAGTGCAGATTCGGACAATCCGTCACTGCTTCACGTGTGAGTTAAGAGCAGCGCTGACCGATCGGAGCATGTATAGAGCGGTGAAGGGTTCAATTTCGGTTTAAAGACCAAGATCAATTCAGCTCATGTTCTTGTCATCATTTAGGAGTTTTTTTTACAACTTCCAAGTGGGAATTGAAGACCAGTACAAGTGAAAGCAGCTAAGTCCATTTCCATTTAATGACGAGTGGTCATAGACTTATACCCGAGTCATGCGTCCCAGCGTCTGATGGATCGGTTGCTGTTGGTACGAGGGGTCAGTACACGAGATTATTGTATCGTCTAGGTTATATTTTCCATCGTCTACTTTGCTCCTCTCCTTCAAATATTTGCACAAGACTCACTGACATGTTCACTAATTATGCTCTGTGGTTTGCGGTGAAGATGTCATGTCGGGAGTCGAATGCTAGTGCACTGCATGCAGGCAACGAATGCAGTTTCAAACTTTTCGAGACAATGCCGACGATTTTAGGGTGCGACTTCTGATTTTCTCTTTGTGACTGCTCCCTTGAGTTGCTCACCATCTCTTGATCAATGACAACCATGAGAAGCACGTCCTTCCAAGGACATGGTGCAAGTTCATCGTCCATAGAAGCTGACTACTTGAGTCTCTCGGTGGACAGTGTGCACGACCTTGCACAGCTTGTCACCAAAGGGTTACAGCTGAGTGAAAGGCAGTGTCAGGATCTCTCTTCCAAACTCGTCCATACCCTAGAGAATATTCAGAAACTGGTCCCTCCTTCTGGACCATTAAAGGTTCTCTTTGGTCCAGCTTTGAAGAACCTGTACAGAGTATTGGAGAAAGCAAAGTTGCTTGTTCATCAGTGCTGCGCCATAGATTGGTGTCGAGCAGCCGTGTTTCAGATTCACAATGAAGGGACCTTCCGAGAGCTGTTGCTGGAGGTCGGCTTATGCTACAATGTTATGTACGAGCTCAGCAAAGGTATTGTACGAGATTGGGACTGGAAACTAATTCAAGCAGAAGACCTTCGCCAGTCATCCTTGTTCTTGCCTGCACCTGAGAGTGAAGTCTGGGAAGATCAAGAAACTCTGAAGAGAAGGCTTGAGCAAGTAGCAGGCACATCCCTTGATCGGAATTCGTATCTTGCTAGATACTTGTTGCGGAAGTTGGAGTGCGTATCTGCAGCTCGCGTGAATGAAGACTTCAGCGTTCCGGATGCATTGCTTTGGATGAATGAAACTGAACCGGAAGGGACTTGGAAATTGCAACGCGTTCTTGGAAGTGGTTCTGGTGCAATGTGTGTTTGTCGCTGCGAATGGCTTGGCATTCCTTGTGCAAGGAAGGAGTTTCACTGTCGAGTGGAAGATGGTATTTTCCGCAGGGAAGCAGCCATCTTGGCCCAGCTGAACCACCCGAATATTGTGAAGTTCTTTTGTTGTAGCAAGTGCCCCGAAATGGGTAAGTGCTTGATAGCCATGGAGCTGATGGAGATGAGCTTAGATGATTTGATTGAGAGGCGAGGGAAGGCCAGACGTTTATTTCCCATTCTTCTTATTCTCGACATCATGACCCAAATAGCGCGTGGAGTGTGGTACCTCCATGGCCTGAACATTGCCCATCGAGACTTGAAACCACAAAATGTCGTTGTCACGGAAACCCGTGCTGCACATCTTGAAGATTTTTTTTGTGTGAAGTTGGTTGATTTCGGGATGTCCAAGACCAAAGTGCAGGTCTCCAAGTCTAATACCATTTCCATACCGGGTGTTGGCACCACGAAATATAGAGCTCCGGAGGTTTTTCCTCAGGCCCAGCGAGTTGCACCGGGCCTGAAAAGGAAGGTGAATTGGTTCCAGGCGGATGCCTATAGTTTTGGCATCACTTGCGCAAGACTTTTGTCGTTGATGAAGTCCTTCGAAGATGTGCCCGGGAGTATATTGTATGAGGAATTACTGCAAGGAGTCCGACCCGAACTTCCTGGCGAGTGTCCCGAGGCTTTGATTGGTCTTTTGAAGGACTGTTGGGCTACGAACCCTCATTGTCGACCTGATTTTGGGAAGATTTGTTCGAGGCTTGAGCAATGCAAATTGCAGGAGTTTTTGAGGGTTTCCTGTGAAGGTTTGCAAGGGGTCGTGGGTTCTGAGTATATTGAGACTGTTTCCATGAAGCAGTCCCATGAACAATCTCTATGTGCCACTCGGGATCCATACGTAGAGTCTCACTGTGCCAGCACAGTCTCCTGTGATTCAGATGATGCCCAGGTAAATTTCCTTTTGTCTAATGTCAAGTCTTTGGACGTTTCTTGTTACTACTTTGACTGGAGTCTTGGGGTGTAACTCATACGCATATTATTTGTAAGGTATTGATGAACCAGGGGTGCTCATTCTTAGACCTTGCACAGTTTTTTATAAGCATTTTGAGCATCAATAATATATCTGCATGTCTAGTTAGTTTCTTGAGTTTTCCAGTGTATGCTCATTTGATGCGAAATCTGTTTGGCCTCGTTTTACGGGTTTAATTTGAGCAATACATGTGATAGCATTTGGAAGTTGTCTTATATTGGTACTCTGCTCGTTTCTTTTCGCACCATTTTACAGGAGGCCCTTGATACTTCGCAATTTGATGAGAAAGCCAGTCCATCATTTGATAATGATTCTGAAGATCGACAGAGTACCATCTTGTCAAAATTGGAGCCTCAGAAGGTGCCTTTGTCTTCTCCTTATTAAACAATTACTGAAACATTAAAAGTTAGTACTGTTGTGCTGAAAACTGAGCTCTTTCAAATTGATGCCTTAACGTATCTAGTTTGACTGGCTCCAAATTGATGTGTTTTTGTTGACATTGATCACAATATATTTGCGCAGGGCGTACTAACAAATACAACTTTCGTAATGAAAATGAAGAATGAATATTAGGCCTTTTTCAATTCAAAGCTTGAAAGATGAAATTTTACCTTTAGAATGTTTTGATAGTGCACATGATCAATCTGATAATATTTATGCACATGACCAAGCTCACAACTTTCAGCATTTTGACCTTGAGAGTGCCAATTCAAACATTATGATGCCAAGATATGTGTTTGTAATACAATAGAACATTTAACTTTGGTTAAGACTTAAGCTATTCTTGTTGCTCTAGTGTTGTAAATAATATTGAGAAAGCCCTCAAACACATGATATTGTGCTATCATGCACTAATTACTACCAATATGCCTGTTTGGTGTGGATGTTTGTACTAGAGGGTTGGCCTTTGGAGCCGTACAATATCAAGCTTAGCTCGTGTGATATCTACAGATGCTTTACTTCCCAAAAATTTAAGAGAGAGTCAATCCCTACGGCTTCAATTTCAACAAAGTGAGTACCTACAACATCCCTCAATTTCATACCATTGTGTGTATTATGAGTACCTTGGAACATCCCTCAATTTTATACCATTGTGTGTATTATAAATACCTATTCTGACCTATTCGATTCTACTTTATTGAACTTCTTGATTCGATTTCACTACTATTTGCAGAATGTCAAGAGTTTGATGTGAAGCCTACTTCGTTCCCATACAATGAGCTTCGGGTTGCCACTCTAGATTTTCACAAAGATATGAAATTGGGGGATTCGATGTTTGGAGCAGTGTATAAGGTACTGAAACCAGCATTCCATACCCATTACACAATGGAGTTCTCATATGAATTTGGATGGGGTTGGAGATGTAGTTATTGCACATGTACAGTTGATATATCATGCCTGACCCCCTTTCCTGCATAAACTAATTATAACTTGAATGCTTTTCACATGTTGGTTCTGCTGAGAAGCATCCTACATTCCAAGGCACTTATCCATTTTAATTGTTCCATCATCAGAGCTTTTAAAACTGGGGGGCAATTTTGGTACGAGCATGTTCCAATTAAATAGTAAATTCTGTATACCATCTGCTAAGTGAGTTCATATTTGACAATACTACTAAGTGGACATTGGAATGCTGCAGGGTGTGATGCCAAATGGAATTGTGGTGGCCGTGAAGAAGTCCTCCCTTGGTCACTCCCAACAATCTTTTGATGAACTTTCAAATGAAGTTGTCCTTTTGTCAGGAATCAAACACAAAAACTTAGTCACTCTAAAAGGATGTTGCCTTCATGACCAGCAAGGGCTGCTAGTTTACGAGTACGTGGAGAATTTTCATGTTGGCCAAATTCTACTTGGTATGTAATTCTCCTAGCCCAACTGAATTAGTAATATACTTCTGCTCTCTTCTGCATAATGGTTTCATTCCAACTCCACACCAAGTGTAATTCAGAACTCATTCCTAGTCCATATTTTGCCCTGTTACCACAGATAAAGGACCGCGTAGGCAGATGCTGGCTTGGTCTGTGCGGTTAAAGATTTGCTTGGGCGTGGCTCAGGGTTTGCATTACTTGCATGCACTAGCGCATCCAAGAATCATCCATCGGAACATCAAGGCGGCGACTGTTTTTCTCGACAGAAACTTTGACCCTAAGATTGGTGGTTTCGGCTGGGCTATGTTATTTCCAGATGAACAGAGTCATATTAAGCTGGATGTAGTGACAGGAACAAAGTAAGTTAACCAAGCTTTTCCCTTTCCTTAAGTGTAGTTAGGTGGACAGGTCTTCATTGCACGATCAAACACTCGAGTTCTTTCAGTACTACTTCATTACTGCATTAGGAGTTGTCGAATGCCCAAGTCTTGAGCTCCAAAAAGCCAGCCAGGGACACTCTGGAGGTGATTCTTAAAAACTCTCTCAAGAGGTGAAAGTTTTGAGAATAGGACCTCAAATTCCAAAGCAAGGATTTTGAGAATTGGTGTCTTTGATTCTTGCGGGGCTATACTTGGGAAGAAATACAGATTTCTGGCAGTTGGCACCCTTATTTGGAGTTTTAGGGTTGAGGGTTCTGGGTTCAGGATGCAGTTTTGATTGATAATTATGCTCTGCACATACATCACTCAAAAGTTTCTGAGTACTTGCAGGGGTTACATGGCACCAGAGTACGCACAGCATGGGAAATTGAGCGATAAAGCAGATGTCTACAACTTTGGCGTCTTGTGTTTGGAGATTATCAGTGGCCGATACAACTGCGAGGAGACCGTGCCTCCGGACCAAAAGTTTATCCGCGATTGGACCTGGCGACTGCACGAGGAAGACAGGCTTCTCGAACTCGTCGACCCCACACTTCACTTAAAAGATGTCGAGGTCCAAGACGTGCAACGAATGATCAAAGTGTGTCTCATGTGCGTACAGGACGAGGCGGAGAGGCGGCCGAGCATGGCTCGCATTGTGTCCATATTGCAAGGGGATACGGAATGGGATGGGCAAGTGCTGCGGTGAACGGAAGTGGCCTTACCAGTTCACAAGGTTTAACAGATCCATTCGATGGATTTCAGGAGTGTCAGCTTTGTTTAGAGCGTCTGGGTAGAACCTGGCTGCTGATCAAATGGAGCTTAACCCTGAAACGCATGGGAGGCCTCAAAATATAGTCTTTGGGTGACATTTGCCCCCTGTGGAAGATGGAGAAATGCAATGTTTCTTCCATTGTGGGGGGAGGATTTGGTTGAGCACTTTTGCAAGAGGTTGGTGTTGGGAAATTCTTTCTTCATGGTATTGTTGACTTTTTCACATAGTAACATTAGAGAAAATTTGGACTCTTGGGAAGGCCTCTTAGAGAGCATGTAGGAGACCCCATTTTACATTTAAATTTGTAATTTGAGAAAAATGAAGATATGTTAATTCCCTATTTCCGCCCATGTACTTTGTATAAAGAATGATCATGATTTTACTAAGGTCTTCTTCCATTGGTTGTGGAAGAGGTTGTACTATATTGTTATATTATTCTCTATACATTTACCAAGGTTAATAATATTTGATCTAATTATATTCTATCATGTGATGAAGACCTTAGTACAACAATCTATAGGACAACTTTTGAATGTGCATGGTAGTGATGGTACCCTAATAGTGTACATTGTATTTAGGTATTGGTCTATTATTCATTGTTTATTTGTAAACTTAGTGATTGAAGTGCTAAGTACTATGAAGTATGTACAATGTGGCTATGCACTTTTTCTTACCATGTGGTATATCATCATTGATGTCCTCACCATACTTAATAAAAAAATTAGAATACTTTTATTAAAAAAAAGCATAATCCAAGTTGTATAAGTTAGCACATGTGATGTACATCACACAAGGTAGTGACATTTTTTGGTACCTTTAATAGGCTCCCCTATGACTCTTTTAATAGCTTTGCTTGTCAAAGTGAAGGGGCCTTCTCAAGAGTCCAAATTTCCTCTAATGGATGCTTGATCCATGGATCATTGTTTAGTGTATTTTGATAGTCAACTTTATAGGAAACATTTTATTTCAATTTTGAGAAGTAGGAAAAGTTTCAAGAAAAAAGACTCCCTTAACTCCCTTTGAAAGCATAGCCTATGACCTCAAAAATAAACTTTTAAATCCTAACCTTTCCTTCGCAAGCTATGTTCTTTTTTAGGATAAATGTTGTGACTTGGATAAGTTTTGCCAATGAAATGTGAGTAAAATGGCAGTTGTAAGGTAGAAGCACCTAATTTCAACCCTTTAATTAATTATGCATACCTTGGAGTGGAATCTACACGAGATTGTATTTAGCACATAAGCAATTGGAAATCATGAATTCAAGAAAAAAATTATAATTTTCTAAAGATGGATGAATATGCTACAAATTTGTGAAGTTTAAGTTAATGGTGTACCCCAAATCATGTTTTGCATTCAAGTATACAAGATGTACATTTTGGACTTCCTTTAGTTAGATAATTTTAAGATTGACTTAGGATACATGTAGTGTCAAAAATGGGTGTTTCTACCTTATAAGATGGGCCTTGCAAATCAAGTTTTAATAGTCCACAAAATGCTACTTTAATATTTATTTGTATTGAAATTAGTTCAATGTAAAGAATGATGTACTATACAATGAGGTTAGGTTTGTTAGGCCCCATATAAAATCATCTTTTTGGGGGTTGGATTTTTATTCATTATCTCAAATTAGAATTTTTGGAAGTTCATTATACGAAGTTTGGAATATTTCATGCCCTTTAGCATGGTTCAAAACATTCCATGACCTAGTAGTATTGATAGCTTTGCTGATACTCAAGGCTTGACCAATACTCATAGCTTTGATTTTGTATTTTTTTAAGGATTAAGATTATTTTCATTAATATTTTCTACACTATTCAATTTTTCCACATTATAATTTCTGAAATTTTCATTGGATGCCATATTTAATTATATTATTATATTTTGAATCATTTTTTAACAAATCTGACCCTAGCATAGGATATTGTAGGATAGTAGGTAATAAGATATGTCATTCTATATTTGTTAGGACCTTGATTCCTTTAGTTTCCTAAGCCCACCCTTGTTTTGAACAATAATTCAATTGTTTGTATACTTGTCTAGCCTTCAATTGGTAAGAAGTGTAAGCAAAACTGTTATAAGTGTTTTCAATTGTGATGGCTAAAAATCCCTAAAGTCTGATCTAAATCAACAATGCTAACATGTGAGTATAAAAATGCAAGCATATGAGCCTTAAGCCTACATGTAATCAAATAGCTACCCTACAATTATTGAAGGTATCTATAATATAAATACCTATAATATAGGTATCTAGATCATTAGTATCGTATAATTATAGAAGGTTTATAATATAAATACATATAATATAGGTGTGTGGACTCCTATGCTCTTAAGTTCATGATCCTAGACTTACAAAATAGCAATCCTTTAATTTGACCTAAGCCTCCAAGCAATGGACTTTCTAACTCGCACCACATACAGTGACTCCCAAAAGTTGTTGGCCACCCTAAAAATTGCTCTCAAAAATTGAGAAATTGGAATTATGAAATGAAATTTGAACATGTTGTACAAAAGAAAATCTACCCTCATACATAATTTCACTTCAAATGGACTATAATTAGACAATTTATTATTTGCATGAATTTTTGATGGAATTTATTTTTTTTGTGAGAAATCAAAATGTCCCATTTCTTTTCATAGGAAGAATGTACATCTTGACTAGATTCACATGTTACAAGTTTCATAAATTTTGGATTTTTATTGATTGAGATTTAATTGATTGAAATTTGACCTCAAAATTTTGTTTTTCTAATTTTTCATTCCATAAATTACAAAAAAATAAAAAATAAATTCAACATTACATCAAATGATTATATGTATCAAAAATATATTTTTTTGCAATTTATAGAGTGAAAAATAAAGAAAACAAAATTTTGAGGTCAAATTTCAATCAATTAAATCTCCATCAATAAAAATTCAAAATTCATAAAACTTGTAATATGTGAATCTAGTCAAGATGTACATTCTTCTTATAAAAAGAAATGGGACATTTTGACTTCTCACAAAAAGTTTTTTTTTCCATCAAAAATTCATGCAAATAATAAATTGTCTAAATATAGTCCATTTTAAGTGAAATTAAATGAGGGTAGAATTCCTTTGGTACAACAATATGTCCAAATTTCACTTTATAATTCCAATTTCTCAATTTTTGAGAAATTTTTAGGGTGGCCAACAACTTTTGGGAGTTATTGTATTACTAATTTAGATGCTACTCTTGCGACCCTAATCAATTAGAAATTGACACCACAATTTGACCATCAACCATGAAACTATTGGTCATTCAAGAACTCATCCAACAGAAAATTCATAGCCTCCAAACCAACAAGTTTATAAAAAATGCAATTAATATTGCAAGTAAACCATGTACAATTGCTAAAATAATTGTAACTTCAAATTCCGTAGTTGACCATCTGCTGCTAAATGGCTACTAACACTTCGATTTATCTCCAAATGGCCTAGGACCAAGCTTGTTGGAAGCCTGACTCTATCTCACATTTGCTCACCAAAATTTAGCTTTAAACTCCTTTATGCTCCCAATATCCTTCATAAAAGTTGATGCTTCTCTTTTAGGCGACTCAAAAACATTTTACTCCCTTCTTCTATTCCTTTCTTACAGAAATGTTAAAAAAATATGTAAGTGTATGAAATTTCAAAATTTTGACAAATTGGCATGTGAAGTATAAAAAGGGGCTAATTGATAAACTAAGTCTACATTCTAAGAAGAATGTAGGCTAATTCTTGTAGCAAGAGGATTTAAAATGCTACCATGAGTATAGATAGGAGAAGAATCAAATTGTCTATATACCAATTAACCCCTAAAGGACCAAACGGTGTTTTTTGGCAACATAGCGATTTCAGGCAGCTCACTACGGATGGAATTTTTATTTTTTTTCTTTGAAATTTTCACACAGCATTTGCCCGAGGAGTAGCTTTAAGACCCAAAAATTTTCATAACTTTTGAATACATGGTTAAAAAGTTATTGTATGATATGTTGTTCTCATCTCTCAGCAGGCAGCTCAGGCAGCAAAAAAACTTCTTTGAAAATCATTTTTCAAAAAAATAAAAATTTGAAATTTATTTTCCTGATTTTTATATACATGGAAAGCTTTGAATCATTCCATTTTGATTAATGAGATGAAAGTTATGAAGAGTTTTAGTTGTGGGTAGTTTGTGGGTAGTTTGTGGGTAGTAATGGAATCTCTACTCTAAAATAAACTTTGAAGACCTTTATTTCACTCAATTTTTAATATTTTTGGAAAAAAATAAAAACTTGAGGTGTAGATTGTTTATTACAACAATTTTACCATTGGGATTGTCATTTTTCAATTCCATAAATAAATGATTAACAATTTAGTATTTTGAATCATTCTCTACTTCTTTCAACTTACTATTTTTTTCCTATATGTTGTACAATTCCAAATGATCTAAAATTTTTCAAGCATGTAGCCAACATGACTTGAAGAATGAATCCAAAGAGTTACAACCATTTTGGACACTTTTTTAATGATGATCTGACCTTGTGGAGTGCATTTGCCCGGATTTTCGCAGGGCCAAAAAATTACTTTTTGTCACTTCAAATGCTAATATCTTATAATCCAAACGGTAGAAATTTCTGAAATTCTTTCTGCATCTTCCCAAACCAGATTATTACAAGATCCTACGGTTACATTTGTCCAAAAATGTATTTTCTCTAAAATTTGGTACTTGTACTAGAGATGACAGTTTTGGAGTGTTTTTGGTGAAAACATAGTCAAATACATTTAGGGGTTAAGGTTGAATAACCATTTGTCTTTTGGGGTAGCTTATAGTCTTGACAATGTGTCATTTTGTCTCTCTTAGCTTTTGAGTATTCTTTTTATGTTGTAAAAATTATTTTTGGACCTTTGATGTAAATTGGTGAACTATTTCAAATATAAATTTTTCTTGTGCTCTAATATATTTGTAAATTGCTTAAAATCCAAGGATTGGATTTTTGTTGAAAGTGTTTTTTTTGACAAATTAATTGTATGATTGAAATAATTGTCCCCATTCCATTACTAAATTCCCTAAAAACAAACCTTTGCTACTATACCATATAAAAATGACAATTCCTTTGGGGTTGTTGTTTTTTGGTATGACATTTGGCACCACTGCTGGGGAATTTTAAGATGGATAGGTTTGAGATGGTGTGAGCCCCCAAATCGTCACCAAGGGCTCACTCTTTTTTTTTTTTTTTTTTTTTCGTATTTTGTCATTTTAAATACACTTTTATATACAAAAAGCCCGCAAATGAGTGTAGAACCAAAATAGGAGTGTCACATTCCAATATAGTATTTGGTCTATTTTTAGAATATTATAGCTAGAATGGCCCAACCACGAGTTGTAAATAGGTTAAGATCCAATTAATCGTGGCAAATTGGTTGATTATGAGTGATAGGCGTATCACGCTCAAAAACCCACATAGAAAGGACATCTCTAAGCTAGATTTGGTTGAGGGAACCTTGGTAAGGCATAGGAATTAGTTCCCACAGATAGGTTCTAGTTTCCCCATTTCACTAACGAAATAGCAGAACACCAAATTGTTGGCTTGCAGATGTCGAAAATACCAAGATAGGACCGTGGAGGAATCTAAGGTTCAAGGAGGGTGGTTTGGGGTTAAATCCATGCCCAGGAACCAATGGCGAGGTCGGTTCACCAAGATTCCCCCGATGTGGAAGATTCCCTAGCCACCGATAATTAAACGAGGGGGTGGATTTTGTCCCCCATAGGCCGATGTGTAGAGTAAAAATATGAGCCTACACATGTGCTTTGGCCTTTGGGATACCATGGGAGTTTCTACGAAAAATTTCGGAATTTTCTGATAGTCAGAAGATGTCTTTCCAAACGGTCAACTACCCAAACCTACGGTGGGAAATTCTTAGAAATTCCCCACGTGGCAGTAAATTCCCACTAAAAATTTGTATAGCTTTTTTTATGTTAATAAGCTGCCCCGACAAGTTTTACAACATTCCGATAGTTAGAAATACTTGAACCTGCAGCATTCCCCGACAATTAACGGAAATTAAAGTCCACGGCGGGTTTGACCGGCGGAGCAGGAGCATACAAAAGCAGAATGGGGCCCAAGATAGGTCTTTTTTCACTCCCTTGTATCTACTTAGGAGCCTAGGCTAGTTACTTTTGCTAGAAAAGTCAACCCCCCAAAGTTGGGATTTTTCCTAGTTTTGGCAATAAGTTGGCGCTAGGTTTTGTTGTGATTTTGAAGATAGAAAAGGGGGAGCGTGATTCGCTTATCCTAAAAATGGCCTTCCGAAGCCAAGGGCGCAATCCATTTGCGATTCGGAATTAATCTTCAAAAGTTAGCTTAGTGGGCCAACATAGGATGAAAACCTTGAGTTTTGGATGAAAATCCAAGAAGATAAGGTTAACTTAGCTGAACAAGGAGAGGTGGGTGCTCGGGAAAGAGTATAAAAGAACACCCCTTCTCTTCTCTCACCACCCCCTTTTTGTGTAATTGGGTCCGTTGGATCCAATTCGTGTTGTAAATTGTGACATTTAGCTACAAGCTTTGCAATAGTGTTTTTTGGGCACTTTTGGCCATTGTTGTTGTTTTTGGAGCTTGCAAGGTCTTTGTGGGTCCCTTGCCTTTTCTTTTGATTGAGGGTGGTTCTTACTCTTTCAAGTTGGAGCTTGGAAGTTTTTGCTAGCTTCCTAGGTTGCTAGAGTTTGTGGGTGCTTATCTTTAAGAGACCCTTTAGATCACTCACTTTGTTTTGTCGTATACTAACCCTAGAGCCACTCCCCATATGATTGGCAATGCCGCTTTGGTGGGCCCTTAGTTCAAGTTATTGATGTTACTAACCCATGTCACTAGCCTTCGAGTGTCCAAGGCCATTTCCTTATCTTTTGTCCTTGTCCCTAATAATGACATGTTATTCCTTGTTGAGAGACATGAGGGTGTAAGGGTAGTGGGTCCCACCTGTATGGCGAAGCTTTGAACCCATAGGGTAAAGAAGTCCTTGGGGTATGTGAGATAGTGGAAAGACAATGAAGCTTTGAAACCCCTTGGGGTGAAAAGTCTTAGCAATGCATTAGAAAGGGGAAGAACAACGAACTTTTGTACCTCCTTGAGGTAAAAAGTATTAGTAGTGTGTTAAAACCACCTCATGGTAGGACTGTGAGACCACATGGCCCCTCTCCCCAAAAGATTTAGTTCCCAAAACGCGTTGGGGACAAACTAAGGTTTAGGCCCCCAAAAGTAGAAGTAGAAGTCAAAATCGAGGGTAGAGAGCAATTAGGGAGAAATCAAGTGAGGGTGCCACCCCACGAGTTTAGCTTACATCCGCAACCCATAGGCATGGCATGCCCCAAAGCCCCCTAGAATTCACAAAAAAATCAGCAACACCAAAGCCAATCCAGCCACCAAGCTAGATCAGCCCAACACCCAATCCACCAAGACCCTAATACCCAGGAGGCCAAGGCCGGGCATAGGGCAGGGCAAGGCTTGGTACCGGCGGTGCTAGGAGCTGCTGGCAGTCAGAGCTAGGGTTACTGGAGGTCGAGGTGCAATACTAGGGTTATTAGGGGGGTTTGGGCCGATATGAGGGTTACTGGGGGCCTGGGCCAATATTGGATTATTGGGAGTCGGGTGCGATACAAGGGTTACTAGGGAGTTGGAGTACGATCTTGGGGTCATTGGGGAGTCGGTTGTTGAGGGTCGGGGCACATGACTGAAGGCAGAGGAGAGAAAAAGAGCTATCCGAGACTGAGCTGGGGGGGGGGGAGAAAAAAAAGTTGTCTACGGAGAAGGGGAGAGCAACCCAGTAATCAAGGTAGGAAGAGCTTCACCCTAAAGCACATGGGAGGCCCCTCCAAACGGTCTTTGGATGACATTTAGCCCCTATGGAAGATGGAGGAAAGCAATTTTTCTTCTAGTTTTGGGGGATCTTTTCGTAAGAAGTTGGTGTTGGAAATTCTCTCTTTTTGGTATTGTTGACTTTTGTACGTAGTAAGATCTTTAATGCATTGATCACCATGTAGTGTATTTTGACAACTTCCTAGAAAATATGTGATTTTAGTTTTGATAAATTAAAATTAAAAGTTTCAAGGATAATGAGTCCCTTGAAAGGATGGTCTATGACCACAAAAATGAACTTCTAAATCCTTTCCCTCATGACGTATGTTATTTTTTAGGATAAATGTTGTGACTTGGATAGTTTTGCCACATAGCTCTATGAAATGAAAGTAAGATGGTTGTAAAGTAGAAGCATTGATTTTCAACACTTTAAGCAATTCCACATATTTTGAGAAGCAATCATCAATACATGAGATTATTTTTAACACACTGGCAATTGAAAAATCATGAATTTAGAAAAAAAATTGATACTTTCCAAAAATTATACAAATGTGCTATCAATTTGTAAGTTCAAGTACATGGTGGGCTCCAAATCATGTTTTGCATTCATGTATACAAGATGTACATTTTGGACTTCCTATAGCTACATGGTATAGTTTAGGAATGGGTGTTTCTACCTTATGTGATGGGCCTTGTAAATCAAGTTTTATTATTCCACAAATACTACATTCTATATTTGTTTGTATTGCAATTAATTAAATGTAAGGAGTGATATATCATGGGGTAGTTGGCCTTCAAGAAGGTCATTCCATCCCTATTAGGGCCTTGATCCTTTGTCCTATACAAACCCCTCTTTTGAACATCAATTCATTTCTTCTAACACTTGGTTGGCCTTCAATTGGCAAGTAGTGTAAGCGTGACTTAGTTATTTGTCTATGACCGTTATTGTTTAGTGTGCTTATATAGTGGTTTACAACCTTACAATGAATGTGTATAAAAAATTCATGCATAGTGATAGAAATTTGATTTGAAAGAGTGTTTAGATTGAATATCCATCATGAATGCTTCTACGACTTCCAAGAATCACAATCCACATTGGTCAAAATGTTGTAAGTGGAGAATAGAATCCTTTTCTTAAATGTACAAACTGAAATAGAGTTCAATGTATTCTTTGTGAGGTATTGATCAAATGGTCATATCCCACTTTGACCTCGTGTAGACTCAAACTCATAACAAGTATTTGTTGACATAACCAAGAGTAGATTAGGGTTTCATCCTACCTCTAACCCTGTTCATCCATTGATCAACATTAGGGTTAGAAGCTCTTGTATATAATCTAGGCTTAACCTCTGGTTTAGTATCTGTTAATACTTACTCATCATTGTTGTAAGATTACAACCGTTGTTACTTCTACATGGTATCAGAGCGTAGCTCGATTAGATCCTCAGTAAATCAGAGACACTTGAGCAATCAACAGGACTGGACAGTGGACACTCAGTAGTCATAAACACTAGAGTCACCAAGGACTATAGCTGTAGAACGCAGTAGTCACACAGACGTAGCATCTAAATCATCACCACGACCTTAGTCGCAATCTCAGGGACCTTGCTCTATCGGCATAGTCGACGCATAGCATGGATACCAGTATGAAGGACGTACCAAAATCTATGAAGTTGGCCGGGCCATCGAACTACATCATCTGGAGCTACAAAGTAAAGATGATACTGATGCAAGAGGGACTGTGGAAGTACATCGAACCTTCTGCAACTAGCGACCAAGTTACTACAACTAACACGGCAACCTCCACCATTACGCACGCTGTAGAGGAAAGCACCGCAATGATCGACACATCAAGACAAAGCGATCTTCGCTTTTGTACCAGCAAAATCACCATATCCCTGGTATGAGACTCCATTATCCTCAATATTATTCATCTTACAGATCCGCATGATATCTAGTACAGGCTTAGAAATACGTGTGATGTCAAAAGTTCATCTAGACGCTTGTCCCTCAAAGAATAGTTCTATTCTCTCAAACTAGGGAAAGGAAAACCATTAGGGGAGCACTTGCAAACTATCAACCTGATAGTGACCCAACTAGCAATTGAAACCTAGGCATAGCTATATCAGATGAGGATCTCGTAGATCTCACATTGAATAGTCTTCAGAAAAGCTAGTCCACGTTCAAACAGATTCAAAAAGGTAGAGAGCGAATACCATCTTTTCCAGAGTTAAAGGGCTTACTTCTCCAGGAGGAACAAGGCCGCAACCTCGAAAAACATCAGGATGAGTCAGAGGAAGTTCACTTCGCAGGGACAGGAAGAGGCTCAAACAGGGGAGGCCACCACTCATGAGGTCGCACCAACTCGGGAAGAGGATACAATAACAACGATCAAGGCCCATCACCCCAACGTTCCGAAATTCAAAATCACAAATTGGTCCACTGTCATAAATGCAACAAGCTGGGCCATTATGCACGCGACTGCGTGGAGTTCACTCTCGCGGAACAAATTAAGGCTATGCAACTACAACTCGGCGACATACAATGTAGCCGATCACGCAACCATCCATCGTAGCCCCATCAAGTTCACTTGGTTGAGGTCGACGACAACAACGACATCTATCAAGATCCGAAATCCGACCCTGCGACACATGACGTGCAGGATTGCATCAATGCATTTCACGATGAACCAAGCGAAGTAATAAACACTTGTGTCACTCCAGCGATTGAAGAAGAATGGTTCCTCGACTCCGGGGCCTCTTCTCACGTCACCGGCAACTCCGAACTATTCAGTCATCTAACTTCCTCTAGTATTCCACATATTACAACAGCGAGAGGACAAATCATGCCAATAGCTGGCCAAGGCACTATAAACATTACCGATTTCTCTAGAGCAATAAAGGGTATCCATCATGTTCTCTACGTTCCAGGAGTCAAAACAAACTTGTTCTCTATTGGGAAACTTACGATATCGGCTACTAAGTATTATTCGAATCTAGACAATGCCACATCTATGACAAAGATCAGCCCAACCAAATCTTTCTTCAAGGTACCCGAGATCCCTGTAACAATCTCTACCGCATGGAGCATTACTCGCAACAAATAGAACATCTCAACCAGGCAACCTCAGCACGACCCCAACAGTCGGCACCTGCAAATTCTCTGGACCTGCAACAACACATAGACCATCTCGACAGGAGCTCGTACGTTACTTCATCACTCCAAGCAACAGTAGATTCTCAGGCTCGTCATCCGTCCAACATGACCTCCAGGAACGGCATAGCTCAAGATATGCTCAGTGCTCCTCAATCGACTTTTGACAGGCCCAACATCGTCAACAGCGATCCCGATCCCTGCCTTTCCTCTCTTTGACCATCACGATTGGCCGACGTAGACATACACCTATGGCACAAACGAATCGGTCACCTCAACTTTCAAAGCTTATATCACATGACATCCCAACACTTTATAGCAGGCGTTCCCACCATTCCTCTCATCAAACACGTATGCCATTCTTGTATACTTGGCAAGCTCCCTAGAGACAGAATACCCAAGAAATGGACCATGCACACCACTCGGCCACTCCAATTAGTTCATAGTGATTTCTGTGGACCCATACCTACTGCCTCTCAAAACGGCAGTCAATATATCCTATTATCCTTACATTTAGAGATGATTTTTTCCGTAAAACCTAGTTGTACTTCATTACTGATAAAATCCAAACTCTAGAATCATTCAAGCAATTTCGAGCCTTAGTAGAAACCCCTGCTTCCTGTATAGAGACACTTCGAATAGACCGGGGAGATGGGTACATCTCCCAGTTTTTTCAATCCTATTGCAACCTACATGGCATAGCTTGGCAACTCACCGCCAATTACTCTCCACACCAGAACGGCATCACTGAGAGGAAGAATCATATCCTATTAGAAGGCATCCATAGCGTAGTTATAAGTACCCAAATTCTGAAAATTCTTTGGGACGAAGTGGCTAAGACAATCAATTATATCCAAAATCGATGTCCTACTAAAGCTTTGAAGCTTCAAACACCAAAGGAGGCCTTTACTGGAGTCAAACCCCACTTGGGTCACCTTTGTGTCATAGGTTGTGTCACCTATTGCCACATTCCAGACATCAAAAGACAAAAATTTGATCTGAAGGCGATTCCCACCATCCTACTTGGGTACGATGAACAAAGTAAAGCTTACCGTTGCTATAATCCTAGCACTCGAAAAATCCTTATTAGTCGTGATGTCAGATTTGACGAAGCCAACCTTACGCTTCTATGTCCTGCACCCACAGAACCTGTACAGGATCCTCTCTGCCTTGACCAATTTCTTTCACCTGATCCTCCCTCCTCCCTCCCGTCCTATTCAACTCTAATCAGAATCCCCGCTACCCTGCTAGACTCCATTGCTCCACTCTCTCCTGCTTCTTCTGACCTTCCACTCACTATTTCACCTTCTTCCCACCCTATCACTACACCTGCACAACCTCTTTCTTCTCTACATGTACTACCCGACTCCACCGAACCGTCTATTCTGCCAATCCCTTCTGTCTTACACTCAACAGAGCCACCTCGATGCTCCCAATACCCTCGCAAGCAAAACATTCGCTTGGATGGCTACAACCTTTGTCTTTCTACGGACGACTTCGACGTTTGCATGATCACCACGGCCAAACCTAAACCCTCGTCATCTGCAACCACCCCAGTTGTCCCCAACGGAGACAACATTACATTCAAACAGGCCCAACATGACCCAAGATGGCGTCTTGCGATGCAGGAAGAAATGAATTCCATCTGGAAAAACCAAACTTGGGATCTAGAACCTCTTCCTCCTGGCAAACATGTCATCACTTGTAAGTGGGTGTTTAAACTAAAACCAAGCATCAATGGACAACCACCAATCAAGAAAGCTCGTTTGGTGGCCCGTGGATTCGAGCAACGCCACGGCATCGACTTTAACGAAACGTTTACTCCTGTCATCAAATGGGCTACTATATGTACTGCTATTGCCCTTGCGGCAGCTCAACGTTGGAGCATTCATCACATGGACGTGCGCACTGCATTTCTTCATGGTTTACTCAAAGAAAAGGTCTATATGCAACAACCACCTGGATTTCACGCTCGTGATCAAGAGAAACTAGTTTCCAGACTCAACAAGTCACTTTATGGTCTCAAACAGAGCCCTCGTACTTGGTATGATCGCATTGATGATGCCCTACGCCAAATTGATCTCCACCGCAGCAAGTCCGATGGGAACCTCCACTACATGCATCACAAAGGAGAAACATTTATCCTTACGCTCTATGTAGATGATCTGTTTATCATAGGCAGCTCCGATCATCTCATTTCCTAGCTGAAACAATTTCTCCATATTGAATTCGAAATGATTGATCTTAGAAAAATCAAACGTTACCTTGGCATTTCCTTTGAACACGTCCTCCTCGGCATTTTTCTTCATCAGTGGGACTACACCAAATCAATCCTTCACGACTTCGGCATGGTTGACTGTCGGCCTGCACCTGCTCCCTTACTCGAAGGCCACCTACTAGTTACCAATATGAATTCTCCCTACGTTGACTCCACTCATTACTGACAGCTTGTCGACAAACTCATCTTCCTTCCTATAACTCAACCCGACATTGCCTATGCCATCAGTCGGCTTAGCAGCTATATGGCGAATCCACAATAAGCCCACCTTGAGGTTGCCAAACATGTACTACATTATCTGCAGGGCACTTTGGATTTTAGAATCCTCTACTGTGCTGGGGCCTTGCTCACAATTTTTGGATATACTGATGCAGATTGGGGTTCTTCCCTAGAGATAGGCCGCTCTATAGGTGCATATATTTTCACCCTCGCCGGTGGACTTGTCACATGGCAAAGCAAGAAGGAGCTCATTGACTCTCGCTCCTCTACCGAGTCAGAATATAAGGCTCTCAGCGACGGTACCCAAGAAGCAGTGTGGCTCCACTACCTTCTCTAGGAACTGTAGACTAGAATTTTCTATAGACTCAACTATTAATAAATTCCTATAGTTTAAAGTTCGTTCTCAGGGAGGTTTGGTGCCATGGTAATTTTATAGGGTAATGGATTTAATCTCAACCTAGGGTTATGCACAATTGAAAGGAAAAGGGTAAATATTCAATCCTACGTTTACAATAGATAAGACCAAATTTATTATAATTAATCCGAGAATAGGAAACTTCTTCGATTATGCTCTAAATCCATAGCTTTAGCTTTTCCTTCCAGACACCATCATATAGTATCTTCAATTGGATTTATCTCCATGTCTTGATTGCCTCAACAATTGCGCATATTGTGCTTTGATACTCCAAACTTAAGATACTTATGAGGCTTTTCCACCACAAGGTGAAGAAATCCCCTAGAGTTGGCCGGCGGAGAATGTATGGGACACCTACCTAGATTGCCTTCCAAGCAATGGACTCCTAAATACTTTTTTATCAATTTTTTAACATTAAACTACTGTAAGTGAAATGAGGGCAGCACACTTACACCATCCTAATATGCACCCTAAAATCCTCCAATGACCCTACAACCTACTTTAGGAGGTTAGGGCAACCCACTAGGCCTAATTTTGCCTAAAATTAGCCCTTGGGACACCAAATGGGTCAAATTGGTGTCCTGAAATTAAATTCCAGCACACCACAACCACCCCAATTCCTAACTACTTCCTAAATTGATGCCAAAGACTTCCCTAATTCTACAGATCCCATCCCTAACATATTCACCCATTCATTTTAGGCCAATTAGTTTTTTTCTTCAATTTCCTAATCCATATCCTAACCCTAATTTTACCCCCAATTTGGACAGCGCTTCCGCGCTTGCCCTAAAACCCTAAAAAATTCGCATATACCCTCTACACCCTCACACCCCACAAGAACATTGCATGCAAGTCATTGAACCATTTCTTCAAGAGGGATAGGAAAATATCATGTTGTAATTAACATTACATTTGGATTCAGCTGAATCACAAGGAAAAAAATGAAATACCCAAAATCAATTGCCGCTAGATGGGCAGCAGACCTTGTCCCACTAAAATGATCGCCCTGGCTTTGTCCTTACTCCAAATCAGGCGAGACTTGTCTTGTTGGGAAGCTGACTTCCCCATCTTCCTCTTACCCAAAATTCAAGTTGATCCGCTTTGCCGAACTCCCACAGTCGCTCGCCAAAGTCGTCTGTCTTCCGTGGCGGAGGCGGCTTGACCTCCTCGCACTAAATTGGCCGCTCCATCCTCGTCCTTGCTCGGAATTGGTCGAGACTGGTCTTGTTGGAAATCTGACTTTCCCTTCTTCATCTTCTCAAAAATTCATCCCATTCCGCTCTTTCAATCTCCCACAATCAGTCACCAAAGTTGACAGTCCCCTCCCAATTCAACAAAAACCTAATTCTCTCCACTCCAATTCCCATCTAACCTCACTCCCATCATTCCTTCACCACTTTTTCTCAAAAAAAATGGTGACCTACTCGACAAATTGTTCTAATTTGGTTCCCTCATCTTAGTCTCTAGCTTCTCATGCTTTCAAAACGCCCCTCATCACCAAGAATGCTCTTCAACACACATGCACACCAAATTGGGGAAAAAATGAGAGAGTTGAGAGAGAGTTGAGAGAGAGAGAGAGAGAGAGAGAGAGAGAGAGAGAGAGAGAGAGAGAGAGAGAGAGAGAGAGAGAGAGAGAGAGAGAGAGAGAGAGAGAGAGAGAGAGAGAGAGAGAGAGAGAGAGAGAGAGAGAGAGAGAGAGAGAGAGAGAGAGAGAGCTTCAAACCCTAATTTTGCCTACATCTAACTTTGTAACGGATTAATTTTCTAAACTACTTTCATCCTACACTAATTCACTATTAACCCACTAATTTGGTGCAAAATGCGCCAAATTAGTGCAAATCGCACTAGGTTACTGTAAATACGCTAATTTAGTGTAAATTGCTCTATTTTAGTGTTCCACCCCCAAAATTACTGTAAAACCCTCTAACTTACTGTTAAATCCTATTTTAGTGTTTCTAGCCCTATTTTGGTGTTTTACTCACTCCACTAGTGTTTTAGTCATAGTTTTAGTTTAACTAACCTCTTTTGTGTTTTTTTCTTATTTCTTATTTTTGTGGTTTTTAATTTACTTTTAGTTTCATTTCCTACTTCTAGTCTTTTGTTTTCATTTTCATTTTTCATTTTTTATTTTCATTTTCTCATCATTTTACTATTAGCCTAATTTGGTTACTCTACCAAATCTTGCTTAACCTCTTTTTAGTTTTACTTCCCATTTTTCTCCTAGACTTTCCCCTAATTTCCTCCTAATTGCATTTTGTAACATCTCACCCTAACCTCTTGAAGTTTCCATTGCTATTTAGCGGAAAACTCCTTAATTGATGGTTATGGCTTAATCCGGAGTACTAATACTTCCGGATTTATAAATTCATGCCTAATGTTTATATTTTTGGGTTTTTTGAATAGTGAACCAATATAGTGGTTCACAATACTCTATAATAGCTTCCGGTAACAATTGATGCCACTTATAGGGATTCATTCTAGTGCTATTGATCTCTCATTTGAAACTATTGATTTATTTCCGTCAGCACCATCGGCTTTCCCAATTATGATCACAAAATTCTCAGAAATTATTATAATAGCACCCTCTTATTTTTCCAACTATTTAACCTACTTTCATAATCCAGCGCATCTTCACAATAGATAAAGCAGCAATGTTCACAAATTCCATTCCTTCCAGGAATCTAGGCATGACAATAGAAATTCCTCACAACATTAACTCCATAGACTCAACAATCGACAGAATCAAATACTCACAATTGATACATCTAATTCAGCACACTCAAACATGCACATCACACCATAGCAAAAATCACAATTCCCATAACATGCCCACAAATCCACACACAGAAAATCACCACACAATGGAACACAACATATTCAAAAATCAATTCCACATTATATTTCCACATAGAGAATATTACAATAGTTTCTCACTCTGGCACAACTCCACTCTATAATATCTATTGATCCAGCCCAATCAAAACAAACACCAACACTATAGAAAATCAACTTTGCACTCACTGAATTCACACACTCTCACAACTATCGATCAAACACACTCTGCCGGCCTCCACTGTCGTAGGAGCTTTGGATACCTCTCTAGACTGAGCAACCATCGTCCTCCTTCGCAGGCTTCATCTGAATCGATTGACAACCACCCCAACCACCAGACAATAGATTCCATCCACTAACCCATCGAATCTCATTCATCTATTGATAAATCCCATGAACCCCCAAAATAGATGGTAATTATTGCATATTAACAAGTAAAACCCACATTTCTTAAGGAATTCAACAAAATTGAAACAAAATTGGAACTATCGTGCTAAGCAACTATAGATCTAATACTACAGGAACTGAAGCCACCTCGAACTACACCGAGCTTACCTACTACGAGCTCACACACCCACTCCATAAAACCAGATTCTCGCATCATACTACACTGTGACAATCAAGGTGCCATGAAACTCAGCCATAACCCTGTTTTTCAAGCGTGATCTAAGCACATAGAAATACACTACCACTTCATTCAAGAGCGAGTCTTAGATGGGGAAATAGAGTTACAGTATATTCATACAAACGATTAGCTAGCCAATGCCCTTACAAAACCACTCAGCAGAGTGAAGTTCAACCAACATCGAAGTACTCTAGGGCTATACAGTTTAGCTAGTTTAGAACCACCTTAGCAAAATCTCACTTTTCCTTTGTAAACAACGCTAGCACAACCCTAGACACCTCTAGCTTGGAACATGTATTCTTCAACGCTTGCCAACAATCCAAAGCTTCTATGCTCTTCCCCCTTGAACCCAATTACCTCCTTAGAACAATCGCCCCAGGAGAAGTACAAGCCTGGAGTACGCCCTCGCCTTACAACATAAAATTTATGCTTTCCGACACGGTGTCCCTACATCTCCTTAGCTGTTGCCCACTGTCACCATTCTACTCTCTCTCTTGATCTTGCTACCGTTCCATACTGGTGAAATTCGCTACATTCACATCCCTCCCCATCATCAACATCATCGGCCTCTGCCACCGTGCCTCCATCGACAGATTCACAGTACCACTTCATCAACTGCGCAACAAATGCACATGTCAACTACAACACCATTCGTGCAAACCTTGCAATCGACATGCCAACAATACATTCTCGGAGCAGCGTCATCCTTCGGCCTCTCATGTCCGCCATGTTCTTCCTCTAGGCATCAAACTTCAGAGTTTGTAGAAACCCCAATCTCTCGATTGAGAGGGGGTGTTGACATAACGAAGAATAGATTAGGGTTTCATCCTACCTCTAACCCTGTTCATCCATTGATCAACATTAGGGTTAGAAGCTCTTGTATATAATCTAGGCTTAACCTTTGGTTTAGTATCTGTTAATACTTACTGATCACTATTGTAAGATTATAACCGTTGTTACTTCTACAATATTAACATGTTAATTTGAAGAGTGCATTATTATCTACCAATGAAAAACACTTGGTGGAGGAAGGTGTCGAAAGGTACGCAACTATGCATTATCCATACACATCATAACCCCTCATCTACATTTATGCAAATGTAGATAGGGTATGCAATTGGGAAGGAAACATGAAGGGTGTACATTATTTACTTGAACATTGATTCGTCAATTACTATTCATTCTTGTTGTAAAATATGATGATGTGATAATAAAAGTTCCACTCAATCCTGATCATGTATTGAAAGTTTGAATGACATGCTACACACTTTATAGCTACCGAAAGATAAGAATTTTAAGCTAGGGTGTTGTTGGATAGGTCTTCATGCTACAATCAAGAAACTGAAATCACTCAACACTTCTTCATGAGGAGGTGTCACAGTTCAACACTTGAAGGATTCACAAAGAGAGAAAAACTCTAGACTTTTTGGATTCTAACTCTACCCAAAGGTAAGAGTCTTGAGGATTGGATCCCCAAATCCAAAGCAGGAGTTTCGGGAGCTAGGGGGTTTGACTCCTGCTGGGCTAGAGCAGGAACGAAGCATAGAATTTGGGAGCTCAAATTGAAAATTAAATCTAACAACCCTATTTGAGATTCCACAAAGATTCGAGATTCCACGGTGCGAGATCGATCGACATGGTCCTCAAATTGAACATTACTCCCTCCGACCCAAAATTCGTGTCTGCAGTTACTTCATTAATTTTGTAGCAGGATCTACGATATTAACCGAAGAGACTATAAAATCACTGTGAGCTGTTTTGGCTTCTGATTAATTTTATTTCGATTGTGCCCGATATAACCATTTCCTATGGGAAATAAACAAAAACAAAAACAGACAGTGAGTTGAAAGGCACATACAAAAGATCACACAATACAGGGTGCAAGTAGTTTTTCATCATTTACGGTGACACAAATGAAGACAAGAATCAAGACTTCCAGGACTACAGGTCAAACGGTCCCAGTAAATTGGCAAAGGAATATATATTTTACAAGCCGTGATTCATTGTACAAGAAGAAGCTAAATTAGGAAAGAATGGGTAAGAGACCAACTTAACCTATTTAATCAATCATCATACGACATATGCGGAGCAGCTTCACAACCAAGGTGGAAGGCGTCTGCAACTCCACAGCAATGCCAATATTGCAAAATTTCACCACCACCAATTGTCTCCATTGTGCCACCTATGTACGTGCTCACAAACTTCTCTTCATCTCTCCTGCCACCACAACCACCTCGAAAACAAGGACACCTTAACAAATTTCAAAAACAAAATTTCCCCTAAACTCAAAGTAAATATGAGAAGAATCAATTATCACCTAAACGACTAAGGGTTCATGGTCTTAAAGTGACCAATTCAATCACTCATATTGTAAAAAATATAATCCAAACAAGGATAGATTTTATACTACAAATCAGTGAAGAATAATGTTTCCATTGATCCAAAATTGAACAAAAGAGAGTCTCCATATGACCTACTTAACCCAGTAAGGACACCAAGGACTAAAAGTGTCAAATAAATGACTTTTGAGGAAACTGTAGAAACAAAGAATGCACCCTTTCATTCAAGAATTTGATCATTTCTGGCTAACTACCTTGGTGATAGGACCACAATCTTCTAGGGTTAAGAGTGCCAACAATCATGAACAATTCTGGGATTTAAGGTTTTAAGTGACAAGTGAAAAGGATTTGATTGATCATACGTTGACAACTATTACTTCAGACAGGCTCGAACATCAGTGAAGAACAGTGCATGTATTGGTTAGAGAGGGAACAAAAATTGAGCAGAAGAGAATCCCCATACAGCCTACTCAAAACTCCTCAAAGAAACAAGCAATCCGTTAGGATTTCGGCACGATTTGCAACCCTGAACCCCGTACCAGATATAAACCCGAACTGACCTCCGAAGTGCGCAGTATGAAATCGACAAGTGCGTGGATGATTCTCCCTCGGATTGTACATTTGCTTACAATTGCCGCATGTGCGAAGCTCCACTCTCCCTTCCGCAGCTTCTCCCCCTCCGCTTGCTGCTGTTGTTACTTGCGCCCTATTAACAGCCCCTGCACCACAAACAACAAAGGCAGCTCCCTATCACTATGCAGCAATCCCAAACATCCCCAATCATATGAATTCCATCTCCTTTGTGGTTGGTTCCAACTCTGAGGGTGGGGAAATTTCACCTCGTTGTGAAGCTAGCTTGGGGATGAAATGTTTGTGCGGTTTCAACGAGGGATTTGAAATGGAAACGATTGCAAATTGTGCATGATGCTGCAATGGAAGTGACGAAGTGCAAGCAGTGGTGGTCTACATGGTTTCGCCATCTTTGAAGATCTGGTGAGAAGCAAACGTGGTTGAAGGAACCCAGAGAAACAATCTCCGAGAATGCAAATTTCGCAGAAAGGGAGGATGGACTTCAAATACGAGCAACTCTCGGAGGAATGTTGGATAATATACTCACACTTGTAGAATGAGGCTGTGCAGATGAGATGGTGCATGACTGAAGTAAGGTAAGGTGCCAGGTGACCCCTTCTTTAGGCCCAAGGGCCCAAGTCTTTCCAAGTGTGTTTTATGTGTGAAAAAAGAGCATGGGCTTCTAGTTATCCCCAATGATGCAATTTTTTATTTATTTTTTTAAACATAACCATATCAATGTTTAAAGATCTTTCTTAATAGTCTAATTACTAATTTGGAGTTTGAAATTGCATAAGAGTTGTGAGATCATAACAAGAGAAATGTATCTGTACTATTTTTAGTATGTTGCCCCTCCCACAATGTTTGAAGACTTTGCATAATTGAGTTTTTGGGGATTGGAGGTGATTGACATGAACAACTAGATATTGTATTAGCACACTATAATGCACTTTCAAGTTCAAATGAAGGGCTATCAAACTCATTACACATCCGCCTTGCAATTGTTGAAATGCAATTTTCTTTAATAAGTAGAAATCATAAAGAACACCACATCAATATTTGCATGTTTAAATTTTGTAACAATGAAAATCACAAGAGCACTTTATTCTTTCCATTGGGACCAACTTCAAAGCAAATGGATAAGTACAAGTTTTTTAGATCTCAAATCAAGTGAAATTTGCAAACTTTACTGTTCTACTAATCATACTAATATGCCTTTGAGGACTTCTCAAAAATCAAGTATTTATTTTTTTTAGTGAATAAAAAACTTCCAATAGTGAACCTTTGGTATTGTTCATAAAAAAAATTGAAGATGGTTAAAGGAATTTAATTCACCTCATTGAAATGAGTCTAAAATTTTGGATAAAAAATGTATGGTTTGTTTTAGAGAAATATATGTTTTTTACACTTTGAAAATTCATAGTTTATGTTTTCATATTCAATAAATCCATGTTAAAAAGAGAATCAAGATTAATTTTTTGACTTTCAAGAAGATCCAATAAAAAATTAGGCAATTTCATAATGAAAATAATTGCTTGACAATTGTTTATTCAAATGCATTTGGGTGTAGTTATCTTAAAACAAATTAAAGTAGAGGCACCTAATCCCAATAGTATAAACAAGAGAGCTTATCTCCCAATACCACAAGCTAAGATTGAATTTTTTTTCTTACAAGTAGGAAAATGTAATTAAAGATGGTCTAAAAAGAAAAAATGAATTTTCAAAGTACCAAGAGAAAGATATGAATTATCAAATTGAGAATCCAATGAACACTCCAAAGGACTATCTTCTTTCATGTACTTGACTCATAATAAAAGATTGGTTTATTTTGCACAATTATGAATGGTTGGCTTCCATGTATGAGGAATTTTGTTAAAATGGCACCATTACGCAACTTTGGCACTTTCATGGTTTAGATTGTTTAGTCTAGATCTATACGTGTCCTAGATGGCAATCTTATGGTTTAGATTGTTTAGTCTAGATCTATACGTGTCCTAGATGGCATTCTTATGGTTTAAATTGTGCAGTCTGAAAATGATTTGTGGAACATGCCATTTTAATAAAATTCCCTACATCTCAAAAAAACTCATTTAACCCAATAAGGTTGCTCAAGTCAAGAATTGTTCAATGGATAATGGCTTCAAACACAAAAACTATAGAAACAAAGAATGCACTTGTATGATAATTTTTAGTTCCTACCTTGGCGGTAGAGCTTCATCACTTTCCAAGGTAAATGAATGATTTTACTTAGTTCTAATTCACTTCCATGATCCACCATCTCAATCTTCACCACAAGCAATAAGTTTCATTATGTACACATAAGTTCAACTAAGTTCTATCCCTATCATCAAGGTTGCATAGTTAACTAGGTCTCACCTCTATCACCAAGGTCATCAAGTAGAACAATGTAGAATTCTAGCTTCATTTCATTCTAGAAAAATAGACCCCTATCACTAAGGTTGAAAGGTTGTTGACTAAAAATAATAAAAATCTTCAATAAATTTGTGCATGCTTTATTTCTATAGTTCCCTAAAAGTTATTCATTGGACATTTTTAAGTTCATTGATATACATAAATAGTGTCAAATTAGATTACGGGTTATATTTTACTTTTGGACAAATGAAATAATACATTTCAAAAAAATGAACAATTGTGTTTGTAATTTTTTTTAAACCAAGACTTAAAAAACACTAAAGTGTCATGTTGGAAGTGCCTTCCAAAGGAATAAAAACCACTCACTAAAAGCTTGTGACATTTCAGAAATTATTTCACTTTCCTTTGTGCACATGATAATTTAAGAAACATGAATTTTACTCCTTAATTCCTAAATGACGAGAGTCTTTTCCAAATTGATGATTTGAAAAATATTATTATAAAGTGCTATATGGAAGAATATTTTAGAATTTATATATAATAAAAGTTATAGATTTGGAGTTGTAGATTCTATCCATACAATTAGATTCACCATTGCTATTACCAATATCTTTTTTATAAATTTTGAAAAAGAAAATTTCAGAATTCCTTCTAAATTTGATAACAAGAAAAATTTTACAAAAAATTTTAGTATAATTTGTTGGAGTGGTTTTGAAATGAGGTTCACTTGATGGACATGGTGATTTTTTGACATTTTTGTGTTCTTCCTATCTATGACCTCATTTTTGCCAATTTTAAACTAGAGTCAATGCAATTTTGGTTTGGTTATCTATTTGACATACTTGCACATTTGTAATTTAGAAAAAAATGTATTCTAGTAACACCAAATCCAACTATTAGATAGGACAATAACTTGATGAAATATCTCTAGAAATTAAGATAACTTTCATCTAAGCAATATTGAGTATGAAACTTGAGTTTCCATTTGTTCGTTGTCCAAAAAGTGGAAGTTGGAGCATTTAGGAGTTAATCAACATTCATATTCTCCTTTGGTCAATCTTCATTAAGAGTACTTTTCTATATCAAACACACTTTTCAAATATCAAGATTATCACCCATTTCTAACCATTTAAACAATTTGGCCTATCTATAATATAGAGAAGTTTGAGGATTTTTTTTCCCACTCCCAAATATGGATTTCAAAAGGATTTCATAATTTTTTACATTTTTTTCTTGAAAAAAAAAATTACCATGAATTTTATTTTGTAAAGATTTTTTTTGTCCCATTTTTGATATGTAGGCAAACCTATCTCGAACCATAAGTTGGTTAGAAAACCGATGTAAGTGACCATTGTGGCTTTCAATGTACATATTGTGGTCATTGTATGCTTTTAATGTAAGTTAAATGAGATCACCTATTTCCAACTAGCCTCCTACTCTCGCAACTTAGGTTGTTGAATTTCTGATCAACTATGGTGTAGGTGGCAACTCATGCAAAGTAGGAATAGCAGAAGCACCGAAATGTCTGGGAGATGAACATTGAAAGCGTATAATGATCACAACATGTACATTGAAATCCACAATGATCATTTACATTGGTTTTCTAACCATCCTATAGTTGGAAATAGGTTTGCCTACATATCAAGAATGGGGCAAACAAGAATCTTCACGAAAAAAAATTCATGGTAATTTTTTTTTGAGGAAAAAAATGTAAGAAATTATGAAATCCTTTTGAAATCTATTTCTCTACATGGAAAACAATTTCTTCAACCTTCCCCATCCCACAAATAGGATGAATTGCTTAACCCATAAATGTCGACACGGACATGAAGTGTTCGATGGATGATAAAGAATCTCTCTATGGAGGATAGAACAACTATTCATTTTTAGAATTTTGTGCGAAAGGGGAGATCTTCTACAATACTTTGACCTCTAATGAGTATTTTTTATTTTTCTAAAGTAGATGATGATGTCACACGGTTTCAAAAGGGGTGATTTTCATGGTCACCAGTCCGTCTTTTAAGGGGTCAAGTGGTTGGAAATGGGTGATCATCCTTATACATCTCCCAGACATTTCTCTTGGCTCTGCTGATCCTGATCCTGGTCTACATGAGCTGTCACCTATAGCAGAGCTGATCGGAAATTCAGCAGCCTAACCTGCGACAATGGGAGGCTGGTCGGAAATGGGTGATCTCTTTTTAATTGAAAGGAACGTTTTACACGACACTCAATGGCGCTCAACGAACACGTCAACTCAACCCGGAAAAAAGCGGACCTGCCGACAGAATGCTCTTGGTGAGTTTTTGGGAAAGGAGTAAGCAAGCGATGGAGCGTCCACATCTGGCGCCTTCATGGTTGCCCTCGCTTGTACCAGTTTGTTGCTTGCAGCTCTGCTCATTTGTGTAGCAAAGAGATATGCTGGCCACCCGCAGCAAGGAATTCCGACAGCGCGCGTTTCATTTGAGCACGTGCGACGCTTGAATTTGATCAGCTTGTTTTTTTTTCCTGCTCTTGTGAGTGTCATGTTAGGTTTACGCGATCTAGAACTTGATGATTGAGTGGAAATTCGTGTTGCAGTTACTCACAACGACTTCTCCACTTCCAATTAGTTACGGCTTGCCGCATCCAGGGGGGTCCAAATTATCTACCTCGGGCTTCGCTGTGGATCCCGACAGGTATGCTGCTTTCGGGTCTTTGCACGAAATTCGTCATCCGGATTTCATAGTGTGCTTGCGCCGCTCTCCGTCTCTTCAGTTCCTCCATGCTGTTATGTCTTTCTGTTGCGAAAATCGGTTAGGAGTCTCGTAGCATCAATTCAGTAATTCGTTGAACACCTAAGCACGCCAAAGTCCGTATTCTGAATGACTTGTAATATAACCGTAGCTGTACATATCAGGACGAGCAGAGAGAATCTTCTGGCATTAGATTGTCTAATTGCATGATCGTATCGTATGTCGGAGGGGTTAATAGTCTGCACTTCCACTAGACTGGTTCGTCCTAGTAGTGAGTGGGGATTAGCTTCACATTGCAAACTAATGTCGCCATTTTTGTTTGTTTTCGTGAAAATTGGTACTGAACAGTCATAATTCCACCTGCACTAATTCAAAATAGAGTGAGTTTGGTAAATTAGAGTCACACGCACGATTAGGACGAATCAGTGTAGCAGTGCAGATTAGGACAATCCTTCACTGCTTCACGTGTGAGTTATGAGCAGCGCTGACCGATCGGAGCATGTATAGAGCGGTGAAGGGTTCAATTTCGGTTTAAAGACATCTACTGAGCTCAAGTTCTTGTCATCGTGTATGAATTTCTTTCACAACTTCCACGTGGGAATTTGTAGTCCAATACAAATGACAGCAGCTAAGTCCATTTCCATTTCAGAGATGAGTGGTCATTAGAAGGGATTTAGCTAGTCTGGAAGACCGTGAGGTCGCATGAGTTCTCCGACTGTGGGAACTCAGCATCAGCAGCTGGCTGATGTGGTCAGGCGACAGCCACGTCGGATAATAATAGGTAACTTTTTTCTTTTTTTAATATTATTATTTAAAAATTTTAATTTAAAAATTCTGGCCAACTCTAACCGGTCTGAAACGGGCTTTCAAGGGTTGCGGAATCTCTCCTAATGCATGGACTTACAGCCGAGTCATGCCTTCCAGCGTCCAGTGTCTGATGGATCAGTTGCTGTTGGTACGAGGGGTCAGTACAGGAGATGTTTGTATCGTCTAGGTTACATCTTCCATCGTCTACTTTGCTCCTAATCCTTCACATATTTACACAAGACTCACTGACATGTTCACTACACTGAATAGGGGTATTAAGGGGACCAAAAACTTAAAGGGACTGATTGTAGAAAACTATAGATGTTTGAAACATGATGTACATCCCCCAGACACTTCAATAACTTCTGATGTACAATAAAGGTAGATATTTATATCGTGTGGAATGCCGATTAATTAATATGGGTCCCCTTAATACCCCTATTCAGTGTAGTTATGCTGTGTGATTTGCGGTGAAGATGCCATGTCGGGAGTTGAATGATAGTGCACTGCATGCAGACCACGAATGCAGGTTCAAATTGATGGAGAGGAAGCCGGGGATTTGAGGGTGCGACTTCTGAAAAATTTGTCTTTAAGACTGCTCCCTTGAATTGCTCACCATCTGGCGATCAATGACAACCATGAGCAGCGAGATCTCCCCAGGACTTGGTGCAAGTTCGTCGTCCATCGAAGCTGATTACTTGACTCTCTCGGTGGACAGTGTGCACGACCTTGCAGAGCTTGTCAGGAAAGGGTTACAGCTGAATGAAAGGCAATGTCAGGATCTCTCCTCCAAGCTCGTCCGAACCGTGCAGAATATTCAGAAACTGGTCCCTCCTTCTGGACTTTTAAGGGTTCTCTTTGGGCCAGCTTTGAAGAACTTGTACAGAGTTTTGGAGAATGCGAAGTTGCTTGTTCATCAGTGCTGCGACACAGATTGGTGTCGAGCAGCGGTGTTTCAGATTCACAATGAGGGGACCTTTCGAGAGGTGTTGCTGGAGGTCGGCTTATGTTACAATGTTATCTACGAGCTCGCCAGAGGTATGGTACGAGATTGGGTATGGCCACTAATTCAAGCACTAGACCTTCGCCAGTCATCCTTGTTCTTGCCTGCATCAGAGAGTGAAGTCCGGGAAGATCAAGAAACCCTGAAGAAAAGGCTTGACCAAGTAGCAGGCACATCCGATGATCGGAATTCGTATCTTGCAAGATACTTGTTGGTGAAGTTGGAGTGCGTATCTGCAGCTCGCGTGAATGAAGAGTTCAGCGTGCCGGATGCGTTGCTTTGGATGAATGAAACTGAACCGGAAGGGACTTGGAAATTGCAACGCGTTCTTGGAAGTGGTTCTGGTGCAATGTGTGTTTGTCGCTACGATTGGCTTGGCATTCCCTGTGCAAGGAAGGAGTTCAACTGTAGAGTGGAAGATGCTATTTTCCGCAGGGAAGCAGCCATCTTGGCCCAGCTGAACCACCCGAATATTGTGAAGTTCTTTTGTTGTAGCAAGTGCCCCGAAATGGGTAAGTGCTTGATAGCCATGGAGCTGATGGAGATGAGCTTGGACACTTTGATTGAGAGTCGAGGGAAGACCAGACGGTCATTTCCCATTCTTCTTGTTCTCGACATCATGACCCAAATAGCGCGTGGGGTGTGCTACCTCCACGGCCTCAACATTGCTCATCGTGACTTGAAACCACAAAATGTGGTTGTCACGGAATCCCGTGCTGCACATCTGGAAGATTGTTTTTGTGTGAAGTTGGTTGATTTCGGGATGTCCAAGACCAAAGTGCAGGCCTCGAAGTCTAATACCATTTCCATACCCGGTGTGGGCACCACCAAATATAGAGCTCCGGAGGTTTCTCCCCAGGCCCAGCGAGATGCACCGGGCCTGGAAAGGAAGGTGAATTGGTTCCAGGCGGATGCTTACAGCTTTGGCATCACTTGCGCAGTGCTTTTGTCGTTGAAGGAGCCCTTTGAAGATGTGCCGGCTACTAAATTATATGAGGAATTACTGCAAGGAGTCCGACCCCAACTTCCTGGCGAGTGTCCGGTGGCTTTGGTTGGTCTTTTGAACGACTGCTGGGCTACGAACCCTCATAGTCGACCTGGTTTTGGAGAGATTTGTTCCAGGCTTGAGCAATGCAAATTACAGGAGTTATTGAGAAGGTGCTCTGAAGGTTTGCAAGGGCTCGTGGGTTCTGAGTATATCGAGTCTGTTTTGGTGAAGCAGTCCCATGATTATTCTGATGATCACCAAAGTATTATCTTGCCAGCTTATAGGCCTAAGGTCATTACGTCTTTCCTTTATTTCACAATTATCGAAACATTCAAATTTAGTACTGCTGTGTTGATAATTTAGTTTTTTAAATTGATGCATAACTGTGTCAAGTTTGTAATGCTCAAAATGGATGTGTTTTTTGTTGGTGAAACTGATATTGACATTGAGCATGACCAATTTGCATGGGGCGGACGAACAAATAAAACTTTTGTCATGAAAAATAAGAATGAACATGAAGCCTTAATTCAGAGCTTCAAAGATGATATTTCAGGTTTAGAATAGTTTGATAGTGCACATGATCAATGTGATAGTATTAATGTACATGACGAAACCCACAACTTCATTGTTTGATCATACTCTGATTCTTATCGGTATTCATGTGATTGGAATGTTTCTACTAGGGTTTTTGGAGTAGTATAGTTCCGTCACTGCCGTGGGCATTTCTTCATATTGGGGATATTCCACCTTCTCGAGAGGATGAATACTTGCGGCGTAAAGTTGATCAAAGTGAGTACCTTGGCCCATCACTCAATTCCATTCACTGCATATTTTAGATAGTTTACCCACTCTATTCCCTAGCTTTATTGAACTTCCTCTTGATTCAATTCCACTACTGTTTGCAGAAATTGGAGAGTCTGATGTGGAGCCTCATATATTCTCATACTATAAGCTTCGGATTGCCACTCGAAATTTTCACGAGGATATGAAATTGGGGAAGACAATCTTTGGAGAGATGTATAAGGTACTGAACACCAGTTTTTCATACCCATTAGACAATGGAGTTCTCCTATGAATTTGCATGGAGTTGGAGGTTTAGTTATTTCACATGTACAATTTATATACCATCCGTAACCCCCATTCCTGCATATTTTTATTATAACTTGAATGTTTTTCTCACATGTCGGTTCCTCTGTAACCAGGACCCGTGAAACATCCTATATTACATGGCACCTATCAATTTTAATTATTTCATCATTAGAGTGTTCGAACAGGGGCCAAATCCAGTAATAGCAAGTTACAATTAAATAGTAAATACTTTATACCATCTATTATGGGAGTTCATATTTCACAATTTTACTAAGTGGACAATGGAATGTTGCAGGGGGTGTTTCCAAATGGAAGTGTGGTGGCCGTGAACAGGACCAAGCTTTTTTTCTTGCAAGAAAGTGAATTTTGGAAAGAAGTTCTCCTTTTCACGAAAATCAAGCACGAAAAATTATTAACTCTGAAAGGATTTTGTCTTCATGACCGGAACTGGCTGGTTGTTTACGAGTACATGGAGAATTTGAATGTTTCCCAAATTTTACTTGGTATGTAATTCTCCTTGCCCAACTCCATTAATAATATACTTCTACTCTCTTTTGCATGATGGTTTCATTCCAACTCCGCACCAACTGTAATTGCGAACTAATTTTAAGTCCATATTTTGCCCTGTTGCCACAGATAAAGGACCGAGTAGGCAGATGGTGGCTTGGCCTGTGCGGTTGAAGATTTGCTTGGGCGTGGCTCAAGGTTTGCATTACTTGCATGCGCTAGCACGTCCAAGAATCATCCATGGGAACATCACGGCGAAGACTATTTTTCTCGGCAGAAACTTTGACCTAAAAATTGGTGGTTTCTTCTTTGCTTTATCATTTCCAGATGAACCAAACGTTGATCTGGTTAATCGAAGTCATAGTCGGGAAGGAACAATGTAAGTTTACTGCTCTCTTTCCCTTTCCTTACGTGTAGTTTGCTAGACAGTTCTTCTTTGCGCGATCAAACAGTCCAGTTCACTCAATCCTACTTCGTTACTGCACTAGGAGTTGTCGAAAACCCAAGTTTTGTGCTCCAAAAAGCCAGGGAGACTCGGGAGGTGATTCTTAGAAACTCTCCCAAAGGTGAATGTTTTGAGAGTTGGTGCCTCCAAATCCAGGGATTTTTAGAATGAAGGTCTTTCATTTTTGCGGGTCTAGATTGGGGAAGAAATAAAGATTTCTGGGAGTTGGCACCCGTATTGGGGTTTTTTAGGGTTCAGGGTTTACGGTTTAGGATGCAATTATGATTGACATGCTCTGCACATGCATCATGCAAATGTTTTTGAGTACGTGCAGGGGTTACTTAGCACCGGAGTATATAGCACCGGAGTATATAAACAATAGGCAATTGAGCGAAAGGGTGGATGTCTACAGCTTTGGCGTCTTGTGTTTGGAGATTATCAGTGGCCGACACAACTTCGAGGAGACCTTACCTCCGGATCAAGTGTACCTCACCCACTGGGCCTGGCGACTGCAAAAGGAAGACAGGCTTCTGGAACTCGTCGACCCCACACTCGAATTAACGGATGTCGAAGTCCGAGACGTGCAACGAATGATCAAGTTGTGTTTCATGTGTTTAGAATACGAGGCGAAGAGTCGGCCGAGCATGGGTCGCATTGTGTCCATATTGCAAGGGGGTACGGAATGGGATGGGCAAGTGCTGCGGCGACCAGAAGTGATCTGACCAGTTCACAAGGTTGCACAGATCGTGGATTCAGGACTCAGCAGTGTTTAGTGCGTCTGGGTGGAACCTGGCTGGTGATCAAGTAGAACTTAACCCTGAAACGCCTAGGAGGCCTCAAAATACGGCCTTTGGATGACATTTAACACTTGTGGAAGATGGAGAAAAGCAATTTCTCTTCGATTTTTTTTGGGATGACCTGGTTGAGCACTTTTGCATGAAGTTGGTGTTGTAATTTTTCTCTTTGTGGCATTGTTGACTTTTCTACATAGTATGGATCAGCATGTAATCTATTTTGACAACTTCCCAGGAAATATGTGATTTCAATTTTGATAAATATTAAAAGTTTCAAGGAAATTGAGTCCTTTGAAAACATGGCCTATGACCACAAAAATGAACTCTTAACCCCTCATTGTCCAAAGTCCAAACATGTGTAAAAGCATCCTTGCTTTTCAAGTGCTACAAGTCTGAATTTCAGTGAAGTATGAAAATCTCAACCATACAATCTTGTAGTGTGCATGTTGTAGATAGTGTGAAACAAATTTGGGGTCATTTGATTGTATAGATTGAAAGATTATAATGTTTTAGTCTTGAAAAAACATGCTAAATTTTTCTTAAAAACACATTTGGAGGTAAAATTCGAATTCTAAACCTACTCAAATGAAAAAACTTTAAACGACAAAATGATTCAAAACCAAAAGACAAACACTTTGGTCCAAGAAAAATCATTCAATTGACTCATTGTGTTAGTAACATTGTTTTGAAATGTCACAAAAAAATGAAAAAAGTAGCAAAAAATCACATCTATGGGTAAAACTCCCTCTACTAAAATGTTTCTCAGTCACTCATTACCTCTTTGATTGATATGAAATTTTAACCACACAAACTAGACTAGTATGTAAAATTTTTTTAACAAAAAATATTGAAAACGGACCATGTATGAAGAAGTTATAAGCTATGGAAGTTCATTGTAATGTAAAAATATTTGCATTTTGAACTTCGAATTGCTCCCAAACAATCAAAAAAACTTTCTTGACATGAAAATTTAATCACAATAACTAGACCTTAAGAGGAACAAAATCCAACAAATATTATTGAAAACAAACATTTTAGGAAAAAGTTACAAGCCCTTGAAGTTGCAGCCATTAGAATGAAATATAGTAAACTCAAATTGAACCTACAAACTTCAAAGGGCTCTCAAAGACTCAATACATTTTGGATTGATCTAAAACTTTTACCAGTGAAACTAGACTAATATGCACAACTTTTCCAACAAGATTTATTGAATTCGGACATTGGATGCAAAAGTAACAGTACTTTGAATTTGACTACCAAACATTGTGAGGACACTTTTCATCCCCTTAGGTGATGAGGGGTTAAATCCTTTCTTTCACAAGCCATGCTTATAGGATAGATGTTCTAACTTGATGGCTTAGCCACGCAATTTTGTGAAATTCAAGTAAGATAGTGATTGGAAGGTTGAAGTGCCTACTTTCAACACTTTTAGCAATTCTACATACTTTGAGGTAGAATGAACACATCAAATTATTTATAGCACATTGGCAATTGAAAATCATGGAAAAAGCATAAAAATTGTAAATTTCTAAATCTATTATGAATTTTTGAAGTTCAAGTTTATGGAATATCCCAACTCATGTTTTGTATTTAGGTACTCTACACAATATGTATGTTTTGGACTCTATATAGCAACATATTTCCAAAATGCACTTAGGATGTAGAATAGGAATGGGTCTTTCTACCTTATGTAATGGGCTTTGCAAATAAGTATTAATAGTCTATAAAATGTTACATTTAATATTTAATTGTATTGAAATTAGTTCAATGTAAAGAGAGATGTACCCTAAGTTAGTAGGCAATAAGATAGGGCATTCCATATTTGTTAGGGCCTTAATTCCCTTTCCTATACCTCCCTTGTTTTAAACAACAATTTAGTTCTTAATAAATGTAGTTGGCCTTCAATTGGCAAGTAGTATGAGCATAAATTATATAAGTGTTTTCAATTGTAATGGCCAAAAAAAACCTAGAAAAAGGTTAGTAGATTCAGAGTGTAACTTAATCTAAGCCTCCAAGCAATGGATTTTCTAACTTGCACCACATATTACAAAATTTAGATGCTACCCTTACAACCATAATCAACCATAAATTGACACTACAATTGACATGGGCACATTTAAAACTCATCCAATATAGAAACGCATAGCTCCAAAACCAACACATTCATTAAAAATGCAATGAACATTGGAAATAAACCAAGTACAATTGCTAAAATGATTGTAACCTCAAATTCCTTAGTTAATCATCTACCACTAAAATGGCCACCAATACTTTGATTTATCTCCAAATGGCCTCAGACCAAGCTTGTTAGAAGCCTGACTTTGCTCTGTACTTGCTCACCAAAGTTCAGCTTCAAACTCATGACAATGGACCCAATATCCTTCCAAAAAGTCATTGCTTCTATTCTAGGCAATAGAACACATTTTGCTCCCTTCTTCTATTCCTTTCTCACAAAAAATTAAAAAAAAACTACTTGACAAAGGTCCCAATCCTCCTCCTCAAGTCAAAACTCCATAATTTCTTTATAATTATTTCAAGAGGGTCATTCCCAACATTCCAAGTTGTTTGGAATGAGCCTCTTTAGTGTCTTAGTGTTTCCTTATTTTTCCTAGTTAGCTTCATGTTTTTGTGATTGCAACTCTCATTTCCTATTTTCTTTCTACAGCTAATTTCTAATCTTATTCTTTTATTTCCTAATTCTACTAATTTCACCATTTTTCTGATTTTCCTAATAGCCCATTGCAAGACTCACTAATCCATGTTATGGTTTGATTCCTCTTACTAAAAGTTGCTAGCTTACAAATTTCTACAATTTGTCTTAATTCTCCTAAGCTTAAATTGTGAGCCAATCTAGTGGCATACAACTTGGCTACTTATTTATGCCCATTATTGTCTAGTGTGTTTATATTGTGGTTTACAACTTCTCATTAAATGTGTATAATAATTTCATGCATATTGATAAAAATTTGACCTCAAAGAGAATTTGGATTTGGGTGATTGCAAGAAACAATTGTTTTGTTTCATTAGAAAAAATTTGGACCCTGAAAGAGGCTGTTTCGCGTTGTAGCGCGGTGCCAGTAAAAAAAAATTTCGAAATTTTTTTTAAAAAAAAAACACTGAAAGAAAAAAAAAAGGTTTTTTGAAAATTGCCATATCCAACGTGGTCACACTAGTGCCACGTCATTTCAAAAAAAAAATTTAATATTTTTTCCCTAATTCCGGTAGCAAAGTCGCGGCCTCTTCCAAGGGCCAAATTTTTTGTAATGGTTGCATTTTCATTAGTACTCATGATTTTTCTGGGAGTATTTTAAAATTAGAAAAATAATTTTAAAAAAATGAATAATATATATACCTTTAAGATGAAGGTACCCATGGAAGGAATTGCATAGAAAAATTCTCTAAGTAGAAGAACTAGAAAAGTGCCAAATTTTAAGAAAATACATACTTTGATGTTTTAATTAGGGAAAAATAGTAAAAATAAAAAATAAAAAAAATAAAAATTGGCCATTTGTAACAACTCTATGGATATGGCCATTCACCAAAAGAACCACCAAAATAATATTTTATATGTTTCAAAATGCAAGCAGAAAGAAGCTCACTTTGTAGACTTCGACACCACATAAAATTACTTGCTTTTAAAATTCCTTTAGCCATTAGCTATAAGTCTACTAGAAGACCATCTCCTCAAAATTTTAGCTGAAAATTCGTTTATTTGGGTTCTATCTAGTATTAAAAACCTCCCAACTAGCAAGTGTGACATTGAATCGGGCTCTATTTTTGGATAGTATATTATTTTTGAAAATTACGAAAAAATTAGGCAAGGTCTATAATAGTCATGAGTCAAAATAGGACAAGTGTTTCTTGCAATCTCCCATTGAGAATTTGTCATGAGCAGGGTTGTTCTGTCGAACGTGTTTTGAGGTTTGGGTGTCAAGTTGTTCATCTGGTGTCGCATGTCGTATAAGATGAGTGTTGCTTATACAAGACCAATTTGACGAGCGCGAAATTAGGGTTTAGGGTTTTTGGGCAAGGCAACCTAAATTTTATCTTATGTGGTGGGTTGTCAACAGTGACGTGGAAAGCCTCCACTACGTCACCATGGGTGACTACGGGTGGGGCGCGTGCGGGTAAAGTGGGGCGACCGCGGGTCCTAGAATGAGGGCGACTGCGGGTTCAATCCAGGGCGACTACAAGTCTAGGGGGGCGAGTGCGGGTCCAGGGGGGGCAAGTGCGGGTACAAGGGGGCTTAGGGGAGCGACTACGGGTCATTTCTTGGGCGACCGCGGGTGATGGGGCGACTGCGGGTCAAGGGCACCAAATAACATGAGTTTGATTTTCCCCCCTTACAAAGTGGAGGGAAGGTGTTCAAACTTTTCAAGTACCGCTCCCCCCTTTTCTAAGGAATAACTCCAGGAAATCCTAAAATTGAGGCATTCAATACTAAGTGATCAAAAGTTAATTAAGTAATAAAGAAAGAAAATTGGTTTAGGAAGTAGAGATTTGGAAAAGCCCTTTTTCCTAACATTTCATTTCTCCTTCATCCATCCTTGTGGTCATATTAAATTCAACGTGACCATTTCCTATTTTAATTTTTGAAGGGAGTACATTAGGAGGAGACTTTCTCTTTTGGGGGAAACCATGTACAAAAAAAATACTAACATTGTGGGATGTATGAAGAAGAAATCTTTTTATCTATATAAGAAGTGGTTTACGAAATGAAGACTTAGGGAAGCCCTTCTCCTCATCATTTCATTTTCCATCCTCTAACATAGGAATTTCAATTTAGTCCTCTGCTTGATACATCAAGGGGATTTAAAACACATTTGAAGGGGTGAATGAATATTCAATTTATTGAAGATTAAAAAGTTAGGAAATGACACTTTGAATGGTTTTTATCTTACAAGTACAAGGTTTAGGAGTTCAAACTTTTTTACGACATATAATAAAAAGCAACTCACATGTATTTGTCATTTTATCCATCCTAAAAAATAGAAGTACATTACTTTTGGAGTGGCATACATTGAGAAGCTCCATGGTTTTTCTATAGGGTTTAGGGTATAGGGTTAGGTTTTAGGGTTTGGAAAACCCTCTTCAATTTGTCTAATTAGTCATACTAAAATTTCTGTATTTATAGACTGATTCTGTAGTATTAACTAACTACCAACATTGAAGGATTGGTGAGTTGTAGTGTATGGAAGACGCAATTAAGCCTTACTTCATGAGAGTTGGAGATGGCTCACATCTTGTGGTACATTGGTTTCTAGACTGACCTGACTTTAAGATAGAGGTGACTGTAAATGTGGGCGAGTTCAAGTTCTAAGCGACCGCGGATGAGGGTCACTTCAAGTCTTGGTATTCTGGAGCTCAATTTGGTGGAATGGGGGGCGAGTTCGGGTCTTAGGTGACCGCGGTGTCCTGTTGTTTATTTGTACATAATATAAAAACATATTATAATATGTTTTATTGAGTAGCTTCAAGGTGACGCTGTTCTAAGAGGTGTATGACATCTATTTAAGCGGACGATTTTGCCTTAGAGCTTTATTGAATTCTAGTAGTGGATTTTGTTTCTTACTTTAGAGTTAGAATGTCGAATTGGAGGGTTTTTATGGAGTCGCAAGATCAAGAGGCTGATTCGGAGGCAGATTTGAACTTTCTTTGTTTCAGTTGCCAAATCAACCATCTTAGCCAGCGATTTCTTCACCATTGCTTTTCCATCCACAAGATGAAGCTGGGCCTTCTCGCCCGCTAAAGACACCTCGCGTGCAGCAACGTTGGCATGGAAATCTTGATAGGAATGCTCGTGCTTTGGCACTAGTAGAAAAACAGTGAGCAAATCAACAAAACATCAACAAATTTTTGTTGAAGTGGGTACTGTATCGTCTATTTTTACAGTTTTTTGTTGATTTTGGTACAAGTTAACAAATTGGTCACAAAACTTTGTTGATTTGAGCAATGAAAGTCCAAATCAACAAAAAAATCAACACTTTTTTGTTCACTTTAGTGCGAAAGTGTTAAATAAGTCTTCTTAAGGTTTAGGCATTAGAATTAAATCATTGTGCTTGCAATTCTATATGTAATGAAATTTTATTTTTTAACTTATTCATTCAAAATTTGGTGTTTTTTTAAATCAGCAGACTTTAGAGGCCATTTAGGCATAGTAAAAATACTTCTTTCAAAAAACTTCAAACTAATAAAAGTTGGGAAATTAAGTTAACTTTCACCTCCAAAAATCCTTTTGCAATTTTGAGTTTTTAATCAAAAGTTATGTACAAAATTCAGAGAGGTGTTGGAATTGACATTTTCTTTGACATTTTCAAACATCCTCTCTGATTATTGTCCATAACTTTTGATTAAAAGCTCAAAATCGCAAACGGATTTTTGGAGGTGAAATTTAACTTGATTTACCTACTTTTATTAGTTGTATGTTTTTAAAAAAAAGTATTTTTACTATGACTAAATGACCTCTGAAGTCTACTGAATTTACAGCCAAATGAAAAACACTAGCAAAAACTAATTAAATCCGACCGGAACCCATGAACGGACATGAAAATATAACCATGGTGTGTTGGTAAAGGCCCTCACCTCTATAAGCAAGGGGTGCAAGGTTCAAACCCCATTGGTACCACTTGGCTAGTTGGTGACTCGTGGCCTAGGTGACGGGGTGGTAGAGTTAGATGAGGTGGCTTTTGTGGCCACGTGTCATTTGGTGATGAGGTGGCACTTGCCACGTGTCATTTTGTGTATGGTTGGATTTTATTTAAAATTAAGTTTTTTCTTCATTTTTCAAGTGACCAAATTAACAAAAAAATCAACACTTTTCTGTTAACAACTACCCAAATCAACACGTCCAAATTAACAAAAAAAATCAACACTTTTGTGTTGAATTTTTGTTAATTTGGTCACTGAATTTTCTACTAGTGTGGTGATCCTACTTCAAGTAGGATGTATTGAGCGAGGTACACGAGATGTGACATTTGAGGCAAGTTACGAAGGCCTGAACGAAGACCTGAACGAAAACTAGTATTTTTGTATGATGAGGCCAGATAGAGAAGGCACTGGCCATCAACGTTGGTTGAAAGGGCCAGTGAATCCACTAACAAAAGCCGAACGTGCAGATTATGTGGCTAATATTCTCAAACGCATTCTCAAATTCTTGCAAATGGAATAGCACTCTTCTTTGACTTCAATTTTTACCTCCGTTTAGTTTGGCTTGAAAATCTTTATTTGATTTAAATTTTAGTGTTTTGTTTTGTTACAAGTTGCAAGATAGGAGAATAGAAGTGTTTTGCCTTCTAGTTTTGCCTTCTAGTTTAAACCTTTGGGTTCATTGGCTTGAAATAAATGAATAGAAACTTACCTTTGGTGGTTTCCTAGGGCCAATGGGGAGTTAAGGAAGCCCATGTGATGTATCATGGGCTGATTCCTTCTACCTTAGGGGTCTAGGAGGTAGGTCAACATCTTCTACCTTGAGTTGGAAGGTTGGTGAAGAAGAAGAGAGGTGTGTGTGAATTTTTAAGAAGAAAAAGCCGAATTTCGGATTGATTAGCTCATGGAGCATGGATTATTGAGAAATGAAACTTTGGCATCAGATTCTTTGTACTTTTAGCTTTCCAAAGAGTGTTTGCAAGTGAAATTTGGAGTTGGGATTCAAAAGTTATTGAGGTTTGAAATTGTGAAGACCCAAGGACCTCCATTGAGAGGTTAGAGGCTTTCTCAAGCTATAATTTTTGGTGTGTCTATTTTCTTGCTTTGAGATTTGGAAGGTGTGTTTTTATTCTTAATACCTTTCTAAGAAGACATCACATGTCTTATTTGAAGATTAGAGCAAGAAGTTATGGGGTGCTAAAATCTAGAGTGAGGTTTGGATTTCTTAATCGGGAGGCCGAGGCTCTATCTTTCATAACTTTTGGACAGTATCTTAGAATCTTGTGAAACTTTCACAAGTTATAGATAAGTGTGAGATCTTTCCAAATTGATGTCAAACTTGTTATTTGGAGTCCTAAATCAAAAGATATTAAAGATTGAAGAGGCAGTGGTTAGTTTGAGGAAGGAGAAGAGGACCTCTATTTTGCCTTCTAATAACTTTTGGACAGTAGTTTGGATTGAGCTAAAATTTTCAGAGTGATTATTTTGTGCTATTAGCTTTCTAAATTGCTATAGTACTTATTGTTTGGTTTCTTAGAGCATCTGTGGTGCTAGTTTGAAGGTCGCAGCTAGTGTAGAACCTATTTCCCTTATTTTCCATTAGGGTTTTAAAAGTTGGTAAACGAGAGAAGGCTCTAAGACTCAAGATTGAAGATTTGGGGTTCAAGGATGAGAAGATTGAAGACTTGTGTGTTGTGGCTTGTGGCTTGTTATTCCTGGCCAGATTTGGAGGCTCGTTGTCTTTATTTGTTATTCCTAGCCGATTGGGAGGCTCGTTGTTGTTTAAATTTTGTATTGTAAACTTGTTGCGAGCCATGGTTATCCAGTAAGCGCTCCATTTGGTAATTGTTGCGACGAAGTGGGGTTAATGGCGCACATGGTCGATCTTATATGTTATTCCCGTAGGTGAAAGGCGCCTCCTGGTGACCATGGGTTTGAGGTTTAGGAGCCCATCATCCGGACGGTCAGCTCGTGTCTGACTATCCCGTTTTACCTTTCCGAGAACTTGTTTCTTATCACCTACCTTTACCCTTAACCCTTTTAGAGCCACTCTAGGATAGAATGGGTGAAGATCGGGTGAAGATTTGAATGTGAAGACTTTGAAGACCGAGTGAAGATTCAAGTTTCGAAAGTCTCCATCTACACTCAACAATTTGCAGCCAGACATCCCGTGTGTTCCTTAAGCGTGCTCCTCTCTACCCGACATCGAGTGGAGGCGACTCCAAGTCTTGGTGTTCTTGAGCCCAATTTTGGTGGAATGGGGGGCGACCATGGGTGGAGGCGACTCTAAGTCTTGGTGTTCTGGAGCCCAATTTTAGTAGAATGGGGGGCGACTTCGGGTCTTGGGCGACCGCGGGTGGGGGCGACTTCAAGTCTTGGTGTTCTGGAGCCCAATTTGGTGGAATGGGGGGCGACTTTAGGTGGGGGGCGACCGTGGGTGGAGGCGACTCCAAGTCTTGGTGTTCTTGAGCCCAATTTTGGTGGAATGGGGGGCGACTTTGGGTGGAGGGCGACTTCGGGTCTTGGGCGACCGCGGGTGGAGGCGACTTCAAGTCTTGGTGTTCTGGAGCTCAATTTGGTGGAATGGGGGGCGACTTTGGGTCTTGGGCGACTGCGGGTGGAGGCAACTCCAAGTCTTGGTGTTTTGGAGTCCAATTTTGGTGGAATGGGGGGCGACTTCAGGTCTTGGGTGACCGTGGGTGGGGGTGAGTTCAAGTCTTTGTGTTCTGGAGCCCAATTTGGTTGAATCTGCGGTCTTTAGGGGGCGCACGCGGATCTCGGGGAGCTACCACGGGTCTGGTAGGGCACATTCGGGTTTAAGGAGGCGACTGCGGGTCTAGGGGCGATTGCGAGTCCTAGACAGGCGACTTCTGGTCTTGAACAAGGCGACTGCGGGTTTAGGGGCGATTGCGGGTCCTAGACAAGCGACTTCTGGTCCTGAACAAGGCGACTGCGGGTCCCGAGACGACTGCAGGTCCTAGACAAGGCGAGTGTAGGTCTTGGACAAGACGAGTGTGGGTCTTGGGGCGATTGTTGGTTCTGGACAGGGCGACTACGAATCATGGGGTGACTGCGGGTTCTGGACAAGGCGACTACGGGTTCTGGACAGGGCGACTGCTGGTCCTGGACAAGGCGACTGCGGGTGCCTTGGGAGGTGACTAAGGGTATTTGGAGGCGACTGCAGGTCTTTGGGGGCGACCGCGGGTAATTGTGGGGCATTACTTCTCTTCGGGTTCTCACTTCGTGTCTTTGCTTCGTAGCTTGCCACGTACTCCACACCCGCAGTCACCTACCAGCCTGAACCCGAAGTCGCCCTACCCGTGGTTGCCCAAACCCGAGGTTGCCCACACTCGCATGCACCCCTTTAGGATGCTATGTGGAAGACACGTGTCTGCCACATGGCATCCAGGTGGCCTCACGGGCAAGGTGAATTTTTTTTAAAAGTCAAAGCTAAGTTTGACTCTATTAGACAAACAAGAGGGTCTACTTGACGTGTTGGACGTTGTGTTCGTTGAGTTGTCGAACTGTTCGCTAGAACAACCCTAGTCATGAGCTCTTCTATCTCTTCTAAAAATCATAATCCATATTAGTTAAAATGCTTTAAGTAAAAAATAGATTCTTTATTCTTAATAAATTGGCATAAAAAGACTTCAATTAGAGTTTATTCACTACAAGAAAATGACCAAATATGTGACTTTAGAAGAATGACTGCAATGCAATCATTTTGGAGTCATTCGACTCAGAAATGACTTCACAACTCTGGAGTCATTGTTCTTCAGTCGTTTACGTAAATGACTGCAAACGTATTATAACCATCCAGTTCTACCTTGGATGTATGACGAATGATATATTAACTAACATTGATACATGTGGAAGGTGAGGTGGAAAGGGCATGTGTTAGGCACACGCCCTAATATTAGGGACGTGGTAGTTGCTCACACATGAAGAAATTACGTTTTTTTTAATGTCGGGCCTTGACATGCTCCTGTCTACGGCTTGGACATTTCAGGTCCAACTTGGTGTCTACGTGTCTTCTTGTGCATCTCTACATCTACTAGGGGTTGAAGTGGATGTTGGGGATGAAAAAAGTGAAATTCACGTGAAAAAACACGGTGGTGTTGCTATTTGCATCTACTTTGATGTTGAGATGATGCTTGACATCATCATGTTCAAATGGTTGTCTGAAAAAACAATATTTGAGATGTCAGCAGTGGGGATCCACTATCGCAGCACAGGATAAGTAAATTCCCTATTATACTCACAAAAATCACTCTAGAGCATAACAAAGTGACTCTAAAGATCGAACTCACGAGATTCTGTGAAGTATTTACTTGATTTAAGCGAGTAAGCTCTCTCAACCTCTCAAACTTCTTTTCCGGTCCTAGATCTAAAACCGGAAACAACCAACCACCAGGAGGACTAGGACCGGATTACTTCCCATCCGATTCGTTAAACCTCCAGTTAACCCAATTTCCCCAATCTCCAAGACCTAAACAATTCCGGTCCTAGTAATACTCTGAACCAATCCGCTCTCAATTGTTCCTGTACCTCCTCAACTCTTTTCCGGTTTAGTTTTGCCTCTGTTGGACCATCAGAGGGTTCGCCACTTAGGTTTCTGAATGGTAGGCCCACCACTCCTTCTGCGGATTATAGTGGTTGAAGACCCACTGTTCTCTCCCTTCCTCTCCTAACTAACTCGGATCCGGTTTGATCCCTCACAACACTCCCGACAGCAATCTGGAATGCAAGTCACACAAAAATCCCCCGTACGATCTGTTTTTACTACAACGACCTCAATGCTAGCTCCTACCCGTGCGAAGCTAGGTGGTTACAAGTGTACTCGTCCGTTCCAACAGTAACTAGAATTATTCCGTTTACCAACTAAGGTGGTGAGACTTCTCAGAAGATTGAACACTCAACCGGACTTCCCTTCCAGGAGTTCTAGCGCGACTAAGGATACCTTCCCTAAACTGCCTAGCCTAACAGCAGCTATCTCACCTGGAACTCACAACCCTAGATCTTGTTGAGGCACTGAAATACACTCCCAACACTTACGCAACTTGCACATACACTAAGGATCAAAAACTCTCGCACTAAGGGGAGAAATCTAATCGCAAATCTGCCCTACGCCTTCCTAACTCCGCATCATGCAAACCTGCCAAGCTTGGGAGACACATACAACAACAAAGCGCATACAAAGGTAAAATAGAAATTGCAAAAAGAAGACTCTCAATGTCCCTCGCAGGCGCTAACTATATACATTTCAAAAAGTTACAAATGGGCGGGAAAGCCCGTGAAAGTTCCGCTGCCATCTCGAGTCGAACTTTTCGGTCCTACCTACTCCCCTCTGGATCGGAATAATATCCGGATCCGTTCCTACTCTACCTACTATATACAGCCTACGTATCTATCCGCGATCCGATGGTCGTGCTATCTACTCCCGGGTCCATCTATTCGAAAACCTCGTTTAAGTTCCGACTCCTCTCTACCTCTTGAGGTCGAGGAACCGGATTGCCTTCTGTAGACGCGGGTGGTGAGTCCAAGTCGATGGCGGTTCCAGGCATGCCGGCCTGGGTCGCTCTCGCCTCCGATCTCTTGGACTTAGAGGTCACATCCTTCTCCTATCCTGTTGTCACATCCGGGAATGAATCCGGGAGAGAGAGATCCGAGAGTCGAATACCACGAGAGCAAGTTGCTCCCAACAGTATCCGGGTACTCTCCTCCATTCGGTCCGCTGCCTTCCGTGCCTCCTTCATTGCTGCTTCTACCTGCTCGGCAAAGTCTGTGAGAATCCTCACCATCCGGAAACCGGATGGTTTCCTCTCTTCGTGCACCCGCTCATCAAACAACTTCGCTTTGGTGAGGGCCGTTCCGGTCTCCCCGAACGTGGCCTTCACTTGCTCCATCATTTGCCGAGCATCCTCCGCAATAGACTTGGTGGCTGCGAAGTTCTCCTTGTGCACCAGGATCTCCGTCTTCATCCGATCCACCTCCTCTTGTAGCCGGCGGATCTCTGCTTCCTGCTTCCGGGTCTCGACCGGATTGGAAATGCAACCCACCACCTTTTCCGGTAGCTCCCTGTCGGGTACTGCTCCCACCAACTGCCCGATGGCTACCACTATCCTCCACTTGTGTTTCCAATCCATTTTGATATCGCAAAGGACCTTCACCAGAGGGTTGAACAGGTCCTCGGGATCCGCTTCCTCCGATATTGCCTTCTCCTCTTCCGGTTTGACTTCCGGAGCTAGAGTGTTACGGACAAGTGGCATCCCTCGTTTGTTGGGGGAGGTAGTCTTTTGGCGCTTGATTAACGGTATTGGCACCTCCTCGTCTTCCGACTCCCAATCCTCTCCCGGTTCAGAACCGGATTCGGCCTCCTGTTTTGATCTTGATTCTCCATATTTTAGGACTACTTCCTGAGTCTTCCACACCTCGTCCTCTCTGTCATTCAGGAGTTGATAAGACTGATAGAGGTGCATTAAGTAGGGGCACACTAGAGTTGCCCTATTCTTTCCAACTCTATTGACCAATTGTAGCACCAGATCGGAAATGATCCAGGCCCAGTCGACTTTCTGGTCCCCTCTCAGAGCCCCGAAAATTGTATTCGCAAGGGTAATGGTTACCCTTGTTGGCTTTTCCGGATGTAAGATCGGAATGTGGAACTATAAGAGTCGGCGGTTCCGCTCATCCCTATAGTCCTCTATGGCATATCCGTCCTTCGGGTTCACTGCACCCTCAAACTTGCCTCAGACGAAGTCGTCCTTTCGGTTGGCCATCCCAAATCTTCCTGACCGTAAACCATAAATTGATCTCCAGACATCTTCCGTCCAGAGAGGCGGAACCGCTCTCAACGTATTGTCCCACTCATTGGACACTTTGCCCGAGAGTTCCCTCACTAAAACTTCCTCCTTGAACCCCTAGGGCTTGGTTGCAAACCCTATACAACCCATGGAGTTTAAATCGTCCATGAGTTCTGCTCGACTATCTTCTGAAAGAGGGATAACCGGAACTACTTTCCGGAGTTTGACATCTACTACTGACATTGAACTAGCCTGGCCTCTAGTTCTCTTGAGCTGCGGCATGATCACGGATGAGCTACTCGGAACCCTTCCTGATTCTACCTTACTATCGCTCTCCTAGCCGCACGTCCCGTTCCTTTCCTTCACTCTCCGATCTCAACCGGAAACCAAACAAAAACTATATCTGACACTATAACTCTCGTGGAAAACACTCCAAACAATGACTGACACGGACAGCATAAACTAACAGACGCGAGGAGCTTGATAGCGTTGGAAAATGAAAAGTGAAAAAGAGGTGTGACTGGCCAGGCCAGCCCTTATATACTTGCTGGACCCCCTGCCACCTCATTATGACCTAATCCGGATCCGGTTCCTGTATGGTATCCGGTCCATCACCTATCCGGTCAGACATCTGCTCCTGTCCGTTCACTCCCTAGAAACTGGATTGAGTAGATCTTCCCACTATCTCATTTTCCTCTTCTATTTCCGCTCCTTATGGTTCCTTAACCAGATCTAGATACCCCTATCTAGCTATCCGGTTAGTATTACTAACTAAAACCAAAAAAATTAAAATTTCATGCTGCCACACCGAGCTGGTCAGGGATTGTTCCTGGCACCATTGATTGCCGCCAAAGAACTGAAATCCTCCTGGAGACTTGTAATTTCGATTATAGTTTCCACACCCTCCGTTCGTTTTGCTAGAGCCTCGTCCACCATTGCGGTTCGGGTAGGCTGGAGGTGTGCGTTGCTGTATGGTCGACGTCTCACTGGCTGAGACATTCATGTTGAGTTGACGTCGTTTCTGGGGTGGAGTCGGAGCTAGATCAACCGAGAAGGAAGCAGGTTTGAAAAGTCTTTCAACCTTCCGAGCTCCAAGGGCGTCGTAATGCTTCACCAGGAGTTTCTGCAATGGATTAGTGGCAAACTCCAAAGCTGCTGTTTCCATGAGCTTTCGTACTGCAATAAAAGTGATTTGCGTTTTCACCAAATATCTCGCAGCGCTCTTCATCCAAGTAAAGAAAGCACCATATTTAGAAGGAATTGATGGGTAGGTGCTGTCGGGAAAGAATCTAGACAGGTTATTGATCATGAACCATATACTATGGTTGAACCATAACATGTTGCCTTTACACCCTGCCTTTGCATTCTAGCTGCATTTGCACCTAATGTAGGGATGTTGGTAGTTCCACAGCTGTGAAGTGAATTTGGGATTCCTAGGCTCACAAGTGAGCACATCTAACTTCACGTGAACGTTAATTGCTGTGGTAGTGCACTTGTGATGATCATACAACGCTATTGGAAAAGCATTGACCAGTTCTACCTGTTTTTCATGGATACCAGTGCAACTAAGAGCCTTCTCCTCACATGCTGCCACTTCCTGATCAGATAGGTCAGCCCACACTTTCCACATATGGACTGTGATTGGGGCGAGCAAATTGATGTTGGACAAATACCAAGTGCGATGCGTACGAGAAGAGAGTTGATCCTCTATAGCACGAGGTGGGAGAAAAGGAATAGACGGACCTTTCCCAGCGGCATCCAACGTCAACATTTCTTTCTTGGATTGAGTGGTCTGGATGGATTCAGATAAGTCCTCAATGGCCGCCTTGTGTACAGGAGCTATATTTAGTTTTGACAGCAACGGATGAAGAGAGTTTGACAATGTGGAATCAGCTCGTGAAAGGTTCACTGTTGGTGGAGCATTCGCCCATTCTTCGTAAGGGTTAGCGGCCCAAAGTGCGCTTTCGACTCTTCTTGTATTCCCCGCAGCTTCTACGAATTCCAGCTCGTCTCGTTCGAGGAGCTATCCTAGAGCTTGATGTGCTTCTTATAAGCGCTCCAACCCCTTATCTTTATCAACAATCGCAGACATCATAATAGCAGTCCAGTGAGATAGATCGAGTGTGGTAAGTAACAAAGGGGCATGCTCACCCTCCTCGTCACGATCAAGAAGCGCAGCATTATTGGTGTTCTGAATGAAGGAGTGGACCTCCTGTTCCGAAATTGTTGCAATAATCGATTGTACCGCTGGAGAGGGTGAAGGTAACGGATCCGTGTAGCCAAGGGCTACGAGATCCTCTAACCACCCGTTTCGTCATTTCTACAAGAAGTAGAAGGATTAGAACAATCATATGCCAGATTCAATCGTGGTTAAATTTAGGTCAAGGAAAGGTGAAGACAGGAGCTCACCGCACCTGTATGGTTGGAATACAAAGAAGAGACTAAGACTGAACATCCCTAAAACAGGGCTTCAACTTTCCAAAACCTAGCTTTGTGGCCAAATGTGAGTCCAAACAAATCCTTGGTAAAAATAGAATAAAACATCTCAAACCTAGGCAAATCCCAAAAGTGTCAAGATATGATACTTTGGTGTAGGTAGAATAATTTCTAAGCCTCTAAATCCAAGTGTGATCCAGTGAAAATATCCATATAAGTGAGCACAAAAAGTTGACAAGATGTCTAAATGCAAGAAAAAACTTGCTCCAAGTACTCTAAAAATGGGAGTTTAGAACCTGAAGGCCACGCCTCACCTGTACCCATTCCAATCACACAACAATTCAATGTTATGTTAGTGAGGATGTAACAGGTGTCTTCAGCAATGGCCAATTGCTATCTATGTCACAGATTCATAAAACCAAAATGGAGAACAATAAATCACAAGTTAGTAAGTATTCATGGTAAAGCCAAAATCCTAAGCAAAGTGCATGAAACCCAAAGACCTTTGCCATTCTCTTGATGTGCAATTGCTTGAAGTTCAAGAGTCTTCCAAGAAAGTAAGTAAGAAAACACCACACTCCCAAAATTCAGCCGTCACAGTGAGAGAGAGAGAAGAAATGAGGCAGAGAAGCCGCTATATGTTAACTGATTTGAAAATGGGAGGGAAAGCACATAGAAATGGCTATAATGGGGGTAGTTACACCAAATAGGTGGTGGACCTATAGCCAATTAAACCATCACCTTTAGTGGGTGGGAAGGTGGTGCAATCCACCTAGAGGTAATTAGATATGAAAGCCCATGTTTTATAAATCAAGCCACATCGTGTGGTATATGTGCAAGGACTAAAATACCTATAGTCACTCAGAGAGGAAAGTTGAATTGTATAGGTTAAAAAATTGACTCTTGTGCTTAGTAAGAATATGAATATGAAATCATATCATAAAAGCCTAGGGCTATCAAGAAAGCCATAAAAAGCTCCTTTTATAAATAGAAGTGAAAATGGAAAAGACAGGAAGTAAATTAAGCAATGCATCAAAGGCAGATTAAAATATATAGAGCCTTTTAAGGTGTGATATTTCCACATCATAGGCTATTGGGGTCAAAGGGACTACTTTACATAAAAAAATAACATTTTTTTGAATGAACATAAATGAATAGTTCAATAATTAAAGAAGAAGAAGAGACTAGGACTAAAACACCCCTAAAACAGGGCTTCACCTTTGTCAGAACCAAACATTATGCTTCATTGTGAATCACATCAAATTACATCATCATAGAGTGTCATTTTATCAAAACTAAGTATTACCAAATAATATATTGGGTAATTATAAGCCCTGAGATTATCAAAAGTATCATAGCCCATCCATGTCTATTCACAAGTTTCAAACAGAGAAAAAAGAACCCAAGAAGGATGAGTCCATGTGCTTGACAATAAAATCTTGCACTAATTCCATGCTGGAGAAATCGGATTTGAAGGCTGAGCCTCACCTGTGCCCGTCCCAAAACACATAACAAACCAATGTAATGTCAATGAGGATGCACAAGGTGTCTTCAGCTACAGCCAATTGCTATCTATGTCACAAATCCAACATACCAAGAACAAGAATTAGTGAAAACAGGTCATAAGGTAGAAAAGCATCAATGTCAAAGCAAAATCCTCAATCAAATCACAAAACTACAAGTGCAAGGAGACCTTTGCCATTCTCGTGTCACAGTAGCACTCCAATAGTTAGTACACACAAACTCCACATGAAATCATCCCGCCACAGCCAAACTCCAAAGATGAGAGACAAGGGGGAAACGGGAAGCTATTTCATGTGTATGGAATTGGAGGGAACAAATTTAAACCCAGTCATAATTAGGTAGTTAGGAGTAGCTACCTACCGTAGTGGTACATGACTAATAATAAAGGCCATACCCATAGTGGTTTGGGTGGGTGGTTTTTTATACCCTTAGGCCAGGTCCAATCCCATTTGACCATCCCATAAAAAGATTTAATGTAGCATTGGCCATTGGGTCATGGGAAAAAAAAACTCACATAATAGATTTAGAAAAACCTTAGAAAAAATAAAAAAATTTAAAAAAAATTTCCCTTCCTCATAAAGCCATTTTATTTTGGTAAATTAAAGTTAATCCATAATGTGATGGACAACAACCAAATAAAAGAGTTTATATGCTTTTGTAAATGACAAATTGGGCCATTTGATAGGACTTAGAATTGATGAAGAAAACATAGTGTTAACCATGTTACCAAGGCATAAGGTGCAAGCATGAGTTTATGTGGCAAATATTTGTCTCCAAAATATAGAGTGATCCTAAATTTTGGAAAAATAAGACAATTGCCAAAGAAGGAACTAAGACTGAAACATCCCTAAATAGGGCTTCATCTCATCATAACTTAACATATAGCCAAAACTTGATATTTTTATAAACCATCAAATCTCATATCACCAGTAGTCAAGATTTTGCCAAAGTAATTTATAACACAAGGCTGCATAGAGTAAAAGAGTAAATCAACTATGAGAAGTGATTTATAAGAAATACAACAGTCCATATGTCTTGCATCATAACATAAAGCTATGTTTGATGGTGAAAACAAACTTGTTCCAAGATAGCCAAAAAATTGGAAATTTTGGATTTGAAGGCTCAACCTCACCTGTGCCTGTCCCAAAACACACAACAAACCAATGTCATGTCAGTGAGGATGCACGAGGTGTCTTTAGTTGTAAGCCAATTGCTATCTATGTCACAAATCCAGCAAATCAAAAAAATGAACATACAGAACAAGTCACAAGGAAAGTAAGCAAAGTATAACAAAATCCCACATAATCTATAAAGCCATTGACCTTTGCCATTCCCACTTCACGTTGGAAGCCCAAAATTTGCATACAAAATGTCCTCAAAACTTCAAACACAGTGAACCGCCACAGCCACAGCAAAAGAGGTGTAACTTAGGAATTGGAAGACCAATATAGGTTCAGACTGTGGGAGGGAAAGAAGCCTAATTAGTCATGAAATAATGAGATGTGTGGGAAATAATTACCCACCTCATGAGTCATGACTAGAAATAAATAACATAAGGCACCACCCATGGTAGGTGGGTGGGTGGTCCCTAGTACCACTCCCGCCATATTCAAATCAATTTGAAATTTTCCATGACATATCTACCAATTAATTAAAATTGGAGAGTTATATGAATCCTATCCAGATTGGAGAGGATGTACATCATAGAAAAAATACAAATCTAAGAGATTCGTACATTAGTATGTAGGAAAGCACTTTTTGTCACAACCCTCATCACAAGGCGTGCCCGTGCCACCTTGGTGAGCAAGGGGGACATTGGGGGTGACGCCCCAAGCCTTGCAAGAGATGAGGTGAGGGGGACTAAGAGTCCCGAGCGATCAGAGCGATGTAGCGCTCTGATCCGGACGAATTTGAGGGCGTGTGATATACGCTTGGAAAGGTCTTGAGAAGACGCTTCTAGCCGTTCAAAGAACGCGTGATTTGGACTTGCGAGTCAAAAGTTATGGGCGTTCAAAGTTGGGGGTGTCCCGGTCGCGCCGGGAGTGCCCTGGCCGCGCCGGGAGTGTCCCGAATCTTTGGAGGGCGATATCTTTGCGAGTACTTGTCCGAATGGGGCAAGTGAGTAGTCCATCGGCATCTACGCGTCGCGTAGATGTCGAAAATGGGGTCGCATGTGCGATTTGGATCCCGGACCGCAAAGTTATGCCGGGTGGAAGTTCGGGAGTCCCAAAGTAGTGCGAATCGGGAGAAATGGGTGGTCTTCCAAGATGGGGTGCATCTTGGGGGTTCCCGGTGACCTCTAGTATGGGGGGGGCTGCCGAATCCCGCAGAGAGTACTATGAGGAGGGGTGGTCTCCCTCCTCACTCCCGGATGGTGGCATGGTGAGCCTAAGTGGCCCCGGGTGGTGAGGCTAGTGTTGGAGCCTCACCACCACTTGTGTGTTACCATGGAGTGCTTGTGCACTCCTTGATACCGGTTGGGTGGTGTCCCACTCCACACTAGGCCATGGTGTGAGTCCCGTTTGGTGAGTCCCGATTAGTGAGTCCCGAAATGAGTTGGGTTGGGCCTAGTGGGGAGTTGAGTCCCATTCAAGGGCGGTTAGCACCGATGGGAGTAGTGCCTCACCGAGTGCTTGGACATCAATGGAAGTTCCGCCCCATGTCATCAAATGACATGCCCGGGGTCTTGTGGGAGTTAAAGATTAGAAGGAAAGGATTGGGAGTCACGGAGGAATAGGGAACCCCGTGACTTGAGTTGGAACCTAACATTGTGGGTGCGTGGCATGTGCAGTGTTAGGAGAGCGTGAACCTTGGTGGCATTGAGGTGTTAAGCGTTTGGAAAGTGAGCTTAAGGTGGTAAGTGCCACTAAGGGGCGCGACACTTTTCTATCAAAATATTTTTATAGAAAATAATTTATTGTAATGCAAAACTAATGGGATAAATATGATGGAATATCTATCTTTATGAAAAATTGTACATTTAATCATAAACATTAAAATGGTATCACAATACCATTAAAATAAATTGGAAGGTCTTAGGATTGCTTCATATGACAATATATTGTATTCTACACATGGGGTAGAATCCTAAATTTGAAAATTATATACTTATATAATTGCCAAAGAAGAAGAAGAAGAAGAAGAAGAAGAAGATCCACTAAGGAGGTGGTGGCTAACCGAAACCCTAACTATAAATGAGAGAGACAAAATCTCTATTGTTCATCTTTAGTAGTTCTAGTTGCAATCTGTGGTTGCTACGTCACAATATATTCAATGACTAAACAATGACTAATCTATGATTACACTATTCAATTACTAATAAATGACTAATAAATGTAATGTGATTAGAACATACTACATGTCGGCCACTATAGAAGTGGAAAGACATCTCACCTAAAATGTAGCAATTGACCTCAAATCTAAGTAGTTCATTTATTGTTGAGATACAATTTGAGCCATCTCTTTGTTGCCGAGACACAATTTCACTTGTCCATTTGAGCCACTCAAGGAAGATGCAATCTAATCCATCCATCTAAATTGTCCATCTAATCCATCCATCTCTGCAAAGCTTCCTGGAAGTTGTATGTGAGTGACAAGGCAATCATTCTATAATAGCCATGTAGTGAATCTTGATTGCAAGGAATGGCTCAGTGATATTCATATTTTACCATCGCCTCTCTTTTCTTCTAAATGTAGTTGCAATAGAGTAAGGAAAAGAAGCCAGACAAATACATCAACCTTTTGGGTGTCCACGTCAATGACGCAAAACTTTCCAAAGGGCGTCTACAAAGGATCTTGAGTCATTTTTTAGTGCAATATAGTTATATACAATATATGATAATGGTCTACTCATTTTTTATTAGGGCCTTCAAATTGGAATTTCCAGTTTCCACTTCAAAATGTCAACGACACTATGAACAAAATGTGGCAAATGAATCTTGCACCTTGTTAACTCTTCATCTTAACCCCTAAAGGACCAAGGTGTGTTTTTTGGCAACATAACTTTTTTGGGCAGGTACTTGTGACTAGAGATTTCCATGATTTTGGCCCGAACTTTACTAGAAGGTGTGGACAAGGAATATCTTTCATGTGCACTAAATTTCAGGGCATTTGGAATTATGAGTCAAAAGTTATAGCCTAATATGTAGTTTGTTTCTCAACTCGGGCAGTCTGGGCAGATTTGAAAAAATCATTTTTTTCAAAAATAAAAATTTAAAATTGGTTTTTTAGATTTAAATAAACACAGAAAGCTTTGAATCATTCTATTTTGATCAATGAGGCAAAAGTTATGAGATCTTGTAGTTTGCGGGCAAGTATGGATTCTCTACTCTAAAATAAACTTTGAAGACCATTATTTAACTCAATTTTCAATATTTTTTGAAAAAAAAAAAAATATTTAGATGTATATTTTTTATTACAACATTCCAACCATTGGGATTGGGATTTTTCAATTCCATTAATAAATTGTTAACAATTTCGTATTTTGAATCATTCTCTACATCTTTCTACTTACTGTTTTTTTCCTATATGTTGCACAATTCCAAATGATCTGAAAATTTTCAAGCATGTAGCCAACTTTCCTTGAAGAATGGATCCAAAGAAGCACCACCATTTTGGACATTTTTTCTTACAAATGTGACCTTGTGAAGTGCAGCTGCCCGTTTTTTCACAGGGCTCAAAAAATGATTTTTGTCACTTCAAATGCTAATATCTTGCAATCTACACAATGGAATTTTCTGAAATTTTTTCCACACCTTCTCAATCTAGTTTAATACAAGATCCTACGGTTACATGTGTCCAAAAACAATATTTTTCAAAAATTTGGTACTTGTATTAGAAATGGCAGTTTTTGAGGTTTTTTGGTGATAACATAGTCAAGGAACTTTAGGGGTTAAAGTTGCACTTGTGACTACAAAATGACTCGAACACTATGGAGAAAGCAAAGTTGGTACAATTATGGAGCAACAATCATTCTTAAGTCATTCCAATCAGGAAGTCATTCTTTAGCAATCATACATTTTCTTGTAGTATTCTAATGCTAATTTCTAGTCTTAATATTTTATTTCCTAATTCTACTAATTTCACTATTTTTCTAATTTTTCTAATGTCACATTTCTTAATTAACACTTTTTCCTTTTAAAAATCCTAATCTTCCCTTACAATTTCCCCATCATTCCTCACAAAATTGAATCCATTAAATTTCACACCACTGTCCTAAAATTCCCACTACTTCCTATTGCAAGACTCACGAATCCATTTTTAAGGATTAATTCCTCTTATTGATAATTGCTCCTTCACAAATTTCTACAATTTGTCTTAATTCTCCCAGGCTTAAATCATGAGTCAATGTGGTGGCTCACAACCTAGTTCTTTGTCTATGATCATTATTGTCTAGTGGGCTTATATTGTGATTTACAATCTAACATCTAATGTGTATAATAATTTCATGCATATTGATAAAAATTTGATCTCAAAAAGAGTTTGAATTGAGTCTCTGTCATAAGCTCTTCTATCTCTTCCAAACATCATAATCCATATTGGTTAAAATGCTTTAAGTAGAAAATAGAATCCTTATTCTTAATGAATTGACATAAAGAGAGTTCAATCTGAGTTTTTTATGAGGTATTGATCAAATGGTTTTACCTCATATTGACCTCATGTACACTCAAACTCATAATAGGTTTCAAAATGGTTATTTAAAGAACATATTCTTGTCTACCAATGAAGAAAACCTAATCGGGAAAGGTATCAAAGGAATGTATATCCATTATGGCCCCTATCCACATTTATACAAATGTTGATAGGAGATGCAACTAGAAATGGACAATTGTTTGTGTGCCTATCTTAACATTCATTAGTCAATTAATTTATTCTTATTCACCTTTGTTCATGTTTACTTTGTAAAGTGTGATGATGTGATAATAAAAGTTCAATTCAATTATAGTAGAACTAGCCATTACCAACCACTTAAGCATTATGTGCATGATCTGGGGCAATGTAACCAATGCAAATTTTCTACCATATAGAACAATAGAAATCATAGGCGTTGGCAAAGTTTCATAAATTTTTTTCTAAAATTCAAATTGTTATGAATTTTAGAAGCCAAAAATTGGTGTGCACCCATCCCCAATACATAGATTCTTCCATCACTACTCATTTAAAGACTAATTTGGCTCTTGAAAAGAAGCACATGTGTCATAACAATGATGGTTGGAAGATAGTTGGAAACCAAAAAACTAATAGTTAGATATCAATCATCTCTCTGTTGAATTTTCCATTACCTATATATTGTCCATGAGGCCTAGCTAGTAATTGGTGGTTCTACCATATCACCATATTTTGAAATTTTGAACAACATGCAATACCCAAAGGTTAGAATTTCAAGCTAAGGTGTTTGCTTCATGCTATGATTAGGCAACTAAGTTCTCTCAACACTACTTCATTAAGAGGCATCACAATACAATACTTAGGATTCACAAAGACAAAAAAACTCAGAATTTTTTAGCCTTCAAACTCTACCCAAAGGTAGAGTAAACTTGCCATTTACCACACAACAACCTTTGCCAATTACCATACACTAACCACACGATGCAACTACCAATTCAATTGCTATAAGAACAAAATTTTGTATCACCGCCCCATGCCCGCACACGGTGCGGTGAAGGGTTGCAAGGAATTTTAACTAGACTTTAGCTTTATCACCTTTAGATTGCAATAAAATTTGTTGGAAGAAATCTTTTTGCATTCTATTTTTTGAAAGTGAATCTTAACATGACATTTAATGATCATGCCAAATTTCAAAACATGCAAGTCTCTATATTTACATGGAGGAGGATTTGAATTTTGACCGTGCGGTGATTGGCAAATTTACTATAAGTGTCCTAAGAATTTGGATTTGAGGATCCAAAGCATGAGTTCTGGGAACTAGGGCATTTGATTCCTGCTGGGCTAGAGTAGGAACAAAGCAAAGAATTCGGGCAACTCAAATTGCAGGTTAACTCTTCACAACCCTATTTGAGATTCCACCGAGAATCCAGGTTGCAAGTTCGATTGACATGGTCCTGAAATTGAATATTACTCCCTCAAATAACTGTTCGCAGTTGCTTCATAAACTCAGCAGCAGGATCTGCGATAATTACCGAACAGACCGTCTAAAATCACTGTGAGCTGCTTTTGTGTTTGTTTTTTGATTGTGCCTGATTTGACATTTGCTATGCGAAATAAACAGAAACAAAAACAGTGAGCTGAAAGAGCCCATAGAAAAGCTCACAATACAGCCTGGTGCAAGAGGTTCTTCATCATTTACGGTGACACAAACGAAGACAGGAATCAAGGCTTCGATGACTAAAGTCAAACGGTCCATGAACTGACCTCGGAAGTGCGCAGTCTGGAATCGACAAGCGCGCGGATGATTCTCCCTCGGATTGTACATTTGCTTACAATTGCGCCATGTGCGAAGCTCCACTCTCCCGTCCGCCGCTTCTCCCCCTCCGCTTGCTGCTGTTGCGAGCTACTTGTGCCCTAATAACAACCTCTGCACCATAAACATCAAGAGCAGATCTCTGTTACAATGTAGCAATCCCAGACATCCCCAATCGTATAAATTCCATCTCCTTCGTGGTTGATTCCAGCTCTGAGGGTGCGGAATTTCGACCACGTTGTGAAGCCAGCTTGGGGATGAAATATCTCTGCGATTGCAACACGGGATTTGAATGGGAAACGATTGGAAGTTGCGCATGGTGCCGCAATGGAAGTGACGAAGTGCAAGCAGTGGTTGTCGAACATGGCTTCGAAATCTTTGGAAATCTGGCGAGGAGCAAATGTGGTTGAAGGAGCCCAGAAAAACAAACTCCAAGAATGGAAACTTTGCAGAGAGGGAGGATAGCATTCAAATAACGTAGGGGCAACTCTCGGAGGAATGTTAATTTATTTGGGCACACTTGTAGAATGAGGCTGTGCAGAAGAGATGGTCTGTGCCAGGTGACCCCGCTTCTTAACCCCTGAGTGCCCAAGCCTGTAAAAGTGTGTTTTATGTGTAAAAAACAAGTATGCGCTTATAGTTATCCCCAATGAAGAAAAAAAATTCTTTTCAAAATCTAATCATACAAATGTTTAACCCTTAAATGACACCTAAGACATTTATTGTCCAATGGATGACAAAGAATCTTCTTGTGTAGGATAGAAGTGCAATTGTTCATCCTTGGAATTTTGTGCAAAAAGGAGAGATCTTGCATAGTAGTTTGATCTCCAATGAATATTTTTATTTTTTTTAAAAGTAGATGATGTCACATAGTTCCAAAAGGGATGATTTCCACAGTCACGAGTTGAGCCTTTAAAGGTTAAGGAGTTTTCTTATTAGTAAGCAAACCAATTTTGAGTGTGAAATTGCATAAGAGTTGTGAGATTATAATAAGAGAAATGTATGTATATGTTGCTCCTCCCCACAATATTTGAGAAGTTTGCATATGAGAGTTTTGGGGGATTGGAGGTGACTGACATAAAGTCATAAACACCTAAAAATTGTGTTAGCACACTATAATACACTTCCCAAAACCTTAAGTTCAATGAAGGGCTATCGAACTCATCACACAATCCACCTTGCAATTGTTGAAATGCAATTTTCTTTGACAAGTAGAAATCAAAAATAACTCCACATCTTTTGTTGCATGTTTAAATTTTGTAATAGTGAAAATCACAAGAACACTTTACTCTTTCCATTGGAACCAATTTCAAAGCAAATGGATAAGTACAAGTTTTTTAGATCTCAAATCAAGTGAAATTGACAAGCTTTACTCTTCCAATAATGGAACATATATGCCTTTGAGGACCTCTCAAAAATCTAATATTTACTTTCTCTCAATGAAAAAAAACCCTTCTAATGGATAATATTCAATACTATCTATAAAAAGATTTAAACAATCAAAGGAGCTTAACTACCTACACGAAAATGACTCTGAAATTTTGGATCAAGCATGTATGGTTGGTAAGGCAATTAGTATTTAAACCAACTTCTAGAAAATCTTAAGAATCTATCACCTCTATCTATGAGAGTCTAGGGTTTGTTTTAGAGAAGTACATATTTTTTGCACTTTGAAAATTCATATTGTATACATTAATGTCCAATAAATGCATGTTAAGAAGAGAATCTAGATTACATTTTTGACTTTAAGAGGATTCAACCAAGAATTAGGCAATTTCATAATGAAAAAAATTGCTTGACAATTGTTTATTCAAATGCATGTAGGTGTAGTTACCTAAAAATAACCTAAGGTAGAAGCACTTAATACCAATGATATAAACTTGAGATTTTATCCCCCATTATCACAAGCCAAGATTGAATTATTTTGAAAATAGGAAAATATAATTAGAGATGATTTCAAAAGAAAAAGAAAATTTTCAAAGTACCAAGAGAAATATATCAAATATATCAAAATGAAATTCCAATGAGTACCCCAAACCACTTTCTCCATTGTCATGTACATGACCCATAAAGATTGGTTTAGATTGCACAATTATAAATGGTTGGCTTCCACCTTACAAAACTCATTTATTCTGGTAAGGGCACCAAGATAAAAAAGTATTCAATGGATAATGACATGAAAAAATTATAGAAACAAAAAATGCACCAATTCATCCAAGAATATGATAATTTTTGGCTATTAAATTCATTGTAGAGCTTCATCATTTTCTAAGAGTAAATGAATAGTTTTAGGTCGTCCTAACTTACTTCAATGATCCACCATCTTAATCTTTAGCACAAGTAGTTTCATTATGCAATAGGGGCCATGCCGACATTCAACTATTGTAAGTGTTATCCCAATCACTAAAATTGCATTCAACTAAGCCTTGCCTCTATCACCAAGGTTGTCAGGTAGATCGACCTAGAATTCTTCATTACATCCTTAAAGAACATGCCCTTATCATTGAGGTTGATAGTTTGTTGACCAAAATTTATCATTCAAATGTTTAACTAATTAGGTGCATACTTTCTTTCTATAGTTCCCTAAAAGTTATTCATCGGACATTTTTAGTCCACAATATCCTTACTATGATTTTCAAACAGTGTTGAATTAGATTAGGATTTATTTTTGACTTGTGGACCAATGAAATAATACATTTCAAAAACATAAATAGTTGTGTTTGCAATTTTTTTGTAAACCAAGACTTGAAAGAACATTAAAGTGTCATATTAGAAGCTCCTTCCAAATTAGTCAAAATCACGCACCAAAAGCTTGTGACATTTTAGAGGTTTTTTCACTTTTCCTATGTGCATAACATAATTTAATGGACGTCAATTTTAACCCTTAAAGGACATTTCATGTTCTCCCTTGATCAATCTTCATTAGAGTACTTTTCTATATCAAAATACACCTTTCGAAGACTTGAAAGCAATGTTTGACACGAAAATCAACGGAACGGCGCTTGTCAACTTCAACCTCGGAAAAACGGGCCTAGTGCCAGAATGCACTTGGTTTTTTAGGAAGGATCGAGCGATGGAGCGTCCACATCTCGCGCCGTAGTTGTTACCGTCGCTTGCACCAGTTTGTTGCTTGGAGCTCTACTACTTTGTCTAGCAAAGATATATGCTGGCCACCCGCAACAATGAATTACGATAGAGCGCGTTTCATTTTGAGCACCACGCTTGCCGGATTTTTTTCCTGGTCCCGTGAGTGTCGTTTAGGTTTAGGCGATCGAGATCTTGATGATCGAGTACGAGGAAATTCTTGTTGCAGCAACTCACGACGACTTCTCCTCTTCCAATTAGTTACGGCTTGGCTTGCGCCCCTCTCCGTCTCTTCATTTCCTCCATCCTGTTATGTCTTTCTGTTGCGATAGTCGGTTACCATAGGAGTCCGTGGATCGTCAAATTCATCGTATCGTATATCGAAGAGGTTAATTCTGCACTTCCGATAGACTCACGCGTCCTAATAGTTTTGGGGATTAGCATCACCTTGAATATTAGTGCCGCCATTTTTGTAGGTTTTCGTGGAAATTGGCAGTGAACAATAATATTTTAACATGCACTAATTCAAAATAATTCAAAATAGAGTGAATTTGGTAAATTAGTGTCACACGCACGATTAGGACAAATCAATGTACCAGTGCAGATATGGACGAGCAGTCACTGCTTCACTTGTGAGATACGATCAGTGCTCATCGATCGGAGCATGTATTGAACGATGAAGGGTTCAATTTCGGCTTAAAGACCTAGATCTATTCAGCTCAAGTTCTTGTCATCATATATAAGTTTCTTTCACAACTTCCAAGCCGAAATCCAAGTGGGAATTTGAAGACCAGTACAAAGTGGCAGCAGTTAAGTCCATTTCCATTCCGAGACGAATGGTCATAGAAAAATTGCCGAGTCATGAGTCCAAGCATCTGATGCTTCAGTTCCTGCTGGTAAGAGCGGTCAGTACACGAGATTGGTGTATCCTCTAGATTACATTTTCCGTCGTCTGCTTTGCTCCTAGTCCTTCAGATATTTGCACAAGACTCACTCACATGTTCACTGATTATGCGGTGTGATTTGCAGTGGAGATCTCATGTCGGGAGTCGAATGCTAGTGCTCTGCATGCAGACCACGAATGCGGGTTCAAATTAATCGAGACAAAGCCGTGGATTTGAGGGTGCGACTTCGAAATTTGTCTTTATGGCTGTTCACCATCTGGTAATGAATGACAACAATGAGCAGGAAGTTCTTCCAAGGACATGGTGCAAGTTCCTCGTCCATCAAAGCTGATTACTTGAGGCTCTCGGTGGACAGTGTGCACTGCCTTGCAGAGCTTGTCAGCGAAGGGTTACAGCTGAATAAATGGCAGTGTCAGGATCTCTCCTCCAAGCTCGTCCTAACCATGGAGAATATTCAGAAGCTGGTCCCTCCATCTCGAGCATTAAGGGCTGTCTTTGGACCAGCTTTGAAGAACTTGTACAGAGTATTGGAGAAAGCGAAGCTGCTTGTCCATCAGTGCTGCACCACAGATTGGTGTCGAGCAGCCGTGTTTCAGATTCACAATGAAGGGACCTTTCGAGAGGTCTTGCTGGAGGTCGGCTTATGTTACAATGTTATCTACGAGCTCAGCAAAGGTATTGTACCAGATTGGGAATGGCCACTAATTCAAGCAGAAGACCTTCGCCAGTCCTCCTTGTTCTTGCCTGCACCTGAGAGTGACGTCTGGGAAGATCAAGAAACTCTGAAGAGAAGGCTTGAGCAAGTACAAGGCACATCAGATCATCGGAATTCGTATCTTGCGCGATACTTGTTGGGGAAGTTGGAGTGCGTATCTGCAGCTCGCAAGAATGAAGACTTCAGCGTTCCGGATGCATTGCTTTGGATGAACGAAACTCAACCGGAGGAGACTTGGAAATTGCAACGCGTTATTGGAAGTGGTTCTGGTGCATCGTGTGTTTGTCGCTACGAGTGGCTTGGCATTCACTGTGCCAGAAAGGAGTTTCACTGTCGAGTGGAAGATGGTATTTTCCGCAGGGAAGCGGCCATCTTGGCCCAGCTTAACCACCCGAATATTGTGAAGTTCTTTTGTTGTAGCAACGATCCCGAAATGGGTGAGTGCTTCATAGCCATGGAGCTTATGGAGATGAGCTTGGACAGTTTGATTGAGAGTCGAGGGAAGGCCAGACGTTCATTTCCACTTCTTTTTGTTCTTGACATCATGACCCAAATAGCGCGTGGGGTGTGGTACCTCCATGGCCTGAACATTGCTCATCGTGACTTGAAACCACAAAATATGGTTGTGACGGAATCCCGTGCTGCACATCTTGAAGATTATTTTTGTGTGAAGTTGGTTGATTTGGGGATGTCCAAGACGAAGGTGCAGGTCTCCAAGTCTATTACCATTTCCATACCCGGTGTTGGCACCACCAAATATAGAGCTCCGGAGGTTTTTCCTCGGGCCCAGCGAGATGCACCGGGTCTGAAAAGGAAGGTGAATTGGTTCCAGGCGGATGCTTACAGTTTTGGCGTCACTTGCGCTGTGCTTTTGTCGTTGAAGAAGCCCTTTAAAGATGTGCCGGCTACTAAATTGTACGAGGAATTACTGCAAGGAGTCCGACCCGAACTTCCCGGCGAGTGTCCGGAGGCTTTGGTTGCTCTTTTGAATGACTGTTGGGCTACGAACCCTCATTGCCGACCCGGTTTTGGAGAAATTTGTTCGAGGCTTGAGCAATGCAAACTTCAGGAGTTTTTGAGAGTTTCCTGTGAAGGTTTGCAAGGGGTCGTGGGTTCTGAGTATATTGAGACTGTTTCGATGAAGCAGTTTGATGAGCAATCTCTATCTGCCATTAAGGTGCCATATGTACAGTCTCAGTGTACCAGCATAATCTCCTTTAATTCAGTTGCTGCCCAGGTAAATTTCCTTTTGTCTAATGTCAAGTTTTTGGACGTTTCTTGTTCCTACTATGACTGGAGTCTTGGGTTTGGATCCATGGTTTGACTCCTAGATGCATACAGTTGAAGGTACTGATGAACATGGCTGCCCATTCGTAGACCTTGCGCACTTTTTAAAAGCATGTTGAGCATCAATAATATATCGGCATGTCTAGTTAGTTTCTCGAGTATTTCAGTGTGTGCTCATGTGATGCGAAATCTGTTTATCCTCGTTTTACATGTTTATTTGGAGTATATGTGACTGCATTTGAAAGTTGTCTTGATATTGGTACTTTTCTCTTTCCATTTCGATTGCATCATTTTACAGGAGGCTGATGGTATTTCAAGAATTGCTGAGAATTCCAGTCCACCAAGTGATGATTATTCTGAAGATCGCCAGAGTATCTTGTCCAAATTGGAGCGTGAGAAGGTTCCTAGCTATGTCTTTACCTTATTGCACAATTACTGAAACATCCAAATTTAGTACTGGTGTGTTCAAAACGCAGCTCTTTTAAATTGATGCACAAACGTATCAAGTTTGAATGGTTCAGAATTAAAATGTTCTTGTTGACATTGAACACGATCCCTTTGTGTAGGGCGTACTAGCAAATACAACTTTCGTAATGCAAATCAAGAACGAGCATGAAGCCTTTTTCAATTGAACGCTTGAAAGCTGAAATTTCACCTTTAGAATGGTTTGATAGTGCAGATGATCAATCTGATACTTCTAACGGACATGACTAAACTCACAACTTTGAGCATTTTGACCTTGAGAATGTCAAATCAAACATGATGATGCTAAGATTCGTGTTTGTGCTACTTTAGAAACTTTGAGAACTTATTCATACATTTTTAGGATGTTAAATTTGGTTTAATTTAAGCTCAAACATATGATATTGTGTTCTCATGCACTAATTACTACGAGCATGCATGTGTGATTGGGATGTTTGTACTAGAGGGTTGGTCTTTGGAGGCGTGCAATGTCCAGCTTAGCTCGTGTGATGTCTCCAGATGCTCTACTTTTCAAAAATTTAAGAGAGAGTCGATCCATGCGGCTTAGATTGCAACAAAGTGAGTACCTTAGTCCATCACTCAATTCCATTCACTGTGCATATTTTAGATACCTACTCTATTCCTTTGCTTTGTTGAACTTCCTCTTGATTCAATTCCACTACTATTTGCAGAATGTGAAGAGTTTGATGTGAAGCCTACTTTGTTCCCATACAATGAGCTTCGGGGTGCCACACGAGATTTTCACAAAGATATGAAAGTGGCAGAATCAAGCTCTGGAACAGTGTATAAGGTACTGAACACCAGCATTCCATATCCATTACACAATGCAATTCTCATATGGATTTGCATGGATTTGGAGATGTAGTTTTTGCACATGTACAATTGATGTGTGATCATGTGAGACCCGTTCCTGCATAATTGAATTATGAAAAATGTTTTTCACACATGTTGATTCGTCTGTGACTAGGACCGGTGAAGCATCTTACATTACCTGGCACCTATAAATTTTAGCTATTTCATCATTAGAGTGTTCAAACTGAGGGGCACCTCCGATATCTGCAAGTTACGATTAAATAGTAAATACCTGAATTATATTATCCGCTAAGTGAGTTCATAATTCACAATATTATTACTAAGAGGATGTTGGAATGCTGCAGGGTGTGTTGCCAAACGGAAATGTGGTGGCCGTGAAGAAGTCCTGCAGTGGTCAATTTGCCGTAGATGAATTCTTGAATCAAATTGTCTTGTTCACGTTAATCAGGCACAGAAACTTAGTGACTCTAAAAGGATGTTGCCTGCATGACCAGCAATGGCTGTTAGTTCACGAGTACGTGGAGAATTTTAATGTTCACCACATTCTACTTGGTATGTAATTCTCCTAGCCCAATTGAATTAGTAAGATACTTTTGCTCTCTTGTGCAAGATGGTTTCATTCCAACTCCACACCAAGTGTAATTGAGAAACTAATTCCAAGTCCATATTTTGCCGCGTTGCCACAAAGGACCGAGAAGGCGGATGGTGTCTTGGCCTGTGCGATTAAAGATTAGCTTGGGCGTGGCACAAGGTTTGCATTACTTGCATGCGCTATCTCATCCAAGAATCATCCATCGGGACATCACGGCGAATAGTGTTTTGGTCGACAGAAACTTTGACCCTAAAATTGGAGGTTTCGGCTTGGCTTTATTATTTCCAGATGAACAGCGTCATATTAAGCTCGATGTAGTGGCAGGAACACTGTAAGTTAACCAGTCTTTTCTCTTTCCTTACGTGTAATTTGGTAGATAGGTCTTCATTGCACAATCAAACAGTCGAGTTCACTCAGTACTACTTCATTACTGCTTTAGGAGTTGTTGAAGCCCAAGGCTTGGGCTCCCAAAAGCCAGGGACACTGGGGAAGTGAATCTGAAAAACTCTCTCAAAATGTGGAAGTTTTGAGAATTGGGGCCTCAAATTCCAAAGCAAGGATTTTGGGAGTTGGGGTCTTTGATTCTTGCGGGGCTAGATTTAGGAAGAAGTAGAGATTTCTGGCAGTTGGCACCCGTTTTGGGGTTTACGGGTTTAAGGTTCAGGGTTGAGGATGAAATTTCGATTGACATGCTTTGCACATACATCATGCAAATGTTTCTGAGTACGTGCAGAGGGGACATCGCGCCGGACTGCTTCCTGCTTACGGAAAAAGTGGATGTCTACAGCTTTGGCATCTTGTGTTTGGAGATTATCAGTGGCCGACGCGGAATTGAGTTGTCCGCACCTCCGGACCAAACGTCAATCGACAAATGGGCGTGGCGACTACACGAGGAAGACAGGGTTTTGGAACTAGTCGACCCCACACTCGAATTAACGGATGTCGAAGTCCGAGAGGTGCAACGAGTGATCAAAGTGTGTCTCATGTGCTTACAGAACGAGGCGGAGAGTCGGCCGAGCATGGCTCGCATTGTGTCCATATTGCAACGGGATACAGAATGGGATGGGCAAGTGAAACGCTTGGGAGTCCAAGAAAACGGTCTTTTATCATTTGCATCTGGGTCGAGCCTTGGCAGCTTATCAAATGGAGCTTAACCCTTGAAGGGCCAGGGCCTTTTGGGGCTTAAAAACATCATTGCTTTTAAAGTGTTATAGTTCAAAATGTCACTAAGGTATATAAATCTCAACCTTACAATCTTGTAGTGTATGTGTTGTAGATGATGTAAATCGAATTTGGAGGCATTTGACTGCATAGATTATAAGATTATATTGTTGTAGTGTAGAAAAAGGATGCTGAAATTTTCCTAACGACACATTTGGAGGGGAAATTTGATTTCTATACCTACTCAAACAAAAAAAATTTAACTATGAAGTGCTTCAAAACTAGTGTACAAACACATTGGTGAAAGAAAATATCATTCAATCGACTCATTGAGTCTGCAAAATGATTGAATTGTCAAAAAATAGCAGAAAAGTTATAAAAAACACATCTAAGGTTGAACCTCCTCCTCCTAAAATGCTTGTCAATTACTCATAACTTCTTGGATTGATATGAAACCCTAAACCACATAAACTACACTAGTGTGCACAATGTTTTGAAAAAATATTATTGGAAATAGACACTGTATGAAGAAGAAATAGGTTGCCGAAGTTCACTTTAATCCAAAAGTGTCTGGATTTTGAACTTTGAATTGCTTCCAAACATTCAAGAATAATGAGTCTCTTGAAAGTATGGCCTATGACCTCAAGAATGAACTTCTAATTAAATCCTTCCCTTCATGAGGTATGTTCATTTATAGGATAAATATTGTGACTTTGCATAGTTTTGCTACCCGACTCTATGAAATGCAAGTAAGATAGTTGTTGTAAGGAAAAGCATAAATTTTCAACACTTTAAGCAATTTTGCATATTTTTTAGGTGCAATCATCAACACAAGAGATTATGTTTAGCACATTGGCAATTGAAAATCATGAATTTTCAAAAAAGTTGATACTTTCCAAAAAATGTACAAATATGCTATGAATTTGTGAAGTTCAAGTATGTGGTGTATCCAAAATCATGTTTTGCATTCATGTATACAAGATGTACATTTTAGACTTCCTATAGCTACATATTTTCAAGAATGATATATGGTATAGTGTTGGGAATGAATGTTTCTACCTTGTATGATGGGCCTTGCAAATCAAGTTTTATTAGTCCACAAACACTACATTCAATATTTGTTTGTATTGCAATTAATTAGTTCAATGTAGAGAGTGATATATCATAGGGTAGGAAGCCTTAACCTTGGAAGGATGTTGAGGATAATTAGTGTCTAATGAATGACAAAGCATCTTTCTATTTGGAAGAAAAGGACAATCTTTCATCTTTGGAATTTTTGTCGAAAGGAGATGATCTTCTACAATAAATTGACTTCCAATAAGTGATTATAGTTTGTCTTTTGCTCGTGATGCACATGGAGACGAAATCTCTCATTTCTATGTAGACCAACCCATCCTTTAGGGGTTAAAGAAGGTCATTCCATACTTGTTAGGGTCTTGAACCCCTTTCCTTTACAAACAAGTCATTTGTTCATACACTTGGTTGGCCTTCAATTGGCAACTAGTGTAAGTATGACTTGGCTAATTGTTTGTGACCATTATTGTCTAGTGTGCTTATAATAAGCATAACAATAAATAAGCGTAATAATTTCATGCATGTTGATAGAAATTTGATCTCACATAGAATTTAGATTGAGTATCCACTACGAATGCTTCTACTTCTTTCAAGAATCACAATCCATATTGCTCAAAATGCTCTAAGTGAGAAATAGCATCCTATCACCTAATGTATAGACAAAAATTGAGTTCAATGCATTCTTTATGAGGTATTGATTAAATAGTCATACCCCATTTTGACCTCATGTAGACACAGAATTGCAAGTTAAATCTATCAACCTATTTGAGATTGCACAGAGATTCCCCGATGCAAGTTTGATCGAAAGGTCCTCAAAATTGAACATTACTCCCTCCGTCCCCTAATCAGTGTCCGCAGTTGCTTCGTTAATTCAGTAGCAGGATCTGCGATTAACTGAAGAGACTCTAAGATCACTGTGAACTATTTTGTTTTTTTGTTTAATTTTATTTTGATTGTGCCTGATACGACATTTGTTATTCAAAATAAACAGTAACAAAAGTAGTGAGTTGAAAGGGCACATAGAAAAGCACACACAATACACGGTGCAAGTGATTCTTCATCATTTAAGTCGACACATGTGAAGACAGGAATCAAAGCTTCCAGGACTAGAGGGCAAACGGTCCCAGTGAAATAAGCAAAGGAATATATATTACAAGCTGTCATTTGTTGTTCAACAAGAAGCTAAAAAATGGGTAAAAGCCCATCCTAACCTATTTAATCAATCATCATGCGACACATGTGGAGGAGCTTCACAACCAAGGTCGAAGGCGTCCGAGACTACATAGCAATGCCTATACTGCAAAATTTCACCACCACCAATCGTCTCCATTGTGCCGCCCGTGTAGACACTCTCAAACTTTCTCTTCGTCTCTCCTACTGCCACAACCACCTCAAAAACAGGGACACCACAACAAATTTCAACCCCTTAATTCGACGTAAATATGAGAAGAATCAATTATCACCTAAAGGATTGAGGTTTCATGGTCTTAAAGTGACCAATTCAATCAATCATATTGTAAAAAGGATAATCCAAACAGGGCCAAAGTTTATAGTTCTACAATCAGTGCAAAACATGATATTAGTTGGTCCAATTAGAAACAAAATTGAACAAAAGAGTCTCCTTATGACCTACTTAACCCGGTAAGGACACCAAGGACTAAAAGTGTTAGATAAATCACTTTCAAGGAAACTGTAGAAACAAAGAATACACCTATTCATTCTAGAATTTGATCAATTTTGGCTACCTACCTTGGTGATAGCACCACAATCTTCCAGCCTTCCAGGGTTAAGAGTGCCAACAATCATAACCAATTCTGGGATTTCAAGGTTTGAAAAGACAAGTGACAAGGTTTTGATTGATCATACGGTGACTATTAGCACTTCAGACACGGTCGAATATTACAGATTCAATGAAGAATCAAGCATGTATTAGTCAGAGAGGGAACAAAAATTGAACAAAAGCGAATCCCCATAGAGCCCACTCAAAACTCCACAAATAAACAAGCAATCCATTAGGATTTCGGCACGATTCGCCACCCTGAACGCTATACTAGATACAAACCTGAACTGACCTCCGAAGTGCGTAGCATAGAATCGACAAGCGCGTGGATGATTCTCCCTCGGATCGTACATTTGCTTACAATTGCGGCATGTGCGAAGCTCCACTCTCCCTTCCGCGGCTTCTCCCCCTCCGCTTGCTACTGTTGCTTCTTGTGCCCTAATAACAGTCCCTGCACCACAAACAGCAAAGGCAGCTCCCTGTTACAATGTAGCAATCTTAGACATCCCCAATCGTGTAAATTCCATCGCCTTCGTGGTTGATTCCATCTCTGAGGGTGCGTAAATTTTCACTTTGTTGTGAAGGCAGCTTGGGGATGAAATATCTCTGCGATTGCAACACGGGATTTGAAATGGAAACGATTGCAAGTTGCGCAATGGAAGTGACGAAATGCAAACAGTGGTTGTCGAACATGGCCTGCAATCTTTGGAGATCTGGCGAGGAGCAAATGTGGTCGAACGAACCCAGAGAAACAATCTCCAAGAAGGTAAAGTTCGCAGAAAGGGAGAATGGAATTCAAATGGAGGCAACTCTCGGTGGAATGTTGGTTTATTTGGGCACACTTGTAGCATGAGGCTGTGCAGAAGAGATGGTGCATGACTGAAGTAAGGTAAGGTGCCACGTGACTCCTTCTTCAACCCGTAAGTGCTCAAGCCTTTCCAAGTGTCTTTTACTTGTGAAAATAGAGCATGGACTTCTACTGTAGTTATCCCCAATGAAGCAGTTTTTATTTTATTTTTTAAATCTAACCATACAAATGTTTAACCGTGAACATCCAGACTCATCTCCAAAATCGACGATTTGAGAAAAATCATTATAAAGTGCCATTTAGAAGCATATTTTGGAATTGACATAGAAACAAAAGTTGTAGACTAAGAGTTGTAGATTCCATCCATACGGTTATATTCTCCAATTCTCTCATCAATATTTCTTTTATAAATTTTGAAAGAGAAATTCCAAAATTCCTTTTTAATTTGATAACAAGCAAAATATTCTCATTTTTTGAGTAAAATTTGTTGGAATGGATTTGAAATGAGGTTCTCTTCATATGGTGATTTTTTTTTAAATTCTTGTGCTCTTAAAATCTATGACTCCATTTTGGCAAATCTAATTTTGAACTCAAGTCAATGCAATTTGACCACTTGACATACTTGCACATTTGTAATTTAAAAAAAATATGTACTCTAGTAACACCAAATCCAACCCTTGGATAGGATAGCAACTTGATAAAGTATCTCCATGTGAGTGTTTATTTACCCACCCATGGTAAACAACTTTTACAACAGGTTCTTTTTGTTTTGTCTTAATTTTACTTACTAATAGGTGTTTAAGCGTTGTCCACTGAGCCTTCCAAGCAATGAACTCTTTCCTAAATCCTAAGTTCAAAGAACTTATTGAAAAACAACAAATTCACCAAGACTAGTCCTAAACAACATAGGACTTTTCTACTAAAATTGTATTAATTGACCTACTTTGAAAATTAATAAAATTTAGATTTTTTAACAACTTACCTCATTTTGGAAGTTATTTGGCATGTTGTTGTATAGATCATCGAGTTCTCCTTCATTTGCCATTTTTTGCTTACAGCTTGAAGAGTGGATTTAAATTACAAGTTGGCGGAATATGGCTTCCGGAGATTTTTTCTATCCCTTCTCACTAATTAAATTTACTTATTCTATTCTACAAGTTGACTTTGAAAGATATGGTTTTTGATAAGATTTTCACTAATTCAAGGCAATTTTCTAATCTATCCTATTTTCTATGATTCTAATCGATCCTTTAAGATTTTCTTGATTTCTATCTAATTTCTATCTAAATTCAAGCTTTGGTACTCCTTCATTCTATCATGCAACTTTGAGTTTGTGACTTCTAATCTTGTTGTGCACTTGCTACAACTTCTAAAAGAGAAAGAGTGGTGAGATTAGTGTTGGTTGCTATTTTTCTCCAAACTATGATAGTTTTTCTTCTCAACCTATTCCTATGACTAACCTATTTTAATTCTACTTTAAACTTGTTTGATTTTGATTTTGGTTTTGTACCTCTCTATTCTCCCTCTCTTCTATTTTCCTAAGATTGAGTCTACCTTCTACCTTAGTTCCTAAAAAATGAAAAAAAAGAACTCAAATTTTCTTGAGAGGGAAGGGGATTAATTCCTCCCCTAGCCCCTGTTGCAGCCTGCAGGCGGGGTTGCCAGGTGGGCTCCAAGCTGGGGGCTCCCATTGCTGGCCGGGCTCCCCCCACAGGCCAGGGTCTCCTAACTGCACAGGCAGCTATTTATTATTTTTATTTATTTTTGTTTTGTTTTTGATTTTTTTATATTTTTTTTATCTTTTTTTTTTAAAAAACTTCTATGAAAATTAGTTCCACTACTTTCTATGAAAATTAGTCCCACTACCTTCTTTGAAAATTAGTCCGACTACTTTCTATGAAAATTAGTCCCACTACTTTCTTATGGAACTAAAAGATTTGTAAGAAAGAGAATGTGATGAGATCTTGTTTTTGTTTTTTATGCTATTTTGATGAACTTTCTAACAATCTTGTTTTTGAGGTATTTTTCTATGACTCTAAGGTTCAAAGCTTCGCTGTAGTGGGAAATTTTTCACAACTTATGTAGAATTTCTAAACTTTGGAGATCAGAGCTCCACCGTATTCTCCCAAGCCCCCTAAATTTCTAACCAATTCTAAAAACCCAAAGTTAAAGCTTCGCCTTGTTATGATAAGCATGAAAAATAACACACAAGGAGTTTGACAAAAGAAACTTAAAGGAAGATGAAACAAGAGTGTTAGTACAAAAATTAGTACAAAAATCATAAACATAACAAGTTAGAGGTTTTCCCTAAGCGGCATCGCCAGTCATAAGGGAAGGATCCTCTAGAGTTAGTACACAATACTCAAGTCCTAACAAGGACTTGAATGAACAACAAATATACTAAAGAAAGAGTTAGTACAACAAAATACTACCAAATTTCTGCCAAGAATTTGAAAAAACTAGTACAAAACAACAAATAAGACTTGAAGGGACCCCAAAGTCCTTGAAAGCTTACAAAATAGAAACAAAAAGAGCTTGAAATGCTCCAAAAACACCACGTTTACAACTTTGGCTCAAAAATGGCCAAATGGCCACAATTAATGGACCAACGTGTTTATAAAGCCAAAATAATGGCTAGAAGGGGTAATTTGAGAGAAAAATGAATGCCCTTATATACTCTTTCAAGGGCACCCACCTCCTCTCATTTCAACATGGTAATCTTATCAATTAGGATTTTCACCCTAAATTACCAATTTTGACTTTCTATGTTGGTCCATTTTCTAACTTTTGGAGATTAACTCCAAATCACAAACGGATTGCGCCATTGGCTTCAGAAGGCCATCTTTAGTCTAAAGGAATCCCCCACCCCTTTTTCTAACTTCAAAATTTCAACGAAACCTAATGCTAACTTAACACCCAAAAGGGTTAAAAACCCAACTTTTGGAGTTTGACTTTTTTGAAAAAAGTAACTAGGCTAGGTTCTTAAGTAGGGGGGGGGAGTAAGAAAAGACCTATCTTTGACCCCATTCTGCTTTTGTATGCTCCCGATCCACTAGTCAACTCCACCGTAATCTTTAAATTTTGTCAATTGTTGAGGAATCTTGCAAGTTCGGGTTCTTCTGACTATCGAAATGTCTTCAAACTTGTTGGAGCGTCTTATTAACACAAAAGAAGCTATTCTAATTTTTAGTGAGATTTTACCACCACCTAGAGAATTTTTAGGAATTTCTCATCATAGGTTTGGGTAGTTGACCGTCCGGAAAGGCATCTTCTGACTATCAGAAAATTCCGAAACTTTTTGTGGAATCTCTCATGGAATCTCACAACACATGTGTAGGCTCATATTTTTACTCTAAACATTGGCCTAAGGGGAACAAAAATCCACCCCCTCATTTAATTATCGATGGTCAGGGAATCTTCCACACCAGAGGGAATCTTAACAAACTGACTTCGCCGTTGTTTCCCGGGCATGGTTTTAACCCTAAGTCACCTTCCTTGGACCAGAGATTCCTCCACGGTCCTGTCTTGGTATTTTTAACATCTGCAAGTCAATAATTGGGGTTCCGCTATTTCGTCGATGAAATGGGGAAACTGGAACCTATCTCCGAGAACTGACCTATGTGACTCACCATGGTTTCTTCAACCAATATTAGCCAAGCGATGTCCTTTCTATGTGGGATTTTGAGCCTAGTATGCTCATAACTCATAATTACCACGATCGATTAGGTTCTAACCTATTTACAAGTGAAATTTGAATATAATGAGTAAAAACTCTCAAAATATGACCAAATACTATATTGGCATGTAACACCCTATTTTGGTTTTACACTCTTTTTCGGGTTTTTTGTACTATTTTCCACACTTATTTTCACAAAAAAATTTAAAAAAAGATAAGTGAGTCCCTGGTGACAAAATAGGGGCTCACACTCCACAAATTAGGATGATTTTCATCCAAGCAATAATGCAAAGATACAACAGTTTCAATCCAATCATTTGTTGTCCACTTTCTAGACGTTGGAATGCTCCAGGGTTAAAGACCTTACTTTTTAGTGTGTATGCCAATTTTGAGTGTCAAACTGCATAGGAGTTGTGAGATTATAACAAGAAATATGTATGTATCCTATTTTTAGTATATTGCCCCTCTCCACAATGTTTGAAAAATTTGCATATGAGAAATTTGAGGGATTGGAGGTGATTGACATAAACACCTAAAAATTGTTATTGCACACTATAATGCACTTCAAAAAACCTTAAGTTCAAATGAAGGGCTACGAAACTCAATACACAATCCAACTTGCAATTGTTGAAATGCAATTTTCTTTGATAAGTAGAAATCTCAAATAACTCCTAATCAACACTTGCATGTTCAAATTTCAATGGTGAAAATCATGAAAACACTTTATTCTTTCCATTGGGACTATTTTCAAAACAAATGGATAAGTACAATTTTTTAGGTCTTAAATCAATTGAAATTGGCAACATGTGCTCAAATATAGGAAATCAAGTAAAATTGGCAAGCTTTACTCTTCCACTAATGGTAAGTATATGCCTTCAAGGTTTTGTCGAAAATCAAATATTAACTTTTTCGGTGAAAAAAAAAGCTTCCACAAATTAACCTTTAGTATTGCCTGTAAAGGATTTTAAAATATTCAAGGGAAATTTAACTACCGACATCAAAACAAGATTAAATTTTGAATCAACCATATATGGTTGATTAGGTAGTTAGGATTTAAGCCACCCCCTAGAGATTCTTGAGATTCTATTAATAGTCTATATCCATAAGAGTCTAAGGTTTGTTTTAGAGAAATACATATTTTTTGCACTTTGAAAAATTCATAGTTTATACATTAGTGTGTGATAAATACATAAGAAGAGAATCCCTAGATGACTTCTAGATGACTTTCAAGAAGATCACTGAATCCCAACAGTATTAAAAAGTCAAAAGCTTATCTCCCAATAGGCCAATACCACAAGCTAAGACTAAATTTTTTTACAAATAGGAAAATATAATTAGAGATTGTTTCAAAAGAAAAAGTGAATTTTTAAAGTACCAAGAGAAAGATATGAATTATCAAAGTGAGATTGCAATGAGCACCTAAACCACTTTCTTCACTATCATGTACATGTCACATAAAGATTGTTTTAGATTGCACAATTATGAATGGTTCGCTTCCATCTTAGAAATCTCACTTATCCTAGTAAGGTCGCTGAGGTAAAAAAGTATTCAATGGATGATGACTTCAAATATGGAAACTATAAAGAAGAAAAATGCACCAATTCATTCAAGAATATGATAATTTTTGGTTATTACCTTCACAATAGAGCTTCATCATTTCTAAAGGTAAATGAATGGTTTTAGGTCATTATAACTTACTTCAATGATCCACCATCTCAATCTTTAGCATAGTCAAGCAATTTCATTATGCAATGGGGACTATCCTAACATTCAACTATTGTAAGTTTTATCCTTGTTACCAAGGTTGCATTCAACTAAGTCTACCTTTATCACCAAGATTGTCAAGTAGATTGACCTAGAATTCTTAATTTCATTAATATATTCTAGAAAAATGTGCCCCTATCATTGAAGTTGATAGTTTGTTGACCAAAAATTATCAAAATCTTGAATGAATAGGTGCATGTTATATTTCTATAGTTCCCTAAAAATTATTCGTTGGACATTTTTAGTCCACAATTATGATCCTTACTACAATTTACAAATAGTGTTGACTTAGATTAGTGGTTACTTTTCACTTGTGGACAAGTGAAATACTCCCTTTGTCCCCAAATGATATTCCTAATGGACAAAATGTCCCGTATTAAGACTAAAAATAACCTTTAAAAAAATCCTTTTCATGCTCTAAGTAGAATTGGGTGCACTCCTAGGGTCATATAAACTTTGAGTTTTGAAGCCCTTTTCAAAGTGTAGTTTTAGAATATTGAAAAGTGGATTTTCTAGGGCATTTTCAAAGAGCACCATGGGGCACTTAATTGTGGAATGTGAGGTTGTCATTTCAGTTGTGAGCAATTAGAATGGGCCCAAGACCATGTGTGAACCTCTATTCCACCTTCCAAAACTTCCATCTCCTTCAATCAAGCAACACTCAAAGAGATGCAAAAATTAAAAATGAACAATGTTGATTGGCCTTTGTAGTCATTTCATTTGCCTTTCGATTGATGATTGCAAGGCTAGAGAGGGAACTACTAATTAGAATTATTATGCTCATCCTAGATAGCAATCAAAAGACGAATTTGATCAATTCGCAACATCACAATGAACAAGAATATCATTTGTGGGACAAAAAATTAAGGCCAATGGGAAGATCATTTTGGAATGGAGGGAGAAATACATTTCAAAAAAGAAGTTGTATTTGTAATTTGGGGGTAAATCAAGACTTGAAAGAATATGAAAGTGTCATATAGGAAGCACCTTCCAAATTAATCAAAACCACTCACTACAAGCTTGTGACATTTTAAAGATTTTTCACTTTCCTTTGTGCATATAATAATTTAAGAGACATTATTTTAACCCTTAAAGGACACTTCATGTGAACTCTCCCTTGGTCAATCTTCATGAATCCCTAAGTGCCTTGGCATCCACTTTCTAGACGATGAATAGATTGAAACTCAAGTTTCATCCTCCTAACTACTTGGATGAAAGTTATCCTAATTTGTGGAGATACTTTATCAAGTTGTTGTCCTATCTAATGGTTGGATTTGTTGTTTCTAAAGTACATATTTTTCTAAAAATTTCAAGTGTGCAAGTATGTCAAGCGGTTGACCAAGCCAAAATTGCATTGACTCTAGTTCAAAAATGGATTTGCAAATATGAAGTCATAGATTTGAAGAACACTAAAATTTCAAAAAAATCACATGTGGTGTTTCAAATCCATTCCAACAAATTTTACTCCAAAAAATGGTAATATTTTGCTTGTAATCAAATTTTGAAAATTTCCTTTCAAAATTTATTAAAAAAATGTTGGTGATTTCATTGTTGACTCTAACCATGTGGATAGAATCTACTACTCACAATCTACAACTTTTTTTTGTATATCAATTCCAAAATATTCTTCCAAATAGCACTTTATAATAATTTTTCTCTAATTGTCAATTTTGGAGAAGATTCTGGATGTTTAGGAGGAATAATCCTTAAAGGACATTTCATATTCTCCTTTGGTCAACCTTCATTATAGTACTTTTCTACAAGAGCATCGCCACCATAAGGCTACCAAATCCCCTCAGTGGGCTGATGGCTCAAGGCACGGTGAAGAGAGAGGGCCTTGTCAGGTGGTGACCCTTCACTGCGGCCCGGTCAGTTGGGACTTCATGGTGATCACTCGGGTGGCTACTCTTAGTTTTGTATGCTGTGCCATTAATTTGAGGCCAATCAATTCAAGGCTTCCCAATTCTGTGAGGAGGACGCTGAATCCTGCAAACGAAGTGGGCTCCGTAGGGGCAGATTTATCATGGGAAAAAATGCAGGAATTTTTTATTTTTTGCATATTATTTTTATTTTTTCAAATTCTGCATTCATATTTGCAATCAGAGACCCCGATTTAGCTAGGGAAGGTCTAGAATATACCCTAGACACGGCTCAAAATAGGGGGCAGGTTTTACTTTTACCCCCGGGTAAAACACAAAATGTCCCTGCGGGGCCCACTTCGTTTGCAGGATTTAGCGTCCTGCATTGTGTGAGCCCTGCCACCAATGTGAGGTCAATGTCGGGCTTGCTCAAAACTTCCCCATCCACACAAACCTGAAGTATTCCGCTCAAAGTTTGGCGAGCCCAGTGCTTGGGAAAACTGTGCCCCGTGCCACAGTGGGGACAGTTATGGCTCCTGGGCCTGGCCAAACCTGCCCCGGGCACCCGATCAGGTTGGGCGAGTGGGGAACTGGGGATGGTGATGCTCTAACCTTCAAATACTCCGCAATTAAGAGCAACGTCTTGCAGGACAGTCAACGGTACTTGTCAACTTACCGCTGAAAACGGGCCTGCCGACAGAAAGCTCTTGGTTTTTGTGGAAGAACGAGTGAGCGATGGAGCGTCCACATCTCGCGGCTTCGTGGTTGCCTCGCTTGCATCAGTCAGTTGCTCGCAGCTCTGCTAATTTGTGAACAAGGATATCTGCTGGCCACCAGCAGCAAGGAATTCTGACAGAGGGCGTTCCATTTGAGCACGACGCTTGAATTAGATCAGCCGGGTGTTTTTTCATGGTCCTGTGAGTGTCGTTTAGGTTTAGCCGATCGAGAGCTGGATGATCAAGTGGAAATTCTGGCGGCAGCAACTCACGACGACTTCACCTCTTCCAATTACCTACGACTTGGCGGATCCACGGGGGGTCCAAATCAACGACCTCGGGCTTCGCCCTGGATCCCGACAGACATACTGCTTTCGGGTCTTTGCACGAAATTCTTCCTCCGGATTTCATGGACTGCTTGCGCCCCTCTCCGTCTCTTCATTTCCTCCATGCTGTTATGCCTTTCTGTTGCGAAAGTCGGTTGGGAGTCTCGTAGCATCAATTCAGCTATTCTGTGAATACCTAAGCACGCCGAAGTCCGTATCCTGAATGACTTGTAATATAACCCTAGCTGTACGTATCAGGGCGAGCAGAGAGAATTTTCTGGCATTAGATCGTCTAATTGCATGATCGGATATTGAAGAGGTTAATTCTGCACTTCCACTAGACTGATTCGTCATAATAGTGAGGTGGGATTAGCATCACCTTGAACATTGGTGTCGCCATTTTTGTTTGTTTTAGTGGAAATTGGTGCTGAACCGTAAAATTTCAACCTGCACTAATTCAAAGTAGTGTGAGTATGGTAAATTACTGTCTCAGGCACTACACGCACTAATAGGACAAATCATTGTAGCAGTACAGATAAGGACGAGCCGTCACTGCCTCACGTTTGATTATGAGCAGCGCTGACCGATCGGAACATGTATAGAGTGGTGAAGGGTTCAATATCGGTTCAAAGACCTAGATCTATTCAGCTCAAGTTCTTGTCATCATTTATGGATTTCTTTCAAAAATTCCAAGTGGGAATTTGAAGACCAGTACAAGTGAAAGCAGCTAAGCCCATTTCCATTCAGAGATGAGTGGTCATAGACTTATACCCGAGTCATGCGTCCCAGAGTCTGATGGATCAGTTGCTGTTGGTACGAGGGGTCAGTACACGGTATTGTTGTATCGTCTAGGTTATATTTTCCATCGTCTACTTTGCTCCTCTCCTTCAAGTATTTGCACAAGACTCCCTGACATGTTCACTAATTATACTCTGTGGTTTGCGGTGAAGAGGTCATGTCGGGAGTCGAATGCTAGTGCACTCCATGCAGGCCACGAATGCAGGTTCAAATAACGCCGGGAATAAGATCCCGACAAAGCCGGGGATTTGAGGGTGCGACTTCTAAATTTGTCTTTATGACTGCTCCCTTGAGTTGCTCACCATCTGGTGATCAATGACAAGCATGAGCAGGAAGTTCTTCCAAGGACATGGAGCAAGTTCCTCGTCCATCGAAGCTGATTACTTGACTCTCTCTGTGGAAGATGTGCACTCCCTTGCACAGCTTGTCAGCGAAGGGTTACAGCTGAATGAAAGGCAGTGTCAGGATCTCTCCTCCAAGCTCGTGCAAACCCTGGAGAATATTCAGAAACGAGTCCCTCCATCTCAAGCATTAAAGGTTCTCTTTGGTCCAGCTTTGAAGAACTTGTACAGAGTATTGGAGAAAGCGAAGCTGCTTGTCATTCAGTGCTGCGACACAGATTGGGTTCGAGCAGCCGTGTTTCAGATTCACAATGAAGGGACCTTTCGAGAGCTGTTGCTGGAGGTCGGCTTATGTTACAATGTTATTTACGAGCTCAGCAAAGGTACTCTACGAGATTGGGAATGGCCACTAATTCAAGCAGAAGACCTTCGCCAGTCCTCCTTGTTCTTGCCTGCACCTGAGAGTGACGTCTGGGAAGATCAAGAAACTCTGAAGAGAAGGCTTGAGCAAGAAGCAGGCACATCAGATCATCGGAATTCGTATCTTGCGCGATACTTGTTGGGGAAGTTGGAGTGCGTATCTGCAGCTCGCAAGAATGAAGACTTCAGCGTTCCGGATGCATTGCTTTGGATGAACGAAACTCAACCGGAGGAGACTTGGAAATGGCAACGCGTTATTGGAGGTGGTTCTGGTGCATCGTGTGTTTGTCGTTACGAGTGGCTTGGCATTCCCTGTGCCAGGAAGGAGTTTCACTGTCGAGTGGAAGATGGTCTTTTCCGCACGGAAGCGGCCATCTTAGCCCAGCTTAACCACCCGAACATTGTGAAGTTCTTTTGTTGTAGCAACGATCGTGAAATGGGTGAGTGCTTCATAGCCATGGAGCTTATGGAGATGAGCTTGGACAGTTTGATTGAGAGTCGAGGGAAGGCCAGACGTTCATTTCCACTTCTTTTTGTTCTTGACATCATGATCCAAATAGCGCGTGGTGTGTGGTACCTCCACGGCCTCAAAATTGCTCATCGTGACTTGAAACCACAAAATGTGGTTGTGACGGAAACTCGTGCTGCACATCTTGAAGATTATTTTTGTGTGAAGTTGGTTGATTTCGGGATGTCCAAGACCAAAGTGCAGGTTTCCAAGTCTAATACCATTTCCATACCCGGTGTTGGGACCACCAAATATAGAGCTCCGGAGATTTTTCCTCGGGCCCAGCGAGTTGCACCGGGTCTGAAAAGGAAGGTGAATTGGTTCCAGGCGGATGCTTACAGTTTTGGCATCACTTGCGCTGTGCTTTTGTCGTTGAAGAAGCCCTTTGAAGATGTGCGCAGGAGTGAGTTGTATGAGAAATTACTCCAGGGAGTCCGACCCGAACTCCCTGTCGAGTGTCCGGAGGCTTTGGTTGGTCTTTTGGAGAACTGTTGGGCTACCAACCCTCATTGTCGACCTGGTTTTGGAGAGATTTGTTCCAGGCTTGAGCAATGCAAATTACAGGAGTTGTTGAGAGTTTCCTGTGAAGGTTTGCAAGGGGTCGTGGGTTCTGAATATATTGAGTCTATTTCGATGAAGCAGTGTGATGAGCAATCTCTATGTGCCACTGGAGTTCCATATGTAGAGTCTCAATGTGCCAGCACAGTCTCCTTTAAATCAGTTGTTGCCCAGGTGAATTTTCTTTTATCTAGTTTCAAGTTTTTTTGACGTTTCTACTATGGCTGGATTATTGGGTTGGACCCGTGGTTTAACTCCTACATCTATAAATTTTAAGGTACTGATGAACATGATTGCCAATTCTTAGGCCTTGCGCATTTGTTAAAAGCATGTTGAGCATCAATAATTTATCCGCATATCTAGTTAGTTTCTCGAGTATTCCAGTGTGTGCTCATGTCATGCGAAATCTGTTTGGCATCGATTTACATGTTTATTTGGAGGAGTATATGTGGCTGCATTTGAAAGTTGTCTTGACATTGGTACTTTTCTCTTTCCATTTCGATTGCATCATTTTACAGGAGGCCGATGGTATTTCGCGAATTGCTGAGAATTCCAGTCCACCAAGTGATGATTATTCTGAAGATCGCCAGAGTATCTTGTCCAAATTGGAGCGTAAGAAGGTTCCTAGATATTTCTTCCCCTTATTGCACAATTACTGAAACATCCAAAGTTAGTACTGGTGTGTCAAAAACTCAGCTGTTTTAATTTGATGCATTCATGTATCAAATTTGAATGGCTCCAAATTTAATATGTGTTTTTGTTGACATTGAACACGATCCCTTTGTGTAGGGCATACTAACAAATACAACTTTCATGATGAAAATCAAGAATGAGCATGAAGTCTTTCTCAATTCAATTCAAGGCTTGAAAGCTGAAATTTCACCCTTAGAATGATAGTGCACATGATCTAATTGTTACTATTAATGCTCGTGACCAAACTCACCACTTTGAGCATTTTGACCTTGAGATTGTCAAATCAAACATGATGATGCCAAGATTCGTGTTTATACTACTATAGGAACTTCAAGAGCTTATGCACACATTTTTAGGGTATTAACTTTGGTTATGACTCAAGTTTTTTTTCTAAATATGACTGAGAAAGCTCAAACACATGATATTGTGTTCTCATGCACTAATTACTACGAGCATGCATGTGTGATTGGGATGTTTGTACTAGAGGGTTGGTCTTTGGAGGCATGCAATGTCCAGCTTAGCTCGTGTGATGTCTCCGGATGCTCTACTTTTCAAAAATTTAAGAGAGAGTCGATCCATGCGGCTTAGATTGCAACAAAGTGAGTACCTTAGCCCATCACTCAATTCCATTCACTGTGCATATTTTAGATACCTACTGTATTCCTTTGCTTTGTTGAACTTCCTCTTGATTCAATTCCACTACTATTTGCAGAATGTGAACAGTTTGATGTGAAGCCTACTTTGTTCCCATACAATGAGCTTCGGGGTGCCACACGAGATTTTCACGAAGATATGAAAGTAGGGCAAGGAGTCTTTGGAGTGGTGTATAAGGTATGGAACACCAGCATTCTATATCCTTTACACAATACAATTCTCATATGAATTTGCATGCAGTTTGAGATGGACTTAGTTATTGCACATGTTCAATTGATATACCGTGTGTGACCGCTGTTCCTATGTAAATTAATTATAAGTTGAATGTTTTTCTCGCATGTCGGTTCCTCTGTGACCCGGGCCCGCGAAGCATCCTACATTACATGGCACCTATCACTTTTGATTATTTCTGTCATTGGAGTGTTCGAACTGGGGACCAACTCCGGTAACAGCAAGTTTCAGTGAAATAGTAGATACTTAATACCATCTTGTAAGTGAGTTAATATTTTACAATATTACTAAGCGGACATTGGAATGCCTCAGGGTAAGTTGCTAAACGGAGATATGGTGGCCGTGAAGGAGTACTCGCTTGGTTGCTTCGCCATAGATGATTTCTTGAATGAAGTCGCCCTTCTCACGGGACTGAAGCACGTAAACATAGTGACTCTGAAAGGATTTTGCCTTCACGACCAGCACTGTCTTCTGGTTTACGAATATATGGAGAATTTGAATGTTGAACACATTCTACATGGTATGTAATTCTCCTCATTTGCTGTCTTCTGCAAGATGGTTTCATTCCAACTCCACGCCAAGTGTAATTGCGAACTAATTCCAAGTCCATATTTTTCCCTGCTGCCACAGACGAAGGACCGAGTGGGCAGATGCTGACTTGGCCTGTGCGGTTAAAGATTTGCTTGGGCGTGGCTCAAGGTTTGCATTACTTGCATGCGCTATCTCATCCAAGAATCATCCATCGGGACATCAATGCGACGAATGTTCTTCTCGACAGAAACTTTGACCCTAAAATTGGTGGTTTCTCCATGGCTTTATCATTTCAAGATGAACAGAGTCATATTCTGGATGCTCCAGTGGCAGGGACACTGTAAGTTACCCACTCTTTTCCCTTTCCTTACGTGTAGTTTCCTAGACCGGTCTTCATTACACGATCAAACAGTCGAGTTCTTTTAATACTGCTTCATTCCTGCATTAGGAGTTGTCGAAACCCAAGTCTTGGGCTCCGAAAAGCCAGGGACACTCGGGAGGGGATTCGTGAAAGCTCTCCCCAAAGGTGAAATTTTTGGGAAGAAATAGATATTCCGGGCAGTTGGCACCTGTATTTGGGGGGGTTTAGGGTTTAGGGCTCCGGATGCAAATTTGATTGACATCCTCTGCACATACATCATGCCAATGTTTCGGAGTACATGCAGGGGGTACATAGCACCGGATTACTTGATGACTTGGAAATTGAGCGACAAAGCGGATGTCTACAGCTTTGGCGTCTTGTGCTTGGAGATTATCAGTGGCCGACGCCTAGTTGACTACACCATGCCTCCGGACCAAAACCACTTCCTGGAATGGGCGAGGCGACTGCACGAGGAAGACAGGCTTTTGGATCTCGTCGACCTCACACTCCACTTAACGGATGTCGAAGTCCGAGACGTGCAACGAATGATCAAACTGTGTCTCATGTGCTTACAGAACGAGGCGGAGAGTCGGCCGAGCATGGCTCGCATTGTGTCCATATTGCAAGGGGATTCGGATTGGGATGGGCAAATGAAACGCCTGGGAGGTCAAGAAAACGTCCTTTGATCATTCGCATTTGGGTCGAGCCTTGGCAGCTTTTGAGATGGAGCTTCACCCTGAAGCACGTGGGGGGGCCCCCCAAACGGTCTTTGGATGACATTTAGCCCCTGTGGAAGATGGAGGAAAGCAATTTTTCTTCCAGTTTTGGGGGATTTTCTTGCAAGTAGTTGGTGTTGGAAATTCTCTCTTTTTGGTATTGTAGACTTTTTTACGTAGTAAGATCTTTAATGCATTGATCAACATGTAGTGTATTTTGACAACTTTCTAGGAAATATGTGATTTCAATTTTGATAAATAAAAACAAAAAGTTTCAAGAATAATGAGTTCCTTGAAAGGATGGTCTTTGACTACAGAAGTGAACTTCTAAATCCTATCCCCCATGAGGTATGTTTGTTTTTATGAAAAATGTTGTGACTTGGATAGTTTCACTACAATGCTCTATGAAATGCAAGTAAGATGGTTGTAAGGTCAAAGCACCTTTTTTCAACACTTGAAGCAATTTTGCATGGCTTGAGGTGCAATCATCAACACATGAGATCATTTTTAGCACGTTGGCAATTGAAAATCATGAATATTAGAAAATAAATTGATACTTTCTAAAAAATGTACAAATGTGGTATGAATTTGTAAGTTCAAGTACATGCTAGTCCCCAAATCATGTTTTGTGTTCATGTATACAAGATGTACATTTTGGACTTCCTATAGCTACATGGTATAGTTCGGGAATAGGTGTTTCTACCTTATGTGATGGGCCTTGTAAATCAAGTTTTATTATTCCCCAAACACTACTTTCAATATTTGTTTGTATTGCAATTAATTCAACATAAGGAGTAATATATCATAGGATAGTCTCGGGTATGCAACTTCCATATTATATGGCCCTGGTTATAATCACTTGTAATGCCTTTTAGTCCAATCTCAAGGAATTTAATTTGTTTTAATGTTGATAATTCTTGTAGCCCTCTTAACAAGGAATCCAAAAATGTAATTATATACATGAAATGAATATTCTTTGAGGACAATAATAGCATTTAAAAACTAATTATATGAGTTTTTTTAATACATGTATCATGGGACAAGCTCCCCAACTTTTTGGACTTTTAAATAAAAATTTAAGATTTTTTTATTATAAATAAAACACTATGAATGAATTTTAATTTTAATTGGAGGGAATTTCTTGTACAAATTTTTGAAAATCAATATGCATAAGTGCTTAAATTCTTCATATATATTGTGAATTTTTTCTAATATGTATATAATCCAACATTTTACACATTTAATTTTTAAAAATTTGATCTTCACCTAAGTTTTTGATATCTTTAATTTGATATAATTTTTACAAAAGCCATCCTCTAAGCCATTTTAATGCCAACAACCCTTGCATATAATACAAGAGTTGCGTACCTAGGAGGATAGTAGGCCTCAAGGAAGGTCATTCCATACTTGTTAGGGCCTTGATCCCTTTTTCTATATAAAACCCTATTTAGAACATCAATTCATTTGTTCTAACACTTGGTTGGCCTTCAATTGGCAATTAGAGTAAGCATGACTTGGTTTATTGTCTATCACCATTATTGTCTAGTGTTTAGATTGAGTATCCATCATGAATGCTTCTACTACTTCCAAGAATCACAATCCACATTGGTAAAAATGCTCTAAGTGGCACATAGAATCCTTTTCCTAAATGTACAAATAGAAAAAGAGTTCAATACATTCTTTGTGAGGTATTGATGAAATGGTCATACCCCACTTTGACCTCATGTATACTCAAACTCATAATAAGTATTAACATGTTAATTTGAAGAATGTATTATCATCTACCAATGAAAAACGCTTGGTGGGAGAAGGTATCTAAAGCTATGCATTATCCATACCCATCATGACCCCCTATCTACATTTATGCAAATGTAGATAGGGTGCGCAATTGGGAAGGGAACACTGTGGGTGTACCTACCTTAACATTGATTAGTCAATTACTATTCATTCTTGTTGTAAAATATAATGATGTGATAACAAAAGTTCCACTCAATCCTAATCATGTATTGAAATTTTGAATGACATGCTACACACTTTAGCTACCGAACGGTAAGAATTTAAAGCTAGGGTGTTGGTTGGATAGGTCTTCATGCTATAATCAGGAAACTGAAATCACTCAACACTTCTTCATGAGGAGGTGTCACAGTTCAATACTTGAAGGATTCACAAAGAGAGAAAAACTCTAGACTTTTTGGATTCTAACTCTACCCAAAGGTAAGAGTCTTGAGGATTGGATCCCCAAATCCAAAGCAGGAATTTCGGAAGCTAGGGTGTCTGACTCCTGCTGGGCTAGAGCAAAAACGAAGCAGAGAATTTGGGAGCTCAAATTGCAAGTTAATTCTAACAACCGTATTTGAGATTCCACAGAGAATCCACGGTGCGAGTTCAATCGACATGGTCCTCGAATTGAACATTACTCCCTTCGTCCCAAAATCGGTGTCCGCAGTTGCTTCATTAATTCTGTAGCAGGATCTGCGATATTAACCGAAGAGACTATAATATCACTGCGAGCTGTTTTGGTTTCTGTTTACTATTATTTGGATTGTGCCCGATATGACATTTGCTATGCGAAATAAACAAAAACAAAAACAGTGAGCTTAAAGGCGCATACAAATGCTCACACAATACAGGGTGCAAGTGGTTTTCATCACTTATGGTGACACAAATAAAGACAGGAATCAGGACTTCCAGGACTACAGGTCAAACGGTCCCAGTAAATTGGCAAAGGAATATATATTTTACAAGCTGTGATTCATTATACAAGAAGAAGCTAAATTACGAAAGAATGGGTAAAAGACCAACCTAACCTATTTAATCAATCATCATACGACATATGTGGAGGAGCTTCACAACCAAGGTCGAAGGCGTCTGCGACTCTACAGCAATGCCAATACTGCAAAATTTCACCACCATCAATCGTCTCCATTGTGCAACCCGTGTAGACGCTCTCAAACTTCCTCTTCGTCTCTCTGCCACCACAACCACATCAAAAACCGGGACACTACAACAAATTTCAAAGGATCAATTACCACCTAAAGGACTGAAGTTTCATGGTCTTAAAGTGACAATTCAATCAATCATATTGTAAAAAATATAATGCAAACAGGGATACATTTTATAGTCCTACAGATCCGCGAACATTGTTTCCATTGATCCAAAATTGAACAAAAGAGAGTCTCCATATGACCTACTTAACCCAGTAAGGACACCAAGGACTAAAAGTGTCAGATAAATGACTTTTAAGGAAACTATAGAAATAAAGAATGCACCCTTTCATTCAAGAATTTGATATTTTTGGCTAACTTCCTAAGTGATAGGACCAATATCTTCTGGGATTCAGAGTGCCAACAATCATGACCAATCCTGGGATTTCAAGGTTTGAAAAGACAAGTGACAAGGTTTTGTTAGATTGTATTGTGACAATTAGTACTTTAGACAGGGTTGAATATTACAGCACAAGAATCAATGAAGAATCGAGCATGTATTGGTTAGAGAGGGAACAACAGTTGAACAAAAGAGAATCCCCATACAGCCCACTCAAAACTCCTCAAATAAACATGCAATCCATTAGGATTTCAGCACGATTCGCCACCCTGAACGCTATACCAGATAAGAACTTGAACTGACTTCCGAAGTGCGCAATATGGAATCGACAACCGCGCGGATGATTCTCCCCCGGATTGTACATTTGCTTACAATTGCGGCATGTGCGAAGCTCCACTCTCCCTTCCACCGTTTCTCCCCCTCCGCTTGCTGCTGTCGCTGCTTGTGCCCTAATAACAGCCCCTGCACCACAAACAGCAAAGGGAGCTCTTTGTTACAATGTAGCAATCTCAGACATCCCCAGACATCCCCAATCGTACAAATTCCATCTCCTTTGCAGTTGATTCCAGCTCTGAGGGGACGGAAATTTTCACCTCGTTGTGAAGTCAGCTCGGGGATGAAAAGTCTGTGCGGCTGCAACACGGGATTTGAAGTGGAAACGATTGGAAGTTGCGCATGGTGCTGCAATGGAAGTGACGAAGTGCAGGCAGTGGTTATCTACATGGCTTCGCAATCTTCGGAGATCTGGCGAGGAGCAAATGTGATCGAAGGAATCCAGAGAAACAATCTCCCAGAATGCAAACTTCGCAGAAAGGGAGGATGGAATTCAAATAGGAGAAACACTTGGAGGAATGCTGGATAATTTACTCACACTTGTAGAATGAGGCTGTGCAGAAGAGATGGTGCATGACTGAAGTAAGCCGTAAGGCCCTTCTTAACCCCTAAATCCCCAAGCCTTTCCAAGTGTGTTTTATCTGTGAAAAAAGAGAATGGGCTTCTAGTTATCCCAATGAAGCAAATTTTCTCTTTTCAAAATGTAACTGTACAGATGTTTAAAGAGCTTGCTTAATTAGTGTGCAATACAATTTTGAGTGTGAAATTGCTTAGGAGTTGTGAGATTATAACAAGAAAAATGTATACATCATATTTTTAGTAGGTTGTCCCTCCCCACAATGTTTGAGAATTTGATTTGAGAGTTTATTGGGATTGGAGGTGACTAACATGAACAAATAAAAATTGTGTTGGCACACTATAATGCACTTCTAAAAACCTTAAATTCAAATGAAGGGCTATCAAACTCCTCACACAATCCACCTTGCAAATAAAATAAAATGCAATTTTCTTTGATAAGTAGAAATCGCAAATAACTCCTAATCAACACTTGCATGTTTAACCTTTCAATGGTGAAAATTATGAAAATGTTTTATTCCTTCTATTGGGACCATTTTCGAAACAAATGGATAAGTACAATTTTTTAGATCTCAAATCAAGTGAAATTGGCACGTTACATGTGCTCAAAGCTAGGAAATCAATTAAAATTGGCAAGCTTTACTCTTCCATTAATGGTACGTATATGTCCATAAGAACCTCTCGAAAATCAAATATTGACTTTTTTCAATGAAAAAAAACACTTCTAATAGTCAACTTTTGGTACTACTTGTAAAGAATTTTAAAACATTCAAAGGAATTTTAACTACCTATACCAAAAGGAGCTTGAAATTTTGAATCAACCATATATGGTCGGTTAGGTAGTTAGGATTTAAGACACCCCCTAGAGATTCTTGAAATTGTATTAATATCCTCTATTCATAAGAATCTAGGGTTTGTTTTAGTGAAATACATGTTTTTTGCACTTTGAAAATTCATAGTTCATACATGAGTGTTCAATAAATGCATAAGAAGAGAATCTAGATTATTCTTTTATTTTCAAGAAGATCACCGAATCCCAATGGTATGAACAAGTCAAAAGCTTATCTCTCAATACCACAAGCTAAGATTGATTTTTTGCAAATAAGAAAATATAATTAGAGATGGTTTCAAAAGAAAAAGTGAAGTTTTAAAGTACCAAGAGAAAGATATGAATTATCAAAGTAAGATTGAGCACCCAAACCATTTTCTCCACTATCACGTACATGACCCGTAAAGATTGCTTTAGCTTGCACGATTATGAAATGGTTATCTTCCATCTTAAAAATTTCATTCATCCCACCATTAGAAGAGAATTGAACCCAAGAAGGGGCCACTTCATAGAGCAAAAATTTGGGTGGGAAAGAACCCTCTCAATTCACTAATTGGGCCAAGATTTGCATGATGAGCTCAAATATTCATTAAGATTGTCCAACCCATCTCCTCGATCTCATCTCCACTACCAAATCCATCTCTAAGATTTCTTGACTTAGTGATGGAAGATGGCTAGTATATGCCTCCGACAAATTTCCACATGCCAAGTGGCCACTATGGTGATAGTAATGATGTGGACAAAATCATACTCTCCTCAATTAGTACTAAAATTAGTAAGAAATTTCACAACCTTTTAATGGGTTCATTCCTCCCCTAATGTAAGGTCACCAAGGTCAAAAAGTATTCAATGGATAATGACTTTAGATGCAGAAACTATAGAAAAGAAAAATGCACCAATTCATTCAGGAATTTGATAATTTTTTGCTATTATCTTTGCGGTCGAGCTTCATCATTTTCCAAAGGTAAATGAATGGTTTTAGGTCATTCTAACTTACTTCAATGATCCACCATCTCAATCTTTAGCACAAGCAATTTTATTATGCAATGGGGGCCATATATACTAACATTCAACTATTGTAAGTTTTATCTTTGTTACCAAGGTTGCATTCAACTAAGTTTGCCTCTAAGTATCACCAAGGTTGTCAAGTAGAACGACCTAGAATTCTTCATTTCATTAATTTATTCTAGAAAAACATGCCCCTATCATTGAGGTTGATAGTTTGTTGACCAAAAATTATCAAAAACTTGAATGCATAGGTGCATGCTTGATTTATGTAATTCCCTAAAAATGATTCACTGGACATTTTGAGTCCACAATTATATCCTTACTACGATTTACAAATAGTGTTGATTTAAATTAGAGGTTACTTTTCACTTGTGGACAAATGAAATACTCCCACCGTCCCAAAATGATCTTTCCGTTGGACAAAATGTTCCAGATGAAGACTAAAAATAACATTTTAAAAACCCTTTTGAGCTTTAAGTAGAATTGGATGCAGTCCTAATGTCCTATAAACTTTGAGTTTTGGAGCTCTTTTCAAAGCATAGTTTTGGAATATTGAGAAGTGGACTTTTGGGGGCATTTTCAAAGAGCACCACTAGGCACTTAATTGTTGAATGTGAGGTCATCATTGTGTGGGCAATTTGAATGGGCCCAAGACCTTGTGTGGACCTCGATTCCAACTCCCAGAACTTCATCCCCTTCAATTAACCCCTAAAGGTATTTGACTAAATTTTCACCAAAAACGCTCTAAAATTTTCATCTCTAGTACAAGTACCAAGTTTTAGAAAAAATACATTTTTGGTCAAATGTAACCATAGGATCTTGTAATACACTGGTTTGGGAAGATGCGGAAAAAATTTCAGAAATTTCCACCGTTTGGATTGCAAGATATTAGCATTTGAAGTGACAAAAAGCCATTTTTTGGCCTTGCAAAAATCCGGGCAGCTGCACTTCACAAGGTCAGATCATTATGAAAAATTGTCCAAAATGGTTGTAACTCTTTGAATCCATTCTCCAAGTCATGTTGGCTACATGCTTGAAAAATTTTAGATCATTTGGAATTGTAAAACATATAGGAAAAAAATAGTAAGTTGAAAGAAGTAGAGAATGATTCAAAATACTAAATTGTTAATAATTTATTTATGGAATTGAAAAATTCCAATCCCAATGGTTAAACTGTTGTAATAAACAATCTACACCTCACTTTTTTATTTTTTCCAAAAATATTGAAAATTGAGTTAAATAAAGGTCTTCAAAGTTTATTTTAGAGTAGAGATTCCATTACTACCTACAAACTACCCACATCTAAAACTCTTCATAACTTTCATCTCATAAATCAAAATGGAATGATTCAAAGCTTTCCATGTATATATAGATCAGGAAAATAAATTTCAAATTTTTATTTTTAAAAAAAGAGATTTTTAAAGAAGTTTTTTTTGCTACCCAGGCTGCCCCGAGCAAAGAAAATAACATATCATACAATAACTTTTTAACCATGTATTCAAAATTTTTGGGTCTTAAAGCTATTCCTCGGGTACATGTTGTGTGAAAATTTCAAAGAAAAAAAATAAAAAATCCATTCGTAGTGAGCTGCCCCAAATTGCTATGTTGCTAAAAAACACTGTTTGGTCCTTTAGGGGTTAAGCAACACTCAAAGAGATGCAAAAAATAAGAACAAACAATGCTGATTGATCCTTTTAATCATTTGCCTTTCAATTGATGATTGCAAGGCTAGAGGGGGAACTACTAATTGGAGTTATTATGCTCATCCTAGATAGCAATCAAATGTCAAATTTGATCAATTTGCAACATTACAAATGGAACAGGAATATCATTTTGGAACAAAAAATTAAGGCCAATGGAGAGATCATTTTTGGACGGAGGGAATAATACATTTCAAAAAAGAAGAAGTTGTGTTCATAATTTTTTGGTAAATCAAGATTTGAACGAATATTGAAGTGTCATATTAGAAGCACCTTCCAAATTAATCAAAACCGCTCACTAAAAGCTTGTGACATTTTAAAGATTTTTCAATTTCCTTTGTATATACAATAATTTTAGAGATGTTAATTTTAACCCTTAAAGGGCATTTCATGTTCTCACTTGGTCAATCTTCATGAATCCCTAAGCACCCCAATATCCACTTTCTAGACAATGAATAGATTGAAACTCAAGTTTCATCCTCCTTACTGCTTGGATGAAAGTGATCTTAATTTGTTGAGATACTTTATCAAATTGTTGTCCTATCTAAGGATTGGATTTGGTGCTTGGGGGGGTTAGTGTGTTAAAAAAATAAGGATATAGGTGCAAACAACTACTATTTTATAGGGGGGTATGAATTTTTTTTCCACATGCTATCATTATGTAATTTTCTAATGGAACCTATTATTCCATACCCTATAGTACTTTAAAGACATTCAATGCCATTTTCGACACCCTATATTACTCTAAACCCATTTATAATTTTTAGCCCCCATGTTTTTAAAATACCTATCATTTGTTTGCATGTATGTTGCTACTCCAACCACTCTCTACGCCCCTCCAGGTTTGATGTTATTAGAGTACATATTTTTCTAAAATTACAAATGTGCAAGTATGTTAAGTGGTTGACTAAGCCAAAATTCCATTGACTCTAGTTCAAATGGGATTTGCCAAAATAAGGTCATAGATTTTAAGAACATGAAAGTTTCAAAAAATCACTATGTAAAGAGAAACTCATTTCAAACCATTCCAACAAATTTTACTCAAAAAATGATAATATTTTGCCTCTACTCGAATTTAGAAGGAATTTTGAAATTTCCCTTTCAAAATTTATAAAAAAATATTGGTGATAACATTTCTTACTTAACACTTTTTTCAATTAAAAATCCTAACCTTCCCTTAAAATTTCCCCATCATTCCTCCCAAAATTGAATCCATTAAATTTCACACTATTGTCCTAAAATTCCCACTACTTCCTATTGCAAGACTCACTAATCCATTTTTAAGGATTGATTCTTCTTATTGATAATTGCTCCTTCACAAATTTCTACAATTTGTCTTAATTTTCCTAGGCTTAAATCATGAGCCAATGTGGTGGCTCACAACCTAGTTCTTTGTCTATAATCATTATTGTTAGTGTGCTTATATTCTGGTTTACAACCTCACATCTAATTTGTATAATAATTTCATGCATATTGATAAAAATTTGATTTCGAAAAGACTTTGAATTGAGTATCCATCATGAGCTCTTCTACCTCTTCCAAAAATCATAATCCATATTAGTTAAAATGCTCTTAGTAGCAAATAGAATCTTTATTCTTAATGAATTGGCATAAAGAGAGTTCAATCAAAGTTCTTTGTAAGGTATTGATCAAATGGTCATACCCCATATAGACCTCATGTAGACACAAACTCATAATAGGTGTCAAAATGGTTATTTAAAGAATATATTCTTGTCTACCAATGAAGAAAACTTAATCAAAGAAGGTATTTAGTATATGCATATCCATTATGGCCCCTATCCACATTTATATGAATGGTGAATAGAGAATGCACCTAGAAATGGACTATTATCAATGTGCCTACTTTGACCCTTGAAAGGCCCTTGGGATCCCTCTATACAACCTATATTTAGCTTTATAACTCTTCAATTGTGGTTTAATAGATGAGTCATGATACATTTTTATTTACATACTATCATGATCATTAATTTACTTTGTACTAAAAAATATTTGGTCAATGTTTTCCACATCAAATACCACCAAATACATAAAATACTATACGACCGCACAGGGCTTCCAAGCCCTTCTAGGGTTAACATTCATTAGTCAATTAGTTTGTTCCTGTTCACTTTGTAAAGTGTGATGATGTGATAATAAAAGTTCCATTCAATTATCACCATGTTTTGAAATTTCAAACAACATGCAATACCCAAAGGTAAGAACTTCAAGCTAAGGTGTTTGTTGGATAGGTCTTCATGCTATGATCAGGCAACTGAGTTCTCTCAACACTGCTTCATTAAGAGGCGTCACAGTACAATACTTAGGATTCACGAAGATAGAAAAACTCATAATTTTTAGCCTTCGAACTCTACCCAGAGGTAAGTGTCCTAAGAATTTGGATCCTCAAATCCAAAGCATGAGTTTTGGGAACTAGGGCATCTGATTCCTGCTGGGCTAGAGTAGAAACAAAGCAAAGAGTTCGGGCAACTCAAATTGCAGGTTAACTCTTGACAACCCTATTTGAGATTCCACCGAGAATCCAGGTTGCAAGTTCGATTGACATGGTCCTGAAATTGAATTTTACTCCCTCAAATAACTGTTCGCAGTTGCTTCATAAATTCAGCAGCAGGATCTGCGATATTAACCGAACAGACCGTCTAAAATCACTGTGCGCTGTTTATGTGTTTGTTTTTTGATTGTGCCTGATATGACATTTGGGCTATGCGAAATAAACAAAAACAAAAACAGTGAGCTGAAAGAGCGCATAGAAAAGCTCACACAATACAGGGTGCAGGAGGTTCTTCATCATTTACGGTGACACAAATGTAGACAGGAATCAAGGCTTCGAGGACTAAAAGTCAAACGGTCCATGAACTGACCTCGGAAGTGCGCAGCATGGAATCGACAAGCGCACGGATGATTCTCCCTCGGATTGTACATTTGCTTACAATTGCGGCATGTGCGAAGCTCCACTCTCCCTTCCGCAGCTTTTCTCCCTCCGCTTGCTGCTGTTGGTCCTTGTGCCCTAATAACAGCCTCTGCATCATAAACATTAAGGGTAGCTCCCTGTTACAATGTAGCAATCTCAGACATCCCCAATCGGATAAATTCCATCTCCTTCGTGGTTGATTCCAACTTTGAGGGTGCGGAATTTCGACCTCGTTGTGAAGGCAGCTTGGGGATGCAATATCTGTGCGGTTGCAACACGGGATTTGAAGTGGAAACAATTGGAAGTTGCGCATGGTGCCGCAATGGAAGTGACGAAGTGCAAGCAGTGGTTGTCTACATGGCTTCGCAATCTTTGAAGATCTGGCGAGGAGCAAATGTGGTCGAAGGAACCCAGAAAAACAATCTCCAAGAATGCAAACTTCGCTGCAAGGGAGAATGGATTTCAAGTGGGGGCCACTCTCGGAGGAATGTTAATTTATTGGGCACACTTGTAGAATGGGGCTGTGCAGAAGAGATGGTGCGTGCCAGGTGACCCCTTCTTAACCCCTAAATGCCCATGGCCTTTTTTGAGCTTCTAGGAATTTGCTCTAAATTGAATAAAAAGTCAACATTTTGATAAGCTTTCTCAATTTTTTTGGAAATGTAGCCATACAAACTCAAACTAGATATGTTAGAGATCACTTAGGAAAAGATAGTACAACAATATCACTTATGGATTGAAAGATTATAAAGTTCGGTCATGAGGGTGTTAAAATTGCAAAAGTGACTTAAAGTTTTCTGATCCTCTTTTCACATGTCAAATCTAAAAACTTGGTCACCAAAAAATATGAGGTTAAAGGGCTTAACATGCATAACCCCAATCAATTTATGGTTTTTCAAAATCTACTCTACAACTTTTTTAAATGGATTTCTAATGTGCTTTTTCCTCCAAGATCTAGTGTATTTGAGGCTCATTTCCAAGAGCCCTTAACACTATGGAAAGTCAAGATTGCAATGGGCACCCTTGAACAAAATCTTCAATAGAAAAATCATTGTCAATCATTTTCAAGATCAGATTTTCGATGCTTAAACTAGACTTCAAAAAGAGGTTTTCAAAAATACAAACAACTAATAATAACAACTTGGTTAGGTTTTATTTAACTTAAAACTTTTGCAAACACCAGATTTTGGTGCCTTAGACATTTAGGGGTTAACCCCTAAGTGCCTGAGCCTTTAAAAGTGTGTTTTATGTGTGAAAAACAAGTGTGTGCTTATAGTTATCCCCAATGAAGAAAAAAAATCCTTTTCAAAATCTAATCATACAAATTTTTCACCCTTAAATGACGCCTAGGATATGTATTGACCAATGGATGACAAAGAATATTCCTATATAGGATAAAAGTGCAATTGTTCATCCTTGAAATTTTGTGCAAAAAGGAAAGATCTTGCATAGTAGTTTGACCTCCAATGAATATTTTTGTTTTTTCTAAACGTAGATAATGTCACCTAGTTCTAAAAAGGATGATTTCCATGGGCACTAGTTGAGCCTTTAAGGATTAAGCAGTTTGTTTATTAGTGAACAAACCAATTTTGATTGTGAAATTGCATAGGAGTTGTGAGATTATAAGATGAGAAATGTATGTATCCTATTTTTAGTATGCATCTCCTCCCGACAATGTTTGAGAAGTTTGCATATGAGAGTTTTAGGAGATTGGAGGTGACTGACATGAACACCTAGAAATTGCTACTGCACACTATAATGCACTTTCCAAAACCTTAAGTTCAAATGAAGGGTTATCAAACTCATTGCACAAATCAGTAGTTGCATGTTTAAATTTTGTATCAATGAAAATCACAAGAACACTTTACTCCTTCCATTGGAACCAATTTCAAAGCAAATGGATAAGTATACACTAGAAGAAAATGAAGGGTTTTGCGACTATACTATGCAACTGTTTTTTCAGTTGTATAGGACACTTGCAACTAGTTTGTGACTAGTGATATTCTAGAGAGTTGTAGTTGCAGTGGACACCCTAAAATCTAAGATTAAGGTGCAACAATTGCAAAAGTCATGCCTTATATGTGACTTATTTGCGACTTGCAGATTTGTAGATTTAAAATTTTTTAATCTCAATGATTTGTAGATTTCAGAATTTCATATCAACCTTCTTTGTAGATTTTTGAATTTCAGAACTACATTTTTTCTAGATTTTAAAATTCAAATCTAACTTTTTCTAGATTCAAATCTACCTTCTTTTTAGATTTTTGAATTTCAGAACTACCTTTTTTCTAGATTTCAAATTTTCAAATCTACCTTTTTCTAGATTCAAATCTACCTTCTTTTTAGATTTTTGAATTTCAGAACTACCTTTTTTCTAGATTTCAAATTTTCAAATCTACCTTTTTCTAGATACAGATCTTCCTTATTCCTAGATTTCAAAAATTCAAATATTGGTATTTAATAGATTTCACTGGTTTAGGATACCATACAATTCCATAGATTTTAAAATTTCTAGAATTTTAAATGTTTTTTTATTTCTATAGATTGTAGAAATCTATACTCTATAGAAATTTACAAAATCATAATAATCTAGAAATTGTAGAAATCTTAGAATTCTATCAACAAAATCCATTGAATAAGTTTACAACAATTTGCAAATCTTATATGTTGAACCTAATGGTACTCTTCACAATTGATATCGGACCATTGATATAAGACAAATGGGAATGAACTTTGCAAGCAACTAGGAACAACTAGAAAACAAGTAAGAAACAACTAGTGTACAACTTCATAGCAACTAGGAAACAACTAGCTTCAATACTAGAAAATTCAATTTTTTTGTTGATTTGGTTGCATTCATTTGGTTCACTTTTCTATTGATTTCTATCCTAATCAACAAATTACTCTCCAAATCAATAGAAAAGTAAATCAAATCTATGCAACCAAATCAATGGAAAAGCTGAATTTTCTAGTACTATAGGAAACGACTAAGAAACAACTAGTGTACAACTAGAAAGCAACTAGGAAACAACTAAAATGAAACTAGGAAACAACTATGGTCATTTTAAAATTGCAATCTTTTCCTACTTGTTTCCTAGTTGTTTTTGGCAACTACAGATTGACTACTTTGCAACTAAAACAATGTGTCAATGTTGTAAAGCAATGACAGAAAACAATTACATTAGATTTGGTGCTAATAGAGAGGATTACAGTCGCAAGATAGTTGTATAGGACACTAGTTGCATAGTGGCTGGTTGTGCCGGACATGTTTTTCTTCTAGTGATAATTGTTTTAGATCTCAAATCAAGTGAAATTGAAAAGCTTTACTCTTCCAATAATGGAACATATATGCCTTTGAGGACCTCTCAAAAATCTAATATTTATTTTTTCTCAATGAAAAAAAACCCTTCTAATGGATAATATTCAATACTATCTATAAAAAGATTTAAAATAGTTAAAGGAGTTTAATTACCTACACCTAAATGAGTTTGAAATTTTGGATTAAGCATATATGGTTGGTTAGGCAATTAGTGTTTAAACCAACTTCTAAAGAATCTTAAGAATCTATCACCTCTATTCATGAGAGTGTAGGGTTTGTTTTAGAGAAATACATGTTTTTTGCACTTTGAAAATTCATATTGTATACACCAATGTCCAATAAATGCATGTTAAGAAAAGAATCTAGATTACATTTTTGACTTCAAAAGGATTCAACCAAGAATTAGGCAACTTCATAATGAAAAAAATTGCTTGACAATTGTTTATTCAAATGCATGTGGGTGTAGTTACCTAAAAATAACCTAAGGTAGAAGCACTTAATACCAACGATATAAACTTGAGAGTTTATCTCCCATTACCACAAGCCAAGATTGAATTATTTTGCAAATAGGAAAATAGAACTAGAGATGGTTTCAAAAGAAAAAGTAAATTTTCAAAGTACCAAGAGAAAGATATGAATTATCAAAATGAGATTCCTATGAGTATCCCAAACCACTTTCTTCATTGTCATATACATGATCCATAAAGATTGGTTTAGATTGCACAATTACGAACGATTGGCTTGTACCTTATAAAACTCATCTATTCTAGTAAGGTCACCAAGATCAAAAAGTATTAAATAGATAATGACATGAAAAAAATTATAGAAACAAAAAATGCACCAATTCATTTAGGAACATGATAATTTTTGGCTATTAAATTCATTGTAGAGCTTCATCATTTTCTAAGAGTAAATGAATAGTTTTTAGGTCGTCCTAGCTTACTTCAATGATCCACCGTCTCAATCTTTAGCACAAGTAGTTTCATTATGCAATAGGGGCCATGCTGACATTCAACTATTGTAAATGTTATCCCAATCACTAAGGTTGCATTCAACTAAGCCTTGCCTCTATCACCAAGGTTGTCAGGTAGATTGACCTAGAATTCTTCATTTCATCCTAAAAAAACGTGCCCTTGTCATTGAGGTTGATAGTTTGTTGACCAAAATTTATCATTCAAATGTTTAATTGATTAGGTGCATACTTTCTTTCTATAGTTCCCTAAAAGTTATTCATTGGACATTTTTAGTCCACAATATCCTTACTATGATTTTCAAACAGTGTTGAATTAGATTAGGGGTTATTTTTGACTTGTGGACAAATGAAATAATACATTTCAAAAACATAAATAGTTGTGTTTGCAATTTTTTTGGAAACCAAGACTTGAAAGAACATTAAAGTGCCATATTAGAAGCTCCTTCCAAATTAGTCAAAATCACGCACCAAAAGCTTGTGACATTTTAGAGATTTTTCACTTTTCCTATGTACATAACATAATTTAATGGACATCAATTTTAACCCATAACCCCTAACTGTCCAAGGCCTATTTGGAGCTTCTTGAAATTTGTTCTAAATTGAACAAAAAGTGAACACTTTCATAAGTTATACCAATTTCTTTTGAATTGTAACCGTACAAATTCAAACTAGACATGTTAGAGATCACATAGGAAAAGAAAATATGACAATATCACTTATGGATTGAAAGATTATAATGTTTGATCATGAGGGTGTTAAAAGTATGAAAATTTTTCAATTCTTTTTTTGCATGTCAACTCTAAAAAGTTGATCACTAAAAAAGTATGAGGTTATAGGGCTTAGCATGCACAACCCTAATCAATTTATGATTTTTCAAAATCTATTCTACTATTTTTTTACATGAATTTCTAATGTGATTTTTCCTCCAAGATCTAGTGTACTTGAGGCTCATTTCCAAGAGCCTTCAACACTACTGGAGGTCAAGATTGCAATGGGCATCCTTGCACAAAATCCTAAATAGAAAAATCATAATCCTTCATTTTTAAGATCGGTTTTTTGATCCTAAAACTAGAGTTCAAAAAGAGTTATCCAAAAATATAAACTACTAATAATAGCAATTTGGTTGGGTTCTACTTAACTTCAAAGTTTTCAAAACACCAAAATATGGTGCCTTGGGCATTTAGGGGTTAAAGGACATTTCATGTTCTCCCTTGGTCAATCTTCATTAGAGTACCTTTCTATATCAAAACACAACTTTCGAAGACTTGAAAGCAACGTTTGACACGAAAATCAACGGAACGGCGCTTGTCAAGCTCAACCCCGGAAAAACGAGCCTCGTGACAGAATGTGCTTGGTTTTCGTGGAAGGATTGAGCGATGGAGCGTCCACATCTCGCGCCGTAGTTGTTGCCGTCGCTTGCACCAGTTTGTTGCTCGCAGCTCTACTACTTTGTCTAGCAAAGATATATGCTGGCCACCCGCAGCAATGAATTCCGATAGAGCGCGTTTCATCTTGAGCACCACGCTTGCCGGATTTTTTTCCTAGTCCGGTGAGTGTCGTTTAGGTTTAGGCGATCGAGATCTTGATGATCGAGTACGTGGAAATTCTTGTTGCAGCAACTCACGACGACTTCTCCTCTTCCAATTAGTTACGGCTTGGCTTGCGCCCCTCTCCGTCTCTTCATTTCCTCCATCCTGTTGTGTCTTTCTGTTGCAATAGTCGGTTACCATAGGAGTCCGTGGATCGTCAAATTGATCGTATCGTATATCGAAGAGGTTAATTCCGCACTTCCGATAGACTCATTCGTCCTAATAGTTTTGCGGATTAGCATCACCTTGAATATTAGTGCCGCCATTTTTGTAGGTTTTCGTGGAAATTGGCAGTGAACAATAATATTTTAAGCTGCACTAATTCAGAATAATTCAAAATAATTCAAAATAGAGTGAATTTGGTAAATTAGTGTCACACGCACGATTAGGACAAATCAATGTACCAGTGCAGATATGGACGAGCAGTCAGTGCTTCACTTGTGAGGTACGATCAGTGCTCATCGATCGGAGCATGTATTGAACGATGAAGGGTTCAATTTCGGCTTAAAGACATAGATCTATTAAGCTCAAGTTCTTGTCATCATATATGAGTTTCTTCCACAACTTCCAAGTCGAAATCCAAGTGGGAATTTGAAGACCAGTACAAAGTGGCAGCAGTTAAGTCCATTTCCATTCCGAGACGAGTGGTCATAGAAAAATTGCCGAGTCATGAGTCCAAGCATCTGATGCTTCAGTTCCTGCTGGTAAGAGCGGTCAGTACACGAGATTGTTGTATCATCTAGATTACATTTTCCGTCGTCTGCTTTGCTCCTAGTCCTTCAGATATTTGCACAAGACTCACTCACATGTTCACTGATTATGCGGTGTGATTTGCAGTGGAGATCTCATGTTGGGAGTCGAATGCTAGTGCTCTGCATGCAGACCACGAATGCGGGTTCAAATTAATCGAGACAAAGCCGTGGATTTGAGGGTGCGACTTCGAAATTTGTCTTTATGGCTGTTCACCATCTGGTAATGAATGACAACAATGAGCAGGAAGTTCTTCCAAGGACATGGTGCAAGTTCCTCGTCCATCAAAGCTGATTACTTGAGGCTCTCGGTGGACAGTGTGCACTGCCTTGCAGAGCTTGTCAGCGAAGGGTTACAGCTGAATAAATGGCAGTGTCAGGATCTCTCCTCCAAGCTCGTCCTAACCATGGAGAATATTCAGAAACTGGTCCCTCCATCTCGAGCATTAAGGGCTGTCTTTGGACCAGCTTTGAAGAACTTGTACAGAGTATTGGAGAAAGCGAAGCTGCTTGTCGTTCAGTGCTGCGACACAGATTGGTGTCGAGCAGCCGTGTTTCAGATTCACAATGAAGGGACCTTTCGAGAGCTGTTGCTGGAGGTCGGCTTATGTTACAATGTTATCTACGAGCTCAGCAAAGGTATTGTACCAGATTGGGAATGGCCACTAATTCAAGCAGAAGACCTTCGCCAGTCCTCCTTGTTCTTGCCTGCACCTGAGAGTGACGTCTGGGAAGATCAAGAAACTCTGAAGAGAAGGCTTGAGCAAGTACAAGGCACATCAGATCATCGGAATTCGTATCTTGCGCGATACTTGTTGGGGAAGTTGGAGTGCGTATCTGCAGCTCGCAAGAATGAAGACTTCAGCGTTCCGGATGCATTGCTTTGGATGAACGAAACTGAACCGGAAGGGACTTGGAAATGGCAACGCGTTATTGGAGGTGGTTCTGGTGCATCGTGTGTTTGTCGCTACGAATGGCTTGGCATTCCTTGTGCCAGAAAGGAGTTTCACTGTCGGGTGGAAGATGGTCTTTTCCGCACGGAAGCGGCCATCTTGGCCCAGCTTAACCACCCGAATATTGTGAAGTTCTTTTGTTGTAGCAACGGTCCCGAAATGGGTGAGTGCTTCATAGCCATGGAGCTTATGGAGATGAGCTTGGACAGTTTGATTGAGAGTCGAGGGAAGGCCAGACGTTCATTTCCACTCCTTGTTGTTCTCGACATCATGACCCAAATAGCGCGTGGGGTGTGGTACCTCCATGGCCTGAACATTGCTCATCGTGACTTGAAACTACAAAATGTGGTTGTGACGGAAACTCGTGCTGCACATCTTGAAGATTATTTTTGTGTGAAGCTGGTTGATTTTGGGATGTCCAAGACCAAGGTGCAGGTGTCCAAGTCTAATACCATTTCCATACCCGGTGTTGGGATCACCAAATATAGAGCTCCCGAGGTTTTTCCTCAGGCCCAGCGAGATGCACCGGGTCTGAAAAGGAAGGTGAATTGGTTCCAGGCGGATGCTTACAGTTTTGGCGTCACTTGCGCTGTGCTTTTGTCGTTGAAGAAGCCCTTTAAAGATGTGCCGGCTACTAAATTGTACGAGGAATTACTGCAAGGAGTCCGACCCGAACTTCCCGGCGAGTGTCCGGAGGCTTTGATTGGTCTTTTGAAGGACTGTTGGGCTACGAACCCTCATTGTTGACCTGGTTTTGCAGAAATTTGTTCCAGGCTTGAGCAATGCAAACTGCAGGAGTTTTTGAGAGTTTCCTGTGAAGGTTTGCAAGGGGTCGTGGGTTCTGAGTATATTGAGACTGTTTCGAAGAAGCAGTCTCACGAGCAATCTCTATGTGCCACTGGAGTTCCATATGTACAGTTTCAATGTACCAGCACAATCTCCTTTAATTCAGTTGCTGCCCAGGTAAATTTCCTTTTGTCTAATGTCAAGTTTTTGGACGTTTCTTGTTCCTACTATGACTGGAGTCTTGGGTTTGGATCCATGGTTTGACTCCTAGATGCATATATTTGAAGGTACTGATGAACATTATTGCCAATTCTGAGGCCTTGCGCATTTGTTAAAAGCATGTTAAGCAGCAATAGTATATCCGCATATCTAGTTAGTTTCTCGAGTATTCCAGTGTGTGCTCATGTGATGCGAAATCTGTTTATCCTCGTTTTACATGTTTATTTGGAGTATATGTGAGTGCATTTGAAAGTTGTCTTGATATTGGTACTTTGCTCATTCCATTTTGATTGCATCATTTTACAGGAAGGCGTTGGTATTTTGCGAATTGCTGAGAATTCCAGTCCACCAAGTGATGATTATTCTGAAGATCGCCAGAGTATCTTGTCCAAATTGGAGCGTAAGAAGGTTCCTAGATATTTCTTCCCCTTATTGCACAATTACTGAAACATCCAAAGTTAGTACTGGTGTGTCAAAAACTCAGCTGTTTTAATTTGATGCATTCATGTATCAAATTTGAATGGCTCCAAATTTAATATGTGTTTTTGTGGACATTGAACACGATCCCTTTGTGTAGGGCACACTAACAAATACAACTTTCGTAATGCAAATCAAGAACGAGCATGAAGCCTTTTTCAATTGAACGCTTGAAAGCTGAAATTTCACCTTTAGAATGGTTTGATAGTGCACATGATCAATCTGATACTTCTAACGGACATGACGAAACTCACCACTTTGAGCATTTTGACCTTGAGAATGTCAAATCAAACATGATGATGCTAAGATTCGTGTTTGTGCTACTTTAGAAACTTTGAGAACTTATTCATACATTTTTAGGATGTTAAATTTGGTTTAATTTAAGCTCAAACATATGATATTGTGTTCTCATGCACTAATTACTACGAGCATGCATGTGTGATTGGGATGTTTGTACTAGAGGGTTGGTCTTTGGAGGCATGCAATGTCCAGCTTAGCTCGTGTGATGTCTCCGGATGCTCTACTTTTCAAAAATTTAAGAGAGAGTCGATCCATGCGGCTTAGATTGCAACAAAGTGAGTACCTTAGCCCATCACTCAATTCCATTCACTGTGCATATTTTAGATACCTACTGTATTCCTTTGCTTCGTTGAACTTCCTCTTGATTCAATTCCACTACTATTTGCAGAATGTGAACAGTTTGATGTGAAGCCTACTTTGTTCCCATACAATGAGCTTCGGGGTGCCACACGAGATTTTCACAAAGATATGAAAGTGGCAGAATCAAGCTCTGGAACAGTGTATAAGGTACTGAACACCAGCATTCCATATCCATTACACAATGCAATTCTCATATGGATTTGCATGGATTTGGAGGTGTAGTTTTTGCACATGTACAATTGATGTGTGATCATGTGTGACCCGTTCCTGCAAAATTGAATTATGACAAATGTTTTTCTCACATGTCGATTCGTCTGTGACTAGGACCGGTGAAGCATGTTACATTACCTGGCACCTATCAATTTTAGCTATTTCATCATTAGAGTGTTCAAACTGAGGGGCACCTCCGATATCTGCAAGTTACGATTAAATAGTAAATACCTGAATTATATTATCCGCTAAGTGAGTTCATAATTCACAATATTATTACTAAGAGGATGTTGGAATGCTGCAGGGTGTGTTGCCAAACGGAAATGTGGTGGCCGTGAAGAAGTCCTGCAGTGGTCAATTCGCCGTAGATGAATTCTTGAATCAAATTGTCTTGTTCACGTTAATCAGGCACAGAAACTTAGTGACTCTAAAAGGATGTTGCCTGCATGACCAGCAATGGCTGTTAGTTCACGAGTACGTGGAGAATTTTAATGTTCACCACATTCTACTTGGTATGTAATTCTCCTAGCCCAATTGAATTAGTAAGATACTTTTGCTCTCTTGTGCAAGATGGTTTCATTCCAACTCCACACCAAGTGTAATTGAGAAACTAATTCCAAGTCCATATTTTGCCGCGTTGCCACAAAGGACCGAGAAGGCGGATGGTGTCTTGGCCTGTGCGATTAAAGATTAGCTTGGGCGTGGCACAAGGTTTGCATTACTTGCATGCGCTATCTCATCCAAGAATCATCCATCGGGACATCACGGCGAATAGTGTTTTGGTCGACAGAAACTTTGACCCTAAAATTGGAGGTTTCGGCTTGGCTTTATTATTTCCAGATGAACAGCGTCATATTAAGCTCGATGTAGTGGCAGGAACACTGTAAGTTAACCAGTCTTTTCTCTTTCCTTACGTGTAATTTGGTAGATAGGTCTTCATTGCACAATCAAACAGTCGAGTTCACTCAGTACTACTTCATTACTGCTTTAGGAGTTGTTGAAGCCCAAGGCTTGGGCTCCCAAAAGCCAGGGACACTCGGGAAGTGAATTTGAAAAACTCTCTCAAAATGTGGAAGTTTGGAGAATTGGGGCCTCAAATTCCAAAGCAAGGATTTTGAGGGTTGGGGTCTTTGATTCTTGCGGGGCTAGATTTAGGAAGAAGTAGAGATTTCTGGCAATTGGCACCCGTTTTGGGGTTTACGGGTTTAGGGTTCAGGGTTGAGGATGAAATTTCGAGTGACATGCTCTGCACATACATCATGCAAATGTTTCTGAGTACGTGCAGAGGGGACATCGCGCCGGACTGCTTCCTGCTTACGGAAAAAGTGGATGTCTACAGCTTTGGCATCTTGTGTTTGGAGATTATCAGTGGCCGACGCGGAATTGAGTTGTCTGCGCCTCCGGACCAAACGTCAATCGACAAATGGGCGTGGCGACTGCACGAGGAAGACAGGGTTTTGGAACTTGTCGACCCCACACTCGAATTAACGGATGTCGAAGTCCGAGAGGCGCAACGAGTGAGCAAAGTGTGGCTCATGTGCTTACAGAACGAGGCGGAGAGTCGGCCGAGCATGGCTCGCATTGTGTCCATATTGCAAGGGGATACGGAATGGGATGGGCAAGTGAAACGCTTGGGAGTCTAAGAAAACGGTCTTTTATCATTTGCATCTAGGTCGAGCCTTGGCAGCTTATCAAATGGAGCTTAACCCCTCAAGGGCCAGGGCCTTTTGGGGCTTAAAAACATCATTGCTTTTAAAGTGTTATAGTTCAAAATGTCACTAAGGTATATAAATCTCAACCTTACAATCTTGTAGTGTATGTGTTGTAGATGATGTAAATCGAATTTGGAGGCATTTGACTGCATAGATTATAAGATTATATTGTTGTAGTGTCGAAAAAGGATGCTGAAATTTTCTTAACGACACATTTGGAGGGGAAATTTGATTTCTAAACCTACTCAAACAAAAAAAATTTAATTATAAAGTGCTTCAAAACTAGTGTACAAACACATTGGTGAAAGAAAATATTATTCAATCGACTCATTGAGTCTGCAAATTGACTGAAATGTCAAAAAATAGTAGAAAAGTTATAAAAAACACATCTAGGGTTGAACCTCCTCCTCCTAAAATGCTTGTCAATTACTCATAACTTCTTGGATTGATATGAAATTAAACCACATAAACTACACTAGTGTGCACAATGTTTTGAAAAAATATTATTGGAAATAGACACTGTATGAAGAAGAAATAGGTTGCCGAAGTTCACTTTAATCCAGAAGTGTCTGGATTTTGAACTTTGAATTGCTCCCAAACATTCAAGAATAATGAGTCCCTTGACAGTATGGCCTATGACCTCAAGAATGAACTTCTAATTAAATCCTTCCCTTCATGAGGTATGTTCATTTATAGGATAAATATTGTGATTTTGTATAGTTTTGCTACCCGACACTATGAAATGCAAGTAAGATAGTTGTTGTAAGGAAAAGCATTAATTTTCAACACTTTAAGCAATTCAGCATATTTTTTTGATGCAGTCATCAACACAAGAGATTGTGTTTAGCACATTGGCAATTGAAAATCATGAATTTTCAAAAAAGTTGATACTTTCCCCAAAATGTACAAATATGCTATGAATTTGTGAAGTTCAAGTATGTGGTATATCCAAGATCATGTTTTGCATTCATGTATACAAGATGTACATTTTGGACTTCCTATAGCTACATATTTTCAAGAATGATATATGGTATAGTGTTGGGAATGGATGTTTCTACCTTGTATGATGGGCCTTGCAAATCAAGTTTTATTAGTCCACAAACACTACATTCAATATTTTTTTGTATTGCAATTAATTAGTTCAATGTCAAGAGTGATATATCCTAGGGTAGGAAGCCTTAACCTTGGAAGGATGTTGAGGATAATTAGTGTCTAATGAATGACAAAGCATCTTTCTATTTGGAAGAAAAGGACAATCTTTCATCTTTGGAATTTTTGTTGAAAGGAGATGATCTTCTACAATAAGTTGACTTCCAATAAGCGATTACAGTTCGTCTTTTGCTCATGATACACATAGAGACAAAATCTCTCATTTCTATGCAAACCAACCCATCTTTTAGGGGTTAAGGAAGGTCATTCCATACTTGTTAGGGTCTTGAACCCCTTTCCTTTACAAACAAGTCATTTGTTGATGCACTTGGTTGGCCTTCAATTGGCAACTAGTGTAAGTATGACTTGGCTAATTGTTTGTGACCATTATTGTCTAGTGTGCTTATAATAAGCATAACAATGAATAAGCATAATAATTTCACGCATCTTGATAGAAATTTGATCTCCCATAGAGTTTAGATTGAGTATCCACTACGAATGCTTCTAGTTCTTTCAAGAATCACAATCCATATTGCTCAAAATGCTCTAAGTGGGAAATAGAATCCTATCACTTAATGTATAGACAAAAATTGAGTTCAATGCATTCTTTATGAGATATTGATCAAATGGTCATACCCCATTTTGACCTCATGTAGACACAGAATTGCAAGTTAAATCTATCAACCCTATTTGAGATTGCACAGAGATTCCCCAGTGCAAGTTTGATCGAAATGGTCCTCAAAATTGAACATTACTCCCTCCGTCCCCTAATCAGTGTCCGCAGTTGCTTTGTTAATTCAGTAGCAGGATCTGCGATTAACCAAAGAGATTCTAAGATCATTGTGAGTTGTTTTGTTTTTTGTTTAATTTTAATTTGATTGTGCCTAATACGACATTTGTTATTCAAAATAAACAAGTGACAAAAACAATGAGTTGAAAGGGTGCATAGAAAAGCACACACAATACAGGGTGCAAGTGATTCTTTATCATTTAAGTCGACACATGTGAAGACAAGAATCAAAGCTTCCAAGACTAGAGGGCAAACAGTCCTAGTAAAATAGGCAGAGGAATATGTATTACAAGCTGTCATTCGTTGTTCAACAAGAAGCTAAATTACGAAAAAAATGGATAAAAGCCCATCCTAACCTATTTAATCAATCATCATACTACACATGTGGAGCGGCTTCACAACCAGGATCGAAGGCGTCCGCGACTCCACAGCAATGTCAATAGTGCAAAATTTCACCACCACCAATCGTCTCCATTGTGCCGCCCGTGTAGACGCTCTCAAACTTTCTCTTCGTCTCTCCTACTGCCACAACCACCTCAAAAACAAGGACACCGCAACAAATTTCAAAAAGAAAATTTCCCCTCAGCTTGACGTAAATATGAGAAGAATCAATTATCACACAAAGGACTCGCCTGAGGTTTCTTGGTCTTAAAATGAACAATTCAATTGATCATACTGTCAAAATATAATCCAAACAAGGCCAAAGTTTATAGTTCTACAATCAGTGCAAAACATGGTATCCAGTGGTCCAATTAGAAACAAAATTGAACAAAAGAAAGTCTCCTTATGACCTACTTAACCCAGTAAGGACACCAAGGACTAAAAATGTTAAATAAATCACTTTCAAGAAAATTGTAGAAACAAAGAATACACTTGATTTCATTCTAGAATCTGATCAATTTTGAAACCTACCTTGGTGATAGGACCACAATCTTCCAGCCTTCAAGAGTTAAGAGTGCCAACAATCATGACCAATTACAGGATGACCAAATATGGGATTTCAAGGTTTGAAAAGACAAGTGACAAGGTTTTTTTGGATCATACAGAGACAATTAGTACTTCAAACACGGTCGAATATTACAGCACCAGAATCAATGAAGAACCGTGCATGTATTGGTCAGAGATAGAACCAAAATTTAATAAAAGAGAATACCCATACAGCCTACTCAAAACTCCTCAAATAAGGAAGCAATCCATTAGGATTTCCGCACAATTCGCAACCCTGAACGCTATACCAGATACGAACCTGAACTAACCTCCGAAGTGCGCAGCATGGAATCGACAAGCGCGCGGATTATTCTCCCTCGGATTGTACATTTGCTTACAATTGCGGCATGTGCGAAGCTCCACTCTCCCTTCCGCCGTTTCTCCCCCCTCCGCTTGCTACTGTTGCTGCTTGTGCCCTAATAACAGTCCCTGAACCACTAACAGCAAAGGCAGCTCCCTGTTACAATGCAGCAATCTCAGACATCCCCAATGGTATAAATTCCATCTCCTTTGCGATTGATTCCAACTCTGAGGGTGTGGAAATTTTCACCGCGTTGTGAAGTCAGCGTGGGGATGAAATATCTCTGCAATTGCAACACGGGATTTGAAGTGGAAACGATTGCAAGTTGCGCAAGGTGCTGCAATGGAAGTGACAAAGAGCAAGCAGTGGTTGTCGAACATGGCTTCGAAATCTTTGGAAATCTGGCGAGGAGCAAATGTGGTCGAAGGAACCCAGAGAAACAATCTCCGAGAATGCAAACTTCGCAGAAACGGAGGATGGAATTCAAATGGGGGCAACTGTCGGTGGAATGTTGGTTTAGGATTTGGGCACACTTGTAGAATGAGGCTATGCAGAAGAGATGGTGCATGACTGAAGTAAGGTAAGGTGCCAGGTGACCCCTTCTTTTACCCATAAGTGCTGAAGCCTTTCCAAGTGTGTTTTACTTGTAAAAACAGAGCATGGGCTTCTAGTTATCCCCAATGAAGTCATTTTTATTATTTAAAAATCTAACCATACAGATGTTTAACCCTGGAATGTCCGGATTCATCTCCTAAATTTGACGATTTGAGAAAAATCATTATAAAGTGCCATTTAGAAGCATATTTTGGAATTGACATACACACACACTAGTAGAAAATTTAGTTTTTCTGTTGTTTTGGTCGCGTTGATCCGGTCACTTTTTGACAGAAATCTGTTGAAATCAACAAATTTCTGTCAAAAAGTGACCGGATCAACGCGACCAAAACAACGCGACCAAAACAACAGAAAAAACTAAATTGTCTACTACTGTAGTGACAAAAGTTGTAGACTGAGAGTTGTAGATTCCATCTGTACAGTTATGATCTCCAATTCTATCATCAATATTTTTTTATAAATTTTGAAAGAGAAATTCCAAAATTCCTTCTTAATTTGATAACAAGCAAAATTTATCATTTTTTGAGTAAAAATTTATTGGAATGGATTTGAAATGAGGTTCTCTTCAGATGGTGATTTTTGTGAAATTTTTGTGCTCTTAAAATCTATGACCTCATTCTGGCAAATCTAGTTTTGAACTAAAGTCAATGCAATTTGACCACTTGACATACTTGCACATTTGTAATTTAAAAAAAATATGTACTCTAGTAACACCAAATCCAACCCTTGGATAGGACACAACTTGATGAAGTATCTCTACAAATGAGGATGACTTTCATCCAAGCAGTAATGAGAAGATACAATAGTTTCAATCCATTCGTTGTCCACTTTTTGGACGTCAAAGTGCTACAGGGTTAAAGAGCTTACTTTTTAGTGTGCATGGCAATTTTGAGTGTGAAATTGCATAGGAGTTGTGAGATTATAACAAGAGATATGTATGTATCATATTTCTAGTATGCTACCCCTTCCCACAATGTTTGAGAAATTTGCATATGAGAATTTTTGGGATTGGAGGTGACTAATAAGAACACCTAGAAATTGTTATTGCACACTATAATGCACTTCCAAAAACCTTAAGTTCAAATGAAGGGCTATGAAACTCATTACACAATCTAGCTTACAATTGTTGAAATGCAATTTTCTTTGATAAGTAGAAATCGCAAATAACTCCAAATGAACACATGCATATTCAAATTTCAATGGTGAAAATCATGAAAACACTTTATTCTTTCCAATGGGACCATTTCCTAAACAAATGGATAAGTACAATTTTTTAGGTCTCAAATCAATTGAAATTGGCAACTTGTGCTCAAATCTGGGAAATCAAGTAAAATTGGCAAGCTTTACTCTTCCACTAATGGTAAGTTTATGACTTTAAGGTTTTATCAAAAATCCAATATTGGCTTTTTCGGTGAGAAAAAAATCTTCCACTAATTAACCTTTGGTATTGCCTATAAAGGATTTTAAAATATTCAAAGGAAATTTAACTACCCACATCAAAACAAGCTTGAATTTTGAATCAACCATATATAGTTGATTAGGTAGTTAGGATTTAAGCTGTCCCCTAGAGATTCTTAAGATTCTATTAATAGTCTATATCCATGAGAGTCTAAGGTTTGTTTTAGAAAAAATATATATTTTTCGTACTTTGAAAATTCATAGTTTATACGTCAATGTTCAATAAATGCATAAGAAGAGAATCTAGATGACTTTCAAGAAGATCATTGAATTCCAACTATATTAATGAGTCAAAGGCTTATCTCCCAAAAGGCCAATACCACAAGCTAAGATTGAATTTTTTGCAAATAGGAAAATATAATTAGAGATGGTTTCAAAAGAAAAAGTGATTTTTTAAAGTACCAAGAGAAAGATATGAATTATCAAAGTGAGATAGCAATGAGCATCCAAACCACTTTCTTCACTATCATGTACATGTCACATAAAGATTGGTTTAGATTGCACAATTATGAATGGTTGGATTCCATCTTAAAAATCTCATTTATCCGAGTAAGGTCGCCGAGGTCAAAAAGTATTCAATGGATATTGACTTCAGATACGGAAACTATTAAAAAAAATGCACCAATTCATTCCAAGACTATGATAATTTTGGGTTATTACATTTGTAGTAGAGCTTCATCATTTCTAAAGGTAAATGAATGGTTTTAGGTCATTATAACTTACTTCAATGATCCACCATCTCTATCTTTAGCATAGTCAAGCAATTTCATTATACAATGGGGGCTATACTAACATTCAACTATTGTAAGTTTTATCCTTATTACCAAGGTTGATTGACCTAGAATTCTTCATTTCATTAATATATTCTAGAAAAACTTGCCCCTATCATTGAAGTTGATAGTTTGTTGACCAAAAATTATCAAAATCTTAAATGAATAGGTGCATGCTATCTTTCTACAGTTCTCTAAAAATTATTCATTAGACATTTTTAGTCCACAATTATGATCCTTACTACAATTGACAAATAGTGTTGACTTAGATTAGTGTTTACTTTTCACTTGTGGACAAGTAAAATACTCCCTTTATCCCAAAATGATATTCCTATTGGACAAAGTGTCCTGGATTAAGGCTAAAAATAACATTTAAAAAAACCTTTTCATGCTCTAAGTAGAATTGGGTGCACTCCTAGCGTCCTATAAACTTTGAGTTTTAGAGCCCTTTTCAAAGTGTAGAATATTGAAAAGTGGATTTTATGGGGCATTTTCAAAGAGCACCATTGGGCACTTAATTTTTGAATGTGAAGTCGTCATTTTGTGAGCAATTAGAATGGGCCCAAGACCATGTGTGAACCTCTATTCTGCCTCCCAAAACTTCATCTCCTTCAATCAAGAAACACTCAAAGAGATGCAAAAATTAAGAATGAACAATGTTGATTGACTCCTATAGTTATTTCATTTGCCTTTCGATTGATGATTGCAAGGCTAGAGAGGGAACTACTAATCAGAGTTATTATGCTCATCCTAGATAGCAATCAAAAGATGAATTTAATCAATTTGTAACATCACAAATGAATAAGAACATCAAATGTTTGGGACAAAAAATTAAGGCCAATGGGAAGATCATTTTGGGATGGAGGGAGAAATACATTTCAAAAAAGTTGTATTTGTAATTTTTGGGTAAATCAAGACTTGAAAGAATATGAAAGTGTCATATGGGAAGCACCTTCCAAATTAATCAAAACCACTCACTAAAAGCTTGTGATATTTCAAAGATTTTTCACTTTCCTTCGTGCATATAATAATTTAAGAGACATTATTTTACCCCTTAAAGGACACTTCATGTGAACTCTCCTTTGGTCAATCTTCATGAATCCCTAAGTGCCTTGGCATCCACTTTCTAAACGATGAATAGATTGAAACTCAAGTTTCATCCTCCTAACTTCTTGGATGAAAGTTATCCTAATTTGTGGAGATACTTTATCAAGTTGTTGTCCTATCTAATCGGTGGATTTGTTGTTTTCTAGAGTACACATTTTTCTAAAAATTTCAAGTATGCAAGTATGTCAAGTAGTTGACCAAGCCAAAATTGCATTGACTCTAGTTCAAAAATGGATTTGCAAGTATGAAGTCATAGATTCAAAGAACACAAAAATTTCAAAAAAATACCATGTGGTGTTTCAAATCTATTTCAAAAAATTTTACTCAAAAAATGATAATATTTTGCTTGAAATCGAATTTTGAAATTTTCCTTTCAAAATTTATAAAAAAATATTGGTGCTTTCATTGTTGAATCTAATCGTATGGATGTAATCTACTACTCACAATCTACAACTTTTTTTTGTGTATCAATTCCAAAATATTCTTCCAAATAGCACTTTACAAGAATTTATCTCTAATTGTCAATTCTAGAGAAGATTCTGGATGTTTAGGGGGCATAATCCTTACATGACATTTCATGTTCTCCCTTGGTCAAGCTTCATTAAGGGAGGAGTACCCAATGCCATCCTTGTACCCAATGGCGTCCCTTTCTAAGTCAGGAATTCATTCTAGAACATAAATATAGTTGGGCCACCAGCAGCAAGGAAATCCGACAGAGGGCGTTCCATTTGAGCACGACGCTTGAATTTGATCAGTCGGGTTTTTTTTCCTGGTCCTGTGAGTGTCGTTTAGGTTTAGGCGATCAAGAGCTTGATGATCGAGTGGAAATTCTGGCGGCAGAAACTCACGTCGACTTCACCTCTTCCAATTAGTTACGACTTGGCGGATCCACGGAGGGTCCAAATCAACGACCTCGGGCTTCGCCCTAGATCCCGACAGACGTACTGCTTTCGGGTCTTTGCACGAAATTCTTCCTCCGCAATTCATGGTGTGCTTGCGCCCCTCTCCGTCTCTTCATTTCCTCTCTGCTGTTATGTCTCTCTGTAGCGAAAGTCGGCTAGGAGTCTGGTAGCTTCAATTCAGCGATTCGTTGAACACCTAAGCACGCCCAAATCCGTATTCTGAATGACTTGTAATATAACCCTAGCTGTACATATCAGGACGAGCAGAGAGAATATTCTGGCATTAGATGGTTGAATTGCATGATCGTATCGCATATCGGAGAGGTTAATTCTGCACTTTCCACTAGACTGATTCGTCATAATAGTGAGCTGGGATTAGCATCACCTTGAACATTGGTGTCGCCATTTTTGTTTGTTTTAGTGGAAATTGGTACTGAACCGTAAAATTTCAACCTGCACTAATTCAAAGTAGTGTTAGCATGGTAAATTAGTGTCTCAGGCACTAGACGCACTAATAGGACAAATCAGTGTAGCAGTACAGATTAGAACGAGCCGTCAATGCCTCACGTTTGATTATGAGCAGCGCTGACCGATCGGAGCATGTCTAGAGTGGTAAAGGGTTCAATATCGGTTCAAAGACCTAGATCTATTCAGCTCAAGTTCTTGTCATCATTTATGGATTTCTTTCAAAAATTTCAAGTGGGAATTTGTAGACCAGTACAAGTGAAAGCAGCTAAGTCCATTTCCATTCAGAGACGAGTGGTCGTAGACTTATACCCGAGTCATGCGTCCCAGCGGCTGATGGACCAGTTGCTGTTGGTACGAGGGGTCAGTACACGAGATTGTTGTATCGTCTAGGTTATTTTTTCCGTCCTCTACTTTGCTCCTCTCCTTCAAATATTTGCACAAGACTCCCTGACATGTTCACTAATTATGTTGTGTGGTGTGCGGTGAAGATGTCATGTCGGGAGTCGAATGCTAGTGCACTGCATGCAGGCCACGAATGCAGGTTCCAATTGATGGAGACGAAGCCGGGGATTTGAGGGTGCGACTTCTGAATTTGTCTTTATGAATGCTCCCTTGAGTTGCTCACCATCTGGTGATCAATGACAAGCATGAGCAGCAAGTTCTTCCAAGGACATGGTGCAAGTTCGTCGTCCATCGAAGCTGATTACTTGACTCTCTCTGTGGACGATGTGCACTCCCTTGCACAGCTTGTCAGCGAAGGGTTACAGCTGAATGAAAGGCAGTGTCAGGATCTCTCCTCCAAGCTCGTCCTAACTATGGAGAATATTCAGAAACTGGTCCCTCCTTCTGGAGCATTGAAGGTTCTCTTTTGTCCAGCTTTGAAGAACTTGTACAGAGTATTGGAGAAAGCGAAGTTGGTTGTCATTCAGTGCTGCGACACAGATTGGTGTCGAGCAGCCGTGTTTCAGATTCACAATGAAGGGACCTTTCGAGAGCTGTTGCTGGAGGTCGGCTTATGTTACAATGTTATCTACGAGCTCAGCAAAGGTACTCTACGAGATTGGGAATGGACACTAATTCAAGCAGAGGACCTTCGCCAGTCCTCCTTGTTCTTGCCTGCACCTGAGAGTGACGTCTGGGAAGATCAAGAAACTCTGAAGAGAAGGCTTGAGCAAGTAGCAGGCACATCAGGTGATCAGAATTCCTATCTGGCAAAATACTTGTTGGGGAAGTTGGAGTGCATGTCTGCAGCTCGCAAGAATGAAGAGTTCAGCGTGCCGGATGCATTGCTTTGGATGAATGAAACTGAACCGCCAGGGACTTGGAAATGGCAACGCGTTATTGGAGGTGGTTCTGGTGCAATGTGTGTTTTTCGCTACGAATGGCTTGGCATTCCCTGCGCAAGAAAGGAGTTTCACTGTAAAGTGGCAGATGGTATTTTCCGCAGGGAAGCAGCCATCCTGGCCCAGCTTAACCACCCGAATATTGTGAAGTTCTTTTGTTGTAGCAACGGTCCCGAAATGGGTGAGTGCTTCATAGCCATGGAGCTGATGGAGATGAGCTTGGATATTTTGATTGAGAGGCGAGCGAAGGCCAGACGGTCATTTCCACTTCTTGTTGTTCTCGACATCATGACCCAAATAGCGCGTGGAGTGTGCTATCTTCATGGCCTGACCATTGCTCATCGTGACTTGAAACCACAAAATGTGGTTGTGACGGAAACTCGTGCTGCACATCTTGAAGATTATTTTTGTGTGAAATTGGTTGATTTTGGGATGTCCAAGACCAAAGTGCAGGTCTCCAAGCCTAATACCATTTCCATACCCGGTGTTGGGACCACCAAATATAGAGCTCCCGAGGTTTTTCCTCAGGCCCAGCAAGTTGCACCGGGCCTGAAAAGGAAGGTGAATTGGTTCCAGGCGGATGCCTACAGCTTCGGCATCACTTGCGCAAGACTTTTGTCTTTGAAGAAGCCCTTTGAAGATGTGTCCAGGAGTGAGTTGTATGAGAAATTACTCGAGGGAGTCCGACCTGAACTTCCTGGCGAGTGTCCCGAGGCTTTGGTTGGTCTTTTGAAGGACTGTTGGGCTACGAACCCTCATTGTCGACCTGGTTTTACAGAAATTTGTTCCAGGCTTGAGGAATGCAAACTGCAGGAGTTTTTGAGAGTTTCCTGTGAAGGTTTGCAAGGGGTCGTGGGTTCTGAGTATATTGAGACTGTTTCGATGAATCAGTTTGATGAGCAATCTCTATCTGCCATTAAGTTGTCATATCTACAGTCTCGATGTGCCAGCACAGTCTCCTTTAAATCAGATGATGTCAAGGTGAATTTCCTTTTGTCTGGTTTCAAGATTTTTGGACGTTTCTTGGTACTAATATGGCTGGATTATTGGGATTGGATCCATGGTTTAACTCGTCCATGTATAATTTTGAAGGTACTGATGAACATGGCTGCCATTCGTAGACCTTGCGCACTTTTTATATGCATGTTGAGCATCAATAATTTATCCGCATATCTAGTTAGTTTCTCGAGTATTCCAGTGTGTGCTCATGTCATGCGAAATCTGTTTGGCATCGATTTACATGTTTAATTTGAGCGAAAGAAGTGAATGCATTTGAAAGGTGTTTTGATATTGTTCCTTTTCTCTTTCCATTTTTATTGCATCATTTTACAGGAACCCGTTGGTATTTCGCAAATTGTTGGGAATTCCAGTCCACCAAGTGATGATTATTCTGAAGATCGCCAGAGTATCTTGTCCAAATTGGAGCGTAAGAAGGTTCCTAGATATTTCTTCCCCTTATTGCACAATTACTGAAACATCCAAAGTTAGTACAGGTGTGTTGAAAACTCAGCTGTTTTAATTTGATGAATTCACGTATCAAATTTGAATGGCTCCAAATTTAATATGTGTTTTTGTTGACATTGAACTCGATCTATTTGTAGTGGGCATACTAACGAATACAACTTTCGTAATGCAAATCAAGAATGAGCATGAAGCCTTTTTCAATTCAAAGCTTCAAAGATGAATTTTCACAGTTAGAATGGTTTGATAGTGGATATGATCATTTTGACCTTCAGGACGCCAAATCAAACATGATGATGCCAAGATTCGTGTTTGTACTACTGTAGGAACTTTAAGAGCATATACACACATTTTTAGAACGTTAACTTCGGTTAAGACTCAAGCTATTCTTGTTGCTCTAGCGTTGTAAATATGATTGAGAAAGCTCAAACACATGATATTGTGTTCTCATGCACTAATTACTACCAACATACATGTGTGATTTGGATATTTGTACTAGAAGGTTGGTCTTTGGAGCCTTGCAATGTCCAACTTAGCTTGTGTGATGTCTCCGGATGCTTTACTTTCCAAAAAATTCAGAGAGATTCAATCCCTGCGGCTTAAATTTCAACAAAGTGAGTACCTTGGCCCATCCCTCAATTCCATCCAGTGTGCATATTTTAGATACCTACTGTATTCCTTTGCTTTGTTGAACTTCCTCTTGATTCAATTCCACTACTATTTGCAGAATGTGAAGAGTTTGATGTGAAGCCTACTATATTCCCATACAATGAGCTTCAGCTTGCTACACGAGATTTTCACACAGATATGAAAGTAGGGGGAGGATACTTTGGAGTGGTGTATAAGGTACTGAACACCAGCATTCCAAACCCATTACACAATGCAATTCTCATGTGAATTTGCATGGAGTTTGAGATGAACTTAGTTATTGCACATGTTCAATTAATATACCTTGTGTGAACGCTGTTCCTGTGTAAATTAATTATAAGTTGAATGTTTTTCTCGCATGTCGGTTCCTCTGTGACCCGGGCCTGTGAAGCATCCTACATTACATGGCACCTGTCAATTTTAATTATTTCTGTCATTAGAGTGTTCGAACTGGGGGCCAATTCCGGTAACAGCAAGTTTCAATTAAATAGTAGATACTTAATACCATCTGGTAAGTGAGTTAATATTTTACAATATTACTAAGCGGACATTGGAATGCTGCAGGGTAAGTTGCTAAACGGAGATATGGTGGCCGTGAAGGAGTGCTCGCTTGGTTGCTTCGCCATAGATGATTTCTTGAATGAAGTTGTCCTTCTCATGGGACTGAAGCACGAAAACATAGTGACTCTGAAAGGATGTTGCCTTCACAACCAGCACTGTCTTCTGGTTTACGAATATATGGAGAATTTGGATGTTCAACACATTCTTCTTGGTATTTAATTCTCCTCATTTGCTGTCTTCTGCAAGATGGTTTCATTCCAACTCCACACCAAGTGTAATTGCGAACTAATTCCAAGTCCATATTTTTCCCTGCTGCCACAGACGAAGGACCGAGTAGGCCGATGGTGGCTTGGCCTGTGCGTTTAAAGATTTGCTTGGGCGTGGCTCAAGGTTTGCTTTACTTGCATGCGGTAGCGCATCCAAGAATCATCCATCAGGACATCAAGGCGTCGAATGTTTTTCTCGACAGAAACTTTGACCCTAAAATTGGTGATTTTGCCTTGGCTTTATTATTTCCAGATGAACAGAGTCATATATGGTAAGTTACCCACTCTTTTCCCATTCCTTACGTGTAGTTTGCTAGACCGGTCTTTATTGCACGATCAAACAGTCGAGTTCTTTTAATACTGCTTCATTCCTGCATTAGGAGCTGTCAAAACCCAAGTCTTGGGCTCCAAAAAGTCAGGGACACTCGGGAGGGAATTCTTAAGAGCTCTCCCCGGAGGTGAAATTTTTGGGAAGAAATAGATATTCCTGGCAGTTGGCACCCGTATTTGGGGGTTTTAGGGCTCAGGGCTCAGGATGCAAATTTGATTGACATGCTCTGCACATACATCACTCAAAAGTTTCTGAGTACTTGCAGGGGGTACTTGGCACCGGAGTATGCACAGTTTGGGGAATTGAACGAAAAAGTGGATGTCTACAGCTTTGGCGTCTTGTGCTTGGAGATTATCAGTGGCCGACGCAGTATTGAGAGGACCGAGACTGAGGACCAAATGCTCATCCGCGATTGGGCGTGGCGTCTGCACGAGGAAGACAGGCATCTGGAACTCGTCGACCCCACAATCCATTTAACGGATGTCGAAGTCCGAGACGTGCAACGAGTGATCAAAGTGTGTCTCATGTGCGTACAGAACGAGGCGGAGAGTCGGCCGAGCATGGCTCGCATTGTGTCCCTATTGCGAGGGGATTCGGAATGGGATGGGCAAGTGAAACGCCTGGGAGTCCAAGAAAACGGTCTTTTATCATTTGCATCTGGGTCGAGCCTTGGCAGCTTATCAGATGGAGCTTCACCCTGAAGCGCGTGGGAGGCCCCCCAAACAGTCTTTGGATTACATTGAGCCCCTGTGGAAGATGGAGGAAAGCAATTTTTCTTTCAGTTTTGGGGGATCTTCTTGCGAAAAATTGGTGTTGGAAATTCTCTCTTTTGGGTATTGTTGACTTTTGTACGTAGTAAGATCTTTAATGCATTGATCACCATGCAGTGTATTTTGACGACTTCCTAGGAAATATGTGATTTCAATTTTGATAAATTAAAATTAAAAGTTTCAAGAATAATGAGTCCCTTGAAATGATGGCTTATGACTACAAAAATGAACTTCTAAATCCTTTCCCTCATGAGGTATGTTCCTTTTTAGGATAAATGTTGTGACTTGGATAGTTTTGCCACATGGCTCTATGAAATGAGAGGAAGATGGTTGTAAAGTAGAAGCACTGATTTTCAACACTTCAAGCAATTCTACATATTGTAAGAAGCAATCATCAACACATGAGATTATTTTTAGCACATTGGCAATTGAAAATCATGAATTTAAAAAAAAAAAAATTAATACTTTCAAAAGAATGTACAAATGTGGTATGAATTTGTAAGTTCAAGTTCATGTTGGGCCCCAAATTATGTTTTGTGTTCATGTATACAAGATGTACATTTTAGACTTTCTATAACTATATGGTATATAGTTCAAGAATAGGTGTTTCTACCTTACGTGATGGGCCTTGCAAATCAAGTTTTATTATTCTACAAACACTACATTCAATATTTCTTTGTATTGCAATTAATTCAACATAAGGAGTAATATATTATAGGGTAATAGGCCTACCTTAAGGAAGGTCATTCCATACTTGTTAGGACCTTGAGCCCCTTTCCTTTACAAACCCTTCTTTTGAACAACAATTCATTTGTTCAAATACTTGGTTGGCCTTCAATTGGCAAATAGTGTAAGAATGACTCGGTTAATTGTCTATGACCATTATTGTCTAGTGTGATTATATAGTGGTTTACAACCTCTCAATGAATGTGCATAATAAATTCATACATAGTGACAGAAATTTGATCTCAAAGAGTGTTTAGATTAAGTATCCATCATAAATGCTTGTACTACTCTTCCAAGAATCACAATTTGTATTGGTCAAAATGCTCTAAGTGGCAAATAGAATCCTATTCCTAAATGTATAGATGGAAATAGAGTTCAATGCATTCTTTGTGAAGTATTGATCAAATGGCCATACCCCACTTTGACCTTATGTAGACTCAAACTCATAACAAGTGTTGACATGTTAATTTGAAGAGTGCACTACCATCAACCAATGAAAAACACTTGGTGGAGGAAGGTATTGAAAGGTATGCATTATCCATACACATCATGACCCCTTCTCTACATTTATGCAAATGTAGATAGGGTATGCAATTGGGAAGGGAACATTATGGGTGTACTTACCTTAACATTGATTAGTCAATTACTAATCATTCTTGCTATAAAGTATGATGATGTGATAACAAAAGTTCCACTCAATCCTCATCATGTATTGAAATTTTGAATGACATACTACACACTTTAGCTACCCAAAGGTAAGAATTTCAAGCTAGGGTGTTGGTTGGATAGATCTTCATGCTACAATCAGGAAACTGAAATCACTCAACACTTCTTCATGAGGAGGTGTCACAGTTCAATACTTGAAGAATTCACAAAGAAAGAAAAACTCAAAAAAATTTGCCTTCTGACTCTACCCAAAGGTACGAGTCTTGAGGATTGGATCCCCAAATCCAAAGCATGAGTTTCGGGAGGTAGGGGGTCTGACTCCTGCTGGGCTAGAGCAAAAACGAAGCAGAGAATTTGGGAGCTCAAATTGCAAGTTAAATCTAACAACCCTATTTGAGATTCCCAAGAGAATCCACGGTGCGAGTTCGATCGACATGGTCCTCAAATTGAACATTACACCCTCCGACCCAAAATCCGTGTCCGCAGTTGCTTCATTAATTTTGTAGCAGGATCTGCGATATTAACCGATGAGACTATAAAATCACTGTGAGCTGTTTTAGTTTTTGTTTACTATTATTTGGATTGTGCCCGACATGACATTTTCTATGCGAAATAAACAGAAACTAAAACAGTGAGTTGAAAGGCGCATACAAAAGCTCACACAATACAGGGTGCAAGTGATTTTCATCATTTACAGCGACACAAATGAAGACAGGAATCAGGACTTCTAGGACTACAGGTCAAACGGTCCCAGTAAATTGGCAAAGGAATATATATTTTACAAGCTATGATTCATTGTACAAGAAGAAGCTAAATTACGAAAGAATGGGTAAGAGAACAACTTAACCTATTTAATCAATCATCATACGACATATGCGGAGCAGCTTCACAACCAGGGTCGAAGGCGTCTGCGACTCCATAGCAATGCCAATACTGCAAAATTTCACCACCACCAATTGTCTCCATTGTGCACCCTTGTACATGCTCTCAAATTTCCTCTTCGTCTCTCCTGCCACCACAACCACCTCAAAAACAAGGACACCGTAATAAATTTCAAAAACAAAATTTCCCCTAAACTCGACATAAATATGAGAAGAATCAATTATCACCTAAACGATTGAGGTTTCATGATCTTAAAGTGATCAATTCAATCACTCATATTGTAAAAATATATAATCCAAACAAGGATGGATTTTATACTACAAATCAGTGAAGAGCATTGTTTCCGTTGATCCAAAATTGAACAAAAGAGAGTCTCCATATGACCTACTTAACCCAATAAGGACACCAGGGACTAAAAGTGTCAGATAAATGACTTTTAAGGAAACTGTAGAAACAAAGAATGCACCCTTTCATTCAAGAATTTGATCATTTTTGGCTAACTACCTTGGTGATAGGACCACAATCTTCTAGCCTTAAGAGTGCCAACAATCATGACCAATCCTGGGATTTACGATTTTAAGTGACAAGTGAAAAGGTTTTGATTGATCATACGGTGACAACTAGTACTTCAGACAGGCTCGAACATCAGTGAAGAACCGAGCATGTAATGGTCAGAGAGGGAACAAAAATTTAACAAAAGAGAATCTCCATACAGCCTACTCAAAACCCCTCAAATAAGGAAGCAATCCATAAGGATTTCGGCACGATTCGCAACCCTGAACCCCATACCAGATACAAACCCGAACTGACCTCCGAAGTGCGCAGAATGAAATCGACAAGCGCGCGGATGATTCTCCCTCGGATTGTACATTTTCTCACAATTGCGGCATGTGCGAAGCTCCACTCTCCCTTCCACAGCTTCTCCCCCTCCGCTTGCTACTGTTGCTGCTTGTGCCCTAATGATAGCCCCTGCACCACAAACAACAAAGGCAGCTCTGTGTTACAATAGAGCAATCTTAGACATCCCCAGTCGTATGAATTCCATCTCCTTCGTGGTTGGTTCCAACTCTAAGGGTGCGGAAATTTCACCTTGTTGTGAAGTCAACTTGGGGATGAAATGTCTGTGCGGTTGCAGCACGGGATTTGAAATGGAAACGATTAGAAGTTGTGCATGATGCTACAATGGAAGTGAGGAAGTGCAAGCAGTGGTGGTCTACATGGCTTCGCAATCTTTGAAGATCTGGCGAGAAGCAAACGTGGTTGAAGGAACCTAGAGAAACAATCTTTGAGAATGCAAATTTCGCAGAAAGGGAGGATGGAATTCAAATACGAGCAATTCTCGGAGGAATGTTGGATAATTTACTCACACTTGTAGAATGAGGTTGTGCAGAAGAGATGGTGCATGACTGAAGTGAGGTAAAGCGCCAGGTGACCTCTTCTTAACCCCTTAGAGCATCCCCACCCGTCTTGTAAAACGGATGAACTTGTTTAGAGGCCGGGCCAAAAGCCTTGGGTGGCTTGCAAAATGGGGGGGTTTTGCAAGTCAAAGTGTGGCTTGCAAACCGGCTTGCAAACTCCATGAAACAAGAGCACCGGCACTTTTCCCCAAAGTACAAGCCTTTAGCGCTATAGCCCATTGGATGGACCTTGCAAAGTAGTCCAAATTTTGGAACTTATAGCATGCTATGGGTGGGAAAATTTGGCTTGCAAATTAGATGGCCCCACATTTTGCAAGATAGGTGGTGATGCTCTAAGTGCCTAAGCCTTTCCAAGTGTATTTTACTTGTGAAAAAAGAGCATGGGCTTCTAGTTATCCCCAATGAAGAAAAAAAAATTCTTCTCAAAATCGAACTATACAAATGTTTCAAAAGCTTGCTTATTAAAGTGCAAATTGATTTTGAATGTGAAATTGTATAGGAGTTGTGAGATTATAACAAGAGAAATATATGTGTCCTATTTTTAGTATGCTACTCCTACCCACATTGTTTGAGAAATTTGCATATGAGATTTTTTGGGATTGGAGGTGATTGACACGAACAACTAGAAATTGTGTGAGCATACTATAATGTACTTTCAAAGTTCAAATGAAGGGCTATCAAACTCATTATACAATCCGCCTTGCAATTGTTGAAATGCAATTTTCTTTGATAAGTAGATATCACAAATAATTCCAAATCAACACTTGCATGTTTAAATTTTCAATGGTGAAAATCATGAAAGCACTTTATTCTTTCCATTGGGACCATTTTCAAAGCAAATGGATAAGTACAAGTTTTTTAAATCTCAAATTAAGTGAAATTGGCAAGCCTTACTCTTCCACTAGTGGTACACATATGCCGTTGAGGACCTCTGAAAAATCAAATATTTATTTTTTTCAATGAAAATAAAAGCTTCCAATAGTTAAACTTTGGTGTTGCCTGTAAAAAGTTTTAAAACATTCAGAGGAATTTTAATTTCCCACACCAAGACAAACTAGAAATTTTGAATCAACCATATATGGATGGTTAGGATGTTAGGACTTAAGCTAGATTTTGGAGATTCTTGAAATTCTATTAATAGCCTTTATTTATGAGAATCTAGGTCTTGTTTAGAGAAATACATTTTTTCAATACTCTAAAATTTCATAGTTTATACATTAATATCCAATAAATGCATAAGAAGATAATAGAGATTATTTTTTTGACTTTCATGAAGATTCAACCAAAAATTAGGCAACTTAATAATGAAAAAAATTGATTCACAATCTGTTTATTCAAATGCATTTAGATGTAGTTACCTAAAAACAACCTAAGGTAGAGGCACCTAATTCCAATAGTATAAACAAGAGAGCTTATCTCTCAATACAATAAGCCAAAATTGAATATTTTTTGCAAATAGGAAAATATAATTATAGATGGTTTCAAAAGAAAAAGTAAATTTTTAAAATACCAAAAGAAAAATATGAATTATAAAAGTGAGATTGCAATGAGCATCCCAAATTGCTTTCTTCACTTTCATGTATATGACCAATAAAGATTGGTTTAATTTACCCAATTATGACTAGTTGGCTTCCATCTTAAAAATCTCATTTATCCCTTTAGTTCACCAAGGTCAAAAAATATTCAATGGATAATGACTTCATATATGGAAACTATACCAACGAAAAATGCACCAATTCATTCTAGAATATGATCATTTTTGGCTATTAGCTTTGTAGTCGAGCTTCAACATTTTCCAAGGGGAAATGAATGGATTTATACCATTCTAACTTACTTCAATGATCCACCATCTCAATCTTTAGCACAAGCAATTTCATTATGCAATGGGGGCCCTATGAACATTCAACTAAATGCTATCCCTATCACCAAGGTTGCATTCAACTAAGTCTTGCCTCTATCACTAAGGTTGTTAGGTAGAACGACCTAGAATTCTCATTTCATTCTTGAAAGACATGCCCCTATCATTGAGATTGATAGTTTGTTGACAAAAACTTATCAAAATTTTGAATGAATAGATGCATGCTTTATTTCTATAGCTCCCTAAAGGTTATTAATAAGACATTTTTAGTTTACAATCTCCTTGCTACAATTTACAAGTAGTATGGGATTAGATCAGTACAAGGAATTTGAGGGCATTAGAAGACAACAAGTTCCCAAGATTTTCCTAGAAGCCTACCTTTGCTGGAAGTTGTTGTGGGAACAAATCCAATGTAGTTAGCTACCACATTGGATGAGGAAGTCATTGTACACAAATGTCAATGTCAACGTAAATTAATTAAAAATGAAGGACAATTCAAAGAATCCATTAACAATCCATTGAGTTGGTTCCTTATTTATCATTTGACCATCTACCATCAAGAAGTTTTTTGATGCCCAAATGAAGGAATGACTTCAATGAATTTTTGGGATATTAATGGGTAGAGAGGTTGTTTTTATAGTATAATGCATTGTTCATCATGAATCCTCAAAGGATATGGGATAATTTGAAAATGAGAGTGTGACTACTCATTGTCAAAACATACCAATTGTATTCGAAGTGGAATTTCAAACCTCATTTAGACATAGTACAATAAATTTTTCAAAAAACTTTCAACTAAGAAAAGTTGGTAAATCAATTTAAGTTTCATCTTCCAAAATCCATTTGTAATTTTGAGCTTCCAAAAAAAATTATGGATAAAATTCAAAGAGGATGTTTCAAAATGTCCAAAAAAATTGTCCCCTCCAACCCTTCTCTAAATTTTGTCTATAGTTTTTTTATTGGAGACTTGAAATCACAAACATGTTTTAAAGGATGAAACTTAAATGATTATCAACTTTCATGAGTTTAAAGTTTTTTGAGAAAAATTATTCTACTATGCTTAAACGAGGTTTGAAATACCACTTTGAACAAAAAAAATTGCAATTGAATTAACTATGAGTAGTTGAGATCTTACTAAATCTAATTTATATACTCCACATAAATTTTTTTACCTATTACTACTCCATTTGTATAAATAGTTTGTCTTTTCCACTCTCAACACTCACAATAGCAGGCACTTGAATCTATGTTTCAAAGTTCTTGAAATTGGATAATTTCTTTGAATGTAAAGTCGATTTTTAATAGGTAATATTTTAAAGTACGAAAGCTTAATTAGTTGGCTATGTAGGAACAATGTTGCAAACTTAGGCCATCAACACACCAACCATCAATGTTCTTTGTGATGTGCTCATGAGCTTTCCTCGAAGAATCCAAAAAGTGGGAACTTATGGAATTTTTGAGGAAAATAGGGATACAAATTATTCTAATTTGTGGAGATACTTTATCAAGTTGTTGTCCTATCTAATGGTTGGATTTGGTGTTATTAGAGTACATATTTTTCTAAAATTAAAAGTGTGCAAGTATGTCAACTCGTTGACCAAGCCAAAATTGCATTGATTCTAGTTTAGGACTGAATTTGCAAATATGAGGTCATAGTTTTGAAGAACAAAAAAATTTCAAAAAAACATCATGTGAAGAGAACCTTACTTCAAAACCATTCCAACAAATTTTACTCAAAAAATGATACTGTTTTGCTTGTACTCAAATCTATAATGAATTTTGAAATTTTCCTTTCTGGACGTTTAGGAGGGGGTTATCCCCTAAAGGACATTTCCTGTTCTCCCTTGGTCAACCTTCATTACAGTACATTTCTATAACCTTCAAACACTCCGTAATTAAGAGCAACGTTTTACACGAGAGTCAACGGTGCTTGCCAACCTTACCGAGGAAAACGGGCCTGCCGACAGAATGCGCTTGGTTTTTGTGAAAAGAGTGAGCGATGGAGCGTCCACATCTCGCGCCGTAGTGGTTGCCCTCGCTTGCACCAGTTTGTTGCTCGCAGCTCTGTTACATTGTCTAGCGAAGAGATCTGCTGGCCACCTGCAGCAATGAAGTCCGACAGAGCTCGTTTCATTTGAGCACCACGCTTGAATTTGATCAGCCGGTTTTTTTCCCTGGTCCTGTGAGTGTCGTTGAGGTTTAGGCGATCAAGATCTTGATGATCGAGTGGAAATTCTTGTTGCGGCAACGCACGACGACTTCTCCTCTTCCAATTAGTTACAGCTTGGCGCATCCAGGGGGGGTCCAAATTAATTATCTACCTCGGGTTTCGCTCTGATCCCGACAGACATACTGCTTTCGGGTCTTTGAACGAAATTCTTCATCCGGATTTCATAGTGTGCTTGCGCCCCTCTCCGTCTCTTCATTTCCTCTCCGCTGTTATGTCTCTCTGTAGCGAAAGTCGGCTAGGAGTCTCGTAGCTTCAATTCAGCAATTCGTTGAACACCTAAGCACGCCCAAATCCGTATTCTGAATGACTTGTAATATAACCCTAGCTGTACGTATCAGGACGAGCAGATAGAATTTTCTGGCATTAGATAGTTGAATTGCATCATCGTATCGTATATCGGAGAGGTTAATTCTGCACTTCCACTAGACTGGTTCGTCCTAATAGTGAGGGGGGATTAGCATCACATTGAAAACTAATGTCGCCATTTTTGTTAGTTTTCGTGAAAAATTGGTACTGAACAGTGATAATTCCACCTGCACTAATTCAAAATAGAGTGAGTTTGATAAATTAGTGCGGTTGAAAGTTGTCTACAATTGACTATGTTGAGGTGGGTCTTTGTAGAGGGTGGTGATCATCGTATTGACAAGTCCTCCGTGCATTGAGGGAGTTGTCCTGGATGCCGAACATAATACGTACTTGGAGAGCTTGAGATATGTGGTTCTATTGTTGCTGGCATGCACTACCATTGGTATTTGGTCAAAGATGAATACTTCAAAATTGGAAGACCTCCTTCAATTTATTATTCCAGAAAATACAGTCTCCAGGCTATTTGTTGTTCAAGGATGTGATTTACCAAACAAGTTGGATCTGCATCCTGAGAGGAAGGAGTTCTTTAGGAAACTCTTTAATAGGGATGCAATGCACAATTTGTTGAGGAATTGAATTGTTGTATTAATTGACATCGATCCTCTAAACATGCACCGAAAGTCTATAATACTCCCATCTGTATGTATTAAAGATATCCGCATTCCACAGATCGAGTAGACTAGCTTCAGAACTCTAAGCAATGGTTCTCCTCATTTCCTAAGGCACATGCCTATTCCTTTGTGTCTCTAAGTGAATAAATATTGGCAAATCCACCTTACTTCACTATACAAATGTCTTTGTGTGTGAACTTGTGTAAGAATGTTGAGGGGATGGCATTTGAAGATCTCCAGATCTCCAATCTCCAAGTTTAATTTTGGAATTGTCTTTTGTTTGTGAACTTGTGAAAGAATGTTGAGGGGATGACATCTAAAGATCTCCAAATCTCCAATTCCCAAGTTTAGTTCATGAATTGTCTTCTACTTTGAACTTGTATAAGAAAGTTGAAAGATGACATCTGAAGATCTCCAGATCTCCAATTTCAAAGTTAAGTATTAGAACCCTGATGTTTGATGTAGGGGCTAAATGCCTTTCCATGATGATGTAGATGTTTTAGAATATGAATGTTCACTACTTACATACAATCTACATATTTTAATAGCCAATTCTTGGTATTCCTCTATATAAAGATATCTCTAGATGAATTGGTTAATTATATACAAATAAAAGAAGTCTTCATGTTTGCATTGCCAAAATATGTTATCTCATAAAGCTCTTAGTATATTTATAGGTTCTATCAAATCTAGTCCTTCCTATTTCAAATGTCATTATGGTTTCAAAAGCATCATAATGTAGGTAGTTTTCATTTGGAGATCTTTTGAAGAAAAGTCCGGAATTTCCCCCAAAGTCCAAAAGTAGATAAATGTGGCATATAAATGTTCAATAAATGCATAAGGAGATAAGTTTAGATTACTTTTTTTAACTTTCAAAAAGATCCAACCAAAAACTAGGCAATTTAATAATGAGAACAAGTACTTGACAATTGTTTATTCAAATGCATTTGGGTGTAGTTACCTAAGAACAATATAAGGTAGAGGCACCTAATTCCAACAATATAAACAAGAAAGCTTATCTTCCAATACCATTGGCCAAAATTGAATTTTTGCAAATTATAGGAAAATATAATTAGAGATGGTTTCAAAAGAAAATAGTGAATTTTCAAAGTACCAAGAAAAAAATTTGAATTATCAAAGTGAGATTGCAATGAGCACCCCAAACCACTTTCTTTACTATCATGTACATGACCCATAAAGATTGGTTTAGTTTGCACAATTATGAATGATGGGCTTCCATCTTAAAATTCTCATTTATCCCAATAGGGTTGCCAAGGTCAAAAAGTATTCAATGGATAATGACTTCACACATAGAAATTATAGGAATGAAAATGCACCAATTCATTCATGAATATGATAATTTTTTGCAATTACCTTTGAAGTAGAGCTTCATCATTTTCCAAGGGTAAATGAATGGATTTATGTAGTTCTCATTTACTTCAATGATCCACCATCTCAATCTTTAGCACAAGCAATTTCATTATGCAATAGAGGCCATGTGAACATTCAACTATAGTAAGTGTTATCCCTATCACCAAGGTTGCATTCAACTAAGTCTTGCTTCTATCACCAAGGTCATCACGTAGAATGACCTAGAGTTCTTCCTTTCATTCTTAAAAGATGTGCCCCTATCATTGATGTTGATAGTTTGTTGACCAAAAATGATCAAAATCTTGAATGGAGAGATGTATGCTTTATTTCTATAGTTCCCTAAAGTTAATAATAGGACATTTTGAGTCCACAATATCCTTGCTACAATTTACAAATAGTATTGAATTAGATCAATAAAAGGGATTTGAGGGCATTAGAAGATTGGGAGTTTCCAAGATGTTCTTGTAAGCCCACCTTTGCTAGAGGTTGTTGTGGGAACAAATCCGATGTGGTCGGGACCCTACCACATTGGATGAGGAAGTTATTGTATGTAGATGGCAATATCAACATAGATTAATGAAAATTGAAGGATTATATAGAGAGTCCATTAACAATCCATTGAGTTGGTTCTCTATCTATCATTTGACCATCTACCATCAAGAAATTTTTTGATGACCAAATGAAGGAGTAAATTCAATGAATTTTTGGAAGTTTGAAGGGTGGAGAGGTTGTTTTTATAGTAAAATGCATTGCCCATCATGAATCCTTAAAGAGTTAAAGGCTATGGAATAATTTGAAGATGAGAGCTTGACCACTCATTGCCAAAACATAACAATTGTGTTTGAAGTGGAATTTCAGACCTCATTTAGGCATAATACAATAACTTTTATAAAAAACTTTGACCTAAGAAAAGTTGATAAATCAATTTCTGTTGCATCTCCAAAAATTTGTTTGTGATTTTGAACTTCAAAAAAAAACTGTGGACAAAATTCAAAGATAATGTTTCAAAATGTCTAAAACAATTTTCCCCTCCAACACCTCTTTGATAATGTCTATAGCTTTTTATTGGAGGCTCAAAATCACAAATGTATTTTTGGAGATGAAAATTAAATTGATTTACTAGCTTTCTAGATTTTTTGTGGAATTTCTAATGAGAGCAAGGATTGAACCACATTGAAATGGCCCTCTAAAGGCCTCAAATCCCCTATAATGTCAGGAGTTACTTTTTACCTATGGACAAATGAAATAATACATTTCAAAAGAAAACTAGTCGTATTTGTAATTTTTTGGTAAATCAAGACTTGAAAGAACATTAACCCCTAAATGCTTGAGGCACCAAAATGTTGTGTTTGGAAAACTTTGAAGTTAGATAAAACCTAAGCAATTTGCTAATTTTAATATTTAATATTTTTGAAAACTTCTTTTCGAAGTCTAGTTTTAGAATAAAAAGTCCAATTTTGAAAATGATTGATTATGATTTTTCTATTCAAGATTTTGTGCAAGGGTGTCCATTGCAATCTTGAATTTCCGTAGTGTTTGGCGCTCTTGGAAATGGGCCTCAAATACACTAGATCTTGGAGAAAAAATCACATTCAAAATTCATTTAAAAAAAATTGTAGAGTAGATTTTGAGAACCCATAAATTGATTGGGCTTATACATATTAGGCCCTTTAACCTCATATTTCTTTGGTGACCAATTTTTTAGATTTGACATGTGGAAAGAAGATGTTAAATTTTTTGTGGTTTTAACACCCTCATAATCAAATATTATAATCTTTCAATCCATAAGTGATATTGTTGTGTTTTTCTTCCCATGTGATCTCGAACATGTCTAGATTATAAACATGATAATCTAGAATTCGAATTTGTACGGTTACAAATTTTCTTACATGATACAACTTATCAAAATGATGGATTTTTGTTCAATTTAGAGCAAATTCCTAGAAGCTCAAAAATGGCATTGGGCATTTAGGGTTTAAAGTGTCATATTGGAAGCACCTTCCAAATTAATCAGAACCACTCACTAAAGCTTGTGACATTTTAAATATTTTTTTTACTTTCCATTGTGCATAAAATAATTTAAGAGATGATAATTTTAACCCTTAAAGGACATTTCATGTTCTCCCTTGGTCAATCTTCATTAACCCCTCAACACTTTGACGTCCACATTTTAGATGATAAACATATTGCAACTCAAGTTTCATACTCATTATTTCTTGGATGAAAGTTATCCTGATTCGTGGAGATACTTTATCAAGTAGTTGTCCTATCTAATGGTTGGATTTGATGTTACTAGAGTACATATTTTTTCTAAAATTACAATTGTGCAAGTATGTCAAGTGGTTGACCTAGCCAAAATTGCATTGACTCTAGTTCAAATATGGATTTGCAAATATGAAGTCATAGATTTTAAGAACAAAAATATTTCAAAAAAACACTATGTAAAGAGAACCTTATTGCAAATCCATTCCAACAAATTTCACTCAAAAATTGATAATATTTTGCTTCTAATCAAATTTTGAATGAATTTTGAAATTTTCTTTACAAAATTTATAAAAGAATGTTGGTGATAGCATTGTTGAATCTTACCATATAGATGGAATTTACAACTCATAGTCTACAACTTTTCTTTGTATACCAATTCCAAAATATTCTTCCAAATAGCACTTTATTATGTTTTTTCTCAAATCATCAATTTTGGAGAAGACTCTAGACTTGTAGGGGGGTAATCCTTAACCCTTAATCCTTGAACATTGGGCTGGTGACCGTAGAAATTAGCTATTTTGGAATTGTGTGACATTATCCACTTTAAAAAAATAAAAAAATACTCATTGGAAGTAAAACTACTGTAGAAGATCTCCCCTTTCCACCCCTAATACTGAGGATGAATAGTTGCACTTCTGTCCTACAAAGGAGAATTCCTTGTTGTTCATTAGACAAAAAATGTTTGCTACGTTGCTTAGGGGTTAAACATTGACATGGACATTTTGTGTCCAATAGATGAGAAAAAAAATCCTTCTAGTAAGACAAAAATGCAACTATTCATCCTTCGAATTTTGTTGTGAAAAGGGGAGGTCTTCTATAGTAGTTGACTTCCAATGAATATTTTTGTTTTTTTTAAAGTAGATGATGTCACATAGTTCCAAAAGGGATGCTTTGCACGTTCACCAGTCTATCCTTCAAGGCTTAACCCTAGAAGGGCTTGAAAGACCTTTGCGGCCATATAATATATTATGTATTTGGTGGTATTTGATCAGGAAAACATTGATCAAATTCTTTTCAGTACAAAATAAACTAATGATCATGATAGTATGTAAATAAAAATGTATAATAACTCATATATTACACCACAATTGAAGAATTATAAAACTAAATACAGGTCGAAATATAGGTTGTATAGAGGGACCCCAAGGGTGTTTTGGAGGACACTAAATCTTGCAAACGAAGTGGGCCCTGCAAGGGCAGATTTACCATGGGGAAAAACGCAGGAATTTTTTATTTTTTGCACATTATTTTTTTTGCAAATTCCGAATTCATATTTGCAATCTGAGACCCCAAATTAGCTAGGAAGGGTGTAGAACAATCCCTAGACACGGCTCAAAATAGGGGGCAGTTTTTACTTTTACCCCCGGGTAAAACACAAAATGCCCCTGCGGGGCCCACTTTGTTTGCAGGATTTAGTGTCCTGCGGGTGTTTCAAGGGTTAAAGGACATTTCATGTTCTCCCTTGGTCAACCTTCATTACAGTACTTTTCTGTACCTTTTTTGTTTTCTCTTAAACACAAAGGAAACGGACTTTTCTGTACCTTTCAAATAATCCGTAATTAAGAGCATTCTGTCGGTAGGCCCGTTTTCCGCGGTAAGGTTGACAAGCACTTAAGGTTTTTGTGAAAGGAGTGAGCGAAGGAGCGTCCACATCTCGCGGCTTCGTGGTTGCCCTCGCTTGCACTAGTTTGTTGCTCGCAACTCTGCTTCTTTGTGTAGCAAAGAGATCTGCTGGCCACCTGCAGCAATGGACTCCGACAGAGCGCGTTTCATTTGAGCACTACGCTTGAATTTGATCAGCCGGTTTTTTTTTTTCATGGTCCTGTGAGTGTCGTTGAGGTTTAGGCGATCGAGAGCTTGATGATCGAGTACGTGGAAATTCTTGTTGCAGCACCTCACGACGACTTCTCCTCTTCCAATTAATTAGTTTACGGCTTGGCGCATCCACGGGGGTCCAAATTATCTACCTCGGGCTTCGCAAGGGATCCCGACAGACATGCCGCTTTCGGGTCTTGCAAGAAATTCTTCATCCGCATTTCATGGTGTGCTTGCACCCCTCTCCGTCTCTTCATTTCCTCCATGCTGTTATGTCCTTCTGCTGCGAAAGTCGGTTCGGAGTCTCGAAGCATCAATTCAGCAATTCGTTGAATACCTAAGCACGCCAAAGTCCGTATTCGGAATGACTTGTAATATAACCCTAGCTGTACGTATCAGGACGGGCAGAGAGAATTTTCTGGCATTAGATCGTCAAATTGATCGTATCGTATATCGAAGAGGTTAATTTTGCACTTCCACTAAGACTGATTCGTCCTAATAGTGAGGGAGATTCGCATCACCTTGAAAATTAGCGTCGCCATTTTCGTTTGTTTTCGTGAAAATTGGTACTGAACAGTAATATTCCACCTGCACTAATTCAAAATGGTGTGAGTATGGGAAATTAGTGTCTCACGCACTATGCGCACTATAAGGACAAATCAGTGTAGCAGTACAGATTAGGACGAGCCTTCACTGCCTCACGTGTGAGTTATGAGCTGCGCTGACTGATCGGAGCATGTATAAAACGATGAAGGTTTCAATTTCGTTTTAAAGACCTAGATCTATTCCGCTCAAGTTCTTGTCATCATTTATGGAATTCTTTCATAATTTCCAAGTGGGAATTTGAAGACCATTACAAGTGAAAGCAGCTAAATTCATTTCCATTCTGAGACGAGTGGTCATAGACTTATACCCGAGTCATGCGTTCCAGCGTCTAATGGCCCAGTTGCTGTTGGTACGAGGGGTCAGTACACGAGATTGTTGTATCCTCTAGGTTATATTCACCATCTTCTGCTTTGCTCCTAATCCTGGAGATATTTGCACAAGACTCACTGACATGTTCACTGATTACGCTGTGTGGTTTGCGGTGAAGATGTCATGCCGGGAGTCGAATGCTAGTGCACTGCATGCAGACCACGAATGCAGGTTCCAATTGATGGAGCCAAAGCCGGGGATTTGAGGGTGCGACTTCTGAATTTGTCTTTATGAATGCTCCCATCTGGTGATCAATGACAACCATGAGCAGCAAGCTCTTCCAAGGACATGATGCAAGTTCGTCGTCCATCGAAGCTGATTACTTGACTCTCTCTGTGGACGCTGTGCACTCCCTTGCACAGCTTGTCAGCAAAGGGTTACAGCTGAATGAAAGGCAGTGTCAGGATCTCTCCTCCAAGCTTGTCCAAACCGTGGAGAATATTCGGAAACTGGTCCCTCCACCTCGAGCATTAAAGGTTCTCTTTTGTCCAGCTTTGAAGAACTTGTACAGAGTATTGGAGAAAGCGAAGTTGCTTGTCCATCAGTGCTGCGACACAGATTGGTGTCGAGCACCCGTGTTTCAGATTCACAATGAGGAGGCCTATCGAGAGCTGTTGCTGGAGGTCGGCTTCTGTTACAATGTTATCTACGAGCTCGCCAAACGTATTCTACGAGATTGGGAATGGACACTAATTCAAGCTGAAGACCTTCGTCAGTCATCCTTATTCTTGCCTGCATCTGAGAGTGAAGTCCGGGAAGATCAAGAAAGTCTGAAGAGAAGGCTAGAACACGTAGCACGCACATCAGATAATCGGAATTCGTATCTTGCAAGATACTTGTTGGGGAAGTTGGAGTGCTTATCTGCAGCTTGCAAGAATGAAGACTTCAGCGTTCCGGATGCATTGCTTTGGATGAATGAAACTGAACCGCAGGGGACTTGGAAATTGCTACGCGTTATTGGAAGTGGTTCTGGTGCATCGTGTGTTTGTCACTACGATTGGCTTGGCATTCCCTGTGCCAGAAAGGAGTTTCACTGTAGAGTGAAAGATGATATTTTCCGCAGGGAAGCCGCCATCTTGGCCCAGCTTAACCATCCGAATATTGTGAAGTTCTTTTGTTGTAGCAACGATCCCAAAATGGGTGAGTGCTTCATAGCCATGGAGCTGATGGAGATGAGCTTGGACAGTTTGATTGAGAGTCGAGGGAAAGCAGGACGGTCATTTCCCATTCTTGTTGTTCTCGACATCATGACCCAAATAGCGCGTGGGATGTGGTACCTTCATGGCCTGACCATTGCTCATCGTGACTTGAAACCACAAAATGTGGTTGTGACGGAAAGCCGTGCTACACATCTTAAAGATTGTATTCGTGTGAAGTTGGTTGATTTCGGGATGTCCAAGACCAAGGTGCAGGTGTCCAAGTCTAATACCATTTCCATACCCGGTGTTGGGACCACCAAATATAGAGCTCCCGAGGTTTTTCCTCAGGCTCAGCGAGTTGCACCAGGTCTGAAGAGGAAGGTGAATTGGTTTCAGGCGGATGCTTATAGCTTTGGCATCACTTGCGCAGTGCTTTTGTCGTTGAAGGAGCCCTTTGAAGATGTGTCCAGGAGTGAGTTGTATGAGAAATTACTCGAGGGAGTCCGACCCGAACTTCCTGGCGAGTGTCCGGAGGGTTTGGTTGGTCTTTTGAACGACTGTTGGGCTACGAACCCTCATTGTCGACCTGGTTTTACAGAAATTTGTTCCAGGCTTGAGGAATGCAAACTGCAGGAGTTTTTGAGAGTTTCCTGTGAAGGTCTGCACGGGCTCGTGGGTTCTGAGTATATTGAGAATGTTTCGATGAATCAGTGTGATGAGCAATCTCTATGTGCCACTAGAGTGCCATATATACAGTCTCAATTTGCCAGCACAGTCTCCTTTATTTCAGATGATGCCCAGGTAAATTTCCTTTTGTCTGGTTTCAAGTTTTTTCGACGTTACTTGTTCCTACTATGACTGGAGTCTTGGGTTGCGGGATCCATGGTGTAACTCGTCCATGTATAATTTTGAAGGTACTGATGAACATGGGTGCCAATTCTTAGCCCTTGTGCATTTTTTTATAAGCATGTTGAGCATCAATAATATGTCCGCATGCCTAGTTCGTTTCTTGAGTATTCCAGTGTGCCGGTGCTCATGTGATGCGAGATCTGTTTGGCCTCGTTTTACATGTTCAATTTCAGCTATATATGTGATTGCATTTGAAAGTTGTTTTGATATTGGTACTTTGCTCTTTCCATTTTTATTGCATCATTTTACAGGAACCCGTTGGTATTTCGCAAATTGTTGGGAATTCCAGTCCACCAAGTGATGATTATTCTGAAGATCGCCAGAGTATCTTGTCCAAATTGGAGCGTAAGAAGGTTCCTAGCTATGTCTTCCCATTATTGCACAATTACTGAAAGTCTGAAACATCCAAATTTAGTACTGGTGTGTTTAGGATGCAGCTCTTTTAAATTGATGCATTAACGTATTAAGTTTGAATGGCTCAGAATTGAATTGTTTTTGTTGGCATTGGACACAATCTATTTGTGTAGGGCGTACTAACAAATACAACTTTTGTAATGCAAATCAAGAATGAACATGAAGCCTTTTTCAATTCAAAGCTTCAAAGATGGATTTTCACGTGTAGAATGGTTTGATATTGCACATGATCAATCTGGCACTATTAATGCTCTTGACCAAACTCACCACTTTGAGCATTTTGACCTTGAGAATGCCAAATCAAACATGATGCCCAGATTCGTGTTTGTACTACTACAGAAACTTTCAGAGCTTATACATACATTTTTAGGACGTAAACTTTGGTCAAGACTCAAGCTTTTCTTGTTTCTCTAGCATTGTAAATATGATTGAGAAAGCTCAAATACATGATATTGTGTTCTCATGCACTAATGAGTACGAGCATGCATGTGTGATTGGGATGTTTGTACTAGAGGGTTGGTCTTTGGAGCCGTGCAATGTCCAGCTTAGCTCGTGTTATGTCTCCGGATGCTTTACTTTCCAAAAATTTAAGAGCAAGTCGATCCATGCGGCTTAAATTTCAACAAAGTGAGTACCTTGGCCCATCACTCAGTTCCATCCATTGTGCATATTTTAGATACCTACTCTATTCCTGTGCTTTATTGAACTTCCTCTTGATTCAATTCCACCACTACTTGCAGAAATTAAAGAGTCTGATGCAAAGCCTACTATATTCCCATACAATGAGCTTCGGGTTGCCACACAAAATTTTCAACGGAAGTTGGGGCAGGGAGGCATTGGGGCAGTGTGTCAGGTACTGAGCACCAGCATTCCATACGCATTACACAATGCAATTCTCATATCAATTTGCATGGAGTTTGAGATGTAACTTAGTTATTGCACATGTTCAATTGGTATACCGTGTGTGACCCTTGTGCCTGCATAAATGAATTATGACTTGAATGCTTTTCACATGTCGGTCCTCTGATCAGGGCCCGTGAAGCATCCTACAATACATGGCACCTTTCAATTTTAATTATTTCATGATTAGAGTGTTCGAACTGGGGGCCAACTCCGGTAACAGCAAGTTTCAATTAAATAGTAGATACTTAATACCATCTGGTAAGTGAGTTAATATTTTACAATATTACTAAGCGGACATTGGAATGCTGCAGGGTAAGTTGCTAAATGGAGATATGGTGGCCGTGAAGGAGTACTCGCTTGGTTGCTTCGCCATAGATGATTTCTTGAATGAAGTTGTCCTTCTCATGGGACTGAAGCACGAAAACATAGTGACTCTGAAAGGATGTTGCCTTCACAACCAGCACTGTCTTCTGGTTTACGAATATATGGAGAATTTGGATGTTCAACACATTCTTCTTGGTATGTAATTCTCCTCATTTGCTGTCTTCTGCAAGATGGTTTCATTCCAACTCCACACCAAGTGTAATTGTGAACTAACCCTTAAAGGACCATAAGGCCACCATGTGGCTTCTACAACACTATGTTTTGCACCCTCAGTCCTTTAGGGGCTAATTCCAAGTCCATATTTTTCCACAGACAAAGGACCGAGTAGGCCGATGGTGGCTTGGCCTGTGCGTTCAAAGATTTGCTTGGGCGTGGCTCAAGGTTTGCATTACTTGCATGCGGTAGCGCATCCAAGAATCATCCATCGGGACATCAAGGCTTCGAATGTTTTTCTCGACAGAAACTTTCACCCTAAAATTGGTGATTTCGGCTTGGCTTTATTATATCCAGATGAACAGAGTCATATTGTGAATGCTCCAGTGGGAGGGTCAAAGTAAGTTTACCACTCTTTTCCCATTCCTTACGTGTAGTGTGCTAGACCGGTCTTCATTTCACAATCAAACAGTTGAGTTCTTTCAATACTGCTTCATTCCTGCATTAGGGAAACCCAAGTCTTGGGCTCCAAAAAGCCAGGGACACTCGGGAGGGGATTCTTGAAAGCTCTCCCAAAAGGTGAAAGTTTTGAGAATTGGGGCCTCAAATTCCAAAGCAAGGCTTTTGAGAGTTGGGGTCTTTGATTCTTGTGGGACAAGATTTGGGAAGAAATAGATTTCAGGCAGTTGGCACCCTTATTTTAGGATTTTAGGGTTCAGGGTTCAGGATGCAATTTCGATTGACATGCTCTGCACATACATCATACAAATGTTTCTGAGTATTTGCAGGGGGTACTTGGCACCAGAGTATGCACAGTTTGGGGAATTGAGCGAAAAAGTGGATGTCTACAGTTTTGGCGTCTTGTGTTTGGAGATCATCAGTGGCCGACGCAGCTGGCCGATGACAGATGATGTGTATCTCCTCAAATGGGCGTGGCGACTGCACGCGGAAGACAGGCTTTTGGAACTCGTCGACCCCACACTCCTCTTAACGGATGTCGAAGTCCGAGACGTGCAACGAGTGATCAAACTGTGTCTCATGTGCGTACAGAACGAGGCGGAGAGTCGGCCAAGCATGGCTCGCATTGTGTCCATATTGCAAGGGGATACGGAATGGGATGGGCAAGTGATACGCCTGGGAGGCCCCCAAAATGGGTTTTTATCATTTGCATCTGGGTTCGAGCCTTGGCAGCTTTTCTCTGTATGACATTTTGGAGCCTCCCATTTCCAGGCATCTCAGGGAGGCCCCAGAAAAACGGTCTTTGGATGACATTGAGCCCCTGTGGAAGATGGAGGAAAACAATTTTTCTTCCAGTTTGGGGGGACTTGGTTGAGTGCTTTTGCAAGAAGTTGGTGTTGGAAATTTTCTCTTTGTAGTGTAGTTGACTTTTGTACATAGTAAGCTCCTTAATGCACAGATCACCATGTAGTGTATTTTGACAAAATCTTAGGAAATATGTGATTTCAATTTCAATAAATAAAATTTAAAAAATTCAAGAATATTGAGTCCCTTTGGAAAGGAATGCCTAAGACAATACAAATGTACTTCTAAATCCTTTACTTCATGAGGTATGTTCCCTTTTAGGATGAATGTTGTGAATTGGATAGTTTGGCCACATAGCTTTGTGTAGTGCAAGTAAGATGGTGGTTGTAAGGTAGACACACCTATTTTCAACACTTTAAGCAAATCTGCACATTTTGAGGTGCAATCAACACATGAGATTATTTTTAGTACATTGGCAATTGAAAATCATGCATACAGAAGATGTACATTTTGGACTTCCTATAGTTACATGTTTTCAAGATTGATTTAGGATATTAGAGCGGGAATGGGTGTTACTACCTTATGGGATAGGCCTTGTGAAGTAAGTAATAATAGTCTACAAAATACTACATTCAATACTTGTTTGTATTGAAATTTGTTCAATGGAAAAAACAATGTATCATAAGGTAGTAGGAAATCTAGACACCTATGTATAGGTGTCTATAAAATAGAAATCTTCTATGATTGTAGGGTACCAATGTTATAAATACCTATATTGTAGATGTTTATGTTATTAGCACCTTCAATGGTTGTAGGGTATCTACTTATACCTAAGGGCTGGTTGCCATTGGGGTCCTAGACCTCCAATTCCAAGACCTCCAAGTAGTCTCCATTGAACTTTGGCTTAGAATTAGACCTGCAACCCAACCTCCAGGTTGCAGTCCGTGGAAATCGCTTTAACAAAACTGGAGGGGCTGGAGGGGCTCTTGGAGGGCCTATTTACAACAACAAACAAGGTTAATAAATGTGCTAAAGGTTCTACTCTAGTTCCAAAATCAAGAGTGGTCTCACCCTAAATGGGCTCTACTTAAGTGCTCAACTGTGCAAACAATAACATCAAATCCGGAAGGGGGTCTAGCCCGGCCTCCTGTGATTCCAATGGAACCCCACTAGACCCCATTCAGCCTCCGATTAGCGAGAACCCCCCCTCCAGTTGTTGGAGGTCCAGGCTCCAATGGCAATAGGCTCTAAGTTCTTGACTCATTTGCTTACATTTCTATACTAACATGTTAGCATTGATGGGCCTCAAGGTAGGCAATTCTATACTTGTTAGGATTTTGATCTCTTTTCTTGTAGACAAACCCTTGCTTTGAACAAAAATTCATTTGTTTACACTTGGTTGGCCTTTAATTGGCAAAATTGTAAGCATAATAATTATTGACTATGATCACTATCATCTAGTGTGCTTATATAGTGGTATGAAAGTGAGATTCCAATGAGCACACCAAAGCACTTTCTTCTTTCATGTACATGACCTATAAAGATTGGTTTAGTTTGAACAATTATGAATGGTTGGCTGCCATCCAGGGCTTTTTATTTGGACTAGTGTCCCCTATGTTGGCTTCACTGTATAGGCCAGATTTTGGAGGGCCAAGTTTACAATGGTCAGATTCTAACAGATCTCACGAAATTTTTCCAGAAAAAAAAGACCTGTTGCTATCTTTAAAATCTCATTTATCCCAATAAAGTTGCCAAGGTCAAAATATTTTCAATATGTAATGACTTCAAACACGGAAAATATAGAATGAAGAATGTACCAATTCATTCAATAATATGATAATTTTGGCTACAACTTTTGTGGTAGAGCTTAATCACTATTTAGGGGTAAATGAATGGTTTTAGGTCATTTGAACTTTTTTTAACCTAGGCTAAAGGATCATGACTATGTTTTCTCCAAAATTGCCATTTCTAGGACACACACCAAATTTTAGAAAAAAATAAATTTGGACACATGTAACCTTATGATCTTGTATTATTCTGATTTGAGTAGATGAGGAAAAAATTGAAAAAATTTCCACCATGTAGATTGCAAGATATATTAACATTTGAAGTGACAAAGCCTCTTTTTTTGGCCCTGCAAAAAAATAGGTAACTGCACTTCACAAAATCACATTTGTATGAAAAAATTTCCAAAATGGCAGTGCTTCTTTGGATTCACTCTTCAAAGCAAGTTGGATATATGCTTGAAAATTTTCAGATCATTTTGAATTGTACAACATATAGGAAAAAAATGAGAAGTAGAAAGAAGTAGAGACTAGAGAATGATTCGAAATACTAAATTGTTAAAATTTTATTTATGGAATTGATAAATGCCGGTGCCAATGGTTGTAATTTTGTAATAAAAAATTTACACCAAAATATTTATTTGTTTCCAAAAATATTGAAAATTGAATTCAATAAAGTTATAAAGGTCTTCAAAGTTTATTTTCGAGTGGAGATTCCACAACTACTCGCAAACTAAAACTCATTGTAACTTTTGACTCATTGATCAAAATGGAATGATTCAAAGCTTTCCATATATATATATATAACTCTGGAGAACCAATTTCAAATTTTTTTCCTAAAAAAACTGATTTTTAAAATTTGCCCAGACTACCCATTAATGAAAAAAGTAACATATTAGGTCATAATTTTTTACTCATATCTCCGAATGTCATGAAATTTTGTGCATATGAAAGATATTACTCTTCCCCACATTCTCATAAGATTTTAGCCTAAAATATGCAAATCTCTAGTCACACGTATTTGCCCAAAATTTCTATGGTGCCAAAAAACACATTCCAGTCCTTTAGGGGTTAATGATCCATCATCTCAATCTTTAACATAGATAGTTTCATTATGCAATAGGGGCAATGCCAACATTCAACTAAGTGCCATCTCTATCACCAAGGTTGCATTTATCTAAGTCTTTCCTCTATCATTGAGGTCGTCAAGTAAAATGACTTAGAATTCTTCATTTCATTCTAGAAAAACATAGCCCTATCATCAAGGTTGATAGTTAGTTGACCAAAAATTATTAGAATCTTGAATGAATAGGTGCATACTTTTTTTTATGTATATACTACAAATAGGATTGTTCCGGCAGACAATTCGACAACACAACGAACACGACGTCCAACACGTCAAGTAGACCCTCTTGTCCGTCTAATAGAGTCAAACTTAGCTTTGACTTTTAAAAAAAAATTCACTTTGCTCGTGAAGCCACCTGGATGCTATGTAGCAAACACGTGTCTTCCACATGGCATCCTGAAGGGGCGCATGCGGGTGTGGGCGACCTCGGGTGTGGGCGACGATGGGTGTAGGCGACGATGGGTGTAGGCAACTATGGGTACGGCGACTTCGGATTCAAGCTAGTGAGCAACCATAGGTGGGGAGTACGTGGCATCCTATGAGGCAAAGACACGAACTGGGAGCCTGAAGAGAAGTAATGCCCCTTAAATACCCACGGTCGCCCCACAAGACCCGCAGTTGCCTCCCAAGGGACCCGCATGCACTCCTGAAACCGCATTTGTCCCCCAAAAGATCCGCATGTGCCCCTGGACCTACAGTTGCCTCCTCAGACCCGAATGCGCCCTACTAGACCTGTGGTTGCTCCCCGAGATCTGAGTGTGCCCCTTGAAGACCACAGGTTCAACCGGTGGTCGCCTAACCGCATGCACCCCATGACCAACTCTCACCCGCGCTAGCCCTACCTATATATCCACTCACCCAAGACCTTTTGGGCACCTTTCATTGAGGCTTCTTGTCTTGTATCCTTTAGTGGCTACATGTGTGAACCTTGACTATTTACTATTTATTACATTCATCCACCCTTCTTACTTTACTAGTAGTGGACCACTTAAACTCCCAAACGAGTTTTTTGAGCCTTACATATGACAATCATTGATGGCTAGTGGAGTTAACAATGCCAGGGCATTGCCTATCTCCGCTGCTACACAGACCAACGGGGCATTGTGGAAGGCTACCAAAGACAAACATTGCAAGCGTAGGGGCACTATTCATCTGAAGTGATTGCACGTGCTCAATAGTGACACCCACCTTGCTTTAAAGGGTTGGAATGAAGAACCAGAGCCTTGGACAATACAACTTTCCTTCGAAGATGCTTTAAATTGTGGCAAGTCCTCTACAAAACCGCCTTTGTAGATAGGAACGAGGTCCCCCTCTTCCTTGCTAGAGGAGCATATGTTGAGGTCGCTCTAAACAAAGAGGTTGATTGGAGCACAATCAAGGGAAATACGTATGTAACTCATCCAGAGAGTGGTTTCATCCCAAGAGGAGTTCTAGCCTTTCCCGAGGGGGGACTTGGTCCTATTCGAAGCGCATACAAAACACAAACCCCTGCCACTGAGGTTGACACTGAGGAGTCTGAAGAAGATGATGACTTTGATGGTACGTGGGTCCATAGGGTAATACGAATCGTGGAGCAATCTGTTTGCCCCACTGAGGTTCAAAATGAAATTGTAGAAGGACCTGTGACAACCACAGAACAATGACTAAGGCAACCATCTAGAGTACGGCATTCAACAACATGAGTGGGACCCGCATTGATTCCAACAACAGCTCCTAATCCATTGTTGCCAACACAATGCATGAAGGATGTCTTCGACTTTAGGCTTGATGAGGACACGGCTATGGAAGAAACTGACCGTGTTCCCATTTCTCCATCAACAATGAGTTCAAGCAACGACATTATGACTTTGGCAAAAGCTCTCGACCTCCTCAAGACCAAAGATGCCGAAATTTCTTCACTACAGAATGAAATGAGGAAATTGTGATGTTAGTGTGAATACAAAAAGTACACTCATCTCTCAACAAACTACAGAATTGCAACGCCTCTATGAGAAAGACCATGACACTTTCACTTTGTCGGATATGGATGACGCCTTTGTTGAGTAGAACCTCCAAAATGTGGACAAGGTTGTAGGGGACCTTACCAACCATATCCTTTAGCCTTCTCCTCTTATAAAGCGCACTAGACACTCCCCCATCATTCTAAATACATTTCCTACTATTGTCACAAGATATACTACCAATGATACAATTAACCTCAATGGGACCCAAGACTCTCTTTTGTTTCCTGTGGTTCCATCAATTATTCAATTGGAGAAAGACTATGGACTTCAAGAAGAAAATAAGATGCTTCGAAGAAAGTTGGCTAAGTTGACTACCAAATACTACCATTGGAGGGTCGCCTGCATTCTCTCTGTGGATAGATCCCAACAAGTTGTGAAGGAGCTAGAGAAAGTTTCTAGAAACTTTGTTGCAAATGCTCCTAAATAAGAGAATGGATTGACGTCATGGGCATTGTTGGAGGACATGTTTCCCAGTAACATATGCATGGTGGAATTGCCAAAAAAGGAGGTCATAGATTGGAGCAAAAATGGTTGGGACCACCAAAACCAAATGTCTAGCCACATAGAAGAGAAGAAACGAATGCTCCTGTGGCCCAAGCCTACACCTTTTGTTTTGGACCATACCAAATGCCCTATATGTCTTGAATAATTTGGCCCCGAAGGGGGTTGAGCACTAGGATCTTGTGTACATTTATACCACCCCCAATGTCTCATCATGCAATGCTTGATTAGACGACATTGCGTGATTTGTTCAACACCATTCTACGATCGCCTATATACCATGTTCAACTTGACGACCTACATGCATCCTTCTCGGGAACACACCCATGATACTATGGCTGACACAACCTTATGGGGCCAAGATTTGGTTTGGAGTTGGCGAGAAGGACAACATGATCAAGAAAAAGGATTTGCTAGCTCGCAATTGAATTGGGAAACAGACCCAGACGAATTTGCTAGAGTTGCACTGAGGCTCATGGGAAAGGGTCCACAAAACGAAGGGAGGAGGGCATTCTTCTTTCAATGCCTTGGTGGATATTGGGACAAGACCTCCTCAACCTTCAAGTGGGGTCCTCATCTGTAACAACACCGTTGGAATTTAGAAGGACAAAGGGTGGCTAATCAAGATGATAGTGCCTCCCTAGAAGACTTGACTAGTATGGCTTACCTGGACTCTACGTACGGACCATATTACCAAAGTCAAGCACTTGACTACTTGTTGGAATCACATTCTCTGCAAACAACAAGGACCCTCCAAGCTCTACAAGACTCCAACGTATTGCAATCAATTTTGAAGGCAGATGGACCAGCTTCACGAACCCATGTAAAGCGAAAGCTTGGGGTTGGGGAAGCATTGACCTCGAATAAGGTGAAGGAAGTGGCTCTCAAAACAACCCAAATGTAATTGACTAGACATTCGTAGGAATCATGCAATTTAGCCTTACTTCCCATCATAATAGATGAGAAGTAAGGGTTAGGTTTTAGTTACACTATTTTTCTAGTTGTTTTGGCAAGTATGATGGAGTGGTTTAGGGTTTGCTTCTTTCATTCTACTTCCATGACTTCCTAGCATACCTATGTACAGCAATTCCATATGGCATTGATTTTTATTTAATACTACCTTTTTTTCCTCTCTACCAAAGTACCAATTTCTGAAATCATATCAAGAATGATCTTTTCCGGTTCTTCTGAAAATAGATTGAATGAATCAAATCAACAAAGCTCCTAAAGTTTAACTTTTCAAATTAATTTCACTTGCATTGAGAAGAAAACTAGGTCACTACTCACTAGAGTAGAGCATCATTGTCCAATTGGATATTTTCTTTCATATTCTTTAAAATCATAAGGTTCTAATTATAGGAAGCTTTCAAGATACTTGGCCAAAGAAGGAATAAAAGACGTTCAAATACAACATGCCCCTTTTCATGGATGTTGACTTGTTGACTTCACATTACCATACCTTCAAATGGTTCATCCTATCCTTGAGGGTCAAAATTTTAATTCATAAAAAACATGAGTAGGCCAACTTACATATAAAACCTACCTAATTCCTCAATATCCATTGTAATTTTCTTCAAATTATACGAAAGCTAGAATTCTAAAAAATCCTATATACAAGGAGGAACAATGAAGCAAATCACCTGAGACAAATAAGCCCAATAAATTTCCTCGATTAATATGGTATTGTAGGTGCAATCGGTTTTTAGTTCTCTACTATTCATATAAAAATCATAAATACAAGTTGTATTGTAGATTTCATGAGGACATTCTCACAAAATACTATGTCGACTTTTATGGTCAAGAATCAAGAACTTCCCATCAATCCCATGTTCCTATTTGATTGTAATTATGTGCGAGAATCCCATTCCATTCATCATACCATCACCTTCTCCCAAAACATGAGAAAGACATATTCATCCATATAGAAAAGTTGTAAGATCCAAAAATGGTGTGGCATTTTCTCCCTTCCATGCATGCCACTAGTGTGCCCACACCAATTTAACTATTCTAGTACACATTGCTTCAAGACACCATATACATTGTTTTATCTCAAAACATTGCATTTCTTTATATAACCATGATAGGCAACATACAAAATAATTGTGGTGACAATATTTATCCTCATTGTGTTCCTAGGTATTTTATTCTGTGTCGAGGTAGTCCTTCAAAATGGGCTCCAGACCCATTTGCTGTAATTCTGCATCAAACTTCCCTATGCTAGCTCTATTCCACTTATACCAATCTGAATGAAAACAACTTTCCACCTTTAGAGCTTTCAACTCCGATACCATCAATCGTAATCTTTGCTCATCAAACTTCACCAACTCCTAAAGCGTTGCTAATTCTCTAGTAACACTACCATATGCTGAGGAAGAAGCCAAAAGCTCTACTTTTGGAACGTGCTGGACGGCGGCCTCGTAATATTCTTTCTTCTTGTCCATTATTTGAAGTTCTAGGCTTTGCCTTTCATTGTCTACCTGTTGATGTTTGCGGACAAGGGTTTTGACTTTTGATTCCCATATCAAATAATGGTCCATTTTATGCACCTTCTGGCTCTTCATTTCCTTCCAATAAAAATCGCGATTTCTTTTTAAGTAATGGAAGCCCTTGTCATTCTCTTCGATGACGTTTGTTATGGCCTTCAACTATTGCTTCAACACCTCTATGAAAGCGGGATTCACTTCTTGCTCCTTCAAATTTTTCAAATGCTCGTCTTTTGCACGCAATGCTAATTTTGCACTTTCTATTTTGGCAAGCAACATTGCCTCTTCATATTCTGAATTGCTTCTTCCGCCACTCCCGTCACCTTCTCGCAAAACGGGGTCCACTTTCCTAGCCACCGCATCATCCATGCCTTCTTCATCCGTGTCTTGTACTATAATGGGTTCTTGGGCTGATTGTCCACTTTGGTGGACTACCACATCCATAGCCAGCCTAGATTCTTGTATGGAAACCTCCTCATCATCGCTATGGAAAGAATACCGGTTGTATTCATGTGTGTGTTGATTAGAGCTAGAAGTCTCTGACCAAACCACGCTTTCATCACGAACAAATGACTTCCCACGCTTCACCTTGGATAACATCTTCTTTACATCCATAGGTTCATCTAGTGGTAAAATTTTTGCAGTCTCCGGAATGATCGCAATAGGGACCTCCTTCAATGTTGACCAATCCACCTCCTTCTTCAACACATATTCAACATACACCATTCTCACAAGAAAGAAACAAAAATTGTCGTTTCGGTAAGTTGAGTCCTCCAAATACAAGAGCTTCCACACCTCACAACATCTAAGTATGAAGCCCTCGTCCTTGGAGTATGCAAGATTTACTTTGTTTTGCTTCAGATGTTCTTTGTGCCAACACACGGGAAATAACTTGCTGATGTGGCACTAATCCACGTATTTGTAAACCGTTTTGTAACTCCAAGGCTCAGGTTCATTTCTCCAACCTTTAAATGCCTTAATCTTTGGATGGATCAAAATGGCCACATGCTTCTTATGAATTTTACCACACCGTTTCCGACCCTTGTCGTGGATGAGCTTCATCTCTTGTTGTGTAAGGCATTTGATTGTGATAGGCGTCAATGGTGGGGGCTCATTCTCCATAGTGCTCGATCTATATGATCAATTGTACTCGGATACTATGCCAAATACAACAAGCCTAAAACCTTGCCATACAAATTGAAATCTATTACCTCGTGGTAATTCACATTTACAAATAGATCAACATAAACATTTACAATCACAATCAAATTTCAAACAATTTGGTGTGATTTATGATCAATGGAACACATAGATGAAAGTAACATGAGGAGAGATAGAATATCCTCCTCACAACACCCAACTCCCCTCTTGAGCATGCAATTAGCCACTTCAAGGTGGATAAAAGACAAGGCACAAAAGGGAAGGACGGAAGACTGCGGGTTCAGGGTCTCATTTTGTACTCGTAATCGCCTCAAGGCAAGTACAACTCTGGATGGAGCGCGTGTGGGTCCATAGGAAGGGGGGTGCGTGCGGGTTGGGAAGGCGACCGCGGCTCTAGGACTTCCGTCAGCAACTATAGGTGATGGCAACTACGGGTCTGGGGTGACCGCGGGTGAGGGCAACCTCGATTGGGTACGCATGCAGGTCTGGGGCGACCGCGGGTTAGGGCAACCCCGACCAGGGGTGCATGCGGGTTTGGGGCTACCGCAGGTCCCGAACCCCCGACCGCAACGACAGATACCTTCACTGAATAGTGAAATTAGGTTGTCTTAACAATTAGATTGACTTACCCCCAAAAGGTACTTTAGAAGCCATCAAAGTGAACAAAAATTTCTACATATATTTCTATTTGTACACATGAAGGTTCATAAGTTCCAATTACAACAACACCTAATTCAAAAGTAGTACATTCTTGTAATCGATTATTAAGTATTTATATAGTGTGGGCAAACTAATTTCACTATTTAGTGTAGAAAGCTCTTAAGTATTCTATATTCATTCATAAAATCAAAGTTATGTGGACTTTTAGTTTGCAGACAAATATGGATTTTCTAAATTTTCTATCTTCTTAGAAAATAATTAAATCACGGGAAGTCCATTTTGTATCTCAACAAAATAGCTATTGGTATTGACATTTTCCAATTCCACAAGTACATTTTTTAGAATTCTTTTTTTTAAGTCATTATGTACTTCTTAGTACCTACTATTTTTTCCTACATGTTGTACAATTCCAAATTATCTATATTTTCGTAAGTATGTAGCTGATTCATCTTGATGAATGAGTCTAAAGAAGCAACACCATTTTCAAAATAAATTAAAACATATGTCATGATTTGAAGTTGAGGTGCATTCTTTTAGGCATGGCTAGAACAATGACTTCGGTCAAGTCCAAGGATAATATTTTCCGATCTTTATGGTGAAAATTCCTAACATTTAATTCCTAACATTTTAAACCCATCTTCTCAAGTCTACATACTGCCAAATCCTAGGGTTTAGGGTGTCCTTAAACCTTTTTTGGGAAAATTAGTACTCACACTACGAAGTACAAATGGTTGTGTTTGGATATTTTGGGTGAAAACATAGTCAACGGATTATCTCGATCTAATTTGGGCATATCAATTGAATAAGGACTGGAGTTCTCCATAGCTGATTTATATCTTACTTATGAATCATATCAATCCCATTCATTTGATGCTGAAGCTAGAATGAACCATGCAAAGAATTCATATTCAAACCCAAATGCATGCAAGTAGGTGATGTGTATGTACAATACTCAATATTTTGGGTCCAAACATGCACTTCACATTAAAAATAGTTTGTATAATTGCATTGCTTTTCCAAAATGGGAGGCACAAAAGGGGGCCAATGTGACTATTCCCGCTAAAAAAAATTACATCAAATCCTATGAGAGGACAGAGTTCTGAAAGACGAATTCGGGTGGTTTCATGAACCATGGTTTATCCATGAGGACGTTCACCACTTATGCACATGTTGGTCTCCTATTAACATCAGGGTTACCTAATTCACGTAACTTCATGGCAAAGTACCTTGATGACTCATGATTTCTAAATAAGTCCTTGTCGTATTCAACCATGTGTTCTATATTCATGCATTGGATCAACTTTCCAATCAAAGAAGAGTTGAATTTCACCGAATATTTGTAGGTTGCTTTCATCACATCTAGATTCGTATCTGAACCCTCTGGCCCAAACAAATAGAACAACTCTAGAGCTACAGACCAACGGCCCATCCTCTTAGCATCAAGTTTTTCTTGTTTTTCATATCCAAAATGCAAGGGAGCTCCTTCTTGAATACGACTTGCAATTCCCCAATCACAAATCCCGATGTTGATCTCTTTATCCGAGAAGGGGGAATAATGCAACAATATGTTCACGGGTGACAAGTCATTGTGCAGCACCCCTGCATTGTGTGCGAGACTTGTCACATAAACCAGGGCCCATGCCAACTTTGCCTTGTATCTTCGGAAGAGGCTAATTTCTTTGTGTTGTTGGCTTGTAAGTTGCTTGATCAACTTGATTTCATGTCATTCCGCATGCGGCACCACCTTCTCATTCAAATGAGGCAACTCTTTGAAATTACCACCATTCCACCACAAACTATATGCTTCCATTGTTTGGTTATGGACAGCTAGGAATTTAATAATGGTCGGATGATTCAATGGGCATACCAAAGCCTCCACTAACCGCTCCACCCTCGCATCGCATTTGTTCCTTTGCTTTGACAATTTCCCCACAAAATGTACATGTGCTGGGATCGTCGACATCCCTTCAATGCATACCTTGCACACCTTTGCATATCCTCCTTGACGGTCAAATCTAGTAAGTGGGACCACCTTGGCCTCTGAGTAGACCTACATGATACATGAACCACTATCTCTCGTAAAGGCAACCTTCAATGCATCCGTCTGCCACCCCATACCCCTAGCTTCAGACCTTGACAATCTTTTTGCAGCAATTTGCCAACAATCCATCTTCTCATGGAACTCCTCAGCCCTATTCGTTTCTCCAAATCCTGGCACTAGAAGTCACAACTCAAGCATCAACTTTTTGGTGTTGAATATACTAGTTTGTAGGCAATTGCCAATCCACGTTTGCCATTGGTTGAAATACACTTCATCCACATCTGCATAGTCCGAAGATTCCTTGCATTTCCTTGTAATAAAGTCCTCCAACTCATCCTTCAAGGATTGGATGCCTACCTCTTTATTTCTCAAGTATTTCCTCTCCAAATATTGTACACTTTTTTCCTCATACCATTGTAGACAAGCCGCATGCAAATAGGTCGTATATCGTGTTGGAGGATAGGTAGGGTCGTTATCGTGTACTGTCTTGGACTTCTTTGTCTTGGATGGTCTTGCACCCCCAATTACCTCCTTTGTAGTTATATCTACAACAGACACTGCAAGATTGTCAAGGTCCTTGTCCCAAGCCGATATTCGACCCATACTACTTCCTTCCTTTGAAGTAGACATAGTCCTCTTTTGAAAAACGAGGCGTTCTTGACTTGAACTTGGCGAGGAAAATGGGTAAAAACTTCCCCTTCTGAAGTCACCTTGGCCCACAAGCATGCATTCAACCACTTCAAGGTGGATGAAAGCCAATGCGCATGACTAAGAATGGAGACCGCGGGTCTAGGCGACCACTTAAGTACTCGAGGTCGCCTTGGGGCGCTTGCGAAACGGGCAATTGCGAGAGGGGGCGAATGCGGGTTCCAGAGGTGCTCGAGGATCTAGGCGACCATGGGTTTTAGGGCAACCGCTGGTGTAGAGGGCGACCGTTAGTGTGGAGGCAACCGCAGGTCTAGAAAGGATGGACCATCATAAATAATAGCAAAAAGAAACCTTGATATGGGGGAGAAACATTGGCATTACAACATCCCACTTCTATTTCACTTGTTTTCAAATAAAATCATAAGACCACTATGATACGGTCTAGAATGTGGAATTTGATTTTGAGTTGTTTCTTTATAGTTCCAAAAATATGTCTACATTGTTCACAAAGAAAAAAAAAGGAATGGGCCAAAAGGGAAAAAGGGAATCACAAATACAAAAGTACATGACATGATTAACTTCTATTGAAACAAAAAGGGAGAACTTGAAATGCTTACATTCTACCATTGCATTATAATATTATAGAGGTTACTTTAAAAGCACCCAAAGTCTTCTAATTTCTTTGAGTTTGTTCTACATTGAACATGAAATCAACTTTTTTACACAACCCTAAATCCTTTTTGGGTGGAGAAGGTCATAAATGAAAACAAACATGTTGCAGAGCACATTGAAATGAACAACAAATTAAGCATATGCACATCAAGTCAAAAGATTGTTGTCTTTGATGAAGACATTGTTCAAACCATCAAGGGTGTTTGAATCCTATCATTTCTTTTTTTCGCATGCCAATCCTTGAAAATTGGTCACCCACAAGATACAAGATATTTCTAAATGGACAAGTGGGACACCTTTGAAATCATCTTTCTTAGATGTTGTAAATTGTTAAGTTACAAATTACTGATGCGGTCTTTGGAAGTAAACCTTCCAAGGAGGACCACCCCTTCTTACACTACAAAATTTACAGGATGAAGAGATGCTCTTCTATCCTGTATAGAGAATTTTTATCATTTATGGACTCAAAATTAGCCACCTCATCGTTTAAAGATGAAGAAGCGTAACATACAAATCCTTATACAATGTACAATTTCTTTGGCTAAGTATTCTATAGAAGACATTCAATATGTTCTTGTAAAAACTATCCCAAGTTTACTTAAACTTTTGTATACAAAAAATAATCTCTCTCCAAAGAGACAAAATGTCAAGTTCAGTTACTCCGATAGGTGAGCAGGAAACATCATTTGATTCCCAAGGTTTCGAAGATATACTATGAGGGTTTAGAAGGTCAGTATTGAATTTCATACAGAAATGTATGAGGTGCAAGGTTGCACCATACACATTTCCATATGAAATTCAATACTGATTTCTTATAACTCTCATGGACCATCCCCTATACCTTGAGAATGAAATTACCTTCCCTCCCACATACCATAGGGAATTAGCTTGACGTCTTTTTTTTTTTTTTTGTAAGTTGGCTACAAGAACCAAACCAAATTGATCTCATTGGGGATCAAACCCGAGACCTCCACAAGAACAATGACTCCCAGGAAGTCAATATCCTCCATGCATCACCCGAAGATGCCTTGAAGACCCCAAGGTCCTAATGAAGTGACTTGTTCTTGGATGTTAAAAGTTGAATTCATTATACTTATTAAAACTTCTTTGGATTGGAAGGCACGCCCCCACCCGCGGTCGCCCTCCATTCCACCAAATTGGGCTCAATAACACCAAGCTAGAAGTCCAAGCCCCCAACCGTGGTCGCCTAGGACCTGAACTCGCCCCCCATCCGCAATCGCCCCCTATTCCACCAAACTGGGCTCAACAACACCAAGCCAGAAGACCACGCCCCCACCCATGGTCGCCCATGACCTGAACTCGCCCCCCACCCATAGTCGCCCCCCATTCTACCAAATTGGGCTCCACAACATGAAGACTTGAAGTTGCCTCCACCCGCGGTCGCCCAAGACTTGAACTCGCCCCCCACCCATAGTCACCCCCCATTCCACCAAACTAGGCTCCACAACACCAAGACTTGAAGTCGCCCCCACCCATGGTCGCCCAAGATGTGAACTCGCCCCCCACTAGTAGTCGCCTCTATCTTAAAGTTACGTCAGTCTAGGAACCAACGTAGTAAAAGATGTGAGCAATCTCCAACTCTAATGAAGTCAGACTTAATTGCATCTTCCATAGACTACAATTGACCTGTCCTTCAATGTTGTTAGTTAGTTAATACTACAAAATCAGTCTATAAATATAGAAATTTTAGTAAGACTAATTAGACAAATTGAAGAGGGTTTTCCAAACCCTAAACCCTCAATCTTAGCACATTATATTTTTGGTATTACAAAGGAAATGGTGTTGGCACCTCTTTTGAAATACATTTGATGTTTATAAGAGAGTTGGCCTTTTATAAATATTTGTTACTATTTAATGTCCAAGGTATTTTTATATGGGTATTTTATAGTTATCTTCTATAGTGGGTTGTGTTTTATATACTTACTAGTGGATTTATTGATAAGCCCCTCCCATCCCTCCCATAAGTCTTAGTTTCCTTAGGATTATTTCTTTTTCTTTTAAATAGCCATTGGGGTTTTCTTACACTTTGACAGCATTATATGCAATATGGACCTTTTTCTTTTGATGGGTCTATATTCTTAATTTTTTCTAGCCATGGACAATTGATTGGGATCACCTGGCTTCTTCTCAATCATACGACAATTTTTTACACTTGGTTGTAGGTCAAGAAATTATTAGAAGCTTCCATGCTTAAATGGAATTTGACATTTGTCAATTTGACTTGACTACTGTCTTTTGCTTCATTGGTTGTCATTATAGGTTTGCTTGGCACATCATAGGGGGTACTATGCTAGTGCTGTGATGGATGGCTAAAAGTGGTCCTTAAAAAATCCTTGGATTATGGAGAGTTGATTTTTTCTAATTTGAGGGTTCCTTCTAGTACAAGTTTGTTTGACTTGGCTAATTTTTTATCCCTGGACACCAAGTCATTAATTCTTGGGGCCTATGGGTGGTTGGGATCCAAGGCATATTTTCTTGGAGACTAGGGCATGGACTTGACTTAACCTTAATTGAACACTGCTATGGCCAATATATAAGGGATTGAAACTACCCTTGAGCCTTCACAATTTCATATTGTTGGCTTTTACAAGGTGTTGGAAGTGACTACAGTTGGTGGGAGTGAGGACTAGGATGGCATCTACATAGGTCATCTATGGTGCACAATGTCTTAGGCTTTGATTTGTATTTTGTTGTTCATTTTATTAAGTGTATTTTTGAGTTTTGCTTGTTGATTTTTCTTTTGTGACTGCTATAACATACAATTGTGGGTTGAAGACACCTTGTCTACGACTTACTAACATTCCGATGTTTGGTTTGTTATGGGGACAGGTGAGGTCCACAACCTCTTTGGTTAAATCTTCACGGAGGCTCTATCCATAGACCTTGACAACAAATTCTTTTAGGGGATACTAAATCACTTTGATATTACTTGATTTAGTTCCTAGCTTTAGGTGTCTCTAATGATTTGATATTTTCTACCTATTGGTATTGTACCAATGAAAAGATCTTAGTCATGATCTTTATTTGGTTTTATGTACTTAAAAACTTCTTTTCATAAGTTTATTGAGAAGATGTTGGGCTGATTTGGTGGATATGATAGTTTGATGGCTAAATATGTATATTCTCTATTCAGCTGTATATTATTTTTTTTAATCTTTGAAGTTCTTTTTTGGATTATGATTGGTTTGTTATTTATAGGAAAGGCCCTATTTGGGATGTCCCTCCCACCTACCCGGGTTGCTTATAGAAAAACCATAGACCTTCTCAATGTATGCCAACCCAAAAGTAATGTACTTCTATTTTTTAGGGTGGATAAAATGGCAAACACATGTGAGTTGCTTTTCATTATATGTCTTTAAAAAGTTTGAACTCCTAAACCTTGCACTTGTAAGATATAAACCATTCAAAGTGTCATTTCCTATTTTTTTAATCTTCAATAAATTCAATATTCATTCACCCCTTCAAATGTGTTTTAAATCCCCTTGATGTATCAAGGGGAGGACTACATTGAAATTCCTATGTTGGAGGATGGAAAATGAAATGATGAGGAGAAGGGCTTCCTCAAGTCTCCATTTTGTAAACCACTTCTTATGTAGATAAAAAGATTTCTTCTTCATGCATCCCACGGTGTTAGTATTTTTTTTCTACATCGTTTCCCCCAAAAGGGAAGGTCTCCTCCAAATGTACTCCCTCGAAAAATTAAGATAGGAAATGGTCATGTTGAATTTTACATGAGCACAAGGAAAAAAAAATGTCAATTAGAAGAGCTTCCCCAAGTCTCCATTTCTTAAAACCACTTCTTATGTAGATAAAAAGATTTCTTCTTCATACATCCCACGGTGTTAGTATTTTTTTTGTACATTGTTTCCTCCAAAAGGGAAGGTCTCCTCCAAATGTACTCCCTCAAAAAATTAAGATAGGAAATGGTCATGTTGAATTTTACATGAGCACGAGGGAAAAAAAAATGTCAATTAGAAGAGCTTCTCCAAGTCTCCATTTCTTAAAACCACTTCTTATGTAGATAAAAAGATTTCTTCTTCATGCATCCCATGGTGTTAGTATTTTTTTGTACATCGTTTCCTCCAAAAGGAAAGGTCTCCTCTAAATGTACTCCCTCCAAAAATTAAAATAGGAAATGGTTACATTGAATTTTACATGACCACATGGATGGATGAAGGAGAAATGAAATGTTAGGAAGAAGGGCTTTTCCAAATTTCCACTTCCTAAACCAATTTGCTTTCTTTATTACTTAATTAACTTTTGATCACTTAGTATTGAATGCCTGAGTCATAGGATTTTCTGGAGTTAACCCTCAGAAAAGGGGGGAGCGGTATTTGAAAAGTTTGAACATCTTCCCTCCAATTTGTAAGGGGGGAAAGTCAAACGCATGTTTTCTGGCGCCCCTGACCCACGGTCGCTCCATACACAGCCGCCCCCATCGTCATGAACTGGAAGACCTTTCTGAATCTAAGATCCGCGGTTGCCCCATTACCCGAGGTAGCCCAAGAAATGACTTGTGGTCGCCCTATATGCAGCCGCCCCCTATACCCGCGGTTGCCCCATTACCTGTGGTCACCCAAGAAATGACTTGTGGTCACCTTATATGCCGCCGCCCCCCTATACCCGTGGTCACCCTACACTCGAGGCCTCCTTCCAGAAACTCTAATTTTTCCTGAATGGCAATTTCTGGACAGTGGGACCTAGACCCGCAATCACCCAAGACCTGCACGCGCCCTCTTCCCGCACACGCCCTAGGCAACTTCGGGTACTTAAGGGGATACTGGATTCCTAGGTCGCCACTTCCTTTGTCGCACCATGCCTTTCATCCGCCTTGAAGCGTCTGACTGCCGGTTTGTCGGTTGGAAGTTTGGGCACCTACACGTGTTGTGGCTTCCACGTTTACAAATTCATTTCTTCGGTTATATTATCGACAAAAGTCTAGTTCTCTTTACAATAGTGAGACATGACAAGATGACGAAGAAGAAAGGAGATCACCATAGCAAGCAATGACGCACCCTTCTTGACCTAGCAGCTAAGGCATATCGGGGATGGCGTTATGTAAATTCCGATTGGACCTTGACGACTTGCAAGTTATTTGTGGATTGGTGCCATATTGACAAGCTATTCTCTTACCATCGACACATTCACCATGTGAAGCAAAACCAAGCAAATCTTCATTACTGCAAGGATGATGCATTTGTCCGGAGATGTATTGAAGTGTACCGAGCATTGTACGGAAAGCGAAAAATTCCACAGAGTGAAGTCTCAATGGGCATATGCCAAATGGTATATGCAAACTTACAATTGGGGAAAACGGTAGATTGGATGACCTTCAAGACATCCTAGAATGTCACCCTTCCAACTACAAAAGACATTCCAAGAGTGGGTCCTTCAAATAATCCTCGGGATGGGCTAGGGCCCAAAAAGAACATTATAGAAGGAGTGGCAGATGAGGATTATGTTTGGTCAACGTCAACTGGAGAATTAGACTCTAATGAAGAATCATTGCCTGAACCTTGGGATAGGATCGAAGATACATCAATGGAAGAAAACTTATCGTTGGTGGTATCAAAAGAAGGCAACATGCAACAGACCACAACAATGTATGGAGAATCTTTTATGTCTGTAGAACTGATAGGGGTCCGTTGTCCCGAAGATGACGAAGTGTTCCATTACGTGCAAGCTCACTTGTAGGAAATTAATGAAGATAGGTTGGATGGGGAGAGTGAAGCCGAAGAAGAGATTCCTCTAACCTTGATGAAATTGCCTTCCATGGAAGTATTGCTTGAAATGGAATAAGAACATCAAGGTGTACTTGGAGAAGACAATAACTGGCGAACAAAGGAACCCTAAAAAGTGGAGTTGGAGATGCATTTAAAGGATCTCAAAGAAAAAGAAAGGGAGTGTGAGATCATTGAGAAGTGGAGCGCATAAGAGATTCAGGTTGAGGATGTGGGCACCCTCAAAGAACTATATCAAGCTAGACAAACTTGTTTGGTAGCCCAACAAAGAGAAATGGACCAGTTGGAACAATTTTACCTCAAATTCAATAAGGGAGAAGATGGAGGATCCAATTCAAATGTCAATCCTGTTATGGATGAACAACTTCAAACAATAATGGGAAAATGCAGGATGGAAGAAAACAACCTTGCCATTGAAAAAGGAGGTGTGGAAAAGGCAAGATTGACATTGAACCGCTTGGCAGAGATGAAGGATGTAGACCCTATTGACCGGTCGTTGCAATCGGATTCATTGTCTGTGGATGTTGAAGATTTGTCATCCACTATGGAAATAGAGAAGTTGAAGATGAAGTTAGCTTCTGTGAAGAGATTGGAACAAAAGTTGGAAAAAAAGATGTCGTCGCCAAAGGCACACATCAAGTTCATGTCGTTGTTCAAGAAGTGGTGGATCCAAAATAAGATGTGGAACCATGACCTGACTCTTTTGAAGAAGGAAGAGAGAGTGGCAAGAGCCCAAATAGAACTAGAAAAGAAGAAAAGGGAAGAACAGGGGAAATGGATGGAGTATAATTTAGGTGGCACTTGTTTTTTTTATGACTATGTACTTCTTCCAAGATATATGAAGAAAAAGGTTTTGTCCTTATTTTCGTTGAAATACAAGAATGGCGATTTATTTTTTTTGTGAATGAAAATGTGATTGCATTTGGATCCAAACATTTGGATTTTTGTCAAATTTTGATGATTTCAAGTTGTGTGAATGTTATTTTCTTGCAAAATTTGTGTAGTGTTTTAAAAAAAACAAGAATTCTAATAACTTTGAGTCTACACAAAGAATCCTCAATAAATTTAAACTACATCATCTATGAGAGTTTCAGTATAAGTTCATATGGTTGCATTTTTCCATATTTAACATATGGTTTGAACATACTGTAAATGTCAGCATCCCCATGCTCTTCAATCCTTGAATGTATGGACCCTTCTTGAGATTTATAATTTGGGAAAAAACATCATAAACAAGTACTCAAAAGAATACTTTTGGAATTGATGGAGAAATGGAAGTTATACATTTTGAGTTGTGGAATCCATGTATATGGTTTGATCAACGAATGTTGTCCCCCATTTTTCTTTTTAATTTGAAAGAGAAATTTCATAATTTTTTCCAAATTTGAGTTCAAGCTAATTCTATTTATTTTTTATTAAGTTTGTTGGAATGGATTTGAAATGAGGTTCCCTTTATGTGGTAGTTTAAAAAAAAAATTGTATTCTTAAAGTCTATGACCATATTCCTGAAAATCTTTTTTGGAAGTATCTATAAATACCAAGTCAAAACCTTAGATAGGGTTTAGGGTTTAATAAAATATCTATCTAAACTAGGATGACTTTCATCTAGAAATTCACCAATGGAATGCTAACGGGTTAACAGAATTGGCCTTGGTTCCTAAGCGTCAGCGCGGTCACCCTTCAAGTACTCGAAGTTGTCTCTTGTGACCCGCAATCGCTCCCCTTCTACCCATAGTCACCCCCTTCTACCCGCACTCGCCCCTCCTAGACCCACACTCGCCCTTTCATCCGCATGTGCGCTCCTAGTACGAACCATCGACCCGTAGTTGCCCATAGGGTGACTACGCCTGTTATGAGGTCGCCCATTTCCTGCACCCATTCTTGCTCTCAGTGGGCGACTTGCGGTACTAGTAGGACTGCAATATAAAGCTGAAGGGCCAGACTTTAATTTTCACCTTGCTTCGGGGATGAACTCATGACTTGAATCTTCGAAAGAGGCTTCTTGCAGATGTTTGGTTCTTTGGAGGGCAATGACTTGGTTTGAGTGGTTTAAAAGATCATTCAAAGCAGGTGGCTTTGCCATTCTTTTTTCTAAATCAGGGCTTTGATTCATATGATCATATTGTTTTAAGAACCCATAGGCAAGGGACAATATGGCTAGTTAGGGTGAGGGGAGGAGGACTACCAGTAACGATAGGAGGAGAGCCACGAAGGAGTGGGACCCTTGGTTGCTTGTAGACACTAACCGTTAGTTTGCGGGAAATACATGAACATGTGTTTTCTGTGGGTGGACCTCCGTGTTTGTATGGAAGTGGGCATTCTATCACTTTAGATTTAGTGGCAAAACTACATTGGAACGATATAAGAAAATCCCATAGGCAGTATTGCAAAAGTTTAGGACTTGTAGTGGGGTTGTTCTGAAGGAAATGAGCTTTGAACAAATGCATGAGGAGGTTCCAAAATTTGATGTTGTGGATGAGATTGTGATAGAGCCTATGTTGGAGGGGGGTAGGGAGAGGTCAGAGGAGCCTAGTGCTATGAATGAACCAATGCTTCCTAGTACAGATTCAGTAGATTCCACTCTTCAAACAATTTTGAGAAGGAAGAATAATCCTTCCATTTCTAGGCAAACTAGCATGGATGAGGCATTACAAAGTAGTACGAGAGCAAAGTTGGATACCATGTGGGCTTCTTTCTTTTATGAGGCTAGCATCACGTTTAATGTTGTGCGCCACCCTGTCTTTGTGAAAGCAATGAAAGAGACAATGGCATCAAGACTATGATACCAACCGCCCTCATACAATGCTTTGCATACAAGAATGATAGAGCCAAAGAAGGAAAGTGTTTCTAAAATGGTCACTGAGTAAACAAAGCACTCTATTGAAGTTTACGAAGCGACTATTTGTTCGGATGGTTGGTCTGATACTACTAGCCGTCCATTATTGAATTTAATGCTCGTATGTCCTGCAGGGGATGTGTTTCTTGGATCAGTGGACACCACGGGGGAGAAGGACATTGCGTACACCACGAATATGATGGCGCAATACATAGAAGAGGTTGGCCCAAAAAACATTGTCCAACTATGTACGGACAATGGCGCTATCATGATGGGGACTTTGAAGGCATTACAAGAGAAATATCCTCACATGTATACACAAGGATGCGTAGCACACATTTTGGACTTGCTTTTGGAAGACTAGGCAAAGGATGGCAAGGTGAAGAAAGTAGTACGATGTTGTATGCAGATTGTAAAGTACATCAAGAGGTACCATTCCATATTGGCTCTCTTCCAGAAGTACTCCCCGGACAAGGCATTGCAAATGCCTTCTAAAACACGCTTTGTAGTGAACTTCCTCATGATATCACATGTGGTAGAGTGCAAATCAACGTTGATTCGAGTGATAATGGATGAGACATATGTGCAATTTGAGGCTAGTTTGGAACATCGCCAAAATGGAGATATATTAAAAATGCGAGCTCGTAAAGCACGGGAAGACATTCATTCGGAATCTTTTGGGGTGGAGTGTGATCATTTTTTGCACATGGTGGAGCTCGTCCTTATTGCTCTCCGAGTGTTTGATGGAAAAGCCCCAACAATGCCTAAGGCTTGGTTGGTTATGAAGACTCTCCAAAAGCATGTGAGGAGCTTGAGAAACGATCTTTTTTTTCTGAATGATGAAACTGCGATGAAGTTTGAGAAGTGTTTCGAGGTTCGTTGGAAATTGATGCTCACAGACATGCACTATGCCGGGGCACTCTTAAATCCTTTCTTGATTGAAGTAGGAACCCTTTGTGAGGACGGTGTGGCCAAAAGAGCCTTAAATCGGGTGCTTCAAAAAATAAGTGAATCATAGGGATTATCATACATGGAGGCACTGCAAGAGCTCACGCAATTCGAAGAGAAGACATGCCCTTTTGACCCCTTAGAAGAGGCTCCTGATATTAGACAATGTAAACTAATGCCTCATCAATGGTGGAATCTTGTGGGTGCTAATGTTCTCCCAAAAATTGCAAGGAGAGTTCTATCTTTCACATGCTTAGTATCATCATGTGAAAGGAATTGGAGCATGTATTCGTTTGTGCACAATAAAGTGCGAATCACCTAACCACATCCAAGGCAAAAGCATTGGTGTATATCTACACCAACAGTAAACTTGAACATGAGAAACGTGGACGCAATCCTGCAATGTTCTATGAAAAATACCTTGTGGATGGAAATACCTTAGGAGAGAATGAGGAGCCATTAGCTATAGGATCCTCGGGGAATGGTGACCTAGTCAGAATGGCTTGAGTTGATGAGAATGATAGGTTGGTAGAAGAGCGCCTATGTAGAAATATGTGGGCAGGACTAATTCATAGAGAAGATAGTCCTCCATGGAGGCACAACTATGGAAACACATTTACAGTTGAGAATAATAGGTACTACTTTGAGGAGGAGGAGGTTCAACATGCACTGCGAAGGCCCCCGCAACCCTACTTCTCTGCTAGGAATAGGAATGTACCTCCTCCAATAAATTCATCGCCAACGAGGGCAAGTACTCTTGACAACCCCAATGATGGCGTAAATAATCCAATGCCAACAAGAGTTGAGGAAACAAGATCTCCAAATGTAGTAGATCAAGGTTCTACAAGGGTAATGAACCTACGAAGCGTTGCTCGAGTTGTTGAGGTAAATGAAAGGCAAGAGGAGGCAACACCGCCAACATATGTCGTAGATGTTGTGCATACAAGCGGTCCACTTTCTCCATTACGAAGCCCCTTAAGAACAGAAAATGTGGAATATGATTCAAATTTGCCCTTGCAAATTGTTATGAACCGGAATCGTACTATGCCCTTAAGTGGAGGAGGAAACGCAAACAATGCTAGGGCGACTAGGTCTATATCTAGTTGCCCTATTAGGCCGCCCATACATAATAGTCCTCTTAGGACAGTTGATAATAAAGTCCATGCCTCTGCTCTACAATCCACTCAACCCTCCTCAATTTCTGGCCCTGGAGAATCATCCTTGCCCGTGCGTGAAGGCACAAGAAGATAGAAAAAGCGATTGAGGAAGACGCAGGAGAGGTTGCAAAGAAATCCCAAATGACAGAACCATGTTGTCCAAAGATTCATCATGGGTGAAGCCAATTCCACACGAAACATCGGGCAATCCAGTAGAGGCGGACGACACCCTACATCCAACATTGGTGGAACAACAAATGCATTGAGGTTGACTAAACGATTGGTGCAAACTAGCGGCGATGACGTTGTGGATACTAAAGTGCGGAACGTGAACTCAGAGGTAGAACATGAAGTGCAAAATGAATGAGTACCAAGGGAGGACGACGAGAATGACAACTGTGATGATAGTGAAAGGGTAGAGGAGTTGGATGATGATTGTGACCCTAACGTTGATGAGGTGCCTAATCATTACACATTTTCACCATAACTTTATAAATATAGATTTAGAGGTAGTGAAGTGGTAATGTAATGCTTTTGCATAATTTTGGTGTGTTGAAGTTTTCTAGCTTAAGTTCATAGGCAAATAGCCTATAGATGAGTTTTGTGTAGTATCTACTTTAGTATGGAAGCATGATAGTGTTAGAATTACAAAGTTCTGTTCATTGTCTTTAGTGTTGACTTCTATAGGTGTAGAAGTGGAGATCTTAATAAAGTTCATGGAAGTACAGTTGAAGTAGAAGTTCATTTATAAAATTGGGTCACTACTCTATTAGTGTATACAACTTATAATTACAGTAATACTAATTATCCTTACTTTTTTCTTGTTTTTGTATCTATTTTTGGTATAATTATTATATCCAATTGCAATCTTGGCTTCTACACTTCAATAGGAGTAGAAAATTTGAATTAGAAATTCCCAACCATATGTAATAAAAAAATGTAGAACTTGGAGGCTCCTATGAATGAGTGAATGACCATAGAATGTGAAGTACTTAATTTAAGGCTTAGAAGAATGCAATGGCACATGGAAACTAAAGGATCCTAAATCGTGAGTTAGATTGAAATGGTCGTTATATCCATGTTTGCAATTGCAATGGCACACGAGGTTGCTCTTAACCTTTTACGGATGGATTAGTGAGTATGAAAATCATCCCCAATGGAACTGTGTGATGTGATGTGCTTGCCTTTCCCCCCACAAAAATACTCATTTCCGGTCTGTGGACTAAGTAAGATCTTTCTTTTGGGACCAAATTTTCCAAGATGGACAATTGCACTTATATCGTACATCAAAAGTTCTTATCATCCGCAGAACAAAAAAAATTCCTCGGCATTGTGTATGGGATAAAGCCAAGATCGCCCTTTTCCTTAGACTTGCGGTCTCCTTTACACCCTCAGTCGCCCTAGGTTGGACCTACAGTCACCCTAGATTTCGGACCCGTAGTCGCCTAGGGTTGGACCCACAGTCGCCCTAGATTTTAGACCTGCAGTCGCCCTGGGTTGGACCCGTAGTTGCCCTGGATTTTGGACCCGCACTTGCCCTCATTCTGGGACCCGCGGTCGCCCCACCTTACCCGCATGTGCCCCACCCCCAGTCGCCCATGGTGACATGGTGGAGGCTTTCCATGTCACTGTTGACAACCCGCCACATAAGATTAAATTTTTGGCTGCCCTACCCGAAAATTTAAAACTCTCATTCCATACTTGTCAAATTTGTCTCGTATATGCGACACTTGTCTTATACGACATGCAACATCAAACAAACAACTCGACACCCAAACCCCAAAACACATGCGACAGAACAACCCTGTAAATACCAGTTCAAATTAATGATTTTGGGTTGAAATTTCTGTAGTATATTCCTATAGTAGGTAGACATGTGCCTACCAAAGGGCTTCTAAAAAAACATTATTTTATGTCCTCCACGTTTGTGCAAAGAAGCCTCCCTTGCGAGTGCATTTGTAGACATTAGAAATGGTTTCAATCTCAGTTTAAAAATCAAATCTCATCACTATGAAGTCTTTTCCAATGGTCAATTTTTAATTTTTTTGAAAATTTCTTTTCCTCTTTTCTACAAATTAAAATGTCCCAATTGTATTTACTAGGACAACTTTTTGGACATAGAATTCTGGTGAAGATAATTCAATTGGGACATTTTAATTTGTAGAAAATAGGAAAATAAATTTTCAAAAAAAGAAAAATTTTACATTGGAAAAGACTTCATAGTGATGAGATTTGGTTAAAAAAATGAGGTCAAAAACATTTCTAATGTTTATAAGTGCACTCACAAGGGAGCCCTATTTGTACAAATATAGAGGACATAAAATAATTTTTTTTATGTCCTCTAGTAGGAACATGTCTACCTACTGTAGGAACATATCATAGAAATTTCAGCAAAAAATCATTATTGTGAACCAATATTTAGTATAAAAAACCCTAAACCTAAAAATGTGACATATTAAAGAAATTGATTTTTAAATATAAAATAATTTTTAATTTTAAAAAAAAAATAAGGGGTACAATTGAAATCAAGAGTTCTGGGACATCATTTTTTGGTTTGGACATTGGGCTTATAAATCAAAAGTTATAGCATTGGATATAGACCGATTTTTCAAAACGCTATAGAAAACAGATGGTGTTTCTTGCAATGACCCTTGTGGCTTTGAGCCAAGCCACCCGTGCATGGTCCGTAAAAGCCTCCCAAAGCGCATGCTCAAGTTTTTGGAGCGCCCACAAGTGATTGTGAAACAGAGAGTGTTACAGTCTAGCCATGCAATCCAGATGACTGAGCCCCAGAAGAGAGACCACATGGACGTACCTTTTTTCAACAGCTGTGGAAGCTTGGATCCCAAAATGCATTGGTGCCACATAAAGTCCGGCCACCGATTGTCGGTCGGTTTTTTTTCATGTGGCGTCCGCTGGGGAAGAAAATCAGCTAGGGCGCGCCCAGTGAGTGTGTTGTGCGGGTTTAGCGAGCTGGTGTAGGAATGCTCTTAAGCTTTATGATCTCTTCGAGCTCTCCATAGGGGCATTTAGTTACCTTCCTTGGAGGCTTCCTACTCAATTTGTTTCAATGTTACATCTTATTAGTACCTTCCTTGAAGATTCATAGCTAGCTTCTGTGAAGTGGTACATTTTGAGCATTTGAGGTGCTATCTTCAAAGTGTCACAAGAATTACAATTTCTATAATTTTGAAAAAAAATGAAAATAGAGTAGAAAGTAGATTAATGAAGCTACATTTTCTTAGTTCAGCTTAAAAGCATTAAAATCAAGAACTCTGAAAATTCAAGTTTTGACTTTCAAAATGCCCGTGCGGCTTGCAATGTCTTATAAGGGTTAAGCTATCACGTGTGGTTCGGGGAGATGTTAGAGCCGTGGAGAGTTCGATTTCCGTTTAAAGACCTTACTAGATTTATATGTTGAGCTCAAGGTTTTATCATCATGTATGAATTTCATTCACAACTTCGAAGTGGGAATTTGTAGTCCAGTACAAGTCACAGCAACTAAATCCATTTCCATTCCCATTCAGAGATGAGTGGCCATAGACATATTGCCGAGTCATGCGTTCAATTAAGCGTCTGATGGATCAGTTGCTGTTGGTACGAGGGGTCAGTCCAGAAGATGGGATCAGGTCCCTCGTGGTTTTTGTATCCTCTGGGTTACATTTCCCATCGTCTGCTTTGCTCCTAGTCCTGCAGATATTTGCACAAGACTCACTGACATGTTCACTAATTGAGCTGTGCATTTTATTTGCAGTGAAGATGTCATGTCAGGAGTCGATGTGAGTTCACTGCACGCAGACCACGAATGCGGGTTCAATTTGACCGAGACAAAGCCGGGAGGGTTCGGGTGCGACTTCTGAATTTGTCTTTATGACTCCTCCCTTGAGTTGTTCATCATCCGGTGATCAATGACAACCATGAGCAGCAAGTTCCTCCCAGGACATGGTGCAAGTTCGTCGTCCATCAAAGCTGATTACTTGAGGCTCTCGGTGGACAGTGTACACTGCCTTGCAGAGCTTGTCAGTGAAGGGCTACAGCTGAATAAATGGCAGTGTCAGGATCTTTCCTCCAAGCTCGTCCTAACCATGGAGAATATTCAGAAACAGGTCCCTCCATCTCGAGCATTAAGGGCTGTCTTTGGACCAGCTTTGAAGAACTTGTACAGAGCATTGGAGAAGGCGAATTTGCTTGTCCGCCATCAGTGCTGCGCCACAGATTGGTGTCGAGCAGCCGTGTTTCAGATTCACAATGAGGGGACCTTTCGAGAGCTGTTGTTGGAGGTAGGCTTATGTTACAATGTTATCTACGAGCTCAGCAAAGGTATTCTATGAGATTGGGAATGGAAACTAATTCAAGCAGAAGACCTTCGCCAATCATCCTTGTTCTTGCCTGCACCTGAGAGTGACATCTGGGAAGATCAAGAAACTCTAAAGAGAATTCTTCAGCAAGTAGCAGGCACATCAGATGATCGGAATCCGTATCTTGCAAAATACTTGTTGGGGAAGTTGGAGTGCGTATCTGCAGCTCGCAAGAATGAAGACTTCAGCGTTCCGGATGCATTGCTTTGGATGAATGAAACTGAACCGCCAGGGACTTGGACATTGCAACGCGTTATTGGAGGTGGTTCTGGTGCATCGTGTGTTTGTCGCTATGAATGGCTTGGCGTTCCCTGTGCCAGAAAGGAGTTTCACTGTCGAGTGGAAGATGGTCTTTTCCGCACGGAAGCGGCCATCTTAGCCCAGCTTAACCACCCGAATATTGTGAAGTTCTTTTGTTGTAACAATGGTCCCGAAATGGGTGAGTGCTTCATAGCCATGGAGCTGATGGAGATGAGCTTGGACAGTTTGATTGAGAGGTGAGGGAAGGCCAGACATTCATTTCCACTTCTTCTTGTTCTGGACATCATGACCCAAATAGCGCGTGGGGTGTGGTACCTCCATGGCCTCAACATTGCTCATCGTGACTTGAAACCACAAAATGTGGTTGTGACTGAAACCCGTGCTGCACATCTTGAAGATTATTTTTGTGTGAAGTTGGTTGATTTTGGGATGTCCAAGACCAAGGTGCAGGTTTCCAAGTCTAATACCATTTCCATATCCGGTGTTGGGACCACCCAGTATAGAGCTCCGGAGGTTTTTCCTCAGGCCCAGCGAGTTGCACCGGGTCTGAAAAGGAAGGTGAATTGGTTTCAGGCGGATGCTTATAGTTTTGGCATCACTTGCGCAGTGCTTTTGTCGTTGAAGAAGCCCTTTGAAGATGTGCCGGCTACTAAATTGTATGAGGAATTACTGCAAGGAGTCCGACCCGAACTCCCTGTCGAGTGTCTGGAGGCTTTGGTTGGTCTTTTGAAGGACTGTTGGGCTACGAACCCTCATTGTCGACCCGGTTTTGGAGAAATTTGTTCCAGGCTTGAGCAATGCGAATTACAGGAGTTTTTGAGAGTTTCCTGTGAAGGTTTTCAAGGGATCGTGGGTTCGGAGTATATTGAGACTGTTTCGATGAAGCAGTGTGATGAGCAATCTCTAAGTGCCACTAGCGTGCCGTATGTGCCGTCTCAATGTGCCAGCACAGTCTCCTTTAATTCAGTTGCTGCGCAGGTAAATTTCCTTTTGTCTAAAATCAAGTTTTTTGGACGTTTCTTGTTACTACTATGCCTGGATTATTGGGAATGGATCCATGGTTTAACTCCTACATCTATAAATTTGAAGGTACTGATGAACATTATTGCCAATTCTTAGGCCTTGCGCATTTGTTAAAAGCATGTTGAGCAGCAATAGTATATCCGCATGTCTAGTTAGTTTCTCAAGTATTCCAGTGTGCTCATGTGATGCGAAATCTGTTTGGCATCGTTTTACATGTTTAATTTGAGAGATACAAGTGATTGCATTTGGAAGGTGTTTTGATATTGGTACTTTTCTCTTTCCATTTCGATTGCATCATTTTACAGGAGGCTGTTGGTATTTCGCGAATTGCTGAGAATTCCAGTCCACCAAGTGATGATTATTCTGAAGATCGCCAGAGTATCTTGTCCAAATTGGAGCGTGAGAAGGTTCCTAGCTATGTCTTCCCCTTATTGCACAATTACTGAAACATCCAAATTTAGTACTGGTGTGTTCAAAACGCAGCTCTATTAAATTGATGCATAAACGTATCAAGTTTGAATGGTTCAGAATTGAAATGTTTTTGTTGACATTGAACACGATCCCTTTGTGTAGGGCTTACTAACAAATACAACTTTCGTAATACAAATCAAGAACGAGCATGAGCCTTTTTCAATTGAACGCTTGAAAGCTGAAATTTCACCTTTAGAATGGTTTGATAGTGCACATGATCAATCTGATACTTCTAACGCACATGACCAAACTCACAACTTTGAGCATTTTGAACTTGAGAATGTCAAATCAAACATGATGATGCTAAGATTCGTGTTTGTGCTACTTTAGAAACTTTGAGAACTTATTCATACATTTTTAGGATGTTAAATTTGGTTTAATTTAAGCTCAAATACATGATATTGTGTTCTCATGCACTAATTACTACAAGCATGCATGTATGATTGGGATCTTTGTACTAGAGGGTTGGTCTTTGGAGGCGTGCAATGCCCAACTTAGCTCGTGTGATGTCTCTGGATGCTCTACTTTTCAAAAATTTAAGAGAGAGTCGATCCATGCGGCTTAGATTGCAACAAAGTGAGTACCTTAACCCATCACTCAATTCCATTCACTGTGCATATTTTAGATACCTACTGTATTCCTTTGCTTTGTTGAACTTCCTCTTGATTCAATTCCACTACGATTTGCAGAATGTGAAGAGTTTGATGTGAAGCCTACTTTGTTCCCATACAATGAGCTTCGGGGTGCCACACGAGATTTTCACAAAGATATGAAAGTGGTAGAATCAAGCTCTGGAACGGTTTATAAGGTACTAAATACAGCATTCCACATCCATGACACAATGCAATTCTCATATGGATTTGCATGGAGTTGGAGATGTAGTTTTAGCACATGTACAATTGATGTGTGACCATGTGTGACCCGTTCCTGCATAATTGAATTATGAAAAATGTTTTTCTCATATGTCGATTCGTCTGTGACTAGGACCGGTGAAGAATCCTACATTACATGGCACCTATCAATTTTAGTTATTTCATCATTAGAGTGTTCAAACTGAGGGGCACCTCCGATATCTGCAAGTTACGATTAAATAGGAAATACTCTAATTATATCTTCCGCTTAGTGAGTTCATAATTCACAATATTATTACTAAGAGGTGTTGGAATCCTGCAGGGTGTGTTGCCAAACGGAAATGTGGTGGCCGTGAAGAAGTCCTGCAGTGGTCAATTCGCCATAGATGAATTCTTGAATCAAATTGTCCTGTTCACGTTAATCAGGCACAGAAACTTAGTGACTCTAAAAGGATGTTGCCTACATGACCAGCAATGGCTCTTAGTTCACGAGTACGTGGAGAATTCTAATGTTCACCACATTCTACTTGGTATGTAATTCTCCTAGCCCAATTCAATTAGTAAGATATTTTTGCTCTCTTGTGCAAGATGGTTTCATTCCAACTCCACACCAAGTGTAATTGAGAAACTAATTCCAAGTCCATATTTTGCCGCGTTGCCACAAAGGACCGAGAAGGCGGATGGTGTCTTGGCCTGTGCGATTAAAGATTAGCTTGGGCGTGGCACAAGGTTTGCATTACTTGCATGCGCTATCTCATCCAAGAATCATCCATCGGGACATCACGGCGAATAGTGTTTTGGTCGACAGAAACTTTGACCCTAAAATTGGAGGTTTCGGCTTGGCTTTATTATTTCCAGATGAACAGCGTCATATTAAGCTCGATGTAGTGGCAGGAACACTGTAAGTTAACCACTCTTTTCTCTTTCCTTACGTGTAATTTGGTAGATAGGTCTTCATTGCACAATCAAACAGTCGAGTTCACTCAGTACTACTTCATTACTGCTTTAGGAGTTGTTGAAACCCAAGGCTTGGGCTCCCGAAAGCCAGGGACAGTCGGGAGGTGAATTTGAAAAACTCTCCCAAAATGTGGAAGTTTTGAGAATTGGGGCCTCAAATTCCAAAGCAAGGATTTTGGGAGTTAGGGTCTTTGATTCTTGCGGGGCTAGATTTAGGAAGAAGTAGAGATTTCTGGCAGTTGGCACCCGTTTTGGGATTTACGGGTTTAGGGTTCAGGGTTGAGGATGAAATTTCCAGTGACATGCTCTGCACATACATAATGCAAATGTTTCTGAGTACGTGCAGAGGGGACATCGCGCCGGACTGCTTCCTGGTTACGGAAAAAGTGGATGTCTACAGCTTTGGCATCTTGTGTTTGGAGATTATCAGTGGCCGACGCGGAATTGAGTTGTCCGCGCCTCCGGACCAAACGTCAATCGACAAATGGGCGTGGCGACTGCACGAGGAAGACAGGCTTTTGGAACTTGTCGACCCCACACTCGAATTAACGGATGTCGAAGTCCGAGAGGCGCAACGAGTGATCAAAGTGTGTCTCATGTGCTTACAGAACGAGGCGGAGAGTCGGCCGAGCATGGCTCGCATTGTGTCCATATTGCAAGGGGATACGGAATGGGATGGGCAAGTGAAACGCCTGGGAGTCCAAAAAAACGGTTTTTTATCATTTGCATCTGGGTCGAGCCTTGGCAGCTTATCAAATGGAGCTTAACCCCTCAAGGGCCAGGGCCTTTTGGGGCTTAAAAACATCATTGCTTTTAAAGTGTTATAGTTCAAAATGTCACTAAGGTATATAAATCTCAACCTTACAATCTTGTAGTGTATGTGTTGTAGATGATGTAAATCGAATTTGGAGGCATTTGACTGCATAGATTATAAGATTATATTGTTGTAGTGTCAAAAAAGGATGCTGAAATTTTCCTAATGACACATTTGGAGGGGAAATTTGATTTCTAAACCTACTCAAACAAAAAAAATTTAACTATAAAGTGCTTCAAAACTGGTGTACAAGCACATCAGAGAAAGAAATTATCACTCAATCGACTCATTGAGTCTGCAAAATGACTGAAATGTCAAAAAATAGCAGAAAAGTTATAAAAAACACATCTAAGGTTGAACCTCCTCCTACTAAAATGCTTGTCAATCACTCATAACTTCTTGGATTGATATGAAATTAAACCACATAAACTACACTAGTGTACACAATGTTTTGAAAAAATATTATTGGAAACAGAAATTGTATGAAGAAGGAACAGGTTGCCGAAGTTCACTTTAATCCAAAAGTGTCCGAATTTTGAACTTTGAATTGCTCCCAAACATTCAAGAATAATGAGTCCCTTGAAAGTATGGCCTATGACCTCAAGAATGAACTTCTAATTAAATCCTTCTCCTCATGAGGTATGTTCATTTATAGGATAAATATTGTGACTTTGCATAGTTTTGCTACCCAACTCTATGAAATGCAAGTAAGATAGTTGTTGTAAGGAAAAGCATTAATTTTCAACACTTTAAGCAATTTGGCATATTTTTTTGATGCAGTCATCAACACAAGAGATTATGTTTAGTACATTGGCAATTGAAAGTCATGAATTTTCAAAAAAGTGGATACTTTCCAAAAAATGTACAAATATGCTATGAATTTGTGAAGTTCAAGTATGTGGTATATCCAAAATCATGTTTTGCATTCATGTATACAAGATGTACATTTTGGACTTCCTATAGCTACATATTTTCAAGAATGATATATGGTATAGTGTTGGGAATGGATGTTTCTACCTTGTATGATGGGCCTTGTAAATCAAGTTTTATTAGTCCACAAACACTACATTCAATATTTGTTTGTATTGCAATTAATTAGTTCAATGTCGAGAGTGATATATCCTAGGGTAGGAAGCCTTAACCTTGGAAGGATGTTGAGGATAATTAACGTCTAATGAATGACAAAGCATCTTTCTATTTGGAAGAAAAGGACAATCTTTCATCTTTGGAATTTTTGTCGATAGGAGATGATCTTCTACAATAAGTTGACTTCCAATAAGCGATTATAGTTCATCTTTTGCTCATGATGCACATGGAGACGAAAACTCTCATTTCTATGCAAACCAACCCATCCTTTAGGGGTTAAGGAAGGTCATTCCATACTTGTTAGGGTCTTGAACCCCTTTCCTTTACAAACAAGTCATTTGTTGATGCACTTGGTTGGCCTTCAATTGGCAACTAGTGTAAGTATGACTTGGCTAATTGTTTGTGACCATTATTGTCTAGTGTGCTTATAATAAGCATAACAATGAATAAGCATAATAATTTCACGCATCTTGATAGAAATTTGATCTCCCATAGAGTTTAGATTGAGTATCCACTATGAATGCTTCTAGTTCTTTCAAGAATCACAATCCATATTGCTCAAAATGCTCTAAGTGGGAAATAGAATCCTATCACTTAATGTATAGACAAAAATTGAGTTCAATGCATTCTTTATGAGATATTGATCAAATGGTCATACCCCATTTTGACCTCATGTAGACACAGAATTGCAAGTTAAATCTATCAACCCTATTTGAGATTGCACAGAGATTCCCCGGTGCAAGTAGGATCAAAAGGTCCTCAAAATTGAACATTACTCCCTCCGTCCCCTAATCAGTGTCCGCAGTTGCTTCGTTAATTCAGTAGCAGGATATGCGATTAACTGAAGAGACTCTAAGATCACTGTGAGCTATTTTGTTTTTTGTTTAATTTTATTTTGATTGTGCCTGATACGACATTTGTTATTCAAAATAAACAGTAACAAAAGTAGTGAGTTGAAAGGGCACATAGAAAAGCACACACAATACAGGGTGCAAGTGATTCTTCATCATTTAAGTCGACACATGTGAAGACAGGAATCAAAGCTTCCAGAACTAGAGGGCAAACAGTCCCAGTGAAATAAGCAAAGGAATATATATTACAAGCTGTCATTTGTTGTTCAACAAGAAGCTAAAAAATGGGTAAAAGCCCATCTTAACCTATTTAATCAATCATCATACGACACATGTGGAGGAGCTTCACAACCAAGGTCGAAGGCGTTCGAGACTCCACAGCAATGCCTATACTGCAAAATTTCACCACCACCAATCGTCTCCATTGTGCTGCCCGTGTAGACACTCTCAAACTTTCTCTTCGTCTCTCCTACTGCCACAACCACCTCAAAAACAGGGACACCGCAACAAATTTCAACCCCTCAATTCGACGTAAACATGAGAAGAATCAATTATCACCTAAAGGATTGAGGTTTCATGGTCTTAAAGTGACCAATTCAATCAATCATATTGTAAAAAGGATAATCCAAATAGGGCCAAAGTTTATAGTTCTACAATCAGTGCAAAACATGATATCAGTTGGTCCAATTAGAAACAAAATTGAACAAAAGAGTCTCCTTATGACCTACATAACCCGGTAAGGACACCAAGGACTAAAAGTGTTAGATAAATCACTTTCAAGGAAACTGTAGAAACAAAGAATACACTTATTCATTCTAGAATTTGATCAATTTTGGCTACCTACCTTGGTGATAGGACCACAATCTTCTAGCCTTCCAGGGTTAAGAGTGCCAACAATCATAACCAATTCTGGGATTTCAAGGTTTGAAAAGACAAGTGACAAGGTTTTGATTGATCATACGGTGATAATTTGCACTTCAGACACGGTCGAATATTACACCACCAGAATCAATGAAGAACCGAGCATGTATTGGGTCAAAGAGGGAACAAAAATTGAACAAAAGAGAATCCCCATACACCCCACTCAAAACTCCTCAAATAAACAGCAATCCATTAGGATTTCGGCACGATTTGCCACCCTGAACACTATACCAGATACGAACCCGAACTGACCTCCGAAGTGCGTAGTATGGAATTGACAAGCGCGCGGATGATTTTCCCTCGGATTGTACATTTTCTTACAATTGCGGCATGTGCAAAGCTCCACTCTCCCTTCCGCAGCTTCTCCCCCTCCGCTTGCTGTTGTTGCTGCTTGTGCCCTATCAACAGCCCCTGCACCACAAACATCAAGGGCAGCTCCTTATTACAATTCAGCAATCCCAAACGTCCCCAATCGTAAAAATTCCATCTCCTTCGTGGTTGATTCCAACTCTAAAGGTGCGAAAATTTCCACCTTGTTGTGAAGTCAGCTTGGGGATGAAAAGTCTGTGCAGTTGCAACACGGGATTTGAAATGGAAACGATTAGAAGTTGTGCAAGGTGCGGCTATGGAAGTGACAAAGAGCAAGCAGTGGTTGTCGAAGATGGCTTCAAAATCTTTGGAAATCTGGCGAGGAGCAAATGTGGTCGAAGGAACCCAGAGAAACAATCTCCGAGAATGCAAACTTCGCAAAAACGGAGGATGGAATTCAAATGGGGGCAACTGTCGGTGGAATGTTGGTTTAGGATTTGGGCACACTTGTAGAATGAGGCTATACAGAAGTGTGGTAGTCTGTTCTAATTCCGCCCCTATTCTTCAGACTGTCCCTAGCCAGAGTCTGAAATGGACATTAATAGGTTGTAAAGTGGATCTGTGTAAAGCATTAGGGGTAGTCACAGTTCCTCCACCATCAAAATTTTCCATGGAGAATGAGATGTAATAGGAACCAATGGGAAGCAGTAGCAGGTGAAGGAAGTGTGACACCCCTTATTTGTTTAGACGATGAGATGTGGAGAATGAGATGTGGAAAATCGATGGAAGCCAATGGGGAGTGATAGTATAGTCCAAAATAGAATATTCTTCTTGGAAGAAGTTTTTCTATGCATCCATTTTTTTCCTCCAGAGGAGATGAATGGATGCATAGAAAAACTTCTTCCAAGAAGAATATTTCTTTTCGCAACGCATGCGGATAGCCAACCCCAAACAGGCACGTCCCCATTCTCCACGGAAAATCCAAAGGATGGAGGAATTGTGACTATCCCTATTGAATGTTTTGACAATGATGTCATAGCGGTTTAACCCCTAAAGGACCAAACAGTGTTTTTTGGCAACATAGCGATTTCGGGTAGCTCACTTCGAATGGAATTTTTATTTTTTTTCTTTGAAATTTTCACACAACATGTGCCCAAGGAGTAGCTTTAAGACCCAACAATTTTCATAACTTTTCAATACATGGTTAAAAAGTTATTGTATGATATGTTGTTTTCATTGCTCAACGGGCAGCCCGGGCAGCAAAAAAAACTTCTTTAAAAATCACTTTAAAAAAAAATAAAAATTGGAAATTTATTTTCCTGATTTATATATATATGGAAAGCTTTGAATCATTCCATTTTGATTTATGAGATGAAAGTTATGAAGAGTTTGAGTTGTGGGTATTTATAGGTAGTAATGGAATCTCTACTCTAAAATAAACTTTGAAGAGTTTTATTTAACTCAATTTTTAATATTTTTGGAAAAAAATAAAACCATGAGGTGTAGATTGTTTATTACAACAATTGAACCATTGGGATTGTCATTTTTCAATTCTATAAATAAATTATTAACAATTTAGTATTTTGAATCATTCTCTACTTCTTTCAATTTACTATTTTTTTCCTATATGTTGTACAATTCCAAATTATCTAAAATTTTTCAAGCATGTAGCCAACATGACTTGAAGAATGAATCCAAAGAGTTACAACCATTTTGGACATTTTTTCATAATGATCTGACTTTGTAAAGTGCATCTGCCCGGCTTTTCGCAAGGCCAAAAAATGGCTTTTTGTCACTTCAAATGCTAATATCTTGCAATCCAAACGGTGGAAATTTCTGAAATTTTTTCCACATCTTCCCAAACCAGTGTAATACAAGATCCTATGGTTACATTTGTCCAAAAATGTATTCTTTTCTAAAATTTGGTACTTGTACTAGAGATGACAATTTTGGAGCGTTTTAGGTGAAAACATACTCAAATACCTTTAGGGGTTAACATTTGTCAAATGTTCCTTTATACTTTGCTAGTAGACAGAATAATAGCCAAGGTGGGTCCATTTCTAAAATGTTTACTTGTATTCAAAAAACCTTTTCCCCCACAACTTTGAATGCTAATATTTTTCAATCTATATGGTCAAATTTGATAAAAAAAAAATCATTATAAAGTGCTATTTAGAAGCATATTTTGGAATTGACATACAAACAAAAGTTGTAGACTAAGAGTTGTAGATTCTATCCGTAAGGTTATATTTTCCAATTTTGTCATCAATTTTTTTATAAATTTTGAAAGAGAAATTTCAAAATTCCTACTTAATTTGATAACAAGAAAAATATTATCATTTTTGAGTAAAACTGGTTGGAATGGATTTGAAATGCAGTTCTCTTTAGATGGTGATTTTTTGGAATTTTTTGTATTCTTAAAATCTATGACCTCATTTTGGCAAATCTAGTTTTGAACTAAAGTCAATGCAATTTGACCACTTGATATACTTGCACATTCATAATTTTAGAAAAATATGTACTTGAGTAATACCAAATCCAATCCTTGGATAGGACAACAACTTGATAAAGTATCTCCACAAATTAGGATGACTTTCATCCAAGCAGTAATGAAAAGATACAATAGTTTCAATCTGTTCGTTGTCCACTTTTTGGACATCGGAACACTCCAAGGTTAAAGAGCTTACTTTTTAGTGTGCATGTCAATTTTGAGTATGAAATTGTATAGGAGTTGTGAGATTATAACAAGAGATATGTATGTATCCTATTTTTAGTATGTTGCCCTTCCTCACAATGTTTGAAAAATTTGCATTTGAGAAATTTGAGGGATTGGAGGTGATTGACATAAACACCTACAAATTATGATTGCACACTATAATGCACTTCCAAATACCTTAAGTTCAAATGAAGGGTTATCAAACTCTTTAAACAATCCAACTTGCAATTGTTGAAATGCAATTTTCTTTGATAAGTAGAAATTGCAAATAACTCCAAATCAACACTTGCATGTTCAAATTTCAATGGAGAAAATCATGAAAACACTTTATTCTTTCTATTCGGAGCATTTTCAAAACAAATGGATAAGTACAATTTTTTAGGTCTCAAATCAATTGAAATTGGCAACCTCTGCTCAAATCTAGGAAATCAAGTAAAATTGGCAAGCTTTACTCTTCCACTAATGGTAAGTATATGCCTTTAAGGTTTTCTCAAAAATCAAATATTGACTTTGGAGGTGAGAAAAAAGCTTCTACTAGTTAACCTTTGGTATTGCCTACAAAGGATTTTAAAATATTCAAAGGAAATTAACTACCCACATCAAAAGAAGCTTGAATTTTGAATCAACCATATATAGTCAATTAGGTAGTTAGGATTTAAGCCGTCCCCTAGAGATTCTTGAGGTTCTATTAATAGTCTAAAGTAAACTTGCCATTTACCGCACACATCCAAAAACCACACAACAACTGTTGCCATTTACCGTACACTAACTGCACGATGCAACTACCAATTCAATTGCTAAGGGAACAAAATTTTGTATCACCACCCAATGACCATACACCGTGTAGTGAAGGGTTGCAAGGAAAGATTTTAGCTTCATAGCCTTTAGATTGCAATAAAATTTGTAAGAAGGAATCTTTTTGCATTCTATTTTTTGAAAGTGAATCTTAACATGACATTTAATGATCATGCCAAATTTCAAAACATGCAAATTTCTATATTTATAGGGAGAAGGATTTGAGTTTCATCCGTGAGGTGCAATGATCGGCAAGTTTACTATATACGGCCACAAAGGGCTTTCAGGCCCTTCTATGGTTAAGAGCAACGTTTTACAGGACAGTCAACGGTGCTTGTCAACTTACCGCGGAAAACGGGCCTGCCGACAGAAAGCTCTTAGTTTTTGTGAAAGAACGAGTGAGCGATGGAGCGTCCACATCTCGCGGCTTCGTGGTTGCCCTCGCTTGCATCAGTTTGTTGCTCACAGCTCTGCTAATTTGTGAAGCAAGGATATCTGCTGGCCACCAGCAGCAAGGAATTCCGACAGAGCCCGTTTCATTTGAGCACGACGTTTGAATTTGATCAGCCGGGTATTTTTTCCTGGTCCTGTGAGTGTCGATTAGGTTTAGGCGATCGAGAGCTCGATGATGGGGTGGAAATTCTGTCGGCAGCAACTCACGACGACTTCTCCTCTTCCAATTAGTTACGGCTTGGCGCATCCAGGGGGGTTCCCAATTATCTACCTCGGGCTTCGCAAGGGATCCCGACAGACATGCTGCTTTCGGGTCTTTGCACGAAATTCTTCATCCGGATTTCATGGTGTGCTTGCACCCATCTCCGTCTCTTCATTTCCTCCATGCTGTTATGCCTTTCTGTTGCGAAAGTCGGTTCGGAGTCTCGTAGCATCAATTCAGCTATTCGGTGAATACCTAAGCACGCCGAAGTCCGTATTCTGAATGACTTGTAATATAACCCCAGCTGTACGTATCAAGACGAGCAGAGAGAATTTTCTGGCATTAGATCGTCAAATTGATCGTATCGGCTATTGAAGAGGTTAATTCTGCACTTCCACTAGACTGATTCGTCATAATAGTGAGGTGAGATTAGCATCACCTCACCTGGGTAGTCTGTAGCAGCGGCGACCTTGCCGATGGCGCCGGGAGAATCGCCGGGCGACCCCTGCCCTGTAGGGTAAATATGAAGGGGTTTAGGGGTTCATTAGTCATGTTTTTTTGGTTTTATATAAAAAATAAAAAATATTAGATCATTGGGTGAGCAAGCGGGACGAATGTCCTTCGGTTGCTGGACAGAGAGGTTGGGTGGGAAGGCACTCACCCGGCCATTCTTCCGTCAATGACGACCAAGGTCGCCGCTCCTACAGGTGTCCCGCATCACCTTGAACATTGGTGTCGCCATTTTTGTTTGTTTCAGTGAAAATTGGTACTGAACCGTAAAATTTCAACCTGCACTAATTCAAAGTAGTGTGAGTATGGAAAACTAGTGTCTCAGGCACTACACGCACTAATAGGACAAATCATTGTAGCAGTACAGATTAGGACGAGCCGTCAATGCCTCACGTCTGATTATGAGCAGTGCTGATCGATCGGAGCATGTATAGATCGGTGAAGGGTTCAATTTCGGCTTAAAGACCTAGATCTATTCAGCTCAAGTTCTTGTCATCATTTATGGATTTCTTTCACAAATTCCGAGGGGAATTTGAAGACCAGTACAAGTGAAAGCAGCTAAGTCCATTTCCATTCAGAGACGAGTGGTCATAGACTTATACCCGAGTCATGCGTCCCAGCGGCTGATGGACCAGTTGCTGTCGGTACAAGGGGTCAGTACACGGGATTGTTGTATCGTCTAGGTTATATTTTCCATCGTCTACTTTGCTCCTCTCCTTCAAGTATTTGCACAAGACTCCCTGACATGTTCACTAATTATACTCTGTGGTTTGCGGTGAAGATGTCATGTCGGGAGTCGAATGCTAGTGCACTCCATGCAGGCCACGAATGCAGGTTCAAATAACGCCGGGAATAAGATCCCGACAAAGCCGGGGATTTGAGGGTGCAACTTCTAAATTTGTCTTTATGACTGCTCCTTGAGTTGCTCACCATCTGGTGATCAATGACAACCATGAGCAGCGAGTTCTTCCCAGGACATGGTGCAAGTTCCTCGTCCATCCAAGCTGATTACTTGACTCTCTCTGTGGACGATGTGCACTCCCTTGCACAGCTTGTCAGCAAAGGGTTACAGCTGAACGAAAGGCAGTGTCAGGATCTCTCCTCCAAGCTCGTTCTAACCGTAGAGAATATTCAGAAACTGGTCCCTCCTTCTGGAGCATTAAAGGTTTCCTTTGGGCCAGCTTTGAAGAACTTGTACAGAGTTTTGGAGAAAGCGAAGTTGCTTGTCATTCAGTGCTGCGACACAGATTGGGTTCGAGCAGCCGTGTTTCAGATTCACAATGAGGGGACCTTTCGAGAGCTGTTGCTGGAGGTCGGCTTATGTTACAATGTTATCTCCGAGCTCAGCAAAGGTACTCTCCGAGATCGAGAATGGACACTAATTCAAGCAGAAGACCTTCGCCAGTCATCCTTGTTCTTGCCTGCACCTGAGAGTGACGTCCGGGAAGATCAAGAAACTCTGAAGAGAAGGCTTGAGCACGTAGCAGGCGCATCAGATGATCGGAACTCGTATCTTGCGCGATACTTGTTGGGGAAGTTGGAGTGCATATCTGCAGCTCGCAAGGATGAAGACTTCAGCGTGCCGGATGCATTGCTGTGGATGAATGAAACTGAACCGCCAGGGACTTGGAAATGGCAACACGTTATTGGAGGTGGTTCTGGTGCAATGTGTGTTTGTCGCTACGAGTGGCTTGGCATTCCTTGTGCAAGGAAGGAGTTTCACTATCGAGTGGAAGATGGTATTTTCCGCACGGAAGCAGCCATCTTGGCCCAGCTTAACCACCCGAATATTGTGAAGTTCTTTTGTTGTAGCAACGGTCCCGAAAGGGGTCAGTGCTTCATAGCCATGGAGCTGATGGAGATGAGCTTGGATGGTTTGATTGAGAGTCGAGCGAAGGCCAGACGGTCATTTCCCATTCTTCTTGTTCTCGACATCATGACCCAAATAGCGCGTGGAGTGTGGTACCTCCATGGCCTCAACATTGCTCATCGTGACTTGAAACCACAAAATGTGGTTGTGACGGAAACTCGTGCTTCAGATCTTGAAGATTGTTTTTGTGTGAAGTTGGTTGATTTCGGGATATCCAAGACCAAAGTGCAGGTCTCCAAGTCTAATACCATTTCCATATCCGGTGTTGGCACCACCAAATATAGAGCTCCGGAGGTTTTTCCCCAGGCCCAGCGAGATGCACCGGGCCTGAAAAGGAAGGTGAATTGGTTCCAGGCGGATGCTTATAGTTTTGGCATCACTTGCGCAGAGCTTTTGTCGTTGAAGAATCCCTTTGAAGATGTGCCTGGGAGTGAGTTGTATGAGGAATTACTGCAAGGAGTCCGACCCGAACTTCCCGGCGAGTGTCCGAAGGCTTTGGTTGGTGTTTTGAAGGACTGTTGGGCTACGAACCCTCATTGTCGACCCGGTTTTGGAGAGATTTGTTCCAGGCTTGAGCAATGCAAACTACAGGAGTTTTTGAGAGTTTCCTGTGAAGGTTTTCAAGGGGTCGTGGGTTCGGAATATATTGAGTCTATTTCGATGAAGCAGTGTGATGAGCAATCTCTATGTGCCACTGGAGTTCCATATGTAGAGTCTCAATGTGCCAGCACAGTTTCCTTCAAATCAGTTGTTGCCCAGGTAAATTTTCTTTTACCTAGTTTCAAGTTTTTTTGACGTTTCTACTATGGCTGGATTATTGGGTTGGATCCGTGGTTTAACTCCTACATCTATAAATTTGAAGGTACTGATGAACATTATTGCCAATTCTTAGGCCTTGCGCATTTGGTAAAAGCATGTTGAGCATCAATAACATATCCGCATATCTAGTTCGTTTCTCGAGTATTCCAGTGTGCTCATGTGATGCGAAATCTGTTTATCCTCGTTTTACATGTTTATTTGGAGGAGTATATGTGACTGCATTTGAAAGTTGTCTTGATATTTGTACTTTTCTCTTTCCATTTCGATTGCATCATTTTACAGGAGGCCGATGGTATTTCGCAAATTGTTGGGAATTCCAGTCCACCAAGTGATGATTATTCTGAAGATCGCCAGAGTATCTTGTCCAAATTGGAGCGTAAGAAGGTTCCTAGATATTTCTTCCCCTTATTGCACAATTACTGAAACATCCAAAGTTAGTACTGGTGTGTCGAAAACTCAGCTGTTTTAATTTGATGCATTCACGTATCAAATTTGAATGGCTCCAAATTTAATATGTCTTTTTGTTGACATTGAACACGATCTCTTTGTGTAGGGCATACTAACAAATACAACTTTCGTGATGAAAATCAAGAATGAGCATGAAGTCTTTCTCAATTCAATTCAAGGCTTGAAAGATGAAATTTCACCCTTAGAATGATAGTGCACATGATCAATCTGTTACTGTTAATGCTCATGACCAAACTCACAACTTTGAGCATTTTGACCTTGAGAATGTCAAATCAAACATGATTATGCCAAGATTCGTGTTTGTACTACTATAGGAACTTCAAGAGCTTATGCACACATTCTTAGGGCGTTAACTTTGGTTGACTCAAGCTTTTCTTGTTTCTTTAGCGTTGTAAATATGATTGAGAAAGCTCAAACACATGATATTGTGTTCTCATGCACTAATTACTACCAACATGCATGTGTGATATGGATATTTGTACTAGAAGGTTGGTCTTTGGAGCCGTGCAATGTGCAACTTAGCTCGTGTGATGTCTTCGGATGCTTTACTTTCCAAAAAATCCAGAGAGATTCAATCCCTGCGGCTTAGATTTCAACAAAGTGAGTACCTTGGCCCATCCCTCAATTCCATCCATTGTGCATATTTTCGATACCTACTCTATTACTTTGCATTATTGAACTTCCTCTTGATTCAATTCCACTACTATTTGCAGAATGTGAAGAGTTTGATGGGAGGCCTACTCTATTCTCATACTATGAGCTTCGACATGCTACACGAGATTTTCACGAAGATATGAAAGTAGGGGAAAGATATTATGGAACGGTGTATAAGGTACTGAACACTAGCATTCCATATCCATTACACAATGCAATTCTCATATGAATTTGCATGGAGTTTGAGATGAACTTAGTTATTGCACATGTTCAATTGATGTATTGTGTGTGACCGCTGTTCCTGTGTAAATTAATTATAAGTTGAATGTTTTTCTCGCATGTCGGTTCCTCTGTGACCGGGGCCCGTGAAGCATCCTACATTACATGGCACCTATCAATTTTATTTTTTTCCGTCATTAGAGTGTTCGAACTGGTGGCCAACTCCGATAAACAGCAAGTTTCAATTAAATAGTAGATACTTAACACCATCTGCTAAGTGAGTTTATATTTCACAATATTACTAAGCGGACATTGGAATGCTGCAGGGTGTGTTGCCAAACGGAGATGTGGTGGCCGTGATGGAGGTCTCGCATGGTGGCCTCGGCACACATGAATTCTTGAATGAAGTTGTCCTTGTCGCGGGACTGAAGCACGAAAACATAGTGCCTCTGAAAGGATGCTGCCTTCACGACCAGCACCGTCTTCTGGTTTACGAGTACATGGAGAATTCGGATGTTCAACACATTCTACATGGTATGTAATTCTTCTCATTTTCTGTCTTTGGCAAGATTGTTTCATTCCAACTCCACGCCAAGTGTAATTGCGAACTAATTCCAAGTCCATATTTTTCCCTGTTGCCACAGACGAAAGACCGAGTAGGCAGATGCTAACTTGGCCTGTGCGGTTAAAGATTTGCTTGGGCGTGGCTCAAGGTTTGCATTACTTGCATGCGCTAGCGCAACCGAGAATCATCCATCGGGACATCAAGCCGTCGAATGTTTTTCTCGACAGAAACTTTGACCCTAAAATTGGTGATTCCGTCTGGGATTCATTATGTCCAGATGGACAGAGTGCTATTCTGACGGAGCATGTGGCAGGAACTCCGTAAGTTACCCACTCTTTTCCCTTTCCTTACGTGTAGTTTGCTAGACAGGTCTTGGTTGCACGAAAAACAGTCGAGTTCACTCAATCCTACTTCATTACTTCATTAGGAGTTGTCAAAACCCAAGTGTTGAGCTCCAAAAAGCCAGGGACACTCGGGAGGGGATTCTTGAAAGCTCTCGCCGGAGGTGAAATTTTGGGGAAGAGATAGATATTTCTGGCAGTTGGCACCCGTATTTGGGGGTTTTAGGGTTTGGGGCTCAGGATGCAAATTTGATTGACATACTCTGCACGTACATCATGCAAAATGTTTCTGAGTACTTGCAGGGGGTACGGAGCACCGGAGTACGTAACATATGGGCAATTGAGCGACAAAGTGGATGTCTACAGCTTCGGCGTCTTGTGTTTGGAGATGATCAGTGGCCGACGCGTAATTATCCCCACCATGCCTCCGGACCAAATGTACCTCCTCGAATGGGCCTGGCGTCTGCACGAAGAAGACAGGCTTCTGGAACTCGTCGACCCCACACTCCACTTAACGAATGTCGAAGTCCGAGACGTGCGACGAGTGATCAAAGTGTGTCTCATGTGCGTACAGAACGGTCCGCAGTGGCGACCGAGCATGGCTCGCATTGTGTCCATATTGCAAGGGAAAACTGAATGGGATGAGCAAGTGAAACGCCTGGGAGTCCAAGAAAACGATCTTTTATCATTGCCATCTGGGTCGAGCCTTGGCAGCTTATCAGATGGAGCTTCACCCTGAAGCGCGTGGGAGGCCCTAAAAACGGCCTTTGGATGACATTTATGGATGACAGTTAGCCCCTGTGGAAGATAGAGGAAAGCAATTTTTCTTCCAGTTTTGGGGGATTTTCTTGCAAGAAGTTGGTGTTGGAAATTCTCTCTTTTGGGTATTGTTGACTTTTGTACGTAGTAAGATCTTTAATGCATTGATCATCATGTAGTGTATTTTGACAACTTCCTAGGAAATATGTGATTTCAATTTTGATAAATAAAAATAAAAAGTTTCAAGAATAATGAGTCCCTTGGAAGGGTGGGCTATGAATACAAAATGAACTTCTAAATCCTTTCCCTCAGGAGGTATGTTATTTTTTAGGATAAATGTTGTGACTTGGATAGTTTCATCTTACGGTTGTATGAAATGTAAGTAAGATAGTTGTAAAGTAGAAGCATTGAATTTCAACACTTTAAGCAATTCCACATATTTTGAGAAGCAATCATCAATACAAGAGATTATTTTTAGCACATTGGCAATTGAAAATCATGAATTTTCAAAAAAAAATTGATACTTCCCTACCAAATGTACAAATATGCTATGAACTTGTAAAGTTCAAGTACATGGTACGTCCAAAATCATGGTTTGTGTTCATGTATACAAGATGTACATTTTGGACTTCCTATAGCCTTATGGTATAGTTTGGGAATAGGTGTTTCTACCTTATGTGATGGGCCTTCTAAATCAAGTTTTATGATGGGCCTTGAAATCAAGTTTTATTATTCCAAAAACACTATATTCAATATTTGTTTGTAATGCAATTAATTCAATGTAAGGAGTGATATATCATACAGTAGTAGGCCTTAAAGAAGGTCATTCCATAATTGTTAGGGCCTTGATCCCTTGTCTTATACAAACCCCTCTTCAAAACATCAATTCCTTTGTTCTAACACTTGGTTGGCCTTCAACAATTGGCAAGTAGTGTAAGCAGGCCTGGTTATTTGTCTATGACCATTATTGTCTAGTGTGTTTACATAGTGGTTTACAACCTTACAATGAATGTGTATAATAAATTCATGCATAGTAATAGAAATTTAATCTCAAAGAGTGTTTAGATTGAATATCCGTCATGAATGCTTCTACTACTTCCAAGAATTACAATCCATATTGGTTGAAATGCTCTAAGTGGGTGATTGCAAGAAACACTTCACGTTTTTGGCTCAGAAATGCGATTTTTGTCCATAGGATTGGTAGTGCTACAGACTACTACCAATTCTACACATTAGATTGCGCCTATGAATCTCAACCGTTGATTCTATACTATACAGTACTTTGTAGTACTATAGAGTACTATGGAGTACTATAGAAGCCACTCAGAGCAAAAAATAGTAGAAAAGGGGTCTATGGACCTTTTCATTTTTAGTAATTCAAAAAAAATTCAAAAAATTCCTACAGAAAAATCTATTTTTGTAGACAAGCTTGCTCTCGCATTGCACCAAAAAATTCTTCAAGGAAAATTTTCTCCTACCTGAAAAATGCGCATGAACAACAATCACTTTGGCCCCATGTAGACACTTCACACAAAGGTGTTTTGCAAAAAGCTCTTTGTCCATCATTGGAATGTGAGTACACCTCCAGCTTCTCCAATTTGTGGCTTTCAATTCACATTTTTGGATACAACATCAGACCAAAAAACCCCAAAATGGCCAAGATAGACACCCAATCAAGATCACCTTAAAAATAGTAAATTAATTTTTTCTAAACCAAAAAATTATGGAATGTGTGAAACTTTTATGTGTACCTTCATTCCAAATTTCAAGACAAATGGACTTAAGATGCAAAAGTTATGACAAAAAAAACCATGTGTCCCAGGATAAGGGGACAAAGAATAGGACAAATGTTTCTTGCAATTACCCTTGTGGAGAGTAGAATCCTTTTCCTAAATGTACAAATGTAAATAGAGTTTAATGCATTCTTTGTGAGGTATTGATCAAATGGTCATACCTACTTTGACCTCCTATAGACTTAAATTCATAACAAGTATTAACATGTTAATTTGAAGAGTGCATTATCATCTACCAATGAACAACACTTGGTGGAGGAAGGTATCGAAAGGTATACATTATCCATACCCATTATGATCCCCTATCCACATTTATCCAAAGGCAAATAGGGTACACAATTGGGAAGGGAACATTGTGGGTGTACCTACCTTAACATTGATTGGTCCATTACTATTCATTCTCATTGTAAAGTATGATGATGTGATAACAAAAGTTCCACTCAATCCTAATCATGTATTGAAATTTTGAATGACATGCTATACACTTTAGCTACCGAAAGGTAAGAATTTTAAGCTAGGGTGTTAGTTGGACAAGTCTTCATGCTACAACCCAACTAAGCATTAGAGATATTTGTGGACTCTCTAGAGGACTACTAAAGGTTGACAAGCCACTCTATTTTAAGAGCCCTGCACGGCTACTAAAAGAATTGAATCTCTACCAAAAATAGAGTCATCTTGTGTGAATATCTCAAATGAAAAGGAGTTTATCTTAATTCGCTATTTTCTTTTGAATATAAAATCGCAGTTGCCACAAACCTCCTCCATTAAACTGCTTGTGTAAGGTAGGAGGCTTGAATTCTAGAGGGGCATTTACAATCATGCAGTCGAGTTTCAAAAATGGATCACAATTCCTTCAATGCACTTTTTGCTTTTTAATTGTGTTCTTAAATACCTTTGAGAAAAATATACATTGATGTAAGGCTAAAATAATTGAAAGCATGATGTGGATCATTCTCTAAGAGTCAAAATTATAGAAACTTCCTAAGTTTGAAGTGCTCCATTCAAAGGCTGATTTTGATTAAGATTGGTCTAGTCTATGCACATTGATAGTGACCTATACACCTTTCACTTTGAAAATTCATATTTAATTCATTTGAAGGAAAAAAATTAAGATTGAAATTGGCAATGAATTTTTTCTCTTTCTACCAAAAATACATGAAAAATACTACACTCTACTAATTTTCCTACAGAGGTTCATTTCTCCTTAAGTGCACACTTCAAGAGCCTCCTACCTTACCAATGCTCAAGTACCAATGTTATGACAATTGGCAATACATTGATTAGTAGAAATAGGGAAAAAATTCTTGCATAGGCAAAAAGAAAGTAATATTGGAGTTCCTTTAGGTGCTTCTAAATAGCCCTATGGAGAGTCAAAAAAATTTGTAATGGGAATTCACTCAATTCTTCTTCATGAAGAGGTGTCACAACTCAATAATTGAGATTTTCAAAGAGAGAAAACTCAAGATTTTTTGCCTTCTAACTCTACCAAAGGTACAAGTCTTGAGGATTGAATCCCCAAATCCAAAGCATGAATTTTGGGAGCTAGGGTGTTTGATTCATGTTGGGCTAGAGCAGGAATGAAGTAGAAAATTTGGGAGCTCAAATTGCAAGTTAAATCTAACAACCCTATTTGAGATTGCACAGAGAATCCCCGGTGCAAGTTTGATTGGCATGGTCCTCAAAATTGAACATTACTCCCTTTGCCTCCAAATCAATGTTCTCAGTTGCTTCATTTATCCCTAACTAAGTGCCTAAGCCTTTTCAAGTGTGTTTTGACTATGAAAAAAGAGCATTGGCTTGTAGTTATCCTCAATGAAGCAAATTGCATTTTTTTTCCAAATTTAACCATATAGATATTAATAGAGCTTGTTTACTAGTGTGCACACCAATTTTGAGTGCAAAATTTACTAGGAGATGTGAGATTATACCAAGGGAAATATACATTTTCTATTTTTAGGATGTCATCTTTGTCCACAATGTTTCAAAAATTTGCATATAAATGTTATTTTGGGATTGGAGGTAACATGAACAACTTCAAAGAGTGTTAGCACACTAAAATGCACTTCCAAAAAATTGAATTTCACATGAAAAAACATCAAACTCATTACACAATCCACCTTGCAATTGTTGAAATGCAATTTTTGTTTTTAAGTAGAAACTGCAAATAGCTTCAAATAAACACTTGCATGTTGAAATTTTCAATGGTGAAAATTATGAAAAGACTTTAAACTTTTCATTGGGACCATTCTCAAAGCAAATGGATAAGTACAATTTCTTAGATCTCAAATCAAATGAAATTGCCAAGCTTTGCATAAAGCCAGGAAATGAAGTAAAATTAACAAGCTTCACACTCCACTTTTAGTACACATCATCAGGAATTTCAAGGCATGTGAACATGGTGCCACGATGGTGCACTAAAATGCAATTAAGTTAATTTGGTGCCAACCTCTATACCAACCTAGCATGGATAAAATGACACTAAAATGACTTGCATGCGGCCTTTGGTGTCAAAATGGCACCAAAACAATCTAGCCTAACTTTTTTGATGATATGCCTTTGAAGACCTCTCAATAATTGAATATGTACTTTTCTCAATGAAAAATGAAAATTTTCCATAGTTAACCCTTAAAACTACCCGAATTTTTTTTAAACTGGTCACAAGAATTTAACTGCCTGCACAGAAATGGACCTGAAATTTCAGATCAACCATATATGGTCATGTAGGCAGTTAGGGGTTAAATCTGTGGCAGGATCTATGATTAACCGAAGAGACTCTAAGATCACTGGGAGCTGTTTTGGTTTTTGTTTAATTTTACTTTGATTGTGCCTGATACAGCATTTGTTATTCAAAATAAACAGTTACAAAAATAGTGAGTAAAAGTGGTGCTTCATCATTTACGGTGACACAAATGAAGACAGGAATGAGGGCTTCCAGGACTACAGGGCAAATGGTTCCCAGTCAAATTGGAAAAGGAATATATATATGTATATGTATATGTATATGTATATGTATATGTATATGTATATGTATATGTATATGTATATGTATATGTATATGTATATGTATATGTATATGTATATGTATATGTATATGTATATGTATATGTATGTATGTATGTATGATTTTGTGAATGGTATGAGGTGATGTGAACCTCTTAGAATCTGATGTGGAAATTCAATTTTGGCATCTTCAATGCCACATTAGACTTGTTTGGATGGTATTTAATCAATCATCATATGACATATGCGGACTTGAGGAGTGGCTTCACAATCGGGGTTGAAGGCATCTGCAACTCCACAGCAATGCCAATACTAATGTATGAGGCTCTTGAAGTGTCCATTTAAGCCTATCTAACTCATCATTGACAGTAATAGATATTGCAAACAATATGTCATTCATTCCTAGATAGGATTTGCAATTAGAACCCAAACACTTCAAGAGCCTCCTACCTTACATAATTTCCCCACCACCAGTTGTCTCCATTGTGCCACCTGTTTAAGGCATATGACCCATTTCCAACCACTTAAGCAATTACGCATGTATGGAGTGGGGGGTTCTCGAGTGGGGAAATTATCCCATATATAAAAATAGATTTGGGAAGGATTCCATATTTTTCCAAAGTTTTAATTCTCAAAACATAATTTTTGTGAATTTCTTAGCTCAATATTCTGTTTGACCCATATTGGTCATTTAGGCCTTCCTATTTTCGACCAAGGGTTAGTTGCAATATTGAGGGTCTTGTAGCCAATAATAATGTGCCACAACTACATTAGGAATTGTGCCATAACTAATCACTACTCATCAATACTTGAACAAAAAGAAACTAGTCTACATAGCAGAAATGTAGGGTGATCAAAAAGGGGTCCACTACCGTAGACACTCTCAAACTTCCTCCTTGTCTCTCTTGCTAGCACAACCACCTCAGAAAATAGTGACACCACAATAAACTTTAGAAACAAAATTTCAAGTAAACTTGACGTCAATATGATAAAAATCAATTATCACTTAAAGGACTAAGGTCTCCTGGTCTTAACCCCTAAAGGACCAAGTGTTTGTTCAACGTATGCAAGAAATCTCGGGTAGATTCCTATGAAGTCATTTTTGGTCAGAAGTACATGAAATTTGGGCATGATGTGTAACTATGTACCCCTTCTTGAAAATCTAATTATTTTTCTAATTGGGTGCTTGGATCAAAAGTTATGTTGCACTAAACTTTGAGGGCAACTCGGGCAGCATATGCAAAACTCTTCCTATGATTTTGAAATTTAGCGGGTGTATAGCTTACATGATACAAGATGAAAATGTAAAAAAAATAACCATTTTTAGTGTAAGAATCTCATTCTTGAAGGAGTTAAAGATTGAAGGCCATGTTGGGCAAGGTTGGAAAAAAAACTTTTTCACCTCACTTCAAATGTTATAATCTTTCAATCCATATAGTCAAAGTTTCTAAATTTTTTTCACATATTCCCAAAGAAGTCTAGTACAAACTTGTACGATTGAATTTTGAAAAAACAACTTTTTTTTTCATTTTTTTCTTGCTACCCTAAAAAGTGGTAATTTTTGACAATTTCTACCCAAAATGTGCCTCGGTCCTTTAGAGGTTAAAGTGACCAATTCAATTGATCATAATATAAAAAACATAACCCAAACATGACCAAAGTTTATACTACTACAATAAGTGAAGAACATTGTTAGTATCTATTGATCTAATTATAAACTAAATTGAACAAAAGAGAGTCTCCATGACTGTGACCTATTTAACCTATTAGAGGAGGTCTTAGGTTCGGGGTGGGCCGTTTGAAGCCTGTTCCCCTTGTTGTTCTTGATGCAGTGAGGGAATAGCTCGCTGTTGTCAAAAAAAATTGGAAACTGAAAAAAAATTTAAGAATTTTTTTTAAAATGACGTGGCCAAACCTCAACCACATTAGATTGTTGCTATAGTACTCTTGCAATGGAGTTCCCATGTTCCCTGCAATCTGAGAACTCACAGCCTTCCCTAGGCTTGAAATGAAATCTCCTATAATGAAGGGCCCTTGTGTCCTCCTACATGGCCTGTATTTAGCTTTATAACTCTTCAATGTGGTGTAATAGATGAGTTATGATACATTTTTATTTACATACTATCATGAATTCATGATCATTAATTTCCTCTATTTTGAAAAATATTTGGTCAATGTTTTCCTAATCAAATACCACCAAAGAGGTATTATACTATATTGCCACAAAGGGCTTTCATGCCTTTCTAGAGTTAATCTAGTAAGATCACCAAGGACTAAAAGTGTCATATAAATGATTTTTAAGAAACTTGTAGAAATAAAGAATGCATCTATGCATTCAAGAGTCTCTTGAGTTTTGGCTAACTACTTTGATGATAGGGTTACCTTGAGGGTTGCTACTATGTGAGCATAGGAGTGTGAGCCCATGAGCCTATAATACTACACACCTATGTTATAGGATATATATGTTATAAATACCCATATTATAGGTGTTTATGATACATACACCTTCTATACTATGTGGTATCTATATTATAGGTACCTATAACGTAGGCTCATTGCTCACATGCTCACATTCTTGGGCTCACATACTAGCACCGTTGGGGTTACCTTCTCCCAACATTAGGAGTGCCAAAGCATCAATCCCAATTTGGAATTCCAAGGTTTTAAGTGACAAGTGGCTTGGTTTTGATTGATCATGTGTTGGTCTAATAATAAATAAAATTGAAGAAAACTTAAGTCTCCATATGATCTAAGTAAAAGTGCAAAGAAAATAAATTTATAGTCAATTTCGGGGAGGTTTCAAAGTGACCAATGCAATTGATTATATTGTACAATTTTATTATCACCCTAAAAGAGAACAACTCTAATATTACTAGAACCACGGAATAATAATGCATGAATTGGTTAAAAGTGAACAAAAATGGCACTAAAGAAAATCCCCCACACAACCTAAACTCCTAAAATAAAGAATCAATCCATTGGGGTTTTAGCACCATTTGCAATGTAATCCAAATAAGGGCAATATTCTGTGTAATTTGTGCTAGGTCCTCTGCATACTTGGAGAATGAGATTGTGTGAAAGCAATGCTGAGTGATTGGAAAAGATGAATGAGAAATGATTTGGAGGAAACCTTGTCATGAAGCACATAATTCATTATTCATGATATGAACTTCATAGAGTTTAGGACATATTCAATAATCCAGTATACTTCCCCAGCACCCAACATAACTTGAACTTTCACTACTTTGTAATTAGAAATTGAAATTTCTATCAATATTGGAAGTCCATGGAAAAATATTCTAAATAGGTATAAGGAATCTTAAATGTAGACATTGTACAATGAAAATAAATTGCTTCAAAAGCACACTAAAAGACAAAAATTATAGAGGGGTTGACAAAATTCCCTTACTAATGCAAAATTTTTTATTCAAGGGCATTCCAAAATTCATTTTTGGATATTTTGGAATGCACTCAATGTCATTTTTTGTCAGAAACCGTTCAAAAGTGCCACCTTTGCTACATTCATGCAAGGAAATAGGAAAAATAAATAAAATAGAATCTAACCATAGGATCTTTTACTTCACTTGTTTCAAAGCGTGTGGTAAAAATAAATTAAGTTTGATTTTACAAATTGGAAGATATTAGCATTCAAAATTGGACAAAAAGTTTTTTTCAAGAAGATGCATCCAAAAAATGAGATTGGAAAACAAGATATCTTTCTCATGACTAATCTAAATAGAATGAATCAAAGCTTCACATGTAGAAAAAAATATATCTTTTAGTAAAAAAAATGAAAAATTTTATTTCAAATTTTTGTGAATTTTTTGGGCTCTTGGGCATTGATTGAAATAAAAATTACATTCCAAGAAAGAAAATGTGTTTTTTTAGCTTCCCAAAGAGTTTCAAGAAAATCACAATGAATATTGAAATTGTACAAGCTTGTAGATCCTAAGTCCCATTTTAGCCCTCAAAGGACCAATGGGACTTTAGGGGTTAAAACACTTATATCTTGTGATCCATATAGTCAAAGTTTCTGAAATTTCTTCCACACATTCTCATACTAGTTTAGTGCAAGATCCTATGGTTAATTATACAAGATAAACAAATATTTAAATTTTTTGTTATTGCATTGAAAACGAAAATTTTGATTTTTGTAATGAAAAAATGGCCATTGAACTTCACAAGATAATCCAAAACACCAAGCATTGCATTTCACAAAATGGATTGGGTGGGGACAATAAAATATTAAAATTTTAAAATCTAAGGACGTACAAATATGACTATGTAGTATTGGAAATTTGTTTTCTTGTGGATTTAGAATTGATTTTTAATGTGAATATACCCATTTCGACAGGCTAAAGTATGAATGACATGAAGAAAGATTACAAAGTTCAATTTTGACTTAAGATAGCACACTCGTAAAGCAACCCTTTAAGAGCTAATTGCCTTGTCGTGGAAGCTAAACTCCTTGAAACAATTTTCAGTAAATTTTTATGGGAAGAAAAAGGACAACTAGCATGTAATCCAAGTCGATTCATATTTTTTGGAGCTTCATGGAATTAGTTATAAATTTTAGAAGTTGAAATGCAATGGTCACAAAAAGTGACCACCTCTTGAAATATATGACATAGGGATGACATAGAATTCTTCTATATATTAAGTAATAGAAGTGCAAATGTTCATCCCTAGGATTTAGTGTAAAAGGGGAGATCTTGCATTGTAGTTTGACCTCCTATGAGTGCTCTTGATTTTTTTTAAACAAATGATTCACATGGTATGAAATAGGATGATTTCCACAATGACCAATCTAATGTTTTTTTTCTAGGATTAAGGAATAAGGACCATTAAGTAAAGCTTAAATTATAAGCTAGTGAGGAATGTCATCATCCTTTACTAAGTTACACTACTAGAAGTGTCAACAGGGCCGGGATGAACTAACCCCTCGCTTGGCCCCCCTCCAAGTCATCTAGGGGTGCAATTAAAAAAAGCCCCCCTATTTTGTGCTTCATAATTTTCTCTTCTGCACCCCTCGAAGCATATTTTGGGCCATTGATTGCAAATATGAATTCAAAATTTGCAAATTTAACCCCAAAATGCTCCAACATCCATTTTTTGGACAATGAACAGATTGAATTTGAAGTTTCATCCTTCTCACTACTTAGATGAAAGTTATTCTAATTTGTGGACATACATTATTAAGTTGTTGTCCTATCTAAGGGTTGGATTTGATGTTACTAGAGTACATATTTTTCTAAAATTACAAATTTGCAAGTATGTCAAGTGGTCAAATTGCATTGACTCTAGTTCAAAACAAGATTTGCCAAAATGAGGTCATAGATAGGAAGAACACAAAAATTTCAAAAAATCACCCTGTGGAGAGAACCTCATTTCAAATCCATTCCAACCAATTTTACTCAAAAAATGATAATATTTTTGCTTGTAATTGAATTTTGAAGGAATTTTGGAATTTCTCTTTCAAAATTTATAGAAAAAAATTGGTGATAGCATTGGTGAATCTAACCGTATAGATGGAATTTGCAAATCAAAATCTACAACTTTAATATCTATACAAATTCAAAAATATGCTTCCAAATAGCACTTTATAATGATTTTTTTCAAATCGTCAATTTCTGAGATGTTTCTGGACGTTTAGGGGTTACTCATGCGTGGCAAATAAACAATTTCAGGGTTTCCCCTTGGGGATGGTTCACCCCGGCCTGTCAACAGCATACATGATCTTCTAGGCAGGGGGGATAAGTTAGAGGAGACGTTAATCACCCCCCCTCGAGCAAAACGGGGGGCCTGTCAGTGGGGCCACGCTTGCTTGCTTGGCTGGTTCCCTTGTTGGCCCTTCTCGGGTCCCGTTGCTGCTTCTCATCACTCCCAGCGTCTTAGCCTCCTCACCCTCAGCCGATCCAGACTATAGTAGTGCGACGAGCCGAATGTAGAGATATAGATAATACACATAAAGCTAAAGGAATTTCATAGCCAGTAGATTGAGCAGCTGCTCGAAGACCACCTAAAAAAGAATATTTATTATTAGATCCATATCCTGCCATAAGAAGTCCCAGAGGGGCAATACTACAAATAGCGATCCAAAAAAAAACGGAGACAGTTTTTCGGGCTTGCTCAATACTTCCCCATCCACACAAACCTGAAGTATTCCGCTCAAAGTTTGGCGAGCCCAGTGCTGCGGAAAACTGTGCCCCGTGCCACAGTGGAGACAGTTATGGCTCCTGGGCCTGGCCAAACCTGCCCCGGGCACCCGATCAGGTTGGGCGAGTGGGGAACTGGGGATGGTGATGCTCTAACCTTCAAATACTCCGCAATTAAGAGCAACGTTTTGCAGGACAGTCAACGGTACTTGTCAACTTACCACTGAAAACGGGCCTGCCGACAGAAAGCTCTTGGTTTTTGTGAAAGAACGAGTGAGCGATGGAGCGTCCACATCTCGCGGCTTCGTGGTTGCCCTCGCTTGCATCAGTCAGTTGCTCGCAGCTCTGCTAATTTGTCTACAAGGATATCTGCTGGCCACCAGCAGCAAGGAATTCCGACAGAGGGCGTTCCATTTGAGCACGACGCTTGAATTTGATCAGCCGGGTGTTTTTTACTGGTCCTGTGAGTGTCGTTTAGGTTTAGCCGATCGAGAGCTGGATGATCAAGTGGAAATTCTGGCGGCAGGAACTCACGACGACCTCACCTCTTCCAATTACCTACGACTTGGCGGATCCACGGGGGGTCCAAATCAACGACCTCGGGCTTTGCCCTGGATCCCGACAGACATACTGCTTTCGGGTCTTTGCACGAAATTCTTCCTCCGGATTTCATGGTGTGCTTGCGCCCCTCTCCGTCTCTTCATTTCCTCCATGCTGTTATGCCTTTCTGTTGCGAAAGTCGGTTGGGAGTCTCGTAGCATCAATTCAGCTATTCGGTGAATACCTAAGCACGCCGAAGTCCGTATCCTGAATGACTTGTAATATAACCCTAGCTGTACGTATCAGGGCGAGCAGAGAGAATTTTCTGGCATTAGATCGTCTAATTGCATGATCGGATATCGAAGAGGGTAATTCTGCACTTCCACTAGACTGATTCGTCATAATAGTGAGGTGGGATTAGCATCACCTTGAACATTGGTGTCGTCATTTTGGTTTGTTTTAGTGGAAATTGGTGCTGAACCGTAAAATTTCAACCTACACTAATTCAAAGTAGTGTGAGTATGGTAAATTACTGTCTCAGGCACTACACGCACTAATAGGACAAATCATTGTAGCAGTACAGATAAGGACGAGCCGTCACTGCCTCACGTTTGATTATGAGCAGCGCTGACCGATCGGAGCATGTATAGAGTGGTGAAGGGTTCAATATCGGTTCAAAGACCTAGATCTATTCAGCTCAAGTTCTTGTCATCATTTATGGATTTCTTTCACAAATTCCAAGTGGGAATTTGAAGACCAGTACAAGTGAAAGCAGCTAAGCCCATTTCCATTCAGAGATGAGTGGTCATAGACTTATACCCGAGTCATGCGTCCCAGCGTCTGATGGATCAGTTGCTGTGGGTACGAGGGGTCAGTACACGGGATTGTTGTATCGTCTAGGTTATATTTTCCATCGTCTACTTTGCTCCTCTCCTTCAAGTATTTGCACAAGACTCCCTGACATGTTCACTAATTATACTCTGTGGTTTGCGGTGAAGATGTCATGTCGGGAGTCGAATGCTTGTGCACTCCATGCAGGCCACGAATGCAGGTTCAAATAACGCCGGGAATAAGATCCCGACAAAGCCGGGGATTTGAGGGTGCGACTTCTAAATTTGTCTTTATGACTGCTCCCTTGAGTTGCTCACCATCTGGTGATCAATGACAACCATGAGCAGTAAGTTCTTCCCAGGACATGGTGCAAGTTCCTCGTCCATCGAAGCTGATTACTTGACTCTCTCTGTGGAAGATGTGCACTCCCTTGCACAGCTTGTCAGCGAAGGGTTACAGCTGAATAAATGGCAGTGTCAGGATCTCTCCTCCAAGCTCGTGCAAACCCTGGAGAATATTCAGAAACGAGTCCCTTCATCTCAAGCATTAAAGGTTCTCTTTGGTCCAGCTTTGAAGAAATTGTACAGAGTATTGGAGAAAGCGAAGTTGCTTGTCATTCAGTGCTGCGACACAGATTGGGTTCGAGCAGCCGTGTTTCAGATTCACAATGAGGGGACCTTTCGAGAGGTCTTGCTGGAGGTCGGCTTATGTTACAATGTTATTTACGAGCTCAGCAAAGGTACTCTACGAGATCGGGAATGGCCACTAATTCAAGCAGAAGACCTGCGCCAGTCATCCTTGTTCTTGCCTGCACCTGAGAGTGACGTCCGGGAAGATCAAGAAACTCTGAAGAGAAGGCTTGAGCACGTAGCAGGCACATCAGATCATCGGAATTCGTATCTTGCGCGATACTTGTTGGGGAAGTTGGAGTGCGTATCTGCAGCTCGCAAGAATGAAGACTTCAGCGTTCCGGATGCATTGCTTTGGATGAACGAAACTCAACCGGAGGAGACTTGGAAATTGCAACGCGTTATTGGAAGTGGTTCTGGTGCATCGTGTGTTTGTCGCTACGAGTGGCTTGGCATTCCCTGTGCCAGAAAGGAGTTTCACTGTAGAGTGGAAGATGGTATTTTCCGCACGGAAGCGGCCATCTTGGCCCAGCTGAACCACCCGAATATTGTGAAGTTCTTTTGTTGTAGCAACGGTCCCGAAATGGGTGAGTGCTTCATAGCCATGGAGCTTATGGAGATGAGCTTGGACACTTTGATTGAGAGTCGAGCGAAGGCCAGACGTTCATTTCCACTTCTTTTTGTTCTCGACATCATGATCCAAATAGCGCGTGGAGTGTGGTACCTCCATGGCCTCAACATTGCTCATCGTGACTTGAAACCACAAAATGTGGTTGTGACGGAATCCCGTGCTGCACATCTTGAAGATTGTTTTTGTGTGAAGTTGGTTGATTTCGGGATGTCCAAGACCAAAGTGCAGGTTTCCAAGTCTAATACCATTTCCATACCCGGTGTTGGCACCACCAAATATAGAGCTCCGGAGGTTTTTCCTCGGGCCCAGCGAGTTGCACCGGGTCTGAAAAGGAAGGTGAATTGGTTCCAGGCGGATGCCTATAGCTTTGGCATCACTTGCGCTGTGCTTTTGTCGTTGAAGAAGCCCTTTGAAGATGTGCGCAGGAGTGAGTTGTATGAGGAATTACTCCAGGGAGTCCGACCCGAACTCCCTGTCGAGTGTCCGGAGGCTTTGGTTGGTCTTTTGGAGAACTGTTGGGCTACCAACCCTCATTGTCGACCTGGTTTTGCGGAGATTTGTTCGAGGCTTGAGCAATGCAAACTTCAGGAGTTTTTGAGAGTTTCCTGTGAAGGTTTGCAAGGGGTCGTGGGTTCCGAATATATTGAGTCTATTTCGATGAAGCAGTGTGATGAGCAATCTCTATGTGCCACTGGAGTTCCATATGTAGAGTCTCAATGTGCCAGCACAGTCTCCTTTAAATCAGTTGTTGCCCAGGTAAATTTTCTTTTATCTAGTTTCAAGTTTTTTTGACGTTTCTACTATGGCTGGATTATTGGGTTGGATCCGTGGTTGAACTCCTACATCTATAAATTTGAATGTACTGATGAACATGATTGCCAATTCTTAGGCCTTGCGCATTTGGTAAAAGCATGTTGAGCATCAATAATATATCCGCATATCTAGTTCGTTTCTCGAGTATTCCAGTGTGCTCATGTGATGCGAAATCTGTTTATCCTCGTTTTACATGTTTATTTGGAGGAGTATATGTGACTGCATTTGAAAGTTGTCTTGATATTTGTACTTTTCTCTTTCCATTTCGATTGCATCATTTTACAGGAGGCCGATGGTATTTCGCGAATTGCTGAGAAATCCAGTCCACCAAGTGATGATTATTCTGAAGATCGCCAGAGTATCTTGTCCAAATTGGAGCGTAAGAAGGTTCCTAGCTATGTCTTCCCCTTATTGCACAATTACTGAAACATCCAAAGTTAGTACTGGTGTGTCGAAAACTCAGCTGTTTTAATTTGATGCATTCACGTATCAAATTTGAATGGCTCCAAATTTAATATGTCTTTTTGTTGACATTGAACACGATCTCTTTGTGTAGGGCATACTAACAAATACAACTTTCGTGATGAAAATCAAGAATGAGCATGAAGTCTTTCTCAATTCAATTCAAGGCTTGAAAGATGAAATTTCACCCTTAGAATGATAGTGCACATGATCAATCTGTTACTGTTAATGCTCATGACCAAACTCACAACTTTGAGCATTTTGACCTTGAGAACGCCAAATCAAACATGATGATGCCAAGATTCGTGTTTGTACTACTATAGGAACTTCAACAGCTTATGCACACATTTTTAGGGTGTTAACTTTGGTTATGACTCAAGCTTTTCTTGTAAATATGATTGAGAAAGCTCAAACACATGATATTGTGTTCTCATGCACTAATTACTACCAATATGCATGTGTGATATGGATATTTGTACTAGAAGGTTGGTCTTTGGAGCCGTGCATTGTCCAGCTTAGCTCGTGTGATGTCTTCGGATGCTTTACTTTCCAAAAAATCCAGAGAGATTCAATCCCTGCGGCTTAGATTTCAACAAAGTGAGTACCTTGGCCCATCCCTCAATTCCATCCACTGTGCATATTTTAGAGACCTACTCTATTCCTTTGCTTTATTGAACTTCCTCTTGATTCAATTCCACTACTATTTGCAGAGTTAGATGTGAAGCCTACTTTGTTCCCATACAATGAGCTTCGGGTTGCCACACGAGATTTTCACAAAGATATGAAAGTAGGGGAAGAAGGCTTTGGAGTGGTGTATAAGGTACTGAACACCAGCATTCTGTATCCATTACACAATGCAATTCTCATATGAATTTGCATGCAGTTTCAGATGGACTTAGTTATTGCACATGTTCAATTGATATACCGTGTGTGACCGCTGTTCCTGTGTAAATTAATTATAAGTTGAATGTTTTTCTCGCATGTCGGTTCCTCTGTGACCCGGGCCCGCGAAGCATCCTACATTACATGGCACCTATCAGTTTTAATTATTTCTGTCATTAGAGTGTTCGAACTGGGGACCAACTCCGGTAACAGCAAGTTTCAATTAAATAGTAGATACTTAATACCATCTGCTAAGTGAGTTTATATTTCACAACATTACTAAGCGGACATTGGAATGCTGCAGGGTGTGTTGCCAAACGGAGATGTGGTGGCCGTGAAGTACTCGCGTGGTGTTTACGACAGAGATTATTTCCGGAATGAAATTGTCCTCACTGGGCTGGAGCACGAAAACATAGTGACTCTGAAAGGATGTTGCCTTCACGACCAGCACTGTCTTTTGGTTTACGAATATATGGAGAATTTGGATGTTGAACACATTCTACTTAATATGTAATTCTCCTCATTTGCTGTCTTCTGCAAGATGGTTTCATTCCAACTCCACGCCAAGTGTAATTGCGAACTAATTCCAAGTCCATATTTTTCCCTGCTGCCACAGACGAAGGACCGAGTAGGCAGATGCTGACTTGGGCTGTGCGGTTAAAGATTTGCTTGGGCGTGGCTCAAGGTTTGCATTACTTGCATGCGCTAGTGCATCCAAGAATCATCCATCGGGACATCACGGCGACGAATGTTCTTCTCGACAGAAACTTTGACCCTAAAATTGGTGGTTTCTCCTTGGCTTTATTATTTCCAGATGAACAGAGTCATATTGAGCTCGATGTAGTGGCAGGAACAAGGTGAGTTACCCACTCTTTTCCCTTTCCTTACGTGTAGTTAGCTAGACCGGTCTTCATTGCACGATCAAACAGTCGAGTTCTTTTAATACTGCTTCATTCCTGCATTAGGAGTTGTCGAAACCCAAGTCTTGGGCTCCGAAAAGTCAGGGACACTCGGGAGGGGATTCGTAAAAGCTCTCCCCGGAGGTGAAATTTTTGGGAAGAAATAGATATTCCGGGTAGTTGGCACCTGTATTTGGGGGGTTTAGGGTTTAGGGCTCCGGATGCAAATTTGATTGACATCCTCTGCACATACATCATGCCAATGTTTCGGAGTATATGCAGGACGTACTTGGATCCGGACTACTGTAGGACTGGGAAATTGAGCGACAAAGCGGATGTCTTCAGCTTCGGCGTCTTGTGTTTGGAGATTATCAGTGGCCGACGCGTAGTTGACTTCACCATGCCTTCGGACCAAGACCACTTCCTGGAATGGGCGTGGCGACTGCACGAGGAAGACAGGCTTTTGGAACTCGTCGACCTCACACTCCACTTAACGGATGTCGAAGTCCGAGACGTGCAACGAGTGATCAAACTGTGTCTCATGTGCGTACAGGACGAGCCGGAGAGGCGGCCGGGCATGGCTCGCATTGTGTCCATATTGCAAGGGGATACGGAATGGGATGGACAAGTGAAATGCCTGGGAGGCCAAGAAATCAGCCTTTTATCATTTGCATCTGGGTCGAGCCTTGGCAGCTTTTCAGATGGAGCTTCACCCTGAAGCACGTGGGAGGGCCCCCCAAAGGGTCTTTGGATGACATTTAGCCCCTGTGGAAGATGGAGGAAAGCAATTTTTCTTCCAGTTTTGGGGAATTTTCTTGCAAGTAGTTGGTGTTGGAAATTCTCTCTTTTTGGTATTGTTGACTTTTTTATGTAGTAAGATCTTTAATGCATTGATCAACATGTAGTGTATTCTGACAACTTTCTAGGAAATATGTGATTTCAATTTTGATAAATAAAAACAAAAAGTTTCAAGAATAATGAGTTCCTTGAAAGGATGCTCTTTGATTATAGAAGTGAACATCTAAATCCTATCCCCCATGAGGTATGTTTGTTTTTATGAAAAATGTTGTGACTTGGATAGTTTCACTACAATGCTCTATGAAATGCAAGTAAGATGGTTGTAAAGTCAAAGCACCTTTTTTCAACACTTGAAGCAATTTTGCATGGCTTGAGGTGCAATCATCAACACATGAGATCATTTTTAGCACGTTGGCAATTGAAAATCATGAATATTAGAAAATAAATTGATACTTTCTAGAAAATGTACAAATGTGGTATGAATTTGTAAGTTCAAGTACATGCTAGTCCCCAAATCATGTTTTGTGTTCATGTATACAAGATGTACATTTTGGACTTCCTATAGCTGCATGATATAGTTCGGGAATAGGTGTTTCTACCTTATGTGATGGGCCTTGTAAATCAAGTTTTATTATTCTACAAACACTACTTTCAATATTTTTTTGTATTGCAATTAATTCAACATAAGGAGTAATATATCATAGGATAGTCTCAGGTAAGCAACTTCCATATTATATGGCCCTGGTTATAATCACTTATAATGCCTTTTAGTCCAATCTCAAGGAATTTAATTTGTTTTAATGTTGAAAATTCTTATAGCCCTCTTAACAAGGAATCCAAAAATGTAATTATATACATGAAATGAATATTCTTTGAGGACAATAATAGCATTTAAAAACTAATTATATGAGTTTTTTTAATACATGTATCATGGGACAAGCTCCCCAACTTTTTGGACTTTTAAATAAAAATTTAAGATTTTTTTATTATAAATAAAACACTATGAATGAATTTTAATTTTAATTGGAGGGAACTTCTTGTACAAATTTTTGAAAATTAATATGCATAAGTGCTTAAATTCTTCATATATATTGTGAATTTCTCTAATATGTATATAACCCAACATTTTATACATTTAATTTTTAAAAATTAGGTCTTCACCTAATTTTTTGGTGTTTTTAATTTGATATAATTTTTACAAAAGCCATCCTCTAAGCCATTTTAATGCCAACAACCCTTGCGTATAATACAAGAGTTGCGTATCCAGGAGGATAGTAGGCCTCAAGGAAGGTCATTCCATACTTGTTAGGGCCTTGCTCCCTTTTCCTATATAAACCCCTATTTAGAACATCAATTCATTTGTTCTAACAATTGGTTGGCCTTCAATTGGCAACTAGAGTAAGCATGACTTGGTTTATTGTCTATGACCATTATTGTCTAGTGTTTAGATTGAGTATCCATCATGAATGCTTCTACTACTTCCAAGAATCACAATCCACATTGGTCAAAATGCTCTAAGTGGCACATAGAATCCTTTTCCTAAATGTATAAATAGAAAAAGAGTACAATACATTCTTTGTGAGGTATTGATGAAATGGTCATACCCCACTTTGACCTCATGTAGACTCAAACTCATAACAAGTATTGACATGTTAATTTGAAGAGTGCATTACCATCTACCAATGAAAAACACTTGGTGGAGGAAGGTATCGAAAGGTATGCATTATCCATAAACATCATGACCCCTTCTCTACATTTATGCAAATGTAGATAGGGTATGCAATTGGGAAGGGAACATTATGGGTGTACTTACCTTAACATTGATTAGTCAATTACTATTCATTCTTGTTGTAAAATATGATGATGTGATAACAAAAGTTCCACTCAATCCTCATCATGTATTGAAATTTTGAATGACATACTACACACTTGAGCTACCCAAAGGTAAGAATTTCAAGCTAGGGTGTTGGTTGGATAGATCTTCATGCTACAATCAAGAAACTGAAATCACTCAACACTTCTTCATGAGGAGGTGTCATAGTTCAATACTTGAAGAATTCACAAAGAGAGAAAAACTCTAGACTTTTTGGATTCTAACTCTACCCAAAGGTAAGAGTCTTGAGGATTGGATCCCCAAATCCAAAGCAGGAGTTTCGGGAGCTAGGGGGTCTGACTCCTGCTGGGCTCGAGTAGGGACGAAGCATAGAATTTGGGAGCTCAAATTGCAAATTAAATCTAACAACCCTATTTGAGATTCCACGATGCGAGATCGATCGACATGGTCCTCAAATTGAACATTACTCCCTCCGACCCAAAATTCGTGTCTACAGTTACTTCATTAATTTTGTAGTAGGATCTGCGATATTAACCGAAGAGACTATGAAATCACTATGAGCTGTTTTGGTTTCTGATTAATTTTATTTCGATTGTGCCCGATATGACATTTGCTATGCGAAATAAACAGAAACAAAAACAGTGAGCTGAAAGGCGCATACAAAAGCTCACACAATACAGGGTGTAAGTGGTTTTCATCATTTACGGCAACAGAAATAAAGACAGGAATCAGGACTTCAAGGACTAGAGGTCAAACGGTCCCAGTAAATTGGCAAAGGAATATATATTTTACAAGCTGTGATTCATTGTACAAGAAGAAGCTAAATTACGAAAGAATGGGTAAGAGACCAACTTAACCTATTTAATCAATCATCATCCGACATATGCGGAGCAGCTCCACAACCAGGGTCGAAGGCGTCTGCGACTCCACAGCAATGCCAATACTGCAAAATTTCACCACCACCAATTGTCTCCATTGTGCCGCCTGTGTACACGCTCTCAAACTTCCTCTTCGTCTCTCCTGCCACCACAACTACCTCAAAAACAAGGACACCTTCACAAATTTCAAAAACAAAATTTCCCCTAAACTCAAAGTATAAACTCAAAGTAAATATGAGAAGAATCAATTATCACATGGACAATCGTTTCATGGTCTTAAAGTGACCAATTCAATCAATCATGTTGTAAAAAATATAATCCAAACAAGGATAGATTTTATACTACAAATCAGTGAAGAGCATTGTTTCCGTTGATCCAAAATTGAACAAAAGAGTCTCCATATGACCTACTTAACCCAGTAAGGACACCAAGGACTAAAAGTGTCAGATAAATGACTTTTAAGGAAACTGTAGAAACAAAGAATGCACCCTTTCATTCAAGAATTTGATCATTTTTGGCTAACTACCTTGGTGATATGACCACAATCTTCTAAGGTTAAGAGTGCCAACAATCATGACCAATTCTGGGATGTAAAGTTTTAAGTGACAAGTGAAAAGGTTTTGATTGATCATACGGTGACAATTAGTACTTCAGGCAGGGTCGAACATCAGTGAAGAACAGTGCATGTATTGGTCAGAGAGGGAACAAAAATTGAGCAGAAGAGAATCCCCATACAACCCACTCAAAACTCCTCAAATAAACAAGTAATCCATTGGGATTTCGGCACGATTCGCAACCCTGAACCCTATACCAGATACGAACCCGAACTGACCTCCGAAGCGCGCAGTATGGAATCGACAAGCGCGCGCATGATTCTTCCCCGGATTTTACATTTGCTTACAATTGCGGCATGTGGGAAGCTGCACTCTCCCTTCCGCAGCTTCTCCCCCTCCGCTTGCTGCTGTTGCTGCTTGTGTCCTACTGACAGCCCCTACACCACAAACAGCAAAGGCAGCTCCGTGTTACAATAGAACAATCTTAGATATCCCCAGTCGTATGAATTCCATCTCCTTCGTGGTTGGTTCCAACTCTCAGGGTGCGGAATTTTGACCTTGTTGTGAAGTCAGCTTGGGGGTGAAATGTCTGTGCGGTTGCAATACGGGATTTGAATGGGAAACGATTGCAAGTTGTGCATGATGCTACAATGGAAGTGACGAAGTGCAAGCAGTGGTGGTCTCCATGGTTTCGCCATCTTTGAAGATCTGGCGAGAAGCAAACGTGGTTGAAGGAACGCAGACAAACAATCTCCGAGAATGCAAATTTCGCAGAAAGGGAGGATGGAATTCAAATACGAACAACTCTCGGAGGAATGTTGGATAATATACTCACACTTGTAGAATGAGGCTGTTCAAATGAGATGGTGCATGACTGAAGTAAGGTAAGGTGCCCGGTGACCCCTTCTTTAACCCCAAGGGCCCAAGTCTTTCCAAGTGTGTTTTACCTGTGAAAAAAGAGCATGGGCTTCTAGTTATCCCCAATGATGCAAATTTTTTTTTCTTTTTTAAACATAACCATACCAATGTTTAAAGATCTTGCTTAATAGTCTAATTACTAATTTTGAGTGTGAAATTGCATAAGAGTTGTGAGATTATAACAAGAGAAATGTATGTGTCCTATTTTTAGTATGTTGCCCCTCCCCACAATGTTTGAAAACTTTGCATACTAGAGTTTTTTGGGATTGGAGGTGATTGACATGAACAACCACATATTGTGTTAGCACACTAAAATGCACTTTCAAGTTCAAATGAAGGGCTATCAAACTCATTACACAATCCGCCTTGCAATTGTTGAAATGCAATTTTCTTTAATAAGTAGAAATCAGAAAGAACTCCACATCAATATTTGCATGTTTAAATTTTGTAACAATGAAAATCACAAGAACACTTTATTCTTTCCATTGGGACCAACTTCAAAGCAAATGGATAAGTACAAGTTTTTTAGATCTCAAATCAAGTGAAATTTGCAAGCTTTATTGTTCTACTAATCATACTAATATGCCTTTGAGGACTTCTCAAAAATCAAGTATTTATTTTTTTTAGTGAATAAAAAACTTCCAATAGTGAACCTTTGGTATTGTTCATAAAAAAAATTGAAGATGGTCAAAGGAATTTAACTCACCACACCAAAATGAGTCTAAAATTTTGGATCAAAATGTATGGTCAATTAGGCAATTAGGATTTAAACTAGCCTCTAGAGATTCTTGAGAATCTATAGCCTCTATTCATGAGAGTCTAGGGTTTGTTTTAGAGAAATATATGTTTTTTACACTTTGAAAATTCATAGTTTATGTTTTCATATTCAATAAATGCATGTTAAAAAGAGAATCAAGATTCATTTTTTGACTTTCAAGAAGATCCAATAAAAAATTAGGCAATTTCATTATGAAAATAATTGCTTGACAATTGTTTATTCAAATGCATTTGGGTGTAATTATCTTAAAACAAATTAAAGTAGAGGCACCTAATCCCAATAGTATAAACAAGAGAGCTTATCTCCCAATACCACAAACTAAGATTGAATTTTTTCTTACAAGTAGGAAAATGTAATTAAAGATGGTCTAAAAAGAAAAAATGAATTTTCAAAGTACCAAGAGAAAGATATGAATTATCAAAGTGTGAATCCAATGAACACTCCAAACGACTTTCTTCTTTCATGTACTTGACTCATAATAAAAGATTGGTTTATTTTGCACAATTATGAATGGTTGGCTTCCATGTATGAGGAATTTTGTTAAAATGGTGCCATTACGCAACTTTGGCACTTTCACGGTTTAGATTGTTTAGTCTAGATCTATACATGTCTTAGATGGCATTCTTATGGTTTAGATTGTGCAGTCTGAAAATGATTTGTGGAACATGCCATTTTAATAAAATTCCCTACATCTCAAAAAAACTCATTTAACCCGGTAAGGTTGTTGAGGTCAAGAATTGTTCAATGGATAATGGCTTCAAACACAAAAACTATAGAAATAAAAAATGCACCTGTATGATTATTTTTAGTTCCTACCTTGGCGGTAGAGCTTCGTCACTTTCCAAGGTAAATGAATGATTTTACCTAGTTCTAATTCACTTCCATGATCCACCATCTCAATCTTCACCACAAGCAATAAGTTTCATTATGTACACATAAGTTCAACTAAATTCTATCCCTATTATCAAGGTTGCATAGTTAACTAAGTCTCACCTCTATTACCAAGGTCATCAAGTAGAACAATTGGTAGAATTCTAGCTTCATTTCATTCTAGAAAAATAGACCCCTATCACTAAGGTTGAAAGGTTGTTGACTAAAAATAATAAAAATCTTCAACAAATTTGTGCATACTTTATTTCTATAGTTCCCTAAAAGTTATTCATTGGACATTTTTAAGTTCATTGATATACATAAATAGTGTCAAATTAGATTACGGGTTATATTTTACTTTTGGACCAATGAAATAATACATTTCAAAAAAATGAACAATTGTGTTTGTAATTTTTTTTAAATCAAGACTTGAAAAACATTAAAGTGTCATGTTGGAAGCGCCTTCCAAAGGAATAAAAACCACTCACTAAAAGCTTGTGACATTTCAGAAATTATTTCACTTTCCTTTGTACACATGATAATTTAAAAAACATTAATTTTACCCCTTAATTCCTAAACACCGAGAGTCTTCTCCAAAATTGATGATTTGAAAAATATCATTATAAAGTGTTGTATGGAAGAATATTTTAGAACTTATATATTATAAAAGTTGTAGATTTTGAGTTGTAGATTCTATCCATACAGTTAGATTCACCAATGCTATCACCAATATCTTTTTCATAAATCTTGAAAAAGAAAATTTCAGAATTCCTTCTAAATTTGATAACAAGAAAAATTTTATAAAAAATTTTAGTATAATTTGTAGGAGTGGTTTTGAAATGAGGTTCACTTGATGGACATGGTGATTTTTTGAAATTTTTGTGTTCTTCAAATCTATGATCTCATTTTTGCCAATTTTGAACTAGAGTCGATGCAATTTTGGTTTGGTTATCCATTTGACATACTTGCACATTTGAAATTTAGAAAAATATGTATTCTAGTAACACCAAATCCAACTATTAGATAGGACAACAACTTGATGAAATATCTCTAGAAATTAAGATAACTTTCATCGAAGCAGTATTGAGTATGAAACTTGAGTTTCAATTTGTTCGTTGTCCAAAAAGTGGAAGTTGGAGCATTTAGGAGTTAATCAACATTCATATTCTCCTTTAGTCAATCTTCATTAAGAGTACTTTTCTATATCAAACACACTTTTCAAATATCAAGATTATCACCCATTTCTGACCATTTAAACAATTTAGCCTATCTATAATGTAGAGAAGGTTGAGGATTTTTTTTTCCCATTCACAAATATGGATTTCAAAAGGATTTCATAATTTTTTACATTTTTTTTTTAAAAAAAAAAATTATCATGAATTTTTTTTTTGTAAATATTTTTTTTATCCCATTTTTGATATGTAGGCAAATCTATCTTCAACCATAGGTTGGTTAGAAAACCGATGTAAGTGACCATTGTGGCTTTCAATGTGCATGTTTTGGTCATTGTATGCTTTCAATGTAAGTTAAATGAGATCACCCATTTCCAACTAGCCTCCTACTCTTGCAACTTAGGTTGTTGAATTTCCGATCAACTATGGTGTAGGTGACAACTCATGTAAAGTAGGAATAGTAGAAGCAATGAAATGTTTGGGAGGTAAACATTGAAAGCGTACAATGATCACAACATGTACATTGAAATCCACAATGATCACTTACATTGGTTTTCTAACAATCCTATAGTTGGAAATAGGTTTGCCTACATATCGAGAATGGGGCAAACAAGAATCTTCATGAAAAAAAATTCATGGTAATTTTGTTTTTGAGGAAAAAAATGTAAAAAATTATGAAATCCTTTTGAAATCTATTTCTTTACATGGAAAACAATTTCCTCAACCTTCCCCATCCCACAAATAGGATGAATTGCTTAACCCATAAACGTTGACATGGACATTAAGTGTCCAATGGATGATAAAGAATCTCTCTATGTAGGACAGAACAACTATTCATCCTTAGAATTTTGTGCGAAAGGGGAGATCTTCTACAATACTTTGACCTCTAATGAGTATTTTTTATTTTTTTAAAGTAGATGATGATGTCACACGGTTTCAAAAGGGTTGATTTTCATGGTCACCAGTCCATCTTCTAAGGGATCAAGTGGTTGGAAATGGGTGATCTTCCTTATCCCAGAAAGGACGCCGCGGATGTTTAGTGTCCAATGAATGACAAGGCATTTTCCTGGGTAGGACAGAAATTCAACTATTCATCCTTGGAATTAGTGGTGGGAAGTGGAGATCTTCTACAGTACTTTGACTTCAAATGAGTTCTTTTGATTTTTTTAATATCAATTATTCCCACGGTTTCAGAAATGATGATTTCCAAATGGACCCCCGCGTCCTTCCAGAGTTATACATCTCCCAGACATTTCTCTTGGTTCTCCTGATCCTGGTCCTGGTCTACATGAGCTGTCACCTATAGCAGAGCTGATCGGAAATTCAGCAGCCTAACCTGCGACAATGGGAGGCTGGTCGGAAATGGGTGATCTCTTTTTAATTGAAAGGAACGTTTTACACGACACTCAATGACGCTCAAGTAACACGTCAACTCAACCCGGCAAAAAACGGACCTGCCGACAGAATGCTCTTGGTGAGTTTCGGGGAAAGGAGTACTAAGCAAGCGATGGAGCGTCCACATCTGGCGCCTTCATGGTTGCCCTCGCTTGTACCAGTTTGTTGCTTGCAGCTCTGCTCATTTGTGTAGCAGAGAGATATGCTGGCACCCGCAGCAAGGAATTCCGACAGCGCGCGTTTCATTTGAGCACGTGCGACGCTTGAATTTGATCAGCTTTTTTTTTTTTCCTGCTCTTGTGAGTGTCGTTTAGGTTTAGGCGATCTAGAACTTGATGATTGAGTGGAAATTCGTGTTGCAGTTACTCACAACGACTTCTCGACTTCCAATTAGTTACGGCTTGCCGCATCCAGGGGTTTCCAAATTATCTACCTCGGGCTTCGCTGTGGATCCCGACAGGTATGCTGCTTTCGGGTCTTTGCACGAAATTCGTCATCCGGATTTCATGGTGTGCTTGCGCCGCTCTCCGTCTCTTCAGTTCCTCCATGCTGTTATGTCTTTCTGTTGCGAAAGTCGGTTAGGAGTCTCGTAGCATCAATTCAGTAATTCGTTGAACACCTGAGCACGGCAAAGTCCGTATTCTGAATGACTTGTAATATAACCCTAGCTGTACATATCAGGACGAGCAGAGAGAATCTTCTGGCATTAGATCGTCTAATTGCATGATCGTATCGTATGTCGGAGGGGTTAATAGTCTGCACTTCCACTAGACTGGTTCGTCCTAGTAGTGAGTGGGGATTAGCTTCACATTACAAACTAATGTCGCCATTTTTGTTTGTTTTCGTGAAAATTGGTACTGAACAGTAATAATTCCACCTGCACTAATTCAAAATAGAGTGAGTTTGGTAAATTAGAGTCACACGCACGATTAGGACGAATCAGTGTATCAGTGCAGATTAGGACAATCCGTCACTGCTTCACGTGTGAGTTATGAGCAGCGCTGACCGATCGGAGCATGTATAGAGCTGTGAAGGGTTCAATTTCGGTTTCAAGACATCTACTGAGCTCAAGTTCTTGTCATGGTGTATGAATTTCTTTCACAACTTCCATGTGGGAATTTGTAGTCCAATACAAGTGACAGCAGCTAAGTCCATTTCCATTTCAGAGATGAGTGGTCATTAGAAGGGATTTAGCTAGTCTGGAAGACCGTGAGGTGCCATGAGTTCTCAGACTGTGGGAACTCAGCATCAGCAGCTCGCTGATGTGGTTAGGCGACAGCCACGTCGGATAATAATAAGTAAATTTTTTCTTTTTTTAATATTATTATTTAAAATTTTTAATTTAAAAATTCTGGCCAGCTCTGGCTGGTCTGGAACGGGCTTTCGAGGGTTGCGGAATCTCTTCTAATGCATGGACTTACAGCCGAGTCATGCCTTCCAGCTTCCAGCGTCTAATGGATCAGTTGCTGTTGGTTCGAGGGGTCAGTACAGGAGATGTTTGTATCGTCTAGGTTACATCTTCCATCGTCTACTTTGCTCCTAATTCTTCAGATATTTACACAAGACTCACTGACATGTTCACACATCTTCCATCGTCTACTTTGCTCCTAATCCTTCAGACATTTACACAAGACTCACTGACATGTTCACTACAGTGAATAGGGGTATTAAGGGGACCAAAAAATTAAAGGGACTAATTGTAGAAAACTATAGATGTTTGAAACATGATGTACATCCCCCAAAGAGTTCAATAACTTTTGATGTACGATAAAGGTAGATATTTATTTAGTGTGGAATGTCGATTAATTAGTATGGGTCCCCTTAATACCCCTATTCAGTGTAGTTATGCTGTGTGATTTGCGGTGAAGATGCCATGTCGGGAGTTGAATGATAGTGCACTGCATGCAGACCACGGATGCAGGTTCAAATGATGGAGACGAAGCCGGGGATTTGAGGGTACGACTTCTGAATAATTGCTCCCTTGAATTGCTCACCATCTGACGATCAATGACAACCATGAGCAGCGAGATCTTCCCAGGACATGGTGCAACTTCGTCGTCCATCGAACCTGATTACTTGAGTCTCTCGGTGGACATTGTGGTGCACGACCTTGCAGAGCTTGTCAGGAAAGGGTTACAGCTGAATGAAAGGCAATGTCAGGATCTCTCCTCCAAGCTCGTCCGAACCGTGGAGAATATTCAGAAACTGGTCCCTCCTTCTGGACCTTTAAGGGTTCTCTTTGGTCCAGCTTTGAAGAACTTGTACAGAGTTTTGGAGAAAGCGAAGTTGCTTGTTCATCAGTGCTGCGCCACAGATTGGTGTCGAGCAGCGGTGTTTCAGATTCACAATGAGGGGACCTTTCGAGAGTTGTTGCTGGAGGTCGGCTTATGTTACAATGTTATCTACGAGCTCACCAGAGGTATGGTACGAGATTGGGTATGGCCACTAATTCAAGCACTAGACCTTCGTCAGTCATCCTTGTTCTTGCCTGCACCTGAGAGTGAAGTCCGGGAAGATCAAGAAACTCTGATGAGAAGTCTTCAGCAAGTAGCAGGCACATCAGATGATCGGAATTCGTATCTTGCAAAATACTTGTTGGGGAAGTTGGAGTGCGTATCTGCAGCTCGCATGAATGAAGAGTTCAGCGTTCCTGATGCGATGCTGTGGATGAATGAAACTGAACCGGAAGGGACTTGGGAATGGCAACTCAAAATTGGAGGTGAAGAGTGTGTTCTTTTCTGCGAATGGCTTGGCATTCCCTGTGCCAGGAAGGAGTTTCACTGTCGAGTGGAAGATGGTATTTTCCTCAGGGAAGCAGCCATCTTGGCCCAGCTTAACCACCCGAATATTGTGAAGTTTTTTTGTTGTAGCAACGATCCCGAAAAGGGTAAGTGCTTCATAGCCATGGAGCTGATGGAGATGAGCTTGGGCAGTTTGATTGAGAGGCGAGGGAAGGCCAGACGTTCATTTCCCATTCTTGTTGTTCTCGACATCATGACCCAAATAGCGCGTGGGGTGTGCTACCTCCACGGCCTCAACATTGCTCATCGTGACTTGAAACCACAAAATGTGGTTGTGACGAAAACTCGTGCTGCACATCTTGAAGATTTTTTTTGTGTGAAGTTGGTTGATTTCGGGATGTCGAAGACCAAAGTGCGGGGTTCCAGGTCTTATACCATTTCCATATCCGGTGTTGGGACCACCAAATATAGAGCTCCGGAGGTTTTTCCTCAGGCCCAGCGAGATGCACCGGGCCTGAAAAGGAAGGTGAATTGGTTCCAGGCGGATGCCTATAGTTTTGGCATCACTTGCGCAGTGCTTTTGTCGTTGAAGAAGCCCTTTGAAGATGTGCCCGGGAGTAAATTGTATGAGGAATTACTGCAAGGAGTCCGACCCGAACTTCCTGGCGATTGTCCCGAGGCTTTGGTTGGTCTTTTGAAGGACTGTTGGGCCACTAACCCTAATAGTCGACCTGGTTTTGGAGAAATTTGTTCCAGGCTTGAGCAATGCAAACTTCAGGAGTTATTGAGAGTTTCCTCTGAGGTAAAAGTTTTTCCGTCCTACGGTAGAAACACCCAACACCGTGAATATAAGCAATTCATTATAGTTTGAGGCAACTTTTGATAAAAATAAATATTTTTGTAGTACTAGCAATTGAAAATCATGAATTTAAAAAAAAATTATAATTTTCAGATATGGCATGTATTTTTCATGAATTTTCAAAGTGGCAGCTCTCTAGACCACTGAAATTGTCACATAAGTGGACTTGAAATCAAAACCTACCAATTTCAGCAATCAACCAATCAACAGTTTTTAAGGGGACGATCATGTGACATAGTAAAAGGATAGTTTAATGGAAGGCTAGGGACATTTCTAGAGAACTCTATTGTACATGAATGGGAACAGGGATGCTTTGGGATGTTTCTATCTTATTTCCAGTTTTTTGGACGTTTATTGTTCCTATGATTAGAGTCTTGGGGTTGGATCCATGGTTTAACTCATACGTGTATAATTTTGAACATAGCAATGAACCATGGGTGTCCATTCTTAGACCATGCACCTTTTTTATATGGATGACCATCATTAATGTTTCTGCATGTCTAGTTTGATTCTCCAATATTCCAGTGTGTGCTCATGTGATGTGAAATCCATTTGACCTTGAGTAGTGTGTTTAATTTGTGCAGTATATTTGAATGCATTTGAAAGTTGTCTTGATATTGGTACTTTGCTGGGGGGTTTTCTTTTGCGTCATTTTACAGGAGGCTGTCGTTCATTCACCAATTATCTTGTCAGAATTGAAGCCTAAGCAGGTGCCTACGTCTTTCCTTCATTGCACACTTACTGAAACATCCAAAGTTAGTACTGGTGTGTTGAAAAGTCAGCCCTTTTAAATTGATGCATTAACTTATCAAGTTTGGATGGCTCAAAATGGATGTGTTTTTTGTTGGTGAAACTCACATTGACATTAATCATGAGCTGTTTGCATGGGGCGTACTAACTTTTCTCATGAAACATATGAATGAACATGAAGCTTTTTTTAATTCAAAGCTTCAAAGATGAATTTCAGGTTTAGAGTGGTTTGATAGTGCATATGATCAATGTGATAATATTAATGCACATGACAAAACCCACAACTTTACTGTTTGATCATGCTCTAATTACAACTGGCATTCATGTGTGATTGGAATGTTTCTACTAGGGTTTGGGGAGCAGTATGATTTCAACCATTTTATTAGTCAAGATTCGCCAATTCTTCGCCTCATCAACGTGAGTACCTTGGCCTGTCACTCAATTCCATGGACTGCATATTTTAGATACCTACTCTATTCCCTAGCTTTATTGAACTTCCTCTTGATTCAATTCCACTACTACTTGCAGAAATTTCAAGAAGTAATTAAAGAGTCTGATGCGAAGCCTACTATATTCCCATACAATGAGCTTTGGGTTGCCACATGAGATTTTCACGAGGCCCCGAAAACGGTCTTTCATCATTTGCATCTGGGTTGAGCCTTGGCAGCTTATCAGATGGAGCTTCACCCTGAAGCGCCTGGGAGGCCCCCCCAGAGAGTCTTTGGATGACATTTAGCCCCTGTGGAAGATGGAGGAAAGCAATTTTTATTCCAATTTTGGGGGGATCTTCTTGCAAGAAGTTGGTGTTGGAAATTCTCTCCTCTTTTTTGGTCAGGTGGGTGTGTTGTGTTGTCCTCTGCTGAGTCTTTTACTGCCAGGCCACTTGTGGCTGGCAGGTCCTATATTCTTACGTTTGCAATGAAATTCCATTTCATATGTGTCAAAAAACAAAAAAAACTCTGTTTTTGGTATCGTTGACTTTTGTACGTAGTAAGATCTTTAATGCATTGATCACCATGCTGTGCATTTTGACAACTTCTTAGGAAATATATGATTTCAATTTTGATAAATTAAAATTAAAAGTTTCAAGGATAATGAGTCCCTTGAAAGGATGGCCTATGACCACAAAAATGAACTTCTAAATCCTTTCCCTCATGACATATGTTATTTTTTAGGATAAATGTTGTGACTTGGATAGTTTTGCCACATAGCTCTATGAAATGAAAGTAAGATGGTTGTAAAGTAGAAGCATTGATTTTCAACACTTTAAGCAATTCTACATATTTTGAGAAGCAATCATCACCACATGAGATCATTTTTAGCACATTGGCAATTGAAAAATCATGAATTTAGAAAAAAAATTGATACTTTCCAAAAATTATACAAATGTGCTATGAATTTGTAAGTTCAAGTACATGGTGGGTCCCAAATCATGTTTTGCGTTCATGTATACAAGATGTACATTTTGGACTTCCTATAGCTACATGGTATAGTTTAGGAATAGGTGTTTCTACCTTATGTGATGGGCCTTGTAAATCAAGTTTTATTATTCCACAAATACTACATTCTATATCTGTTTGTATTGCAATTAATTAAATGTAAGGAGTGATATATCATAGGATAGTAAGCCTTAAGGAAGGTCATTCCATACCTATTAGGGCCTTGATCCTTTGTCCTATACAACCCCTCTTTTGAACATCAATTCATTTCTTCTAACACTTGGTTGGCCTTCAATTGGCAAGTAGTGTAAGCATGACTTGGTTATTTGTCTATGACCATCATTGTTTAGTGTGCTTATATAGTGGTTTACAACCTTACAATGAATGTCTATAATAAATTCATACATAGTGATAGAAATTTGATCTCAAAGAGTGTTTAGATTGAATATCCATCATGAATGCTTCTACGACTTCCAAGAATCACAATCTACATTGGTCAAAATGTTGTAAGTGGAGAATAGAATCCTTTTCCTAAATGTATAGACTAAAATAGAGTTCAATGTATTCTTTGTGAGGTATTGACCAAATGGTCATACCCCACTTTGACCTTGTGTAGACTCAAACTCATAACAAGTATTAACCTAGTAAGAATGTTGCGGACCAGAGTGGTCCAATGGATGACAGAGAACTTTTGCATGTGAGACAGAAGTGCCATTGTTCATCCTTGGAATCTTGTGCAAAAAAGGGGAGGTCTTGCATAGTAGTATGACCTCCAATGATTACTTTGGGGTTTTTTCAAGTAGATGATTCACACTGTTTCAAAAAGAAGATTTCTATACTGACCAGTCCATCCTTACAAGGTTAACATGTTAATTTGAAGAATGTATTATCATCTACCAATGAAAAACACTTGGTGGGGGAAGGTATCGAAAGGTATGCATTATTCATACCCATCATGACCCCCTTATCAACATTTATACAAATGTAGATAGACTACACAATTGGGAAGGGAACATTGTAGGTTTACCTACCTTAACAGTGATTAGTCAATTACTATTCATTCTTGTTGAAAAGTATGATGATGTGATAACAAAAATTCCACTCAATCCTCATCATGTATTGAAATTTTGAATGACATACTACACACTTTATAGCTACCGAAAGGTAAGAATTTTAAGCTACGGTGTTGTTGGATAGGTCTTCATGCTATAATCAGGAAACTGAAATCACTCAACACTTCTTCATGAGGAGGTGTCACAGTTCAATACTTGAAGGATTCACAAAGAGAGAAAAACTCTAGACTTTTTGGATTCTAACTCTACCCAAAGGTAAGAGTCTTGAGGATTGGATCCCCAAATCCAAAGTAGGAGTTTCGGGAGCTAGGGGGTCTAACTCCTGCTGGGCTCTTGTAGGATCAAAGCATAGAATTTGGGAGCTCAAATTGCAAATTAAATCTAACAACCCTATTTGAGATTCCACGATGCGAGATCGATCGACATGGTCCTCAAATTGAACATTACTCCCTCCGACCCAAAATTCGTGTCTGCAGTTACTTCATTAATTTTGTAGCAGGATCTGAGATATTAACCGAAGAGATTATAAAATCACTGTGAGCTGTTTTGGTTTCTAATTAATTTTATTTCGATTGTCCCCGATATGACATTTGCTATGCGAAATAATCAAAAACAAAAACAGACAGTGAGCTGAAAGGCGCATACAAAAGCTCACACAATACAGGGTGTAAGTGGTTTTCATCATTTACGGCAACAGAAATAAAGACAGGAATCAGGACTTCAAGGACTAGAGGTCAAACGGTCCCAGTAAATTGGCAAAGGAATATATATTTTACAAGCTGTGATTCATTGTACAAGAAGAAGCTAAATTACGAAAGAATGGGTAAGAGACCAACTTAACCTATTTAATCAATCATCATACGACATATGCGGAGCAGCTTCACAACCAGGGTCAAAGGCGTCTGCGACTCCACAGCAATGCCAATACTGCAAAATTTCACCACCACCAATTGTCTCCATTGTGCCACCCGTGTACGTGCTCTCAAACTTCTCTTCGTCTCTCCTGCCACCACAACCACCTTGAAAACAAGGACACCGTAACAAATTTCAAAAACAAAATTTCCCCTAAACTCGACATAAATATGAGAAGAATCAATTATCACCTAAACAACTAAGGTTTCATGGTCTTAAAGTGATCAATTCAAGCACTCATATTGTAAAAAATATAATCCAAACAAGGATAGATTTTATACTACAAATCAGTGAAGAGCATTGTTTCCGTTGATCCAAAATTGAACAAAAGAGAGTCTCCATATGACCTACTTAACCCAGTAAGGACACCAAGGACTAAAAGTGTCAGATCAATGACTTTTAAGGAAACTGTAGAAATAAAGAATGCACCCTTTCATTCGAGAATTTGATCATTTCTGGCTAACTACCTTGGTGATATGACCACAATCTTCTAAGGTTAAGAGTGCCAACAATCATGACCAATTCTGGGATTTAAGGTTTTAAGTGACAAGTGAAAAGGTTTTGATTGATCTTACGGTGACAACTAGTACTTCAGACAGGCTCGAACATCAGTGAAGAACCGAGCATGTAATGGTCAGAGAGGGAACAAAAATTGAACAAAAGAGAATCCCCATAGAGCTTACTCAAAACTCCTCAAATAAACAAGCAATCCATTAGAATTTTGGCACGATTCGCAACCCTGAACGCTATACCAGATACGAACCTGAACTAACCTCCGAAGTGCGCAGTATGGAATCGACAAGCACGCGGATGATTCTCCCTCGGATTGTACATTTGCTTACAATTGCGGCATATGCGAAGCTGCACTCTCCCTTCCGCCGTTTCTCCCCCTCCGCTTGCTGCTGTTGTTGCATGTGTCCTAATGACAGCCCCTACACCACAAACATCAAGGACAGCTCCCTGTTACAATGTAGCAATCTTAGACATCCCCAATCGTAAAAATTCCATCTCCTTCGTGGTTGATTCCAGCTCTGAGGGTGCAGAATTTTCACCGCGTTGTGAGGTCAGCTTGGGGATGAAAAGTCTGCGTGGTTGCAACATGGGATTTGAAATGGAAACGATTGCAAGTTGCGCATGATGCCGCAATGGAAGTGATCAAGTGCAAGCAGTGGTTGTCTAACATCGCAATCTTTGGAGATCTGGCGAGGAGCAAATGTGGTGGAAGGAACCCAGAGAAACAATCTCCAAAAATGCAAACTTCGCAGTAAGGGAGGATGGAATTCAATTGGGGCCCTCAGTCGGTGGAATGTTAGTTTATTTAGGCACACTTGTAGCCAATGAGGCTGTGCAAAAGAGATGGTGCATGACTGAATTAAGGTCACGTGCCAAGTGACCCCTTCTTAACCCCTCAGAGCCCTAGCCTTTCCAAGTGTGTTTTACGTGTCACAAAAGAGCATGGGCTTATAATTATCCCCAATGAAGCAAATTAGTTTTTTTCAAAATCTACCTACATAGATGTTTAAAAAGTTTGCTTAATAGTGTGCATATCAATTTTGAGTGTGAAATTGCAGAAAAGTTGACAGATTATAAGAAGGGAAATGTATGTATCTTATTTTTGGTATGTTGCCCCTCCCCACAATGTTTGAGAAATTTTCAAAAGAGAGTTTTTTGGGATTGGAGGTGATTGACATGAACAACTACAAATTGTGTTAGCACACTAAAATGCACTTCCAAAACCTTTAATTCAAATGAAGGGCTATCAAACTCATTATATAATCTACCTTGCAATAAATTGTTCAAATGAAATTTTCTTTGATAAGTAGAAATTGCAAATAACTCCAAATAAACACTTTCATGTTTAAATTTTCAAAGGTGAAAATCATGAAAACACTTTATTCTTTCCATTAGGTCCAATTTCAAAGCAAATGGATAAGTAGAAGTTTTTTAAATCTCAAATCAAATGAAATTGACAAGCTTTATTCTTCCACCAATGGTACATATATTCCTTGAGGAACTCTCAAAAATCAAATATTTACTTTTCTTACTGAAAATTAAAACCTTCTAATAGTTAACCTTTGATACTATTTGTAAAAAAATTTAAAATTGTCAAAGGAATTTTACTACCCACACCAAAATGAGCGTGGAATTTGAATTAACCATATATGGTTGGTTAGGCAATTAGGATTTAAACCAACCTTTGGACATTCTTGAGAATCTATAACCTCTATGCATGGGAATCTAGGGTTTGTTTTAGATAATTGCATATTTTTTGCACTTTTTAAATTCTTAGTTTCATATACATAAGTGTCCAATAAATGCATATTAAGATGAGAGTCTAGATTGTTTTTTTGACTTTCAAGAAGTTCCAACCCAAAATTAGGCAATTTCATATTGAAAAGAATTGCTTGACAATTGTTTACTAGAATGCATGTGGTTGTAGTGATCTAAAAACAATCTAAGCAATAGAGGCACCTAATTCCAATTATATAAACTTGAGAGCTTATCTCCCATTACTACAAGATAATATGGAATTATTTTGCAAATAGGAAAATATAATTAGAGATGGTTTCAAAAGAAAAAGTGAATTTTTAAAGTACCAAGGTAAAGATATGAATTATCAAAGTGAGGTTCCAATGAGCACTCCAAACCACTTTCTTCATTGACCCATAAAGATTGGCTTAGATTGCACTATTATGAATAGTTTCTTTCTATCTTAAAAATCTCATTTATCCTAGTAAAGTTGCCAAGATAAAAAAAAATATTCAATGGATAATGACTTCAAACATTGAAACCATAGAAACTAAAAATACACTAATTTGTTCATGAACATGATAATTTTTGGCTATTACATTTGTTGTAGAGCTTCATCATTTTCCAAGGGTAAAGGAATGGTTTTAGGTCATTCTAACTTACTTCAATGATCCACCATCTCAATCTTTAACACAAGAAATATCATTATGCAATGGGGGCCATGTGAACATTCAACTATTGTAAGTGTTATCCCTATTACCAAGGTTACATTCAACAAAGTCTTGCTTCTATCACTAAGGTTGTTAGGTGAAATGACCTAAAATTCTACATTTCATTCTTGATAATCGTGCCCCTATCATTGAGGTTGATAGATTGTTGACCAAAAATTATCATTCAAATGAATGAATAGGTGCATATTTTATTTCTATAATTCCCTAAAATTTATTAATAGGAAATTTTTAGTCCCCAATATCCCCAATATTCAATACAATTTACTAATAGTGTTGAATTAGATTAGGGGTTATTTTATACTTGTGGACTAATGGAATAATACATTTAAAAAAAAGACTTCAAAGGGTATTAAAGTGTCATATTAGAAGTACCTTCTAAATTGATTAAAACCACTTAATAAGAGCTTGTGACATTTTAGAGATTTTTTCAATTTCCATGTGCATATAATAATTTAACCCCTAAAGGACCAACCTTCATTTTTTGGCTACATAGCAATTTTGGGAAGGTACGTGTGGTTGGAGATTTCCATATTTTTAACCCAAATTTTAATAGAAGGTGGGGACGAGGAATATCTTTCAAATTTCATGACATTTGGAAATACAAGTAAAAAGTTATGGCCTAATATGTTTGTTTTTTTCATAAATGGGCAGTCCGGGCAAATTTTTAAAAATCACTGTTTTCAAAAACTAAAATTTGAAATTGGTTTTCTAGAGTTATATATAATTGGAAAGCTTTGAATCATTCCATTTTGGTCAAGGAGTCAAAAGTTATGAGGACTTTTTGTTTGTGGGCAGTTATGGATTCTCTACTCTAAAATAAACTTCAAAGTCCTTTATCTTATTCAATTTTCAATATTTTTTGAAAAAAATAAAATCATAGGATGTAGATTGTTTATTACAACATTGCAACCATTGGAATTGGCATTTTTCAATTCCATAATTAAATTCTTAACAATTTAGTATTTTGAATCATTCTCTACTACTATCTACTTACTATTTTTTTCCTGTATGTTGTACAATTTCAAATGATCTGAAAATTTTCAAGCATGTGGCCAACTTGTCTAGGAAAAAGAATCCAAAGAAGCACCACCATTTTGGACAGTTTTTTCATAGAAAAGTGAGCTTGTGAAGTGCTGCCCTGTTTTTTGCAAGGCCCGAAAAATGATTTTAGTGAATTTAAATGCTTATATCTTGCAATCCATGCGGTGGAAATTTCTGAAATTTTTACCACATGCTCTCAAGTCAGTATAATACAAGATCATATGGTTACATGTGTAAAAAACAATTTCAAAAATTTGGCACTTGTACTAAAAATGATAGTTTTGGAGCATTTTCAATGAAAACATAGTCATAGAACTTTAGGGGTTAAAAGACATTGATTTTAACCCTAAAACAACGTTTTTTTTTGTTTTTTTTTAATCATACAAACTTCAAGGGTCACGGCAAGACATGACACATCCATGGCAACCAGAGAACTAAAACAACGTTTCATGCTCTCTCTTCATCAATCTTCATTAGAATAAGGGAGCTGACCCATTTCTGACCACTCAAGCAGATACGCATATCTGCAAGGGAGGTTTCAACAGTGGGGAAATTTTCCCAAGAGCAAAAATAAAGTTCTTAAGGTTTCCATAATTTTTCAGATTTTTTTTTCTCAAAAAATAATTACTAAGAATTTTTAAGCTGAAGATTTTGTTTTACCCACATTGGTCATGTAGACCTTATTTTTGACCAAGGGCTGGTTGCAAAATCCAACGAGGACTGGTTCCAATTTTGAGAGTCTTGTAGCCAATCATATTGCACCACAATTACTCAGGAACTGTGCCAACATTAATTGTTGCTAATCACCTCCTGATCAGCAATCCCCCAATTGGCTAAATTTTGCTCACTTGCTACATAATTTCTTCATACCCTCGGTGTTAAATTCAAAAAAATCTTTCAAAAATGAACATTTGGCTAATATCCCTGAACCTGTTCTGGGATCACTGCTCCTGATTGAAATTACTCCACCCTACCTTGCCAGACTGGGTCTGTGATTAGTAATGGGTCGGCTCCCTTACTTTTCCATATCAAAACACACCTTTCAAGGACTTGAAAGCAACGTTTGACACGACAACTTGTCAACCTCAACCCGGAAAACGGGCCTACCGACAGAATGCGCTTGGTTTTTGTGGAAGGATGGAGCGATGGAGCGTCCACATCTCGCGCCGTAGTGGTTGCCGTCGCTTGCACCAGTTTGTTGCTCGCAGCTCTGCTACTTTGTCTAGCAAAGATATATGCTGGCTACCCGCTGCAAGGAATTCCGACAGAGCGCGTTTCATTTGAGCACGACGCTTGAATTTGATCAGTCGTGTTCTTTTCCAGGTCCTGTGCGTGTCGCTTAGGTTTAGCCGATCGAGAGCTGGATGATCGAGTGGAAATTCTTGTCGCCGAAACTCAGGACGATTTCTCCTCTTCCAATTAGTTACGGCTTGGCACATCAAGGGGGGGTCCAAATTAACTATCGCGGATTTCGCTCTGGATCCCGACAGACATGCTGCTTTCGGGTCTTGCACGAAATTCTTCATCCGGATTTCATGATGTGCTTGCGCCCCTCTCCGTCTCTTCATTTCTTCCATGCTGTTTTGTCTTTCTGTTGTGAAAGTTGGTCAGGAGTCTCGTAGCTTTAATTCAGCAATTCGTTGATCATCTAAGCACGCCAAAATCCGTTTTCTGAATGACTTGTAATATAACCCTAGCTGTACATATCAGGAAGAGCAGAGAGAATATTCTGGCATTAGATCGTCTAATTGCATGATCGTATCGTGTATCGGAGAGGTTAAATAATTCTGCACTTTCACTAGACAGATTCGTCCTAATAGTGAGGGGGGATTAGCATCACCTTGAAAATTAGTGTTGCCATTTCTGTTTGGTTTCGTGGAAACTGTTACTAAACAGTAATATTTCATCCTGCACTAATTCAAAGTAGTTTGAGTCTGGTAAATTGTTTCACGCGCACGATTAGGACAAATCATTGTAGCAGTACAGATTAGGACGAGCCGTCACTGCTTCACGTGTGAGTTAGAAGCAGCGCTGACCGATTGCAGCATGTATGAGCGGTGAAGGGTTCAATTCGATTTAAAGACATAGACCTATTGAGCTCAAGTTCTTGTCATTAAGTCTGAATTTCTTTCACAACTTCCAAGTGGGAATTTGAGGACCAGTACAAGTAACAGCAGCTAAGTCCATTTCCATTCAGAGATGACTGGTCATAGATATATTGCCGAGTCACGAGTTCAAGCCTCTGCTGCATCAGTTGCTGCTGGTAAGAGGAGTCAGTACACGAGATTGTTGTATCGTCTAGGTTACATTTTCCATCGCCTGCTTTGTTCCTAGTCCTTCAGAAATTTGCACGAGACTCACTCACATGTTCACTACTTATGCGGTGTGGTTTGCAGTGGAGATGTCATGTCGGGAGTCGACGTGAGTTCACTGCATGCAGACCACGAATGCAGTTTCAAATTGACCGAGATAAAGCCAGGGATTTTAGGGTGCGACTTCTGAATTTGTCTTTATGACTGCTCCCTTGAGTTGCTCACCATCTGGTGATCAATGACAACCATGAGCAGGAAGTTCTTCCCAGGACATGGTGCAAGTTCCTCGTCCATCGAAGCTGATTACTTGACTCTCTCGGTGGAAGATGTGCACTCCCTTGCACAGCTTGTCAGCGAAGGGTTACAGCTGAACGAAAGGCAGTGTCAGGATCTTTCCTCCAAGCTCGTGCAAACCCTGGAGAATATTCAGAAACAAGTCCCTCCATCTCAAGCATTAAAGGTTCTCTTTGGTCCAGCTTTGAAGAACTTGTACAGAGTATTGGAGAAAGCGAAGCTGCTTGTCATTCAGTGCTGCGACACAGATTGGGTTCGAGCAGCCGTGTTTCAGATTCACAATGAAGGGACCTTTCGAGAGGTCTTGCTGGAGGTCGGCTTATGTTACAATGTTATTTACGAGCTCAGAAAAGCTACTCTACGAGATCGGGAATGGACACTAATTCAAGCAGAAGACCTTCGCCAGTCCTCCTTGTTCTTGCCTGCACCTGAGAGTGACGTCTGGGAAGATCAAGAAACTCTGAAGAGAAGGCTTGAACAAGAAGCAGGCACTTCAAATGATCGGAATTCGTATCTTGCAAAATACTTGTTGCGGAAGTTGGAGTGCATATCTACAGCTCGCATGAATGCAGACTTCAGCGTTCCGGATGCATTGCTTTGGATGAAGGAAACTGAACCGCCAGGGACTTGGAAATTGCAACGCGTTATTGGAAGTGGTTCTGGTGCCTCGTGTGTTTGTCGCTACGATTGGCTTGGCATTCCCTGTGCCAGAAAGGAGTTTCACTGTCGAGTGGAAGATGGTATTTTCCATAGGGAAGCGGCCATCTTGGCCCAGCTTAACCACCCGAATATTGTGAAGTTCTTTTGTTGTAGCAACGATCCCGAAATGGGTGAGTGCTTCATAGCCATGGAGCTTATGGAGATGAGCTTGGATAGGTTAATTGAGAGTCGAGCGAAGGCAAAACGGTCATTTCCCATTCTTCTTGTTCTCGATATCATGACCCAAATAGCGCGTGGAGTGCGGTACCTCCATGGTTTGAACATTGCTCATCGTGACTTGAAACCACAAAATGTGGTTGTGACGGAATCCCTTGCGGCACATCTTGAAGATTGTTTTAATGTGAAGTTGGTTGATTTCGGGATGTCGAAGACCAAAGTGCAGGTCTCCAAGTCTAATACGATTTCCATACCCGGTGTTGGGACCACCAAATATAGAGCTCCCGAGGTTTTTCCTCAGGCTCAGCGAGTTGCGCAAGGACCGAAAGGAAAGGCGAATTGGTTCCAGGCGGATGCCTATAGCTTTGGCATCACTTGCGCAGTGCTTTTATCCTTGAAGAAGCCCTTTGAAGATGTACCCGGGAGTAAGTTGCATGAGGAATTACTCCAGGGAGTCCGACCCGAACTTCCTGGCGAGTGTCCCGAGGCTTTGGTTGGTCTTTTGAAGGACTGTTGGGCTACGAACCCTCATTGTCGACCTGGTTTTGCGGAGATTTGTTCGAGGCTTGAGTAATGCAAATTACAGGAGTTTTTGAGAGGTTCATCTGAAGGTTTGCAAGGACTCGTGGGTTCTGAGTATATTGAGACTGTTTTGATGAAGGAGTCTCATGATCATGAGCACTCTCAAGGTGACACTGGAGTGCCATATGTACGCATACATTCTCAATATGCCGACACAGTCTCCTTTGATTCAGTTCATGTCAAGGTAAAGTCCGTTTTGTCTAATTTCAATTTTTTGGACGTTTTCATTTGCTTTGACTGGAGTATTGGGGTTGGATCCATGGTGTGACTACTACATGTATAATTTTGAAGGTACTGATCAACTATGGGTGCCAATTCTTAGACCTTGCGCTTTCTTTTATAGAAGGACTATTATGCCCTGTTCCGTTGCCACAGCCAAAATAAAATAAGAGGAAAAGTAATTTTCTACTTTGTAATTCATAGATACTTCGAAATTGAATATCTTTTCTGCCGTGAGTTGGAATGCCACGAAGCAAAGTCCGTGCACCCCTCTTTGAAGAGAGCTTTTTAATGTTACCATGAACATGACCGGGGATGCACGGTTCCAGAGATCTCATCGTAACAAAACAAACAGCCTAATTTAATGTATGGACGTTGACCATCTTGTCTATTTCCGCATGTCTAGTGAGTTTCTCCAGTATTCCAGTGTGCTCGTGTGATGCGAACTCTGTTTGGCCTCGTATAATGTGTGTACTTTGGGCGATTTATGTGACAGCATTTGTAAGATGTCTTGATATTAGTACGCTGCTTTTTTTCCATTTTTTTGGCACTATTTTACAGGAGGCTGTTAGTATTTCGCAAATTGAGGAGGAAGTAAGTTTATCAAGTGATGATTCTTCTGAATATCGCCAGGGTATTATCTTGTCAGAATTGGAGCCTAAGAAGGTTCTTACGTCTTTCCTTTATTGCACAGTTGCTTTATTGCACAGTTACTGAAACATCAGAAGTTAGTACTGGTGCGTTGAAAAGTTAGCTCTTGGAAATCGTTGCTTTAACGTATCAAGTTTGAGTGGCTCAAAATTGATGTGCTTTTTGTTGGTGATCATTGACATTGAACATTGACAATGAACATGATCTATTTGCGTAGGGCCTACAAACAAATAAAACTTTTGTAATGAAAATCAAGAGTGAGCATGAATCCTTTTTTCATTTGAAGCTTGAAAGATGAAATTTCACCTGTAGAACGGTTTGATAGTGCACATGATCAATCTAATAACATCATTGCAGTGACTAAACCCACAACTTTAAGCATTTTGACCTTTAGAATTCCAAATCAAACATGGTGATGCCAAGATTCATGTTTGCACTACTATAGGAACTTTAAAAGCTTAGTACATATATACATTTTTTGGATGTTAAATTTGGTTAAGATTCAAGCTACTCTTGTTTCTCTAGTGTTGTAAATATGAATGTGAAAGTTCATATACATGATATTGTGTGATCATGCACTAATTACTACCAGTATGCATGTGCGATTTGGATGTTTGTACTAGAGTGGTGGTCTTTGGAGCCGTGCAATCTCCAACTTAGCTCGTGTGATGTCTGCGGATGCTTTGAGTTTCAAAAATTTAAGAGAGAGTCGATCCCTGAGGCTTCAATTTCAACAAAGTGAGTACCTTGGCACATCACTCAATTCCATACCATTATGCTTTTTATGATTACATACTCTATTCCTGTGCTTTATTGAACTTCCTCTTGATTCAATTCCTCTACTATTTGCAGAATGTAAAGAGTTTGATGTGAAGCCTACTTTATTCCCATACAATGAGCTTCAGGTTGCCACGCGAAATTTTCACGAAGATATGAAATTGGGGGATTCAGGCTCTGGAATGATGTATAAGGTACTGAACTCCAGCATTCCATACCCATTACACAATGCAATTCTAATATCAATTTGCATGGAGTTTGAGTAAGTTGTTGCTCATGTTCTGTACAGTACAATGGATATACCGTGCGTGATTCCCATTCCTGCATATTTTTATTATAACTTGAATGTTTTTCTCATATGTCGGTTCCTCTGTAATCAAGACCCGTGAAGCATCCTACATTACATGGCACCTATCAATTCTAATTATTTCATCATTGGAGTGTTCAAACTGGGGGGCAAATCCAGTATTAGCAGGTTACAATTAAAGAATATTTACTTTATACCATCTGTTATGTGAGTTCATATTTCACAATATTACTACTAAGTGGACTTTGGAATGCTGTAGGGTGTGTTGCCAAACGGAAGTGTGGTGGCCGTGAAGAAGGTTTCTTCTCTTTGCAGTATAGATGACTTTCTTAATGAAGCTGTCCTTTTGTCGAGAATGAAGCACAAAAACTTGGTGACTCTCATAGGATGTTGCCTTCATGACCCGCAAGGGCTGCTAGTTTACGAGTACGTGGAGAATTGTCATGTTGGCCAAATTCTACTTGGTATGTAATTCTCCTAGCCCAACTGAATTAGCAACATACTTTTGCTCTCTTCTGCAAGCATGATGGTTTCATTCCAACTCCATATCAAGTATAATTGAGAAACTAATTCCAAGTCTGTCCATATCTTTGCCCTGTTGCCACAGACAAAGGACCGAGTAGGCAGATGCTGGCTTGGTCTGTGCGGTTAAAGATTTGCTTGGGCGTGGCTCAAGGTTTGCAGTACTTGCATGCGCTAGCGCATACGAGAATCATCCATCGGGACATCACGGCGACGAATGTTTTTCTCGACAGAAACTTTGACCCTAAAATTGGTGATTTCTCCTTGGATTTATCATTTCAAGATGAACAGAGTCATATTCTGGTAGATGAAGTGGAGGGAATACTGTAAGTTACCCACTCTTTTCCCTTTCCGTACGTGTAGTTTGCTGGACAGGTGTTCATTGCGTGATCAAACAGTCGAGTTCACTCAATACTAGACAGGTCTTCATTCCTGCATTAGGAGTTGTCGAAACCCAAGTCTTGAGCTCCAAATAGCCAGTGAGACTCGGGAAGGTGATTCTTACAACTCTCCTCGTCTCCCCCAAGGTGAAAGTTTTTGAGGATTGGGGCCTCAAATTCCAAAGCAAGGATTTCGAGAGTTGGGGTCTTTGATTCTTGCGGGGCTAGATTTGGGAAGAAATAGAGATTTCTGGTAGTTGGCACCCGTATTTTTTTTTGGAGGGGGGTAGGGTTCAGGGTTCAGGGTTCACGATGCCATTTTGATTGACATGCTCTGCACATACATCATGCAAATATTTCTGAGTACTTGCAGGAGGTACATGGCACCGGAGTTCGTAAAGTTTGGGAAATTGAGCGAAAAAGTGGATGTCTACAGCTTTGGCGTCTTGTGTTTGGAGATTATCAGTGGCCGACGCAACTGTGAGATGACCTTGCCTCCGGATCAAGTGTACCCCCTCAAATGGGCCCCGCGTCTGCACGAAGAAGACAGGCTTTCGGAACTCGTTGACCCCACACTTCACTTGACGGATGTCGAAGTCCGAGACGTGCAACGAGTGATCAAACTGTGTCTCATGTGCATACAGAACGAGCCGGAGAGGCGGCCGAGCATGGCTCGCATTTTGACTACATTGCAAGGAGATACGGAATGGGATGGGCAAGTGCTGCGGTGAACGGAAGTGGTCCAATGACCAAGGTATTCACCAAAATTCACCGATTACTGGACCAATATAGGTGCATTCGCTTTTTCTACAGTTGAAGTCATCCATCGGACCATTCTGGTCCGCAGCATCCTTACAGGGTTAAAAAGCCTTATAACTCCTCAGCTGTGATGTAATACATGAATTGTGATACATTGTTATTTACACACTATCACAATCATTGATTTACTTCATATTGAAAAGTATTTGGTCATTGTTTTTTCTGATCAAATACCAACAAATACGACTCCCAAGGGCTTTCAGGCCCTTCAAGGGTTAACATACCACTTCACAAGGGCTCACAGATCGGTGGTTTTCAGGACTCAAAGGCACGAGTAACTTAGTGTTTAGAGCGTCTGGGTGGAGCCTGGGTGCTAACGGTGCTCATTAAATGGAGCATAGCCCTGAAACTGGCATTGGAGGCCGTACTTACCTCAAAATACGGCCTTTGGATGACATTTAGCACCTGTGGAAGACAGAGCAAAGTAATTTTTCTTCCATTTTTTTTAAGGGTGAGCACTTCTGCAAGAAGTTAATGTTGGAAATTCTTTCTTTGTGATATTATTGTTGACTTTTATACATAGTAAGATGCTTCATCCATGGACCACTTTTGAGTGTATTTTGACAACTTCATAGGAAATATGTGATTTTAATTTAATTTGATAAATGTGAAAAGTTTTAAGAATAATGAGTCCCTTGAAAGCATGGCCTATAATCATAAAAATGAACTTTTAAATTTTGTTCTTCACAAGCTATGTTCTTTTTTAGGATAAATATTGTGACTCGGATGGCTTTGCCATGCAATTCGATGAACTTCAAGTAAGATGTTGACTATAAGGTTGAAGCACCTATTTTCAACACTTTCCACAATTCCACATACTTTGAGGTGTAATCAAGACATGAACTTATTTTTAGCACGTTGACATTTGAAAATCATGAATTTTAAAAGTATGATATTTTTCAAAACATATACAAATGTAATATGAATTTGTGAAGTTCAAGTACGTGGTGTACTTGAAATCATATTTTGCATTCAAGTACAAAAGATGGAGATTTGGGACTTCCTATGGTTACATATTTTCAAGATTGATTTAGAATGTAGTATTGGGAATAGTTGTTTCTACCTTACGTAATGGACCATGCAAATCAAGTATTAAGAGTCTACAAAATGCTACATTTAATATTTGTTTGTATTGAAATTAGTTCAATGAAAAGAGTGATGTACAAAGCCTTCATTTCCTTTCCTATACAAATCCTTGTTTTCAATAATAATTTAGTTGTTTGTACACTTACTTGGCTTTCAATTGGCAAGTAATGTAAGCATGACTTATATGAATGTTTTCAACCATGATGGCCCAAAAAACCCTAGAGAAAAGGCCAATAGAGAGTAAGACTTGACCTAAGCCTCCAAGCAATGGACTTTCTAACTCATACCACATATTAGAAAATTTAGATGCTACCCTTACAACCATAATCAACTATAGATTGACACCACAATTAACAATCAACCACAAACCCAGGGTTGCATTCAAAACTCATCCAACATAGAAATATTTAGTTCCAAAATCAACAAGTCTATTAAAAATTCAATGAACATTGCAAATAAACAAAGTACAATTGCTATTGTAAAATGATTGTAACTTCAAATTCCCTAATTGATCATCTGCCACTAGAATGGCCACCAAAGCTTCAATTTATCTTGAAATGGCCCAAGATTAAGTTTGTTGGAGGACTAACTTTGCCCCACATCTACTTCTAGAAATTACGCTTCAAATTCATCAAAATACTCACAATATCCTTTCTTAAAGTTGTTGCTTCTATTCTAGGTGACACAAAACAATTTCCTAACTTTCTCTATTCCTTTTTTACAAAAATGAATGTGAAAAACCTACTCAACAAATTCCTAATCATCCTCTTCACATCAAACCTCCACAATTTCGTTATATTTCAAGAATCTCATTCCAAACATTCCAAGTAGGGAGACAAAAAAAAGAACTTCCATGAGAGCAAAGAATGAGAGAAAGTTAATTCTATTTTTCCTAATATAATGCTTCATTAGCATGCTAACCTTTATCCACATTCTAATTCATCCCTACTCTGATTTAACATACTTACACTTATTTTCTTCATTTTTTCCTACTTTAGAGCATTTTCTATTATGTTAGTGTCTTAGGACTTCTCTATTTCTCCTAGTTCGCTTCATTTTTTTTGTCATTGTAGTTCTCATTCCCTACTCACTTTCTAATGCTAATTCCTAATTTTAATATTTTATTTCCTAATTCTACTAATTTTACCATTTTCTAATTTCTCTAATAGCCCATTTTTTTACTTAACCTTTTTTAAATGGAATTTTAAAATGCTCATTTTTCTTGTAGAATTTCCCCATCATTATTCACATAATTGAATCCATTAAATTTTACACCATTGCCTTAAAAATTCCGCTACTATCTATTAAAAGACTCACTAATCTACTATCATAGATTGATTCATCTAATTAAGAATTGCTAGCTCATAAATTTTTACAATTGGTCATAATTTTCCTGAGCTTAAATTGTAAGCCAATTCAGTGGCTCACAACCTAACTATAGGTCTATGACCATTATTATCTAGTGTACTTATATAGTGGTTTATAACCTCACATTGAATGCGTAGAATAATTTCATGTATATTGTTAAAAATTTTATTTCAAAGATAGTTTGGATTGAGTATGTGTCATGAGCTCTTCTACCTCTTCTAAAAATCACAATTCATATTGGTTAAAATGCTCTAAGTAGTAAATACAATCCTTATCTTCAATATATAAGCATAAAGAGAGTTTAATGAGTTTTTTGTGAGGTATGATCAAATGGTCATACCCATATTGACATCATGTAGACACAAATTCATAATAGATATCAACATGGTTATTTGGAGAATATATTATTGTCTACCAATGGAAGAACTTGATTGGAGAAGGTATGTAAGGTATGCATATCCATTATAGCCCCTATCCACATTTATACAAATATAGATAGGGGATGCAATTGGAAATAGATCATTGTCAATGGACCTATCTTAACATTCATTAGTCAACATTCATGATATTGGGTAGCCAATTACTACCTCTTTTGAGGTGATAGTGATAAACTATGACATTTCAAGAAAACCACACATAAATTACAGAAGAGGTACATGTGTCATTTTCAAATTGGTCATAAAATTATCAACACAAATTCTGAAAGGGTACATGTGTCATTTTCTTCTTAAACTTTAAAATTTCCATTCCAAAAAACTATAAGAACTACAGAAAATAAGAACTAGCATGCATCTCCCATTGTCCACAGCACTCTCCAAGAAAATATCTTCTAAGTATCTACACATCAAACCCAAGAGAATTACATACTTGAATCCTCCTTGAATTCATAGAATCCCTATTTCCAAAACCCTAATTCAATCAGGACTATTAATTTGTTGAACAATTTTGAACTGATTAGCAATCAGATCTTCATCTCTTTCAGAGTGTCACAATATGTGGTCCGAAATCGAACCAACACCTCCAAATAATCCATTCCCTCTCAAAAATGTTCTAATTGAACTTAAACCAACAAAGCCACGAGAAGGTATCAACCTTCTCAAAGTAGCGAATTTACAGTTCATTGCAGCAGCATCAAGCTTGCTAAGAATTGTAGAATTGGATTTTCCTTAGCAACAATAAATTGAAATCCAAGCAAGGTCTACCAAAATTGAGAGACCTAAACTGAAACAACAACTGAATCATGTTGAACATGTTTCCAAAGAGAGAACACAAGTTGTAAACACAAGTCTCAAAACAAACTTCGAAGCAAACTTACCAAACATGCTGCAAACGTAGTTGCTGCACAAACGCTGCAGACAACCCTAAGGACCTCAACACTCACACAAGGCTATTCATGTACACCTTAGTCGTAACACAGAAGATAAAAAACTTTTAACTACAAGGTTTTCAATTACATCCTTCATAAGAGAGCATCAAAGGATATTTGCACTCACCTGCTGCGCTACCAACCTGAACGAGAAACCAGTATGAATCACATGCGACATTGTGAGAGTTTGAGCACGCCGAACTCTAGCCCTTGACGGACCGGATCGTTAGCTCCAGATTGACGGCTGCTCAATTTCTGCTGCGTGGCGCTTCATCGACGGCGCTGAGGGAGCCCTATATTTTTTTTCCCACCATCGATGGCGGAAGATCAACAAATAGATTTTATTCAGAAAAAAATTGATCAAAGGACAGGGGTGAGGGTTTTAGAGATCTCAAACTTTTTTTCCCAGAAATCGACGATGGTGTTTTTTTGTGTTAGGTAACAGGCACTGTTTGGGCTGCTTGCCAATTCTCAGGGGATAGTCAATTAGTTCATTCATGTTCACCTTGTTGTAAATTATGATGATGTGATAATAAAAGTTCCATTCAAATGTCATCGTGTTTTGAAATTTTGAACAACATGCTAGTCTATACACTTTAGCTACCACAAGGTAAGAATTTCAAGAGCTAGGGTGTTTTGCTAGATAGGTCTTCATGATACAATTAAGATGGAAGCTCCCATTCCTATCCATTTAAGCAATTCGGCGTAGTTGAAGACACCTTTTGTGAGAAAAAGTATTATTGTTGTATTAGCAATTGACAATCCTGAATTAAAAAATAAAAATAAAAAAATAGAATTTTTGGATGAAGCATCTAATTTCTATGAATTTTCAAAGAAGAACTCCCTAGGGCACCCCACCCTAGTAAAGCTGCAGTGATTCTGACACAAAAATCACCCACAAACCATGGGGACGGTACTTTGGGGAGACAATTTCTGGGACACCTACTCTGCCGCAGTGGGTGCATGGACGGGAATGCGTGCTGCCACCTTGAGCAACTGAGTTCACTAAACACTTCTTCATGAGGAGGTGTCACAGCTCAATACTTGGGATTCACAAAGAGAGAAATACTCAAGTTTTTAAACCTTTGAACTCTACCCAAAGGTAAGAGTTTTGGGAACTAGGGCATTTGATTCCTGCTGGGCTAGAGTAGGAACAACGCAAAGAATTCGGGCATCTCAAATTGCAGGTTAACTCTTGACAACCCTATTTGAGATTCAACCGAGAATCCAGGTTTCGAGTTCGATTGACATGGTCCTGAAATTTTATATTACTCCCTCAAGTAGTTGTTCGCAGTTGCTTCATAAATTCAGCAGCGGGATCTGCGATGTTAACCGAACAGACTCTAAAATCACTGTGAGCTGTTTTCGTTTTCGATTTATTTTATTTCGATTGTGACTGATATGACATTTGATTTGCGAAATAAGCAAAAACATAAACAGTGAGCTGAAAGGGCGCATAGAAAAGCTCAAACAATACAGGGTGAAAGAGGTTCTTCGTCATTTACGGCGACACAAATGAGACAGGAATCAGGGCTTCGAGGACTATACGTCAAACAGTCCCAGTAAAATTGGCAAAGGAATATATAGTACAAGCTGTCATTCGTTCTACAGTACAAGAAGAAGCTGAATAAGGAAAGAATGGGTAAAAGCCCAACCTAACTTATTTAATCAATCATCATACGAAATATGCGGAGCAGCTTCACAACCAGGGTCAAATGCGTCCGCGACTCCACAGCAATGCCAATACTGCATAATTTCCCCACCACCAATCGTCTCCATCGTGCCGCCCGTGTAGACGCTCTCAAACTTCCTTTTCGTCTCTCCTGCCACCACAACCACCTCAGAAACAGTGACACCACAACAAACTTCAGAAACAAAATTTCAAGTAAACTCAAAGTAAATATGAGAAGAATCAATTATCACATAAAGGACTCGTCTGAGGTTTCTTGGTCTTAAAATGAACAATTCAATTGATCATAGTGTCAAAAATATAATCCAAATAGGGCCACATTACGATTATAGTACTCCAATCAGTGAAAAACATTATATCTGTTGGTCCAATTACAAACAAAATTCAACAAAAGAGACTCTCCATGTGAACTACTTAAAATCCAGTAAGGACACCAAGGACTAAATGTGTCAGATAAATGACTTTTTAAGGACACTAGAGAAACAAAGAATGCATCTGTTCATTCAAGAATCTGATCAATTTTGGCTAACTTCCTTGGTGTTAGGTACTCTTTCTTCCAGGGTTTAGAGTGACAAAAATCATGACCAATACACGGATTCCAAGGTTTTAAAAGACAAGCGACATGGTTTTGATTGATCATACTGTGACAATTAGTACTGCAGACAGGTAGAATATTACAGCACCAGAATCTGTGAAGAACAGTGCATGTATTGGCTAGAGAGTGAACAACAATTGAACAAAATAGAATTCCCATACAACTTACTCAAAACTCCTCAAATAAACAAGCAATCCGTCAGGGTTTCAGCACGATTCGCAACCCTGAACCCTATACTGGACACGAACCTTAACTGACCTCCGAAGTGCGCAGTATGGAATCGACAAGCGCGCGGATGATTCGCCCTCGGATTGTACATTTGCTTACAATTGCGGCATGTGCGAAGCTCCACTCTCCCTTCCGCCGCTTCTCCCCCTCCGCTTGCTGCTGTTGCTGCTTGTGCCCTAATAACAGCCCCTGCAACACAATCAGCAAAGGCAGCTCCGTGTTACATTGTAGCAATCTCAGAAATCCTCAATCGTATAAACTCCATCTCCTTTGTGGTTGATTCCATTTCTGAGGGTGCGGAATTTTGACCTTGTTGTGAAGTCAACTTGGGGATGAAAATTCTGTGCAGTTGCAACACGGGATTTGAAATGGAAACAATTGGAAGTTGCGCATGGTGCTGCAACGGAAGTGACGAAGTGCAAGCAGTGGCTGTCCACATGGCTTCGCAATTTTTGAAGATCTGGCGAGGAGCAGATGTGGTCGAAGAAACCTAGAAAAGCAATCTCGAAGAATGTAAATCTCGAAGAAACGGAGGATAGAATTCAAGTGGGGGCAACAATCGGTGGAATGTTGGTTTAGGGTTTGGGCACACTTGGAGAATGAGGCTGTGCAGAAGTGGTGGGGCATGACAAGTAATGCAAGGTATCAGTACCCCATTGTGACGCCTTTCATAAACCGACCCCTAGATATTCTTGCCTAAACTGTACAACCTCTAATCATAAGAATCTAGGATCAGCTTTCCAGAAATACATGTTTTCAGTACTTTGAAATTGTGTAGTTTATTAACCCGTGAGTGTCATAGAGAGAACAACATAAATGAAGAGCTTTTTTTTTGATGGATCCAGAAAAACCAAAATAATTTGAGAACTACTCAGTTACTTAAAGTTTCACAGTTAAGATTTGAAGTCAGCTTACTGGTGAGTACGAATCTACAATTCATAAGAGAATCCACCGTGTGTATTTCGAGATTATAATACTTGATGAACTTGATATTCCACAAATCCTATTTTTTCAGCATCCAAAAAACGTCCCTTCTAATGCATAGGGGTTAATATGGTGTCCAACAAATGCATGAAAAGAAAATTTAGAATACTTTTTTTACCTTTTGACTTGCATTGTGTAAGCATGGAGAAGGTAAAAAACCCTATTGCAAATTTGAGTGACTTGATTGTAAATCCCACCCCAATTGATTCTTGTTTGAAATGTACACTTTTTGAACATCATAACCCAAGGTTGGTTTTTGGGTACACTATTACTTATCATTAACCCCAAAATGACCCTAGAATTTCCAAACTTTTGAGCCGTGTCAAAAAGGCAAACAAAATTTGAATTTCATAAATAGTAAAGTTCTACAGCCAAAGATGTAATTGTATCGATTGCTCATATGGTCTTCATAAAGATCATGCTATAATTTTTGGTGCCCCAAATTATTCACCAAAGTGCACCACATTGACTTGGTTGTGAAGGTAAACAAGTGCCAAAGTATGCTTTTTGAAGAAGTTCGGGAAACTTCGATTGATGCTATTGAACAAATACTTATTGAATTGCAATGCCAATTTTTATTTATTAGGTAAGGGATGAGATGTAGAGCACTTGGACCAAAAGAAACTACCAATAGAGACAAGTTTGATAATTTTGTCACAGTAATGCCAAGTTCAAGGTGTCTGGCATTGCTAGTGAGTGGGTGCAAATATCTTTTATTTATTGAAAGAAATATGGAGTGAAAGAAAATGATCCCAACAATAGACACCATATAGCTGACACTTCTAAACTTTTGAGCCACATTTTGCCCAAATCTGACGGTGCATTTGGCTCTAGGGTCATTTTGCAAGGCAATATGATGGCAAACTAGTAAAGGAAAGGGTGGCCTTAGTAGGAAGCAAGAGTGGCAGGGTTTGCTAGTTTACATCTTCCGTAAGGTAGTCTATCCTTAAAGCGACTATGCTCTAAAAGCAATCATGATACATAGGTACATTTTGCTTTCTTCAATGTACCATAAGTGCACATTTCAGGAGGTGGTCACTTTCAATGACAATTGCATTTCAACTTCTAAAATTCGTAACTAATTCCACAAAGGTCCAAAAAATGTGAAATAACTTGGATTAGATGCCAATTTCATTTTCCTTCCTACTAAAATTGACAGAAAATTTTTACAAGGAATTTTGCTTCCCCCAAAAGGCAATTAGCTCTTAAATAATTACTTTCAGAACAAACTACCTTACATGAGTTGTCATATGAGTTGTCACACATGGAGAACTAAGTGGCAAGCGAGGGCAATCGTAGCAAGGCAAGTCATTAAGGATAAGGTAGTCTGCTCTTATTGCCACCATCTTCTTCAAACATCACAGTATCCCCCTCTGAAATGGACAGTCAATGGTTCTGAAATAGACTGCCACAAATTTTAAAACATAATTAAGATTTGTCAAGGGATGATTCATACTTTGCCAATGCATAGAATAAGAGTCAGAGAGGGTCCATTTCAAAGCCAGGGTATGTCCACTTACTTTTTTTAAATGAAAATTGATTGCCCAATTGCCTTCTTACAAATGTTAAAAGAATTTGGGGTCCGTTTAAGTTTAGTAGTGGTTGCATTTAAGAACCTTCTATATTACTTTTTGAATGTTGCAGTGCTTGTTTTTGATCAAGCCATATCTTTTTTCAGAGTGCGTGTGTGTGGTTTTTGCAAGGCCTATGATCATAAATAGGTGCCTACTACAGAATTCTTTGAAAATTCCTAAGTAATTCAAAAATGCTCCAAAAAATATGAAATCACTTGGGTTAGATTCCACATCAATTTTTCTTCAAGTGAAAAATAAGGAAAAATAATTCCGTGCACCTAAGAATGATCCAAAAGGCTGACCAGCCCTTAAACGGTTGCTTTAAGAGCATACTACCATAAACTCAAGTCCTACAACAGACTTCTCCAGGTTGCCCTCATCCACCTGGGCTACCACATCCGTGTTGGCAGGGTGTTTTCCCTTCTAGCAATGGAACCTTGCCTCGGTGATGTGGCTATATAAAATAAAGGACATGTCACCTGTGGAATCTACAAGTTTCTCTTTCTTCACCATTCAAAGCCTAATAATTGTGTAGTTCACAATTTTTCCTAATTCTACAATGATTTTTCATTATTTAGTTTGGAAAAATATTTGAGGATAGATTGTGTCCTCAAGGTCATTTGGGGGTTAATTAGCACTTTAAAAATTTATAGTTTATTCATATGGTGATAAGAAAAAAATGGAACTAAAAATATTGAGAATACTCTTTCAATTTCCAATAAGACCCAACTAAAAATAATTAACCCCTAATTAAAAGTTCTTTTACGTTTAGAGGCCCAAAACTACTTCAAAGTAGTCAAACCCAAAGTAAGGTTAAAATCTTCATCTACATTTATTGTTTTACGAATGCAACCATAGGATCCTTTACTAAACTTGTTAGAGTACACTCCTTTAAAATTTCAAAATAAAAAACCTTACTAATTGCAAAATCATAATGCTTGAGTTTCAAAAAGAAGTATTTTCAACTCTTCCCAAATGGTTAGATTTCATCTTTCAAACATTTTACACCAAAATGTGTAGATCCTACAATAGTGGTGCTATTCTATTAGCATGTGAGCATGAGCCTATGAGCGTTGAGCATGGATTATGTGAGTGTTGAGTTTGTAGAATATAGATATTATATAGAATTGAGATGAAAATTATAATTTTCACTGTTATCCAAAATATTAGAAGTAAACATTATAAAAATAATGAACTCAATTGATGTGAAAGTCAGATGAATGGAGATGGAAATAAGTTTGTATAGAATATTGGTTGATCACTGTCCTATAATAGAATGGGGCCTCTTGGATTGATGGGAGGGTACCAATAATTTTTTCTTATTTAGATTTTAGAAAAAAATTGTTGATAAGAACTATTTTTATAACTAATGATCTTTGGCGTGGTGAATTTAATTTTGAATGATCAGTGTCTTGTAGCATCATGAATCTTTTGAGGGTCAATGGGAAGGTATTATCGATTGGAATTCTTTATATGTGGAAAGATCTTAGTGATATAGAATTTCATTTTTGTTGATCACTATCTTATAGTAGTGTAGATCCTCTCAGAGCGAATGGGGGATACCTACACTTTTGTCTTGATGTGTTGATAATTGAACTTGTTAAGATTTTAGAATAAAATATTTGGTTGATACTTGATAGGGATTATTTTAAAAGGAATGAGCTTAATTACACCAAATTGTTGATTAGTTGATCATTGTCCTCTTATAAGATCTCCTAGGGTCCAATTCTTCTATCTTTGATCACATGGTCCTTTGGTTAATCACTCCCCTCTTGTTGCTTGGAACCTCTTGACATCAAGAAGAGGATTATGCACTCACCACCTTGATGTGCTACTTATTGAAATTTTCTAGAAGAAAAAAAATTGGTTATTAATTTGGATTTGTTTGAAATCAACAGAGGTTGTTCCATTGAAATATAATCACTTCCCTCCTATTGTTGGGTACCTCTTGGCATTGAGAAGATCCCCCTAGTTGCGAGGAAAAAAAATTATTTTTTAATTTTTTTAATTTAAAATTTTATTTTTTTTCCTGCGGCTAAGGGGCTCCTTTCTGTGCTGAGAGGTACTCAACAAAAAGAAGGGAGTGACTTATAATGTAGTTTTTGCCTACTCGACAAAACCCAGAGAAATATAGTATAGGGGGGGGAGGTGTAATTCCTACGGAAAGGTCAATAAGTCTAACGTTTGCATGACTAAGGTCACTTGTATTCATATTTTAGGTATTTATCTAAAACTTTTAGGTTTGGTTCAAGAAATAACCCAAGGAAATATTTGAATGTCAATTTTTCACAATCCAAATTTTTGATGCCATATTATAGATTCAATGGATGACGTCACAGTCTTATCTGGTGTGTGGCTCATGTCAATTCTCAAGTCAATTTGTCTTTATGCATCTCTAGCCACTTAATATTAATATTGTATAGATATTTATAAAATACCAATTAACTTGCACATAAATTTAATCTTCTTTTCTTTCTCTCATTTGTCTAAACTATATTAATTTAATTGCAATTTTTATTTTACAAAATAATTTAGTCTTCTAATTCCGTGCAATTATAAATTTCAAAAGGAGGAATTAGTTCTTTCTTGGGGCTTGAGTAATTCTTCACGTCAACCCATTTTGCTCCATTCTCCTTTTAAGGTCAATTTATATTCGAACTTGTATGTGATTGAGTCAATTGGCCTTGTTATCAACCCATGGCCATACAACCAAGAAACTAGACCTATCACCGTGCACAAGGTCTAATATAAAGTCCAATCGACTTTCCACCTACCACGAGCTACACTGTCAACTTGACTAACTTCTTTAGCAAAACAAATCTCTTCTATTGGATATGCTTTACGTATGATTTGATATATTTTCAGATTTCAATTCTAATACTTCTAGTTTAAACCATATAACTATATTTATCAATTTGCTTTACATGCTACACTTGGTGCAATTGGACCATGTCTATTTGGGTTGGACTAGTACAATCTAGCCAATACTCTATTAATTAGACTTAATCAAGCACTTAGTCTCACACTATGTTGACTTACTTGATTTGACAAACAATTGAGAACTAATATTATCTAGTAGACTACTCACTATTTTATATCCATTTAACGAACTTCACACATGCATTGTTTGCATCTAAACCGATATTAGTAATTCAGCTAGCATCACAGTTTCACAATTAACTTGATATGGTAACAATTTGCAATTATTACAAACACACATTCATGGACACCATAACTTAGAAATTTAAATCCATAATAGTTTAATACTTGAGCTAGTCAACTTGATTTTTCCCAATAATTCAACACTTCACACACATAGCATCACATTGCTGAATTGACCAATGCAAATTTGATGAATTTTTCACATGGTCATACATTGTGAATTGCTCATAGATTTTTTACTTAACAATTGGATTTTTTCAGTAATTCAACAATTGGCATACAACAATCCATAAGTCAATAACTCGAGACATCAACTAATTAATACAATTTGCGTCACATTCCCACAACTGAATTGACTAATGCATCATTATACAAAACATTTCCACACTTATTAATTAAATATTTTAAGAAATCATCAATTTGCCTCTCAGCTCCAATCTGAATTCACAACCCATTAGCCAAATGGATGTCGCGCCCCTTAGTGACACTTACCGCTTTAAGCTCACTTTCTAAGCACTTAACACTTTAGTGCCACCAAGGTTCACGCTCTCCTAACACTGCACATGCCACACACCCACAATGTTAGGTTCCAACTCAAGTCACGGGGTTCCCCATTCCTTCGTGACTTCCAATCCTTTCCTTCCAACACTTAACTCCCGCAAGACACCGGGCATGTCATTTGATGACATGGGGCATAACTTCCATTGATGTCCAAGCACTCAGTGGAGGCACTACTCCCCACCGGTGCTAACCGCCCTTACATAGGACCCAACTCTTCATTAGGCCCAACCCAACTCATTTTGTGACTCACTAATTGGGACTCACCAAACGGAACTCACACCATGGCCTAGTGTGGAGTGGAACACCACCCAACTGGTATCAAGGTGTGCACAAGCACTCTACAGTAACACACAAGTGTGATGAGGCTTCAACACTAACCTCACCACCCAGGGCCACTCAGGCTCACCATGGCACCATTCGGGAGTGAGGAGGGAGACCACCCCTCTTCATAGTACTCTCTGTGGGATTCGGCAGCCTCCCCATACTAGAGATCATCGGGAACCCCCAAGATGCACCCCATTTTGGAAGACCACCCATTTCCAAGTGGTATCCCCAAACCGGACCTCCAAAAGACTCCCGATCTTCCCGTCGGAATAACTTTTAGCTCTGAGCTTCAAATCCCAAGTGCGAGCCCATTTTCGTGATCTACATTTTCCGTAGATCACCTTGCAATATTCACTTTCCCCAATACGACAAGTATTGAGGAGGTTATGGCCCTCCAAAGGTACGAGTCCCCCGGGAGGTGTAGTTCTCCGGGACTCCACCCTCTTTGGATGCCCCTAACTTTTAGCTCACAGCTCATCTCCTCATGAGCCTTATCATTCTAGAAATCTTGTCTCCTTAGCTTTCCAATGATATGCGGCATGCCCTATTTGGCTCAAAGGAACCCTCCCAAACCTTGTTTCCCACGTCCCTATGCCTCGGGACGCGACTGGGACGCCGCCAACTTTGAGGAGTCATATCTTTTGACTCTCAACTCGGATTCTTGTGTTCTTTGGACCCATGGACGCGTCTTCTCACAAGCTTTCCAAACATGTGTCACACGCCCCCAAATTCGTCCAAATCAGAGCGTTACATTGCTCTGATCGCTCGGGACCCTTAGTCCCCCTCACCTCATCTCTTGCAAGGCTTGGGGAGTCACCCCCAACGTCCCCCTTGCTCACCAAGGTGGTCGGGCACGCCTCTTGATGAGGGTCGTGACAATGGATTACTCCACCAATAATGACACAACCACACGACTCAAAAATCATATTAGTCACACTTAACAATTAATCAATTAATTTATTCTGTAATTCTATTATACAACTTTCATATCTAAAATTACACAATCAAGTTGACGATATTCTTAGTCCCTCACACAAGTACCAATATATAGTTAATTAGCTTGTAAATTCAAACACATACACATACATGTAAATATTTAGTAATAATCAAAGATACACATACACACAAAGTATTACATGTCAATTAAAACATAACATAGTTGCTCAATTCTTCCAATTTTGACTTAATTGAAGCTCCACAGTCCACTACCATAGCAATCCAGGCCAAATCACTCAGCCAAATAGACAAATACAACTTTTTCAACAAAAATGAATGGACAATTACAAATTTAAGGCTTTGAGAATTTTTACAATGAAATCGCAAGAGTATAGTGAGTCATACAACTTGGTATGAACTAAATAAAAATCAAATCAACCTTTGGACTTGTAGTCCCAAAACTCGGAAGATGACTTTTCATAGAGAGCTACAACTATTCAATTTGACTTTTAAATTTATATCAATTCGTCTTACTTCAAATCCTAGCAAATTCACCCATTCAATTCTAATGAAAGATTTACATTGCTAATTGACTTACTCATGAAAATGAGGCAAATTGACAACCGGATTTACACTTGAAAAATCAAATTGACACAAAATTAAAAAATTTACAGCACTACTTGACTATAAAAATCAAATTCTCCATGACGCAACCTCAATCAATTTCAAACAAATCCTAATTAATCACCAATTTTTTTTTCTAATCTAGCAAAGTCCAATATGTAGCACATCAAGGTTGTTCAAAGGATCACGATAATAGGTCCATGGCAATATGTACTAAAATTTACCAAAAATAATAATTTTTTACCAAAATTTTTAGATGGAACCTCTAAAAAAATATTTGCTCATAGGCTCACAAGCTTACAAGCTCATGCTCATATGCTCACAAAATAGCAACCCTGGATCCTACAACTTGCATCCCTCCATAATATGTTGAAGAAATCATTTGAGAATACACATAAAAATTTCAAAAATAATTTTCATATTCATGCTTGAAAAAAATATTAACTAGAAAGTAGGGAATGATTTAATAAATTGTTAAGATTTTAGTTATGGAATTAGAAAACCAATTCCAATGGTAGTAATGTTGTAAGAAACAATCTATATCCTAGGATTTTATTGTTTTCAAAAAATAATGAATATTGAGTTAAATAACTCTATACTTAGATGTATATTTCCTTACCATTAGAGAAATTGTGGACTCTCCACAGGGTTGCCAAGAAGCGCTGAGAGGGACCCTCAATGCATTACATTTATTTTGTTTGAGGAACTTTTCTCCTATTTTTGCACTTCATCACTTCCAAATGTCAGAGCATTCATTCTCAAGTACTATTAGTTAGGGTTGTGACAAGTGTTGTTTTGATATTTGAAAGCACCCCTAAAGCACCTTCCTCTGATGATTGCAAAATAGAAAACTGAAATATATTTCTTGGAACTTCCAATATTCATACAAGGTGAATCTTTGTTTTGTCAAAAATTCCTTCTTTTGACTAGCTTCAATAAACTCTAGAATTAGACTGGCTTGTCAAACGTTGGTAGCCCTCTGGAGAGTCCAAAATTTTTCTAATGCTTCTAAGTGTGGTAAGCTAGTCAATGTGAGTATTTATGTTCTTCTTTATTCCCGTTAGCACTTTTGATTCTTCACACTGCACTCTAAATGGTGCACTAGAAACATCTAGATTCCATTTCCTAGATTATTGGGGTAGCTCAAGGAACATTACATTACATTTTTGAAAATAGTTTGATTTTTTAATTGGATCCCTCCTAATGAAAGGAGGGACTCAAGGTGGATTTCCATGTAAAGAAATTGGGCAAACTTTGCAAAAAAAGACAAATTTCTCTTTTGAATTCTACATGGAAGTGTATGATATTAGCAAGAGTAGAATTAGAATTGTTATCTGGAAAAATTGTAGGAAGTATCTTGTGAGAAGTGGGTGAAGCTAGTTTTTGACTTTTGGAGACTAATTCTAACCCCTAAATGGCCAAGGCCTTCTTTGAGCTTCTTGGAATTTGCTCTAATTGGAACAAAAAGCCAACATTTTGATAAGCTCTATCAATTTTTTTTAAACATACAAATTCAAATTAGACATATTAGAGATCACATCAAAAAAGAAAACACAACAATATCACTTATGGATTGAAAGATTATAATGTTTAATCATGAGGGTGTTGAAACTATGAAAGTGATTTGAAGTCTTTCAATGTTCTTTTCACATGTCAAATCTAAAAAATTGGTCACCAATTTAAGGGCATAACATGCATAACCCCAACCAATTTATGGCTTCTCAAAATCTACTTTACAATTATTTTAAATGAATTTCGAATGTGATTTTCCCTCCAAGATTTAGTGTATTAACTTTGATCCAAACACTAACATCAATGTAGTGTTTCAAGGAGATAGTTCTTACTTGGAAACTCTTGGAGATAAGAGAGTTCTTCCTAACTACGATACAGGAATGCAGATAAGACAGTAAAGGCTACCTTACCTTGGTGCATCCCTCTCTACAGGTAGACTCCATGACACAAACTTGTAACTATCCTTGAATAATAACCAGTGCAATTAAACAGACACTTTTCTGATTACAGCCAATTAGACATCACTACACACCAAAACTGATGCAAGAAAACTGAAAATTTGTCTCAAAGTGTTAACAAATATGACCAGAAATGATGAGTGCGGCTCACAAACATCATGAACTGAAAGGACACTTGGAAACTGTATGTTATTTTGAAGAAATCCTGAATCAGAAGAATTTAAGCATGTTCCCAATTTTTCATGTAAATACACAACTAGGGTGCGTGCTTCAACAAATATACAATGCAGTCCACTTCTACTGATTGAAAGAAAAGGGGAGTTCACCGGCATTGAAGCTGCTGTACCGGAACTAATTTCCTTGAACAAATTTCATGGTTCTACTGCTCCGTGAGCCGTATCGCATTCTAAGGCAAAGCGCACATGTAAAAAACTTCAACTACCTCTCGAAATTATAAATATATCTACTCCGCAAGTATGCATAATACAAGAGATTAAAAAAATTAAAAATTACAACAGGGAGAGAGGACCTTGTGGAATAGCATTTTACCTAAATAAACTAAAATTTCATGAGAATACCAATTGTGAAAATTGAGCCAATCTGCCAAGGCAGGATCCTGAAACGGTCTCTGAAATGGAGGAGTGGACGAAGCACCAATTCAAGCAAAGTCATCACTGTTTAATGTGCCCATTTTCGTCACCATCCTCATCCACGACTACCGCAGTTTGAGAATGCCTCCTCAGATCCTCGTTCATGTCTTACAACTCTGCATTTCAAGTAATGGAGTCAGCAAGTTAATGCAAAGTTACACAAGAAGAAGGGCCTGTTGCAATGCAACACCACCAAAAAAAATTCATCAAGCCGTCAGGTTTGATTGAGAAGATGCTTGGATGTCATAGGAATTTAGCAAGAACAAATAAATTAAAATTTGTGTGGATGAGGATGTAAGAAATGAAATTGTGACAATTTGCATTGCGTATAAGAGATTCATGAGAAGTTACGAAGTGCATCTATTGAAAACAATGCCAAATAAGAGTAGTTTTGAATAGAGTCATGCCAAATCAAAGGAAATCAAGCGAACTAAAGGTACGCACATGTGAAGGCAATTTCTGAGAAGCTCTTACTTTGTTCAAATGGAGCTTAAAATTTTGCAGAACAAGAAATTTACAGAGGAATCCCATTTCAAGTATCAAGGATTCCTTTTCATGCCACTTCACAAGTTCTCTAATTATATTCTCTAACTATGAGATTTGCAAAGCTGAATTGTTCAAGGCATAAAAATGAAGATTGAAACTCCACTCCCTACAAAATAATTCATGATTAATTTGCCAAATCAGAAATATAATAGAGATATCCTTTAAGTCCAACTCAAAGATATAGGTTGTGTTTTTCCATGGACCTCCATTAAGTACATGTCAATAATGATCAATGGAGTACATCCCATCATTGTGAACTATTTGCACCCCTTCAGATTCCATTTTTTAATAAATTCAAATATTGGAGGTATAGAATATAAGATAAGACATACTCACCCTGATCTAATTTGGAAATCGCATCAGTAGGACTCGATTGTGAAGTTGAAGCCTGCGTTGGCAATGGGCTGTACTTGGTAACGCCCGGAATCCTATCCTGACAATGGTCTGGCAACATCTTGAGGGTGATTCCCATTCCGATGAGTATCAGTCCGGTGCAATGTTGCCCTAAGAGTGGCTTTGTAAAAATAATGTAAGAAAGAAGAAGCGTGGCTGCCTTGCGAGCAGTCGTCACCTGAATCAATACAGTCAAGGAGTCAAAACAGCATGATTGAGTAGAAAGTCATAACCTGATTTCAATTACAATCACAAATTCTCACTTACTGCAAGTTATAATCTACATAGCTTCTGTAAGGATCCTTGCAAAAACAGGAAATTGCATCCACAGTAACCTCTGAAGGACCCAGGATTCAAAGTTTGAAAGTAAGCGATTTGGTTGATCGTATTGTTAAAAGATAAATTAGATGAGGCAGAATTTTACATCGTCAATGAAGAACTTTGCATGTGCTGGTAAAAAATAAATGAAATTGAACAAACAAAGTCCCTCGTATATGAATTCACTCAAAAAGTGCTCATAATTTCATGAGGCTCGATTTGGACCTCTTGGTCTTCCAGGGGGATAAGGAAAAGGTGGGAACTGGGGGTCTCACCATAGCTGTTGTAGCAGCGCCGAACAAAGCAATGAGGCAAAGGACTGATATCTGCCCAATGAACGTCGCGCAAGCCTCGAAAATGAGCACGAGATATATGTAGGGATGCTGCAACAATAACCCCAATCATGTTGTAAAAACAATACTCAATCAATTCACAGGACTTCCGGTGATGACGAACTCAGATTACCGCACCCTTCCAAATTCAGATTTTCAATTAAATCAACGACTAGAGATACCGAGGGAGTAGCACAACAAGAGATACCAAGGTCAGATGATGACAATTAGTTCAGTTTCACTTTTCGTTTTCCATTTTCACTTGCACCTACTAAAAATGAGTGTCTTGTAGTGAAGCAAACTCATTGCACCTCTACAGACTCAAATCTTTAATCACGTCAAGCATTAGAGTTGCAAACATGAGATACAAAATTAAGTTGGACGATGAAAGTGAGGGTGCAACTCAAAACTCTAACATCGGCGTTGCATAATTGCACAGACATTCGATAATGCAGAAAAGGGAGGGTTCTCCACCTGAAAACAGTTGGACCAAGCCCGGAAAAATTCGCCCGTGATGAGCATTGGTGGGATGAGGAAAGGTAGTCCCACCGCAGTCGAACAGAACAGCATCTCCAACTGTTGACAGAAAGCAAGAAATCAGGCGCATTTCTGAAACATATGGTCATTTAAGAAACACATCCGAACTTGTCTTTAATTTTTCTGGTTTTGACAATCTTGAGGCGTAAATGACTTGCCTGAGTGGTAGCAGGGTTGACTGTGAAGATCGCTTCTTGAAAGTTTCCGACAAAAGAGTCCAGGACGAGGGCTCCCACCACCATTACCACACCCATGATGCTGAAATTGGGTGAAGTTTGGGCATCTGCGAGAGTGAACGTCACAAGTCCCAGCACCAGCAGCACTGCGGAAACGTACTCCAGTAGGGAGTATCGGCGTCGCAGCCCAGGGACAAATGCACCCATTACCATCACCGGCAAAACCTGGGCAAACAATTGGCACCGTAAATTAGTGGAGAAAAAGAAAAGAAAAGGAAAGGAAAGACATGGGACATGAGTGTTAACACTCTCATGAGTGTATTGCAAATCCACATATATAATACTCAAAATAATGCGACATTTGTTCCGAATCTTTTGGAAAAGTTCATACTTTCACTTGGGTAGCACTACATAGAATGGTCTGTTTTTTTGTGTGAGTGGTTGGAATTGGTAGATATGGATGGGTGAGATATCAAAGTGGGTTGAACACTTTCATAAATTTTGAGGCTTTCAACTTGGTGTAAATGTCCCAAAATTTTAGCATCTAAGGACAACAAAAGACACTTGCAAATTACCCAAGGATGAGCAAGTGCATACACTACAAGGCTTGAGCTAGAAATTGATAGAATGGGTTAAAATCACGATCGATAAATTGGCTAAGAAAGATATTGTAAATAAAATACAATCTACAATAAGAAAATTTAGAAGTGGGTGTCTCATGTCAACAATAGGTAGAGAATACTAAACCGTTAACCTACATGGAACATATCTCCAATTCTAACCCCTTGTAACAACATAAACTTATCTATTCATGCACTTGGTTGAATATATTAGCAAATTGGGTGCAAGCATGACTTTGATACATGATTATGGCCACCAATCTATGAAAAGAATGGGGTTGTCTTCAATCACTTACAATGGTTTAACCCACTCTAAGTGATTGCATAAGTTAATTACTAGCTCATATATAGTATTAAATATTTAATCTCAAAAGATTCAACTCTTGTATCCAAAAAAATCTCTTTAAACATTTCACAATAAAAAAAACACTCCTACACAATAATAAAAATGCGTAAAGTGATGCAAATAGTATCCTCTACTTTAATTCTCTAAGGATGAAGAAGCCCAGATTTGGCCTCATGTCTTTTTAGCAGTTCCTAAGAATTTATATACAAAACTTTATGTGTTCAAATAATTACATTTTTTATCTAACACATGCCATGACCAGCACTTAATCTAATGCTATAACAACTATCCCATTTGTATTATATTGTTCACAATATGATCAATCAAGCAATCATTTTAAAATCATGAATCCTTTGTCCTTAGAAGTAAATTTGTTCACAAGCAAGGCTTTGAACAAGTTAGCCAAGGCGAGACTAGCTAACAATATGGTGTATGCAACAAGGGAAGTACCTTGGTGGATTTGAACATGATTTGTGCAGGGTAGTTGAGGAACATAAGTGAGCCTTTAGTAAGTCCATGGGAGCCCATTAACACAGCTGACAATTTGATGTATGTCTTCCAAGGGTTGACAATGTGTTTAGGTCGGAAACCATACCAAGATATGAGTCCCAAGTAGACAAAGCCTTGAACAAATGTAAAATACCACCCATAACTGCCAAACACCAAATCTAAATGTTACAAAGGGTGTTTTTCCAACTTAGAATGGATACAAGAGTTATTTCAGAAGTTGCAAAATGTAAACCTTCATTTGGTTTCCCTTTCAACACTTATTTTGAATTAATTGTTTTTCAACTTCTTATTTTTTAGGAATGACAACAAGGCATTGTTTAGATGCACTTGAATAAAATAGAGTTGTCATCTCCCCAAATTTAGTAATTGATCCCACTCATAGAAAGTAGGAAATTGGTGAAAGATTATATCATTCTAGTGCACGTTTACAGCAATGGTTCAAAGCTTTCAAAATGTAAACTGATTGGTTCGTAATATGAAGAGTGGACCTAATAATGGATTTTACAAGGCTAACATCAAGGTTGTTTGGGTCAAACTCATTCATTTCTCTATTACAGATTAACAAGTGAGCATTTTCAATTAAGAAATGGCACTACTGATGCCCAGACGTGTGGCACTTCAAATCTATCCTTGCCTCACAAAAAAAATGATTCTCCTTTTCATTATGCAACTGAAATAATAGAAAAAAGGTTGAGATGAGTCACAAAGAAGAAAGGAAGAATGGAGGAGCAGAGCGTTGTAAGACTGACCTAAATTGAAGTCTATTGTATACATATTCCTGCATCCAAATGCAATGTCAGTCTTGCAAGTTATACCGACAACAACAAAACTGATAAGCCAAATCTCATTCCCAAACCTAGGAAATAATTTTTGTAACCCATTTGATATTCTGTTTGTAGTTTGAACATTTGAATACAAACATTGAGCGTCAATTCTTGACTGATGTGCCTGTTGTATTCATCAAATTTCAGATTGAGCTGTTCTATAAGGTAGAGGAAACTAAAACCATTTGGAACTTGATTCTGTCTCTTCTGTTACCAACAACAACTCATCTCTTCCAAACTTCAATAGCAAGAAGTAGGGTTTAAAAATGAATTCGGCTGGACACCGATCTTCGAATGGAAACAGGATTGTCTACTGTCTCTTCAAAAGAAGTTTACAACCTCCACTTTGAGACTGAGAATTTCATATGTAGGGATTAAAATTTGATTTCAAGAAAGCTTGGTTCTTGTATCCAAAGTGATCTTTTGAAGCTCCATAGAGGTCTTCCAATTAAAGCATACTCCCTCATACAAAACAACTAAGTCTAGAAAACAGTGTCCAAAGCAAGATGTCCAAATTAACAGAACACACGTCCGGTCCAACACAACTCCGTTTAATTCATGTCTGAAACAAGCCGTCCGTCTGAAGCAGCTAAACTTCTCTACTAATTCAAATCAATCAAAAGCTCGGGTTTTTGTCGGTGGCACAAACCTCGCAAACACCGTTAATCATGTAGCCGAAGAAGAAGCCACCCCCACAAATGAGAAGCTGCTTCCATTTGGACTTGGAGCTCACATTGCATCCCAGCAACCACACCTGATTCTCCTCTGCCTGACCCCCCATCTCTCGAATAACACTCACAACACCCTCTTTTTATTTTCAACTCCAATTTATGTCACCAGGGAGAGTCAGAGCCGTTTCTCTCAAGGAACTGTCTCCAAGCTCTTGAACTTCTTCCCCCATCAGCATCCAAGCCCTAATCAAAATTGATCCACCCTCAAAACACTCCAACTGTGACAGTGCAAATTACAACAAACCGGAGGCGTTGTATCCAAGGGCCAGGGTAGATTTGAATTACAGCACCGGAACAAAATCCGAGCACCATACCACAATTCAAACCTTGTCTGCTCTCCAACGGATGCTTCCAAGAACCTCACAACCCAAAGTAACTAAATTACATCAGACACAAAGCCTCCACTTAAAACTTACGTTGCACAGTCACTCACTCCTGTACTTCTTGAGACGTCGAAACCTCACTTGCTTGCTTAACCCAAATTCTCTGAACCTCCCAAAACAACAACACTCACTTCGTGCAAGTGAAAACGTCAGTCCTCCGACAAGGTACCAAAACCCAAAGTTCTTTGAAACATTTGAATCATCATTCTCACTTACAAATATCTCCACCTCCGGAAACACTCACCACTCACCACTCACATCTTCCCCACATGCCACCCAAAGCCCTGACTTTCTTCTCCACAGTCAAACGTGAGCAAGCTAACTGAGCTGGGTCCCAGAAAACAAAACTATTTTCAAAGTGAGACATGACTGCGGCAAGAAGATATGCGTTGAAATTCAAGGCAGACAAACAGCGTTGAATCTGTCTGTCTGTCAGTCAGTCAGTCAATCTCAGTTTCAAACCAACTTAGTCACGATTGCAGTTTGTTCTCTTCTTTTTTAAGTTATGCCTTGAGTGTTGCAAGCATGAGGAAAGTGTGTGTGTGTGTGTGAGAGATTCAACTCAATTCAATTCAATTCAATTGATTGATTGTTGTGAGTCATGATGGATTTGTGACTTCGGTTAGAGGAGTCTGGTTGGACAATTGTAGGGAGTCTGGGAAGCTAAGCTAAGCTAGTCTGCTAGTGTAGTGTAACAAGGGAGGGAGGCGTGTCCACGTAGGGTGTGGGTGTCCCAACCGAGGCGGCTGTACAACTTATATTCGGCTTCCCTGTGAGGGGATTCACTACACTTGGCAAGTTAGCAGCAGGCGGAGTGATGAGTGAGCTGAGCTCCTCCCTGTGGTTGCTGCTCTGTTTTTTTATGCTTAAGCTTATTAATTAATTTTATGGGCTGTAGACCGAAGGGTGAGGAGCGGCTTTGTATCGACAGAAGCTATCTTATCTTACCTTATATTACTCCGAGGATGTTTGAGTTGATACCTCACTAGAAAAAATCGAGCCACTTTGAAGAATATAAAACTGAAAAGCCGGAGAGACATTGACTGCAAGGACAAAGCCTTTCCTAGTGAGCATAGCTGCTTGTTTTTTTAGTTAATTTATATTCTAATTTACATTATTCTTTGAAAGTTTGACACAACTTGACACACAACTTGCACACACAGTGCTCAATTGGAGAATTGGATGCTGAATTATTTTTGATGCCACTGACTTTCTCAAGGACTGGGTAGCCAGGACCCATTCCATCTATCCTGGCCGAAAGTAAGATTCGCTAACGTGAACAGACGGACTGGGAAGTATGGATTCGAATACCTGTACTTGCTATTCTGGATTCAAAGATATCGAAATAGCATAACATTGTACCGGAAGTACAACCAGGCAATGGTCCTTGCCATGCTGGGGAAGTGTTATGTTCTCCTAGATGCTTGGGAGGGATTTTCAGTTAGTTCAAGGATTGGAGTTGGGTTGAGGAGCCATATAATTCATATAATTAACCCATAAAGGTTGACACGGATGTTTAGTGTCCGATGGATGATAGAGTATCTTTTTGTATGGGACTAAAGTGCAACTATTGATGTGGAAAAGAGAGATCTTCTACTAAAATTTGACCTCCAATGAATATTTTTGGTTTTTTCAAAGTAGGTGATGTTACACGGTTCCAAAAGCAATGATTTCCATGGTCACCAATCCATCCTTTAAGGATTAAGACAATTCTGTTCAGTGTAGGGATCTCCTTTTCAAGGATGTGAAAGGGACCCATGTCTCATTGGTACATATTGATATGGAGTTATTTTACTTAGGGTCAACTGATTTTTATTATAGAGTCAATTTCTCATGTTACAAAAAAGTGGGAGAGCTAGAGAGAAAAGTAACTCCAATCCATTTTGTGGAGTGGGATAAAACATGGGTTTAATCATAAGTGAAAATACCCCATTCGAAGGAGGATGATTGGTTTGCCCTTGTGGCATTCTTGAAATTTTCAAAAAAAATACTCCACGTAAAGACAAATGGGAGAAACAGTGTGAGCAATTGAAAATATTTTTTTTTGACAAAGTATGAATTTGCTACAAATTTTTGAAGCATAGTGTCCAATTAGCCGGAAAGAATCTTTAAACTATCCCAAAACCAACAAAAAAATGTATCTAGAATTGTCATCTTACTCACCTAAAGCAGTCACTATGACTTTCTAACATGGCCACAATATGAAGGCCTCAAAAAGACACTTCTTGTGATGAATTTCTATTGCAATCACTAAATCTCTCCATTATTGTCACTCAAGACATTGATTGTGGCCAATAACTCAACATAGTGTAGCCATAATCTCATTTATTGAAAATATTTGTCGTGGTTTGATGCAAGACTTTGATGGGTCATTTCCTAGGTGTCTAGAATGGATCTTTTGTTAGGAATGGGGTGTTTACTTTATAGGATCCCCACTTGGTATAGTAAGAGTTACTATAAGGAGACTAAGGTACAAAACTACACCTAATTTCAATTGGAAACTCAAATAATTTTCCAAGGATTATTAAGCAATTGTGAATTGTTCCTCTTATCATGTCATAGAGGATGGAGGATGATTTTTCAAGTGAAATAGTCAATAAGTACCATTTTGGGTGCATAGATCAAAATTGAAATTTAAAACTTTTCTCTTTTGAACTCCTATCATTAAGAAGGAAATGAAAATATTAGGGTAAAGTGTATAAACAATTTCAGCCTATTTGACCACATGTATTGCAAAATTATAATGTTTGAAATTTGAGTGAGTGGGATTTTTGCTCTACTCAAAATTGAACCTCTATATAATTGAGTAATACGTCTTAATAGGTGTGCTCAGACATAAATTTCAAAATAAAATAAAAAGATCTACCTTCCTCTAAATCCCCTTTCAATTCAAGGAGGTCAAGTAAATCTACAATACTCTAGCCATTTTTGATAATTTTTTGTACATTGAAGAGTTCTTTTTGAAAATCTTAATGATGGAATCATGGAAACAAAGACATAGAATATATGGAAAAAATTCAATAGAATTATATATCTTTGTGTACATAGATTCTGGAATTATAGCTTTTGAACTCAGAAGAATTTATTTTTGATATTGCTTGCTAGGTTTAATGAAGTTTGATTTCTCTTGAAGTAAGATTTTCACATTATACATAGTTTTTTTTGGAATACTGCATATCAAATTTTAAAAGCAAATAGATGAGGGTTTGATCACACGCTATCCAAAGTGCCTAAATTATTTTGGGCAATATAGCTTTCACCTAGGTATTTGATCAGTCATTTTTTTCTCTGGAAACCAAGGTGGTTGGTATATGCACCTGTGTCAAAGTTTCAAAAACATCGTTTCAAAATTGACTTTGTAAAAATTTATCCAAACATTCAATTGCTTGTTCAACAAGCAATCAATTTCTTTATTTGGATGAAATTTTGTCATTAAGCCTATTTGATAGTTTCTAAGATTTTCACCATAAGTTGAAAAATGTACTAAAATAACAAACTTTGTGTAAGGCTATTCAAAATATGGCAATACAATTAATTTGTTAGTCTTCCAAAGAATAGTTTTTATTTTTCAAAAGTGCATACTAAATACTACAAAACTTTGCATATTTTTGAATTTCATATCCTATAATTAATTATTGACAAACAATGGTCATTGCTAGGATAGTGCAAAAATTTAGCACAACTATACTACACTAATTTTTCTTTATTGTGAGAGCACCTAATTATGGCCACCTTAAATTAATAGCATAACACCTATTTTTGTACTTTCATGCAGATGTCTTTAGAAGAAGACAAAAAATTATACCATGATTCTTTGTACTACAAATCTCTGTACTTAGGTCCAATTTACACCAAATTTAAAGATGAGACGGCATAATTTTTGAAGGTTTTGATTGACTAAAATTGAGAAGTCCTTAGAAAATGTTTTTACACTATGAAATGAGAGGTCACAAATCTTCAAGAAGGTTCAATGATGTGGAATACATTTCTTTCATATTTGGCACAAAAATATTCCAATTTTGAAAACCCTAAATTATAGTTAGATCCATCTTAAGGAAGACGATTTGACTAAAATACGAGGATCCTTACTATAAAAGACTATTTTTTAATATATTTTTTTGCAATTGTAGAACGGAAAAAGATACCAAAGCAACAAGACTATAATAATTCTTTTGGTAGGTGGTCTTTTGGGGGGTAAGGTCAAATGGGACAATTGTTAAAGCAACTAAGGTCACATTAAGGTGAAAAAGACTTAAAACACATAATTGAAATTGTAAATGGTATCATTTTGTAATGTTATTAAAAAAAGTGTTTGCTACCTATCAATGCAATACAATCAAACTTTTGGAATGTACTATCTAGTTCACATCTTCCAACTTAACACAATTAATACTTCCAGTTCTTCATAAATATCCTTCATTCTCAATTTAGCAAACAATTTCTACAATCGTTAAGATCAATTTTCTAGTGCACACTATGTAAGTATGAATCACCTATATAGATCACAACTAAATGTGCACATACTCAGTGGCACAACAACAAACACATATAAATAGACAATTTTTTGAAACTATTTCCACAATTGATATTTACATTGAAAGTTATCACTATTGCAATTCATATTATGTGCTAATTGTGAATCAAGGAAGAAGACTATTTATCTCCTCAGGACAATTAGTCACAATTACCCTTTAGAGCCTTTAGAGTGAGTCTTTTGTGGGCTGTCTTCTGAGTGGATAGTGAGGAGGCTGTTTGAGGCAATTAAAATTGGGTTCAATTTTAATTGCGTGAACCCCAACCCCAACCCCCCTTTGTGAAAAAACAGTAACCCCCAGGTGAGAAATTTTCAAGAACCCCCCCCTCACTCTTGTATTTTCCAAAACGAAGTCGAAATACAATCGATATGGGATAATATGTATCTGTTTTTGTTTACCGTATCTGCATCCGTATCTATTCTGTATCCGTATCCGTGTATATGATATCCGTATCTGTGTATATGGTATACGTACCCATGTATGTCTGTATTTGTTTTTCGTATCCGTATCCATATCCGTATCCATATGGTGTGTATACGGTATCAGGATCAACGACAAGGAAGGGGGTGTTTTTATTTATTTTTTAAAAAGATCAATGGCTACTAATTTTTGGGGGGAGGGGGGGGGCCTAATTAATTGAGCAAGAATTGCTCTATCTTTTCAGTGGATAGTGAACTACCAATACTTTACACCTAAGCCTCTTTCTATCTTTATAAAGGGCTTTTCTAAGTTTTTTTTTGTCACTCATTCCTTTGCTTACATGCAACATGCTATAATACTTATATTGATTCCCTATTTAAACTTGAAAAAAGAATTATGTCCAAAAACAATGTTCTTACTACAACAATATCTTGACTTCTAGGCTATTTATACCAATCCAAAGGTCATAAATATACATATTCTATGCATATTTAATATGCCAATTGTAAGAATTTTAACAATGTTAGTCTTCATTCCCTCTTCTTTGTCATCACTGAGTGACAGAGATTACTTATTGGAAAAAGCCCCCCATTGCATTACTATTGTTGCAGTATCATTGCAATGGTTGAACAATCCAATATTGAAATTGTGCTATCGCAATGCTGCAAATAATATTGCAACAAAACATTTTCAGTATACCTATTGAAAATGTACTGAAATGAAATGTATTGTTGCAATACTATTTGCAGTATTGCAACAATACAATTTCAATATTGGACTGTTCAATTATTGCAACAGTACTGATGCAATTGGGGGTTAGTTTCCTGATGAGTACTAAAAAGACAGAGGGATGAAATACGGATGAAAGTTACTTGCGAATGAGAAGACGCTTGGAACCACCAGAGGAAAATTCTTGCGGGCTTCGTATTCTGAACTGCGTAGCTTCTCGATTTGTATCGAAACACGGAGACCTCTTCATTCGAGAAAGAATCAAATTCACTCCCAAAATCACGACGCTCATCCGTAAGGTACCCACGTTCTCTTGAAATTTTTCTGCGTCCAATTCCACCATTGGGAAATTTTCTGATCTCAAATCGAGTGTCTAGGGTTTCAGTTCAAGCTCTTTCGCTTCGCTACTCAATTTGAATCGTCCTAGTCCGCTCATTCTCTTGTGAATTATGGCTTGCTAAGGTTGAAGCGAGGATAGGTGAGAGTTTTCCACCCTAACAAGGTTGTGAAGGTTCAAATTCGAAAGATTGCGCCATTATGGGTTCGATTCATGTAGTGAATTCGAGTTTTGCGAGGAATGTGACGCTTTTTTGACTTGTGGAAGTTGCGTGAGCGAATTTTGGTTGAAGGAGAGAAGAGCGTTGAGTTGGTTAAGAGAGATTTCCACTCTCCCAAAGGTAGGTGTAGGTTCAAAAATTCGAAAGATTCTGTAATTAGGGTTTTGATTCATGTGAGTTTTGCAAAATATGTGACGGTGTTTTTGACTTGACAAGGTGATGGAAGTTACGTCATTTCGTGACGAGAATTTGTGGAGAATCAAGCTGTGAACGAAAGTTTTGGTTGAAGGAGAGAAGCGCGGTAAATTGTGTCTCCGAGATTTAGGGTTTGAATTTTTTGAGTTGCAAGAGGGGATCACGATGGCGGATGCTTTCAAGAAAGGTGAATCGATTGGAAATGGTGGTGAGCCGCATCTTGGAATTCCGTATCCAGGTCCGGCCTACGGTTACCCTGCAGCGGCTCCTGTGATGACGGCTCCGCCGCAGCAAATGCCGCCCACGCAGTATTACGTGCATGAGAATCCGTACTCGGCTGGCATGAGGCCGCCGAATGCGATTTATGGCCCTCCGCTGCCCGGAATGGGGTTGCAGGAAACCTTCTTTGCCGACACACCGGCTCCCTTTGAGTGCCCTCACTGCGGCAAACCTGGACTCACGAATGTCAAGTACGTGATTTCGATCTCTCTTTCGTTCTTTTTTCACTTAATAGAGTTGTCCTAAAAATCTTGAAAGTCATCATGTCTTTTATCCTTAAAGGTTTTCTTCCGACACGAGATTACATTTGAATTTTTAACTTCTTTTGGGGGGTTGACAACAAGGCATGACTGCATGCAATTCAATCACATTGGGATGACTTTCAATACTTTTTAGGATAACTCTGGCATTCAGCATTGGTTGGATATTCTTGGTTGATTGCTTCGTCCTAAGGAAAGTAAAGGCAAAGGGGTTCATTGAAGAGACTGATTACTATTATAGGATTACTTCTCTTTATAGTTTTTTGCATTAGCAGTTGATTGGTGATTTCGACAGTTTTTTATGGTGTATTTGTAGACCGTAGCAAAAGTAATAAGAGTTCAAAGCTCTGTCGATACATTGTCTAAACTCATGTCCTGATTTGGATATCCTCGTGTTTTACATTTGGCAATGTGTTTCCACCTGTTGTCTATGTTAGGTCAAGCCTTTAGAAGCGCAGTTGGATTTGGGCCTGTCTACGTTAATTGTCATTTGGATCTGATCACATACTTCTCATTCTCTGCAAGTGGGTGTGAATGTTGTACATTGGTGAGGATATGTGGGGTTCAACTATTGGCATCAAATTGCACTATTATACCGTATCATCTTTTTATGTGGTTAAGTTTTGAACTTTTGCCTGAACTGAATGTTTTGTTGGGCAATTTTTCCTTGCAGATCCTCTCTTAGCGCTGCTGCTTGGGTTGGATGCTTGGCGACCCTTTGCGGATTATGCTTCCTGACTCGTTCCTGTGATTGCTTGTGGCACAAACACCATTACTGTGATCATTGCGGAGAGAAGGTATGCATCTTTCATTGTGGATAATTTGGCGTCTTTCATTGTAGCTTGACGGATTGTGTTGAGACTTTGGCGGCTTGTTTGTACTATTGAGGACTCGTCGGACACACTATAGGTTTTATCCTCCAGACCTAATGCTTTGAAGACCCTGTAGATGAATGACACCCGTAGCCAGCTTCACCGTACGCTTTGAAGGCCCTCATAAGTCACAACATCTACAGAGTGAAGTGAGTATGGTTTGCGATGTGCGGGAATGGCCGATTGCCTGTTCAAGCCGTAATGCTAAGGGCCTAATAGTTTCTTTATTGAAAAGGATATCATTAACATTTGTCACATATATATACACACATACACACTCAATAACCCTGTCCTGATTTTGGCTTTTTTCACGAGCTGATGTCGATGCCAAAGGGTCTGAAAGATGGTTTCCGTGGCATGCAGGTGGCAGATTTTACCAAGGATGATCCATGCATATTTGCAGATCCTGTACATTGGACAGAGATTAGTTATGCCGTTCCTGCTTGAGGTCTTTGCTCAAAGCATTTGCCTCATCAAGATTCTATTGCGTGTGGTCGGCATATCATATTCGGGATACATATGACGAAGAGCCAATAATGGACGCGATGAGAGTTTGCATGGCCATGACTGAGCCTATGGTTAACTCAGTTATCTAGCTGCTTAGGGATCAGTTATTTTGGAGATGACCGTGAGTGTTCAGTATTCTCAGAGTTGCAGTGCAGCAATAGTCATATGTACAGTACAGATAATGCATCATTTCATGCTAGGTATTTGTTGTAGTGAAAATAAGCCACCGCAGACTATGTCCACATTCTTTGACCAGTCTTTTTAGATATGAAGAAGTTCTACAGGGCTTGTGAGCTGAACACGCTGCAAGAGTATCTGTGGGTGGACAGGAAGCAAGGTGGTCAATACCATCACCCGAGTCCTCAGCTTGCACAAGTGTTCAGTCATATGCAAACATGCATTTTGTGAGTGAATTTCAAGACACAAAGCTGGGTTTGAATTTTGCTCATGCATATGAATAGTGGGCCATCATGTCCTTTTAGCTCTGTGTTCAAATTTCTTTCATTCAAATGCTGTTTACTGGTGCATAGACTTCAGCAGAATGTTGTTACTGCCCTGAGATGTAATACTGGTACCCAAATCCACCTGACCTGGCCTTGAAGTCATCCTCAATACCGTATTCCACGTATAGAAGGAAGCTTCCCCGCAGAGACTTCGGGCAGACTTCCAAGTGAAGCACTAATCTCCAAGAAGTTTTCTAAGGTTGGGGATGCATCTTCCCAGTATTTGCACCAACGTTGCACATGACATGGTGTATGGGCAGGTTTATAATTGACCTCATGGGATTGTAATCTTCGAAGTGACGATATGTTGAAAGGGAACAGCGAAAGTACTCTTTACACTCCAACAGCAGTGTGGAGATTTTTCGGCCATTTCTCGACTTTCGAAGGTGAAATATTTTCTCCTTTATGTAACACGCATTAATTATTATTGCGTCAAGCAGTGTCCGTTTGAATCTTGAAAAAAGCATCTTTTGTCAGATAGCGCACAAAACTTCCTGGACATTCCTCGGTTGCCACTTGATGTCAGTCCTAAGCCTGTCCTCAATTTTGCCTGCGGTTCTCGAAACTTAACCCCTAAAGGACCAAGGCCATTTTTCTGTCAAAAAACACTCAAAACTGCCATTTCTGCTGCGTTCACCCATAAAATCCAAAAAAAATATTTTAAAAAATTCTAACCGTTGGATCTTGTACTTTACTAGTCTCAGAACATGTGGTAAAAATTTCATGAATTTTGACCGCATAGATTGAGAGATATTAGCATTCAAAGTTGGAGAAAGAAGTTTTTTTGAACACTGGCCTGCAATTTCAGATGACTTTGACCACCTTTTGTTGAAATTTTTTGCACTATGGACTGTGAATTTAAAATTTTTTGTGTTGAATAATTGAGTTCATATTCTAGGAAAAAAATTTCAAAAGAAAAACTCTTGATTTTCATTCTTTAAAAAATTGTTATGTAGAAGTAGGTCCAAGATTACATGAAAAACTAAATCGTTAATAGCTCTAAGATGGGATTGAAACTCAATAATCCCAATGGTGAGATTGTTCTAGCAAACAAACTTAACTTTGTCAAACAATTTTTTTTGAAAAATTGTTAAAATTGCATTCAGAAATGAATCCTATAAGTTATTTTTTCAAGAAGATGCTCATATTGCCCGAAAAACAATATTGTTCATAACTTTCACATTACTAATCCAAATGGAATGAATAAAAGCTTCACATGTAGAAAAAAATATAATCTATAAGAAAAAAAAATTTAAAGAAAAAATTTCAATTTTTTGTGGATTTATTTTTCTGCCCGGTGACATGAAAATTATGTTTAAGATGGCATAACTTTTGCTCCCAGGCACCGATTGAAATAAAAATTATATTCCTACGAAGCTAATCAGTTTTTCTATCTTATGAGAAAGTTTCAAAAATTTTGACTAAAAATTGAGGTCATAGGAACCTCCCCAAAATCCATTTTGTCCCCCGAGGGGACAATGGTCCTTTAGGGGTTAAATAAGACTTCGAAAGTTGCCCGTTTGTCATCTTGCTTCCAGAAATTGTTCAGTTGTTGGTGGCGAAGATGAGCCCCATTGAAACAATACTGATGCAATACTGATGCAATGGGGTTTACTTTCCTGATGAGGACAAGCTCATAGTTGTACGACGATCCTCTTGCGGAGGTCCAGCCAAGGGTGAACGTAAAAAAAAAGCCCCCTCTTTTGTGCTATAATAATTTTATTGTTAACACCTCCCCTAGCTAATTTGGGGCCTGTGATTGAAAATATGAACTCCATATTCGCAAAATAAAAATTGCGTAGAAAATGAAGAGTTCTTGCATTTACCCCAAGGGCAAAACTGCCTCGGCAAGAGGCTCGTCGTACAACTGTAAGCTCAACCGGAAGATGTGATGCCGACTGGAGGCAAACTTTGTCGAGTTACAATTGCAAACAATCCAAAGCATTGTTGCTTCTCACTATACACTGGTGATAGAACAACCAAAGGGAAGTAGTGGATTGCCCCCCAAACAATGAGCTTGGTCACATAATCCAAAATTTCTTGCACCAAAATTCCTCACTTCCTAATGGCAAAAACTCATAGAATTCAAGATTTTTCATGTTTGGCCTAAGATGATATGCTGACACTAGTTAATTCCCATTAAATTAACAACTATTATTGCAACAAATTGAATTGAGGTTTTTAAGTAAATGGGTGTCAACAAAGTGAATTGAGGTTTTGAGTGAGTGGGTGTGGTTACTTGGATGGTGAAAACTTGTAAAATCCAAGATTTTTCAATTTTGTCTATGGTTATATGCAACATTAGTTAGTTTTCATTAAATTTACAGCAATTCTTGCAACAAAGTGAATTGAGGCTTTTGAATGAAAAGGTGTGGTTAATTGAATCCTGCCCAATCCAAATTCTTGCAAATTTATTGCTTTTATTGTTGTAGTGAGATTGATTTGACACAATTTGGGCATCTTAGGAGACACAAGTAGTCTTTGATTTCATTTAAATTAGTTAGCTTTCTTGTGATCATGCATGGTTTAGACAGATTTGGAGGTGGCAATAAGAGATAACTTATTGAATGCATGTAGGGACTTTTATTTAAGTTTGGTGATTGTAGATGAGGGGAGGTGATTTATGGTTGAGATTTAGAGGGTAATCTTATCTAATGGTTTGCAAACAATAGTACAATAGGGAATTTGAAAAGTCTGTTTAGATAATGATAGCCACCAACCAAAATTTTATATTTGGAGTTGCTCTCTCTAGATTGAATAGTGAAATTAGGTTGCCCGTCACTAATTTCTCGACATTTGACACTAAATAAATATTTACAATTATTGTACGAGAATGAACTACTTTTGAATTTCATATCGTTGTATTTGGGACTCATGAACCTCCATGTGTACAAATGGAAATATTTTTAGAAATATTTGTTGACTTTGATGGCTTGTAAAGTAACTTTCTTGAGGTAAGGCAACCTAATTGTTAAGGCAACCTAATTTCACTATTTAGTGTAGGGATTTTGTAGGAGAATAATGAAATTCAGAGTTAACTACACTACTTATTTAAAAATATTAAAACCTTCATGCTTGATGAATATTCTTTCCAACTATTAGTTTTTTGAATAGTATTGCTATCTATGCTCTTGGTAAAATCTTCATCAAGAATAATAGCTTCTAGCATTTTCAAGTCAAGTAGTGTGGAAACACTAAATTGCATCTCTAGAGTAGATGATTGGTTGAGAAATAACTTAGGCTACCCAACAAATTAACCTCCATAATCCTTGAAGAAAGCATCAAGAAATTTTTTCTTACCAGATGATGAAACAGTTGGCATATTCTTTAAAAAATATTCTTTGCAAAACTTTATAAACTTTATGACATGAAAATAAACTATAAACAATGTGGAAATGTATGACAGAATATACAATACTGTATATTCTGTATAAGTATTGAACTCAGTAAGTAATTTCCTGTTAAGGTAATCATAAACAATGCTCATGAAAATCTAGTATAACCCAAGAAACATGGTAGCGCCCAAGAAATATGAAGCCCAACCTGTGTTAGGTCCTCACGTTCGGTTTAACTCCTATGCTTCAGAGTGGACGTTTTTTGGACGCTAAGAAAATAGCATTTGTGGAATACCAAGTTCACCAAATATTATAATCTCGAAATCTGCACAGTGGATTCTCTTATAAATTGCAAATTCGTACTCATCAGTAAGTTGGCTTCAAATCTCAACCGTGAAAACTTCAGTAACCAAGTAGTTCTTAAATTATTCTGGATTTTCTAGATCCATCAAGAAAATGCTCCTCACTTCTTATGTTTTCTCTATGTCACTTAGGGGTTAAATAATGCAACTCAATGCATCTTTGGATCCGCGCTTCCCCGAAGGTTTCCTAGTTCTACAACCATCTGGTCTCTCCTTCGAGGATCTTCCCTATGGTTGATTTGGATCGCTCGTAACAATACAGTGTTCTCACACTCCCAGTGGCCTCCATATTTCATCCACCAAGCTCTCTAGAATACTCTTTTAGATTGAGGTCTGGCGGCGTTCTTGAAGGCCTCCTGTGCTACTAGAAAAAGAGCCCATCAAACTGATACTATCTGGGGAAAATTTGACTGGGTTTGGCTTAGCTCGTCTGTCCTTGCTACGCGCACTGGTAACCACATCAGCTGAAGCCGCGAAAGCCAGCTTCCCTGATTGATGGTCTCGCTCTTCCCTTGTTTTTTCGTCCTTTTTATTTTCGCTCGTTTTCTCTCCATTGTCCAGCCTCCTGGCTTGGCTGTTTCGTAACTGGTTACTCTCTTTATGTAAGGGGATTTCCATTTGTTGAAAAAATAGAACACCAAAGAAAACCGAGTAGAACATTAAAGAGCCCCAATAAATTTTGGGTTGAATAATTTTTTACATGGTGTGATTAGCAAGGTGATAACTAATGAAATAGAGCATAGTATACACATTATCGCTTAAGGTCCTCCTTTTTTTGACTGGCAACAAGGCTATTGGCAAACCTGTTTCAAAAAGACATGTTTCCTTAACGTACTTCAATTTTTATCTTCTTGATACAGTTTTAACAGGTATCAATTCAGAGATTGTTCAACAGGAGTAGACTCCAGAAAGGATCCAAATCAGCCCCTCCATGTCTAAGTTAAAAGGAACTTCACAACCATAATGAGGTGAAAAGATACGGCTGCAGGAGCGTGTGCAATAATATTGTAGGATGTTACATAATTTAGAATACGTGTTTTATTCGAGGTGAATAAAAGACAGACCGTTGTGCGCAGCACTCCAACTCCGTGATGCCATAACTAAATTGACTCCACTGTCTCGTAAAATTTTGGTAATGTGCCTAAGATGCTTGTTCTTACGAGATAGAAAAAGAGCGAAAAGGACGGAGAGATTGGAGGGAGGGAAATCTTCGAATTATCAAATCATGTTTTCCTGAGTATTAAACCTAAAAAATGTAACAATATACAAACCTAAGGTGAAGAATTCCTAACGGGTACTATACACAGTACCCTAACCTGTCCACACCCAAGACATCATTTTCCAACTAAGGGAAAATGCAGATCCGAAGTTCAAAAAGTCAGTTAATATTACACTCTGGGAGTTCATCTGGTTGGTCACAGCTGTGGTGATCACCTTCATGTGAGCCTCACAAAAGCAGGGTGATACAGCAGAACTGTTATCATCTTTAACAAGCACTACTACCGCATTTGTATTCTTCTCTGCATAACTGGAGAGTCTTGGGCCCACGAACGACCACCAGCTCTGCTGTCGTTTTTGGGAGTTTTTACATTGAATTTCGGAGACACAGGCCTTGTTGGTTCTTTCGTGGACCTGCACAACCATGTAGTGCAATCTTAGCGCATGAATCAAACATTTGCAGATCACATTCTCAGTTCTTTCAGGATAAGGTAACGATTACAAGAAAATTGTAACACGCTGTATTTAGAGAGAAACATACCTCAGAGGAACAAAAGGCTTAACAAACTTAGGTGCAGGTCGAGCCACCACGACCATCTCTCTGCGCATCGCTTTGATAAACTTTTCTTCTTCAACCTGCACGTATGTTGGAGCTTAAACTGTGTTAGAGATGGGTGATCAGACACCTAGAACCACTGTAAATGTTCTCTTTACGTCGCTAAGTTCAATTAAGAACCAGGGAAGATGATTGGAGCACCTTTCGGGCGGCTTCATATTCCTCCCGATAGTGCTTGTACATGCTCTGTTTTACAGCCACCTGCCCAGATATCAAACAAATCAGAACCATTACCCTAAGAATGAGAGGAGGAGCAGCTATGACACTTCCGCTACTCAGTGTAGTTCGTTCACAGGAAATAAATCATCACCCCAGAGGACAGTTACAGAACACCACATTTCTATCCTACAAAATCATATTTAATGCTGACGGGTCTTGAACGTAAAAGAATTTGAAGTTCACTTCCATTAAGTGAAAGGCATTAACAGTAGATCGATGTGGTACCTTCTTATCAAATTCAGCACGCTCGACTGCTCGAGTGTCCACATTGAACTTGAATTCAAAGATCTCTGTCAAGGGCTTGTTCGATCTTACTGGCATGAAGACGGGCGCGCTGTTTACAAGGTAAAGACCAACGGTGATGTTATCATGTGAACCAAGATTTCAGCAAGTAACCTCATCAGATATCCAGTCTGCAATAAGATGTGTCGGTCAGCGAGATGAACTGTCTTACTTGGAGAGATTTGGTTGAGCCCGGAACTCCTTCAACAATGATTCGAACTGCTCAGTTTCATCCCGTTCTGCAGCACGCCGTTGCTGTTCCTCCTCATGTCTCGTCAGGCTCACCAACTGGAAAGGCTCCGGCCTTGTGCATTCCTTGGGCGCCGGCTTGTGAGGAATCTACATGAAGCGGTAAGTGATATAGAATTAGATTCCACCAATCAAAAACATTGGTAATGAGTCTAGCGCTTCATGATGTCATTAGTCGGAAAGGGTTCCTACATCCAGTACAAATTCTCCTGTTCTAAATAATTGTACTTCAAAATAAGCTTACGATTGGAGATTTGGTGGTGTAAGGCAATGGTTGGGCCTTCGGAATACGGGCTTCTGCCGCCTTCTGATCCCTTTCTATTTGATCCTGAATCATTTTCATCTTTTTAGCAAGACCTCGGTCCTGTGTCAGCCAGAAAACCACGTTAGTCCATTGAGGCTGTGGAAATTTAGTAGAGACGTGAAGCATATTGGATTCAATCCAATTTACTTGAATTCCCAGACATCCACGGTTTTTCGTTGAAGTACCGTCTTTTCCGTTCACCGTTACATTTTCACAAGACATTTCCCACGGCAGAAGATATTGATAAATCTAAGAGAAGGAACTTATATCAAGCCGGACAAACGATTCTACTCTTACATCTGTTGCGAGATGGAACGGTTTTGGTGCTCTTGGAAGCTGAGAAGTCAGTTCTCGCTTCAGCGATAGCTGTTGACATAGCAATTGGGAAGGAATTAGCCACCGCACTGACATCGGAGAAAGTAACAGATCCAATATAATAGAAATAGACAAGCACGCGTTACCCCAGAAGGTAAGACGAATCTAACCTTGTCGAACTCCTCAATTGGCAGAGCAGGGCCTCGAACTTGAGCTCGTTGGCCAGTTTGAAATCGAAATTCCTGCGAAGATCACAGACCAATGGACGTTAACAATGACTGAGGGACTCGAGTTTTAACACATAAACCGTACAGAACGAAAGATCCTTGGAAAAGCAAGGAATAACTCACCACAGGCAATGTAATTTGACGCTTATGATTACGGGAGACTCCCAAGTCACCCTTGCTCTTGAAAATCTGGAAGCCATTAAAACGCTGTTAAACATGATAATCGAGGAGACAAACAGAGAGCATGACTTCGCAAAATACTATAGATGACACATCGAGTGCAGTTTCGTACCCTTTTGTTAAGAGGACGGGCCTTAAATTTGGGAATCTTTGCAAGCTCCTCAGCCTCCATTTCTTCAGTACTCTTGACCCTGCAGTACAAGGACGATGAGTTCAATGTACTTCCTTGGAAGTAATACGCCTAAAATGACTGAAAGCGAAGAAATAATGGGTGAAGACTAACGTTATTGGTCGGGCTCGCAGAGCTGTCTGAAGACGAGGAGGGCGCGACTCACAGTCCAAGCCACTTCTCCCACCAGGGGCAGATTTTCGCCTGTCCTTCCGCGCAGTATCCTTCAAGACAACATTCCGTGAGAACACCGTAATGCATATGGCTACTGTGCATAGCTGTACAAAGCAAGGTCGACAAATCACACGAATATATCTTATTTCATTACGGAACACATTTCAGGGGGAGAGAGATACCGTGTCGGACTGAGCATCTTCTGAGGTTGTCAAATGTGCATTTTTGGGATTCTGCTGGGCACGTTCCATAGTATAAAAGTGGAACTCCTGCATGATAAAGCATATAAGATTTTCCGATAGCAAGTTCCTATCAAATACAGCTAGACTTCGAATATTTGCGCAGATGAAATCGAATAAATACCTGGAATTCGGGAACCTGAGGAATGGACTTCGCCACGAACGGTAGAGTGGGCGCCTCCAGAATCTGCAGTAGTACTGTATTGTTAATTCGATGTCGACTACTGAGCGAATACGAAAAGCTAACGAAAAAATGATTTGGAAGCCGCTTAGCTCTACCGTGACTAGAAAAATGATTGGTTAGTGTGGAAATTGAAGTCAACCTTCTTCGGTAGCGGGCGAGCTTTGAACTTGGGCAAGTTGGCCATCATTTCGTCCTCGATCTCAGCAGAGCTTTTAACGCTGCGAACGCAAGAATTCATCCTCAAATGATTTACATCGTATACATGCGTCAAACCCAACCACGACGCAGACGATCACTTTGAACTGATGCATGAAATTAGCCAGCATACCTTGTAGGACGCATCCGCTGCATTGTCCCTAACTCCGGTGTCTTAGGCCTTGTTAGCTTTAGCGGCTTGGGCTTCTCCATTTCCAGAAACTGAGAGCTGCCAGCTCCAGATGGCAGTAGGTGAAAACGTTCGGGGGTCTTCTGCTGAAACCGCTGTACACGCTCTGCCATGGATACGAATGGAGAAGCTTCCCTAGCTTCCTGCGCAGATGCATAGAACGAATGGTCAGAGTAGAGCAGATTTGGGAGAATGAGGTAATTTACAGGAAACTGTGGCGTGCAATGCAAACACTTGGGTTGAACATTGGGTGCAGTGATGCATACCTTATCTGCTGATTGTGAAGAAACCGATTCGGTTCCGTGCACTCTCGCTCGAGAGTCGGTGCAGAAACGGAATTCTTGAGGAATTGTCAGAGAGATAGTGTGCTTTGGTTTCTCTTCGGCCACTTTCACCTCTTGTACCTGTTCAGTAGCGGACAATGTTAAACGCTGAAGCAGCGTGCATTCCTTGTCACCATGTTCTCGAATTCATGCATGTACGAACATTTCTTTTGGAAAAGAACTGAGAAGTTCAAGAACTGAGGGGTGTTTAGACATATCATACCTGCTTTAACCGCCCTCTGTCAAGCTTCTGCTTCTTCCTAGCACGAGTTTCTTCCAAGGCATGAGCCTTGCGTATCATGGTCTTATCTCTTTTGACGTTGTGAGACCGCCTGCACATATGCCCGTCTACTGAGAGACATCGAGACTATTCCGCGAATACACGGAGAGCACAAACCTGGGGCGTCTTACGAACAGATTACGTGACCAATAATTACCGTGCTCTGAATTGAATCCAGGGATTCCGACTCTAAGTTCACAAACAGCCGAGCACAGACCTGAGGGAGCTCTCACCAAGTACAGAGTACCCACCTGACAGCTGAAGACCTCTTCGACGCAGCTCTTGGCTGATGAATTGGAGCTGCATCACTTTGAGTCCATGCCTCTGAGTACAATCGCTTCGCAGGAAGCGGCGAAGTTACGAGAGCTTGAATAGGACTCATAATAGCAGTACTGAATCCTTGACCCAGCCGATGGCCAGCTGGAGTACGGGGATCGACCACTTCACCTGAAAGCCACAGGAATTGCAGATAGCTGTGATAATTTAATTTTTCACGCCAAATTAGTATAGCGCTTACGTAGCCGTGTACGAGTGATAAATAAAATTATTCCGGTTGGTGGAGTTCTCAGTTAATTAAATATCGTTTTGATGTTTAACTCCTCACTCCAGGGACAGTAACCGAGTTTCGGGAATAAATGGGTACATCAGCACCGTACAATCCACTGATTGTAACGACTTACCCAGAACTATGACGTCAGTGCTTGTGGCCAACTCTTCATATTCGGAGGCTTTGTCCTCCGAACTCGTATCCTGCTTGTTCAGCTGCTTCGGAGAAGGTGATACATGGGCCAATATCTGCACAATAAAGGCAGGACTCACATGTCACTACTTTCACATTTTCATTCTGTAAAGCGCTCACTGGAATACTCACCAAGGTTTCAACTGTCAAATCGTACAGTGCAGGTTCATCCTCAATCGTGTACATTGAAGTAGGCAGCAGTACATTACCTGCTGGGCTTCCTTATCACTCTTCTGTCCAGAGTTATTTGCAGCAGTAAACAGCTCCGCAACCGACCTTGTTTTAGAAGCATGAGCTGAAGGGACATATCAAGAATCACATGTCAGTGAGCGGTTCACCATTACTTTGGCAACTTCATTGTTGTCAAATCCGTCGTAAGGATGAGACGGCATCTCATGGGTCAATGTGAGCTTGACGCTTCGTGCATACTGGGCAGATTCCTTCACTTGACTCATTGCCCCAACAGCAGAAGCCTTCAGAGGATCCACACTTAGTAGCGCCTCAAACCAGATATCCATGTGCATGACACCTAAGCAGGCAATGTGATCCACTCATGTTTGTTGTAGGAAGACGATTACACATGCAGGTTAGCATCTTACGTGAAGCCTCATAAGGAATTGCACTTTTAAACCAGCTCTCGGCTAAATCAATATCCTCTTGTGTTTCTTCGTACGAAAAATCGAAGTACTGAGGAGCGGAAAACTCGTAGTTCGGTTCAATGACAGACTTAACCGCAGTAGTTGCATCTCCCTCCATCCTGATACCTGGTCAAAAGCACCAGTAAGTACCAACTCCGTAAAACTGCATTCCGGAACAGGCCATAGTCCATTGTCACGTGCATCCTCATAGAATCAATAAATATCGAAGTATAAGTTGCACTGTACATTTTAATCTCAGTATTCAGGCTGCTAGATTGCTTCACCTATATCTTACCCGCAAGATTGATTTTTATATTTCCACTCGAAGACTCACATAAACTACACCATTGGTGAGATTCCATTATATGCTCAGCCTTAACAACATGAAGAGGATCCATCAGCAAGAGAACAAGATATAAGAGGAACTACGACGCGGAAATCCGATGATACTACTGGAGAATGGATATTTCACCTCTGAAAATACAATTTACTGGACATCAGAGCTTGGAGGTGGTATGAAAATTAAAATGTCCGGGGCTTCAAGTAATATTGACCATATCATTGATTGAATTTATCACAGAACTGAACAACCTCACAATCAAAAGCATCTGCAAGTTATTGAAACTGCAGGACAGGAATATTTACCTTCTGCCCGCAGAACAAGTCTTCTTCTGAAAAAGTAATACGCTGTTCGCGGGTTGAGATTGGCCGAGAGTCGATGCCAGGTACTTATTTCCAGCACCTCGTCGTTTGATCTTCCGCACAGGAGATATTTGACTCCAATTTAATCAGCAACGCTGCATCTAATTGGACTGCTTTCCACTTGAAGAATCAATAAACCTAAAGGAGAGGGAGAAAGAACAAGACGACGACACTATCAACTTACCTGAATATGAATCCTCACCAAACCTCTACATCACCCCGACAAGAAGATTCTTGAAACAAGCTCGGCACAAGATCCTCGACCTATTCTCATTCCAGCAAACGTAACAGAGTACCTACTCTGATTGCAGTGAGAATGCAACCACATCAAGAGCAACAAGTGGAGGGGGGGAAATGGAGGGATCCAAGAGTGGGGCTGGGAACTAATGCTAGAGAAGCGAAGAGAAGCTGCGAATGTAGAATTCCGTAAGAGAGACACAGGCAATCAACATGGCGGACTCGGAGGGGTGCGAGATGGTGGCGATGGTGAGATGAAATGGAGGAGTAGGGACGAGGGATTCAAACATGCGCAGCGAGCATATCGGGACGCAATCCCAATATACACATCGCCTTGAAAGCCCTGTTGTCGTCTTCGGACGCTCAACGGCTTTCTAACTCAACGGTCCTTCCGCGGCCTTTGGGAACGTCAGCGAACTCCCATGGGAATCCCTGGGGAACTTCTTGGAATGGGTTGGTAATATGACCTGGTACCACCAGGGTATCGTCATGGTATAGATAGAGAATATGGCCGCAGCATTGTCTGACTATCGTAACAGTATCATCCTTACTCCAATGGGAACGCATGTGGGAACTTCTTGGGAACAATTCCACCTGAGTTGGTTTCACCAAAGACCAGAGACCCGTGTTGCACCATTGAATCGTCATAGTATCACCATAGTATAACCGCAGCATCACAACATTATTGACCTCGACCGGTTGAGATCCACGAACGGTCAGGGTCCGGGTATAGATCTTAGTAACAGTAACGGGAGTGGCCCTCTGAAGCCCCTCGCATTGAATAAGGGGAATTACGACATCTCTTTTGAAAATTTCACGTTTGAGGATTTTCGGTTGGAAATTCTTCGCTATTCTCATCGGATCCGACATGGCTTTCATTGTGCACTTGATCGATCGAAGGCGCAGTAGAGGGCACTAGAGAATTGAACTGATTGATTGGTCTTGCGATGGCGGAAGTTGGATCTCAGGAGCTTTTCGCTGCTATTTTTGGCACGGATTCGGATTCAGATGACGAAGAGGGGATTGCGGATGTGAATGGTAATGTGCTCGATTCAGAGAGGGAGGAGTTGCAGGAGCCCGAGTTTGGTCGTCATCTGTGGCAAGCTGTGGAATGTGTGGATGGTTTATGGCGATGTGAGCGATTTCTGGATTCTATGGAGCAGCAGAGTTTGGTGACTGCGATTGAGGGCGAGGGATGGTTCAGTCAGCCTTCTCACAATCAGGCGATGCGCTTTGGCGTGCTTCCTGGCTGGGCGCTTACCTTGTCTTCTTTGATCTACTCTTCTATTTCCAGGTTCGTGGACGAAGGAGGATTAGGGTTAGCGGTGCCTTTGCCGGAGGTGCTTCTTCGGAGAAAGCCTTTGTTCGATCAGATGATTTTGAATTCTTACCAACCCGGTGAGGGCATTCGCCCGCACGTGGATCTGGCTCGGTTTGAGGATGGCATTGTGGTGTTGTCGCTGCTGTCGTCGTGCGTGATGCGGTTTCGGAAATGCGAGAGGCCTTCGCAGAAGGTGGATGTGTTGCTATCGCCTGGAGATTTGATAGTGTTGTCCGGGAATGCGCGGTATAAGTGGACTCACGAGATAAATCGAGAGCAAGCTGAGGAGCAGGTGTGGGCTGGGAAGGTGCTGGCTCAGGAGAGGCGGATCTCTGTCACTCTCCGACGCCTTTGCCCGGAGGAAAATGCACATCCTGCGTAATCACGGGTGGCCGCAGTCTTCACATTCGCATCCTCAAAACCCTAACCTTTTCACAAGCCTCAAGCATGTCTTCTCGTCCGTGAGTGTGCAATATCACAGAGTGCGTGGGTGTGTTGTGGTATTCGATGATGTGAAAAAGCTTGACCGCCCTACCTTGTCTTCTGCCCTAAATTCAGCTCGAATGCACATCTACAGGACTCTGCAATGAAATCTTTGAGTAAATCCCGAAGTGCACACAAGAAATTGGGGAGCTTGCAGTCCTATGAAGAGAAAATTCCTAACTGCTGCTGATGGGAGCTGCATCCTGCTGCCAATTGTTCTTCTTCAACCTCGCGATCACCGCATTCAAGATTTAATCTCATCGATATTCGAGACCAGGATTGTCAAAACGAGGCTGCAAAATACAGATCTGCTGCTTCTATGATGGAGTGCTGTAGGCCTGCGAAATTTCTGATCCTTTTAATATGCATGCTCCCGCTGCACTATTAAATTTCGAGCCCATCACACTGAACCTCCACCCGCGTACAAAATGTTTAGCCACGCTTATTATCATCTGGACACAAACGTTACCCTCATGAACACTTTGACCTGGAAATTTCATTTGAGGTAACAATGTTCAAGGACACACTATTGGTTGTAGTTGAAGGGTAAAAGTTTGTTCACACTCTAGAATTGTGTGAACTAATGTTGTATTTTTTGATGTTCAGTATATATGTTAGATTCATTGCCACATTTGAGGGTTAATAAACCTCCGTAGTTAAGTTGAATGATTCTCATTGTCATGACTTTTGTCATGAACTTTGATGGATAAATGCATTCATGGATGAAAGAATTGATGAATGCATTGATGAATTAATTAATTTATAATGGAAGATGAACTAGTGGACAAGTAGAGATTGCTTGAAGATAGATAACTTCAAATTGTGATTTTGTGCATTGAAATTAGACAACTTCGTTAAAATGACAAGGACACTAGAGTGCCTAGAGATCAATATCTCTAAATTAATGACGAATTAATGCATGGGGGTTAGACAACTTCACTTTGATGACAAGTGCACTAGACAATACATTAGAGTTAGACAACTCCTAGATAAAGACAAGTATGTTGAAACTTGAAGTTCGGTAACTTTAAATAGAAGATCAAGATTTTGATAAGATATGATTTGGATAAGTATAACTAGGGTTTAAAGTTTAGTAGATGGTTCTAGATAGAACCAAGGATAGAAAGCTAAAATTAGAAAAGAAGTTGTAGTTTATCTTAATTAAGGATTTATTGTCTCTATTGATAGTTTTTTGTCTTTATTAAAAGACAAAGCTTGGGGATGAAGAAAATTCTTTCTAAGATTAATCTCTATGGTTGGATAGTAAAGCTCCTTGTGAAAACATTCTTATTAATAAGTATATTTTTTGTTTTTAATTGAAGTTCATTGGAGAGGTTTGTAACACTTATGTAGCCCCCTTGATGACTATTCATGCACATGGAGTTTGGAGTGCATATAATAATTTTTCTTAACAATAAGCAAACAGCTAATTGAATAAAATTCTGTATTGATTTCTAATTTTTTTCTTTTCAGAACCATATGAGAATGCAATTTGACTTCATTTATTAAGAAACATTTTTGGGTTATTTGTTTGATCTTAAGTTTTCGCCATGGCGCGCATACCGTGGCGTCGCACGCTACATCTGCTCCTGCAGCAGCAACAACGCTCCTTGCTGCCTCCGCTGGCTGCAACGAGTCGGAGCTCCTCCGCTGCTCCTTTCTCTGTAAGTCAATGCACTTGTAATTAGTATTTTCGGAGGGGATGCAGACTTTCCTGGTTTTGCACGGGTTTGGGGTTTACTTGGTTGTGCTGGTTTGAGTGTATGAAGGAGCGGAGTTTGGAGTGTTAAAGTTGGTAGGAGGCGTTTGGAAACATAGAATTGGGGGAGTGTTTGGTTCTTGAATTATAAGGATGTAGATTAGATCTGCGGCTGAATCTATTGGGCGTTCGAGATTGAACTGTTACAATTGGTCAGCATCGCTGAGGATTGCAAGTATTATGAGTGAATGTTTTTGAGTTTTGCAAAAACAATCCTGTCGATCAATGAGATGTAAGTGTCTAGCTTAGGGTGTTTTGTGCTCCTTTGTCTGTCCCTTACTTTTGTCACAATGCACTGTCGGACTCTTGTTTTGTTTCAGATCACTTTAAACGAGATTTTTCATGCGGACTATATATAGCACGGTCTTTTTTTCTTGTTTTGCTCAGACCCAGAGATTGAGGAGTACTTACTGATACCGTGCATGCTATTGTTTGCATTTGGTCCTCGTAATTATGGTTCTGGAAGGTAGAAGTTGAAGAGCTTAATAAACTCATGATCGTTTGCATGAAACGCGGCAGGAGGAGTTGTGTAGTCGGACAGCATCATGGGCTCTGTCGACGAGGGAAGTGCATTTTTCCTCTCGAGATCATCTTTCAGGTACGGAAGTTATCTTGCTACAGGCCCATCAGTTAAGTAATTCGTATTATCTTAAGAATATAGACTTTTGAAGACATCGAACTGGCGTGGGGGCCCAGAGTGCTTCGTTTTGTAGTTTCCCGTAAATTTCCCTAGATTTGCGACAGAAAGAGTGAGATTTGCTGATGATTTTGGTCCCATGAGATGGATTAGTCACTGAAGCATCTGAGGTCTTGCTATTGATGCACACCTAAATGAAACTGTAACCTGTTGGCAAAGACGAAACCAAACTATGAGGGTAATTGGTTGATTTTAGAGTCAATGTCAGGTCCTATCCAATTAATGGAGGTCTTCGTTTGTAGATCCCTCTCAGCTACCATTTCTTGACTTCACATTCTTGTAAAAGTAACAATACTTGAAGACGTATTTCTGAGTATGGCTTGGTTTTACAGCGGGGTGCACTCAGGTCTGCGGTAGTAGGATTAGTAACGACTGGGGTATGGCCAATGGCAGGCGCAGCTTCCATGCGACAGGTACGGCAATGGAATTGTTTGTAGAAGTTTTCTCATGAATATTCCTTTTACTCTTCCTTTTTTATTGTTTTTTCACGAGATCGCACTCACTACCTTAAATTACAATATTGACGATTGGCATCCGTGGATGTGGTATTAATTAATGCTGTAAACTTTGGATGTGGTTGAGGCTGCAGGCGTCCAACATATGGCTCGACAGAATTTCGATGAGACTTCAGGATTGCAGAATGCAAAGGAGATCAAGTCTGCTTATGATCAGGTACTTGATATTTTGAATCTCTTTTGTTTGCACGGAGGAATGATACGCTGATAGTGGGTTCTTGAGGGTTCAATCGGAATTTTCTTGTCGATCCGGAGTAAAGGTTTGTGTAAATTGATCTTGATAGTAGTGGCTTTGTGTTAGTGCTACTTTGTAATAACAATTCAATTCAAGAATATTTGTTTTTGAATTTTTACCTATTGCTTATATCTTTGTTCAAATATATATGACTTAACCTTTGATGGCGCTTAGGGTTTACTGACAGGTGAAGTGCGTAGTCTGTAAGTTTCAGTTAGTATTTTATATTTATATTTGGTTCCTTTTGGTTGTAGTTGGCAAAACAATGGTTTTTAGACACAATCAAGGTACACATAGATGCAGGGAAAAAGATCCAAGAGATACAGCGAGCATATGAGGTATGTGAACGCAGTCATTGGGTAGAACAGACTTGGTGTTTATTATGAAACAATTGAATCGGGGTTCTTTCAGACTGTATTTTGCCAACTGCATAGAAATGTGATGAGAAATTTGTTCTTCTTTTCAACTTGGTTTTACTAGTGTCACTTGTTAGTAAGCTGACTCATCTTTTAGACTTTTGAAGAGATAGTGTTGTGAATTTTCTTACTAATTCGAATAAGCGCGCAACTCTGTAGGTTTTGACAGATGATGAGAAACGAGCCGTGCATGACAAGGTGAACTCTCTTTTGCTTTTCTAACATCTCACATCTAGAGACCTTATCCGTTTTGCATTTGGGAACGCTTGTTCCGAGAGTTTTCGTACAGCATATCAATATATCTATTTCAAATATCTGTCTTTTAGTACTGTTGCCTTATACATAGCTCATTTTCTTATCCATGCTGAATCTTTTCGATACTTTTCTAGTTCTCTTTTTGTTTATGAGTAGTTCTTTGAGATACACTTTTTGCTACACCAGCTATTTGTGGAAGCAGTTGGAGGAGGTTCGCCTCGTCGATGTAGATGTTCTGACGACAGCTTCTATATTTCAATCATCAACCTGGTAACATTTTTTCTGTGGTGTTATCTTGTCTTTCAAACTTTGTACTCTAATCGAGGTCTCAAGTACAATAGAAGCCTTTGTTAATGGCAAGATTTTGTCTTGAATCCCTAAGGAGACCAGGTCTTCAACTTTTGAACAATGAGTGAATGCAAATATGTCCCATATACACAAAAATTAGTTCCTTAAATTCATTCTAGTGTTTGTAGATTTATGTGTTAGTTTTCTAACATTTAGATGGTTTAGATTTTCAAAACTCTTCTTAGCAAATATTCTATATTTGAAAGAGTGCAAGTTGCGTTTCACCTCAAAAAGTGACTTTCTCTAGTTCAAAAATGGCCCTTTGAAATATACTTGAGTAGAAATGAGTGAAATTAGCAAAATCAAAATCTTAAAAGATCTCAGTAAGTAATGCTTGGCATTTTGAACTGAAAAGGAAAAAATAGCCTTAAAAAATCACAATTATTCAATTTCCAATCAATTTTAGATGTAATTTCCATTTTTATTTTATTTTACATATATATATAAAATAGTATAGTATCATATCCCACCTTTTTCATATGATTTATGGGCCATTTGAGCCATTTTTAAGAGTCATTACTGAAACATTTCATCAAAGTTGCACTTCATAATACATCTTCACAATTTGGAAATGTAGACTATCCTTCAAGGGGGAACTAATTCCACTCAATAATTTATGATGTGTTGCTTGTCTACAGATGTTGTTGGTCTACATCTTTTGTAAGGTAGTTTGTTCTTAAAGCGACCATGCTCTAAAAGCAATCATGATATAGAGGTACATTTTGCTTTCTTCAATGTACCAGAAGTGCACATTTTAGGAGGTGGTCGCTTTCAATGACAGTTGCATTTCAACTTCTAAAATTGGTAACTAATTCCATAGAGGTCCAAAAAATATGCCAATTCCATTTTTCTTCCTACTAAAATTGATTGAAAATTGTTACAAAGAATCTTGCTTCCTCGAAAAGGCAATCAGCTCTTAAATGGTCACTTTAAGAGCAGACTATCTTAATATAAAATACTAGCTGTAGGCCTTTGGTCCTCTTCAAATGCATGGACCCATTGCACTAATTTTGAACATGCATACAAAATGTTTACCCACACTAATTATCAAATGGACAAATATGTTACGTATATGAATATTTTGGTTCATTTGTACAATTTTGATTTCAGGTAACAATATTAGAGGACACATTCATGGATGTAGTTTAGGGATAAAAGTTTCTTTTTGAACTACAGAATTGTGTGAACAAATGTTGTATATATCAATATCATGACTATATATGTGAGATCCATTACAAAATTAGAAGTTGTGTTCCAATTAAAAATCTAAAATGAAACTTATTGAACAATGAAAAGTACTTTTGTGCATTCAAAAAAATGTAATTGTGACATTGTTTGGTTATAAGTAGAGAAAAAGTCATTGAGTGCATTGAAAGGCCTATTAAGTCAATATGTACTTGAATGTGCCTACATACTATAATAGTCAATCTTGTTGAATGACTTTAATCCTTAAAGTCATAAGGCCTTTTCCATCAAAAAACATTCAAAACTATTATTCCTATTGCAAAGAGCAAAAAAATTTGAAATTTTTTTCTTTTGAATATTTAATGGTAGGACCTTGGACTAGACTAGTGCTCTAATGTGTGGATAAAATTTCATAAAGTTTGACTACATAGATTGCAAGACATTTGCATATAAAGTAAAGAAAACAAGTTTTTTGCACCTCATTTAACTAGATTTTTTTGACTTTGCATCTTCTTAGCTTATTGATTTTGAATTTCTCATTTTTTATGTTGAAGAATCGAATTGAAAGAGTCTACAAAAAGAATTCAACAAAAATATACTACATTTTCACTCATTATAAATTTCTTAAGTAGAAATAGGTTCAAGATTGAATGGAAAATTTAAACATTAATGGCTCGAAGATGGAATTGAAACACATGAATTTCAATAGTGAGATTGTTCTAGCAAAGTAGCAAGAGATTCTAAACTTGTGAATTTATTTTTATTGAAAAATTCTGAAAATTGCATTTGGAAATGAATCCTACATTTATTTTTTCAAGAAGATACTCTGATTATCCAAAAAACAATATTGTCCATAATTTTGACATCACTAATCCATATGGAACAAATCAAAGCCTCCTAAGTAGATAAAAATACAATCTATGAGAATTAAATTTATTTTAAATTTAAATTTATAATTTTTGCAATTTTTTGTCGAACCACTAAACTAGAATTCAAGCTTATTGTGCTATAAGTTTTGCTCCCAAGCATTGATTGAAATAAAAATTATATTTCAAGATAGAAAATGTATTTTTCTATTTTCATGAAATGGTTTAGAAAATCATCAAGAATATTAAGACTATAGGAGTCTGAGTAAAATCCATTTTGTCCCTTGAGGGGACATTGGGAATTTAACTTGAGAATGTCAGACCTATGACCACAGAGTTAGAGTTGAAATTCCTTCATAGTTCATTCTCTATGCTCCCATTTAGCAACTATATATTATCAAAAAAAATTATTTTTATTTTTTAGAGATAAAGGTACATATCTTCTTACTACCCAAAAAAAATTCTTTGGAAAATGATTTTTGGAGAATTTTTGGAAAAAAAATGAAAGAAAATCATATCAAATAGAAAATTATTTCAAAAAATCTGAAATTTTCACCTTGAGTGTATATTATAGTGAAGAACTTTGTAGTATGAACTCAATTTTTGTGTCATTCTATAAATAAAAAATGAAATTATAGGAATTTTTTCAAAATCAAAATTAGAGTAGAACTAGAGTAGATGAACCTCATTTCATTATTTGGGCTCAAACTCAAAAATATCATTCTTATAAAGAAATTTCAGATTTAGAGACAACATTCCAAAATACACTAAAATAGCATACGAACTTCTCATTTTCGTGAAGATAAAACATTGAGTAAAAGGACTGTAGATTCAAAGGCATGCTCTTCATTACCCAATATGAAAGGTCATCCAAAAAAATGTGGGTGAAAAAATCCTTCCAATTTCTATCGAATTCATTGGAATGTCATCCAAATGCCATGGATTGATGATGGTTGCATTACAAAGTTAAGGTAGTTCCCATTAAAACAACCTCTACAAAAAGTAGAGAATTTACGAAATGGGTTGGAAAACAACTATAAGTGGCTCCTTAATGGAGTTGTTTCTCTTTCAAATATAAATTGAACTATTGAAGTGATTTGTTTAAGGATATAACTATATTCAAAAGTTCATTTTTCTTTTTTAAAAGAAAAACTCTAAACACTTATCACATAAAAATAATGAAAATTTGTTGTATATTTTTGTATGTTAATTTGAGGATTGAAACTTTGTTAGTGTAACATACACATAAAATAAACAGAATAGAAAGATTTAACCCCTAGAGGACCAACTATCACCTTGGGGGACACTTGAAGGTGTGGGCATGTTCCTATAATCTCAATTTTTGATGTGATTTTCTAAAAAAATTGGGAGATAAGAAAATAGGTTAGCTTGAAGAAATGTAATTTTTTTTCCAAGAGGTGCTTGGGAGTAAAGTTATACTAGCCTATGCTTTCAAAGCAGTTTCTTAAGTAGCAAAAAAACTAATAAAAATTCAAAAAAAAATTCAAAATCTTTTTTTATCATAGAAAATACCTTTGTTTAGGTGGAAGGATTTGATTCATTCTATTTGGACTAGTGATGAGAAAGTTATGGAGAATCTTGTTTTCAAGCAATCCAAGCATCATCTTCAAAAATAACTTGCAAAATTTATTATAACTTCTATGGGCATTTTTTTAACTCAATTTCTACTATTTAAAAAAAGATTCACATGGTCTAATTTTCTTGCTAGAATAATCTTACCTTTGTCATTAGTCTGTTTTAATTCCATCTTAGAACTATTAATGATTTAGTTTTTCTTTCTATCCTATAGTAAATTCTACTTAACAAATTTTTAAATTTAGTGGTTTTTCTTTGAATTTTTTTTCTCACTATTTCAACCCAATTATTCAACAAAAAAAATTTCATAGCCAAAGAATCTATTTAAAAGATAAAAAAAAACCATTTTCTTCAATTTAAACACAGATATCTTGCAATCTATACCATCATAGCTTATGAAATTTCTTCCACACATTTCTTATACTAGACTAATGCAAAATCCTATGGTTAGTTATGCTAACAAAAAAAGTTTTAAAGTTTTACATCTTGTCAAATAAATTGTAGTTTTGAATGTTTTTTTTCCAAAAAAAATCATTGATCCTTTAGGAGTTAAATGAATATAAGATTTTTTTTCTTTTTATGTTACATCAAATATATAGGATTTAATGCTGTAGATTTATTTCTATTTTTATTGATTTTTTTTTTGCAATATTGTAAAAATATTGAAGAAAGGGCCCCAAATTTTTTCTCAATGCAAGTGCTTTTAAAAAAAGAATTTTTCCAACACTATTTGCTTTGGGCTGCTTATGACTGTAGAATATGTAATAGGTACACATTTGAAACAATTATTTATTTTTATAATATATCTTATAATTTTTGCATATTTCACATAAAGTGTACAAGGACAATATATAGTGGTATTAGTAACCCTTTACCTTTGGAAGAGAATATTAAAGACATAGTTTCTCTCTAACGCGAGCTCTAACATTATTTAGGAATGAAGCTTGATTTAAATTGAGACTATAGTATCAAATGTATTTTAATTTGAATTAGCCTATAATATAGACAATCATAATTTTCTATTTGTATGATTGTAGGGCCAACTCTTTTTCAAGCATGCCATATGACTTTCCATTTATTTCTTCTTAGCTATATCAACTTCTAAATGGTAGACAATTTTTCATACAAGCTTGACATGGTGATTGAGCTTTTTGGCATCTAAAAATGATTAAATGTTCCATGATCTCTTATTCTTGACTATGATGAACATTTAAAGATGCCAAATAATAATATTTTATCATGTAGTTACTAGTTAATCCATTTAGGAAAAAAAATAGCAATTGAAATAGATGTAGTAGATTCAAATTGAAGTCTAATATACTAAAGAGCTCTACATCAGTAGCCCATTCTTCAATGAAGTAGGTTTTTTCTATCAACAATACAAGTTTACAAATAGGACTAGAAAGTAATAATCCTTCTATGTTTATTCCTATTTGTTAGCCTCATTGTACAATAAATACACCCAAAATTGTCCTAAATCCAAAACTCTCAAGCCTAGATTCTTGTTTAGAATATAAAATCACTTATGAAAATGTATATTGTCTAAACACCAATTTGATGACTGTTTATACTACATCCATATTTAGTACTTTGAAAACTCATATATTATTTAGACAATGTCCAAATAATACATGCTAAAGTGCATGGAAATCCTCTTCACTTACCATCAATATCCAGTAAGAATAAAATTTGTAATGTAATTAGGTAAGAGGTCCAAAAAGTGTCCCTTTAAGAGCTAATCACATTTTTAAGGAAGCTCAACTCCTTAAAAATATTTTTCATTAAATTTTCATAGAAAGAAAATTGGATTTGATGTGTGACCCAAGTTGTTTCATAGTTTTTGGACCTTTATAGAACTAGGTACAAATTTTAAAGATTAAGCGCATTGGTCATTCAAAGCATCCCCTTATGAAATATACATAATTGCTACATTAATGGTGTACTAGTGTATCCTTGTGTTGTTGGCCTAGTTTTTATCATGATTTTGTCATGCCATTGTCTGTCATTTTTTTTTATAATAACTTCTTTACAGTTTAATAAAAATTATTGTAAAGATGTATACTTTTAAATGTATAATAAATGGGGACCATGGTGAATTAGCATTAGTAGGAGGGTGATTTACAAATGAGGGACAAAAAAACTCTAAAAAATGATTTCCACTTGTAGAATTTATATTAAAACTTCTGAATACACAATATTCATTGTTTTTGCTACAGGTTTAGAAAGAAGTACTTTCAAGTTTCAACGAATGGATGAATGTTGTCCAAGGAAGTGTTACATACAATTGACTGTGGAAGAACACCGGGATCCACAAATGTACACCTACATTTTTAACAAATTGAACTTGAGATTTGTTGAGATCTTGTCATAGTGAAAGCCAATTTCACAGGAAATTGTTGTCTAGAGAATTTGAAAGGTACTTTTGATGTTGTTGGTTGTAGTATTATTCTTGGAATGAATGATGTTTCTCCTACATTACTTCCAATTAAAATCGAGGCTTCAATGACATGGTTGCTTAGGTATGTCACTACAATAGAAGAAAATTGTGTTGAAGTCCACAAAAGCTAACTAACATTTTTGTAAACTAAGTTCATTGTAACACAATTTTCAGAAAATTGTGTTGCAATAAATGCAATTTATAAAAAATGCTTGCTAGCTTTTGTGGACTTCAATACAATTTTTTTCTACTATTGGAAGGCAAGAGCTATTATAGAGACCTCGTTTGGGAGCTATATGATAGGACATCCAACCTTAAGTTGCAACTTTGTAGGTGACAATCTAGACAACTCCAAAAAATTGAGGTATTTTGTAGGATATATGTTATGAGTGTTAGCACCCACCTCAAAGACTGCAACATCTGCACTCAAGAATGTTTGTAACACCTCTAGGAACATTTAAAAGACTTCTTTGATGACATCGTCAACCACCTCATTTCAAGTTGATAAGATGGTTCATTCATTAAAATATTAATCATTTTGTGAAAGAATATTATGTATACTACTATAAATTTCTAGAATGAGGGACGCAATTCCTTAACCAATTACCATTTGGATCAATTGGAATTTGACCACTTTCAACTTGAAGAAGCCAATTTGAATTTTTTGATTTTCTAAACATGTTGAACTCAAATGCATATTTTTTTAAATTTAAATATGTACATTCTTGGCCACAACATTGATCTCCAAAGTGAAGTAGCTACTATTTGTGCTCTTGAACCTTCTATAATAACTAGTAGAATTTGACGTAAGTCACCTCTGTAAGCTATAGTCATACCTTCAAGAGCTAAATTATTGTCACAAAGGTCACGCAATGTACGGTCAATTGCCTCTAGACAATGACAGTGTTGTATGGGGACCTCATCCCAAACGATCAATGATGCCTTGCAGAGAAGATTTGCACGATCTAAGGTTTTATCAATTGTGCAATTTAATCTTCATTAATTTCAATTGGAAGTATGAAGATTGGATGGGATGTTTGTCCACCATCAAGGAGTAGAGCAACATTACCAAACAATGAGCCTACACATATTACGATATTTCCTTCCCTTCAAATTTTTGTTGCAATTATATTATACACATATGTTTTTCTTGCTCTAATTGGTCCATCAAGAAAAATGCCCTTCCACTATGTTCATTCACCAATGTTACAACTTCTTGATAAACAATAGTTTGTTTTGCATTCAATTTAGGTACAATTGCATGTTGTCCAACCAACAGTGCTAGTATGTGAGCCCAAGAATGCGAGCTTGTGAGCATTGAGCCTACATTATAGGTACCTATAATATAGATACCACATACTATAGAAGGTGTATGTATCATAAACACCTATAATATGGGTATTTGTAACATATATACCCTATAATCATAGATGGTTTCTATGGTACATACACCTATAACATAGATGTGTAGTATTCTAGGCTCATAGGCTCACACTCCTATGCTCACACAATAGCAACCCTCGTTGTCCAACTAAGGTAGAGGATACTAGAATCTTGAGGGACCTATTTAACATTTTTTGTATTGTCAGCTATTAGAAACAACTCATGTAATCATACCCTTGGTTGGTCTTCAATTAGCAAGTTGGGGAGCAACCATGACATTGAAACATGTCTATACACATTGATCCTTCAATGGGAATGGGCATGTCTAGTACTATCCTTTCAATAGTGGCATACAAATTTCCAATTTGAAGTTGCCCAAGAAATTCATAAATTATTAAAAACTTTGATCTCTAATAGATTTGGCTCTTGTATCTCTAAACATCTCTTCCAAATTGTACTCCTATGTTTGTAACAATACTTAAGTAAAGCCAATAGCTTCTTCTTCCTCAATGCATCCAAGAATAGTATATATAGACGTTCATTATATTGGCCAAAGAACCAATAAACCTGGGAATTGGGTTGTAGGGTGCTTGGCTTTAAATTGATCCTTCTCTAGGTTAAAACCATGTTCAATGTTATCAAAAGGCAAATGTGAAAAAAGAGGAGATAAGGATGTAGCAAATAAAACATAATCTTAGTGAGCCCAATTTTATAGAGGCAAGTTGCCATTTGAGAAGAGGAGAATGGTTATAACTCAAAACTAGCCCCATTCTTTTGCTCTCTATTTTCACACTAATTTACCTCATCATAATCATTCCAAAATTCACAGTAATTGTAGGGTTCCAAATGAGATTATGCTATGTAACTCTAAATCAAGTTACTTAGCATAGAGTTAGATTAGAATGCAGTACATTATAGAAGACCCATAGTGAACACCCAACATTTTAATGATTAAGGAAGGCAAAGTAAGTTATTGCCAATAGAACCCCAATGAATTTATAAAACCTAAGGTCAATATGATGAATATCTAGGGCCTAGGGCCCCCTTTTCTATTAAAAAAATTTCTAAATCTTTTCATCAAACTCTACATGGCCATTCCAACCTTATCAAAAACCCTACTCCCTTCACTCCATTAGGATTGCAATTTTTGAGGGTCCTCAACAAGCACCCTCCAGAAGCGACAATAGGGATCTTCATTAGTAGATCCTTCAATATATTGAACCTAGAAGAAGAAACTCTAGATTATGCTTGGTTTTCACCTTCGGATAATGTATACCACAAACTAGCCCTAAAACACAATGATGAAGCTCAAAAAATAGCAAACACTCTCAAATTGAATGACACATTCATTGATGATATACATAAGATCATTTAGATTCTAATCACATTGTTCAGCAATCAAAGGATTGGGACGATGAAGGTTCCAAGCAATTATAGATTGTGGCATTCCTAGTATATTGGCCAAAGATTTACTATACTCATTTCTAAAAATCTCATCAATAATAAACAATCCATATTCAAGTACTTGATGGTGACTAGGATCCTCCAATTGTTGTTGGACTTGTAGTTGATGTCTAAGATCATCACACAATTGATGCCAAAATTGTTGTCTCAAATTTGCAGGTTTGTTTGGTGAGACAATGAATGAGTAATGTGACAAATAAAGCTCAAAGTTGCAATCCCGATCGCATGATAGAAGCTTCTTATAGACATGAAACCCACTCTCTATCATTTTTCATCAATCTTCTAGCTAAACACGCCTCTTTAAGTGTGTTGTAAAGATGACCATCAACTATTTGTAGGTCTTCATATGATACTGGTCCAAGCATAGTTGTCAAAAGTAAGCATAATTAATACCGTTCTCTTATAGATGGATCAACAAAGTAAAGTTATCCCAATGCAAAACAAGCTCGTCTAGGGGTCTATTCTTTTGTAGTTTTTTTCCACATATAGTGTTGGAAAAACTCCGAATATGTGTATTGTTGAGCATTTGCATCTTTAGCACATCTTGCAATTGCAAAAAACTCAATCAATGTGGTAGTCTCATGCCCTACTCTATGAAGAACTTCTATAGCATTGTTGTTTTGATTGAATACCACTCTATGAATCCTTGCCAAATGCAGAGCAATTTGTACCACATTAGGGTGTTCCTCATGCATATCCATTGTAAAAGTTGCTAAGAAGCTTCAATGGCACTAACATATTGAGCTTCCAATTAATCCAAGTATTGGTCTATCTCATTAGGTTCATGACCGAGACGCATAGTTGTACAATCGTGACCTTTGTAAATATATTTCACTTCACAAATTGAATTGCAAACTTCAATATGGATGTGATATATCAATCAATCATATTTTTGTGATATAGATGGATTGTAAAATACAACATCCCAATTATCGATCAAAATGCCATGTGTCTCATAGCCATGACCAATGTTGTTCCTTCTACAATAGATATATATTACCATCTATAGAGGTCAAATCTTGAAATGTTTTTGGATAACGCTTTGAAAAATTTCCATATTTCATACATGTTGAATTAGGGTTGCGAGCTCCACTTGGACCATGGACTATTGTCCTCAATATTGTACTTTGTATCAAATTGAACAAGGTCTATTTCCGGATTAGGAAACTCCATGAAAACAATGGGATTAACAATTGCTACATCAACTATTTTGTCTTCTTCTACAAAAAATGCTAAGAAATGCATGTGTGGCAAACCATGCTTTTGAAACTCTACTATATAGATGTGAACTATTATTCAGCCAAGTATATTTCCATGTACAATGTCTCAAGTAGGGCTTGTGATTTGAATATAAAAACATGGGCCACCAAATCACAAGTTGATTAGAAATCTTTTATTTTGGCAATAATGCATTTTTGATTTTAGGCCATCTAGGATTTGTTGTCATAGTTACAAATATGTCGGGATGTTTGAAATAAAAAGTAAATTAATTGCCATAGAATCAACAATAATCTCATGGAATAATTTTCCTCCATGTAGTATTGTAGAAAGTTCATTATTTCATGGATGTATGATTGTTGTACTATATGAGGGATGTCTCGATGCAAACCAAGTTCTTCATAAGGATATAACAACACATAATGCAACAACAAATATGTGGGATGACATTTATTTATGCATTGAAGCGCTCCACCACATAAACTTATCTCAATGTTACAGGTTGCACTTGGAATGTCACCATCTCCCAACAAAAGCAAGGCTATCTCATTAGTTTGTAGAAGATTATAATGTCCAACTTTCCTAACATACTCAAAATATAGATGCATTGCCAAATTTGGGTTATTATTGCCATTTTCATGTTCTTTGCGTAGATTTTTATATACTTGTCTCATAAGTGAAACAAAGTTATCAGTAGATGTTTTTTGGGCCTATGGAAGACCGCAAGTTCTTGTATTGTTGGGAATGTGAGAACTCTTCCTTATGAGCTATTTGACGTGGTTAGGAGACGACCATATCATATAATGTTTTAAAATTCTTTTTAAAATTCATTCATTAATTTTTAAAGAATTTTTAATTAACTTAATTAATTTATTATTATTATTATTATTATTATTATTATTATTAAAAAAAATTATTTTTACATAGCACAGGTTGGTTTGTAGAACGAGGAATAGACCTAAAACAATCTTCTAATGGCTTGAAAAACATTTAATGTGTATTCCAATAACATTTATTGCAATGCAAACATTGTCTCAAGACGCACTTCTTCATTTCTTTGTCTTCAAGCTTCAATTGCTTCATTGGGATTGTAGATATATAGTTGAGCAAACATTGATGTTTCATTTGATTTAGGTAGAAGAGTGCCACATCTATGGGTCAATCTTCCATGAATGTGAAAACAATATAATCCACAACCTAAAATATGATATCTATTAATGTCCACTAAGTTAAAAGCTAATGCATTGTTGTAACGTTGCATGTGCTCACAAATTTTCTATAAATAAATGAAATAATAGGGCCAATGGATCTTGAAGCATTGGTAAAATCATTTTTCCTTTATGACAACATATTCCAAAAAGAGGATGTACATTGGTACTAACAAAAAGTTTCTCTTCAATCCAATGTAGGGAATTGCTATGTTAACAAATAACATTTATAATACTACGATTATGTTGCAATCCTATTTAAACTATTGGAACTCGTTGTCTAGCTTGATATACAACTTGATTTTGTAACCTTCGGGGCCTCTCTTCAAGAGACTCTACAACCCTCACACTGGCTACATAATTTGCTTGAGCTTTCAACCTTTGTTGTGCTTGAGCAAAAGACTCTACAACCCTCATGTCGGTTACATAAATTGCTTTTGCTTTCAACCTCTCTTATGCTTGAATAGAAGACTTTGCAATCCTCACGCCAGCTACATAATTTGTCGGAACTCTCAAACTTTCTTTTGCTTGAGCTAAAGACTATGTGGCCCTCATAGTAGCCACATGTAGTGCTTGATAAGTAGCTTGAGCTCTCAACCTCTCTTCTATTTGAGCCAAAGATTTTGTAGCCTTCATAGTAGCCACATGTGATGCTAGATAAGTAGCTTGAGCTCTCAACCTCTCTTCTATTTGTGCCAAAGACTCTGCAGCCCTAATGCTGGTTAGATTATCTGCTCGAGCTCTCAACTTCTCTTTTGCTTGAGCTAAAGACTCTCTTTCCTAGCTCTTGTAACACAATCTCTCCCTCGAGCACATTCAGTATGTAAACTAATATTACTTCAACGTCTAGGTGCCATTTGGAAAGTGCAAAACAAACAAACAAAAGAAACAAAGTATCTTGTTTAACATGTAAAGAGATGTAAATAACATCTCTTTACTTATATCCAACCAAAGTTACAAACATTATTACAAAAGAAAAGATTATTAAAGCATATTACAAAGTAAAAGTTCATTACAATATAACAATATAAGCAAAAAAAATTTTGGCTATAAAGTAAAGTATAAGCAAAAAGAAAAAGAGACATGACCAAAAAATGAACTAAAGATCTATAATTTAGGATTAAAAAATAACTCAAAATCCATAACTTTCACACTGTTTGTCCAAACGCCACTAAATTAAGTTTGTGCACCCTTCCTTGCAAAGAGATTTCTAATGGTACCAAAAATTTGATTTGAGGATGCATAATCCAAAGGAACCATTACTTAGGATAATTTAAGATCTAAAAATATCTCAAAAATTCATAACTTTCACATTGTATGTCAAAACGCTACAAAACTAACACTAAAAGAAAACTGTGTTGCAGTGAACAAACACTAGCCCACATTTTTTGTAAATTGCGTTCACTACAACACAATTTTCTGAAAACTTCGTTGCATTGTACGTAGTTTACAAAAAATGTGGGCTAGCGTTTGTTCACTACAATGCAATTTTCTTCCAATGTAAGTCCACACATCCCTCCTTGTAAAGAACTTTCTAACAGTGTCAAGAATGTAACCAAGAGATGCATGGTCCAAAAGATCCATAATTTAGGTTAATTTAAGATAAAAAATATCTCAAAAATCCATAACTTTCCAACGGTACATGCGAATGGCACAAAACAAAGCCCTTGCATCCCTCTATGCTAAGGACTTTTCGATGGGACCAAAAACGCAACCAAGGAAAGCACAGTCCATGACATCTCAACGTAACAAACAAACAAAATAAAACAAAACAAACAACCTAATTTAAAGGTATGGATTAAAAAAAGCAAAATGTACCTATGTGTTACAGGACACTTTTACCTCCTACCTCACTATCCATACCTTAAGTTAGGCTATTTGTTTTGTTTGTTAGGTTGAGATCTCCCTGACAATGCGTCCCCCTAGTCAAGTTCTTGGTATCATTGGAAACCCCTCAGTGAGGAGGGGTGCACGGGCTTTGTTTGGTGGTGTTTGGACTTATGATGTGAAAGTTATGGAATTTCAAAGTTTTTATGAATAAAAAAATTTAAAAAATACTTTTACTTTTATTTTGACTGTGACAACGGCACAAGGCACACTAGTACTAACTATGGTTAGTTTCAAGGTAAAGTAAAACAACCCATTATGGACCTTTTACCCATTGTGGACTCCTAAGAATGACCCCATTATAGTTTTCTTTTAGTTATTGAAATTTGGGCCACATTCAATGTCTTAGCTAACTAGAATGGAGTAATTAGTGACTGCAATAGGAACTTTTAGTTTTTTAGTGTTAGTTCATTGAAGGAAGTGCCTTTTTTAGGTCTTTTGTGTTAGAAAATATTGTGACCGCATGAGGTGAGTAAGATGAGTGTTATGGATCAATTTTTGTTGGTTTTGGGGTAGTCTATAGACTCTTTTGGGTTGTGACAGGCTGAACACTTCAAAAATTCATAACAAATTCACACTTTGTCGAAGAAATAGAGTTTCAAATGCTCTTGCCATTTCTATCACTTGACTTTCTCTGGAAAAAAAAGTAGAAAATTTCTGAAATGACAAGAGGGCAAACCCCCCATCTGGTCCGTAATGGGCTGTTTTACCTTAGTTCCAACTCACGATTGCAAGTGCACATACAAAAAGACATCCTTCTCAAGGCGCGCGTTCACACTAACGCCGTTCCCTCCTCCACGTTCCCTGACCACACCGACGGCTGAGATTATTTGACTAGATCCAACGGCTCCATTCCACGCTGCGCAACCTCAGGCTTTAGCACGACTAATACAAGGCCGAAGAATCACCGAGAATTGCACAGGCTTCTCCTGCATTCAGTCCCACTGGTCGGGACATTTGCATTCCAATTTCTCCAAATTTCATTTGCAACCTCGCCTGAAGCCATTTCGGTCATCAATTTCAACTCGCGATTGTTGAAGGATTCCTTATTTCAGCCGAACCGAATTTTTCATATCTTAAGTTTCCGGCATGGCGCGCATGCCGTGGCGTCGCACGCTGCATCTGCTGCTGCAGCAGCAACAGCGCTCGATGCTGCCTCCACTGGCTGCAAAGAGTCGGAGCTCCTCCGCCGCTCCTTTCTCTGTGAGTCGAGGCGCTTGGAATTCGGGTTTTCGGAGGGGGATGCTGAATTTCCTGGTTTTGCACGGGTTTTGGGTTTACGTGGTGGTGCTGGTTTGAGTGTGAGGAGGAGCGGAGTGAGAGGATTACTTGGTTGGGGGGAGTTTTGAGTGGGGGAGTTGGTGGGAGGCGTTTCGAGGCATAGGATTGGGGGAGTGTCTGGTTCTTGAATTTTAGGGTTTGGCATTAGGTCTGCGGCTGAATCTATTAGATGTTCGAGATTGAACTGTTACAATTGGTGAATTTTTAAATACTTAGCGTCGCTGAGGATTGTAAGTATTAGGAGTGAATGTTCTCGAGTTTTGCAATAAATTCCTATCAATGAGATGAAAATCTCTAGCTTAGGGTGTTTCGTGCTCCGTTGTCTATCCCTACTTTTCTCACAGTGCACTACCAGGCTCTTGTTTTGATTTGGATCTCTTTAATAGTTTTTTTCGCGCGGACTATAGCACCTTCCTTTTTTCTTGTTTTGCTCCGGCCCAGGCATGGAGGAGTACATACTGATACCATTCATGCTATTGCTTGCATTTGATCCTCGTGATTATGATTCTTGAAGGTAGAAGTTGAAGAGCTTAATAAACTCATGATCGTTTGCATGAAACGCGGCAGGAGGAGTTGTGTAGTCGGACAGCATCATGGGCTCTGTCGACGAGGGAAGTGCATTTTTCCTCTCGAGATCATCTTTCAGGTACGGAAGTTATCTTGCTACAAGCCCATCAGTTAAGTAATTCGTATTATTTTAAGAATATAGACTTTTTGAAGACATCGAACTGGCGTGGGGGCCCAGAGTTCTTCGTTTTGTAGTTTCCCGTAAATAATCCTAGATTCACGACAGAGGAGTGAGATTTGTTGATAATTTTGGCCCCATGAGATGAATTAGCTACTGAAGCATCTGAGGTCTTGCTATTGATGCACACCTAAATGGAACAGTTACCTGTCGCGAAAGACGAAACCAAACCATGAGGGTAATTGGTTGATTTTATAGTCAATGTGAGGTCCCATTCGATTAATGGAGGTCTTCGTTTGTAGATCCCTCTCAGCTACCATTTCTTGGCTTCATATCCTTGTAAAACTAATAATACTTGAAGACGTATTTCTGAGTATGGCTTGGTTTTACAGCGGGGTGCACTCAGGTCTGCGGTAGTAGGATTAGTGACGACTGGGGTATGGCCAATGGCAGGCGCAGCTTCCATGCGACAGGTACGGCAATGGAATTGTCTCTAGAAGTTTTCTCATGAATGTTCCTTTTACTCTTCCTTTTTCATTGTTTTGTCACGAGATCGCACTTACTACCTTAAACCACCATATTGACGATTGGCATCCGTGGATATGGTATTAATGCTGTAAACTTTGGATGTGGTTGAGGCGACAGGCGTCCAACATATGGCTCGACAGAATTTCTATGAGACTTTAGGATTGCAGAAAGGAGCTAATGCAAAGGAGATCAAGTCTGCTTATTATCAGGTACTTGATATTTTGAATCTCTTTTGTTTGCACGGAGGGATGATACGCTGAAAGTGGATTCTTGAGGTTTCAATCGGAATTTTCTTGTGGATCCGGAGTAAAGGTTTGTGCAAATTGATCTTGATAGCAGTGGCTTTGTGCTAGTGGTACTTTGTAATAACAATTCAATTCAGGGATTTATTTTTTTTGAATTTGACCTATTTTTGCTTATATCTTTGTCCAAATATATATGACTTAACCTTTGATGGCGCTTAGGGTTTACTGACAGGTGAAGTGCGTAGGCTGTAAGTTTCAGTTAGCATTTTATATTTATATTTGGTTCCTTTTGGTTGCAGTTGGCAAAACAATGGCATCCAGACGTGAACGAGGGAAACGCAGATGCAGAGAAAAAGTTTCAGGAGATACAGCAAGCATATGAGGTGTGTGAACATAGTTGGGCAGATCGGATTTGGTGTTTTTTATGAAACAATTGAATCGGGGTTCTTTCAGACTGTATTTTGCCAACTGCATAGAAATTTGAAGAGAAATTCGTTCCTCTTTTCAGCTTGGTTTTACGAGTGCTACTTGTCAGTAAGCTGACTCATCTTTTAGACTTATGAAGAGATAATTTATTGCTGTGAATTTTCTTTGTAAGTTTGCAGTTACTAATCGGAATAAGCGCGCAACTCTGTAGGTTTTGAAGGATGATGAGAAACGAGCCATGTATGATCAGGTGATCTCTCTTTTATTTTTCTACCATCTCACATCTAGAGACCTTATCCGTTTTGCATTTGGGAACGCCTCTTCCGAGAGTTTTCGTACAGCGTATCAAGATATCTATTTCAAATATCTGTCTTTCAGTACTGCTGCCTTATGCATAGCACACTTTCTTATCCATGCTGAATCTTTTCGACACTTTTCTAGTCCTCTTTCTGTTCACGAGTAGCTCTTTGAGGTATGCTTTTTGCTACATCAGGTTGGACATGAGGCATTCGAGCAAGCAGCTTCAGGAGGTGCTCCTGGTGGAGGTCCTGGTGGAGGTCCTGGTGGATTTGGAGGTTTTGACGAAACCATCTTTGGTGATGCTTTTGGTGGAGGCATGGACGAGGTGACATTTTTTCTGTCATGTTTTCTTGTCTTTCGAACTTTCTCCTCTAATCTAGGTCTCAAGTATAAGCCTCTGTTGCTGGCAAGATTTTTAGTCTTTAAGCCCTAAGGGAACCAGGGGTGTTCCAACTTTTGAACAATGAGTGAACGTGAACATGTCCTATACTCTCAAAAACTTGTTTCTTGAATTCATTCTAGTGTTTGTAGATTCTTGTGTTAGTTCTCTAACATTTAGATGGTATTGATTTTCAGAATTCTTCTTAGTAAATATTCTATATTTCAAAGAACACAATTTACGTTTTACCTCAAAAATGGCCCTTTGAAACTGACTTGAATAAAAACGAGTGAAATCAGCGAAATCAAAATCTTAAAAGATCTCAGAAAGTAAAGCTTGGCATTTTGAGCTGAAAAGGAAAAAGGTCCTTGGAAGATTCACGATTATTCAATGCACAATCAATTTTAGATGTAATTTTCGATTTTGATTTTGAATTTGAATTTTATCGATAAATATCGATTAGTTTAGTGGCAGATCCAACCTTATGCATTTGATTTATGGGCCATTTTTAAGAGTCATGCTTGAAACTGTTCTTCCAAGTTGCTCTTTATAATATATCTTCACATTTTGGAAATGTAGACTACCCGTCAAGGTTTAACTGTTTCCCTTCCTACATTGTGACGTGTTGCTTGTCTGCAGATTTTTAATCGAGTGTTTGGAGGTGGTCGAGAAGGCCGAGCACATGTGCAGGTTAGTGCCTTTTCTCGTTAAATTGAGATGAGATGAGATGAGAGTATCTCGATGTGCTATGTCCTTCAATGAACATTTGGGGTCTTTCCACGTCAGTGTCGTCCAGTTTTAAATGGGCTTTTCTATTTCTTACAATTGTTGTAGCTTGGTCCTATCAGGTTCAGTTGGATCTGACTTTCAGGGAGGCTGTGCAAGGATGTTCAAAAGTTGTGAATTTTCAGACAGCTGTGCGGTGTCAATCTTGTAGTAAGTCATTTCTATACCCATCATGTTTCCTGGTCATTTTTCTCGTTTGCTTTTCCTCACATTTTCGCATCGCAAGAAGAATCTACATGATCTTGTTCATACCTCTTGCTCTGTTTTAATGGTTCGTGATGGCTACTTTGCAGACGGGAGTGGTCTGCCTCCAGGAGTGCAACCTCAGACATGTAAACAATGCAAAGGACGTGGCAGGGTAAGTTCATTGGTTTTACATTTCCAAAATCTTTCCAGTATATATGAGTCTTCTGGAAAAACTGAACCTTTATTGAGATTTTGTCAATGTATCATAAATTAAGCAAGGGGACTCCACTTTAGAGTTTTAATTATCCTTGTGTCTTATTCTAGTTCTTGGTCCTTTGTTTCTGCAGGTCGTGATGCAGCAAGCTTTCTTCACTTTTGAGTCAACGTGCCCAGCATGTGATGGATCTGGCCAGAAGGTCAAGGTATTGTCTAAACTCCATTTCCCTTCATGGATTTGCACTATTATGTGCTTAATGAGGGATTTTAATTGAAATTTCGCTAGTTTGCTTGACAAGTAACATGCTAAACAATTACAATAGTTCATCCCATGTTGATTTCACGGCTGTGTGCAGGATCATTGCCGTTCTTGCAAGGGGGCTGGAGTTGTGAAGGGGAACAGAGAGGTCAGAGTGGATATTCCCGCGGGTAAGTCTTTGATGCGAGCACTCTTTGTTGTCCGTCTACTTAATTGCTTCATTCCATTTATAATACTCAATGTCATAGGCTCTATAAGGTTATCACCTGAGTCTGGCCAGGTAATTTAGCAGTCTACTTTGGAGGCTAGATCCAAGATCTCATTTTTGTTCTATTTTGTGATCCGCCTGGAAAGAGCTGTGAAGTATCACTTTCCATATCCTCCCTGTGTGTTTTCTGCTGCATTTGTTCAACATGGACTCGTGCTTATCACTTTTTTTTCAGACGGTAAACGATGTTACTGTTTCAGTTACTCGGGTCTCCTGCTTGTCCTTTGAAACATTCTGAAACATCTGATTTTGAATTTTGGTGTATTAAGGAAACATCTGGAGTAATGACCATATTTCACTTGTGAATTCTCTGTGGTATCAGGTGTGGATACTGGTTCAACTTTGAAGGTGCATGGGGAAGGTGGGGAGGGACCCAAAGGTGGCCGACCTGGGAATCTTTTGTTGCAAATAAGAGTGAGTTGAGGCCCTGTTTCAATTATTTGAGGTTCTCTTGATGAATGAATGATTCTTCGAATGTTTCAAGTTCTGATAGGACTTAATGTTTGAATGCGTCTTCTTAAGTTTTAGTTTTTTTCGATCTAGTGATTCGCATTCTGTTTCCTTGTTTTGTTAAGGTACAACCTGACAAGGTGTTTAGAAGAGAGGGAGCAGATATTTATGTGGACGTACCAATTCCCTTCACTCAGGTATGATGTTCTTTTCCTTTCTTGTGTGGTCGTGTTGATGCAACCCGTGGTTCAACTAGATCTGAAAATGGATGTCAACTGCTACTTATTCTACAGAACTTGACCTGGTCAAGGTTTCTAGGAATTTCGTTTTAACCACTTCTGTGTAAAAGGAATTTGCATCGGTCTCTTGGGTCCATTTCTGAATCATGTGCTTCAGAAGTATGCCTTTTGTATCCCGAAAAGTCATAATGCATATGTTCCTATTTGTATCTGTCACATTTCGTGGACCATTGAGTGTGCAGGCCATCTTGGGTGGTTCAGTGCACGTTCCTACTTTGACTGGCGATGTGCTACTAAAGGTTAGCTGCTGTCCTCACCCTGTTCATATTTTTGGTAGAATTGTGAATAACTTCTTTCTATTCTCTTTTCATTTGATTTCCGCAGTGTAACCTGATGTTCAGTTTGGGCTTACAGTACACCACAGGGTATCATGTCTCCGGCATCTCATATATGCCGAATTTCGTTGTCATTGTGCAGATTCGGCCAGGCACACAGCCAGGACATAAGCAAGTTATGAGAGGCAAAGGTACTGGTCCTTGCCATATCGACTCTAGAGTTAGCACGCTGCTGATCTAGGATACTGCTCGAAGCTTTGTTTCTTCTTACGCATCTGCTTAGATTTGGGGTTTGGTCGATTCAAATTTTTATTGCTAACATGCTCCTGCTTATTTGAGCAGGCGTAAAAGTTCTGAATTCAAGACACTATGGTGACCAGTTTGTGCTGATTG